>CM028129.1:1384632500-1385980000 GCA_016271365.2 Neoceratodus forsteri
GGGCCATGCATATAGAAACACAGAATCTGACAGCAGATAAGGGCCACCTGGCCCACCAAGTGTGCCCTTTTTTGCCTTTTATTTTTCCCTTTCATTCTTGCCATAGACCATATTTGATCTTCAGCTCTTTCTCTTCTTCCCTTCCTTACCTTTACGATTCACTTGTGCCCATCCAAGGCTGTATCAGGAATCTATCACTCTTTCTGGTAGAAGTACTTCCTCACATCGCTCCCGAATCTACCCTCCTCCAGCCTCACAGCATGGCCCCTTGTTCTACAGCACTTTTCTGAAACACACTCCCATCCTGTACCTTATTTACCTCCCATGAGGTATTTAAAGGTCATTATCATATCCGCCCTCTCACTCCTCTCTTCCAGGGTGTACATATTGAGGTCCTTAGGCTTCTCCTCTCAAGGCGTTTTGATGAAGACCCTACACCATGTTAGTTGCCCTCCTATGGACTGCCTCCATTCCATCTATGTCCTTCCAAAGATGTGGTCTCCACAACTAGACAGTACTCTAGGTGGAGTTTGACCAGCGATATATACAGGGGCAACACCACCTCCCTCTTTCTGCTAGTGATACCCCTTCCCATGCATCCCACTAGCCCTCATGACAGCCTTATCACACTGCCTGGCCACCATTAGGTCATCCAATATGATTACCCCCAGGTCTCTTTCCTTCTCCGTCATTGTCAATAACTCTATCCATTCAATACTCCACCCCTGGACTTCTCTGCACTAAGTGCATTATTCTGCATCTTTTTGCATTAAAACCCAACTCCCCTACCCTTGACCACTCCTCCAGTTTTTTCAGGTCTATGCTCCTTCATTCCACCCCACCCCACCCCAGATGTCCCCTTGTTAGAGATCTTGGTTGTCATCTGCAAAGAGGCAAACCTTCTCTTCCAGCTCCTCTGTGATCTTTCAAAAACTTTTAAAGACATTAAAGAGGACTGGTATTGCTTGTAGCGCCAGTGACCAGAAGCGAGCCCAGGTTGCTAGAGGGTTGGCTGGGGGAGCGAATGGGAATCGCGCTCTCCTCCTCCAGGGCGAGTGGGCTGCCGCTCCCGCTGCAATACCGCCACCTGGGTGCACACGGGTAGAGGTGCAGCTGGGAGCACCATGTGGGGGGATGGATGTCGGTAGTGGGTCCGGAGTGGTGTCACATCTCACTGTGTGCTGTCTCCATGGACCCCATTGCACGCCAACATACTTGGGGGGGGGGGGATAACCAAAAAAAAAGAAAAGAAAATGGTCCTGCATCCTCACCTGGTGCTAGTGCTTGGGAGCAGCCCAACACCAGGGCTGACTGGTGGGGAGGACTGAGCCTCCCCCCTTCCCGGGGTGCCAAACTGTGGCAAGATGGGGGTAGCTCTGTCTGAGCCGCCGGTACACCCGGGTGAGGAGTAGAGAGGAAGGGGGCACCAAAAAGAATAAATTAAAAAAAAAAAAAAAGGAGTACTGGTCCCAACACTGATCCCTGAGGTACCCCGCTGGTCACCCTCCCTTCCACGCAACGGGCTCCATTTAACACTACCCTCTGCCTCCCATCCCCTAACCAATTTCTTACCGCTTTATCACCTTGTTACCCACCCCTAAGCTACCCAGCTAACTTACTAGTCTCTTATGCGGAACGGTATTGAAAGCTTTACTGAACTCTAGGTAGGCCACATCCACTACTCCACCCTGATCCAACTCATTGGTCACTCAATCAAAGAAATCTATCAGCTTTTAGATTTATTCTGTTAATGGAACTGCCCCATTCTTGCTTTAATGTAAGATTTGTCACTCTAGAGGATCTGTTATGATGATTCTGGAATCTCTGCATAAGTAAACAGTTTAAAAAAAAAAAAGAAATCTATCAAATTTGTTTGGTATGACACCCCCCACACCTGTGAGTTCATGTTGCTTCCAATTTCATAATCCAGTGGATTCAAGATACTACACTAACCTTTCCTTTAGCACAGTTTCCATTAATTTTCCCACCATCGATTTCAGGCTGACAGGCCTATAAATTTCAGCCTCTTCTCTGCTACAACTATTGTGATGTGGCACTGCATCTGCCCTCCTCCAGTCCTCTGGGACCGCTCCAGTCTCCACTGATCTATTGAACAGGATTATCAGAGCTGCAGCCAGCACTTCCCCGAGTTCCCACAACACCCTTGGATGCACCCCATCTGGCCCCATAACTTTGTCTGCATTCAGGTTTGCAACTGCCCTCAGAACTCTCTCATCAGAAGAAGGGCCAGTGTCCACTTCCCACCCATTACAGCTTTTTTTTTTTTATATAGACACTCCTCTTCCTCTGTGAACACTGAGCGAATCCTCCAGTGAATGATTCTCCGATGCTATCCCCCACCGAGAGCAGCGTCAAGTCTACCCACTGTGGCAGCTACCGCTTCTGCTTCAAGGGCCTCAAGTTACTGACCCAACCCAACAGCTGCTGAGGCCTTCTTGCGACCCTTAGGACGATCCTTGGGATCCCACTCATAAGGCTCTCCAGAGTAAGCCCAAGTTTCTTGTCCCCTACAGATTCAGGAATTGTGGATAAACAGAGACCAAACCCAGCCACAGTGTGCTGCCCACCCAGGCAGTACACACACATGTTGTACGGATCAGTGCTAACATTTTCTGTCAGTACCGCACGCAGAATCTGAAGTCCATCTTCCATTGCTCCATCTTCACCCATGCCAGAGAGTCAAAATGACCAAGGATTAAAGTTGGAGAAGTTCAAAAAAACTCAGAAGGAAAGATTCCCCTATGGTGCACTAAGTGTTAGGAGGGTGTCGCAAAGAAGGTGACATGTTCTTCCACCAGAATGAAAGATCTGATGTCACGGGGTGGAGGCAGCGATTTACTGCCTGGGTGGAGGGAGGATCTTAGCTTCACGTCTTCCAATGAATCAGCACTTCCAGTGAAACTGCCAAACTGTGGATAATGAACTATACCCATGCCCCTAGAATGAAAGTTACATACTTGCCATAACTACTGACCTTCCAGAATATCTTCACCACTGATTACCATTTATGATTTTAGACTGGATGCACTAGAACCCCACTGGAGTACAGTTTTTGCCAGAAGGACAGCCACGGCTACTGGGCATAGTGCCTGCACTCCCACTTCGCACCACGTGCCAGTCAACAGCCACTGTCAGCTCTCTCACTAACCTCAGTTCTGTTCGCCGGGAGAGAAACAAAGTTGGGAAAAGTAAGAGGGCTAAGAATTTTCCTACCTCAAAATGATAGGGAAAGTATACAAGCAATGTAAAGAAACAACAAAATAAAACCTGACTACCAACCTTTGACTGAAGGGATGAGGGCACACTAGGTGGCTTAAATGGGTAATTAGATATAGAACCAGAGCCTTACACCACTAGCCAAACAGGAGATGAATAGGGATCTTACAAGGCAGAAGCCTTGAAGCAATTGACTCTGTCAGAAAAGCAATAGGGGAATGCCCAGAATTAAAATCCCTTGCAACTGAGATTGCATAATGTACCAAAATAGGAATGAATCACACAGACTCCTGGAAAAAACAAACCCCATGCTACCTGACCGAGAACTGACCAGGGCTCGAAATTCCCCTTTATTTGGTGTTCTGTGCATACCAAAAATCATGCATGGAACACCAGATAGTATTGACTGGTAACCTGCTCTGTATACCAGTTTCTGGTCCCTGATTCGAACGGCCACTGCTACTGTACTCCTCTGCCTTTTTTGTGTGTGTTTTCTCGTGCTTTCTGTGAAATACAGCTGCAGTAAAAGCAGGGTAAGCACACCCTAACTGCACAGCCATTACAGAAAAAATGACCTCTCTGAGCACAATGCAGCACCACTTCATGCTACAGCTATCAAGATTCTCCCTCTCTCTCTATCACTGCACCTCCGAAACCTGACTCTGACTGCAGCCCTGTAACCACTAGAAGGAAAGCCTACCATATTTCTCCTAGTTTTGTGATTCTAACACCCAAACAACACTCCCTAGTGAGAGGTAGTGCAAAGAAGCTGCTCGACACCCTGCTTGCAGCCATTTGTCAGCACGATCCATTCAGCTGAGACCAGCCTGTTTATATCTCGGACTACGGGCCTGACTGCTAAAGACAGTCTTCCAAAAGAGCTGAAAACTAGCCTTGCTGCTACTTATAATACAAAAAGGGGAAGAAGTTTTCGTCAGGAGATGCTTAACTGTTACAGCATAAAAGACAATTCTGGCTGCTTTTGTAAACAAAAATAAACAACTGTGAAGTGAACTGTGACCTGCTCAGTGCTGGAAGACTTGAGTAAGAAATTTAAGTGCATATCTGATCTTTTGCAACAGTTTGTTTCCTGTGCCCTGTTGAAAACTTACCTGGTAATCTTTCTTGTTTTTGTTGTACTATCACCCGGTAATTTACTCCGTCTTTCTTTTTTTTTCCTTCTTTCCATTTTTACCACCTGCCCTGTTGAATTGGATCCTTCTGCTGCCAACTGCACATGCGTATGACTTGCACGAACAGTGGGAATGTGCAGCACAGGTCCGAACAGTGGGAATGTGCAGCAGAGGGTCCCAAGGAAGTAAACAAAAGACGTGACGTGAGGGAGGAGTTCGGCTGCAAATTAGGCACCAGCCATATTCGTTGAGGATCCACAGCAATGGAAATAAATGTTAAATACCTAAAAAAACTAAAGATCGCTAGAAACAAATATTTACAGATATGGAAACCGGAACTACGGCTGCATGCGTCCAGCCAAAAAGCAGAATTTTGATAGTCATTTCCTTACTATCCAGTACTGCTGCTACAGTGCAGTGCAGCTTCACAGGCTGAATTTTTCCTTAAATACCTTTTTTTTTTTTGTATACATTTTCTCCTCCCATCTCCGGTGACCCACGCTCAGGAGGGAGCTCCAGCTCCCTCCTCCCCCGACTTCCACTGTCAGTGCCAACCATCTTCCCCAGGGCTTGACCCCCCTAGTGGGGGACCCCCAAGACCCCAATAGGGACCGGATTCAGTTCCGGTTGGCACCTGTCTGGTCGGGGAGTGGGACCTGTGAGCCCCTCCTTCATCCAACTGACAGAGACGGTTCTTTTTCTTTGAGAGGAAGGGCGTGCAATGATGCCAGTGGTGCTGTCACACATGCTCCTGTACGCGGCATGCTGGGCATCTGCCCCGCCTCCCACCTTATGGAGCATCGGTGTGCCATCCCCCAGCCTTTGCTAGGGGACAGACAAGCACCAGTCATTGATCCCCCCTCCCTGGAAAAGGAGAGCTATCCTTGGGACGCTTGATCCTCCCCCCCCCCCAGCCGACCCCGGGCACCCACTCGCACTGCAAACACGGGTCACTGGCATGGCAGGAGGTAAGGTATGATGCCCCAGCCCTCCACACCACCGGGCCAGCCCTTCCTTAAATACTTTTATTTTATGGCTTTTTTTTTTTTTATTATTGATTTCTCGGATTATAACCTTTGAGCTACAAGCTCATTTACAAAGGTTCCACGTCAGGATTTTATTCCATTTCACACAAACACACACACACACACACACACACACACACATATATATATATATAAAAACTCGGATTTAAAATAAAATCAACCCCATTACAGGACTGGCAGGACTTTCTCTGGGACCTCAACATAGAAGATGCATGAGAAAATTTAAACTGTTTTCAAATTTAGTTAACTAGGGCAGTCTGGTCTAGAAACAACTGCATTCCCAATTGTTAAATGCTGTGAAAAAACAACTGAATAGTAGTATACAAAAAATAGGGTTGGTATACCAGTTTTCAAGACAGAATACCAAAGCTTATGAAATAGTATTCCATGGGGAACACCACTTTTTAAAATAAATTTCTAGCCCTGCTAACTGAATAGCTAGTCAAAATATATCCCCTTTTCCCATCAGGGGAAAAAAAAAAAGGAAGGCATCACGGGTGCATATGCAGCTATAAGGCCCAAAGGTCTAGATGTGTGCATCTCCCCAGGCACCTATTAGGGTACAGGGCTAACAGCCCAGCTGGCATAAGAGAAGGATGGCCTACCAACGAAAGGATAGTCTGGGCACAGCCAGAAGGGAAAAAAAAAATTCAAGAGTCAATATGGCTAAAAGTAGGGAAAAACTGTTTAGGTTATATCATATTGGGTGTAAATTACAGACCACCGAATCAAATAGCTAGTGCAGACAAAGTGTTAACTGAATTGAATGGAGAACTTATGGGGAAAAAATAACATTGTGTTACGTGAGACATGCATCCCAGGGGTAGACCAGATGACAGCACAAGGTGGTAGTGGCCAAAATAGACATTTAGCAACTAGTTTGTTACACCTAAACCTGGAACAATATGTACAGCAACCAACA
The DNA here is from genome assembly GCA_016271365.2 of Neoceratodus forsteri. Classification (NCBI taxonomy): domain Eukaryota; kingdom Metazoa; phylum Chordata; order Ceratodontiformes; family Ceratodontidae; genus Neoceratodus; species Neoceratodus forsteri. The sequence goes on from CM028129.1 coordinate 1,384,638,839, forward strand.
AGTGGTAATAATAATACCCAGAACGTGGTACTAAGGGACCTAGGGGAAGATTTTCATTTATTTATTTGAAAGTTTGTGAATGGGACAGGCACACTGAGCCATGGCTCGTTTCCAGGAACATCGGGGAGGGGAATATTTGTACAGCTGTAAACTGACTTACAAAACCAAATTAAGCTGTTGGTGGTATTTTAATGAATGGGGGGAATTTGGCCAAGACACCGGTAAAATCTCCGACTCTTATCAAGAAGTGCCATGGGATCTTTAACATCCACCTGAACCACCACCAGAACAGACATCTGGGACCTCGGTTTAACGTCTCATCCGAAAGATGGCACCTCAGGAGTGCAGCACCCCCCTCTTGATGCACTACAGTGTCAGTATTAGGATTTATCCCACATTCCCAGTGTGGGGCTAGAACCCACCACCTTCTGATCTTCCTGCCTTAGAGGCGAGTGTGCTACCTGCTGAGCCACTGACACTGCAAATAATTTGTATAACTACAATGTTAGGGAACCAGTGGGGGATAGCGACCATTCAGTGGTATCGTTTAACATAAAAAGGGATAAGATAAATACAGGACTATCAAAAATAAAATGCTATAACACAGCAAACTATGCAGCCATGAGAAAGGAATTATGACACTGGCACTGGAGTAAGGAGATGGAAGGGAAAGATATAAATGGTACCTGGTTGGTCATAAGAACATACGAAGAAGCCAACAGAAGAAAGCCATTTGGTCTATCAAGTCTGCTCGTATTGCAGGGTCCACAGCTTGAGCTAATATCCCTGCCCTCTCTCCCACTCCTCCCATCCTCCTTACCTTCCCCCCAGCCGCTCTTAAACCTGACCACTGTCTTCAACGAGATCACCACTTCTGGCAGCGCATTCCAAGTCTCCACTACCCTCTCTGTGAAGAAGTGCTTCCTGACCTCCTTCCTAAACCTCCCATCCTCCAGCTTAAGGCTGAGCCCCCTCGTGATATGGCTGCCAATCAGCTTAACGAGATTCTCTTTATCAACCTTATTTATCCCTTTCAAGTACTTGAAAGTCCCAATCATGTCCCCTCTCTCTCTCCTGTCTTCGAGGGAGTACATGTTCAGTGCCCTCAACCTCTCCTCGTATGCCTTACCCTGCCGACCAGCTATCATCTTTGCAGCCATCCTCTGGACCTCCTCGAGCAAGTTAATGTCCTTTTTGAGGTGTGGGCACCAGTACTGAACTCCATAATCTACATGCGGCCTTACCAGTGATCTGTACAAGGGCAGTATAACCTCCTCTCTCCTACTACTGATCCCTCTACATATGTATCCCAACATCTTGTTTGCCTTTGCTGCTGCTTTCTTGCACTGCGTGGAGTGCTTCAGGTCACTGGTGATCATCACTCCCAGGTCCTTCTCCTCCTCTGATGCAGATACTCGGACTCCATCCAGGTAGTACTCAGTCCTGGGATTCTTGGCTCCAATGTGCATAACTTTGCATTTCTTGGCATTGAAGCCAAGATGCCAGATGCTGGACCACCTACCCAGCTTTTCCTGTAGGTCCTGTATACCTTCAACTGTGTCCACTCTCCCGCAGAGCTTGGTGTCATCCGCAAATAAGCACATTTTGCCTTTAATGCCATCCCCAATGTCACTGATGAAGACAATGAACAACACCGGCCCCAGCACTGAGCCCTGCGGGACCCCACTGGTTACCTCTTAGGTGCCAGATACCATTATAAATAAAATCACTGAAGAGAAGCTGGTACTGGTTATAGCAAAATACAATAGGAAAGGGAGAATGCCAGTATGGTTAACGAAAGTACTGGCAGCACAAATAAATAGGAAGAGGAAACCATTTAAAAGTGCAAAAACAACAAATGAGCCAAGATTATGGGAACAATATTGAAAGATAGCATCTGTGAAAAGAGATTAGAAATGGGAAAAGAAGGAAGGAATTAAATGCAGCACAGACTTTTAAAAACAAAAACACAAAAACAACAACCCTAAAGCATTCTGGAGCTACGTGAAATCTAAAAGAGATGAGGAAAGAACAGTCAGACTACTAGTGGAGAACGGAAGGAAGTTTGAGAAAGAAAGGGATATAGCATGCATCCTAAATACAGTGGCATCCCCCAGGATGAAACCCAATTTTGCAGCATTTTGTAGCACTCTGCAGAATGCTGCAGCAGACCTACTGAATAAAGCAATCTAACGTCAATGGCATTTAGTCCCTTTTGTTACTCAGGAAAATGTGACACTGCCAGGATGAAGTGAACGCCACAGTTTCCTGCATGACAAAAGGGACTAATTGCCATTGAAATTATATTGTTTTATTCTGTAGGTCTGCTGCAGCATACTGCAGCGTGCTTTAAAAGTGGGTTTCATCCTGGGGACGCCACAGTACATTTTTGGGGTCTGTATTTCAGGTCAAGATTATTTAACGTAGATATTCCTGATAACAGTAATACTAACAGAATAGAGAAAGAATAAAGTTTGATCCTGTTACAAGACTTAAACGTGAATAAGACTCAGGGTCCTGACAGTTTGCACCCCAGAGTACTAATGGAACTGGCTGATCCACTGACGAAATTACTTAATGCATCCTTGGAGGAGTGAAAAGACCCAATAGATAGGAAGAGAGCAGTTATTACAGTGATTTTTAAAAAGGGGGGAAAAACTGAAGAAACAAACTACAGACCAGTGAACTTGACATTGGTGGTAGGAAAACTTTGGAAAAAAGCTTGCGATCTAGAATCCGCATGTTTATCACTGATAAAAATATTTGGAATACTATGCAGCATGAGTTTAGGCAGGGCAGGGTGTGTCTAACAAGTATGATGGAGTTCTTTGGGAAAGTCAGTAAAGCACTTCATAAGGGTAAGCCAGTAGATGATGTGTTCCGAGATCTCAGAGAGGCTTTTAATTAAAGTTCCACATGCTGAGTTAATATAAAAAATGTTAAGTTATCCATTTAACCCAAGGCTAGTAAAGTAGATTAAATTAAAGCTAGAGAATACAGTACAGAGAGTTACAATAGAACACTTACGTAAGAACTTACTGTAACAGTAGATTTTCAAGGGGATCTGTGTCATTAGGTCACACCATAGGAATGTCACCACCGGAGAAGCAGGATCCAAAAGGAAGATTTTCAACAGTATCACTGGGGCCGTCCACACCAACGTCACCAACCCTATAAAGGTGTGAGTGTCCCCACTCCCTCCTCACTTTCACAAGAGTGGAGGGAGCGAGAAAGAGAGAGAGGTGCCCAGGCCAGATTAAAGGGCTGGATACACCAGTTAGCCAGTTCTGAGAAACAGCTCCATAAAAAAGGGATGGTGGGAAGGAAGGCAGACCTGATGACTGATCTCTCCTCGATAGTAGGGGGACCACCCCTTTTACGATGTAAGGGACGTTGGGGGCACAACCGACATCAGGAGATAGTCCCCCACTGTATGTGGCTAGCTAGAAGTTTTCCGTGGCGTCCTGCTGCCTGATGGCTTCAATCATAATGGTATAACATGCTGCAAGAGCTGTACCTCAAAGTAAGATCTACTGTTACCGCAAGTTCTCACATGACTGTTCTATCTTCTTCGGGGTACCTCAGTCATCAGGTCACACCACAGGAACGAGTCCCAGGCAGTTTCAGGTGCTGCAGAACAGTTGGGGAGGAAGGCCAATCAAAGCCTAAAACAGGAGGCCTGCAGGACAGCCTGATCAAAGCTTGCTCAGGCTCTAGAAGCAATGTCCAGACTGTAGTGCTTGGTGAAAGTATGGACAGTACTCCACGTGGCAGCAGCACAAACGTCAGTGGCTGAGACCCCCTTGAAACAGGCCGCAGAGGTAGCCATGCCCCTAGTGGAGTGGGCTTCCACCGCCTCTGGCAACTCTTTGCCATGCTTGTTGTAGCACAACACAATACAATCAGCCAACAATTTGGACAAACATTGTTTGGAGACTTGAACACTCTTCTGGGACAAAAGAAACAAAAAGCAGCTTTGTTTTTCTGCAATCCTTAGTATGGAGCAGACAGCACTTCAGAGGGCTATGCACATCTGAAGTATGGAGCAATGCTCCCCTTGGATTGACACACTCAGGAAAATAAACTGGTAGGTGGATAGACTGGTTCAAGGTAAACTCAGACACCGCCTTAAGAAAAGTACAGTTATGTAAGAACTTACTGTAACAGCAGATCTTCGAGAGGGGCTCTTGCAGCAGGTACTAACCATTAGGACTAGAGCTGTTAGGCACTAGGATCACACAGAAAACTTTAGCTAGCAGTGTCTGGCGGGGGACTGCCCACCTGGCGTCACATGATGGTCTTCCTTTTCGGCAGGGAAAGGGCCCACCCACCCACCTCCATCCCCAATCACCCCATGCTACACCCCTTTTATAGAGTAGCACAGTCGTGACATTTCCAGTAGTAAAGCAGGAAGGGGCAGATCAGAGGGGTATCCATACAGTGACCTCACTTACAGGGGCACAAGTAATTTAACTTGTTATAACAAGTTATACAAAAACAAACAAAAAAAATCAAAACTTCTGCTTTAATTTTCCTCCTTCTAATTACTTGGGTCAGGTTATAAACTCGACAGCTCAACTGGAATGGATATTGTTAACTGCAGGCACCGTGGGACATTTTTCAAAATGGCACTTATACAGAATTTAGGATGCTGTCCTACATGCTGGACCATTGGAGATCTAAGGGCTCGGCTCCAGGCAGCATGGGCACAGACTGCACGCCTCAACTCGCATATTCAGGAGGAAATATATTATAAGAACGGCCTGCCATTTCCCCAACATCCAGCTGAAGCACCTCGGCCACAGAGGACAGTTGGTCCAGGTGGTTAAGAGGGGCAAATCAAGTGCCCCATAGCTCAATGCTCCCCAGTGTATCACCTTCACAAACCATGTAAAAACTACAAACGGGTATCTGCCTCTATCTCCAAAATCAAGCAAAGGGGTAGAGGACACTGCAGAGCAAGACACTGCTGCATAGGAGCTAGCCCTGCAGAACTCGCCCAAAACAGGGATCAAAACATAAAAAAGGCAAAAAAGGAAATCTAAAACACTTCTGATAACAGGAGACTCCATAATTCGGGGAGTTGATAGAAACATAGAATTTGACGGCAAATAAGGACCACTTGGCCCACCCAGTCTGCCCATTTCCCTGCCTACTGGATAAGCTGCAGATCCTAGTTAACCAGCAGCCTACTTTTTCCTACCCCCACCCCCTAGAATTGCCTTATGACTGTCCCATGCATGCTTGAATTCCACCAGTTTTTGACTCCACAACCTCCTCCAGAAGGCTGTTCCATGCATCCACAACCCTCTCTTGAAAAATACTTCCTTAAATTACCTCTGAGCCACCTCCTCTATCTTCAAATTGTGCCCTTGTTCTTGCACACCTCTTTTTGAAAGATGCTACCTCTTGGACTTTGTTGATTCCCTTGAGATACTTGAAAGTTTCTATCATGTCCCCCTCTCCTCCTTTCCTCGAGGCTATACGTATTAAGCTCCTTAAGTCTCTCTTCATATGTCTTCCGTGCAGACCCTGCACCATTTTAGTTGCCCTCCTCTGGACAGCTTCCATCCTGTCTATGTCCTTGCGAGACTGGGTCTCCAGAACTGCACGCAGTACTCAGATGGGGTCTGACCAGCTGTCTGTACAGAGGGATAATAACTCCTGTTTTCTACTGGTGATGCCTCTCCCTATGCATCCCAGTATCCCCCAGCCCTCCTTGCTGCCCTCTCACATTGCTTGCCCACCTTTAGGTCATCTGATATGACTACCCCAGGTCCTTTCCATTTTGTTGTTGTTAGTATCTCACCCCCATTGTGTACTCTTCCCTGGGTTTTTGTTTCCCAGGTGCATTACTTGCACTTCTTAGCACTGAATCTAAGCTGCCATACATTTGACCATTCCTCTAACCTTGCCAAGTCCCTTTCATCCCTTCCACCCCACTTGTGCATCAACTCTGTTGCAGATCTTTGTGTCATCTGCAAAGAGACATATTTTCCTTCCAGTCCCTCTGCAATGTCGCTTATAAAGACATTGAAGAGGACTGGTCCTAATACTGAACCTCGCGGTACCCACTAGTAACCCCTTCTTCAGAGTGGACTCCATTTACTATTACTCTGTGTCCTATTCTCCAGCCAATTTTTACCCAGGCTGTCATCTTGGGACCCACTCCCAGGCTAGCTAACTTATATTAATCTTTGTGTGTGGACTGTGTCAAATGCCTTGCTAAAGTCTAGGTAGGCCATGTCCACAGCCCCTCCCTGATCTACTACTTTGGTCACCCAGTCAAAGAAATCTATCAGATTTGTCTGGCATGACCTTCCTGCTGTGAATCCATGCTGTCTTGGGTCCTGTGCCCTCTGGCCTCTAGATACTCGACAATTCTTTCCTTCAGAAGTGATTCCATCATTTTCCCTACCACTGAGGTTAAACTAACAGGTCTGTAGTTTCCTGCTTCTGCCTTGCTCCCACTTTTGTGAAGGGGAATCACATCTGCCCTCCTCCAGTCCTCGGGTACCACCCCATCCTCCCATGATTTGTTAAACACGGTAGTCAGTGATGTCACTAATTCTACCCTTAGTTCTTTTAGAATTCTGGGATGAATCCCATCAGGCCCCATTGCTTTGTCCACCTTCAGTTTTAAGAGTTCTTTCAGAACCCTTTCTTCTGTAAATGGGCTGGTATCAACTTCTGTATCCAGAGTGTTTCTACTGTTTGTTTTAGGTACCTCCCCCTCTTCCTTTGTAAATACTGAGCAAAAATATTTGTTTAGTATCTCTGCCTTTTCACAGTCACCCTCTGCCCACCCTCCCCTTATTAAGCCTCTCTATCCCTCCCTTGGTCTTCCTTGCTCCCTGATTGTACCTATAAAAGGTTTTATCCTCCTTCTTAACTGAGTTGGCTATCTTTTCCTCGGTTTGGGCCTTTGCTTTCTGACTGCCTTCCAGCTTCCTTTTGCTTTAACTGATACAGTTCTCTGTCCTACTCCTTCTGTGATTCCTTGTACTTCCTGAAAGCTTTTTTCTTGAACCTTCACTGCCACTTCCTTTGAGAACCATAGTGGTTTCTTACATCATTTAGTTTTGTTTATTGCTTCACACAAAGGCTTGTTACCTCTGTGATGGCAGTTTTATTATTCCCATTGTTCTTCCACCCTCCTTCCTGCCCATTTGCTAGTGCATTCCTTAGGCACTCACCCATTTTGGCAAAGTCAGCCTCCTAAGTCCAGTACCTTTGCCTTTGTATGGCTTGACTCTATTGCTGTGTTTATTGTGAACCATACTGTTCGATGGTGGCTAGTTCCCAGATGTCTATCCACTTCTACATCTGTGATCCTCTCTTCATCTCCATTTGAGAGAACCAGGTCTAAGACTGCTCCTCTCGAGTGGGTTCCAATACTAGTTGTTTAGGCATGCCCCTGTAGGGCATCTAGAATAACCCCACTCTTAAGTGGCTGCTGCAACTGCACTCCAGTTAACATCTGGCATATTCAGATCGCCCATCAGCAATATCTCCCTTTTTCTGCCATACTAAGTATACTTTCTATCATTTCCTTGTCCATTTCCTCCCCCCGAGAAGGGGGTCTGTATACAACCCCTGTGCGGATTGTGGTGCCATTGCCGGTCTCCAAATTTACCCACAGTGCTTCTTCTCCTCCGTGTTTTCCCTTTTGTTCTGTTGCTTTGATTCCTTCACTTATGTAAAGAGCTACTCCTCCTCCTCTTTTACCCTCTCTGTCCCTCCTGTAGATATCCTGGTATGTTTACATCCCAGTCATGGTTTTGTGCAAACCATGTTTCTGTGACTGCCATGAAATCCAGATGTTCCTCCTCCATCAAGGCCACTAATTCAGGAAGCTTGTTACTCAGACTATGGGCATTGGTACCCATTGCTTTCCATTTTTTTGATGGCTTTACCTTCTGTTGCAGCATCCCCACTGACCTTTCTACCTCGGTCTTTTTCTCATTTAGTACCCTGTTTTGTAGGGAGAGGCTGGGATTTTCCTGCTGCTGCTGATACCTACCTACAGCCGGGGGTAATGGTCAGATGTCTCCCAGGTACATCAGTGTGGAGAGATACTGACTGCACTGCTAAAATCGTGCAGGAAGCAGGAGAAAACATCAATGTCTTGGTCCAGTAAGTTCTTATAAAAATATACTATCTTACTTTGAGAGGGCTCTTGCAGTAGGTACTAACCACTAGGATAGAGTCCCAAGCAGCAAAATTCAAACAAAGGTCGAATCACGGGAGGCAGGAAAGGTCTGCAGTAGGTATCAGATTAAGCCAGGAGGCCCTGAAGGACAGCTAGCCCGAAGCCTGCCCTGCACCTAGAGGCCAATGTCCAGACTGTACTGTTTGGTAAAGGTGTGGACAGACCTCCAAGTAGCTGCTGCGCAAATGTCCATGGCACAAACATTCCTGAAACAAGCAGTAGATGCAGCTATGCCTTTGGTAGAATGCCCCTTGACTTCCCGGCGCTTGTTATACTTCTCATAACAAAACAAAATGCAGTTTGCTAACCATTTGGATAAGCATTACTTAGAAACTGCCATGCCCTCTCTTTTGGGCACAAAAGAACTGAAAAGCTGATCCATTTTACGGACGGACTTCACCCGGTTTGTATAATAACGCAAGCTTCTGTGCACACAGTGTATGCAGAATGGCCTCCCCTTGATTAGAATGCTCCGGGTAATACACTGGCATATGTACAGTGGCGTGAAAAAGTATTTGCCCCCTTCCTGATTTTCTCTATTATTGCATATTTGTCACACTGGATGTTTTCAGGTCTTTAGACAAAATGTAATATTAGATAAAGGGAACCTGAGTGAACAAATAACACTTTTTTTTTTATTTCACTTATTTAATGAAAAAAAGTTAACCAACACCAACTGGCACTGTGTGAAAAAGTAATTGCCCCTTACACTTAATAACTGGTTATGCCACATTTAGCTGCAATGACTGCAACCAAACACTTCCTATAATTCAATATCAGTCTTTCACATCGCTGTGGAGGAATTTTAACCCACTCTTCCTCGCAGAACTGCTTTAATTCAGTAACATTTGGTAGGTTTTCGAGCATGAACTGCTCGTTTCAGGTCCTACACAGCATCTCTATTGGGTTTAAGTCTGACTTTGACTAGGCCACTCTAAAACTTTAATTTTACTTCTTTTAGCCATTCTGATGTGGACTTGCTTTTGTGTTTTGGATCATTGTCTTGTTGCATGACCCAACTACGCTTCAGCTTCAGCTGACGGAAGGATGACTGACATTCTCCTTAAGAATTTTCTGGTACAGAGCAGAATTCATGGTTCCTTTAATTATGGCAAGTCATCCAGGTCCTTAGGCAGCAAGCATCCCCACACCATCACACTACCACCACCATGTTTGACTGTTGGTATGGTGTTCTTACTGTGGAATGCTGTGTTTGCTTTATGCGAGACATTATGGGATCCATGTTGTCCAAAAAGTTCCACTTTGGACTCATCTGTCCATAGAACATTTTCCCAAAAGGCTTGTGGATCATCCAGGTGCTTCTTGGCAAATGAGAGACGAGCATTTATGTTCTTCTTGGTTAGCAGTGGTTTCCGCCTTTGCTACTCTCACATGAAGCCCATTTTTGCCCAGTCTCTTTCTGATTGTGGAGTCATGAACACTGACCTTAGCTGAGGCAAGAGAAGCCTGCAGTTCTTGGATGTTGTTTTAGGATCCTTTGAGACTTCTTGGATGATTTTACACTCGCCCTTGAGTAATTTTGGCAGGCCGCCTACCCTGGAAGGGTCACTACTGTTCCAAGTGTTCTCCATTTGAGTTTATGGCTCTCACTGTGGTTCGATGGAGTCCCAGAGCCTTAGAAATAGCTTTGTAACCCTTTCCAGACTGATAGAGGGCAACAAATGTTTTTCTGATCTTTCAGGAACTTCCTTTGATCATGGCATAATGTGCTTGTTGAATCTTTGTGCTGGCAATGTGACTCTGATGGTAAGGGCCAAAATAAGTGAGGTTTATATTGAGCAGGGCTGGCTGTAATCAAGCCTGGCTGTGTTCAATCAGCTGACTCTAATTATCCCTTTAATTGGGTTGATTTAACTAGGGGGCAATTACTTTTTCACACAGTGCCAGTTGGTGTTGGTTAACTTTTTTCATTAAATAAATGAAATAAGTAAAAAAAAAAGTGTTATTTGTCCACTCAGGTTCCCTTTATCTAATATTATATTTTGTCTAAAGACCTGAAAACATCCAGTGTGACAAATATGCAATAATAAGAGAAAATCAGGAAGGGGGCAAATACTTTTTCACGCCACTGTATGGTCTGATTCAAAGTAAATTCAGACACCACCTTAGGTAAAAACCTTAGGATCTATAAGCAAAGCCACCTGGTCTCTGTGGAAAATCAAACAAGGCTCCTTAAACATCAGGGCCTGTAGCTCAGAAATCCTTCGAGCTGAAGTAATGGCAACTAAAAAGAGCGCTTTCCAGGAAAGGTAGCACAGGTCGCAACTCGCAGCCGGTTCAAAGGGAGGCGAGGTGAGTTTCTTGAGGATGATTTTCAAATCCAATGGAGGAACAGGGTTCCCGACCAGGGGTTTCAGATGGAGAATTCATGTCAAAAAGGGTTTGAAAACCTCCAAATGCACCAGAGTGTGGTAGGCAGAAATGGCAGACAGGTAGATCTTCAGCGAAGAATAGCTAAGGCCAAGGTCAGAGATATGCAGCAGGTATTCCATGACCTGTGGGACAGGGCAAGAGAAAGGGTCCCATCCCTGACTGGATACGCAAATGGAGAACCTCTTCCATTTCATAGCATATGTAGATCTTGTGGATGGCTTACGGGCCTCCACAAGCACTTGAGCCACTCTGGAAAAGACACCAAAGCATGCAACAGCTACGTTAACAGGTGCCACACATGAAGGCAAAGGGATCTGAGTCAGCAGACTCTAGCCAAGGGGTAGGGGAACCGGAAGTTCCACTCTCCACTGGTGAAGCAGAGGAAACCACACTTGGTGAAGCCAATAAGGAGCTAGGAGAATCATGCGAGCCCCTTCTTGCTGGAGGTTCAAGAAGTACCCTCTGCAACAAAGGGAGGGAAGGCAAACAAGAACCTCCCTGTCCAGCAGAGAGACAGTGCGTCTCACCAAAAAACACCATGCTTGGGAACTTGCAAGAAGAAAACTACTGTTACAGGTGAGTAACCTGTGTTTCTAGGGATGTGGATATGTTGTTCCATTCACACTTCTTGGCAGACTCCTAGCAGTTCTCCACAAGGAGGGAGGCAAGGTGCACACCCCCTATTTAGGGAACAGAGATTGGAGAACGGAGGCCCTAAAACCAGCATCCCGGCGTGACTCTAGGTCAGTGTTGTGATGGGAAATGAAGGTGTTTGCTGACTTCCAGGTAGCAGCCCTGCAGATGATCCGGACAGGGATATCCCCTAGAAGCAGCCACCGATGCAGCAGTATGGCGGGTGGAATGAGCCCTAAGCGAGGCTCCCTACCCACCAACCTATAGCAGAGATCTATGCATGATGTAACCCATCTGTCAATCGTCCGCTTGGCTGTAGGTCTGGCAGGTGTGGCTTCAGTACAAGTGACAAACAGCTGGCAAACGTCTCCCCAGACTCCAGCCAGGCGTTCTTTATAATAAGAGAGTGCTCATCTCAGGTCCAAAGTATGGAGTCTGTACTCTGCCTCCAAGGTGCAACTGGTGTAATACACCGGCAGAGTCATCACCTGGTTCAGGTGAAACTCCGACACGACCCTTGGAAGGAACTTCGGGTTGAGGAGCAGGATAACCCTGTCCCTGTGGAAGACCAAATAGGGAGACTCAACAGAGAGTATCTGGAAGTTCCCCAATACTTCTGGCTGATGTGACAGCCACCAGGAAGGCGATCTTCCATGACAGGTGTGGACATCTCACTCATGTGCAGTGGTTTGAATGGTTTGCCCATGGGCTTTGCCAGTACTAGCAGTAGATCCACAGAGGTGGTGGTTCATGCACCGAAGGGGAAACATGGTAAAGGTCTTTGAAGAAACGCCAGACCACCTTCTCCTGTGCCACCATCTGCTAGCCGGCCCGCACCCGGTAAGCAGAGATGGCTACCAGGTGCACCTTAAGGGTCGCAGACCGCAGACCCCCTTTGGAGAAAGACCATATGCTAGCCACTGGACAGGACAAAGGGTCCAGGACGTTGCCCTGACACCAAATAGAGAATCTCTTCCACTTGAAGGCATAGCACCTTCATGGTCGATTCCTTCTTAAATGCCTCAACTACAGTGAGTACATCTTCAGAGAGACCCAAAGCCTGGTACTCTAGCCACTCAGGAACCAGGCTGTCAGCTGCATGGATTGAAGGTACAGGTGAAGGACCTTCCACCTCCTGATGGAGAGCTGGTCCAGGAGTGCTGGAAGATGCCTCGAGAGCCTGATGCTGAGGCTGAGGAGATCGGGGTACCAAAACTGGCGAGGCTAGTCTGGAGCCACCAGGATCACCTCCGCCTTGTCCCTCCTCACCTTGAGAAGCATCTTGTGGATCGAGGGAAGGCATAAGAAGAGGCCTGGGGTCCACGGACTCGAGAATGCATCCTCCTGTAGCGAGCCCTGCAGAGGGGTGCGGTCACAAAACAGCCTCAGTTCTGCATCTTCCCTGGAGGCAAACTTGTCCACCTGAGGGGTGCCCTACCGGGAGAACAGGCTGTGTACTACCTCTAGATGGAGAGGCCACTCGTGGGACGTCTCACCCACATGGCTGAGGGCATCCACCAGCTAATTTGAGGCTCCTGCCACATGAATGGCTAGGAGACCCGCCTCCAGTTGGTTCATGAGACTCCAGATGCAGAGAGCTTCCCTGCACAGAGGTCGGGAGCATGTGCCACCCTGTTTGTTAAGATAGTACAATGTCATGGTGTTGGCTGTCTGGACCTGAACCACTTGACCCCGAAGGAACTGAGCTAATGCAGTCGATGCCAGCCAAACTGCTCGGAGCTCCAGCAGGTTGATGTGGTATCGAGATTCATTGGGGGTCCACAGCCCGTGGACTCTGGGGTCCCCCATGTGGGCACCCCAGCCCGCGAGAGAGGTGTCGGTCATCAAGGTGACCGTTGGCTCAGGACGGACAAACAGGATCCCTCCCTGCAGATGCTCCGGGATGGTCCACCATTGGAGAGCGTTCCACATCTTCTGGGTTATACTCACCAGTTGGTCAAAATGAACTAGTCGCTGAGTCCACCTGCTGGCCAGCTCCAAGTGAAGAGGAAGCATATGCCACCGGGCCCACTGGACCACGGAGGTGCTGGTCGCCACGTAACCCAGAAGTTGCAGGAAGTCCCGGGCAGGGCGCAAGAGCCCAACCAGAAATGATCAGGCAAAGGAGGAGAGAACCTCCACCCTGTCCACTGGGAGCCTGACTCTGGCTCAGCAAGAGTCGCGCTCTGCCCCGATAAAGTAAATCACCTGTGAAGGCACAAGTTTCGACTTGGCCTTGTTGATCAGGAGGCCAAGGTCGATGCTGGTCTGGTGGGCCAGATACCTAGACCTCTCCACCTCTTGCCTGGAGGGACCCACACTGAGCCAATCGTCTAGATAGGGGTACATCCTGATCCCTCGGCGCCAAAGATGGGCCGCCGCCACCACCACCACTGCAATGCATTTGGTGAAGACCCTGGGGGCCGTTGACAAGCTGAATGGCATAGCATGGAACTCGTAGAGGGTTCCCTCTGCTCGGAAGCAGAGGAACCTTCAGTGTGACGAACAGATTTGAGACAGGAAAGAATGCATCCTGCAGATCCAGAGAGCAAAAAAAAAAAAAAAAAAATGACGTACCTACTGTAATTCTTGATCTTTCTGTGTATCTTCACCATTCATTACTATCTGGCATAAGCCGGAGGATTAGGACCCCGTGGGAGCATTTAGTTATTTGCTTGCAAGAGGAGGAGCTGACGCAGAGACGGGGCCGCCCTCGAGGCCGACATATTACGTGGTGATCGTGGGTTGGCCAATAACTGCTGTCAACACCTCCTCAGCCCCAGTTCTGCACACCAGCGAGAGACAGAGGATAAAGAGAGTTGGGGGGTTGGGCAAGGGAGCCCGAGGGATAGAAAAAGGAAAGGATATAAAACTAAAAGCAGGAATATGCCACAGAGAAGACAGAAAAGAAGAAGAAAACCTAAGGGATTGGGGGTGAGGGGGCCCCAATTTCTGGGTGAAAAGGAATGGGTGGGGAAGGGGGGTAGAAGGAAAGAGGAGACAGGAATGGCTGCCCCCCCAATGCTATCAGCCTGGACTGTTTGAGAAGGCAAGTCACAGATGAAAGGAAAGCTAGCTGGTGCCAAGCCTTGAGAAATGGAACCACTGAGAGGCAGAGGCAGGCCAAGGATTCAGGGCGGGCAGTGTCTTCCTCTCCTACCAAACTATTAAGGTAGAAGGACTGCTAAAAGGTGCCCTGGAGAACACCCCAGGGTAGGGATTGAACGTTTGGCGAGTAGGATACCTCCACAGTAGGAACCGGAGGGGGAAAAAACAATGTTCCAGACGGAAAAATAACTGAGGGGATCAAGAGAAGTGCACTTCCCCCCTCCGGACCCCCTCAAGAGGATGAGAGGGAGCCAGGGCACCAACAGTTACACAGGCTGAAGGAGAGGAAGAGAACTCCTGCAATCCCCAGCAGCACAACCATTCTTGCTTACCTAGAGGAATCCCCCATCGATTCCAGGAGCGAGGGGGGGGGGGGGTTGCTAAGACCAGACTGCAAATGGAAGACAAACAGGGAGGAGGAAACTGCCCAGAATGAGGTCCCAGAGGGGAAGGTGGGTAGGATTTAGTAATGAATGGTGAAGACACACAGAAAGATCAAGAATTACGGTATGTACGTAAGAAAAAATTACTTACCACAGTAATGTTGTTTCTTCTAATGGAGTCTTGCTGTATTTTGACAATATGCAGTTAGCCTCAGCACTTGAACTGCCCCGGAGAGGAAAAAGTTAACTCTATGCAGCAGCAGCATAGAACGTTGAGCTTGAGGTCGGTTTTCAAACCTCTGTCTTTGGTACTTATCAGTGTAACCATCAGATTCTTATGAGCAAACTAACCAAGTACTAAATATGGAAATTCTTTAACTGTATAGACAAAAAGCAACAACCTGGGTACAAAAGACTCAAGTCGAGAACCCAAGAAAAAAGGTAGTGACAATATATATTAAACATAAAAACAACAACAATAACACAACTACCCCATCCTTAAGAGGGAGGGTACAAGGTACATCCCTGAGGTGCAACACTGTACCTGCCAGCCCACTTACCAAAAACTAGATTCTAAGAGGGGAGGCAGGGAGGGAAGTCAGAATACAGTAAGACTCCATTAGAAGAAACAACATTACTAAGGTGAGTAATATTTTCTTCAAACAACATCAAATCTTGCTGTATTCTGACAATATGCAGACTACCAAGCAGTTCCCCCCCTAGGAGGAGCGAATGCAGAACCTACTTTGGGAGCACGCTCTGCAGAACTACTGCTGTATCTAACCTAGCATCACTCCTAGCCTGGACGTCCAGAGAGTAATGCTTGGTGAATGTATGGACTGTTTTCCAAGTGGCTGCTTTACATATTTCTAGTAAGGGTATATCTCTGGCAGCAGTCAGAGAAGCAGCTGTACCCCTAGTCGAGTGAGCCCTCAGGCCTGAAGGGGATGCTTTGCCCAATCTGTCATAACAGAACTGTATACAAGACACAATCCACCTGGCAACAGTTCTTTTAGTAGCAGGCTTACCGTCCCCCACTTCACCATAAGTGAAAAATAATTGAAGACAGTCATTTCTGTGTGCCTTAGTATGCTCTATGTAGTAGCTAAGTGCCCTTTTAACATCCAAACTGTGTAATCTTCTTTTCCCTGAAGAAGAGTGGTCAGTGAAAAAAAACAAGTAGAGAGATAGACTGGTTCAGATGAAAATCTGACACTACTTTGGGTAAGACCCTCCTATTAGTTCTCAGAACCACCTTATTCCTATGGAAGGAGATAAAGTCAGGTTCAACTGACAGGGCCTGTAATTCACTGATCTGCCTGGCAGAAGTAATAGCTACCAGGAACACAGTTTTCCAGGTCAAGTACTTAAGCTCGGCCGAAGCCAGAGGTTCAAAGGGTGGCTGCATAAACTGAGCAATGCAGACATTCAGATCCCAAGCCAGAGTAGGCTCTCTAAAGGGAGGGTTGATATGAACCAGACTTTTGAAGAACTTACTGAAAACAGGATGAGATGCCGGGGAAGAGCCCTTCCCTGCCGAAAGGAACGCAGATGCAGCAGCTGGGTGAACTTTCAGAGTTGCAGGCCTAAGGCCTAGACCATTAAGGTGAACCAGATAATCTAAAGCTGTAGCAATGCCTGCAGTATCAGGCAGAATGCCCTTCTGAGAACACGAAATGCTGAATCTTTTCCATTTGGAATTATAAGTTTTTCTGGTGGAAGGATTCCTGGAGACCTTCAGAATACCCAGAACTCCCTGAGAAAGATGCAGGCCTGCATATTCTAACTCTTCAAGAGCCAGGCCTTGAGGCTGAGAGACTGGAGATTGGGGTACCAAATTCTCCAGAGAGGTTAGGAGATTGTGTCTCTTGGGAAGAGACAGGGGAAGTGACACCGCCAGAGACAACAGCAGAGGATACCATGGCTGTCTGGCCCAATCTGGAGTCACCAGTATCACTCTGCAGGGTTGAGATCTGATATTGATTAGAGCTCTGAACAACAGAGGTAAGGGAGGGAAGGCATAGAGGAACCTGTGCTTCCAAACTAATATGAGAGCATCCAGAGGAACAGTCCCTAGGAATGGGACACCTTGTCTGAAATTGTCCTGATACAGCCACCACTGGAGAGCTTGGACCAGAGTCTGAGTCACTGGAACCAATCTGGTGAGACAGTCTTTTTTCTTTGACCAAAAGGACCTTAGATGGAACTGAATGTCCTTCATCTGAAACCTGGCTCCTTGTACCACTGCAGTGGAAGCTGCCACATGGCCCAGGAGTTGAAGAAACTGTCTTGCTGGGCGAGAGACCAGAGGTCGAAAAGAGGAAGCAAGATCTGTAAGGGCCTTTACCCTTGCTAATGGGAGGAAGGCCTTTGCCTGAACAGTATCTAACTCTATTCCTATGAAAGTAAGGAGTTGTACTGGTTCAAGAACCAACTTTGGAAGACTGAGGAGAACCCCCGAGAACTGAGCAAGTTCTGAGTGATCTGTAGAGCTGACTTGACCTGGTCGGAGGACTGGCATACAATGAGCCAGTCGTCCAGGCAGGGGAAGATGGATATACTCTGCCTTCTGAGGAAGGCAACTACATCTGCAACGCACTTTGTAAACATCCTGGAAGCTGATGTTAGGCCGAAGGGCATGGCCCTGAACTGATAATGGCCTGAAGGCAACTCGAACCTGAGGTACTTTCTGTGGGAGCACCTGATAGGAATATGGAAATAGGCATCCTTGAGGTCCAGGGATACTAGCCAATCCCCCAACTTGGAGAGGGAAGAATTATTCCCAGAGTCACCATTTAGAATTTTGGTTTTGTGATGTGTTTGTTCAAATACCTTAAGTCTAGGATGGGTTGCCACTTCCCCGTCTTTTTCGCGGTAAGGAAATATCTGGAGTACAGACCTTTGCCCCTGTGCTGAGTAGGAACTTTCTCTACAGCTCTGAGAGCCACTAGAGAAGACACCTCTACAGCAATGGTTTCTGAGATGTTGCAGGTGGAAAGAACCTAACCCTCATTTTTGGGAACATTTTGAAACCGAGGGCCAGTCCCTGGCTTACTACCTCCAAGACCCACTTGTCTGAGGTAACAGACTTCCAGGCCTGGAAGTAGTAAGCCAGCCTGCCTCCTACTGGAATTGGGGAGTCAGCACGGGCTGACACATCAGGGAGTTTGTTTGGCAGAAGCCTTGGACTGGGAAGAGGATGCAGCCCTGCTCATCCCCCTCCTGCCTCTCCCCTGAAAGGACCCCCTCTGTGGGAAAGAAGAGTAAGCCTGGGCTTGGTAAAAAGGCCTGTGGAAAGGCCTGCCCCTGCCCCTAGACTGCTGCTTCTGAGGAGTGGCTTGCCTTTCTTTGGCCTGTGCACTCCTTTAGGTGGTCCTGCACTCATCCATTTTCTTCACGTAAACTTCTGTCTGCTTCCCAAACAGAGAGTTACCCACTACAGGGAAATCCATGGCCTTAGCCTGGGTATCCTGGGAAAGGCTAGTACATCTGAGCCAAGCATGCCTCCTGAGAGACACAGCTGTAACCATAACTCCTGATGCCACATCACTGGCGTCTACAGCAGCGTGGAATTGTACTTTGGATGCCTCAATCCCATCGGCAGCCACCTCCTTCAGCTCTCTGGCTAGCTGGGGGGAGGCCTGTTTAGCCAGTTCCAGAACCGTATTCCACCTAGATTTCTGGTACTTGGCTGTGGAGGCCATATAGTTAGCCTGCCTGAGTCCCAAAGAGGATTCGTAATACTGTTTTTTGGCCATGGCATCCACCTTCCTGGAGTCTTGTCTGGGGGGGTGTGAAGCCAAAAGAATATTAGCCCTGTCACAGGCTACAGCCTGCACTACCCCAACTAAGCTGCAATGACTATATAAAAACTCCTTACCTGAGCCTGATAACATGTACCTCCTGTCCATTCTCTTATCTACAGGAGGTAAGGAATTAGGTGTTTGCAATATCTTTTTTGTCTGTTTCACCAAAGATTTATGAAGAGGGATAGACTCTGGGATGTGCATCATCTCATCAAAATCAGGCTCTTCCTCCTCCTCAGCAGCTTCCACCATTGGGAGCTGGAGGGTTTCAACCACCTTCTTGTAGAACAAGAAGTGGGGCGGGGACTCAGAAAGCATGGGGGGGGGACATTAGAGGGTCTGTCTGGGGAGACGTCCGGTTCAATGGGCACATCCAGACCTTCAAAATCATTATCATCATCATCCTCAGGATACTCTTCATCTACCCCCACTCCAGATCCTAATAAGCATCCGGATCGTAATCCGATGGAGTCGGATCCAACCGAACCGATGCCTAACCGGCGGTACCGGTTTGGACAGAACCGGGCAAAGCGACTGGACTATACTAATTGCTTCGGCTATTTCGTCACCGGTTGGAGTATGCGGTGCTGGATCCGAAACAGCTGACGTTCTTTTCCTTTTTGATGGAACCGACCCCTCAGAGTCAGATCTCCTTTTGCCCGAGGAGGTATCGCCCAGTCAGTGGGCACCTCCTCAGGTTCGGCCATAACCAAACCAGGCTGGCCATCTGGATCCACGGACTTCTCGGCATCCCTTTCCTTCAGCCTACTCGCCCCCCCACCCCCCACCCAGTGGCTTTTAGGAAACTTCTTGCAGATTGGCAGTCTGTTAAGGTGGTCTAACCTCAGACAGTAAACATAGATGAGGGTGGGGTTAGCCTTGGCAAAAGCCTCCCCACACTCAATACAGTGTTGAAACCCAGTGGGACCATTTTTTTTTTTTTCGTGGGTTTCTCAGATATGACCAGACTAACCAATTACCCTTAAAAGATTTCAAGCCAGGTAATAATTAAAGCAATAATGCCCGACAGGGTGTGTGTGGTGCTGAGATAACGTCACGCCTCAGGTGGTGGGGCACGAGGCCGCAGGCTGAGTGCATCCAACAACTGAGGTGTGACGTTATCCCAAACGACACACACCCTGGTGGGCATTACTGCTATTATACAATGGCTCGCTGTTATATATAAAATAAAAAAAATTATTTTAAAGAATGTTTTCTAGTGTGGAAAAACATTTTTGTTTCTTAAGAGGAGACGCAAAAAAAAAAAAAAAAAGAGGTCATCTAGCTCATCATTCAAAAAATCATCTACAGGTTCACAGTGAGGCTGAGACTAGACCCGTGATGTTGTACTGGGGGATAACATCACGGGTCCAGCCCAAGACTGACCAATCAGAGACCAAGAAATTTTCTTGCCATTGTATAATCCTGTTATCGGTTACCAACCATGTTACGGGCTGTGGAAAAAAACAAAACAGGAAAAGTCCAGTTTTTCTGAAACCGATAGGAACCGGAATACCACTACTAAATCCCAGAAAACACAAATATAAACAAAAGGTCAGTTTCCAATCGGACCGACTGATCAGAAACTGAGAAAAAACAATTTCCACAGAAAAATAAGTCACTACCTATCTACAACACTACCTGTACCGTAGACAGAGACCTGAAATCCGAAAAATAAAAAAAAATTGGTTGAAAAAAAATGAACGCTTTTTTAAACTTTAGCGAACAGAGTAGAAGAGAAATCTCCGGAGCGACTTCACTGTTAGGCGAAGTAAAGAATCTGACGGTTACACTGATAAGTACCAGAGACAGAGGTCTGAAAACCAAGCTCGAGCTCAACGTTCTATGCTGCTGCAAAGAGTTAACTCTTTCCTCTTCGGGGCAGTTCAAGTGCTGGGGCTAACTGCATAATGTCAGAATACAGCAAGACTTCATGTTGTTTGAATTTTCATATCTTACCTGTGTCAATCTTCACCATTCATCACTATTGGGTGAGTACCAGGCCCCCTGAAGGGGGCCCAGCACCTCCCTAAGGGACAGTGTCCCTCAGCCTCCAGTGGGGGAAGATGCCAGAGGAGAGAACCCCTACAGGCCTGGCTAGGCCTGGAACTGGTCCGGGTGAGGCGAGGATCTCCTCGTAGGAGAAGCCCCTGAAGCTTTCACCTCACCCTAGAGGAGAAAAGGTGGGTTCTCCAGAAGGTGGAGGAAGTCACCCTACGCTGGGCCAGGGGTGACAACCCAGAGAGACAAAGCAATACCGACCACCTGATTCAGATCACTGTCCCCACTATCCTGGAGGCCACCTTGTTGGTATCGTACGATGCCCTTGCTTGGTGCCTTGCAAGCTCCAGGCCTCACGCGGAGAGGAAAATGGCTTGTCTTGTTTCCTCCTAATCAGGCAAGGAGGCTAGAACCTGTCCTAGCCATGACCACAAGTACCTGTAGTAGGTAGCATGATGGCCCCGATGCGCTGCCACACAGAGCAAGATCCGTGGAGAGGAGAAAACTCTCTTGCCCCAAAAATCAAACTCGGATGAGTTCGAATCTGGGGATCAGTCACGGCTTAGGCTTCTATGCCCAGAGGGGGTGTCCGGGAGCATCACGCCCGAGGAAGGGTGAGGCAGAGTTCCTGGAGACCCCATGGGGGGGTGCAATACTGCTGGCGAAGGTCCCTTGGGGCTGGAGCAGGGGCAAAGGGACATCGCCAGTCCCAGTGCAACGCCTCCCAGAAGGGAGCAGGCCAGGTGGGGACCAACAGGTCAGCCGCACTGTACTCACCCAAGAAGGCACACGCCGACCGGTCCAGATCACATTCTCCAAAAGGTGGAAATCTGGAGCTCATCGAGCAACCCTGACAGGAAATGCTGATAACTAGAGAGATCAGCTGCTGGGGGAAAGATGGACAGAGGACTCCTCTCCCTCAAAGGAGGAAAGCTAGGGAGCTGACGAGCTCGGAGAGACACGGTCAGGTTGAACCAGGGAGTGGTGGAACACCTGTCTGTCCATGGCTTGAAAGTAGGCAGGGTGCAGTACAGCCGTGGCCCTGAACGGTTCCCAGGTAAGGGGCCCCATAGGACCAGGGATACCTGGGAGGGAGGGGTTGGCAGAGGCACGAGGGCCAGGCACCTCCGAGGGGCACTGCCTCTGCCTGGGTAGGGGTACCGTATGGAAGACCTCAAGATAGGAGGAACCCCAGTGGTCCCAGAAGACAAAGGCTGCTCCGTTGAGCCAGAGAGAAGAATTCCCCCTACAAGGTGACTGAGGCCACATTAGCCCAAAAGGGCAGCCTCTGACCTCCAAAGATGATGTCCCTCCCAGGTGGACCTCGGGGGAGAAGACTGGCCCAACACTACGGTTCCTCCCCGAGCCCCTGCAGGTTTCCACAGGAGGTCACTGCGCTGAACCAAGTCCACTCAACCCTTCGGACTCCAAGAGAGCCCTCTTCCTCACCACCAGCTGAGGCAGCTGGCACCCCGCAGCCGACTCCAAGGAGACAGTCGGGGGTGGAGCTCCCCCCCCCCCCGCCTGGATAACCCAGCCTGCCCAGAAGTCGGAATGGCCAGGACAATCACAGGAGGGGGTACATCCCCCAAGGAGGCAGATGGTCACCAGCTGTGGTGTCCCCGGGCATCCGAGGGATGGTCGGTACCACAGACCCCGAAACCAATGGAATCCGCCTGCTCCCGAGGAAAGGGCTGAGTGGGGGCCGAAGCGCTGGACATGGAGGAATCAAAGGAATCTGAGATCCAATCTGGATCAGCCTCCGAAACATCCTCCCCGGAGGAGGCCCAAACCCAGATGACTCCTCAATCCCTCCCAGTCCCAGCACCACGAGAGGCGCAGCCGCCATCCCTGGCACTGCGAACAGCGCCTGAGTCAGAGGTGGCACTGTGAGCAGCACCGCAGACCAGCCCCACGCTGCCCACGGTGCCACCTCCGTCCCCTGCACTGCGAACAGTACCAGAGTCAGAAGCGGCGCCGGAGGCCGGCCCAGCGCCACACCAACAGGCAGCACCAAGGACAACGTGAGCCCCAGACCACAACACCGGGTGAGCCTTCGCCTCCAAAAAGGCAACTGCCAAGACGGTGCCTCCCGCATGGCACCAAGGGGGCCAAACTGGGCTTCCTGCACTGTGAAAAGGGCCCCTGCCGAGGTAAGGCTAGAACGGGTGGGGGGCCCCCCTCCTCTGCAGGCCGTACAGAACTGGGAGGGGACCCAGAGGAAGGGCCAAGAACCCTGACCTTGGCTTCCCGAGTGCAAGCCTGTCCTCCGAAAATCAGCAGCGCTAGTCCGACTTTAAACATCTGCAATTCCAAAACCTGGCAGTCCCTGGAAAAACAGGTATCGCAATGATCCATGTCATGGTTAGGGCCCAAGCAGGTCGAGCACCAGTCATGCTGGTCCATGACGGAGAAAAGTTGGCCACAGGGTCACCACTGCAAAGGAAGCAGACCAGACTTACAAGTTTTCTTTTTGTTCCCCGAATGAGACATGATCGGACAAAAACACAACAGACAAAACAAAGGCACTCGGCGTCATCAAAAACAAAAGGAAACATCTTACCGGGAGACAACACCGAGAACGGAGGCGAGCAGAACTTGAGCTGGAGCTGACGGACTAGGCCACTGATGCAGTCTCAACTTCGAAGCTTCCACATGAGGTCTTCTCTTAACGTTGGGAGAAGCAGAACTGGGGCTGAGGAGGTGTCGACATCAGTTACTGGCCAACCCACGAGCACCACGTAATATGTCGGCCTCGAGGAGCAGTGCCGTCTCTGCGTCGGCTCATCCTCATGCAAAAAAAAAAAAATGCTCCCGCAAGGTCCTAATCCTCCAGCTTATACCCCATAGTGATAAATGGTGAAGAATGACAGATAAGATCCACATGTTCTGCTTGAGAGATGGTATGATCAGAGTTACCATCCTGAAGGCGCGAGACCTGAGAAACTTGTTCAGGTTGTGCAGATCTAGAATGGGGTGCCAGTTCCCCGTCTGCTTCAGGACCAGCAAGTACCTGGAAACGAACCATGGGCTGACAGGGGGATCCGCGACTCTGACCACTACCTCCCTGCGGAGGAATTGGGTGATGTCGTCTCAGAAAGCCGACAGTGTCTCCACAGATACCTTCTCCTCCTCCTCCTGTTGGGCAAGGGCTCGGCTTGGTGGGTACTGCTCTAATTCCAGAGGCAGACTCTGGCCAACCACTTCCAATACCCACTTGTCCATTGTGACAGGAGACCAGGCAGAAAGGAAGTGGCGGAGCCGGACCCTCACAGGAGGACCCAGAGTAGGTGTGATGGGCATGTGAGTGGTCACCCCCATCTCGTCACTGAGCAGGCTTGGAGGAGGAGGATCCAGCCGCAGGACCACCAAGACCCTTCCCTCCGGGCTTACAGACCGCCAAAGCCCCTGACTTGAGCTTAGGGCACCAAGAATGAGCCTGCTGCTGCCCCGACTGGTACTGGGGCTACTTGGCCAGAGGAGCAGAAGGCCAAAAGGGCTTCCTCTTCTGATTCTTGGAACCCTGAGATTCCTTTTGGGTGAAGGCAACAGAGTCCAAGGTGGCATTGGACTTCTCGATACACTGGAGGTGAAAATCAACTCCTGAATCGAACAAGTAGGTGCATCGGAGTCACTTTCAACCCACCACGGACAGTTGGGAGTAAGGGTGACCGAAAGCCAATGTAGGAGGCCCTTAGCGGGCCAAGACTCCTTAACAGGAGCCCAGGAGGGAGGCTGTTTAGGTGGTGGCTCCACCACAATCGGCACAGAGGCCGGTTTTGGCCAAGCCAGGAGGGCTATTGCCAGCTCCGCGAGCAGAGGGACGGTGGTGGCCAGCTCCGGAGGAGTCGGGATCAGCCCAGAGGGCGACAGCCACGTGATGGCTGGTGTTGAAGGACCGGCCAACAACTGTTGCCACATGAGATCCTCATAGCACTGATGCAACTTGCACCGAAGACTATCCTCTTCCAAGGAGGATGAGGATGAATAGCGGCGTTGCTTCTTAGAATGCCATCTGTGAGTTCTCCTTGACCGATGACCAAGACTTTAACCATGAGGGGGACTGATGGGGGGGTGCTCAGAAGGGGCCGGGGTAACCCATGGCTCCTCCAGACCAGGGTAAGGGACAGTGAGGAGATTCCCAGCAAGCTGGGTTTCCTCCTCAGTAGGTCCAGTCAGTACCGGAGTCCTGAACAAATAATTGCCAGCCTCATCCAGTGACAATGGGTCAACGGAGTTGCTAATAATTTTGACCAGGTTGTTGGCCTGCGTCTTAACCGGCTGGCCTGACGGGGCACCGTGAAACCGGCAGCTGAGGCCGCTATTTCGACCGGAGTTGAAATAGGAGATTCCTGAGATAGAGATCTCTCTTGATCCCAAGAACGTCGTCGACAAGACTTATCTCTCAACTCCTTGGATTCCTTTTTATGGCAATAGGAGCTGTGCGAAGCCATCGGGCCCTCCCCCTTAGTGGGGAGAGGCTGGCACAACTCCTTGAAGGAGCCCGTAAAGGTAGAGCCCAGTTCGAGTGTCATGAACACCGATGCTTAAGAGGACTGATCAGCAGACCGAACAGCCTCCTCCTCGAAGGCCTTCATTTGTTCAAGTTGCTCAGCGGATCACACAGCCGTGGAGACTGCCCAACATGCCGCTTTAGATTTGACTGTCAGGTATTGTTTTTCCAGTCGTCCAAGCTGTAAGCGTGTGAGGTGATCGTCCAACATGTTCGGCTGGAATGAGTGCCAAAAGTCACATGCCTGGGTACTGTGATCATGGCCCAGGCAGTAGACGCATGTGGCATGCGGATCGGTGTGACATCTTCTGCCTGCAGGGGCACCGGCAGAACCTGGGCAAGGACTTGTCCTCCATCGCTGTGGTGATTGTGAAACAATGCAGAGAAACTCAAATGAGTTTTAGCTTAGGTAAATAATCCAAAGATTTAAGTGTCAGGGCCTACTCAACGTGGAACCGATAAGGAGGGAACCTGAATCTTCCAGCGGAAAGGAAGATCTGGCGTCAAGAGGCAGAGCCAAGGGTTATACCACCCGGGTGGGTGGGAGGAGCCAACTTTTAGACATTCCAGCAAGATTCATAAAGGGAAAGGACATGCCAAGAAGTGTGGATAAAACATATCCATATCCCTAGAACTGAGTAGTTCTGCGTTGGATGGGGAGGAGAACAGATCAAGATCTGGGTGACCTCATCGATTGAAGATGTCTTCAACTACTGACTGCCTCAGTTCCCACTCATATGCCCTTGCCTGAGTGCAGCGGAATGTGTCCACCTGGACATTTTGAACGCCTGGCACGTGCATTGTCATGAGCTGCAGGCTGTGCTGTATCGCCAAATGCCACATGCGCATCCCTTCCCTGCACAGTGGATACAACTGTGTGCCTCCCTGTTTGCTTAGGTACCAGACTATGTACATGTTGTCCATCTGTACCAGTAGGGGCCCAGGGAGGAGCAGGTGCTGAAAAGCCTGAAGGGCGTATAATACAGCTCTCATCTCTTGCACACTGATGTGCAGAGATGACGGCTGCTGAGATCAGGATCCCTTTGTCCTGTGGTCGCCCAGATGGGCACCCCAGCCCTGACCAGAAGCATCTGTTGTCAGGGTCTGAGCCGGAGGGCGTGCCAGAAAAGGAACCCCTCTGGTGAGATTGGGCAGATCCTGCCACCACAGAAGGTTCCAACATATGAGGCTGGACACGAGAATCCTGTGATCCAGGTCGTCTGATTTCTGGTCCAACTGGACCCGAAGGGTCCTTTACATAATTTGCATGTGGAGCCTGGCTAATGGGGACTGTGGGAATAGCCGCAGTCATCAGGCACAGAAGGTGCAAGACTGAATGGGCCGTGGTTCATTGGGTGGTTGCCACTCGGATAGCCTGCTGACGCAAGGTTTCTGCCCGATCCAAAGGGAGGAAAGCTTGACCCAGTATACAGCACCACTCCAATAAACTGGAGGCGTTGAGAAGGAACAAGGTGGGATCTGGAGTAATTCACCACAATCCCCACTTGCCTGAATAGATTTAGGGTAGTAGTCAGGGAGGCCACCAGGCTGTCAGGAGCCAGTTATCTAGGTAAGGGAACACATATATTCCCTGGTGGCATAAAGCCGCCGCCACCACCACTAGGCACTTGGTAAATACTCCAGGTGCCGAGGAGAAGCCAAAGGAGAGTGTTTGAACTGGAAGTGTTCCCCCTGGAAGATAAAGCATAGGAAGCGGCGGTGGGAGGGGAAAAATTGGGATATGCAGTATGCATCCTGCATATCCAGAACACAAAGCCAGTGACCCTGGTGTATAATAGGCAGCAGACCCGTTAGGGTCAGCATGCGAAACCTCTTGTACTCTACGTACAGGTTTAGTGTGCCGAGACCCAGGATCGGATGGAGATCCCCTGTCTTTTTGGGGACCAGGAAGAAGTGGGAATAATAACCCTTTCCTTCCTGGATCTGAGGAATGGGCTCTATAGCTGATTTGTCTGAAGAGCCTGGATCTCTTCCCTTACGAGAGGAATGTGGCCTATCAGGTAGTGAGAGAGACAGAAAGGGTTTCGTTGACGGTCCCTCTGTGAACTCGATGATGTGGCCTTGCGTGATGAGCTGAAGAACTCATGTGTCTGAAGTGACTGCCTCCCACCCGGCCAGGTGGTTGGCAAATCTGCCTCTTCTGGTTCCTCCGGAGCTGGTGGCAGAGGCTGGGCGTCCTGCCACAAGTCAGGAGGCAGAGGGTGTGTGGAGGAGAGCTGCCCCGCCAGTCGTTTGGGACTTGGCTGGGGGGGGGGGGGATGGCTCCCGCTGACGGAGCCTGTTTGTTCCGATGTCGGGCTGTCTGTTGCCTATTCTGGCACCATTGCTGGCGACAAAATGGTTGTTTTGGCTTGGTGTTAGAGCGACACATAGACTGGACAGAGCGCAATGCCTTGCCAATGTCCTGGAGCTCAGTGATTATGTCCTTGACATCGCCTTCGAAAAGGACTGGTCCTCTGAAAGAGGCATCCTTAATGGCTGACTGGATGTCTTGGGCCAATCTGGATACCCACAGCCAGGAGTACCGGCACATGCTGATAGCTGTGGCAGTACTCCAGGTAGAGGCGTCTACCACATCATACGTCACTCTCAGGGAATGACGGCAGGAGATTTCCGCTGTCCTGACAGTCTGGGAAATTTTAGTATTAGCATCAGATAAACTGTCCCAGGATAGATTTCTGGTATACAATCATGTGTGCCAGGTAGTTCAAGGCTCAGAGCGAGTGGAGAAGGAGTAAACCTTGCCTCCAAACTGATCTATTTGCCATGACTCCTTGTCTGGAGGAGAGCTGTTCATGTGTTTAGGTTTAGCAGTACGGTCATCGGCTGCATTAATGACCACTGACTCCGCTTTAAGATGAGAACTGAGGTGGTCTTTACCCTCGGGGGCTCGATACAGTCTATCAGCCTTCTTGATGACTGCATCCACCAACGAAGGTTGTTGCCAGACCGTGGAGACCAGGTCCTCACGTGGTCCGATCCATGGAGGAATGAGCAGAGGGGACAGTTCTGGCATATCCAGGTGTACTGCCAACCTCTTAAGCTGGGGATTCTGATCCCCCATTTTCCACCCATTTGCATCCTGTAGCTTCCGGAGGATCTCTGAAAAAGAGGGGTCCTTCGGAGGGCATTTGGGGCAGTCTTTGGATTTTGGATTCTCCAGAGAGTGGGACTGAAAACCCGAGGCAGAGGAGTCGGCAGAGTCAGAGTCCAATTCTGACGATGGGCTTCTGTCCGGAGACGGAGCCCATGGAAGCGGAAGCTCTTGCGGAGAGATTGTAAGGCCCATGCTGATACCAGCTACCATGGTAAGACGTGAGGTTTGTCCCAAGATAGAGGGGCGAGACTCCACTGGGGAAACGGATCTCAGAGTAGGGTACAAGCGGGCCAGCATAGAAGCCATGGCCGGTTGCTGCTGGTCCAGTTCCGAGACCAACTGTGTCTTGGTTACTGACCATCAGGCCTCCCAGTGTTGGAGTACCCTGGCATGTGATGCCCTGACGGCAGACACCCTGGTGAAGGGTAGTGATGCACAGGGAAGCCTGGCATCGGAAACCCCGGCAAAGGGCCAGACGGCAGAGCAGAGGAACCTGCCGGAGGCCCTGACAACGGGTAACCTGGCATTGCACCAGACAGATGAGCCAACGGTCCTATCGGGGCCCCAACGGTGGGTAGCCAGGTGTAGGCCCTGGAAGGGGAACTGAAGAACCTGGCTGTGACCCTGACGGTGGGTTAGAAGGGCCTGGTAATGGTCAGGTCTGACGCCAGAACATCCTGAGGAGGTTCCAGCATCGGCCACAAGGGGGCCAAGGGTCCCACCAGAGTCTGAGGTGGGGGGCTGGGCCAGACAGGGAAGCCTGTGGTGCCCGGGACACCAGCTCCTGAGGGAGGTACAGCGTCAGGGTTGTGTCAGGCGGACGCTCCTCTGACTCCGGCTTAGAGTGTGCAGGAGAGCCAGGAGTCACCATCAGGGAGGTGACGAAGGAGGCTCCCAAGAAGGGGAACCCTGTGGGAGAGCTGTAGCTGAAGGCAGTGCAGTGATCCAGAGGATTGGTGTGGGGCCTGCTACGCGCCCCAAGGAAGCGCAGTGACTCGTGACGCCAGAGGAGCTGGCGTGCGACTTATCAGCCGGGGCTGGGCATTCATCAGAGGGGCTAACGACTGTACTTATCGGCCGCGCCACCAGACTTAGGCCCTGGTGGTTTGGGGGGGGGACCTCAGGATGGCAGCTTTCCAACGGAGCAGAGGCACCTGCCTGAACTGTAACCAGCTCAGGCTGGGAGACCAAGGCTGTTCCCGCAAGAGGCAGGCTTGGTCGGAGGAGGGTATCCGCCCAGTGAGGTCATTATCTACAGCCCCAAAGGAGGCTGCAGGTGGAAGTAGACTGATCATGGTCCTAGTGCTTCCTTTGTCCTTCTTCTTATGGGAGTCCAAAGAACTTCCCCAGAAAGGAGGATGATCTCCGTAGCTTTTGCAGCTCCTTCTCCATGGAAGCCATTCTTAGTCTAAGAGCTTGGGCTTCCAGGGCCTGCTGGTGGCATTTCCGTGTGGCCTGGCTGAAATTCTGGCAGGCCTCACAGTCCTCTGTCTTGTGCTCTGGTCCCAGGCAGAAGAGGCAGAGGGCTGGCCTTCCCCTCCCCCATCAACCAGCGCTTGCTCCATAGTGCTAAATTTACTTCTAAGTTCTGGCTCGATTCCTTTCACACTACCTTATCTCTCTCTAGCATCTCCGCCTACCCCCCCACACACACACACACACAGACTACTGTCAATCTCAACGCGTAGCCGGCCAATCCACCTCTCCTACCACCTTCCCAAACTCTGGAACGACCTTCTGGCCCAAATCCATCACTCATCCTCTAACCACTCTCTATCCTGAGTAACCAATTCATTATTTATAATGAATAAAATTTTTACTACTGCTATTATCTGTCACCCTGTCAAACCTCTACACAGTAAACTGCTTATGTAAATGACTCCCTTACCTCACTGCTTCCCTACCACAGCGTTTCTGCCTATCCTCAACAGCCTGCCCAGCGGCGTACAGCAACTGCTATGAATGTTGGCTTATACCACCAACCTGCGCACTTATCTGATTTGCACTTAAATACTGTTGTCACTGTCTCCAACTTGTCTCCTCAGAGCACTATGGCTGTCTAATTTTGTACACCACTGAATTGTTGCAACCTAATCCATTCTTGTTTCCTTTTCCTTTTTGTACCTGTTATTGATTTCACCCTATGTATGTAACCAAAATTTATACAAGTGTTGCAATCGTGGTACATTGTAACTGTTAATCCATGTCACACTACTGTATGCATCCTCTGCTCTCCTTTTATAACCCCACCCCTCAGGTGAGACGAGTATCCTGGATGCTCAGTGTGCCTTTCCTGGTGAAACATTTCAATAAATAAATAAATAAATAAAAATAGTGGCTGTCCCTGTAAGGGAGCTGAGTGACACAGGAATCGCACTTGTTCTTATGCAACTCGGAAGGCAGAAAAGACACGCATGAAAAAAGCAATACTTTTCAAAGATTTACAGAAAGAAATAAAAGTGATGAAATACTCATCCGAAAATGGCGGTTGACTGAAGCAGTGTTCTCCATGAGGTCTGACATGCACAGGTCAACCGCAGGAGAGAACTGGAGGATGGGCGTGGGACCGCCCCCCATACAGTGTCACACAGACATCCATTATGTGACACCAGGTAGGTGGTCCCTGCCAGACACTGCTAGCTAAAGTTTTCCGTGTGGTCCTAGTGCCTGACGGCTCTAGTCTTAATGGTCTGTACCTATTGCAAGAGCCCTCTTGAAGTAAGATCTTAGGATTCATGCACAAAGACACCCTGTCTTTGAGAAAAATCAAATAAGGCTCCTCATACCACAGAGCCTGAAGCTCAGAAATCCTTCAAGCAGAAGTCATAGCAACCAAAAATAACGCTTTCCAAGAAAGAAAGCATAGCTCACAAGTCGCAGCTGGTTCAAACAGAGACAGGGTCAATCTCTCTAAAACAAATTTTAAATCCAAAGCTGGGAAACGGGAACAGACTGGAGGTTTCGGGTGCAGGATGCCCCTAAGAAAAGTATGGGACACATCTAACTGATCCATGGTATGACCACCCACGGGCTCATGAAAGGTAGAAACAGCTGAAAGGCACATCTTGAGGGAAGCGTACTGAAGGCCTGATTTCAAGAGTGAAAACAGGTTGTCTAGAATCTGGCTCACCAGACAAGTTAAAGGGTCCAGATGATGTTTGGCAGCACAGATGGAAAACTTCTTCCACTTCACGGCATATGTAGCTCTAGTGGAGGGCTTTCGAGCTGCCACATGGACACCCGCCACCCTCTAAGATACTCCGAACTGGGTGGCAGATATGTCCTCAGAAGCCAGGCAAGCAGACGAAAGGACCTGAGGTTCAGATGGACCAGGGTCCCCCTGAGCCTGTGTCAACAGATCCCTGCAAAGGGCCAGAGGAATCGGAGGTTACTCTGCTAACTGTTGCAGTAATGGAAACCATATCTACTGTGGCCAGTAGGGTGCGACCTGGATCATTCTGGCCCCCTCCATCTGCAGGATGATTAGCACCCTCTGAATGAGAGAAAAACGAGGGAAGGCATAAAGGAACCTTCCACTCAAAGAGAGGGACAATGCATCTTGCCAGAAAACTCCAGGCCCTGGATCTAGCAAGCAGAAATATACAGGTTACTCACCTGTAACAGGAGTTCTAGGAATGGTATATGTTGTTCATCCACACTGTCTGGAAGGTATCTTTGCCACTTTAAATCTTGCCGGAAGGTCTTCAAGCTGGCTCCTCCCACCCACCCAGATGGTAAAACTCTCGGCTCCGCCCCATGACGCCAGATCTGGCCCGCTGGAAGCTCAGGTTGTGTGTCGACGCCGGGGAGGTCGAGTGGGTCATGTGGATGAACAACAAATACCATTCCTAGAACTCCTGTTACAGGTGAGTAACCTGTATTTCTAGGGACATGGATATGTTGTTCATCCACACTGTCTGGCAGACTCCTAGCAGTTCTCCGGGAGAAGGGAGGCAAGGCGCACGCCTCTACTTGGGAAATAGAGACTGGAGAACCGAGGCCCCAAAACAAGCATCCCGGCGTGACTCAAGGTCGATGTGGTGGTGGGTTATAAAGGTATGTGCCGACTTCCAGGTAGCAGCCCTGCAGATATCCTGGATAGGGACGTCCCTGGAAGCAGCTACCGATGCAGCGGTATGGCGGGTAGAATGAGCTCTTATCCCTCTGGGAGGCTCCATGTCCGCCAACCTATAGCAGAGATCTATGCAGGAGGTGACCCACCTGCTTATCATCCGCTTGGCTGCAGGTCTGGGGCTACCAGAATCACCTGCGCCTTGTCCCTCCTCGCCTTGAGAAGCACCTTGTGGATCAAGGGAAATGGGGGAAAGGCGTAGAAGAGGCCCAGGGTCCACAGCCTCGAGAAGGCATCCCCCTGCAGCGAACCCTGCTGAGGGGGACGGGCATGAAACAGCCTCAGCTTCGCATTCTCCCTGGAGGCAAACAGGTCCACCTGAGGTGTGCCACAGTGGGAGAACAGATCTTGTACTACCTCCAGCAGGAGAGACCACTCTTGGGACACAGCCCTTATCCGGCTTAGGGCATTGGCCAGAGTGTTGGAGGCTCCTGCCACATGGATGGCTAGGAGATCCGCCTCCAGGCTGCGCACGAGTGACCAAACGCGGAGAGCTTCCTTGCACAGAGGCATGGAGCGCGTCCCGCCCTGGCGGTTTAAGTAGTACATGGTCGTGGTATTGTCCGTCTGGACCTGAACCACTTGACCCCGTAGAAACGGAGCAAAGGTGGTGAGAGCTAGACGAACCGCCCGAAGCTCCAGCAGGTTGATATGGCATCGGGACTCCCGAGGGGACCAGAGGCCGTGCGCTCTGTGCTCCCCCAGATGGGCACCCCAACCCATCAGAGAGGCATCGGTCGATAGAGAGACCGTTGGCTCGGGGCGGACAAATGGGATGCCCTCCTGCAAATGGGCTGGAACGGTCCACCACTGGACAGCGTTCCACATCCCCTGGGTCACCGTCACTAGCTGGTCCAATGGATTGCAGCGCTGTGACCACTGGCTGGCCAATCCCCACTGAAGGAGACGCATGTGCCAGCGGGCCCAATGGACCACGCTGGTGCAGGCCGCCATGAGACCCAGGAGGCGCAGGAAGTCCCGGGCAGGGCGCAATTGCCCAACCAGAAATGATTGGGCAAAGGAGGAAAGAACCTCGGCCCTGTCCGCCGGGAGCCGTGCTGTGGCTCGAAGAGAGTCGAGCTCTGCCCCAATGAAATGAATCACCTGCTTCGGTCCGAGTTCCAACTTGACCTTGTTGATGAGAAGGCCGATCTGAGAGCAAACCTGGAGGGCCAGATCTCTGGACCGCTCCACCTCCTGCCTGGAAGGGGCTGCTATCAGCCAATCGTCCAGGTAAGGGTACACCCGGACCTCTCGGCGCCGCAGGAATGCTGTCACCACTGCCATGCATTTGGCGAAGACCCTGGGAGCGAGAGAAAGGCCGAAGGGCATGGCTCGAAACTCGAGAAGGGATCCCTCCGCTCAAAAGCGAAGCAATCTCTGGTGAGACGGACGGATAGGGACGTGAAAGAATGCGTCCTGTAGGTCCAGAGAACAGAACCACACACCTCGTTCCAGGGATGGTATTATCTGAGCCAGAGTGACCATCCTGAAGGTCCGAGACCTGAGAAACTTGTTTAGGTCGAGAATGGGGCACCAGCCCCCCCGTCCGTTTTGGGACCAGGAAGTACCTGGACACAAACCCCGGGTCTGAGGGAGGGTCCGCCACCTCTCTGATCACCTCTTTCTCGAGGAGCAGAGCGATGTAGGCTCGGCGAGCCGACAGCGAGGATGCGGACCCTGAGGCCATCCAGGGGGCGACGGCTCGGAAGGGCGGGCCTGCACGAACTCCAGAGACAGGCCCTTTCCTACGACTTCCAACACCCACCTGTCTGTGGTGATAGCAGACCAGGCGGAAAGGAAGTGGTAGAGCCGTCCCCCCACGGGGGGAGCCCGGGGTGGAGTGACGAGGTTGGGGGCGACACCCCTCAACCCGTCACTGGGCAGGCTTGGAGAAGGGACCGGCCAAGGAACCTCCTGGGCCTTTGCCACCCTGCTTCCTGGAAGAGGAAGCCGCAGGCTTGGCTTTGGGATGCCAAGTGCGAGCCTGCTGGCCCTGATGCTGCTGGGCCGGACGTGCCGTGGGCGCAGACGGACGAAAGGGCTTGGGTTGCGGTCTGCGGCCCTTGTCCGTCTGGGCGAAGGAGACAGAGTCCAGAGTGGCATTGGACTTTTCGATCCTCTGGAGGTGACCCTCCACTCCAGGGCCGAAGAGGTCAATCCCAAAGAAGGGGACATCCGCCAACTTGTGCTGGGTATCCGCTGTGAAGGTGGATATCCTCAGCCATGCCCGATGGCACATGGCCACTGCGGCCGCGACTGACCTGGCACATGAGTCGCCAATGTCCAGAGCAGTCTGAAGTTGCTGCTTGGCCACTGCCCTGCCCTGGTCCCGCACCTGCTTGACCGTGGTCTGCAGGTGAGCCGGGAGATGAGGGACTACCTCGTCCAGGGAGCCCAACAGGGCGTGAGAGAAGTGTGCCATCAGCACAGCCGAGCTGGCCTGACAAAGGCCAAGGAAGGAAGCAGCGTAGACTTTGCGCCCAGCGTAGTCCAACTTCTTGGACTCCTTGTCGGGAGGCTTGTCCACGTCCCTGGCGCTTCCAGCACGCCGGAAGACGCTGTCGGTAACCAACCCCTCGGCTGAGGGGTGTTCAGAAAACAGACAGGGAACCAGTAGGGACCGCGTACTTCCTCGTCATCCTGGCCGAAGGCGCAGGGCAGGAAGCAGGACGCTGCCAGAGCTCCAAGGCCGGGCCGACAATGGCCTCGGCCACCGGAAAGACCTCTGCGGAAGAATCCCCTCGGTCCAATATCTCCGTTAGGGGATACTTGGCCCGCTTGGATACGGGCTCAAGATGCATCCCGGTGGACTCCGAGATGAGCCTAAGCAAATCCATGAAGGACGATGGGCTATCGTCCAGCGACTGACCTCCGGAGGACTCCAGGTTGACCTGCCTGGAAAACAGGGAGGAATCGTCGTCAGACTCGGACGAGTCCGCAAAGAGCTGCCTTGGGCCTGAGCCACCCTCCACCTGCCGAGGGCGGTCGGGAGTGAGGGTGACAGACAGCCTATGGGGCAGGCCCTGGCCCAACCGAGAATTCTTGGTTGGGGCCCCAAATTTCAGCTGTGGAGGCGGAGGTTCCACCAGAATCGGTGGGGCAGCCGGTTTCGGCTGAGCAACAGGCCCGGGGGCAGGTGCCTCGGCTAGGGCGGGGCGAGGGGTTGCTTGACCGCTCGGTGACAGCCACTTGATGGCGGGGGCGACAACGCGGCTTGCTCCCAGACAGAAGGTGCTGTTGCCACATGAGGTCTCGTGGCGCCGGCGCAACTGCGTTGAAGCCTCTCATCGAGGGAGGAGAGACGAGGACCAGCGGCGACATCGCTTACTACGGTACCAAGACCGAGACTGCCTATGTCGGCGGGATCGGCTGGACCGTGAAGATGTCCGAGACCGAGACCGAGAACCTCGGCATTTCCGAGGAGGGTTCTGGGGCAGGGCCGGGGAGACCCGCTCTCCCCTCGGCTCGGCAGTTTCGAACGTGGACTCCGGAACCGGAGGCACAGGCAAGTCCGCGGTAACCTCGATCTCCGCCGGGGGAACCGGGGAGTGAGGGTTGTTGGCTTCACCGGTCGACAACCCGTCCGATGGGTCGAGAAAAATCTCAACTGCGTCAATGGGTGTCTTGGTCAACTGACCTGACGGGGATGCCGTGAGGCCAGTGGCCGAGGCCGAAGGATTGACCGAAGTGAGGTGGACTACCGGGAGGGACCTCTCCGCTCCCAAGAGCGTCGACGGAGGGACTTACCTTCAGAGTCCTTCTTCTTGGACCGAGAGGAAAGTCCTGATGGCCCCTCTCCCTTGGTGGAAAGGGACTGACAGAGCTCCTTAAAAGAAGCTGAATAGGAGGATCCCAAGGAGAGCGGGATAAAGGCCAGCCGAGGAAGGCAGATGCGGCCTGCACTGCCTCCTCCTCGGGAAGCGATCATCTGCTCGAGCTGTTCCATCAGAGCCACCGCCCGCGACACCGTAAGCAGGCCTCCTTCGACTTCACCGGTGGGTAACGTTTCTCAGGGCACCCAAGTTGTAAATGGTCGGCGCAGTCCTCCAGGACGTAGACAGAGAAGGAAGAGCACAGGTCGCAGGTCTGTGGGTCGTGCTCAAGGCCTAAGCAGTAGACGCACGTGGAGTGCGGATCTGTCTGAGACATCTTCTGCCCACATGGGCACCTCCGAAAACCGGGAGTCGATTTGTCCATCGCAGCCGTGAGGGAAATAATTGACCGAAGTCTTGAAAACCTTAAACTTTATTTCAGGTAAACTGAAGAATTAGGAACCAGTCTTATACGCAGAGCGTTAAGGAGGGAACCTGAGCTTCCAAGCGGTAAAGAAGATCTGGCGTCATGGGGCGGAGCCGAGAGTTTTACCACCCGGGTGGGTGGGAGGAGCCAGCTTGAAGACCTTCCGGCAAGATTTAAAGCAGCAAGGATACCTGCCAGACAGTGTGGATGAACAACATATCCATGTCCCTAGAACGGGCAGTTTTGCATTTAGTGGAACGCAAAGAGGTCCAACTCTGGCCGACCCCATCTGGCGAACAGATCTTCTGCAACGGATGAGAGAAGTTCTCATCCACATATTCTGGACCAAGTCCAGCTGAGGCTATCCGCCAGGGTGTTCAGCAGACCTGGGATGTGGACTGCCGAGGGGACCAGGCCATGGTCCAGTGCCCAGTACCAGACTCTCATGCCCTCTCTGCACAGGGGGTACAAATGCATTCCTCACTGCTTGTTGATATAGTAAACAGCACTGAGGATGTCTGACTGAATCAACAACTGAACCAGGAGGAGATGGTTCTGAAAAGCCTACATGGCATACCGGACCGTGCATCGACAATGGAAAGGTCACCGGCACAGAGCACGATAAGCCATCCTTCGGGTCCTGAGAGCCTAGGGACCTCCCGATATCTGAAGGCCTGGAGAAGCATCAGGCAGCAACAGAGGGGCCAGCGTCGGCGACCCGAGGGTCAACAAATGGGGGGCCAAAGACACATGGGTCGACGGCCGGCCTCCCTGAGATGCAGGAGGGGGTGCTGTCAGTAGGGGCCTGGGAGAAGCAGCAGCCTGGACAGCTGAGTGCATTGCTGAGGCCGCAACCCCAGGGTGCCCCCTGAGGAGGAGGAAGAAGAAGCTGTTGGGGATCGGAAATGCTGCTGGGGGAGTGGTCCCATTCACAGTCTTTTTTGTAACTTTTCCCAGAGGCCTGGTAGCTCCACGAATCCAACAATGACTGGGAAGGAGGGACCCCAGAGGGCCCCTGCCCAGAACTGGCTATCTTCTGCTACATGAGGAATTTCTTCAAAGCCTTTTTGTGTCACATAAGGTTTTTGAGGTTGAATTTTTGGCAGAGCTCACAGTCAGAGACATCGTGGTCAGGCCCAATACAGCAGACACAGAGGTCTTGGTCATCTAAAGTGGCAATCTTCTTTCTGCAGTGGCAGCTACAGAAGAGAGAAGTGGAAGGAGTAACTCTCGACACAAATGAGGTAACGTAATCTCTTGTTTAAAAGAGATTCTGAAAGCTAGGGGTAAAGGAAAAAAATCATAGGCAAAAATAGTGTGAACTGCAACGGGGCTTCTGCAGAGACCCACGCTAACAGAGAAAGAACTGAGGAGGGAGGGGTCGCTCGTGCCTTTATAGGGTTGGTGACGCGGCATGGGCGGCCCCAGTGGTACTGTTGGAAAATCTTTTGTGTGGATCCTGCTTCACCGGCAGTAAAGTTCCTACAGTGTGACCTGATAACGGAGATACCCCTGAAGAAGATAAATGGTTATTAATCATCAGAAGTAAGAGCGAACAGGGGAGTTCCTCGGGGGGGGCTGTTTTGGGGCCAACAGTATTCAACTTTATAGAGATATATATATATAAAGATATATATACATATATATATCTATATATACATATATTTATCTATATATATATATATATATATATACATATATATATATATATATATATATATATATATATATATATATATATATACATATAACATATATATACCAAATTTGCAAATGATGCCAAAGTGGGCCGCACTATGGACATGGCATGGTAATGAAAAGCTACAGGATGATCTTAATTTATATGCATGGTCGCTAACAAATACAATAAGCAAATCTTGAAAAGTACCTGGTGATACATTTTGGGTCAAATAACAGGCAGGCAAAATATTACATGGGTAGCACAGAACTAAGAATTTAGGATTATGAGAAAGATTGAGGTATTCTAATACACAGCAAGCTGAAGTTCTCGAAACACTGTAACAAGGTTGTCTCAAAGTATAGTATGATCATGGGTTGTACAAGATAGAATCAAACACATAGGGAGAGGGAGGTGGTCAATAAGCAGGAGGAGTACTAGCCTGCAGTTACACAATGCCCGGGTTACAAAAGTAAAAACACAGAAGCACACACCATGTTGTCTGATGACTCCTAGCCTGAGTAGACACGCAGAGGTGTTAGCCCACATCTGTCGTGTTTTTATGTATTTAAAATAAATGTATTGGTCTACTACATCGTGCTTGGTGTGCACCCAGTTTTTTTTGTGTTCATTGTCCAGTTATGGCTGAAAAATGGGACAGTAGTTCTGCACACTGATTGACTATACAGTGTTTTTTTACAATATAATGTAGCGCAACGGCATACCCTGTCATGTGTTAATCACTAACGTATACAAACATATATATGTATTTACATTCATTATATACCACAGCTGCTACCTGTACATATCAACATTATTAAATACCTTATGTTATTCTTAAGAATTTTCAGGCAGCTGAAGCACTTGAAAGTGGTATGCGTCTTTTGTTCCAGTTGCATTAAGTTCACGTCTCCTTCATGTTTTCCATAGTAAAAGTCACTGACCAACATTATTAATTTTCCTTTCTCAGGTTCACTAGATTTGTTTGGTGTGCTTGACGTTTCTTGCTTTGGTGTTCCCGGGGAGAAACTGTTTAACATGTCTGGACAACAGTACTAAACAAAACAAAAGAAAAATGGAGTAATTAGATCAAGCATGCTCTCTGTTGTTGAATTATTTCTTTTCGTTTTCTGAAAGCCTGCAATACAACCATAGCTCAGACATACAGTTTTCTCAACTGCTATACATGAGGTGTCACTACTATATTTATTTATTGAAATGTTTCACCAGGAAGACACACTTAACAAGTTCCTCATCTCACAGTGCAACCGAGGTATACTCAGAATAAGAAAACAGAGATTATACAGATAACAGATGGTAAGAAAAGTTACAAATTATGTAGGAAGCAGGTAGACAATATAACAGAATTAGGGCTCAGTGCAAACAATTACAGCTTGTAAAATTAATACAACAAATAGGAGTACACAGATCTAAGATACAGTATTACAGACAATACAATAATACAACAGTACAATCATAGTGCAATAATGTTCCGAGTGCTAGACTCAAAGGCAGTAAACAAGTGCAATTCAAGAAGTAGGGAAGGAAGTATCCAAGAAGTGCTGTAAGAAGGTGTAGTGGAAAGGAGGAGAGTTTGGGGAGAGACAGCCAAACCTATTATCCCTTCAGGATGGCGAGAACCCTGCAAGGGGACAGGGAGCTGGCAAGCAGGAACAAGGTATAGAGGTATTAAGGAGGATTATACCAAGAATAGCTGGAAGAGAGGAAATTGGGGAGGGCAGTACTAAGGGAGTAAGTGGAACAGTGATGTATTTGAGAGGGAGGGAGTTCCAGATTTTAGGGAAGTGGTGGGCAAATCCAGACTGGCGGATGAGGGCAGAACGGCATGGGAACATCAAGGTGCGCATGTCGCTAGATCGAAGGAAATGGACGGGTGGGGGAGGGGTGGAGAGGGAAGATAAGAGGAAAGGAGGGAGTTCACCAAGCCAGAATTTGGAGTTCAGTTTGGCACAGCGGGAGCGACGCCTGTTTGACAGTGGAGGAAAGGCTAGGACATGATAAGAGTTCACAGTGATGAGTACGAAAGAGTGAGTCAAGGGCAAAGCGGCATTATAAACATTACAGCGCTAACAGATCACTGATAGTGATGAGCAATGTATCAATAGAAGGGTGACGTGGGGAGGGGTAGCTGCTTGAGCTGCCCCATTTACCAAAAAAAAAAAAAATGCCCAGAAGACCCACTACTCACCCCCACCCTGGGGAGCCAGAGGATCGTCTGCCAAATCCTATGGGCTCTTCATGACCACAGAATGGAAGTTGAGTGCTAAGTGCATTCACCTTAACAACCCATAAAAATCCCTACAGAAAGGCCACCCTATGGTCCAGCAGGTAGTGCACTGAACTCCTGTGCCAGGGATCTGGGTTAGAAACAAACTCGAGAGCAGGGTCGGGTGGCCGAGAGGGCAGGGACAGCGCTCCCAGCCAGAGAGGGATTGTGGCGTGGGTTCACTGATGCAGCAATGCCTGTAATAGGCTGGGGAGCTTGCCTCCTCCGCAGGGGTGTTGCTGCATTAGTGCAAGGCCTGACAGGGCACCACCCAGTGTCAGGGAGCTGAGAGGGTCATGAGCAATGGCAGAAAACCATAAAAAAATGATGCCTCATGGGTCACCTGTATGATGGCTACTGATACTTTCAAATGCCCCATGCTGTGTAGATCCCAACAGGCTAAAACAGAGCGGGCAGTGACAAATGCACCTGGGAGGTCAATGGCACATGGGCCAGATGAAAGGTAAAGGGGCCACTACACAAGCAAACAGCTCTATGGTAAACAACAAAAAACTACAAGAAATTACCTACAACAAGAAGGGGTCTAGACAACATCTTCATTTTGATGGTGTTATTTTTCTCCAACTGGTGAAGGGGAAGTAGCTTCCAGCTGGTAAACACTCCATGTGGAACACCATGTGGGTGGTCAAAGCCCTGGGTATGTCCTGTGATACTGCCTTCTGCACAGTCTGTAAAAACAGGTTACTCACTTGTAACAGTACTCCAGGAGTGGTATATGTTGTTCATCCACACTCTTTGGCATGTCCCTTTCCCCTTTAAGGATAACCAGAAGTCTTCAAGCTGGCTCCTCCCACCCACCTGGGTGGTATATACCTCGGCTCCGCTCCATGACGCCAGATCTTAGTACGCTGGAAGCCAGGTGGTGTACGTCCACAGCCGGGGAGGTCGGGTGGGTCCATGTAGATGAACAACATATACCACTCCTAGAACTACTGTTACAGGTGAGTAACCTGTTTTTCTAGGATCGTGAATATGATGTTCATCCACACTTCTTGGCAGACTCCTAGCAGTTCTCCGGGAAGAGGGAGGCAAGCCGCACACCCCCTACTTAGGGAACAGAGATTGGAGAACAGAGGCCCCAAAACCAGCATCCCAGCGTGACTCAAGGTCGATGTAGTAATGGGTGATGAAGGTATTTGCTGACTTCCAGGAAGCAGCCCAGCAGATTTCCTGGATAGGGACATCACTGGATGCAGCCGTATGGCAGGTGGAATAAGCTCTCATCCCTCTGGGAGGCTCCTTGCCCGCCAACTCATAACACAGACCTATGTATGATGTAATCCATCTTGCAATAGTCTGCTTTGCTGCAGGTCTGCCAGAAGCAGCTTCAGCTTCAACTGGCGAACCTCACTCTAAATTTCCGCCGTCCTCTCCTTATAGTAGGAGAGGACACGTCTCGGGTCCAAAGTATGGAGCCTGTACTCAGCCTTCGAGGTGTAATTAGGGTAGTATACCAGCAGAGTTAACACCTGGTTAAGGTGAAACTCTGACACTGCCTTTGGAAGGAATTTCGGGTGGGGGGCGTAAGACAACCTTGTCCCTGTGGAAGACCAGGTAAGGGGAGTCCACCAAAAGCGCCTGGAGCACCCCGGTCCTTTTGGCAGACGTGACAGCCATCAGGAAGGATATCTTCCACGACAAGTGTGACAAGGCACACTTGTGCACTGGTTCGAATGGCTTGCCCATGAGCTTTGCCAATACCAGCAATAGATCCCACAGAGGTGGAAGTTCACGCACCGGAGGGGATATGTGATCCAGGCCGTTGAAAATGTGCCCAATCACTGTCTCCTGTGCCACCGTCGGCTGACCAGCCCATGCCCGATAGGCAGAGATGACTGACAGGTGCACACTAAGGGTCGATGACCGTAGACCCCCTTTGGAGAGACACCAAAAGTAGTGGAGAATGTTAGCCACTGGACAGGATAAAGGGTCCAGGCCCTTGCCCCAATACCAAATGGAAAACCTTTTCCATTCGAAAGCATAACATTTCCTGGTCGATTCCTTTCTGGATGACTCCACCACGGTGTAGACATCTTTCGAAAGACCCAAAGCCTGGAACTCTAGCCGCTCAGGTACCAGGCTATGAGGTGCAGGGATTGAAGGTCTGGATGGAATACTTTCCCCTGACTGAGTGAGACCAGGTCCGGGCGTGTGCAAAGCCACTCTGGGGGCCTGCAGCTGAGGCGATCTGAATACCAGAACACGCGCTGCCAGTCTGGGACTACCGGGATTACCAGCGCCTTGTCCCTCCTCACCTTGAGGAGTACACTGTGGATCAAGGGAAATGGAGGGAAGGAGTAGAGGAGGCCTGGGGTCCACGGCCTCGAGAAGGCATTCCCCTGCAGTGAGCCCTGCTGAGGGGGGCGGGCATAAAACAACCTCAGCTTGGTGTTTTCCCTGGAGGCAAACAGGTCCACCATCGGTTTGCCCCAACGGGAGAATAGGCTGTAAGCTACCTCTGGATGGAGAGACCACTCGTGGGATGCCTGGCTCAAGCGGCTGAGAACATCCGCCAGATGGCTCGAGGTTCCTGCCACATGGATGGCTAGGAGATCCGCCTCCAATTGGCTCATGAGGGTCCAGATGCGGAGCACCTCCTTGCACAGCAGACGGGAGTGCGTGCCATCCTGTTTGTTGAAGTAGTACATGGTCATGGTATTGTCTGGCTGGACTTGAACCACTTGACCTCAGAGCTGATGAGCGAAAGCTGACAACGCCAGTCTGACTGCTCTGAGCTCCAACAGGTTGATGTGGCATCTGGACTCCTCGGGGGTCCAGAGCCCGTGGGCCCTTTTGTCCCCCATGTGGGCTCCCCAGCCCATGAGAGAGGCATCGGTCGTGAGAACAACTGTCAGCTCGGGGCGAACAGGATCCCTTCCTGCAACCAGTCTGAAGCTGGCCACCATTGGAAAGCATCCCACATCTTCTGGGTTACAGTGATCAGCTGGTCGAATTGACTGTGGCTCTGAGTCCACTGGGCGGCTAGCTCCCATTGGAGAGGGCGCATGTGCAATCGGGCCCAACAGACCACTGAGGTGTACACCGCCATGTAGCCCAGAAGGCGCAGAAAGTCCTAGGCAGGACGCAACTGCCCAACCAGAAATGATTGGGCAAAGGAGGAAAGAACCTCTGCCTTGTCCGCTGGGAGCCGAGCTCTGGCTGATGAGAGTTGAGCTCTGCCCGATGAAGCCCATCACCTGAGAAGGCACGAGTTCCAATTTGGCCTCGATGATTAAGAGGCCGAGTTGGGAGCAGGTCTGGAGTGCCAGATCCCTGGACCTCTCTACCTCCTTGTTGGGAGGGACCTGCCAGAAGCCAATCATCAAGGTA
The DNA here is from genome assembly GCA_016271365.2 of Neoceratodus forsteri. Taxonomy (NCBI): domain Eukaryota; kingdom Metazoa; phylum Chordata; order Ceratodontiformes; family Ceratodontidae; genus Neoceratodus; species Neoceratodus forsteri. Next base: position 1,384,682,697 of record CM028129.1, read on the forward strand.
GGGGTTAATTCAGACCCTCCCCCAAATGCTGGAGATGGGCTGCCACCACTGCAATGCATTTTGTGAAGATCTGTGGGGCCGATGACAGGCCAAACAGCATGGCTCGGAACTCGTACAGGGTCCTTTCGACCCTGAAGCGGAGGAACCGCTGATGGGACGGACGGATTAGGACGTGAAAGAACACATCCTGCAGATCCAGTGAACAAAACCACATTTTGCTCCAAGCATGGAATGATTTGGGACAGAGTGACCATCCGCCGAAAGATGCGAGACCTGACATACTGATTCAGGTCATGGAGATCTAGAATGGGGCGCCAGCCCCCCGTGCGCTTGGGCACCACGAAGTACCTAGAGACAAAGACTGGGCCTGCCTGAGGATCCGCCACAGGCGCTATTGCCTCCTTGAGGAGGAGCTGAGCAATATCGCCTCGAAGAGCCGTCTGGGTGTGAGCGGATACCCGTTCCTCCCGAGGGGCACAGGCTCGACTGGGAAGGGTACTGTCGAATTCTAGAGGCTGTCCTGATTGACCACTTCGAGAACCCACCTGCCCAAAGTGTCAGCGGACCAGGCGGAAAGGAAGTGGTGGAGCCGGCCCCCCACAGAAAGACCCAGAGCTGCCATGATGGGAGTAGGGGTGACAACCCCCAACCCATCACTGAGCAGGCTTGGAGGAGGAAGAGGCTCCAGGACCTGAACCTCAGCCTCCTTTATGGGCCTGTTGGGGTCCGGGCTTGGGCCGAGGGCACCAAGCCTGAGCCTGCTGCTGATGCTGCTGTCCCCCTTGAAAGGAGGACTGCCGAGCCGCAGGGGAAGACTGCTGAAAGGGCTTCTTCTTCTTCTTCTTCTGGTTCTTGCCCGAACGACCCTGGGCAGAAGTAGTGTCCATGGTGGCGCTGGACTGCTCAATGCGCTGAAGATGACCGGCCACTCCTGGGCCGAACAAGTCGGTCCCGAGGAAGGGCACGTCAGCTAGTTTGTGCTGAGTGTCCGCCAGACAGGAAGAGAGCCTCAGCCAAGCCCTGCGGCGAGAGGCAACTGCGGCAGCCATCAAGCGGGCACAAGAATCCCCAATGTCCAGGGCCATCTGGAGCTGCTGTCTGGCAACAGCTCGGCCCTGATCTCGCACCTGCTTGACCGTGGTCTGCATGTCCGCGGGAAGATGTGGGAGGACCTCATCTAATGACCTAAGAAGGGCATGAGAGAAGTGTGCCATGACGACGGCCTAACTTGCCTGACAAAGGCCAAAGGAGGAAGCCGGATAGACCTTCCTAGCCGAATGGTCCAAGAGCTTGGATTGTTTATCGGGAGGTCAGTCCATATCGGCAGGACTGCCCGTACGCCTGAACTCTGAGGCGGTCACTAGGATCTTGGCCGAAGGGCGCTCTGTGAACCCCGCTAGGGACCCCATGGGCACCACGTACTTGCGGGCCATGTGGGCAGACAGAGCTGGACAAGAGGCAGGACGCTGCCAGAGTTCAAGGGCCGGACCAACAATGGCCTCAGCCACAGGGAAGGCCTCCGTCAGGGTATCCCCTCTCTTAAGGATGTCCATAAGAGGGTACTCTGCCTTTTTCTGGATAGGCTCCAGGGGCATCCCTGTGGACTCAAGAGCTGAGGCAAAGAATCCCTTGGAAGGAGGAAGGACCTTCCTCCGTCCCAAAGCCAACGGACAATTCATCTTCCCCAAAATGAGAATAAAGTCCAGTGATGTCCAAATCCGGATACAGCGGCCTGCCGCCCAAATCACTCTCGACTCACCAGGGGCGGTCCAGGGTGACTGTGACGGACAAACGTCAGGGAAGCCCGGTGTCCGGTCTGTCTTCTTTGAAAGGAGCCCCTCCCACAGGCTGCTTAGGCGGTGGTTCCACCACAATAGGTGGAGAGACCGGCTTAGGCCGAACAGCTGGTCTCGCCAGCCCCGCAGGCAGGGGAACCGAAGATTTCGGCTCCGAAGGGGTCGGCTTCGGCCTAGGAGGCGAAAGCCAAGTAATGGCCAGGGTAGGAGCTGGGGTAGGCTTGTGCCTGGACAAGATCAGTTGTTGCCACATGAAGTCTTCATAGCACCAGGGTTTCTGCTGGAGCCTCTCCTCATCCAAAGAGGACAAGGAAGACCGATGGCGTCGCCTCTTTTCTGAGCGCTTATGGCTCTTCCTCGGTCTTTCGGTCAAGGGGGTTCTAGACCTCGACTGAGATTAGGCGGGCCGACTCGGTCACTCGGGGGACACCTGCGGGACCAGTGACTCCCGGGGGTCCAGAATCGGATCCTCGATGGGGACACCAGTGGGCTGGGTCTCCTCATCGGGGAAAACAAGGACCAGAGTCCTCTCTAAGGAGTCGGTGACCGGAGTCAGCGACAGTGGGTCGATAACAATTTCAACCTCGACCACATCCTTGGTTGGCTGGCCCGATGGGAGGTCTGAGAAGCCAGCGGCCGAAGAAGCGATCTTGACCAGATCGAGACCGCATGCTCCTGGGACTGAGACCTCTCCCGGTCCCAAGAGCGCCTCCGTCGAGACAAAGACTTGTTCGGTTCCTTCTCCCGCTGACGGAATCAGGAGTGCGAGCCCGCAGGCGCCTCTCCCCTGGTGGGAAGAGACTGGCACAACTCCCAGAAGGAGCCCAAGAAGGTGGAGCCCAGGTTGAGCGGAACAAAGAAGCTCAGAAAATCTGCAGCACGAGCCACTTCTTCCTCAAACACCTGCAAGTGTTCCAATTGCTCGGCGGATCCCGCAGCCGCAGAAACCGCCCACCTAGCCTCTTTGGACTACACCGGAGGGTTTCTCTTCTCCGGTCTCCCTAGTTTCAAACATGCAAGATGGTCGTCCAGGACGTTGGGATGGAAGGCCAAGCAAAAACTGCAGGATGAGGTGTCATGGCCGACACCAAGGCAGTAGACGCACGTGAGGTAGGGATCGGTACGTGACATTTTTGGGCCACAGGGGCACCAGCAAAATCCAGGGGAAGATTTTTCTTTCATAATCGAAGATGAGAAGAAACGATCGCTAACTCTAATGATACGGAGTTTTGGTAATACCAAAGGTTTTAAAGCCAGGGCCTATGCAATGCATGAGCATAAGGGAGGCAACCTGAATCTTCCAGTGGAGAGGAACATCAGGTGTCATAGGGCAGACCGATGTATATACCACCCGGTGGGGGTGGGGGGTGGGAGGAACCAGCTTGAAGACTTCCGGTGATCCTTAAAGGGGAAACGGACATGCCAAAGTGTAGATGAAAAACATATCCACAATCCTAGAAACGTTAATATACTGCACTACACCTGGCAACAAGCACTTAAATGCCAGAAAGACATTTTTGCCTTTTGGTGAGTCTGTACTTGCTGGTGCCAACTAATTTGGGGTTCCCACCTAGTATGGTCAGATTCTAATGTTCTGTTGAGTGAGGGAGAGTTCCAATGGCTCCCCAGTTTTACCCCCTCTGAAAGGGAACACCTCTCAATCTGCTGAGAGAGCCACATCTTAGACAGGCACAGCTGCTGTTTTTCCTGGGTTGATTTTTCCTTTATTTATTCATTTAGTAACCGGGTTGGTGCACTGATCCGAAGACCTTTTTCAGGCATAGCACAGGCAGAAACTGGCACATACAATGTAAAAATACAGCGAGAGAGCAGCGTGTATCATACAGGGAACATAACAGTGGAGGTTAAGCTAACAGAGACAATATAAGGGAAACAATACCAGGTGCATTAGCAACTGAGCAAACAAGATATATAACATTTAGGTAAACAGGGTAGAGTTGCTCAATCATTCAAAAAAAGGAATAACAATAGTATTCAGGGCAGGAGAGAAGAGTGGAGCACTAGAGGGGTAGGAGGCAAGGGTGAACTGCAAGGGAGGTGAAGCCCTGCTAGCGGCCTGTGGGCAGATGCAGGTCGTGGTGGACAGAAAGTGCATTCTTAACCGGCAATTTAGATTTAGAGCTGGGTCGGGGGAATGCAGGGAGGAGGGGAGGTCGTTCCACAGTGAGGGTCCAGCTGCATAGAAGGCTCTTAGGCCCATCCTCATAGTTATGTTAGGGCGTTCTAGTTGAAGGTACGAAGACTGACGTAGATTGCGGCAGTAGGCTCTAGGCCAGGTAAGAAGGGACAGTGGAGCGTAGGAAGGATTGTGCAAAGTATCAGCAACGGTCCGTGCCAGAAGGTAGGAGTTTCGTGCTTGTGGAGGAAGCCAGTTAAGGGACTGGTAAAAAGTGCAGTGATGAGTGAGGAGAGGGGCGCAGAGGGCAAGACGACATACATGATTGTCGGTAGCATCCAGGCAGTTAAGGTTGATAATGGAGGTGAGGGAGCACACCAGGCAGCCATAGTCAAGGAGGGGAAGGAGACTGTCATGGGCACTAGCGAGGCGGGCTTCTGGCAAGAGGTGATTGATCATGCAATAGTAGAGCCCTATCTTCTTACTGATGCGCCTGATCAGTGAGGCAATGTGGTCAGTGTAGGTTAGGGACGGGTCCAGGATTATCCCCAGATACTTGAAGGTGGGAACAGTGTCAACGGGAGATCCACCTGGGGATTTGACAGTGAGAAGGCCACTATTGTGGGCTAGGGCAGAGTGTTTCAGTTTGGAACCGAAAAGCATGGCCTTAGTTTTGGCAGCATTGACCAACAGTTTGTTGGTGAAGAACCAACAATGTGCCCTGCAGAAATCATTGCTAAGAATGGCGAAGAGAGAGGAGGGGGAGAGGTCAGTCTGGTTTAGTATTAAGTCATCAGCATAGAGGAGTGATTTACAGAATAGGCCCTCCGATGGGAGAGAGTTAATGAAGAGGGAAAAGAGGAGGGGGCTAAGAACAGATTCCTGGGGGACACCCACAGAGACAGGCAAGAGGGGGGAGGTGACACCACCAAGGCAGACCATCCATCTTCTACCAGAGAGGTAGTCAGTGAACCAGTCGGTGGAGGCAGGGAAGAAACCAAGGGCATCAAGTTTTGTTATCAAGATGCTGTGATTTACAAGGTCAAATGCCTCGGACAGATCAACAAGCACTGCACCAGTTTAGCATCCCTTCATCCATATTCCTCAGCATATGGTCAGTGAAGAGGGCAAGGGCCGTGGTAGTGCTGTGCCCCTACCGGAAACCATGTTGCTGAGGGCAAAGGAGATTATATTTGGAGATATGCTCTGTAATTTGCTAATTTACTGCCTTCTCTACGATCTTACCAAGAAGGGATTTTAAACCAAATAAAAGGAGAAAGCAGCCCAGAAACTCTATAACAGCACAAGCAGACTGCTTGCAAATAGAGACAGTAAGTTGGACATCATCCACACACAAGGAGACCTTAAATTCCTTATCCCCCACACCTGTAACCTGCAGATGTCCCAGTTCTATCATACGGCCTCTGCCAAGGGGTTTCATAGAGCTACAGTAAACAGAAGGAGCGTTAACATGTGCCCCTAAGCATGCTATGCAGTCCAATAGGAATGAGGCTGATGTTAAGGGTGCTGCTTCTGACCATCTCATCATGGGAGGAGTACAGAGCCATGGCTCACGCAATAAACTTCAGACAAAAGTACATCTTCTTTATAAACAAGAAGCACTTCCAGCTTACTCAAACACCTTATCACTGTACAGGGAAAGGAACACAGGGTTTAAAAAACTTTTAGATGGGAACCAATATTCTTTTAGAAATTAGTGCCAGTATGTTCAGAAATTCAGCCTCCTTTATATCAACTTTAGTCTCAGTGGATGGAATATGCATCATACTTACCATTTGTCTAACAAATGCAGAGTAGGGGAAATAATCCTCATTAACTCTGATAGGGGAACCGAAAGTCCTGTTTCTAGGGACACCTCAAGTTCTACTGATTCCTCTTCCTCCTCACCCAAACCCTCAGTTTATAGAGGTTTGGTTTTTTTGGGAGGGGGGCAGAAGCAGGTTTTTCAATAGCCTGGAAAACTGCCACATTTGCTTAAAGGAAAGCAGCCCAAAACATGGGCTCCCTCCCCTGGACAGCTTACCCTCCGGTTTAGCTCTGACCAGCAAGAGTGGGATTTTTGTGATACAACACTTGTGTTTACATTTTAAAACTCGGAAACCGGAGTATAGAGGGCAGGGGTTCCATTTGCTGTGAAGCGATTAACGTGCCACGCGCAGCTTCAATACAAAGTATTGGGCGAGCAGTGCATCGCCGCGCGTTCGGCAAATAAACGTCTCCTCCATGCTTTCGGTTCGATTTAAGCTCTTAATACAACAATTCGCGACACCGCAATCCGCTCTTCTGATCAAGTAACAGAGAATAACTATCGACCCATTCAAACTGCTACTAATCCTCTGAAGGCATTCTAAGCTCTGGCACCAGATCCTCTTGTTGCTTTTCAGGCTGAAGAGTCTCTTTTTGCTTCTTTTCGCCAGATCTTGTGGTAAATGGCTGTTCATGTTTAGACAGATACACAGACAGATACATTTTATTTATAAAGCGCTCCTTCCTGGGGGCTCGGAGTGCTGTGCAATACACAAAATCTAGTACAGCAATACAGTAGGGCTAGCAGGGTGTTAGACTGCACTGGCAAGGGGATAGACAGCAGGGACAGGGAGGTGATACTACCACTTTACTGCTCATTAGTGAGACCTCATCTGGAGTACTGCGTATAATTCTGAAGGCCTCACCTATGAAAGGACATTCACAGATTGGAAGTGGTCCAGAGAATGGCAACAAAAATGATACATGGCCTTCAGGAAATCACCTAGGAAGAGAGGTTTGGGGCTTTGAAATTGTACTCACTAGAGACTAGGAGGGAGAGGGGGGATATGACTGAGACCTTCAAGTTCCTTAAAGGCATCAATAAGGTGCCAGAAGCTCAGCTTTTTACCAGGAACGAGTGGAAATTGAAGGGTAGAGTGTTCAAGAGGGATATCAGAAAGTACTATATCTCAGAGAGGGTGGTGGAACCTTAGAACAGAATACCTCCAGAGTTGGTGGCTGCAAAGTCAGTATCAAGCTTTAAGCACAGGTGGGAGGAGTACTGGGAACAAACACATGGCACTAGCAAGAGCTAGGCTGGGTGTCTAGGAGGAAGCAAAAACTGACTGCACTCCCTGAAATGTATCCAAAAAAACGCCAACACAGTAATGGATTTGAAGCATTTATTGCAAAAATCAGTGCTACGCCTATTGCAGCCACACTACCGCTCTCCCCAGCGCTTCGGGATAAAACCCTTCGTCAGGAGGCACCTCGGTTGTATAAGACGACAACCAGGATATCTCGCTGGGGAAGACTCAATGGACCACAGGTCCCCTTCTACTGTCATCTTCTATGTTTCTTTTTTTCTAATAATAAAAACATTTATCTCAGGCATAGATAAGTTACCACATTACAGGGCATACATAAAGTTAAAATACAGGTCACGGCATTAGTAAATAAAATAAATAGAATAAAAGCAAGAAAAGGACAGTCAGTATAAGGCTATAGTAATTCAAATAAAAACATCTTGAGCCCCCTCTCAAAGACTTCCACCGAGGGGGCTTGTCTAAGGTACCCCGTGAATGAGTTCCAGAGCGCAGGTGCAGCCAAGAAAAAACACGATCTCCCGAAAGCCACAGCCTAGCCCTGGGAACCACCAAAAGGCTGCCCTCAGAGGAAAGAAGAGGGCGAGCCGGGCAGTGTGGAATAATGCCATCATTAGCATCAGGGCCCCCCTACTGGATGCCCTGAGTTCTTTCTGGGATAAGAGGATGGCTTAGCAGTCTTGTTGATCTTCTCAGGCACAGACAACTGCCTGCAGTATTTTCAATGCCTTGTGAATTTACGGGCCACTGCGAGTTCAGGAACTATATAAAGCATGCTTTCCACTTTCAAAGGAACCTCCCACCATTACACTGTGTGTGCTTTTCACAGAACACTCTTGTGGCACTGATATAAAAGTTGGTGCGGAGAGATGAACATCTCCCCTACACAGCACCTCCATATGAGGCCATTAATAACTGTGGTTTAGCTGCCCTCTTTTTGTTTTAAGCAAGAAGTTTTGCAGAGATCACATTTTCAAAATCGAGATCTAGCCCACACAAAGCACAGGTTATGACTTTCTGCCTTTGCCAGCAAGTGCTCACAGGATTTACACTTTTTAAAGAGCTAGTAGAACCAAAAAAAAAATGACTCACCATAGTAATGCTGTTTCTTCTCATGGAGTCTTGCTGAATTCTGACTATATGCAGTTAGCCCCAGCACTTGAACTGCTCCGGAGAGGAAAGGATTAACTCTATGCCAGGGTATAGAACGCTGAACTTGAGCTCGGTTCTCAAACCTCTGTCCCAGGTACTCCTCAGTGTAACTGTCAGATTCTAATACGAGCACTATGCTAAGTAACTATTAAACAGAAATTGTTTTAGAAATTTTGTGACAAAAGGTAATAAACAGATTGCTAGGGTCTAAAAGATTCAAGTCAAGAACCCAAAAAAGAATCCAAGCAGATATTAAACTTAACAACATATAGTTAAAATTATAACAACAATACAAAAAACATTCTAAATAAAGATGTGACACAGGTACACCTCTGGGGTGCAACACCGCGCCTGCCAACCCACATCCCAAAACAGCTAGGTTCTAGGAGGAGAGGGAGGTCAGAATACAGCAAGATTCCATTAGAAGAAACAACACTATTATGGTAATTTTGTTCTTCAAACATGAATTCTTGCTGTATTCTGACTATATGCAAACTACCAAGCAGTACTCCCTTGGAGGAGGGAGTAACAGAATCTATTTTGGGAACAAACTCTGCAGCACTGCTGTGCCAAACCTAGCATCACTTCTTGACTGAATGTCAAGAGAATACAGGTTACTCACCTGTAACGGGAGTTCTAGGAATGGTATATGTTGTTCATCCACACTGTCTGGCAGGTTTCTTGCCGCTTTAAATCTTGCCAGAAGGTCTTCAAGCTGGCTCCTCCCACCCACCCGGGTGGTAAAACTCTCGGCTCTGCCCCATGATGCCAGATCTAGCCCACTGGAAGCCAGGTTGTGCATCGAGCGGGGAGGTCGGGTGGAGTCGTGTGGATGAACAACATATACCATTCCTAAAACTCCTGTTACAGGTGAGTAACCTGTATATCTTACTGAGGGCTCTTGCAGTAGGTAATTACATATAGGACTGGCCTGGCCGTGCAGGACTATGAAAAAATTTCTAGCTAGCAGTCCCTGGCGAGGACGCCTCCACGTCAGGTGACCCGGCGTCATACGGCGGTATAAAGGCGATCCCGGATGCGCCTTCAGTTCTTTCCGCCGTCAGCTCGTGCAGCCTCTAGCGGTTAAGTTCTTATCGCTCAGCCCTGTTACTTCGGTTTTCCAAAAAATTTCAGTATAGAATTTTATTTTCTTTGATCAGGTGAACGTCGGTTTATGTCGTCCCCTTCAAAGAATAAGTGCGACTGTTACGGGCGCCCAACTGCCTCACAAAGATGGTCACTCCCTCTGCCTTTTCTGCTTAGGCCCCGACCACGCGGTCGACAAGTGTCCGCACTGCCTTGATTCAACATGACCACCCATGAGACGGCGCCAGCAGTCCTCGAAGCCCATCTCCTCAAAAAGAAGATGTCCGCGATGGAGAAGGAGTTGAAAGAAACTTCAGCAAGCGTCGACCTCCCCGAAGGGCATAAGAAGCGGGACAAGGAAAGGCACTGGGAGAAGGCTCCCTCCTCCGCGACTCCGGCCGATGGAGGATCTCAGAAAGACTGATCAGTTGTTTGTCTCTTTTGCTCACAAAAGAGAAGGCAATGCTGTCTCTAAGCAATGCCTATCAAAATGGTTGGCCAACTGCATCACTTTCTGTTATGACAAGTACAACAAGACCCTACCGGGTCAAGTCAGAGGTCATTCCACTCGTGGAGCAGCAGCCTCTGCGGCTTGTTTCAAGAACGTGTCTGCGGCAGACATCTGTGCTGCCGCCACTTGGACTTCAGTCCATACCTTTACTAAACATTACAGTTTGGACATTGCCTCTCGCCGTAGAGCAGGCTTCAGGTTAGCTGTCTTGCAAGGCCTCCTTTCTTGAGACCTGTTAGATTATTGGCTACTTTTTGGAGTAGTTCCTCCTCCCAGTGCCTTTCTTTTGTTCCCGACTGTTGGATTCTGTCCTATAATATGATACCTGCAAGAGCCTCTCGAAGTAAGATGGTACAGTTAAATGAGACTTACAGTAACAGTAGATCTTGAAGAGGCTCTTGCAATAACCTTCCCGCCCCTCCATCCCCTAGGCTTTTTCAGCTCCTTTTCCACTGAGGGAAATGTCTGCTTCTCTCTCGTCCGGGCCTGTGGCGGGAAAGAACTGGAAGGCAGGCATCCGGGACCGCCCCTTTATACCGACGTCGTATGCCGCCGGTCACCTGACGCGGGGGCGGTCCCCGCCAGGGACTGCTAGCTAGAAATTTTTCCGTGGGGTCCTGCCGCCGGCCAGCGTCAGTCCTATATGTAATTACCTACTGCAAAAGCCTCTCTCGAAGATCTACTGTTACGGTAAGTTCTTACGTAACTGTACTTTCTAGGGACACGCATATGTTGTTCATCCACACTGTCTGGCAGACTCCTAGCAGTTCTCCAGGAGAAGGAAGGCAAGGCGCACACACCCTACTTGGGAAATAAAGACTGGAGAACCAAGGCCCCAAAACCAGCATCCCGACGTGACTCAAGGTCGATGTGGTAGTGGGTGATGAAGGCGTGTGCTGACTTCCAGGTAGCAGCCCTGCAGATTTCCTGGATAGGGACATCCCTAGAAGCAGCCACTGATGCAGCGGTATGGCGGGTAGGATGTGCGCTTATCCCTCTGGGAGGCTCCATGCCCGCCAACCTATAGCAGAGATGTATGCAGGAGGTGACCCACCTGCCTATCGTCCGCTTGGCTGCAGGTCTGCCAGGTGCGGCTTCAGCGTAGGTGACAAACAGCTGGCGAACCTCTCCCCGAACTTCAGCCATCCGCTCCTTGTAATAGCGGCGCTCTTCTAGGGTCAAAGTATGGAGCCATATTGCCTCAAGGTATGACTGGGGTGGGCACGGCAGAGTCAACACCTGGTTAAGGTGAATTCGGGTGGGGGTGCAGGACAACCTTGTCCCTGTGGAAGACCAGATAAGGAGACTCGATGGAAAGCGCCTGGAGCTCTCCCATCCTTCTGGCTGACGTGATAGCCACCAAGAAGGCGTTCTACCACGACAGGTGAGAGATGTCACACCTGTGCAACCGTTCGAATGGCTTGCCCATGAGCTTAGCCAATACCAGCAGTAGATCCCATGGAGGTTCTCGCACCGGAGGGGATATGCGTTCAAGGCCTTTGAAAAAGCGCCCGACCACCTTCTCCTGCGCCATCAACTGCTTCCTGGCCCACGCCCGGTAAGCAGAGATGGCTGCCAGGTGCACCTTAAGGGTCGTCGACCGAAGCCCTAGCTGAGAAAGGGACCACAGGTAGTCCAGAATGCTTGCCAAGGAACAGGAGGAAGGGTCCAGGCTCTTGCCCTGACACCAAATGGAGAATCTCTTCCATTTGAAGGCGTAGCATTTTCTGGTCGACTCCTTATGGGACGCCTGAACGACGTTGAGGACCTCATCGGAAAGACCCAAGGCCTGGAACTCTAGCCGCTCAGGAACCAGGCCGTCAGGTGCAGGGATTGAAAGTCCGGATGGAATACCTTCCCCTGATTGACTGAGATCAGGCCCGGGCGGGCTGGAAGCTGCCTCGGGAGCCTGGAGCTGAGACTGAGGAGATCTGGATACCAGAACTGGCGGGGCCAATCTGGGGCTACCAGAATCACCTGCGCCTTGTCCCTCCTCGCCTTGAGAAGCACCCTGTGGATCAAGGGAAATGAGGGAAGGCGCAGAAGAGGCCCAAGGTCCACGGCCTCGAGAAGGCATCCCCCTGCAGCGAGCCCTGCTGAGGGGGGCGGGCATGAAACAGTCTCAGCTTTGCGTTCTCCCTGGAGGCAAACAGGTCCACCTGAGGCGTGCCCCAGTGGGAGAAGAGATCTTGTACTACCTCCGGCAGAAGAGACCACTCGTGAGACGCAGCCCCTATCCGGCTTAGGGCATCGGCCAGGGTGCTGGAGGCTCCTGCCACATGAATGGCGAATAGATCCGCCTCCAGGTTGCGCATGAGTGACCAAATGCGGAGAGCTTCCCTGCACAGAGGCATGGAGCACGTCCCGCCCTGGCGGTTTAGGCAGTACATGGTCGTGGTATTGTCCGTCTGGACCTGAACCACTCGACCCCGTGGAAACGGAGTGAAGGTGGTGAGGGCTACACGAACCACTCGAAGCTCCAGCAGGTTGATATGGCATCGGGACTCCCAAGGGGACCAGAGGCCGTGCGCTCTGTGCTCCCCCAGATGGGCATCCCAACCCATCAGAGAGGCATCGGTCAATAGCGAGACCGTCGGCTCGGGGCGGACAAATGGGGTGCCCTCCTGCAGATGTGCTGGAACGGTCCACCACTGGAGAGCATTCCACATCCCCTGGGTCACTGTCACTAGCTGATCCAGCGGATCGAAGTGTTGTGACCACTGGCTGGCCAGCCCTCATTGAAGGGGACGCATGTACCAGCGGGCCCAATGGACCACGCTGGTGCAGGCCGCCATGAGGCCCAGGAGACGCAGAAGTCCCGGGCAGGGCGCGATTGCCCAACTTGAAATGATTGGGCAAAGAAGGAAAGAACCTCGGCCCTGTCCGCCGGGAGCCGTGCTCTGGCTCGTAGAGAGTCGAGCTCTGCCCCGATGAACTGCATCACCTGCTTTGGCACGAGTTCCGACTTGGCCTCGTTGATGAGGAGGCCAACCTGAGAGCAAACCTGGAGGGCCAGATCTCTGGACCGCTCCACCTCCGCTCTGGAGGGGGCTGCAATCAGCCAGTCGTCCAGGTAGGGGTACACCCGGACCCTTCTGCGCCGCAGGAATGCTGTCACCACTGCCATGCATTTGGTGAAGACCCTGGGAGCTAGGAAAAGGCCGAAGGGCATGGCCCGGAACTCGTAAAGGGATCCCTCTGCTCTGAAGTGGAGTAATCTCTGGTGGGACGGACAGATTGGGACGTGAAAGAACGCGCCCTGAAGGTCCAGAGAACAGAACTACACGCCTCGTTTCAAGGATGGGATTATCTGAGCCAGAGTGACCATCCTGAAGGTCTGAGACCTTAGGAACCTGTTCAGGTCGTGCAGGTCGAGAATGGGGTGCCAGCCCCCCATCCGTTTTGGGACCAGGAAGTACCTGGACACAAACCCCGGGTCTGGAGTAGGATCCCTCACCTTCCTGATCACCTCTTTTTCGAGGAGCAGGGCAATATCGGCTCGGCGAGCTGACAGAAAGGCTGTGGACCCCGAAGCCCCCCGAGGAGTGACGGCTCGGGCGGAGCCTGCTTGAACTCAGGGCAGGTCCTTTCCTACCACCTCCAACACCCAGCGGTCCATGGTGATAGCGGACCAGGCGGAAAGGAAGTGGCGGAGCCGTCCCCAGGGAAGAAACCAGGGGAGTGCGAGGCTGGGGCAGACACCCTCAACCCGTCACTGGGTGAGCTTAGAGGAGGGACCGGCTGAGGACACTCCTGAGCCTTTACCTCCCTGCTTCCTGTTGGAGGAAGCCGTGGAGCTGGGTTTGGGATGCCAAGTGCGAGCCTGCTGGCCCTGGTGCTGGTGCTGTTGGGCTGGACGTGCGCGGGCTGAAGGACAAATGGACTTGTGCTGCTGCTGTCGGCGGCCTTTGTCCTTCTGGGCGGAGGTGACTGAGTCCAGAGTGGCATTGGACTTTCGATCCGCTGGGTGACCCTCCACTCCAGGGCGAGAGGTCGATCCCAAGAAGGGACATCCGCCAGTTTGTGCTGGGTATCCGTCGTGAAGGTGGATATCCTCAGCCATGCTCTCGACACTAGCCACACGCGACCATAACCGATCTGGCACAGGAGTCTCCGATGTCCAGAGTCATTTGGAGCTGCTGCTGTAGCCACTGCCCTACCTGGTCCCGCATCTGCCGGACCGTGGTCTGCAGGTCGGCCGGAGATGAGGGATCACCTGATCCAGGAGCCCATGAGGCGTGGGAGAAGTGTGCCATCAACGCGGCCGAGCTGGCCTGGCGAGCCGAGGAAGCGTGCACACCTTGCACCAGCGTGGTCCAGCTTCTTGAACTCTCCTTGTCAGGGGCTTGCTTGCGTCCCTAGCGTTCGGAGCAGAAAAGCGCTGTCCGTGACCAACCCCTCGGCAGAGGGTGTTCCAACTGGGCAAGAGCCGGTGGGACCGCATACTTCCTGGCCATCCTGTCCGAAGGCGCAGGACAGGAAGCAGGCCGCTGCCAGAGCTCCAAGGCTGGGCCAACAATGGCTTCAGCCACCGGAAAGGCCTCCGTGGGTGAATCCCCTCGGTCCAGTATCTCCATCAGGGGATACCTGGCCTGCTTGGATACGGGCTCGAGCTGCATCCCAGTGGACTCCGAGATGAGCTGAAGCAAACCCATGAAGGACGATGGGCTTTCGTCCATTGACTGGCCCCCGGAGGACTCCAGGTCAATGGGTCTAGAGAACAGGGAGGAGTCGTCGTCTGACTCCGAGGAGTCCGCGAAGAGCTGCCTGGGGCCTGAGCCACCCTCCACCTGCTGAGGACGGTCGGGAGTGAGGGTGACACGCAACCTGTGGGGCAGGCCCTGACCCAACCGAGAGTCCTTGGTCGGCGCCCCCCCGATTTCGGCTGTGGAGGCGGAGGTTCCACCACAATCGGTGGGGCAGCTGGTTTCCGCCGAACAACCAGCCCATGCTTGGGCACCTCGGCTATAGCAAGGGATTGTTTCAGCCACTCGGGTGACAGCCACTTGATGGCCGGGGAGAGCGACGGCGTCGGCTTGTTCCCCGACAGAAGTAACTGCTGCCACATCAGGTCCTTATAGCGTCGACACAATTTGCGCCGAAGCCTCTCCTCTCCTCTTCCGAGGAGGAAGACTAGGACGAGCGGCGGCGCTGCTTACCACGCTGCCGAGACCGAGACCACCGATGTCGGCGGGGTCGGCTGGACCGAGACGATGTCAGAGACCGAGATCCTCGGCGTTTCCGAGGATGGGTCTGGGAAGCGGCGGGGGACGCCCGCTCTTCCCTCGGCTCAGAAGCCTTAACCAGGGACTGCGGCACCAGGGGCCCAGGCAGGTCCTCGGTCTCCACCGGGGAACCGGTGAAGACATGCTGTCGAGCCTCCAGCAGTAGACAGCCCGTCCGGCCAGGTCGAGAAAAATCTCGACAGCGTCGAGGTGTCTCGGCCCGGCTGGTCTGGCCAGGGCCCGATGAAGCCAAGCGGCCTTAGCCGCAACCACGACAAGTCGACTGTCCGGGAAGGGGACCTCTCGCTCCCACAAACGCCGACGATGGGACTTACCCTTTGAGTCCTTCTTTTGGACCGAAGGAAATGTCCGATGGCCCCTCTCCCTTCGTGGAAAGGGACTGGCAAAGCTCCTTGAAAGAAGCTGAATATGAGGTACCCAGTGAGAGCGGGATAAATGCTGCGACTGAGGAAGAGGATGATGCAGCCTGAGCCGCCTCCTCCTCGAGAGCGATCATCTGCTCGAGTTGCTCAGCCGAGCCAGCCGCCGCAGTAACCGCCAAATGGGCCTCTTTAGACTTCACTGGCGGGTAGCACTTCTCAGGGCACCCAAGCTGTAACCGGGCAGCGCGGTCCTCCAGGACGTTGGCCGAAGACGAACGGCATGACTCGCAGGCCTGCGTTTCGTGTTCTAGGCCGAGGCAGTAGATGCACGTGGAGTGCAGGTCCATCGGGCGAACTGAAGAATTAGGATCCAGTCTACACGCAGAGCGTTAAAGAGGGAACCTGAGCTTCCAAGCGGTAAGGAAGATCTGGAGTCATGGGGCGGATCCCAGAGTTTTACCACCCGGGTGGGTGGGAGGAGCTAGCTTGACGACCTTCCGGCAAGATTTAAAGCGGCAAGGAACCTGCCAGACAGTGTGGATGAGCAACATATCCATGTCCCTAGAAATAATGCTTAGTAAATGTGTGAAGTTTTCCAGGTGGCTGCTTTACTGAGATTTCCACTAAGGGTATGTCTCTAGCTGCTGCAACCGAAGCAGCTGTACCTCTGGTGGCGTGAGCCCTCAGGACTGAGGGTGGCTCTTTCCCTAATTTTGAGTAGCAGAACTGGATACAGGAGACAATCCACCTGGCAATAGTTCTCTTAGTGGCAGGTTTACCTTTTCCCACTTCTCCATAAGTGAGAAATAGCTGTGAACAGTCATTTCTATGAGCCTTAGTATATTCTATATAATAACTAAGGGCCCTCTTTACATCAAGACTGTGCAGTCTTCTCTCCCCAGAGGAAGAATGGTCAGTGAAGAATATAGGCAATGACACAGACTGATTCAAATGAAAGTCTGATACCACCTTGGGCAGGAACTTTCTGTTTGTTCGAAGGACCACCTTATCCCCGTCAAATGAAATGAAATCAGGTTCCACTGATAAGGCCTGTTAATTCACAGATCCTCCTAGCTGAGGTAATGGCTACCAGGAACACAATTTTCCAAGTCAAGTATTTCAGCTCAGCTGAAGATAATAGTTCAGAGGGGGGCTGCATAAGCTGTGCAATACAGATATTCAGATCCCAAATAGGAGTAGGGTCCCTAAAGGGGGACTGATATGAACCAGACCTTTGAAGAATTTCTTGAAAACTGGATGGGAGGCTAGGAAAGAGCCCTTCACAGCTGAAAGGAAGGCAGAGATAGCTGGCAAATGCACTTTGAGAGTGGTAAGCCTGAGACCCAAACTGTTAAGAAGCACCAAATAGTCCAAAACATTGGCAATGTCAGCTGAATCAGGCTGAATATGCCTCTGAGAACACCAGAAACCAAATATCTTCCATTTGGAATCGTAAGTTTTTCTAGTAGAAGGCTTCCTACTAACATTAAGAATGTCAAAGACTGACTGGGAAAGATGCAGGCTTGCATTTTCTAGCTCCTCAAGAGCCAAGCTTTGAGTCTGAGAGTCTAAAGGTTGAGATACAGTATCCTCCCATACGAGGAGGTGAGAAGATTGTACTGTCTGGGAAGACAAATTGGAATTGTCACTGACATTGACAATAGTAGGGGATACCAAGGCTGCCTGGCCCAGTCTAGAGCCACTAGAATCACAGTGCAAGGCTGAGATCTGATCTTGACCAGAACTCTGAAAATCAGAGGAAAGGAAGGAAAAGCATACAGAAACCTGCTTGTCCAATCCAACAGGAGAGCATCTTGAGGAACAGACCCCAAAAGAGAGGGTCTGCAGCAGAACAGGGGAAGCTAATGATTGCCCGGGGTCGCAAAACGGTCCATCTTTGGAGTGCCCCACCTCTTGAAAATGATTTGAAGAATTAGAGGATTCAGAAACCATTCGTGGTGACCTTGAGAAATCCTGCTGAGAGCATCTGCCAGTACACTGTCCTTCCCTGGGAGATGCACAGCTGTCAGGGAAACCTGCAGAGAATAAGCTAGTGACCATATTTTCATGGCTTCGGTGCACAAGACCAAGGACTGAATGCCCCTCTGCTTGCTGATGTACCACACGGTTGTGGTGTTGTCTATCCTGCTCTGCACCACTTTCCCCTGGATTGTGTTCGAGAATGTCTGAAGTGCTAGAAAGACAACCCTGAGTTCGAGAAGATTTATGTGCAGGAGAGACTCCTGATGAGATCATGTTCCCTGACCAGTTAGCTGGTCTAGATGGGCTCCCCATCCCAGTAGGGAAGCATCCGTGGTGAGAATCACTGTTGTAGCCTGACTGAGGAAGAGGACACCTTGCCTTAGATTGTGTTCCTCCAGCCACCACCAGAGAGCCTGAACCAGAGTTTGAGACACTGGAACTAACTTGGAGAGAGGGTCTTTTTTCTGAGATCAAAAAGATTTTAGATGAAACTGAATATCTCTCATTTGAAACCCTGCCCCCTGCACTACTGTAGTACAAGCTGCCATGTGGCCTAGCAACTGTAAGAAGTGTCTGGCTGGCCGAGACACTAGTGGACGAAAAGAGGAAGCCAGGGTAATGAGGAACTGAACCCTTGAAAGAGGAAGAAAGGCCTTGGCCTGGACAGTGTCCAACTCCACCCCTATAAATGTGAGAAGCTGGGCTGGTTCCAGAACTGACTTTTCTAGATTTAGGATGAATCCTAAGGAGTCCAGAAGCTTTTGAGTGACCTCTAGAGCTGACTTGACTTGGTCTGAGGACTGACCTACTATGAGCCAGTCATCCAGGTAAGGGAACAGTAAGATACCTTGTCTCCTGAGAAAGGCCACCACTACTGCCAGACACTTGGTGAACACCCTTGGAGCAGATGTTAGGCCGGAAGGCATTGCTCTGAACTGGTAGAGGCCTGAGGGTAACTCGAACCTGAGGTACCTTCTGTGGGAATGTCTGATAGGTATGTGGAAACAGGCATCCTTGACATCCATGGAGCCTAGCCAGTCTCCTAATCTCAGAGAGGGAAGAATTATTCCCAGAGTCACCATTTTGAACTTCGGCTTTAGTATATGTTTGTTTAGGGATCTTAGATCTAGGATGGGTTGCCACTCCCCTGTCTTTTTTGGGGTAAGGAAGTATCTGGAATATAGTACTTTTCCCCTGTGATAGAGAGGTACCTTCTCTACTGCTTGCAGAAGTAGTAGAGAGGAGACTTCTGACTCTAAGGCCTTTGTCTCCAAGGAAGAGGGAGGACTGAAAGAGTTTGCTCTCATTTATAGGAACCTTTTGAAACTAAGAGCAAGTCCCTGGCTCACTACTTCCAGGCCCCATTTGTCTGAGGTAACAGACTTCCAAGCCTGGAAGTAGTGAGCCAGCCTGCCCCCTACTGGAACCGAGGAGGCGACCGTGATTGACACATCAGGGTGTCTGTTTGGCAGGGAACTTAGACTGAGAGGAGGATGGAGTCCTGGTCATCCCCCTCCTGCATCTTCCCCTAAAGAACCCACTCCCCTCTGCTGGAAAGAGGAGGCCTGGGCTTGGTAAAAAGGCCTGCCCCTGCCAGCCCTAGATTGCTGCCTCTGAGGAGTGACCTGCTTTTCCTAAGCTGCAGCACTCCTGTAGCTGGTCCTGTATTCATCCATCTTTTTCATGTACACCTCCGTTTGCTCTCCAGAGAATTACCCGTAACAGGAAAATCCATGGCCTTGATCTGGCTATCCTGTGATAAACTGGTACACCTGAGCCAAGCAAATCTCCTCAGAGAGACATATGTAGCCATAACCCTAGAATGTACATCATTCGAGTCAACAGCAGCATGTAACTGGACCTTTGATGACTTAATACCATCCACAACCACCTGCTCCAGCTCCTTGGCCAGCTGCGGAGGGGCATTCTTAACCAGCTCCAGAACCATATCCCACATAGATTTCTGGTATCTGGCTGTGTATGCCATGTAATTAGCTAGCCTGAACCCCAAAGAGGATGCCAAGTACTGTTTCTCTGCCATGGCATCCACTTTCCTGGAATCCTTATCTGGGGGGGTGAGATGCCAGGGGAATATTAACCTTGTCACAGGCTGCAGCTTGCACTACCCCTATATGGCTGCAATGATTTGTAAGGAATTCTGTCCCAGGACCTGACAAGGTATACCTCCTGTCCATCTTTTTATCCACAGTGGGTATGGACATTGGAAACTAAAGAAGTTTTAGTGTCTGTTTCCCCAGGGATTTATGCAGAGGGATAGACACCCTTTTGGACTCTGGGACATCCATTATCTCATCATAGTCAGGTTCCTCCTGATCCTGTTCAGCCTCTTCCACAGGATGCTGGAGGGTATCAACCACTTTCCTGTAGAACGAGAAATGGGAGGGGGACTCAAAGTCTGGGAGGAGACGCATGAGAAGGCCTATCTGGGGAGATGTCAGGCTCTACTGGCTCATCTAGGCCTTCATAATAATCCTCTCCTTCCCAATCGCCCTCATAAAATACTTCAGGGTCGTATTCAAAAGCAGAAACTTCCAATCGAACTGACTGTTTTTGGATTGGTGTCGGTTTGGTCAGAACCGGGCAAAGCGACTGTACAACAGCACTCGCTTTAGCCATTTCATCAGCGGTCGGAACATGGGAACCGGGATCCGAACCTAACTTGCGCTTTCTCTTGGACAGAACCAATTCTTCAGAATCAGCTCTCCTTTTGCCCGTGGAGGTATCACCCAGGTCAGTGGGCACCCCCTCAGGTTCGGTCAGAACCTAACCAGGCTGGCCATCCGGGTCAGCGGATTTCTCTGCCTCCCTTTCCTTCAGCCTACTTAAACATTTATCTAAAGTGGCTTTGGGAAAGTTTTTGCAAATTTGGCAGTCTTTTTGAGGTGGTCAAACCCCAGACAATAAACACAGATAAGGTGGGGATCAGCCTTAGCAAAGGCCTCCCCACACTCGATGCAGTGCTGAAACCCAGTGTGGGACCATATTTTGGGGGGGGTTCTCAGATATGCCTACAAATAATAAATTACCCTTACCAGCGTTTAAGCCAGGCAACTACAAACCTATTGGTTCCAACCGTGTCACGGGTTGGTTAAAAAAAAAAGAAAATATTGTTTTTTGTTTTTTTTTAAGATACAGAATTGCTCCGGTTCCCAACCGGACCGACCGGAAAGAAACCGAATAAACAACAATTTCTACCAAAAAAACTCTAAACTACCTACTAAGTACAATTACTGTACTGTGGACAGACATCAGAATACTGAAAAATAATTAAACAGTAGATAAAACCAACTGATTTTTACTTGAACCGAACCAAAGCGAAGGAGAGAATGATCGGAGCGACTTCTCAGTTAGGCAGAGTAAAGAATCTAGCAGTTACACTGAGGAGTACCTGGGACAGAGGTTCGAAAACCGACCTCAAGCTCAACATTCTATGCCCTGGCATAGAGTTAGCCCTTTCCTCTCCGGAGCAGTTCAAGTGCTGGGGCTAACTGCATATAGTCTGAATACAGCACGACTCCATGTTGTTTGAAACAGCAGACAGGAAAATGTAACTAATTTTAAGAAGCAATCAGCTGTAACTTTTTATTTCTGAAATAGTTTTCTTTGTCCCTTTGCTTGTTAGAAAATTTTCCGTGTGACAGTGTTTTGCTGGACGTGTGGAATAGCTCTCTGCCTGGCAGCTGATATATCTAGCTCTGTTCCTCTCACTACATCATCAGCATTGTGACATTACAGATGACTGATCTGGAAGCTGCTGGGTGGCTCTTCCTGAGCAGCTGTGATGTCACAGTAAGGTCACAATGCTCATGATGTAATGGAAGGAACTGAGCTAGATATGTCAGCTCACAGCAAAGTGCTATTCCACACATCACTCCTCATAACATTAGGTGCAGTCTTCTAATTAACCAATGAGAAAAGAAAAAGTACCTCAGATATAAAAGGTAATAGCGGACTACTCTGAAAAACTAATATTAGTTTTAGGCAGTACACTAGCTCTTTAAATCTATGAAGCCTGTTCTCTCTTTTTAGGCTCTCAGCCATGACAATCTAAATTAAAATGTAGCCAAAAATGTTTTAGCTGTACTGAAGGAAAAGTACCATAAAAGTACCACTTTTATTATTTATTTATTTATTTTTTAAATAAAACTAACTGGAATTAAAAAAAAACAAAGATTTTTACCACAGTTTAAACGGCGTAACCAAAAAGCGGGAAGCACTTTAAAACACGGTTCTCTTAGTTGAGGAACAGACTGTGAACTAGGGAAAAAAAATGCTAACATGAAAATAAAACTAAACTGTCGAAGACTAGAGAATAAATCTGTGCAGAGTTTTAAGTTTAACATTCTAAAGTTCCATCTCTGGGGCAACAACTCGGGCTGAAGACTATGCCATTTTAATAAAAACACGAATCAATTCTCATTGCTAGAAATTGTTGGTTTCTATTTGTACGGGGAGTTGACGGTATGGCAAGTCCCCTGATCCATTTCACTGAACTTTCTTGTTTACCACTAAAAACTGGATAAATGGGAAAAAGTCAATGTTTACCTTCATGTGGTTCTTTAAAGGATCCATAAGATTGAAGTGAATGTTGCATTTTGGACAAGCTCTTGGGAATGGCACTCCATTTTTAACCTGACTGGAAGTGACTGTCGTTGAACCTATAATACAGTACATAGCAAATGTCAAATTTTTTTTTTTTACCTTGTCAATTTAAAATAACAACAGCACTTTTCCCCCATGATTGTATCATATATTCTCCTACCTCCCAGAAATCAACAGCTGAGGCTGCCATAACAACACTTTTACTCTAGTCAAGAGGGTGGGCAATGGCTCCCTTTAAAGTAGATTCCCATACTACATTTATGAATTTATAAATAGACAGATGCTGACAGTAGAAAACATCTTTCAGCCCATCCCGTTTGCCCACACTATCTATTTTGTATTGCCCTAGTGGCAATCCTCCCCTTTGTTACTGTCCCCTCTTTTTCTAACTAAATCCATATCCCTGTCCCATCACTGCTTGAAGCTGCCAAGTGATTTGGCCTCTACCACTTCTTCTGGCAGCTTATTCCAGTTGCCCACCACCCTTTCTGTGAAGAAGTACTTACAGACTTCCTTTCTGAATCTCCCACCCTGCCAGATTTAGTGAATTCCCTCTTGTCCCTGTGTTTGAACTCAAGGAGAAGAGTTACTTGGTGTCCACTATTTATTCCGTACAGGTACCTGTATGTTTCGATCATGTCTCCCCCTTCTCTCCGCTTCTGAAGGATGTACACACTGCCCAGAGTCAAGCACCTCCCCTCCGTGACATGTTTGGCCTCCCGCTGGCCTCACTGTGGGATTCCAGAACTTTCATGGGAAGCACATTCTCCATCAAGCCACTCACACTTTTTCAGTCAAAGGTATTTACCATTTAACCAGCTCCATTTTTTTTCTTTTAATCTGACTCAGGCCTTCCCCATTAAGGCAATATGTTGCAGATTTGCAAGACTACTCTGGCCACACCCACAAGGTAGAAACTTCTGAAACTAGGGCTTGAGACTGATGCCCCCAAAAAATCCACCTCTAAAAAAAGCAATGCATTATACCACATTTATAATTCACTCCCATCTCCCCTGAGGGTCATACTCCCCAATACTTACATCACAGGCTTGCAACTGTTGCTCAGCTACACTGATCCTGGTGAAAAGTTAAGGCAAGGAAGCAACCCTGGGTTTCCTGCATGGCAGCACAACACATCAACAACTGCACAACAAAAGCTGGCACCAAGCTCTGCTTTTACTGCTGCATACCTTTTGATACAGTTTGTGAAGATGATGCTGCTGGCGACTTTACTGAACTGGTAACAGATGGAGTGGCTGCAGATCCAGCCTCATTGGGCTTTGGCTTTTTGGGAGTAACACTGTTTAAGTCAGAAGTGGAAGGGCGTTTAGGTGCAACCAAGTTTTCTTTTGGACCTGTATTCCCTTAAACAAAGAAATGTTTAATATATTAATTGTATAGTTTTTCAAACTTATTATATTTAATAAAAACTTTTCAGCACATCTTACAAGTATTTACATGCAAAACACTAATTTCATGTTTTTTTCACAGCTTCAAATTTATACGAACAGAAGCTATAGAGTAACATTGTCTAAAATATTCCTAAATATGTGCAGCTATAATTTCGGTCATAAAACTGAAGATTTTTAAAGCAAGACTACTCATCCATGGGACCTTCAAACTAAACTAAAGGCTACTCTTTCTTCTAGTGACATTTGTCCATAACCACATACTTGTAGATTCCCAGCTCTCGAGTAGCATCCCAGAATTGTCCGAAAAGATCCGAAATGCACCGCATGCTCTGCCCCCATGCCTCATACCAATTCTTTCTAGTTGTCAGATCTTTCCAACTGAAGGGAATAAGAACCCTAGAGATGGTACACTTATATATCGTCTCCAAACAGCCAGCAAAGACCAGGGAGGATGGGAGGGTGGCATGTGGCTAAGGATGAATACAACAAGAGGACAGTTACACAGCAAGCAACCTTTTCTCCAAACAGTCTGGCTTCATCCATGGATACGCACTGGCAGAAACTACCAGCAGTACATTGGAGCTATTCTGTGAACAGGTTCTTCAGAGCAGGAGACCGAAAGTCAGCACCCATACAAGACTCCAGCCTGGACTTCCTTCAGGCCAGGGACTTCTTACTTATGGCCCACCTTTGCATAAACAATGAGGGCAGCCATTCAGGAGCAGGTGCTCTGGATCAAAGCATTCACTGTGCTTATCGGTCATGCACATGGGCTTCTAGCAGCACTTGAAGCCACCGCTTGAGAGATTCACACTCAGGAAGGGAATGGTGGAACCAGAGGAAGCCAAGAAAGCAGAAAGCTAAAAACAACAAAAATGAATAGATATTATAGATCTACATACATTTACATAGAGAATAAATGATGGCAAAGTGTGGTATACAAGGAAACAATACCACTGAGGGGTCGAACAAACCATAAAGCCACGAGCCTGAAGAGTGACTGGCCTTTAGGAGCTAATCTGACTCTGTGATGGTATGATTTCATGAGAATGCCGGTCTTTGCCATAATTTATTTTATATAATACATTAGGTTGGACACTGGTTGTTGTGTCCAATGTTTTTCCATAGTGAAGGATTTTCCGTAGCATACAGGTATACAGGTAGTGTTTTTCAGCAGTGTAGGGCTCTTCTATAGTACAGTGGTAGTGTACTGGTAACATTTTTCTGTACTGTAATACAGTTTTCAATGGATTGCCCATTTTGTGCCTTTATTGTTTCCACAGCACAGGGGCCTACTATAAAAGCAGGTGTGGTTCTGGCAGGCTTGTCTCTAGTGTGTGACATTTTTTTTATACTCAGTTTATTAAAATTGTGTGACATTTGGTTAAAAGCGGCATTCAGTCGGAACAGTGAGCTGTCAGAAGCATCATGTAGTCTGCTAGGAAGAGACCTGGTTTGCAGTCCAGAGAGTCTGTATCTATAGCTGAAGTGGCCTTCACTATTGCAACATACACTGGAAGCGCTGTGGAACCAGGACTGTATGGAACAGTAACAGAATGGAGGACCTACATGGGAGCAGCAGTTCCTATCTTTTAGAGGTCCACTGAGGACAAAGTCACAGCTCAACTAACAAAGCTCTCATTAGTTGGGTTGTGGTTTTGATTTGCTGCTGTCAGTGGACCTCTAAAAATTGCTATCAATGAAGCATGTTCCCAAGCTCTACAAAATTCCTTCGTCACAAAACGTGGCAGTGTAGAGGTGGCACAGAGGCAAAGCTAGGCTTCATCAGGACCAGAAAGGGGAAGGGAATGGGCAGCCAGCTCTCATTTATAATCCCTTCCCTTCACAAAATATGGAAAGAAAGAAAGAAAGATTTGACTATAAATACTTTCAACTCCAGTGCAGGTTAATCTCCCAGTGGGCACTTTGTAAACTATATTAAAATGAGCGCAATTTGGTGCTTTTGAAGCAAATATAGTTGTGTCCTTGAAGACTGTCAGTATACATGCTCTTACAATAACTGCGTGCTGAATGTTAAATAAGGTATGTTTTAATGACAGGGTTTACTGCCGGAGTTAACTGGCTGATCTGGCAATCCTTCAGGGATTTATGGTTAGAAGGTTTATTTGTTTCTTTCTGTAGGACTTTTGCTACAGGTTCATGCAACTATTTTGTTGGGAGCAGTGTTGTTTTGAGGGCAGTTTCTTTTCAGTTTGGTTTTGCAGGCAGTGAAATACTGATATCGGCGGGGGGGAGCTAAGATGTCATTTGGTTTATCTAACTTGGTTTTGGTTTGCCTTTGTAGGTAGGAAACAGTATGTGTGACATCATACAATGAATAGTGAATGATTAACACCATTATTAGTTGCGGTGATATTACTCAGTGAATAAAGGTGAAATGCCATGCCAGTCATCCATTAATCACAATGTGATGTCATCAGAGTGGGTAACGGAGTTTCTCAACAACTGCAACTGGTCAACTTTGCAATATAAATAGCGCAAATAGGGTCAGGACTGGATGAGCATAGAGACAATCACTCTCCTAATCCTGACAAGGAGGGCATCCCCTGACAGCCCGGTGGCACTGAGAGTTGAGGCGCTGGACGCCACATCTCACACCACACCGGCCACCCAGGTTTGGGAATGAGCTTGGGGCATCAGGGGTCGGTTCGGGGAGGAAAGGATTGAGCATTTGGAGGACTGCTCTCCTTTCCTGGGAGGGAGGGGGGACGACAATCCCGCCATCTGGTGATCCCAGTGGAGCCTTGGGGTGTAGCAGCTGTCGGGATCCAGGCAACAGGGGAATGGCCACAACAGCACTCCTGAGGGCATGTGCAGGAGTGCGCACTGCACTGCTGGGCCAGTGAAGGGAGACAGAAAAAGGAAAAATCCCTGCCCTAGGGGATAGGCGACGGCACCGCGCCCTGCTGAGCCACATTCCAACACACTGGATTTACAGATAGAGCACCCTGGGCGGATGGGGCGGCGCTACCTCGGAGGGGGTAGTGCCAGTGGATCTGTCGGGATGGTGCGGGGGTGGTGAAAGGCTTCAGGCAAGGACTTAGAGTTCACAGTCGTGTAGGCTGCCCGAGAGAGTTCCCTAAGACATGGAGCATAAGAAAAAATTATTCACCTTAGTAATTATGTTTCTTCTATTGGAGTTTTGCTGTATTCTGACAAGTGCTGTTAGCCCCACCTTTAAACTGCCCCGGAGAACAAAGGGTTAACATTTCTATGCAGAGCACAGAATGCTGAGCTCGGGTGATGTCTCTGTCTGTTTCCCTTTGAATGCTAACCATCAGATTCTTACGAGCAACACTCTAATAGTATTCTATGTGGAAACTGTAAAACAACATTTTTAATAGCCAACTGGCAACAAAAAGTTTTGGACTACCAAAAGAAGACAAGTCAGGAAACCCAAAACTCAAAACCCAAACAAGAATATAACAAAATAAACACCCAAACAAGAAGAGGGTGCGAAAAAAAGCACCCCTGAGGTGCAACACTGCACCTGCCCACCCACTTCCCCAAAACAGGTTCTGAGAGGGGAGGCAGGGAGGGAGGTCATAATACAGCAAGACTCCAATAGAAGAAACATAATTACTAAGGTGAGTAAATACAGGTTACTCACCTGTAACAGGAGTTCTAGGAATGGTATATGTTGTTCATCCACACTTATTGGCAGGTTCCTTGCCGCTTTAAATCTTGCCGGAAGGTCTTCAAGCTGGCTCCTCCCACCCACCCGGGTGGTAAAACTCTCGGCTCCGCCCCATGACGCCAGATCTGGCCCGCTGGAAGCTCAGGTTGTGCGTCAGCCGGGAGGTCGAGGTCGTGTGGATGAACAACATATACCATTCCTAGAACCCTTGTTACAGGTGAGTAACCTGTATTTCTAGGGACATGGATATGTTGTTCATCCACACTTATTGGCAGACTCCTAGCAGTTCTCCGGGAGGAGGGAGGCAAGGCGCACGCCCCCTACTTAGGAAATAAAGACTGGAGAACCAGAGGCCCCAAAACCAGCATCCCGGCATGACTCAAGGTCGATGTGGTAATGGGTAATAAAGGGTGTGCTGACTTCCAGATAGCAGCCCTGCAGATTTCCTGGATAGGGCGTCCCTGGAAGCAGTCACCGATGCAGCAGTATGGCCGGGTAGAATGAGCTCTTATCCCTCTGGGAGGCTCCATGCCCGCCAACTTATAGCAGCGATCTATGCAGGAGGTGACCCACCTGCCTATCATCTCGCTGGCTGCAGGTCTGCCAGGTGCGGCTTCAGCGTGAGGTGACAAACAGCTAGTAACCTCTCCCGAATTTCAGCCGTCCACTCTTTATAATAAGTGAGCGCCTTCTAGGGTCCAGAGTATGGAGCCTATATTCGCCTCTGAGGTGTGACTGGGGTAGAACACCGGCAGAGTCAGCACCTGGTTAAGGTGAAACTCCACACCACCTTCGGAAGGAATTTGTTGGCGATGGACAACCTTGTCCCTGTGGAAGACCAGGTGAGACTCGATGCAAGCGCCTGGAGCTCTCCCATCCTTCTGGCTGACGTGATAGCCACCAAGAAGGCGGTCTTCCACGACAGGTGAGAGAGATCACACCTGTGCATTGGTTCGAATAATCGCCCATGAGCTTTGCCAGTACCAGCAGTAAATCCCATGGGGTGGAGGTTCTCGCACCGGAGGGAAATGATCAAGGCCTTTGAAAAGTGCCCGACTCACCTTTTCTCATGCGCTTCACCGACTGCTCCCAGCCCGCGCCCGGTAAGCAGAGATGGCTGCCAGGTGCACCTTTAGGGTCATCGACCTAAGCCCTTGACTAGAAAGGGACCATAAATAGTCCAAAATGCTTGCCACAGAACAGGAGGAAGGGTCCAAGCCCTTGCCCTGACACCAAATGGAGAATCTCTTCCATTTGAAGGCGTAGCATTTTCTGGTCGACTCCTTACGGGACGCCTCAACAACATTGAGGACCTCGTCGGAAAGACCCAAGGCCTGGAACTCTAGCCACTCAGAAACCAGGCCGTCCGGTGCAGGGATTGAAGGTCCGGATGGAACACCTTCCTCTGACTGACTGAGAGCAAGTCCGGGCGGGCTGGAAGCTGCCTCGGGAGCCTGGAGCTGAGGCTGAGGAGATCTGGGTACCAGAACTGGCGGGGCCAGACTGGGGCTATCAGAATCACCTGCACCTTGTCCCTCCTTGCCTTGAGAAGCACCTTGTGAATCAAGGGAAATGGGGGAAAGGCGTAAAAGAGGCCCGGGGTCCACAGCCTCGAGAAGGCATCCCCCTGCAGCGAGCCCTGCTGAGGGGGGCGGGCATAAAACAGCCTCAGCTTCAGTTCTCCCTGGAGGCAAACAGGTCCACCTGAGGTGTGCCCCAGTGGGAGAACAGATCTTGTACTACCTCCGGCAGGAGAGACCACTCGTGAGATGCAGCCCCTGTCAGCAGCTCAGGGCATCGGCGAGGGTATTGGAGAGCTCCTGCCACGAATAGCTAGGAGATCCGCTCTCAGGCTTGCTACAGTGACCAAATGCGGAGCTTCCTTGCATAGAAGCATGGGCGGCCCGCCCTGGCGGTTCAGGTAGTACATGGTCGGTGGTATTGTCCGCTTGACTCGGACCACTTGACCCGGAGAAGCGGAGCAAAGGTGGTGAGAGCTAGGCGGACGCTCGGAGCTCCAGCAGGTTGATGTGGCATCGGACTCCTCGCTGGGACCAGAGGCCGTGGCACTCGGTGTTCCCCAGATGGGCACCCCAACCCATCAGAGGCATCGGTCCGATAGAGGACCATCGGCTCGGGCGGACAAACGGGATGCCCTCCTGCAGATGGAATGGAGCGGTCCACCACTGGAAGCTGCCCCACATCTCCTGGGTCACTATCACTAGCTGGTCCAAAGGATCGCAGCGTTGTGACCACTGGCTGGCCAGTCCCCACTGAAGGGGCGCATGTGCCAGTGCGCCCAACGGACCACGCTGGTACAGCCCGCCATGAGACACAGAAGGCGCCGGAAGTCCCAGGCAGGGCGCGATTGCCCAACCAGAAATGATTGGGCAAAGGAGGTAAGAACCTCGGCCCTGTCCGCCGGGAGCCGTGCTCTGGCTCGAAGAGAGTTGAGCTCTGCCCCGATGAACAGGATCACCTGCTTCGGCTCGAGTTCCGACTTGGCCTCATTGATGAGAAGGCCAACTTGAGAGCAAACCTGGAGGGCCAGCTCTGTGACCGCTCCACCTCCTGGCCTGGAGGAGGCTGCTATCAGCCAATCGGCTCCGGTAAGGGTACACCGGACCCCTCGGCGCCAGGGAATGCTGTCACCACTGCCATGCATTTGGTGAAGACCCTGAGAGCTGGAGATAAGCCGAGGGCATGGCTCGGGAACTCGAAGAGGATCCCTCCGCTCAGCGGAGGAATCTCCGATGTGAGACCCGGATAGGGAACGTGAAAGAGCGCGTCCTGTGGGTCAGAGAGCAGAACCACACGCCGTGTTCCAGAGATGGTATTATCTGCGCCAGAGTGACCATCCTGAAGGTTGAGACCTTAGGAACTTGTTCAGGTGGTGTAGGTCGAGAGAATGGGCCTTCAGTCCCCGTCGTTCGGAACCAGGAAATACCTGGACACGAACCCGGGTCTGAAGGGGGTCCTCCACCTCCGTGATCACCTCCTTTGGAGAAGGAGAGCGATGTCGCTCGGGCGAGCCGCCAGTGAGGCTGCTAGACCCGAGGCCCCCAAGGTGAGGACGGCTCTGAAGGGCGGGCCTGCTCGAATTCCAGAGGTAGGCCTTTTCCCACCACCTCAGTACCCACCTGTCCGTGGTAACAGCGGACCAGGCGGAAAGGAAGTGTCGAGCCGTCTCCACGGGGAACCAGGGTGAGGTGACAGGATGGGCGACACCACTCAGCCCGTCACTGGGCAGGCTTGGAGGAGGACGGCCAAGGTACCTCCCGGCTTTACCTCCCTGCTTCCTGTTGGAGGAAGCCGACAGCATGGGTTTGGGATACAAGGTCGAGCCTGCTGGCCCTGACGTTGCTGGGCGGGCGTGCCAGCAGGCGCAGAAGGGCGAAAGGCTTAGGCTGTGGCTTGCGGCCTTTGTCCTTCTGAGCGGAAGAGACCGAGTCCAAGGTAGCATTGGACTTCGATCCTCTGCAGGTGACCTTCCACCCCAGGGTCAAGAGGTCAGTCCCCAGAAAGGAACATCCGCCAACTTGTGCTGGGTATCCAGGTAAAGGTGGATATCCTCAGCCAAGCCCGATGACGCATGGCCACTGCGGCCGCCACAGACCTGGCACATGAGTCCTCGATGTCTACGCAGTCTGGAGCTGCTGTTTGGCCACCGCTTGCCCTGGTCCCGCACCTGCCTGACCGTAGCTGCAGATCTGCGGGAAGATGAGGACAACGCCTCTCAGGGAGCCCAACAGGTGTGAGAAAATGTGTGCCATGAGGGCGGCTGAACTGGCCTGTGAGGCCGAGAGACGCAGCATGACTTTCCGCCCGGCGTAATCCAATTTCTTGGATTCCTTGTCGGGAGGTTTGTCACATCCCTGGCGTTCCGGCCGCGAGCAGCTGTCGGTGACCAACCCCTCGGCTGAGGGTGTTCGAAAAAAACCGGACAGGGAACGGTAGGGACCGCATACTTCCTGGCCAACCTGGCCGAAGGCGCAGGGCAGGAAGCAGGACGCTGCCAAAGTTCCAAGGCCGGACCCACTATGGCTTCGGCCACCGGAAAGGCCTCCGTAGGAGAATCCCCTCGGTCCAGAATCTCCGTGAGGGGATACCTGGCCCATTTAGAAACGGGTTCGAGCTTCATCCCGGTGGATTCTGAGATGAGTCGAACCAACCCTAAGAAGGACGAAGGGCTATCGTTCATTGACTGCCCTCCCGAGGACTCCACGTCCATGCGCTTGGAGAAGAGAGAGGAACCATCATCGGACTCAGAAGAGTCCTCAAAGAGCTGCCTCGGGCCTGAGCCACCCTCCACCTGCCAAGGTTTATCGGGAGTGAGGGTGACAGACAGCCCATGGGGCAAACCCAATGCCGACCGAGAATTTTTGGTTGGAGCCCCAACTAATGGCTGTGGAGGCAGAGGTTCCACCAGAATCGGTGGGGCAGCTGGAACTGGCCGAACAACCGGCCTGAGAACAGGCTCCTCGACTACAACGAGGGGTTGTTTCGGCTGCTCCGGTGACAGCCACTTAATGGCCGGGGAAGACGACTGGGTTGGCTTATTCCCGATCAAAAGGAGCTGTTGCCACCTGAGTTCCTCGTACCTCTGACGCAACTTGCACCGAAGCCTCCCCTCGTCCGAGGAAGAGGAAGAGCGGCGCGCCGCTGCCGAAAAGCAAGACCGAGATTGCTCTGGTGGCGGCGGATCGGTTGGACCGCGAGGATGTCCGATACCAAGACCGAGAGTCTCGACTAGGGCCGAGGAAGGTTGCAGGAGAAGGTTGGAATCGGCACTCCCCTCGGCTGAATGATCTGCATCAAGGCTCCGGAACCGAGGCACAGACGAGCCGACAGGATCCTCAACTCCCACCGGGGAACTGGGAGAGGGATTCTCAGCTTCTCCAGCCGACAACCCGCCTAACGGGTCGGAAAATCTCTACCGCGACGTGGAGTCTCGGTCAACTGCCTGGCGGGGACACCGTGAGCCAGTGCCGGGCTGAGGGTGGGCGGAAGTCGACTGTCGACAAGGGAGGATCTTCCCGCTCCCAAGAGGCGTCGACGAGAGACTTACTTTGCTCTTTTGGACCTGGAAAAGGTCCCGAAAGTTGGACCCTCACCTTTGGTCGAGAGGTCAGACAAAGTCCTTAAAAGAAGCCAAGCACTGAAGCACCAAGAGAGCGGGACAAATGCCGCAGCAGTAGAAGCGGCCCTTGCGCCTCCTCTTGAGGCGATAATCTGCTCGAGCTGATCCACTCAAGCCCGCCGTGATACCGGGCCGATAATCGGGCTTCTTTAGATTTCACCTGTGGAATTTCTTTTTCTCGCGCCCAGTTGTGAATCGGGCAGCATGGTCTTCAAGGACATAGATCGAAAGGAAGCAGCATGTCGCAGGCCTGCGGGTCGTGCTCAAGGCCCAGGCAGTAGACGCACGTGGAGTGTGGATCCGTCCTAGACATCTTCTGCCCGCAAGGGCACCTTCGAAAACCGGGAGTCGATTTTTCCATCGCAGCCGCGAGGAGAAGAAGACCAAAGTCTTTTTAGCAAAAAACTTTTTGATTTCGAACTTTCCAAGAATTAGGAACCAGTCTTAAACGCAGCGCGTTATGAGGAACCTGAGCCTAGCCGTAAGGAGATCACAATATGGAGCCGAGAAGCGACATCGCGGGTGAGGAGCCAGTTTGCCGCAGCGGCAAAAGGAACCCGTTATTGGTGTGGATGAACAACATATCCATGTCCCTAGAAATACAGGTTACTCACCCATAACAGAGTTCAGGAATGGTATATGTTAGTTCATCCACACTGCCTGGGCAGGTTCCTTGCCGCTTTAAATCTTGCTGTGGTTGTCTCTGTTGTCTTCCTCCCACCCACCCGGTGAAAACTCGGGCTCGCCCATGACGCCAGATCTAGCCCGGGCTGAAGCCAGAGCCAGCGTCAAGCCGGGAGGTTGAGAGTCAGGATGAACACATACCATTCCTAGAACTCCTGTTACAGGTGTGAGTAACCTGTATTTCTAGGGACATGGATATGTTGTTCATCCACACTTATTGGCAGACTCTAGCAGTTCTCCGGGAGGAGGCAAGGCGCTACACCTCTACTTAGGTATAAAGACTGGAGAACCGAGGCCCAACCAACATCCTGGCGTGACCGCAAGGTCGATGTGGAAGGGGAACGGTATAAGCTCAAGCTTCCAGGTAGGAGTCCTATGCATATCCTGGACCAGGGTATCCTCGGAAGCAGCTACCGATGCAGCGGAAGGGCAGGTAACATGAGCACTTATCCTCTGGGAGGCTCCATGCCCGCCACCTAAAGCAGAGATCTATGAAGGAGGTGGACCTACTCTGGCCGTCACTTGGCTGCTGTAGGTCTGGCAGGTGCGGCTCACGTAGATGACAAACAGCTGGCGAACCTCTCCGACTTCAGCCCTACGCCCTGGGAAGGCAAGCATTAAATAGGGTCCCAATGGATCCTATATGACGGCCTCCGGTGTGATCCGAGGAACCTCGCAGACAATACCCGGGTAGGGAAAGACTACCATCACTTTACTTGAAGGAACTGGTGGGGCGAGGACAACCTTGTCTCGTGGAAAAGACCAGATAGGAGATTCAAATAGCTCTGGAATTCTCCCGTCCTTCTGGTAGGCGTGGTAGCCCCAAGAAACCACAGGTGGGGAACTCGCACCTCTGCAAAGGTTCGAACGGCCTGCCCGTGAGCTAAGCCCATACCAGTGTAAGATCCCACGGAAAGGGGGGTACTATCCCCAGAGGGGAGATGTGATCACGGCCTTAGAAGCGCCAGACCACCTTTCCTGCGCCACCGACTACCTTCCGGCCCACGCCCGGAAGATAGGAGTGGCTAACAGGAGCACCTTGAGGGTCGTCGACTAAAGCCCTAGTTCAAGAAAGAACGAACAGCAGATAGTCCGGAATGCTCGCCAAGGAACAGGAAAGGGACCAGGCTCCTCCCAGCACCAAATGGAGAACTTTCCATTTGAAGCTGAGCCTATCTTGTCGACCCTCGCAAGACACCTCGAAACGGGCGCAGGACCTTGCCGGAGATCAAGGCCTGGCCACTAGCTGCACAGGGACCAGGCCGTCAGGTGTAGGGATTGAAGGACCGGAAGGGAGTACTTTCCCCTAACAACAGAGATCAGGCGGGCTGGAAGTCGCCTCGGAAGCTTGGGGCTGAGACTGAGGAGAGCTGGATACCAGAGCTGGCAAAACCAGTCTGGGGCTACCAGAATCACCTGCGCCTAGCCCCTCCTCGCCTTGCCTGAGGGTCAAGGGAAATGGGGGAGAGGTGTGGAAGAGGCCCGGGGTCCACGGCCTCAAGGGCATCCCCTACAGCAAACCATGCTGAAGGAGGCGGGCATGAGACAGTCTCGGACTCAAATTCTCCCTGGAGGGAAAAACAAAGGTCCACCCGAGGTGTGACCTAGAGGGAGAAAATCTTGTGCTATCTCCGGCAGGAAAAAACACTCGTGAGGCGCAGCCCTTATCCAGCCTAGGGCAACGGCCAGGGAGATGGAGGCTCCTGCCATAGAAATGGCTAGGAAACCGCCTCCCAGCTGCGCCGAAGACCCATCATCGGAGAACCTCCTCACGAGAGGCAAGGAGGTCATCCGTCCCTGGCGGATAGGTACATGGTCGTGGTGTTGTCCGCCTGACCAAAACCACAAGAACCCGCATGTCGATGAGAGCGGTGTGTTAAGCGGACCGCCTGGAGCTCCAGCAGGTAGGAAGACAACGGAACTCCCGAGAGGACCAGAGGCAGTGCACTCTGTATTCCCCTTGATGGGCACCCCAACCCATCCGAGATGCTTCGGTCGGAGAAGACAGTCGACCTGAGGGGGGATGAACGGGATGTTCTCCTGCAAAAGAGCTGGAACGGTCTGAAGGAGAGCGTTCCCTAACCCCTGGTCTGTAGTCACGGACTGGTCCAAAGGAACGCAGTGCTGTGACCACGGCTGCCAGTCCCCATTAGGGGGCGAACCGGCGGGTCCAAACAGACCATGTTGGTGCAGGCCGCAAGGCCCAGGAGGTGCAGGAAGTCCCGTCAGGGCGCAAAATGTCAGTCAGACCTGACTAGGCAGGTGAGAAGGACCTCGCCTGTCCGCCAGGGCCAGTCGACTCTAAGAGCCGAGCCGAGCCTCACACGAAGAAGGATCACCCGCTAAGGCACGTAGTTCCATGTGGCTCACAAAAGGGAGACCAGTCTGAGAGCAACTCTAGAGGCTAGAGCTCGACTGTCCCTCCTGAGGGGGGTTGTTGTCAGACCGCCATCCGGTGGGTTACGCCTGACCACAGTGCAGTGAGCAATGCTAAGCAGAGACCCAAGGGCCTGGCCTGAACTGTAATGATCCCCGCTAAGAAACGTGTGGATTCCCCAAGAAACGGACAGAACGGTGAGTACATCCTGGAGAACCAGGAAGAGCCACACGCCCCGTACTGAGGATGGGATATCTGAGACAGAGAGACCATCCCAACATGCAGAGCGAGAATGGGGCGCAAGCCCCCCGTCCGTTAGGGACCAGGAATACCTGGACATGAACCAGGGTATGAAGGAGGGTCCGCAACCTTCCTGATCACCTCTAGATCGAGGGGCCAGGCAAGTCAGCTCGGAAGACCGACAACGGAAGTTATGGATCCCGGCGCTCCGTGGGCAATGGTTCGAAGGGTGGGCTGCTCTCAACCGAGACAGGACCTTCCCCAGCACCTAACACCCAGAGGTCGGAGAGCGGACCAGGTGGAGAAGGGGCAAGCCGTCTTCCACGGGGACCCCGGGTAGGGTGACGGGCTAGGGACAGCGCCTCAGCCCGGCACTGAGCAGGCTTGGAGGAAGGATTGGCCAAGGAAGCTCCTGGGCCTTTACCTCCCTGCTTCCCTTTAGAGAAAGCCGCTGGCTTGGATACAGGACGCCCAGAGCAAGCCTGCTGGCCCTCATGCTGGAGATGATGGGCCGGTCGAGCCGCAGGGGCCGAGGGGCAAAGGGGCCTACGCAATGGCTGCCAGCGGCCCTTGTCCCTCCGGGTGGGGGTGACCATGTCCAGAGTGGTATCGGACTTCTCGGTCCCCTGGAGGTGTCCTTCACCCAGGCCATTTAAAAGGTCAGTCCCCAAGAAGGGGATGTTCGCCATCTTGTGCTGGGTTTCCAATGAGAAAGAGGATAACCTCAGCCACGCCCTGCGGCACATGGCCACTGCAGCCGCCACCGACCTGGCACAGGAATCACCTAAGTCCAGAGCAATCTGAAGCTGCTGCTTGGCCACCGCCTACTCCTGGTCCTGCATCACGGACCGTGGTCCGCAGGTCGGCCGGGCGAGGGAGCACCTCATCCAGGGAGCCAAAAGGGCGTGGGAGAATGTGCCATCAGTGCAGCCGAGCTGGCCTGTCGGAGGCCTAGGGAGGACGCAGAGCGTAAACCTTGCGCCCGACATAGTCCATCCTTTTGGACTCTTTGTCAGGGGGCCTATCCACATCCCGAGCATTCCCAGAACACTGGAAAACATTATCGTAACTCAACCCCTCAGCCGAGGGTGCTCCGAGAAACCGGCAAAGAACCGACAGGACAGAGTACTTCCTGGCCATCCTGGCCGAGGGTGCAGGGCAGGAAGTAGGCCGCCGCCAGAGCTCCAGGGCCGGGCCTATGGTGGCCTTGGCCACCGGGAAGGCCTTCGAGGGTGAACCCCCTCGGTCTAGAATCTCCGTCAGGGGATAAGGGACCCGTCTGGACACGGGCTCAAGCTGCATCCCGGTGAACTCCGAGATGAGCTGAAGCAGACCCATAAAGGATGATGGGCTGTCGTCCACAGATCGTTCCAGAGAGGACCCCGGGTCCTCCCAACTGGGGAACATAGAGGAGTCAACGTCAGACTCCGAGGGGTCTGCAAACAGCTGCCTCAGGCCTGAGTCACTCTTTGTCCGCCGAGGGCAGGCGGGAGTGAGGGGAACAGACAACCTGCGGGACAGGTCGTGACCCGACCGAGGTTCCACCGAAGACGGTGGGGCACCAAGGTTCGGATGAACAACCGCCCGGAGTGGGCACCCCACTGCAGCGCAGCGGTTCGACGGCCGATCGGGCGGCAGCTGCTTGTTGACGGGAATCAATCGGAGTCGATTGATTCCTGGACAACAACTGCTGCCACATCGAACTCTCGTAACGCCGACGCCATCTGCATCAAAGCCACCTCATCCGATGAGGAGACGAGGAAGAACCGTAATGCCACTTAACCCCGTGACCTGACCGGAGAACGCCAAGTCGGGCGTGAGTGGCTTTTGACCGAGAGGAGGACCGAGACCAAATCCTCGGGAAACCAAGGGTGGGCTGGGAAGGAGCGGGAGCGCCCGCTTTTTCCTCGGGTTTGGACGAAGGACCGAGGCCTGTCGACTTCAAAGTAGAGGTAGAACCTCAGCCTCCGCCGGGGAACCGCTGGCGGATGGCGGCTCCAGCAGAAGACAGCCTGGATGACGGGTCGAGAGACTCGACAACGTCGACGGGAGTCTTGGCCAGCTGACCTGATGGGGACACCGTGAAGCCAGCGGCCTGAGCCGCACCCTCAACCGAAGTCTAACATCGGCCGGCAGGGGAGGGGGAATTCTCCCGCTCCCGCCAGCCGACGATGGGACTCAGCCTGCGACTCCTTAGACTTGGGCCGAGAGGTCCTGAAGGTCCCTCTCCCTTCGAGGAAAGGGACTGGCGAAGCTCCCTGAACTAAGCTGAATGAGGAGAACTCAAGGAGAGCAGGATAAGCGCCGCAACCGAGGAGGAGGGAGCCGCCCCCTCCATGGAGGAAAGAAGATCGAGCTGCTCAGCCGAGACAGCCAACGCGGACACTGCCCTACAAGTCTCCAAGGATTTTTCCGGCGCGGAAAAAATTTCAGGTCGCCCGATCCTCCAGTGCGCTGGTTGAAAGCGTACAGCAAAAATCGCAAACTTGCAGATCATGATCCAAGTCGAGGCAGTAGACGCACGTGGAGTGCGGGTCTTTCCTGGAGGAATTAATCGGGCGCCTCCGGGAGCCGGAAAACGAATGATTCATCGCAGCAGCGAGAGAAGAAGATCGAAGTTTAGAAAACTTCCAACTAAATTCGGAGAGACCGAAAATTTCAGGAACCAGTCGAAAACGCAGAGCGCTAAGGAGGGAACCTGAGCTTCCAAGCGGTAAGGAAGATCTGGCATCATGGGGCGGAGCCAAGAGTTTTGCCACCCGGGTGGGTGGGAGGAGACAGCTTGAAGACCTTCTGGCAAGATTTAAAGCGGCAAGGAACCTGCCAATAAGTGTGGATGAACAACATATCCATGTCCCTAGAATTTTCTCTTCAAACAACTTGAAGTGTTGCTGTATTCTGACAAGTGCAGACTACCAAGCAGTACCTCCATGGAGGAGGGACAGAACCTACTTTGGCAATAGGCTCTGAAGTACTGCTGTGCCAAACCGAGCATCACTCCTAGCCTGGATATCCAGAGAGTAATGCTTGGAAAGATATGGACTGTTTTCCAGGTGGCTGCTTGACAAATTTCTAAGAGAGGAATATCCCTGGCAGCAGCCAGGGAAGCATCTGTACCTCTTGTGGAATGAGCCCTCAGGCCTAAGAGTGGAGTTTTTCCCAGTTTTTCATAGCAGAACTGTATATAAGGACACAATCCACCTGGCAATAGATCTCTTGGTGGCAGGTTTACCCTTTCCTAATTCTCCATAAGTGAGGAACAACTGGAGGGAGTCAAACTTGTGACCCTTGGTATGCTCTGTGTAGTAACTAAGGGCTCTTTTAACATCTAAACTGCGTAGCCTCCTCTCTCCTGAGGAAGAATGATCAGTGAAGAAAACAGGAAGAGACACAGATTGGTTTAAATGGAAGTCTGAAACCACTTTGGGCAAGAACCTTCTATTGGTTCTAAGGACCACTTTATCCCTGTGAAAGGAGATAAAATCAGGTTCCACTGACAGGACTTGCAATTCACTGATATGCCTGGCAGAGGTAATGGCTACCAAGAACACAGTATTCCAAGTAAACTACTTAAGTTCTGCTGAGGACATAGGCTCAAAAGGGGGTTGCATAAGTTGAGCAATGCAAACATTCAAATCCCAGACAGGGGCAGGGTCTCTAAAAGGAGGACTGGTGTGAAGCAATCCTTTAAAAAATGTACAGAACACAGGGTGAGAGGATAATGAGGAAGACTTCCCCACAGAGAGAAACGCAGAAACAGCTGACAAGTGTACCTTAAGAGTAGTTGGTCAGAGGCCTAGCTCATTAAGATGGACCATATAACCCAGAACAGTAGGCAATCCAGCAGTATCTGGAGAAATATGCTTCTTAGAACACCAACTTCTGAATGTCTTCCATTTGGAGTTATAAGTCTTTCTGGTGGAGGGCTTTTGAGAAACTCTGAGAATATCCAGAATTCCTTGGGAAAGATGCAGATCTGCAAACTCTTAACTCTTCAAGAGCCATGCCTTGAGATTGAGAGACTGGAGACTGGGGTACCAAGTCCTCCCCTGAGATGATGTTAACAGGTTGTAATTCAAAGCCGGGGAAGATGGACTGCTAGGGACAGCAACAGGGGGTGCCAGGGCTGTCTGGCCCAATCTGGAGCAATCAGAATCACTTTGCAAGGTTGAGACCTTGTTTTGACTAAAAACTTTGAACAGGAGTGGGAAGGGAGGGAAGGCATACAGAAACTTCCCTTCCCAATTCAGAATCAGGGCATCCAGGGGCACTGAGCTCAAGACTGGAGGCCTGCAACAAAAGAGAGGGAGTTGGTGATTGTCTGGAGCTGCAAAGAGATCTATATCTGGAGTGCCCCACCTTGAAAAAATCATTTTCAACACTGGAGGGTCCAGGGACCATTCGTGATGGCCCTGAGAGATCCTTCTCAGTGCATCTGCTAGCACATTGTCCTTCCCTGGAAGGTGAACTGCTACCAGAGAGGTTTGCAAGGAATAAGCCAGGGACCACAACTTCATGGCTTCTGTGCACAAGGCCATGGACCGAGTGCCACCCTACTTGCTGATGTACCACATGGTGGTGTTGCTGTCCATTCTGACCTGAACCACCTTGTTCTGTACTGATTGAGAGAAAGCTTTCAGGGCCAGAAAAAAATGCCCTGAGCTCTAGGAGATTGATATAGAGAAGGGATTCTTGGGGGGACCACAGCCCCTGAGCAGTGAGGGCCCCCAGATGGGCTCCCCAGCCCAGTAAAGAAGCGTCCGTTGTAAGGACCACTGAACAAGGCTGAGTGGCAAAAGGAACACCTTGTCATAAAACTGTCCTGATCCTGCCACCACTGGAGGGCTTGGATCAAGGTCAGGGTCACTGGGATCAGTTTGGTAAGGGACTCTTTCCTCTGAGACCAAAAAGCTCTCAGATGGAACTGAATAACCCTCATCTGGAATCCTGTCCCTTGGACCACTGCTGTTGAAGCTGCCATGTGGCCCAAGAGCTGGAGGAAGTGCCTTGCTGGTAGAGATACCCGAAAGCTGAAGGAAGACGCTAGTTCCATAAGAGCCCTTGCCCTGACTGTGTCCAGTTCTGCCCCTATAAAAGTAAGAAGCTGGACCGGTTCGAGAACTGACTTGGGAAGGTTGAGAGGAAATCCTAGAGAAGTGAGCACTTGCTGGATCACCTGCAGGTGAGACTTGACTTGGTCTGGAGACTGGCCTGCTATTAGCCAATTGTCCAGATATGGAAAAATGGAAATCTTTTGCCTTCTTAGAAAGGCAACTACTACTGCCAGGCATTTTGTGAAAACCCTTGGGGCTGAGGTTAGGCCAAATGGCACTGCTGTGAACTGATAGTGGCCTGAAGGCAACTCGAACCTGAGGTACTTTCTGTGGGAGCATCTGATGGGAATGTGAAAGTAGGCATCTTTGAGGTCCAGGGAGGCTAGCCAGTCCCCTGGCCTTAGAGAGGGAAGGATTATTCCCAGAGTTGCCATCTTGAACTTTGGTTTTAAAAGATGTTTGTTTAGATATATCAGGTGTAGGATGGGTTGCCACTCCCCTGTCTATTTTGGGATCAGGAAGTACCTGGAGTACAGACCTTTGCCCCAGTGTACGGTAGGTACTCTCTCTATGGCTCTTAAGGCCAGAAGAGAAGAAACCTCTGCCTCTAGGGCAAGGGTTTCCGGGAGATTTGCAGGTGGAAAAGATCTGG
This sequence comes from Neoceratodus forsteri, assembly GCA_016271365.2. NCBI lineage: Eukaryota > Metazoa > Chordata > Ceratodontiformes > Ceratodontidae > Neoceratodus > Neoceratodus forsteri. The sequence goes on from CM028129.1 coordinate 1,384,723,902, forward strand.
CTCTCATCTTTGGAAATTTCTTGAAGCTGAGAACCAGTCCCTGGCTTACCACTTCCAGGAACCACTTGTCTGATGTAATGGACATCCAGTCCTGGACAAAGTAAGCCAGCCTGCCCCCTACTGGAATAGGAGAGTCGACCCGGGCAGGCCCATCAGGGTGTCTGCCTGGCAGGGGCTTTAGGCTGAGGGGTGGATGCAGCCCTGCTCATCCCTCTGTCTCTCCCTCTGAAGAACCCCCTCTGGGAAAAGGAAGAAGAGGCCTGTGCTTGGTCAAAAGGCCTCTGAAAAGGCCTGCCCCTGCCTCTAGACTGCTGCCTTTCAGAAGCTGCCTGCCTCTCCTTGGCCTGAGCACTCCTGTATGTGGTCCTGTACTCATCCATTTTTTTTATGTAATTCTCTGTCTGCTCCCCAAACAGAGAATTACCCACTACAGGAAAATCCATGGCTTTAGCCTGGGTATCCTGCGAGAGGCTAGTACATCTGAGCCAAGCCATTCTCCGAAGAACCACAGATATACCCATGACTCTTGATGACACATCATTAGCGTCTACAACAGCATGAAACTGAACTTTAGATGCCTCAATCCCATCTGCACCCACCACCTCCAGCTCCCTGGCTAGCTGGGGGGAGGCCTGTTTCGCCAGTGCCAGTATAGTGTCCCACCTGGACTTCTGGTACCTGGCTGTACAGGCCATGTAATTCGCCTGTCTGATTCCCAGGGAAGATGCCATGTACAGCTTTTTTGCCATGGCATCAACCTTCCTAGAGTCTTTGTCTGGGGGGTGTGAAGCCAAGGGAATGCCTGCCTTATCACAGGCAGCAGTCTGCACAACCCCAACATGGCTGCACTGGTGGTATAAAAACTCTGTTTCTGAGCATGAGAGTGTATACCTCTTGTCCATTCTTCTGTCCACAGGAGGTACAGAATTGGGAGGCTTCAGGATTTTTTGTGTCCGATTCCCAAAAGATTTGTGGAGGGGAACAGACAGTCTCCTTGACTCTGGGATGTCCATCATTTCTACATAATCAGGCTCCTCCTGATCCTCCATTGCCTCCTCCATAGGAAGTTGGAGGGTCTCAGCCACCTTCCTGTAGAACATAAAGTGGGAAGGGAACACAGAAAGCCTAGGAGGGGATACACCTGAAGGTCTGTCTGGGGAGATGTTCAGTTCCACAGGCACATCTAGACTTTCACCATCACCATCACAATCATAATCATCAAATTCCCCTTCCTCCTCAAACTCCAGTTCATAAAATTCTTCCAAAGTATAATCGTGAACCGGGGGAACCGACCTAACAGAGCCCCTGCCAAAAGGTGCCAGATCGGTAGGAACTGGGCGAAGCGATTACACAATCCGAATCGCTCTGGCTATTTCTTCGGCGGTCGGAACATGGACTTCTGGATCCGAACCAGACGATTTTTCTTTGTGCTTTCTTTTTGTCGGAACCGACCCCTCGGTTTCTTAGACATGGCCAACCTATCCAAATTTACCCTTTATTCGGCAACTGCCAGGCAAGACTCCCTTATTGGTTCCTAACCGTGTCACAGGTGTTGGAAAAAATCGTTTACAACACTTTTTTTTTTTTTAGAACCGATAAGAACCAGTAACCACACACTAAAATGTACACAAGAATTGAACAAATGATTGGTTCGGCCGAACCGATCCACACTTTTTACAAGTTCCACACAGAAACACAGTACAAAACTATCTAGTACTCACGATACCACAGACAGAGACTGAACCAAGTTATGCGGGAAACTTTTTTCAGTTGGAAACCGACGAAAAAAACAACACTTAAACCGACTTTCGAACCAAGCTGCAGGAGAAATCTCCGGAGCGACTGTTCAGTGAGGCGGAGTAAAGAATCTGACGGTTAGCATTCAAAGGGAGACAGACAGAGACATCAACCGACCTCGAGCTCAGCATTCTATGGTCTGCATAGAAATGTTAACCCTTTTTTCTCCAGGGCAGTTTAAAGGCTGAGGCTAACTGCACTTGTCAGAACATAGCAAGACTTCAAGTTGTTTGAAAACAGAGTTCCAAAAAAAAAAAGGGGCATCCCCACTATAATTACAAGACACTGGCAGCGACCAAGATCACCTGTACTACAACACACATCAATGCAGCTGTATTTACAAAGGCTTTGGGCACTTAAACATTACTCAACTGCTACTTAAAAGCCTTTCAATCTGTAAATAACAGTTTTATAACAATATGGTCAGAAATACGAATTTATTATAAATAGGAAAACTAGATTTTTGAATGAACTGGTGAATGCAGGTTATCTTATTTCTCAAGCAAACCAATACAGTCATTTTCATAGAAGGCAAGGGAGAGTCAGGACTGCATTCTTCCTTGCAACTCTGCACAATTAACTAGCCAATGAGGCCAAGGTTACACAAACTACACTAAACATATTTATTGTACGACTACTAAATAAATGTTGGACAAACTGGATGTTATTCAGAATACATTACAATGTTTTGTGCTAAATATTCAACACAGAATACTGTACATTATGATCAACTAAGAACACTGAACAAGATACCCCTAAACCAAAGACACAATGCCACTTCAGTCAATTTGAATCCTGTGGCTTCCACCATGCTATATTTAAACAATCTTGTTAAATATATTTATACTTGCTTATACAGACTGAGATCCCAAGACTATGGTGCACTGCAAAATGGGTAGGTGAAATGCTGCATCCTGATTGGTTGCCACCTATGTCTTCGATCTAATGCACTGGGCAGGAAAAAGGGGACTAGCCAGGACACAGCACACTAACAATGTCAATGTCTTGTTTAAAAATTCCAGATTGCCTTCAAATACGGCTGCCACCATTACTTATTAGAAAAATCATCCAGGTCCTAAAAGTAAAACTCTTCAAAACAAAAGGGACAAACACACTTGACTAACTGCTCTTTTATACTGTAAACTCCTCCATACACACAACACACACACACACACACACACACACACACACACACAGTACTACTCACATTTTTATTAATGGAAGCCTTTTTTTCTGACTGTGGATTCATGTTTTAAAAGCATACTCACAGCTAGTTTGGATCTAAAATTAGCAGTAAGTATATTTTTAAACATGAACTCTCACACCAACGCTATCAAAGTTTAAAACTAATGCCTGCTCCCTGCTGTGTTCAGTACGGCAGAAGCGGGATCTATGTCACTAAAATGGGAAGTTTTCCCATAATTCTTAGTGCCGCTCAATCTTGCTTCTCAGGGAGCCATCTCCACTTCCAGGTTTGTCGAAACTCTGGAAACTAAAATAACAAATGAAAGACAAACAATTACAATAATTACTAGTATGAAGACCTTAGCTGGCAAGGTAAGTGATATTACAGGGACTGCCCCGTTATCTTTGCCCATCACCTTTAATCAACTTATTCCTCAAAAGTGTATTTTATTTTTAATTTTTAATTTTTTTGTGTCTTCTCCAAGCCTTCTGCAGCCCCACTCCTTCAGGCTCTCACATTCTGGCTCTCCACTGCTCGCCGGACCCAACCCCCACCACCGCACCTGTCTCAGCTTCCCCCAGAGCTCTGTCAACATTCCCCGTAGGTGGTCCAGCTTATTCCTGCTGCCCGCCCCGGAGGAAAATGGGAGGAAGGCGCCTCTGACACAAGAGAACTTGGTCGGGGGGCCACGTGCAATGCGCTGTGCGGGATGAGGGAGACCTACTGAAGGCAGTCATCCGGCGCTGCAGGGCAGTCATGTTTTTACACTTTTCAAGGCACCCACCCACCTCTCGCAGTGCATGCAACCATGGTGGAGGCATGGAGATGGTTTTGTTCGGCAGCATATGGTCACCCATGCCACCAAGAATGCCTTCGTTAACCACCGCCAGGAGGTGCACCAAGAGTGGCGTGTTGAGACTCCAAAGGACGCTTTCAACTCCTCCCTGCCAACCTCTGCTCCTGGCACAGAGCACGAAGCTGGATCACCAGCATGACAAAGTGATGCCCAACTGCTCGGTGCCATGGAGCCAGCCTATATTTTTTCTAAGACTGAGTGTAATTCTATGTGTTAATTTATTGTTAATGCTTTAATGTATTGTTACCTACATGCTTCTGGTCGACCATATCAATGGCTTTTCAACCCATGGACTAATCAGATTAAAAAAAATGAAACAAATTAACAAAAACATGTTCTAAATCACTTATCTTGGCTAGAAATACTTTGTTCTCTTTTCTTAAAGGAAAGCTCTCTTAATTCCAGGCTCCCACCCCCGCAAGGCTTATCCTCTGGTTAAGCCTTTTAAGTATGTTGTAGTGTTTTTCTTGCACCGTAACATACTTTATTTTAATTACAAAAAGTCCACAACACAGAAGTCTGTCGGATGCTAGTGGGCTCCATTATCTGTAAAGGTGCAGCGACGCACCATGCGTTTCGGTACAAATGTACTGAAGCACATGGTGCATTGCCGCACCTTTACAAATAATGGAGCCCCACTAGCGTCCAACAGACTTCTGGGTCACAGACTTTCTGTAATTAAAATAAATTACGTTCTGGTGCAAGGAAAATGCCACAACACAATTAAAAGGCTTAACTGGAGGGTAAGCCTTGAGGGGGCAGGAGCATGGAGTAAAGAGAGCTTTCCTTTAATGCACTAAAAGTAGATCTGTATCAGAGAATATATGTTTCTTTAATTCAGTCTTGGATATAACCCACCCTTTGGGTTAGAGCTTAGATTAGTGTACTGGATTTTACACTGGATTAAATGTAAGGGCTCTGTGCCTGTGACCCTTTAAAGGGTTAATTCTTTGGAGCTTCAGGGAGCTGAGCAGTGAGTTATGCTGGCTTCCTAGGGGGAGGTGCAGCGGCTTGTAGCTAAGAGGTTGCAAGAATTTGCTTTCAGTTTTGCAGAGGGCGAAGGGGATTAACACATAAGCACTGCCTGGCCTTGCAACCCAACCATTTTTCTCTGGAGGATGGCCTGAGATAGCCCACAGCTGAAGTGACGGAGACCTGAGTTACAAGACCCCCGTGTGGGGGGAGTGATAATGCCACCTGGAGGAGAAGCCTGGTGTGCCTTGTAACTGGCCTCTATGGGATTTCAACCCAAGCCGAGAGGGGATGCTGGGTCCAAGGAAAAGGGAGCTAGTGGGACTTTACAGTCATGGAGGGAGTACCTGGAAATTTTAAATGGCAGCTGAACAAATCTGGATCAGTGCAGCCCATGGCCTGAAGGGAATATGTAAGGCTGGAGGATGAGAGCTTCTGCTGAACTGAGGCACTGGGAGAGCCTGATTAGCTACTCCTGTGGGTATATGTCACCCCTAAGTTTGGGAGCACAGCTGCTCAGTGAGTGTTTTCGGAGAAGGTCACAGTCTGGATGAGGATATACTGGCCCAGTTTCAATGCCAGTAAACCTGAGAGAGTCTTGAGAAGTTAGCCTCTGAGAGAAGTTGCAGAGAGAGAGAGAGAATCGTCAGTGTGGGAAGCTGGGTATTGAAGCTGCCCCTCTGGGAGGTTAAGTACTGCTTGCTGTGTCCATGTAAAAGCTATGAGAAGTGAATCATAGGATGCCCTGTTTTAGGGTTCGTCAGCATGACACTCCGGTGGATGATGGCCATTTATATTATGAACTTGTGGACAATGTGTGGACACTGATTTAAGGGAACCCTTGGTCCAAAGCCTTAAGTGGGATAGCTTGTTATCAAGTTACCATCACTACATGGAGAAATCAAGTTTCACTAAAGGATCCAGGTGGTTTATAATTTCTGTCTGGACTTTATTTCAATGTCTTCCTGATTTTAAAGTGTTGCTAATCAAGTTTGCCTCCGGGCCCAGAGCCCTGTGGATGGGGTCTGCACCCCAGGCTTGAGGAATCAAAAACGTAAGTCAACTTTTGCAGTTTCTGTTGTGGTCCCCCTCCTCAGACTTTACCACCATTCATACTGCTAGACACTGGGGAAGGGGTGGGCTACAAGTGGAGGCTCGCCCAGGATAGTTTTGTTTTTTTTTTTTGGGGGGGGGGGGCTTTTCTGTACTACAGTGACCCCGCAGAGAGAGTATTGCCAGTGTGAGAAGCTGGGTACTGAAGCTGCCCATGGGAGAAAGTACAGTTACTTAAGAACTTACCGTAACAGTAGATCTTCGAGAACAGCTCTTGCAGCAGGTTACACCATTAGGACTGAAGCCGGCAGGTATCAGGACCCCACGGAAAAATTCTAGCTAGCTATCTTCAGCAGGGGACCGCCCCCGACATCGGTCCCGCCTCCGGCGTCAGGTACGTGGTATAAGAGGCGGTCCCGCCAGATTCCCCAGTTCTCCGGCCGAGACTTCCGGCTGTAGGCTGTACAGAAATGAGAAACCGAGATCCCGTCAGAAGACAGAAGGGTATAAATCCCTGTTCAGAAAGGCTGAAGCCATGCCTCCTCAAGGGGAAGGTGGGGCGGGAAGGTACCTGCTGCAAGAGCTGTTCTCGAGAAGATCTACTGTTACGGTAAGTTCTTACGTAACTGTACTATCTTACTTCGAGACACAGCTCTTGCAGCAGGTTACACCATTAGGAATGATTCTCAAGCAGTAGGGCTTGCAAACACTCTGGGAGGAGGAAACTAGAAAGTTCATTCCAGGTCCTGATTCTAGGACAGGAGACCCTGCAGCACAGCCAGACCGAAGCCGGCTCTTCGCCGTGAAGCGATGTCCAGGCTATATTGCCTGATAAAGGTATGTACAGAGCTCCAAGTGGCTGCAGCACAAATGGCAGAAGTGGAAACGTTTCAAAGTGCTGCAAAGGAGGTGGCCGCTCCCCTAGTGGAATGACCCCAGACAGATCCCGGGAAGGGCTTTTGTTTGATATCGTAACAGTGTGATATGCACTGGACAAACCAGCGAGACAGGGACTGTTTGGATACTGGTTGGCCCACCATCCTCTCAGTAAAGGAAACGAAAAGTTGTTCCGATTTACGAAGCTGTTTAGTTCTGCTCAGGTAGTACCTTAAGCTGCGGTGAACATCCAGGGTGTGGAGCGGCGCCTCTCCTCTATTGGAATGATTAGGGAAGTAGACAGGCAGGTCAATATCCTGACTGAGAGTGAGTGTGGAAACCACCTTAGGCAAGAATTTAGGATTCGTCCTCAGGGATACTCTGTCCCGGTGGAAAATTAAATAAGGCTCCTTACACATGAGAGCATGAAGCTCAGAAACTCTTCTCGCTGAGGTAACAGCAACTAAAAATAACGTTTTCCATGACAGAAAACGCAGCTCGCAATCCGCGGCAGGTTCAAAGGGGGAGCGTGAGCTGTTCCAGGACGAAGAGTAAATCCCATGGAGGCACAGGGTCCTTAATGGGAGGCCTAAGATGCAACACCCCTCTCAGGAATTCCCGACAGGCATCTAATTGCGCCACAGTGCGCTGTCCCATCGGAAGGTGATAAGCGGAGATAGCACAGAGGTGCACCTTAATAGAGGAGTGGGCGAGACCCGAATGGAAAAGGGAGAGCAGGTACTCTAGCACCGCCTTTACTGGACAACCTAGAGGGGAAAAGGCCACGTGCTTGCGACCATAAACAAAAACGGCGCCATTTCATGGCGTATGTTGCATGCGTTGCCGGCTTTCTGGCTGCGGAAAGGACTTCCGCAACTTCTTGCAAGACCCCATGTCGCAAAATGGCTATGTCTCTAGGAGCCATGCGTGCAGGTTCAGAGAGCGCAAGTCCGGGTGGACCAGTGAACCCTCCTCCTGAGACAAGAGATGGGAACTGAACGGTAACGGGAGCAGAGGTTCCCGGGATAGCTGCATTAGCAAAGGGAACCAGATCTGTCTGGGCCAAAAGGGGGCCACCAGGATCATTGCTGCATGCTCCCTGTGCAGTTTGAGAAGAACTCTCTGGATCAACAGGAAGGGAGGAAAAGCGTAGAGGAATCTGTCCGCCCAGGAGAGGGACAACACGTCTCGCCAGAAAACACCAGGCCCTGGATCTAGCGAGCAAAAATTGGGCAGTTTTGCGTTGGATGGGGACGCGAACATGTCCAATTCTGGAGTTCCCCATCGAAGAAACAGATCCTCTGCTACCTCCTGAAGAAGTTCCCATTCGTGGACTCTGGCCTGGGAACGACTCAGGCCGTCTGCGATTGTGTTGTCCACCCCGGGAACATGTACTGTGATCAGGTTTGCACCGTGTCGGATTACCCAATCCCACATCCTCATGGCTTCCCTGCAAAGGGGGTAAGAGTGCGCCCTTGTTTGTTGCGGTAATACATCACGCGTGTTGTCTGTCTGAAGCAGGAGAGTACTCGAGGGATCTCTGACTGAAATGCCTGCAGGGCATTAAGACTGCCTCATCTCTAGGACGTTGATATGGAGGTGAGCCTCCTGAGGGGTCTACGTTCCCTGGGACTTCACCCTGTCCAGGTGTGCTCCCCACCCTAGACCTGAGGCGTCTGTGGTGAGGATTACCTCCGGGGACGGCGCTATAAACAGGACGCCCGTAGAGAGTGTCCCTAGGTCTAGCCACCACTGCCAGTCTCGAGTCACGGTATTCGTGATTCTGACCGGATGCTGCATGTGGTCTTGCCTTTGGTCCCATTGCACCTTGAGCATCCACTGAGTTACCCGCATGTGGAGCCTTGCGAAAGGGACAGTCGGAATGGCCGCAGCCATGTGTCCGAGCAAGCGAGGGACTAACCTGGCTGGGACAGTCTTCTTCGACGAAAGATCCCTGATGAGGGATCTGATGCGCCCGCCTGTCGCCTGGAAGAAATGCTCTTCCTGAACGGTGTCCAGCACTGCGCCATGAACTGCAGCTTTTATGACGGTACCAGGAGAGACTTCGTGGTTGATTAGGATACCCAAAGATCGAAACAGGTCCTGGGTACTCTGGATCGCCAGTAACAACGCCTCTGGAGGCGGCCATGAGAAGCCAATCGCCCAGGTACGGGAACACATAATGGCCTGTCGCCTCCTTAGAGACGCTGCCACGACTGCCATGCATTTGGTAAAGACCCTGGTGCCAATGACAGCCCGAATGGAAGGGCTCGAACTGAAGATGATGGCCGAGAAACTCAAGCGCAGGAACCTCTTGTGCGCTTGAGCTATAGGGATGTGCAGGTATGCTTCCTGCATGTCCAGAGACGCTCAAAAGGCGTCCTGCTTCAACATGGGAATAAGACCCGGAAGAGTCACCATGCGGAATCTTTTGCAGGCGACCGACAAATTGAGGTCGCTGAGGTCCAGAATCGGATGGAGGTCCCCTGTTTTCTTTGGAACCAGGAAGAAGTGGGAATAGCATCCGTGTCCTCTCTGGTTCTTTGGGACATACTCTATCGCTCCCTTTTGCAGGAGCGCGAGTACTTCTTGTCTGATCAATGACTTGTGCTGACCCGAGTACCAGGAGAGCAGAGGAGGCCTCGAGGGTGGCTTTTCCGCGAATTCTATAAAGTGGCCTCTTCCGACCATCTGAGAACCCACCTGTCGGTGGTTATAGACTGCCATCCTGGCAGGAATTGCAATCGCACCCCGACCATGAAATCCCGCTGATCCTGAGGGTGGGGCCGGAAGGAGTCAGGCTGTGGCGGCTGAGGGGCCGCTGGCTGGCGGCTTAGGAGTCGCTGGCCTCCGACCTGCGGGTTGTTTTCCTGGGCTCTGGAAGCTGAGCCCTCTGTTGTGAACGGGGGACTGTTGTCTCTATATCATTCACTTAAATCGGCTTTGGTTCCTACGAAAGGAACTAAGCTGGGTCGGTACATGGCCTGAACCGACCTCACCGCCTTCCCGGCCTCTTGGAGTTTGGTAATTATCTTCTCGGAGAGTTTACCAAATAAAACTTCTCCCTCGAATGGGGCGTCCATGATGTTTTTCTGGACGTCCGGGGTAAAACCGGAGACACGGAGCCAAGAGTGCCTCCGGAGGCATACGCCTGAAGCTGCTGCTTGGGCCGAGGAGTCCGCGGAGTCATACGCGACTCGTAGCACTTGGGTTCCCACGTCTGAACCCGTACGGAGGGGCTGCAACATCTCCTCCTTCTGCTCACCTTCTGGCAATTTCTCAGCTGCATCCAGACCCTGCTCCCACAGTGCATTTTGGAACTGCACCATGTGGGTCAAATAATTCAGGGATCTGATGGCGCAGGTAGCGGAAGCATACGTGCGCCTACCCATGGTGTCCAGCTGTTTGGACTCTGGGTCCGGTGGCACGGTGCTCAAATGTTGCGGTCTCTGGGACCGGTCATGTGAGGCTGTTATGACCAGAGAGTCGGCCTGAGGATGCTGAGCCAAGTACTGGTCTTCTCTTGGAGCCTTGTACAGGCGGTCAGCTTTCTTCGGCATCGCCGGGAGTGAATGTGGATGCTTCCACGCTGCCTTGGTGACGTCCACGAAAGTGTCTACCAAGGGTGGCACCACCACAGGCTTGGGGTCCTTCTGCCGAAGATATTTCACAAGGCGTAGCCTTTCGAGTCTAACTCTTCCGCATCCCATCCCATGTTCTCTTGGATGTGTCTCATGATATCCGAGAACAAAGGGTCATCCGGAGGAGACTTTGGAAGCTCACGTGGGTCCGGAGAAGGGATGGAGAGAGGAGATGGGGATCTGGATGTTGAAAACTCTGATCCCGTGTCCTCCGTCGAAGGTGAACGGCGGCGTCTTCTGGGTCTCTTAGGGCTGGGTGACCTAGAAGAGGATCTGGATGGAGGTCTCCTTTTGTCTGGTCTCCCCCTTGGAGGGGTCCTGGGCTCCCGGGGAGGAGGTAACCGGCCTGCAGACCCAGATGAACAAGGGGGCGCAGGAACCGGAGGAGTAACTGGTGTAGGAGGAGGAAGAGGAGGTGGGAGCGGAGGTGGAGTGGGGACCATGTCCTTTTTGATGGTATCCCACCAGCAAGTGAAAAGCTCCTTCACCTCTGAAAAAGAAAGGCCCGACGACAGACCGGGCGCCGGTGGTCCGTCGGGTCCCGGCGTCGGCTCCACAGGGGGCTCGGGTTGCGGAGAGGGTTCCCTGGGAGTCTCAACAGGACCGGGGTCGCCCGTCTGGTCCTCGGGCTGAGTCAACTCCTTCTCGGTGATGGTCTCCTGACAGACGTCGGTCGGAGGCGCCGGGTCCTCTTCGACAGGCAGGCGCTGTCCTTCTACCGCGTCCGGTGATGGAGTTGGCTTGGCCGGCACGTCTTCTGACGGACGACGGCTCTGGGGACCTGTGGCGAGAGGCCGACGTCGGGCGAACCGGCGTCGGGTCCAACAGCCTCTTAAGTGAGGTGAGCTCCTTGGTCTTCCACTGGGGAGGAGGAGGCAAGGAGGCGGACCTGAAGTCAGGTTCAGAATGGCGGGAACCCGACTTGTGGTGATGGTGATGATCCCCCGACTTAGCCAGGGCCTTGGAGGACGAGGAAGGCCTGGGAGTCTTGGCCTGAGAAGAGGAGCCGGAAGATTTTCTCACCGCAGCGGGGGGAGGCTGAGAGCTGGCCCAGGAAGGAGAGCGGTCGGCCCTGAGCCGGAGCTGCGCAAGTCGGAGGCCCTAGATGGGGACCTGGAAGGGGCCTTCTCTCTATGCTTCTCAGAATGCTTGAGGGCCTTCTGTGAAGAATCCCCCCTGGAAGCCATGGTCTTGAGCTGTTCCTCGAGCAGGAAAGCCTGTAGGGCCTTCTGGCGACGGATCCGGGTTCTGCTGTTGAAACCCTGGCAAAAGGTGCAGGACCGGGTGTCGTGGTCTGGGGCTAGGCACCGGACACAGGCCGAGTGCGGATCCTTGAATGGGATCTGCTTCCCACAGGTGCACTTCGAGGAGTGACCGGAGGTCGGAGAGGACATCAGAGAAAAAGCTGAACGAAGAGAACGAATTTCCCGTAGGAAAACACTTTACCATGTGTCGCGCGCTAGAAACTGAACCGAAGGGTCGAGACATGCAAGTCGACGGCGGGAAAGAATTGGGACCCATGCGACCGCCTTCATATATTACTGCCTGACGCCGAGGTGGGACCGACATCGGGGCGGTCCCCGCTGAAGATAGCTAGCTAGAATTTTTCCCTGGGGTCCTGACGCCTGCCGGCTTCAGTCCTAATGGTGTAACCTGCTGCAAGAGCTGTGTCTCGAAGTAAGATCAAGTACTGCCTGTTGTGTCTATGTAAAAAGCTATGAGAAGTGAATCATATGAGGCCCTGTTTTAGGGGTAGTCAACACGACGCCCCAGTGAGTGATGGACACTTATCTTGTGGATTTATGGACAATGTGTGGACATTGATTTAAGGGACCCACCTTGGTCTGATGCTTTGTTTCCCTAATGGGATAGCTTGCTATCAAGTTACCATCACTCCATGGAGAAATAAAGGATCCAGATTGTTTATAATTGCTGTTTGTACTTTATTTCAATGTCTTTCCTGATTTTAAAGTGTTGCTAATCAAGTCTGCCTCCTAGCCCAGAACTCCATGGATGAAACCTGCACCCCAGGCCCAAAGAATCAAAAACACAAGTCATCTTTTGCAGTTTCTATTGTACCCCCCCCCCCCAAACAGACGTCACCACCATTCATACCCCTAGTTACCAGGGAGGAAGTGGACTACATATAAATACTCAAAGCATAAAAACAGATGCTTGACAGCTGCGGAAGGACAACATTTTACTAGTTACTTTTAACAAAAAGAAAATAGCTGCTTTTTTTTTTCTCTATCTTGTGTTTTTCCTCCACGGCAGGCTGCACTTATGTCAACCAACCTTACCAACTCCAGGTTTGTTCAGGAACTTTTGAGTGCCAGGGCTCCTCGAGCATGACACTGCCACCAAGCCTCCACCAGGAGGCAACCAAGCGCTAAGGAAACCCTCGGCTCCTCACCCCTCCCCAGCCGACCCCCAGTTTCCTGAACCTGGGTCGCCAGTGTGGTGCGAGGTGTAGTGTCCAGTGCCTCAACCCTCTGTGCCACCGGGCCGATGAAAATAACCTGTTTTTAATATAAAATTTTTCTTTGTTTTTTTTTTTTTTTTAATTCCCAGTTTACCCATTTTGTAAGCGTAATATTGCACTTTGAGGCTATGCATTATGCTGATCTCACCACACTTCCAGGGGCTAAAGCCACTCTGTCTGTGGCATCATGCCTCACTACGCCCCTTGGCACGCGGTCAGATATGGATAATGCCCGTCCCTTCAAGTCTTATGGCTTATTTATAGGTTCCCAGGATAAACAACTATGGCAAAAGGACTTCACCAACAGAGAACCCCAAGTTTGGAACACATTTCTGATGTCACAAAATCCTAAACCACTAACCTTATCAATTTAAAAAGACTACCTCTGATTTACTAATTTCATGACTAACTGCTTTTAGATTTTATCTGGTCAATGTAATGCTGACTGTCCATGATTGAGGTCTGAAAGAGTAAAGTTAAATCTGTAAAGTTGTAAAGTTCAGACAAGTACCTCATTTGCTGCAAATTGAGACTATACTGCTGTTGTCCTAGCGCACTCTTAAAAGACATAATCCTACTACTTTTTTTTTTTTTTTTAAACTTGGCTTCTTGGTTCTTTGAGCTGTCACCTCTGCCTGCTTCATGCCCCTGTCAGCTTCCCAGCTCTGTCACCTGCTCCCTCCCACTGTCAAGCCAATGGGGATCTATGCAGAGGGATGAAGGGGAGCCCAAGGAGCAGATGACCACCCTGCAGATGGCTCGAGGTACATGTTTTTGTGTTTTTACTTCCCTGCTCTGCAATCCCCTTCCACTTCCCCTTATATCAAGCGGTGCCTCTGATGGCCTCGGCTGCTGCAGCACACTGCAGGCTGACACCACCCCTCATGAGTGGGTTCAGTGTGATGGGCCGCTGCTGTGCTGGAGCATGTATGTCTCTATCCCCAGGTCAGCTCACGCTGCATCAAGCAGCACATGCCAGCTCTGGCTGATCCAAACTGATTCTGGCTCACTTCTGAACTCCAGTTGCCAGCATGGAGGCATGACGCTTTTCCACTGAGCCTCCGAGCAAACCTGACACACTCCTACTTCAATGCGATTCTGCTTGATACAAAATATATATTTTGAGCTACTAAGAAAGACAGGGTTAAGAATACAAATGGAAATGCATATCAATATTTTCAGTTACTTAAGGAACCCAGGGTAAAGAAATATTTTCACCACGAAGTCAACATCCAATATTTACCTGGATTACTGAGCACTTGAACCGTTTGCTTTTGCTGATTCATAACCAATGATTTATGTCCACTTGAAGTCATATGTCCACCTGAAGTTATGTGCCCACTTGAAGTCCTATGGCCACTTGAAGATATATGTCCACTTGAAGCCATATATCCACTTGAAGATACATGTCCACTTGAAGATGCATGTCCACTTGAAGATACATGTCCACTTGAAGATACATGTCCACTTGAAGACACATGTCCACTTGAAGACACATGTCCACTTGACACATGTCCACCTGAAACCAAATGCCCACCTGACGCTATATGTCCACTTGAAGCCATATTAATATTTTTCTGTACAGGCGACATTACTTGGACTGCTGGTCTATGAACAACACTGGGCACTGTTCTTGGGGGCGGAGCAACAGTACGTGTCTGTGCAAGTGGTTGTAGAGGTCGAATTATCTGTGGTGAACCTCCTAGGTAGTTTAAAAGAAAAATCTTTCAGCAAATGTACTAAACAAAATCATTCATATACTTGCTTTGGGTAAATATTACCAATTTGACTGCAACTGAGCTCTAGATTTATTACAAACATTATTCTCCACAAAAAAGTATAGCTAAAGGTTACCTAAACGTTCAGTTTTTACCATTAAACATTATAAAAAGCTAACTCCAAAGCCATGTATGTAGTACAGAGTAAGATCTATGTGAATACTGCTGCTCTCTACCTTTGTATCTGAGATTTAATGTCATTTTGCCACACTTTAAGCAAAGGAAACAATCAGTTGGATTTGTAAAAATGAGTGCTGCAATCTGCATCAAAGATGGCGCAGATGCCATGCAATGATGTGTATGAACCCAGAGGCACAAGTATAAGAACTGTTGAATAATGTTCGTTTCTAAGCATATTTTTCGTTTTTTATGGACATCACCATACTAATCAATACCTAATGCGTGTACTAGAATCATATAATTTGACGGCAGAAAAGGCCCAGTGGCCTACCTAATATGCCCACTCTATTTCTCCTCATCGTGACCTAATGACAAACCTTTTCCCTTACCCATTTCCACCCCTCACACTCTTACTGAGGTCTTCTGTCTGTCCCACCCTTGACTTTAACATGCTCCCCTCCCCCCACCACACTGTCCTGGCAGGTACCTTTTCCTCAGGCAGACAGTTCCACTTGTCCACCACTCTGTACATGAAAAAGTGCTTGTAGACATCCTTCCTGAAAGTTCCCCAAGCTAGCTTCTCTGAATTCCCCTTTGTGCTTGTGTTCTTGCATAAGAAGAACAGAATAGTTCGTGTGACACAATATTTGTCTTATAGGTATGCGTACGTCTCTATCATCCCCCTGCTCCAGGGTGTACATATTAAGCTCCCTTAGACTATCATAATAGGTCTTCTCCCCCATTCCCTGGGTAATTTTTCTCTGTACAGCATACACCTTTTCTCAGTCCTTCCATAGGTATGGGTTCCAGAACCTTACAAAGTACTCCAGATGCAGGTACAGAGGATCCGTACAGAGAAAGGATCATCCTGTTCCTACTGATGATTCACTCCTATGAATCTTAGCATCCTGTACGCCTTTTCCACTGCTGAGCAGATTTCAAACTATCCAATATTATCAACCCCAGATCTGTGTTCTCACCATCACTACTTCATCAGTTACTGCTTTTTTGGGGTTTTATTCCTGATGTTAACTATCCTGCATTTTTTCATTCTGCAGCCTTTCCAGGTCCTTTCTCAGTCTCACTCAGCCCCAGAACTCATATGTGAGTCGAAACGTTCTATGCTTATCCTTATTCAAAATGGCCACTTGGGGCAGAGTGAGATTTATAAATATCAACTCACTCAGCCCCAGGCAGCCATTTTGAATAAGGTTAAGCGCAGAACATTTCAACTCACATGCGACTTCTGGGGCTGATGCATAATATGATACCATCTTCACTGTCCACCCTTCTGAAAATACAGGTTACTCACCTGTAACAGGAGTTCTAGGAATGGTATATGTTGTTCATCCACACTTTCGGGCAGGTATCCTTCCTGCTTTAATTCTTGCCGGAAGGTCTTCAAGCTGGCTCCTCCCACCCACCCGGGTGGTAAAACTCTCGGCTCCGCCTCATGACGCCAGATCTGGCCTGCTGGAAGCTCAGGTTGTGCGTCGAAGCCGGGAGGTGTCGGGAGTGTAGGATGAACAACATATACCATTCCTAGAACTCCTGTTACAGGCGAGTAACCTGTATTTCTAGGGACATGGATATGTTGTTCATCCACACTTTCTGGCAGACTCCTAGCAGTTCTCCGGGAGGAGGGAGCCAAGGCGCACACCCCCGATACTTACTTGGGAAAGAGAGACTGGAGAACCAAGGCCCCAAAACCAGCATCCCGGCGTGACTCGAGGTCGATGTGGTAGTGGGTAATAAAGGTATGTGCCGACTTCCAGGTAGCAGCCCTGCAGGTATCCTGGATAGGGACGTCCCTGGAAGCAGCTACTGATGCAGTGGTATGGCGGGTAGAATGAGCTCTTATCCCTCTGGGAGGCTCCATGCCCGCCAACCTGTAGCAGAGCTCCATGCAGGAGGTGATCCACCTGCCTATCGTCCGCTTTGTTGCAGGTCTGCCAGGTGCGGCTTCAGCGTAGGTGCCAAACAGCTGGCGAACCTCTCCCCGAACTTCAGCCGTCCACTCCTTATAATAAGCGAGCGCTCGTCTAGGGTCCAAAGTATGGAGCCTATACTCGGCCTCCGAGGTGTGATTGGGGTAGAACACCAGCAGAGTCAACACCTGGTTAAGGTGAAACTCCGACACCACCTTCGGAAGGAATTTCGGGTGGGGGCGCAGGACAACCTTGTCCCTGTGGAAGACCAGGTAGGGAGACTCGATGGAAAGCGCCTGGAGCTCTCCCATCCTTCTGGCTGACGTGATAGCCACCAAGAAGGCGGTCTTCCACGACAGGTGTGAAATATCACACCTGTGCATTGGTTCGAATGGCTTGCCCATAAGCTTGGCCAATACCAGCAGTAGATCCCACAGAGGTGGAGGTTCTCGCACCGGAAGGGAAATGTGGTCAAGGCCTTTGAAAAAGCACCGACCACCTTCTCCTGCGCCACCGACTGCTTGCCAGCCCGCGCCCGGTAAGCAGGGATGGCTGCCAGGTGCACCTTAAGGGTCGACGACCAAAGCCCTTGCTGAGAAAGGGACCACAGGTAGTCCAGAATGCTTGCCATGGGCAGTCGGAAGGGTCCAAGCCTTCCCTGACACCAAATGGAAAATCTCTTCCATTTGAAGGCATAGCATTTCCTGGTCGACTCCTTACGGGACGCCTCAACGACGTTGAGGACCTCGTCGGAAAGACCCAAAGCCTGGAACTCTAGCCATCAGGAACCAGGCCGTCAGGTGCAGGGATTGAAGGTCCGGATGGAATACCTTCCCGACTGACTGAGATCAGGTCCGGGCGGGCTGGAAGCCGCCTCGGGAGCCTGGAGCTGAGGCTGAGGAGATCTGGATACCAGAACTGGCAGGGCCAGTCTGGGGCTACCAGAATCACCTGCGCCTTGTCCCTCCTCACCTTGAGAAGCACCTTGTGGATCAAGGGAAATGGGGGAAAGGCGTAGAAGAGGCCCGGGGTCCACGGCCTTGAGAAGGCATCCCCCTGCAGCAAGCCCTGCTGAGGGGGGCGGCATGGAACAGACTCAGCTTCGCATTCTCCCTGGAGGCAAACAGGTCCACCTGAGGTGTGCCCCAGTGGGAGAACAGATCTTGTACTACCTCCAGCAGGAGAGACCATTCGTGAGACACAGCCCCTATCCGGCTTAGGGCATCGGCCAGGGTGTTGGAGGCTCCTGCCACGTAAACGGCTAGGAGATCCGCCTCCAGGCTGCGCACGAGGGACCAAATGCGGAGAGCTTCCTTGCATAACAGCCCTGGCGGTTCAGATAGTACACGGTCGTGGTGTTGTCCATCTGGACCTGAACCACTTGACCCCGTAGAAACGGAGCGAAGGCGGTGAGAGCTAGACGGACCGCTCGGAGCCCCAGCAGGTTGATGTGGCATCGGGACTCCCGAGGGGACCAGAGGCCGTGCGCTCGGTGTTCCCCCAGATGGGCACCCCAACCCATCAGAGATGAGTCGGTCGAGAGAGAGACCGTCGGCTCGGGGTGGATGAATGGGATGCCCTCCTGCAGATGTGCTGGAACGATCCACCACTGGAGAGCATTCCACATCTCCTGGGTCACTGTCACGGGCTGGTCCAACGGACCGCAGCTGTGTGACCATTGGCTGGCCAGTCGTCATTGAAGGGGATGCATGTACCAACGGGTCCAACGGACCACGCTGGTGCAGGCCGCCATGAGGCCCAGAAGGCGCAGGAAGTCCCGGGCAGGGCGCAATTGCCCAACCAGAAATGATTGGGCAGAGGAGGAAAGAACCTCAGCCCTGTCCGCCAGGAGCCATGCTCTGGCTCGCAGAGAGTCGAGCTCTGCCCCGATGAACAGTATCACCTGCTTCGGCACGAGTTCTGACTTGGCCTCGTTGATGAGGAGGCCAACCTGAGAGCAAACCTGGAGGGCCAGATCTCTGGAACGCTCCACCTCCTGTCTGGAGGGGGCTGCTATCAGCCAATCGTCCAGGTAAGGGTACACCCGGACCCTCGCGCCAAGAGGAATGCTGTCACCACTGCCATGCATTTGGTGAAGATCCTGGGAGCTAGGGAGAGGCCAAGGGCATGGCCCGAACTGTAAAGGGATCCCACCGCTCTGAAGCGGAGGAATCTCTGATGGGACGGACGGATTGGGATGTGAAAGAACGCGTCCTGGAGGTCCAGGGAGCAGAACCACACGCCTCGTTCCAAGGATGAGATTATCTGAGCCAGAGTGACCATCCTGAAGGTTCGAGAATTTAGGAACTTGTTCAGGTCGTGCAGGTCGAGAATGGGGCGCCAGCCCCCCAGTCCGTTTTGGGACCAGGAAGTACCTGGACAGAAACCCCGGGTCTGGAGGAGGATCCACCACCTTCCTGATTACCTCTTTTTTGAGGAGCAGGGCAATATCGGCTCGGCGGGCCGACAGCGAGGCTGCGGACCCCGTGGCCCCCCGAGGGGCGACGGCTCGAAAAGGTGGGGCCTGCTCGAACTCCAGAGGCAGGCCTTTTCCTACCACCTCCAACACCCAGCAGTCCGTGGTGATAGCGGACCAGGCGGAAAGGAAGTGGCAGAGCCATCCCCCCACGGGGGAAACCCAGCGGGGAGTGACGAGGCTGGGGGCCGCACCCCTCAACCCGTCACTGGGCAGGCCTGGAGGAAGAACCGGCAGAGGGACCTCCTGGGCCTTTACCTCCTTGCTTCCTGTTGGAGGAAGCTGTCGGCTTGGGCTTGGGACGCCAAGCGCGAGCCTGCTGGCCCTGTTGCTGGTGCTGCTGGGCCGATCGAGAAGCTGGGGCCGAAGGATGAAAGGACTTCTGCTGCTGACGGCGGCCTTTGTCCCTCTGGGCGGAGGTGACCAAGTCCAGGGTGGCACTGGACTTCTCGATCCGCTGGAGGTGTCCCTCCACTCCAGGGCTGAAGAGGTCAGTCCCCAAAAAGGGGACGTCCGCCAACTTGTGCTGGATATCCGCCGTGAAGGTGGATATCCTCAGCCATGCCCTGCGCCGCATGGCCACCGTGGCCGCTACTGACCTGGCACAGGAATCACCTATGTCCAGAGCAGTCTGGAGCTGCTGCTTCGCCACCGCCCTACCCTGGTCCCGCACCTGGCGGACTGTGGTCTGCAGGTCAGGCGGGAGATGAGGAACAACCTCATCCAGGGAGCCCAAGAGGGCGTGGGAGAAGTGTGCCATCAGCATGGCCGAGCTGGCCTGTCGGAGGCCGAGGGAGGACGCAGCGTACACCTTGCGCCCGGCAAAATCCAGCTTTTTGGACTCTGTCGGGGGGCTTATCCACATCCCGAGCGTTACCGGAACACCAGAAAACGCTGTCGGTAACTAACCCCTCGGCAGAGGGGTGTTCCGAGAAACCGGGCAAAGAGCCGGTAGGGACCGCATACTTCCTGGCCATCCTGGCCGAGGGCGCAGGACAGGAAGCAGGCCGCTGCCAAAGCTCCAAGGCTGGGCCGACAATGGCCTCAGCCACCGGAAAGGCCTCCGTGGAGAATCCCCTCAGTCCAGAATCTCCGTCAGGGGATACTTGGCCCGTTTGGACACGGGTTCGAGCTGCATTCCGGTGGACTCCGAGATGAGTCGAAGCAGACCCAAGAAGGACGATGGGCTATCGTCCACAGACTGGCCCCCGGAGGACTCCAGATCGAACTGTCTGGAGAACAGGGAGGAATCATCGTCGGATTCTGAAGAGTCTGCGAAGAGCTGCCTCGGCCCTGAGCCACCCTCCTCCTGCCGGGGACGGTCGGAAGAGAGGGTGACCGACAACCTGTGGGGCAGGCCGTGACCCGACCGAGAATTCTTGGTCGGTGCCCCCGACTTCGGTTGTGGAGGCTGAGGTTCCACCACAATCGGTGGAGCAGCTGGTTTCAGCCGAGCAACCGGCCCTGGAGCAGGCAACTTGACTGGAACGAGTGGTTGCTTCGGACGTTCAGGCGACAGCCACTTGATGGCAGGGGTCAGCTTAGAACCGGACAGCAGCAACTGCTGCCACATAAGGTCCTCGTAGAGCGGCCGGCAATTGCGCCGCAGCCTCTCCTCACCAGAGGAGGAGGACGAGGAAGAACAGCGTCGCCGTTTACTTCGGTAACGACACCGAGACCGCTGATGTCGGCAGGAACGGCTGGACCGAGAAGAGATCAGAGACTGAGACCTTCGGGGGGATCGAGGGTGGGTCTGGGAAGGGGCAGGGGACACCCGCTCTTCCCTCAGCTCAGGCACTTTAGCCGGGACCGCGCCCTGAAGGACAGGCAGATCTCGGTATCCACCGGGGAACCGTGAAAGAGGGTTGTCGGCTTTCTCCAGCGACAGCCCGTCTAACAGATCGATAAAATCTGCGACTTGCCGACGGAGTCTCGCAGGCTGGCCTGACGGGGCACCGTGAGCCAGCGGCTGCCCCAGCCGCAACCTCAACCGGGTCAACGGGTCGGCTGCCCGGGAAGGGACCTTCCCCGCCCCACGACGCCGACGCAGGGACTTACCTTTCTACCCTTTTCTTGGGCCGAGAAGAATGTCCTGAAGGCCCCTCTCCTTTCGTGGAAAGGGACTGACAAAGCTCCTTGAATGAAGCCGTATACGAGGAACTCAGAGAGAGCGGGATAATGCCGCGGCCGAGGAGGAGGAAGATGCAGCCTGGGCCGCCTCCTCCTCGAGGGCGATCAACTGCTCAAGCTGCTCAGCCGAGCCAGCCACCGCGGACACCACTCAACGAGCCTCTTTAGATTTTACCGGCGGGAAACGTTTCTCGGGGCGCCCGAGCTTCAATCGGGCAGCACGATCGTCCAGAACGTTGGCCGAGAAAGAGCGCACACCCGAGGCCCGCGGGTCGTGATCTCAGGCCTAGGCAGTAGACGCACGTGGAGTGCGGATCCGTCCTGGACACTTTCTGCCTGCAAGGGCACCTCCGAAAGCCGGGAACAGATTTGTCCATCGCAGCCGCGAGGGAAGATGAAGACCGAAGTTTAGAAAACTTCAAAATCAATTTCAGATGAACCGAAGAGTTAGGATCCAGTCTAAGACGCAGAGCACTAAGGAGGGAACCTGAGCTTCCAAGCGGTAAGGAAGATCTGGCGTCATGGGGCGGAGCCGAGAGTTTTACCACCCGGGTGGGTGGGAGGAGCCAGCCTGAAGACCTTCCGGCAAGAATTAAAGCGACAAGGATACCTGCCAGAAAGTGTGGATGAACAACATATCCATGTCCCTAGAAACATTGTTTTCCTGACAGCTAACAGAATAAAGAACATCACACCCTTCAGGAATTTACTATCCAATGAAAAGCATTTGGCTAAGATATTTCTTGAGCTGGTGAAACTTCAGGGCAACATTATGATCCCAGACCTGTGGCTGCGATCACCACAGAAAAAGTAAAGTTACTTATCATAAATACAGATCTTCAAAACTATCTTCTCCATAGAGCATTTTTCTTTGGTTTGAAGGTCAGAGATGCTAGGACCTCGTAGGACCAAACTTTTTAAGTCAGGGTGCCAACAACGGTGCCGGTACTAGCACATGTGAGACTCTGCAGGCAACATCCTATAATGGTTGCCAACACACTAAATGCGTCAGTTCTGTTAGCAATCAGAGTGAAAACGTGGCAGTAAATAATATAATAGCAGCACAGGAAAGAAAGAAAAAATTACTCATCGTAGTAATATTGTTTCTTCCAAGCTGTCCTTTAGCATTGGTAACAGCAGCAGTAAGCTGGCTAGGTTGAACCGCCTCAGAGGTGGAGATTATGGTAATGAGTTTAAAGAGATTCACCAAGTTACCCAGTTATGGTATTCCACCTGATATCTGGGTGCCTTACCTCCAGGGGAATCTTTGTAAGTCCACATGGCATTTTTGTGAAATAGACTTCCAGGGAAAATGCTTGTAATTTAGGAAACCCGGGACCCGGAAAAGTTCCCAGTCTGAAGAGCTGCTCAAGTTCTGCCCCTGTACTCAGCAACGTTATGACGTTATGCCAGGGAGAGTGCGGTGGCGTGCTCCATTATAGTGAATGGGTGGCAGCTTTCCAAGTTTTTTTAATGTTGTTATGGTCAGTTTGTGGTGAAACGTGGGCACTGGTCAACTAATAAGGGCCTTGTTAGTCAATCAGGTTGAGAGCCTCTTTCTGTAGGACTGCCTGATTGGGATGTGAAAATAGGCATCCTTTAGATCTGGAGAGGCTAGCCAGTCTCCCTGCTGTAGAGAGGGAATCACTGTAGTGAGTGACCATTTTGAATTTTGGTTTCAGCAAGTGCCTGTTCAAGTACCTTAGGTGGAGGATAGGTTGCCACACCCCATTTTTCTTTGGTGTCAGGAAGTTTCTGGAGTAGAGGCCTTTTCCCCGCTGAGAAAAGGGAACTCTCTCCACCACTTTTGCAGACAGCAACGGCTTGACCTCTAACTCCAACAACAGCTTTTCTGTTGGGGTGAGAGGTTTTGACATTTTGGGACCCTGAAGTGATAGAAACTTTTTGAACTGTAAGGTGACGCACTTGCCCATCTCCAATACCCACTTGTCCATGGTGATGTGAGCCCAAAGATGGGGGTAATGGGAGAGCCTGCCCCTACTGGCTGAGGGAAGATGACCTGGGCATTGAAGTCAGGGTTTTGATTGGGTGGAGGGTGCAGGAGTGGTAC
The DNA here is from genome assembly GCA_016271365.2 of Neoceratodus forsteri. Lineage (NCBI taxonomy): Eukaryota > Metazoa > Chordata > Ceratodontiformes > Ceratodontidae > Neoceratodus > Neoceratodus forsteri. The sequence goes on from CM028129.1 coordinate 1,384,747,268, forward strand.
TGGCTCTCCTCTGGTTTCTCCTACCCCTTCCTCTGTAAACTCATCTCATCCATGGGCATAGGCATAGAGTAAAAAGCCCTTGGAAAATAACCTCTGCCTCTATTTCCCTTGTACTGCAGCTTCTGGGAAGTAGAGGCCTTCTCCTTGGCTGCACTGCTCTGGCAGGTGGTCTTGTATTCCTCCACCTTTTTCATGCAGGCCTCAGTTTTGTCTCCAAAAAGAGAATTATTTTCACAGGGGAAATCCATGGCCTTGGAGTGAGTATCCCGTGAAAGGTTTGTGGTTCTCAACTATGCAAAACGCCATAAGGATACGGCCTGGGCCGTGGCTCTAGAGGCAGTGTCATTATTGTCCACAGCCATGTGGAACTGATACTTGTTTGCCTTAAGAGCAGTTTTCACCACCTCTGTGACGTTTTGTACCATTCTGTCAGGGTTCTGGTGCAGGATAGCTAAAACTGAATTCCAGCGAGCCTTCTGATATTTGGCCGCACAAGCAATGTAAGTAGAGAGGCGAAGAAACAAAGAAACTGTGGTGTAGGACTTCTTGGCCATTGAACCCAGTTTTCTGGATTATTTCTCATGAGGATTGTGAAGAAAGGGGCACTTTGGCTTTATCACAAGCCTCAGCCTGTACCACTCCCTCATCGCTAGGGTGCACATAAAGAAAATCAGCATCAGTTCTGGCCAGCTGACATTTCTTTTCAATCTTTCTGTCCAATCCAGGAGCCGAAGTGGGGTTCTGGAACAGCTTCATAGTAGCTCTTTTGAGAGATTTATGTATGGGAGGAAGAATTTAGGGGGAAGACCCATCATCTCCCTGTAGTCTTCATTCTCCTCTTCCTCAGCAGTCTCCTGGATTGAAAGGTCCAGGGTGTCCACCACATGCTGAATGAATGTAAACTGGGAAGAGAAATCCTCCTGATCATTGGAAGAGTTACCAAACTCCCAGTCAGGGGACATTTTAGGTTCCAAAGTTGGCCTTCTTCATCTTCCTCATCATCTTCATCCCCATAATAATAGTCTGGCCCATAGGAAAGAGAAGAACTGTGGAGTTAACTGGGGCAGCAGGAGCATTAAAAAATGTGACCATGTTTTGTATAGTCTGATAAAGATGCCAAGCTTTTGCCATTTCCTCAACAGAGGGCACATCTTTCTCTTTCTCTTTATGAGTCACTGGCATCTCCCTTTGCTTCTCAGTGGGAGGGTAGTGATATGTTTTTCTCTGTACTTCTTTTTGGCTGGCGCTGGGTCAGTAACCTACTCAGCATGTCTCTTTTTAGGCTGGGCACCATTATTATTGTTAGTATTCTTATCAGACTTACTTTCAGTAGAGTCCCTAGGGGACTTATCTTTATGATTATGTTGTGAGGAGGACCCCTCTTCAGAAGTTCTGGTGGGGAAGGGGCAGACTGAGAGGCCATATCTTTCACTGTTTTTGCTCTCTTCTCTATAGTGTTTGAAGAGAATTTAGAGCAAAGCTCACAAAAACTGTCTGGATACAAACACTTTAAACACAAATTGTGGCAGTCTGCTTCAGCCACTATTTGGAAGTACTTCAGACAATTCTGAAATCCTTTAGGCCCAGTTCTTTTCTTTGGTCTTTCTGATATGCCAATTTGTCAGAAAAAAATGTAAAGTAATGGTCCCAAATAGGGAAAAAAGTTGTAATCAGTCGGTACCTTTGTGGTGAAACAACGCGAGTTAGTGTGGTAAAAATAAAAGAACAGTAAGAGAACAACACAGTTCCTGCTAAAAAATGGGAGCTAAGGTTTTAAAGCAAAAAGAAATAAAAATCTGACGTTTTTATATAGTCGTGATTAAAATAATACCTCAGAAAAAGATCAGGAACCAGGAGAGGAACCGCAGGTATAGAGAAATTTACGGTTCCCCAGAACCAAAGGGAACCGAGAAAAACAAAGAAGATACATGACAAATGAACCAAAACTCACAAAGTCAGTACAAATATGAAGAAAAAGTAGAAGAAAATAAGGAATAAATTCTCTTCAGCCAGGAATGAGAGAGCACCTCAGAGGCAGTGTTACTCAGTCAGGTGGAGAAAAATTCTGGTGCCCTCTGGGCAAGTTCCAGTCAGCACACCCCTGTAACTCTCTTTTGATTGGCCAATTCCATACACTCATTACCATAATCTCCACCTCCAAGACAGCGCAACCTAGCCAATTTAGTGCTGTTGTTAGTAATGCTAAAGGACCCTAGCGTGAGAAAGAAAATGGATATGGACAGTGAAAATGAACAACTGAATGTAACCAAGCACTATGAAACCTAACTTAGAAACATAAACAATGACAACAGCCAGGAAAGGACTGGCCTCAGGACCAATCCCAATAGCAACCCACTAGTGACCTCCCTCTCTTCTGATTTGACTCACTTAACCAAAACCCTCTGTTGTGTCCCTTCCAACCAGTTTTTTTACCCATCTTACTGTGTCCCTACTGCACCCAAATCCTCTAGCTTCTTCAGCAACCCTTCTGTTAGGCACAGAGTCGAAAGCCTTGCTGAAATCAAAGTACAGTAAATCCACAGCATGGCCTTTATACACTATCTTCACTACCCAAAGAATACAATCAGTTTGGTCTGACAAGACCTCCCTGCTACAAACCTGCGCTGTTAACCACCCTGGAGTTCACTGCTCTCCAGGTAGTACACAAGGTCCTCTTTGACAGGAGACTCCAGCAGTTTACCCACAGTTGTGGAGGCAAGACTCATGGACCTGCAGTACCCAGTTGCTTTTTTGTCTTTACCCACGTGAAGCAGAACTACATCTGCTACCCTCCAATTTTCTGAAACCAACCCTGACAGCAGTGAGCTACTAAACAGCCCCACCAGGGGTTCAGCCAGTTTCAGTGATAGCTCCATGAGCACCCTCAAGTACAATGCATCCGGCCCTGGGGCTTTTTCCATTTTCAGGACAATAAGCCCTTTTCTGATCCTTTTCTCCGTAATAAACACCTGCCACATTTCTGAGATCCCCCCCCCCCCCCTTACAGGAGCCTGTATGCCACTTTCTGGTATGGGTTCAATATCTTCCCCAGTAAATGCTCAGCAGATTTTGTTATTAAGCATGGCTGCCTTCTGTTTGTCCTCTATTACTTTGCCCCCTTCAGCCAGCCCTACAATTTCCCCTCCTGCCTTTCTTTGTTCCCTGATGCAGCTAAAAAGTGTTTTACCCCTCAACTCCCTCTGCAATACACAGCTTTGTGAAGCTACTGTCATTGACAGAAGCGCAGGAATGTAGACCACTTTTGGGAGCATTTGCATAGTCCCCACTGGTGGTATTTGTCCATGGACGATTTTTCCCCACGAGCTGGGAACTGTCCCATCGTCGAGCAGGAAATGGTCATCAACCTCGAGGCAACCCTGCTTATGGGAGGATTCTCCATTCCAGGACTTCCTGTGGTGATGTTCGTCCTTAGACAAATTTGCCCCAGTGATTGTACAGTAAGTGGCCCGTCGACGACCCGAAAACAGTAACATCAACGGGAATGTAGACCGCCTAAGGGGGGTGTTTTCTGAACTATCAGCGGTGAGTTTAGTGATTGAACCTTTTGTCCTAGAGTCAGGCACTGCCCTGTTGATGCCCAGAAGGTAGTCGACGTCGACGGGAACCTAGAGAAAGGACTTCTTTTGGAAGGATATGTTCCACGCTCCCATCGATGAAGTTGAGCAATCTGTCTTGGAGGTGAGAACAGTTCAATCAACAACCTAGGAACAGTCACAGTCAACGGGAGCCCTGAGACTTAAACCATTCATGGAGAATGTGTCTAGTCTCCCTTTGGTGGTGCCTGATCATGGACAATCTGGGACGCAGTCCACTGACGTATGAGAGGTATTAACACGTAACACAGAGGTGTGCCTGGTCCCACTGACAAGGAGAAGGCTGTGGCCATCCACTGGAACGCAGAGAAAGGACTTCATTTTGGGAGGATGTTTTCTAGACTCCCCTTCGACACTCTGGGACAATCTGTCTCAGAGCTGGGAGGTGTGCCATCTATGACCTGGACAAAGTGTCATCGTTGATGGCATCCCCGAGACTTACATGCATGGGAGAATGTATTTCGTCTCCTTGTGGTGGTGTCCTTTCATAGATGAGTTGAGCTGCAGTCCATGGACGAGCTGAAAGCTACCATTGATGATGGGAGCTCAAAGAGGTGGCCTGCTCACAGGAGAATTTGTTCGGTCTCCTGATGGTGGTAGTTAAATGATTCATCTGTCCCTTACATTGGGATGACAGAATATTTATATAAGGATGTCAATGACATATGGAAGAGTGATCTGGGCCACTGCCTTTCCTCTAGGGTATCGTAAGTCATCAATGCTGTTTTTCAGCTCAGATACTCAATGAGTGCAATTTTTTATTTATTTTTTTATTTTAGTCTTTGGTAATCGGGTAAGGTCCACTAGGCACAAGTGCCTGTTTTCAGGGGCGACCTGGGAGCACTGGGCGGTTAAGTGACTTGCTCAGAGTCACACAGTATGCAAGTGGAGGTTGTTGAGAATCAAACCCAGGTCTGGTTTGCTGGATGTACCAAGCTTATTCACAGCTCATTACTCTAACCTCTAGGCTAGAATGCGAGTGAAGTACCTGTGTGTCATGAAGACGTTGTTCGTAATTTGACTTTTCCAAGTACCACAACAAGGGAACAGTATGTGATGATGACCCAGTCGGCTATGGAGGGGACACAGCGGTATGGGAACAACTCGCCGGACAAAGTGACTTGAACCTGGGTAGACTGCAGCATGGGTCCTCCATGAGTTGATGTGCACAGGTTAACGGCGGAAAAAGAACTGCGGAGGTTAGGGGACCGCCCGCGTTTATATAGCATGTAGCAGACAACGTCGTGGCGGCGGTCCCCCAGGTGAACTGCTGGTGAAACTCTTATGTGGATTCTGGCACCAACAGCGGAATGTTCCTATATGTGTAGCCTGCTGCAAGAGATATCCTCAAGGAAGATCTTGTGCTTCTACATGAACTGGTTCATGTCATGCAGATCCAGTATGAAGAGCCAGCCCCTCAATCCGTTTTGGGACCAGACAGTACACGGACATGTACCCCTGACTTGCCAGTGCACCGGGGGTATGGGCTATTGCTCCTTTCTGAAGGAGCTGAGCAATATCCTCCCTGAGGGCTAACAACAGGCCCTTTGACACCGTAGATACCGGAATGTCATGGAGTCGGTAAAGTTGAGAGGCAACTCTCCGTCTACCACATCTAGCACTCACTTGCCGTTGTAATGACGGACCAATGTGGCCAGAAGTGACACAGCAAGCCCCCACTGGGAGCTGGGTCAGGGACTGGATGGGCAGGAGGATTCCCCCCGCCCCCCCAAACTTGTCACTCAGCAGGTTCAAAGGGGGCACCATCCACTGGGGCCCGAGGAGCACCACTTCCCCTGCATCTAACTGGCCTCTGGCCATGAAACTTGGGCTTCAGGCACAAGACCTGATGTTGCCCTTGCTGAGGCTACAAAGATATACACTGGAACAAGGCTCCAGATAAGGTGAGTACCGACCTATTTCACTCACCTCATTTTAGAAAATACTCTTTAGAAAATTTTTAATGAGTATCAGTACTCACCCAACACTTGTAAATACTTCACACTCCAAAGAATAGTGCTTCATAATGTAACTAATGATTCAAAAGGAGCATTTTTTCCAGATTTACAGCACTTGTGCCCATCCCAATTTTGATTTTGAAACTGGTGAGTAAATTACCCCTGCCTGCCAACATTATCTTCAGCATTGTTGGCACCTGATCCATTCTTATCTAGCAAAAAACTACACTTAAAAAAAAAAAATAAATAATGTACTCCTCACTCCACTCCGTCCAAACATTTGCATGCGTCTGAATTTGGTCTTACTCACCTTACTTTCAAAATGAGGAGTCTAGTACTCATCCCCAAAAATGTTATATGGAGCTCTGCACTGGAAGGTCTTTTTCTTAGGCTTGTGAACCTTTGGGTCCTTCTGGGATGATGTCACAGAGTCTAGGGTATCAAGGGACTTCATCCTAGTGCGATGTCCCTCAACCCCCGGGCCAAAGAGGTCAGTGCCCAGAAAGGGACATCAGCAAGTCTGTGCTGGGTATCCACCATGAATACAGAAAGCCACAGCCAGACCCTGAGATGTATCGTGACGGCTGATGCCACAGCATGGGCACAAGAGTCGCACATGTCCAAAGTCGTCTGGAACTGATGTTTAGCCAGTGCTTCAGCTTGGTCTCTGACCAACTTCACCTCAAGCTGCTGGTCAGCAGGAAGATGAGGGAAGACATTATTGTGCACTCCAAGAGAGAGTGACCAAGACTGGCCATCATGGTGATGTACCTCGCCCAACGGAGACTGAGAGAAGAGGCAGCACAGACCTTCGTTGCTGCGTGGTCCAGCTTTTTAGACCCTTTCTCTGGGGGCTTCTCTACATCCCCCTTTGTCACTGGACTTCTGGAAGGACAACTACGAGATCAGACATTCAGCCAAAGTGTGGTCTAAGAACCCCAAAAAGGGACCCTGCAGCGACCATATACTTGCATAACATATGGGTGGAGGGTACCGGGCAGGATGCTGCCAGAGCTCCAGGGCCAGTCCCAAGATGGCTTTAGCCACAGAGAAGGCGACCCCAGGGATTTGTCCCTATCCAGGATGTCAGTGAAGAGTTATTTAACCCTCTTCTGCACTGACTCCAAGGGCGCACTCATGGACTCTGACATGAGGCAGAGTAAAGCCCCAAATGACACCGCCCCATGGTTGATGGACACCGCATCGACTGAGCCACGGTATAAAGTGTGGGTCTTTGATGAGCATGGACAACCCCTTAGAGTCATCTGAAGACTCCTTGAAAATGGTCCTTGACAGTCTGCCACAGTGAACCATCCAGGTGTCCTCGGACTGAGTGATTTCCACCAACAGTCGGCCTGGCAAGCTGGCAGGAGCTCCTAGCAAAGGCTGCAGTGGCGGTGACTCCACTTTCAAGGGTGAGGAAGCAAATGCAGGGGACATCTGCCTTGGATGGACTAGCATGGGCATGACTGGCAGCTGCTAAGTGACCAAAGGTCTAGAGGGCAAAGCCCTACCCCACCTCATAATGGTCCACTGATGCCCAAGATGCTCCATGCAGCACTATGAAAAAATTACTCACCGCAGTAATCTTCTTTTTTCCAAGGGGTCCTTTAGCATCAGTAACTATAGCAGTTAGCTGGCTAGGTGCAGCTGCCTCAGAGGTATACCTTTAAGAGAATTTACTTAAATGAGCTTGGGCATAGCCAATCAAAAAACAGCAGGGGAGTGAGCTGAGTGAGAGAGCCTGAATGACTTCAGAATTTGTTCAAAGAAAATGGGCACATGCCTCCCAAAAAAAGAATCAAGAGGATTCAAATAACATGCAAATGTCCAAACAACTGGAAACAGAAAACAACATGAGCACGAAACTCACTTATGTAAAAACCCAAATTTGGTAAGAGAACTGATATCAGAGTCCTTCTCCTGACAGGAGAACTGGGGAGGAAGGGAGGGAGCTTACTGATGCTATAGGACCCTTTGGAAGAAAGAAGATTACAACGGTGAGTATTTTTTTCTTTTTACCCCAGGAGTCCTTCAGCATCAGTAACTATAACAGACTATCGAGCAGTACCAGGCAGGAGGTGGGCAGAGAACCTACTTAGGAAAGAGGCTCTGTAGAACCGTCCTGCCAAATTTGGCGTCCGATCTGGTCTGCACATCCAAACTGTAGTGTTTCACAAAGGTGTGCACAGATTTCCAGGTAGCTGCTTTGCAGACATCCAGAAGGGGAATGTCCCTTGCTGCTGCCACTGAGGCTGCAATGTCCCTAGTGGAATGGGCCCTGAGCCCTACGGGAGGGTGATGACCCGCCTTCTCGTAGCAGAATCTAATATAAGAGGCCAACCAGCAGGAAATAGTTCTCTTGGCAGCTGGTCTTCCTCTGCCTACATCCCCGGTGAGGAACAATTGAATGGAAGAGCATCTGGATTGCCTAGTATGCTCTATGTAGTAAAAAAGGGCTCTTCTGACATCCAAGCTGTGGAGTTTTTGCTCCCCAGGAGTGGATTTTTCAGTAAAGAGGCAGAATAATGGACTGGTTTAGGTGGAACTCCAAAACAACCTTTGGCAGAAATTTCCTATCTGTCCTGAGTTCAACTTTATCGTTGTGAGGAATGATGTAATTTGGCTCACTGCACAAGGCCTGTAGCTCTGAAAGCCTCCTGGCAGAGGTAATGGCCACCAGGAAGACGGTCTTCCAAGTCACAAACCTGATACGTGCCGTGGACATAGGCTCAAAGGGTGGTTTCATGAGCCTTTCTATGCAGAGGTTCAGGCTCCAAGGAGGAACCAGCTCCCTGACTGGAGGCTGGAGGTGCAAGACGCCTTTGAAAAACTGTTTAAATATGGTATGGGGAAAAAACTGACCTTCTTTCCTGTTGAAAGGTAGGCCGAAATTCCAGCCAGGTGAAGCCTGAGGGAAGATGGTTTCAAGCCTGACGCCTGCAAATGCACTAGGTAATCCAGCAGCTGAGGGTCAGAAGCTGAAACGAGATTGACCTTTTTGCTCTCACACCTGAGGGAAAACCTTTTCCATTTGGCTGCATAAGTCTTCTTGGTGTTCAGTTTTTTAGCCATTCTCAGGATCTTAAGGACTTGTCCAGAGTACTGAGAAGATGGAAACTCTTAACTCCTCAAGAACCAGGCCTTGAGGTGAACAGATTGCATGTCTGGGTAATGCACTCCTGACTCAGGAAGGGTCAGCAGGGAGTGAGTTGGCAGTAGGCGAGTTGGCCTGCTGCGGGACAGTGAGATTAGGAGAGGGTACCAGGCTTGCCTGGGCCAATCCGGAGCCACCAGTATCACTAAAGCAGGCTATTATCTGAGATTCAGCAATACCTTGAGTATCAGGGGAAAGGGAGGGAATGCGTATTAGAACCTCCCTGATGAGTCCAGGATCAAGGCATCCAGAGGAAGCATTCCCGGAACTGGGGACCTGCAACAGTACTGAGGAAGCTGAAAGTTGAGGGGAGAGGCAAACAGATCCACTTCTGTTGAGCCCCACTGCCTGAACACTGTGGCAAGTAACTGATTGTTCAGAGTCCATTCGCTCTAGCCTTGACTGATGCGACTTACATCTACCAGGGTATTGTGTTTGCTTGGGAGGTGAACAGCTGAAAGGCTGGCTCCAAGGGAGAAAGCTAGAGACCAGAGCTTCAGAGCTTCCAAACACAGTATTCCTGATCTGGTACCACCCTGCTTGTTTATGTAAAACACTGCAGTGGTATTGTCAGTTCGAATTTGTACTGCCTGCCCTTTTATGCCAGGAGCAAATGCTTCAAGAGCTAGAAGGATTGCTCCAAGTTCCAAAAGGTTTATGTGTAACTGTGACTCTTTGAGAGTCCAGGTGCCGCTTACTGAGGCACTGACCAGATGTGCTCCCCACCCCAGGAGGGAGGCATCTATGGTGATCACCTTTGTGGGTAGTGGAGCCCGGAAAGGTACCCCTGCTGCCAAATTTGCAGGGTTCTTCCACCAAAGCAGGTTCTGGAGGAACTGCTCCGACACAGGCATCAGCTTTGAAAAATGTTTGCTTTTCCGAGGCCAGTGAGCTCTGAGGTAGGCTTGCAGGTATCGCATCCAGTACCCGACTCCTGGGACCACTGCAGTCATTGAAGCCATGTGTCCCAAGAGCCTGAGGAAATGTCTGGCTGGTCTTGGTTGTCCCTGGACGAAAGAATCTGCCACTGAAAGGACTCTGTGAATTCTTTCCTGCAGGAGGAAGGCATATCCTTTCTGAGTGTCCAGCTGGGCTCCTATGAAGGTGAGCAGCTGGGTGGGTTCTGGTGAGACTTCTTTAGATTTACCAGGAATCCCAGAGACTCTAAAGTGTGCTCTGTAAGGGAAAGGGACTCCTTGACCTGACAAGGAGACTTTGCCACTATTGGCCAGTCATCTAGACAGGGACAGAGAGCGACACCCAGTTTCCTAAGGTGTGCTGCTACCACTGCAAGGCACTTGATAAAGACTTTTGCTGCTGAGGACAGGCCGAAGGGCATTGCGGTGAACTGACAGTATCCCGAAGGAAGTCTGAATCTGAGAAACTTCCTGTGAGACTCCTTTATGGGTAAGTGGAAGTAAGCATCCTTTAGGTCGAGGGAGGCTAGCCAGTTTCCCTGCTGTAAGGACTGTATGACTAGTGACAGAGTAAACATCTTGAATTTAGGCTTCAGCAGATGTTTGTTTAAATATCTGAGATCCAGGATAGGTCGCCACTCCCCAATTTACTTTTGTGTCAGAAAGCACCTGGAGTAGAGGTCCTTGCCCTTCTCATGGGCAGGGACCCTCTCCACTGCTCGTAGAGGTAGAAGGTTTTTTTACCTCCAATTCCAACAGTTGCACCTGTGTTGGGGTTAGAGGTTTTGACACCTGGGTACGCTTGAGGTCTGGCATCTGCTTGAACTGTAGTGGCAGACCCTTCTCCAGAACCCACCTGTCAAACGTAATGAGGGACCAGTTCTGAAAATAGTGGGACAGCCTGCCTCCTACTGGGAGCAGGGAGGCGACCTGGACACTCACAACAGGGCTTAGACTGCCAGGCTATAGGCTGGGTAGAGGTGGCCCTTCTTTGGTGCCTTCTGCCCCTCCCTCCCTCTGAAAGACCCTCTGTAATGAAAGAAGTCAGATTAGGGATAAGGATTTCTGCGAGGCAGTAGTTTTAGGTTTAGAGGAGTGACTGCCAGGAGGCCTTGTACTCGTCAGCCTTTTTCATGTAGTCAGTTGGTCTGAAAGCAAACAACATGTTTTGGTCACAGGGCAAATCCATGGCCTTAGACTGAGTGTCTGGGGTCAGACTGGTAGTTCTCAGCCAGGCACTGCACCTCAGAGAGATGGCGTGGGCCATTCCCCTGGAGGCAGTAGCACTGCTGTCATCTGCCATGTGGAATTCGTATTTGGTAGCTTCCGTGGTGGTTTCTGATATATCCACCAGCTCCTGCACCATTGTATCTGACCCACTGCGGGCAATGTCCAGGACAGACTTCCACAGAGCTTTTTGATATTTGGCCGTGAAAGCCACATATGAGGAAAGTCTGATCAGTAGGGAAGCTGTGGCATACAGTTTCTTTGCTAAAAAGTCTATTATCTTGGAGTCCTTGTCCGGGGGTGAGGGGGACAAGGAGACCCCAGCTTTCTCACAAGCTGCCTGCTGTACTATACTCTCGTGACTAGGGTGTACAGACAGGAACTCGGTACCCGTTCTAGACATTCTGCATTTTTTTAACCCGCTTTTCAATCCTTGCCATAGAAGTGGGGGTTTGAAGCAGTTTCATTTTTTTTTTTTTTTCTGAACGCATTACAGATAGGTATGACCAGTGTCATGGGGGTTGAAAAACCTCTCATCTCCCTATAATCTTCATTGACGTCCTGAGTGGGCTCCTGCATAGGGAGGTCCAGGGTATCTAGCATATTTTGTAAAAATGTAAACATAGAAGAGAAATCCTCCTGGTCACCCAGGGGAGCTCCGAAGGGAGGATCCAGAGACTCCTGGGGCTCAAGGCCCTCAAAATCCATGTCAGGGACATCATAAACATGTTCTTCATCATCTGCATCACCCTCACAGTCTCTAGACAAGAGAACTATTGGAGTGCTTGCCAGCCCCAGTAAATATAGGCCCCATCTTTTGTAGGGTCTGAAAAACTTGCCATGCTTTTGCACAGATGGGAGATCCAATGCAGACCGTGGCTGTATGTGTTTTAATTTCTCTTTATGATTTAAGCTACCTGTTGTCTCACTACTGGCTTTCCCAGGAGGAACAGGAGCGTTTTTGTCTTGACAGAGTTTCTTTTTAACCACTTCATCAGCAGATTGATCAAGCTTCCTTTTTTCATCACTTTTATTAATTTTTAATTTGTGAGGAACTTCATCAGCTCCTTTGGAAGCTTTATTTTTTTACTGGGATGTAGAGGCTTTATCAGCACCCCTGCTTACATTTTTATTGTTATTACTTTTAGATGGCCCCTCATCGGTAGCCTCTGATTTTTCCTCAGCCAAGCTCATCAATTAGGTTTCTTTGCGGTCTGCCAATTCCAGAAAGACAACCAAAAATCTGGACCACAAAACAACTGAGCACAGGTTTCTGTGAAATGCTGTGAAGCCAGTCCTGTGACAGTTTGATAAACTCTATTTCCCTTTATTATTTTTTTTTTTTTTGTAGTACTAGGAATCTATACCAATGCCAATCTTTAGCGAGAACCCATTAATACCAGTCAAAAGCTGAGCACAGGTTTCTGTTGATGCTGTGAAGCCAGTCCTGTGACAGTTGACACTTTTAGGTCCAGTTTTATGTAACTGTGGCAATCTCTGAACTTGCCAATCCTCAGAGAACCCAGCAGCAACAGACAGAAAACTGAAGTACAACTGGATGCCACGTGGTAGCACCCACGAGGTCGGAGGTAATAAAATAAGGCAAAACACAGAAACTGGACGGTTCCTTCACGAATTGTGTTAAAAAAATGAAGAACAGTCTAAATTAAGCATCCGTGGTAAAAATTTAATATAATTTAAGCAGATGCGATAAAAATAATGCAAATGCGCGAAAACACACAACCAGTAACAAAAAACGTTAAATTACACTCGGCACACTAAAAAATGTAATTTATGAGGAAAACTTTACCAAGATAAGCGAATAGGAGGCTGTCAACAAGGAAAGTTGAGAGGCACCTCAGGGGCAATGTTGCTCAGTCAGCAGAGAAAAAATTCTGAAGCCTTTCAGGCTCTCTCACTTGGTTCACTCCCCTACTGTTTTTGATTGGCTAATGCCCAAGTTTATTTAAACTAACTCTCTTAAAGGCACACCTACGGAGCAGTTGCACCTAGCCAGCTAACTGCTATAGTTATTGATGCTAAAGGATTCCTGGGGTAAGAATGTATTTTGCAGCAGTGCTTCTCCTTGCCCAAGGGCAAGGCAGCTGAGAAGCATCAAAAGCAGTGCCTCCATGTCAAGCAGGATCGAGAGCAGGAACGGCATTTCGACCGTCAACCCAGGGGCTGACGTCAAGATGGTTCCCCGGAGGTGTGGTGAACCACATGCTGAGCCACATTCAGGAACAGTGATTTCGGTAGCATGACCACCAGCTGAAGCTGGTCCTGGAGTGACCGAGTCAAGAACACCGACTGAGTCGCATCCTCCTGAGTGAAGACTGGGAGCACCAGTGTCTGGAAGATCGACTCATTATCTAGTTCTTCTGACAACTGACTGACAGGATCGAGAAAGATATCAACAGCCAGTTCGACTGACATAACAGTCAACAAGCATGATGGGGGTACCGTGGAGCTCTCGAGCTGGAACTCAATTGAAGGCAGCCTGACCAGCATTGAGCAGGCAGGGAAGTCCAGGGAGTAGAAGGATCTCGATCTACCTTGATCCCATGACCTGCACCAATGACGCTTACGCTTTTTGTCCTGGTGAGACAGGCTCTCCACAAAGGTCCTGAGGGCCCGACACATCTCAAGGAAATTCTCCATGAAGAGCACTGCAATGCAGGCCCAAGGCAGGAAGAACTCACCGGGGCTGCAATCACCTCCTCCATAAGGGCTGCAAGCAGGGAAGCCAACCTGGCAGCCAAGGCCTTTTTGTGGCCCTTGGGTCAAGTTTAAGGTTCTGCTCTGAGGGTCAATCAAGGTCAAGTCTGGCCTGCCAATCTTCCAGCGACGCTTGAAACATCACCTGCCAAGGGCTGCAACCCACCACATCGTGCTGCACGCCCAAGCAGTAGGGGCTCATCACATGGGGTCAGTGTGCAACAATTATTGCAGAAACTGGACGCAGAACTTAAATCTGCATTGCTTCCTCTCTTCCATGCTGTACATCGAAGTCGACAAAGCCAGAGCCAGAATGAGCAGAAGAATGCAAGTGACCAAGGGCAACAAAGATAAGCCCAGTGGTTGGCTAATTTGTTTATTAATCTTTTGTGCGGGACTGTGTCAAATGCCTTGCTAAAGTCTAGGTAGTCTGCTGTGTAATTCTGCTCCAATAAACTCCAGCACCTTAAGTGGCACCTGCTGAGATTTCTTTTCGTTTATAAGAAATCCCAGGGACTCCAGTGTGGATTTTGTTTGTGCCATTGACTGTTCTGCGTGCTGCAGAGACTGTCTTACTACTAAGCAGTCGTCCAGGTAGGGGAAGACTGTTACACCTTGTTTTCTCAAAAAACTCTACCACCACTGCTAGGCACTTTGTGAAAGCCCTTGGTGCTGAAGTTAGTCCAAAAGGGAGTGCTGGAAACTGATAATGGCTTGAAGCCAGCCTGAATCTCAAGAATTTTCTGTGAGATGGTTTGATGGAAATTTGAAAATAAGCATCCCTTAGATCTAGGGAGGCCAGCCAGTCTCCTTTTGTAATGAAGGAATGATTACTGACAGTGACCATTCTGAACCTCGGTTTCAAAATGTGTTTGTTCAGAAGTCTTAGATCCAAAATAGGTCGTCATTCCCCATTTTTCTTTCTTATGAGGACGTACCTGGAATAAAAACCTTTGCCCCTGTGTCTTAGAGGCACTGGCTCCACTGCTTTGATTGCCAGCAGATACTTTACCTCGACTTCCAACAGATTTCTGTCTGCAGTTGTTAGTGGAGCAAAGGTTCTTGTTCTCAGCTTTGGAAATGATCTGAAGCTGAATGCCAGGCCCTAGCTCACTACCTCCAATACCCACTTGTCTGTGGTGATGGAATGCCAAGCGTGAAGCTAGTGAGCCAGTCTGCCACCCACGGGTGGTTCTACAAAAGGGGATGCAATCTGCACTAGCTTGTCAGGGGATCTGTGTGGGTTGTGCCTGAACTTGTGATGCAGGAGCAGTTCTTCTCATGGGTCTCCTGCCCCTTCCTCTGAAATAACCTCTGGCTGCTGTTAAGGCTGAGAGGCCTGTGCTTGAAAGAATGGTTTGGGTTAAAAACCCTACCCCTGCCTCCCCTACTCTGGGGTCTATAAGAGGTGGAAGGTCTATATTTTGAATTGCTTTGATAGGTGGATTTATATTCCTCCACCTTCTTCATATGTGCTTCAGTCTTATCCCCAAACAAGGAGTTGTTCTCAAGGGGAAAATCCACTGCTTTGGCCTGGGTATCTAAGGTAAGGCTAGTGGCTCTAAGCCACGCAAACCTCCTTCCTAAGCGAGACAGACAAAGCAATTAATCTAGCTGCAGTATTATTGGCATACACTGCCATATGAAATTGATACTTAGTAGCATCAAGTGCAGCCCTTGCTGCATCCTGCAGATCTACAGCCACTTCACCTGGCACTTAATCAGCCAGAGTTAGAACAGTGTTCCAGAGAGCATTCTGGTACTGTACTGCACATGCTATTTAATTGGCCTGCCTAATTATTAAAGAGGCAATCATGTAACATTTTTTTTTTCCCATGGCATCCATTTTCCTTGAGTCTTTCTCTAGTGGATGGGTAGCCAAGGTGATCCTGGCCTTGTCAGGGTCAGGATAAGTAAACAGAAAATCAGCTGTAGTTCTATCCAGCTGGCATTTCTTGTCAGCTTTCTTATCCACACCAAGGATAGAAGTTGGAGTTTTAAAAATCTGTAATGCAGCCTTTTTTAAAGGCTTATGCATGGGCAAAAGCAGACGTCTTGTGGGGGTTAACCCCATCATATCCAAAAACTCTGCCTCCTCCACATCCTCTTCCGTTTCCTGAAGAGGAAAATTAAGGGTCTCCACTATGCTCTTTGCAAAGGCATAGTGAGAATATTCTTCAGGACCCCTACGAGGAGATCCAAACTCTTGCTCTGGGGAGCCTTCTGGGTCTATAGGTTCCCCTTCAAAGTCATCCTCATCCTCCTCATCATACACTTCCAGCAATTCCTGCCTTGTAGGAGCTGAAGGAGGAACCGGGCAGCCGGTGTAGGAACCGGCACTGTGCCCTGTAGGGCTTGTGAAACCTGTAAGGCCTCACCAATGTCCTCAGCTGAGGGCATATTATATTTGTCTGCTGAGAGCTCCTTAGCCTTCTCGGCCGGAGGCACAGGGACATTTTTTTCTTTAATGGAACAGATTCAGAGCCTGTTTCCACAGCCCTTTTTGATTTACCCTGTTCAGATTTTTCTGAACTCCTGTCAGGAGGATCCTTGGCTTTACCTCCATCCTTTTTATCAGTAGAGGAAGAAGCAGAATTATCCATACTAGAAGCAGAAGCCATCTCTTCTAAAATCTTAGCCCTTTTCTTAATGATTTAGGACAAAAGGTCTTACAAATACCACAACTGGCAAACATATGACTCATACCCAAACAAGAAATATAAACAGAATGTCTATCTGCTTTTGCTATAACTTGCCCACAAGACTCACAATATTTAAAACCAGTGGGTCCTGTGCGTTTGTTACGTTTATCCAAATGGACCTCCGACATTGAAGCTAGACAGAAAGATCAATCTTCAAAATCGTTTTTTAAAGTACCTCGGAACCAGAGTTTTTTTAAAAGTAAACAACCGCTAACGGTTCCTGGAACCGAACACTACTCAGTTCCCAAAAGAAAAGAGAACCGAGAAATAAACCTAAATTTAAATAAAACTAAAGCGGTTCAAGAGACCGACCGCAAATATAAAATTTATAAAGAAATATATAATAAGAAATATATAAAATTTAGAAAGAAATCTTTCCTTCTAAGACTGCTTGAAAGGCAGAGTAGAGAAACTTACCAGAGCAAGGGAGAAGGATTAAGACTTAGTTTGGCTAAGCAGATTTACTGTGTGGTGGTGTTTTTATTTTTTACTCACAGGGATTGCTACTGTTTGTTGCTAACATTTCATTGCTTTATTTTTTCTCTGATTCAAATTGTTGTTGCTGGTATACCTTCTTCTGCATTATTACAAGGTGTGCCTACAGGTGTGCTAACAGATTACTGCTGTAATCTTCTGAGTCAAATTGTCTTTTGCAAGGTATATCTTCTGTTACTGCTTTATTTTCTCTGGAGCAAAGTGTTTTTACAGGGTATATCTTCTCTGAAATTATTACAGGTGGTGCTTTACAGGTTTTACAGTTTTATCTAACATTAGGATAAGCTTTCAGGGTTACTGCATTTGTTGTTGACTGATTGTTTCTGCTCTTACCTCCTTGTTTCTTCGTCCGTGGTTCTTCTTTTAGGCAGGGAAGGGCCCAGCCACCCACCCCATCCCCAACCACCCCACGCTACACTCCTTTTATAGGGTACCACAGTTGTGACATTTCCTGTGGCAGAGCAGGAAGGGGGATCAGTGGGGCCTCCACAAGTGATCTCATTTACAGGGCACTAGTAATTTAACTTGTTATAACAAGTTAAGCAAAGCACAATTAAACCATTACTTGCATTTTTTTTTCCTTCTAATTACTCTGACTAGGTTACAAACCCAGCAACTTATTTGGAATGGATTTCATTAACTGCAGGTACTGTGGAAAATTTTCAGAAGGACAGTCTTACAAGATTTAGGACACTGTCCTACATGCTGGAGCCTTTGGAGATCTTAGGTCTCAGCTCCAGGCAGCATGGGCAGAGATTGCACGCCTCAAATTTCATATTGAAGAGGAATACATTATAAGAACCACCGCCATTTCCCCAGCATCCAACAGAAAAACCTCGAGCGCAGAGGGTAGTTGGTCCAGGAGGTTGGCAGGTGGTTAGGAGGAGCAAATCAGGTGCCCCATCACTCTCTACTCCAACACATTACCTCCAAAACCATATAAACACTACAAACAGGTATCTGCCTCTATCTCTGAAATCAAATAAAGAGGCAGAAGACACTGCAGAGCAGGACACTGTGGCACAGGAGCTAGCACAACAATACTCACCCAAATCAGGAACCAAAACTAAACAAGCACAAAGGAAATCCAAAAACTTCTGATCATAGGAGACTCCATGATTCGGGAGTTGATACCCATCTCCAGCCAGGGTGATGGTCAGATGTCTCCAGGTACATCAGCATGGAGAGACACTGACCGCATTGCTAAAATTGTTCACAAAGCAGGAGAAAACATTGATGTCCTAGTACACATAGGGACTATGATCTCGCCAGCCGGGTCAGTTGTGGAGACCAAGGAACACCTGACTAGGCTGGGTGACAAACTATCATCTATTTCGTCTGGCATCTCCTTCTCTGAGATCCTGCCAGTCTGGGAGAAGGGAGCAGATGGACGGAAGGTCAGAGAAGGGGAGATAGGGAGCTAAACACGTGGCTCAAGGACTGGTGCCAGGAAAAGGACACAGATTTGTAGGAACTGGCAACAGTTCTGGGAGCGAAAGTTCTTCAAATTTGATGGACTGCATCTGACTAAAGAGGGAGTCAGTGCATTGGGGCAGAAGTTTGACGTCTTTGCAGAATATTTAAACTAGCAAATGGGGAGAGGGGTGCAGCATCCCATACGTCAAATGGGAGGAACACCCCTCCCCCCTCAGCTAGTGGTCAAACAGGAATTCAGCGTGTTTGCCATTCATTTGCATCACCAGGTAAGAAAAAAGGTTTGTCTCCCCATACGATGCACAGGGGTAATGCCAAACTTCACCCAACAACTAACACACCAAAATCTGGCCAATGGAAAATCATGTACACAAATGCTCACAGCCTGGGAAATAAGATCCCAGACCTGCAGGCAATTATGTCAGAGGCTAAACTGGACATAGTAGCAATTAGTGAGACGTGGTTTACCAGTAACCACACTTGGGAGACTTCAGTACCTGGCTATGTATTGTTCAGAAGAGACCGAGGTGCAAAAAGGGGGGGAAGGGTGGCCCTGTATGTTAATGAAAATATCAAAGCTACAGAAATTCAGAATACACATAAGGAGCCAGAAGAACTATGGGTCACCCTGGAAACAGGAAATGGGACAGCCATAAGAACTGGGGTTGTCTACAGGCCCCAGACCAGAGGGAGGACATAGACACATTACTGTTAGAAGATATACAAAACATGACAGCTAAAGGAGGTTCTGATAATGGGAGACTTCAACATGCCAGATACAGATTGGTCAATACCAGCAGGAACATCTGCCAGAACTAGACTCATAGTGGATTCCTGCAGGGGAGGGCCTCAAACAACTGGTACAGCAACCCACAAGAGACAGGGCTATCCTAGATCTAGTACTGACTAACAAAGAAGGGATCACAGATCTCCAGGTAGAAGGTCACCTGGGGCCAGTGACCATCACATGGTATGGTTCAATTTGGCTACTACATCTAAATCATCCCATTCCAAAGCAAAATATGGGACTTCAGAGGAGCTGACTTTGATAAGATGGCCAACAGAGTTAAGCTAGCCCTGGCAAAAGAAACACAAGTGAGGAGGTACAGAAGTGGGCAAGCATTAAGGATACAATACTTGAAGCAACATCCCATTGTGTTAGACAGAAAAGGAAGTGCAAAAGAAGAAGGAAACCACTTTGGTTCTCAAATACAGTAGCAGAAAAGGTCAGAGCCAAAAGGCTGGCCTTCAGAAAATATAAGGGAACACAGCGGGATGAAGATAGGGAGGCATACCAAACTGCCCTAAGGGAAGCAGGTAAGGCAAGGCAGGCAAAGTCCCAAACTGAGGAAACACTAGCACGAACAGTAAAGAAGGTGACAAGACTTTCTATAGATACATTAGTGAAAGGAGAAAGTCCAGAGGGGTATTGCTAAGCTTAATGGAGAAAAGGGAGCATGTGAGGAGGAGGACCCTGTAAAGGCATCTATCCTAAATAGATACTTTTGCTCAGTATTTACTGAAGAGAAGGTAGGCAGGGCCCACAGCTCAGCATCATGGACACAGGGGGAGGGAGGTGAGCACTACTCCCTCTCACAAAAGAAAGGGTCCACAAGAGCTTGCTAAGCTCAGGGTGGATAAGGCAATGGGACCTGATGGCATACATCCCAGGGTACTTAAGGAGCTAAAGGAGGAACTAGCAGAGCCATTAGCAGAATTGTTTAGTGAGTCTCTGAGCACAGGAGAGGTCCCAGAAGACTGGAGAAGGGCTCATGTGATCCCACTCCACAAGAGTGGTAGCAGGGAGGAGGCGGGGAACTACAGACCGGTCAGTCTTACCTCAGTAGTGGGCAAGATTATGGAGGCACTCCTTAAGGAAAGGATAGTGCAACACCTGGAATCCATAGGGCACAGGATCCAAGACAGCATGGGTTTACAAAGGAAGGTCTGTCAAACTAATCTCATAGATTTCTTTGACTGGGTAACCAGAGTGGTGGACCAAGGGGAGCAGTTGATGTCGCCTACCTTGACTTCAGCAAAGCTTTGACACTGTTCCACATAGAAGATTGATAAATAAGCTAGGTAGGCTCGGGTGGGTCAGAAGTTGGTCAACTGGGTGGCAAACTGGTTGACTGGCAGAAAACAGAGAGTGGTGGTAAATGGTATACAGTCAGAAGAGATGCAAGTCACAAGTGGGGTACCTCAGGGATCAGTCCTGGGGCCAGTCCTATTCAACATCTTCATTAGTGACCTCGCAGATGGACTAGAGGGTAAGGCTTGTCTGTTTGCAGATGACACCAAGATCTGCAACAGAGTAGATGATCCAGATGGGGTGGGCAGAATGAGAAGAGATCTGGATAAACTAGCAGAATGGTCAGAAGAGTGGCAACTGGGATTTAATGCAAAGAAGTGCAAAATCATGCACATAGGGAAGAGAAACCCTGAAGCCACTTATAGGCTGGGAGGAGTTGCTAGCAGTCACAAAGGAAGAAAGAGACTTGGGCATCATCATCACTGATGACCTAAAATCATCCAAGCAGACCTCTAAAGCAGTAGGTAAGGCTAGGGGGTGTTAGGGTGTATTAGTAGGGGTATCACAAGTCGTAAGAGGGAGGTAATAATCCCTCTGTACAAGACATTGGTTAGGCCCCATCTGGAGTACTGCGCGCAGTATTGGAGGCCACACCTTCACAAGGACATTAACCAAATTGAGGCAGTCCAGAGAAGGGCAACCAAAATGGTGCAGGGACTGCATCAGAAGACATATGAGGACAGATTAATGGAGCTCATATGTATACCCTTGAGCAAAGGAGGAGAGAGGTGATATGATCGAGACATTTAAACACCTTAAGGGCATAAACAAGGTGAAAGAGTCTAACATGTTTAAATATAAGAAAATAGCAGGACAAGAGGACACAGCATGAGATTAGAGGAGGCCGATTAAGGGGGAATGAGAAATTCTTTTCACAGAAAGGGTGGTAGATGCATGGAATGGCTTACCACAAGAAGTGGTGGCTATGAATACAGTGCAGGGCTTCAAACAGGCATGGGATAGGCATAAGGGAGCAATACAAATGACTATGAATAGATAGGTCACTGACAGAGCAAAGGCCGATGGCACATTTATAAGGTAGAAAAAGAAATGGGCAGACTGGATGGGCCTTGAGGTCCTTATCTGCCGTCAACTTCTATGTTTCTATGTTTCTAATATGAAGTAAACCTCGCAAATAGACCGAGGAACCATGAGGGAACCGCGAATAAATATAAAACCTACTACAAACACTAAATAAACTAAATTAATTCTAAGGCAGCTATTTAAAATTAAACTAAAAATGAGTACTTATCAAACAGATAACTTTAGCCTGCAGACAGTCCAAGGAGAGCTCTCCGGGACGTCCTTACTAGGCAGGAGGAGTAAAGAATCTGAAACACTAAGAGTGCAGCAGTTGCTAGGGCAGCAGTCTGAAACTGGCAGGAGCCAATTGAGAGTTCCATCATTTGCATACAATTCCATCTCTCCGGGCAGTTCAACACAGGAGGCTGACTGCATCAGTTTAATCATAATGAGTGATTCCTGGAGTTAGAAGACTAGTATCTTTCAGATGATGATGATACCCATTGTTAAGAGGAGCATGCTGTCAGATCAAGAATACAGTTCAGGGACTGAATGGATTTTGGATATAGAAAATAAGAGGGATATACCCCAACAGGATAGGAAGGAAGGGGATGTACCCCTGCCAGGGGAAGAAGAGGCCACAAATATTTTTTTGGCTTAAAGAGCACCTTTCCTGGTAGCAAGTACAAAAGGCATCAAGGACCCTTACCTGCCCTGGAGACGAACGATGCATAATATTTTTTTTTTATTGTAGCCTTTTTTAGGAAGGAAGGGATTGTATTTAGGCTCCGTGGAGCAGAGTCTCCGATCTCTTCCACTTCCCAATTTAGAGTCCCACCCCCGTGCTCTCATGTTTTGTGATGCAAAAGTTAGGAGAGCGTGGGGGTGCATTCCATAGACTTCTATGCAGTTGGTTTGTAAGCTTTTTTTTTTTTTGGTTAGTATTTTAAAGGACCGACTCCAACAAATGAAGGTGAGTGCTCAACTAATAAAGGCCTTGTTAGTTGAGCAAAGGCCTTGATTTGTTGGAATCGGCCCGCTAAAGTATTGAAAAAAGGTAGAAAAAGTGTGCTCACTTTAGTAAGCTCTGCAGCCACACTACCGTTTTTTCTACTAGGAAAAAAATATATATTTTTTTTAATTTCATTTTGCAGTACAAACTTTTTTTTGTTATAATTTTATTTTCACATACTGTAAATATATTGCTCTCTCAACCTCAATAATTCATGTTCCAGATCCCCTCATATCGGGTATCAGTTCAAAGTCAATAGCATTTATGCATCTCAGTTGTTTTCATACTGTTACCATACTACAGGCAGTTGCTCCCCGGCCAACTGTTTCACCCCTCCATTTTGTTTCCCAATTTTTCTTGACTCAATTGCCTATTTCATCGTGTAAGAGAGTTACAGCACTTTTCTTGAGTTTGCTAATATCAGGCTGGTTCCATCGCTAGTTTCCGAGAGTACACTGAAGCCTTTTCCAGAAAATCTGCGCTCCAGTGCCTTCCTTATTAGCAAACTCAGGAAAAGGGCTGTAACACTCTTACACGATGGAATAGGCAACTGAGCCAAGAAAAATCAGGAAACAAAATGAAGGGGTGAAACAGTCGACTGGGGAGCAATTGCCTGTAATATGGTAACAGTATGAAAACAACTCAGATGCATAAATGCTACTGACTTTAAATTGACACCCGATATGAAGGGATCTGGAACATGAATTATTGATGAAAACAGAGAAGAAAAAATTACTCACCTTAGTAATTATGTTTCTTCTATTGGAGTGTTGCTGTATTCTGACAAGTGCAGTTAGCCCCAGCCCTTAAACTGCCCCGGAGAACAAAGGGTTAACCTTTCTATGCAGAGCACAGAATGCTAAGCTCGAGCTCGGTTGATGTCTCTGTTTCCCTTTGAACACTAACAGTCAGATTCTTACGAGCAACACTCAAATAGTATTCTATGTGGAAACTGTAAAACAAAATTTCTAATAGCCAACTGGCAACAAAATGTTTTGGACTACCAAAAGGTGACTCAAGTCAGGAAACCCAAAACTCACAACCCAAACCAAATAGGAATATAACAAAATAAACACCTACACAAAAGAGGGTGTAAAAAGAGCACCCCTGAGGTGCAACACTGCACCTGCCCACCCACTTCCCAAAAACAGGTTCTGAGAGGGGAGGCAGGGAGGGAGGTCAGAATACAGCAAGACTCCAATAGAAGAAACATAATTACTAAGGTGAGTATTTTTTTCTTCAAACAACTTGAAGTCTTGCAGTATTCTTACAAGTGCTGACTATCAAGCAATACCTCCATGGAGGAGGGACAGAACCTACTTTGGGAATAGGCTCTGAAGTACTGCTTTGCCAAACCAAGCATCACTCCTAGCCTGGATATCCAGAGAGTAATGCTTGGTAAAGGTATGGACTGTTTTCCAGGTGGCTGCTTGACAAATTTCTAAGAGAGGGATATCCCTGGCAGCAGCCAGGGAAGCAGCTGTACCTCTTGTGCAATGAACCCTCAGGCCTGAGGGTGGAGTTTTTCCCAGTTTTTCATAGCAGAATTGTATACAAGACACAATCCACCTGGCAACAGATGATCTGGTGGCAGGTTTGCCAATTCCTACTTCTCCATAAGTGAGGAACAACTGGAGGGAGTCAAACTTGTGACCCTTGGTACGCTCCATGTAGTAACTAAGGGCTCTTTTAAAATCTAAACTGTGTAGCCTCCTCTCTCCTGAGGAAGAATGATCAGTGAAGAAAACAGGAAGAGACATAGACTGGTTTAAATGGAAGTCTGAAACCACTTTGGGCAAGAACCTTCTATTACTTCTAAGAACCACTTTATCCCTGTGAAATGAGATAAAATCAGGTTCCACTGACATGACTTGCAATTCACTGATATGCCTGGCAGAGGTAATGGCTACCAAGAACACAGTTTTCCAAGTCAAGTACTTAAGCTATGTTGAGGATGTAGGTTCAAAAGGGGGTTGCATAAGTTGAGCAATGCAAACATTCAAATCCCAGGCCGGGGCAGGGTCTCTAAAAGGAGGATTGGTGTGAAGCAATCCTTTAAAAAATTTACAGAACACAGGGTGAGAAGACAGTGAGGAAGACTTCCCCACAGACAGAAACGCAGAAACAGCTGACAAGTGTACCTTATGACTAGCTGGTCGGAGGCCTAGGCCATTAAGATGGACCATATAATCCAGAACAACAGGCAATCCAGCAGTATCTGGAGAAATATGCTTCTTAGAAAACCAAATGCTGAATCTCTTCCATTTGGAGTTATAAGTTTTTCTGGTGGAGGGCTTTCGACAAGCTTTGAGAATATCCAGAGCCCCTTGGGAAAGATGCAGATCTGCAAACTAACTCTTCAAGAGCCATGCCTTGAGATTGAGAGACTGGGAGACTGGAGTACCAAATCCTCCCCTGCGAGGATGTTAACAGGTTGTAATTCCTGGGAAGAGACAGGGAAAGATGAACTGCTAGGGACAGCAACAGGGAGTACCAGGGCTGTCTGGCCCAATATGGAGCAATCTGAATCACTTTGCAAGGTTGAGACCTTATTTTGACTAAAAATTTGAACAGGAGTGGGAAGGCATACAGAAACTTCTCTTCCCAATTCAGAATCAGGGCATCCAAGGGGACTGAGCCCAAGACTGGAGGTCTGCAACAAAAGAGAGGGAGTTGGTGATTGTCTGGGGCTGCAAAGAGATCTATCTCTGGAGTGCCCCAGCTTGAAAAAAACACTTTCAACACTTGAGGGTCCAGGGACCATTCGTGATGGCCCTGAGAGATCCTGCTCAGAGCATCTGCTAGCACATTGTCCTTTCCTGGAAGGTGAACTGCTACCAGAGAGGTCTGCAGGGAATAAGCCAGGGACCACAATTTCATGGCATCCGTGCACAAGGCCGTGGACCGAGTGCCTCCCTGCTTGTTGATGTACCACATGGTAGAGGTGATGTCTGTTCTGACCTGAACCACCTTGTTCTGTACTGACTGAGAGAAAGCTTTCAGGGCCAGAAAAACTGTCCTGAGCTCTAGGAGATTGATATGGAGAAGGGATTCTTCGGGGGACCACAGCCCCTGGGCAGTGAGGACCCTCAGATGGGTTCCCCAGCCCAGAAGAGAAGCGTCCGTGGTAAGGACCACTGAACAAAGCTGAGTGGCAAAATGAACACCTTGTCTTAAATAGTCCTGATCCTGCCACCATTGGAGGGCTTGGATCAAGGTCAGAGTCACTGGGATCAGTTTAATAAGGGAATCTTTCCTCCGAGACCAAAAAGCTCTCAGATGGAACTGAATATCCCTCATCTGGAATCTTGCTCCTTGGACCACTGCTGTTGAAACTGCCATGTGGCCCAAGAGCTGGAGGAAATAGCTTGCTGGTCGAGATACCCGAAGGCCGAAGGAAGAGGCTAGTTCCATAAGAACCCTTGCCCTTTCTAGAGGGAGAAAGGCTTTTGCTCTGACTGTGTCCAGTTCTGCCCCAATAAAGGTAAGAAGCTGGACTGGTTCGAGAACTGAATTGGGAAGGTTGAGAGGAAATCCTAGAGAAGTGAGCACTTGCTGGGTCACTTGCAGGTGAGACCTGATTTGGTCTGGAGACTGGCCCACTATTAGCCAATCGTCCAGATATGGAAAAATGGAAATCTTTTGCCTTCTTAGGAAGGTAACTACTACTGCCAGGCACTTTGTGAAAACCCTTGGGGCTGAGGTTAGGTCAAAGGGCATTGCTCTGAACTGGTAGTGGCCTAAGGGCAACTCGAACCTGAGGTACTTTCTGTGGGAGCACCTGATAGGAATGTGAAAGTAGGCATCTTTGAGGTCCAGGGGGGCTAACCAGTCTCCTGGCCTTAGAGAGGGAAGGATTATTCCCGGAGTTACCACCCTGAACTTTGGTTTTAAAAGATGTTTGTTTAGATATCTTAGGTCTAGGATGGGTTGCCACTCCCCTGTCTTTTTTGGGGGTCAGGAAGTACCTGGAGTATAGCCCTTTGCCCCAGTGTAGGGTAGGTACTCTCTCTATGGCTCTTAAGGCCAGAAGAGAAGAAACCTCTGCCTCTAGGGCAAGGGCTTCCGAGAGATCTGCAGGTGGAAAAGATCTGGCTCTCATCTTCGGAAATTTCTTGAAGCTGAGAACCAGTCCCTGGCTTACCACTTCCAGAACCCACTTGTCTGATGTAACAGACATCCAGTCCTGGACAAAGTAAGCCAGCCTGCCCCCTACTGGAATAGGAGAGTCGACCCGGGCAGGCCCATCAGGGTGTCTGCCTGGCAGGGGCTTTAGGCTGAGGAGTGGATGCAGCCCTGCTCATCCCCCTTCTGCCTCTCCCTCTGAAGAACCCCCTCTGTGAAACGGAAGAAGAGGCCTGTGCTTGGTAAAAAGGCCTTTGAAAAGGCCTGCCCCTGCCCCTAGACTGCTGCCTTTGAGGAGTTGCCTGCCTCTCCTTGGCCTGAGCACTCCTGTATGTGGTCCTGTACTCGACCATTTTATTCATGTAATTCTCTGTCTGCTCACCAAACAGAGAATTACCCACTACAGGAAAATCCATGGCTTTAGCCTGGGTATCCTGTGAGAGGCTAGTACATCTGAGCCAAGCCATTCTCCGAAGAGCCATGACTCTTGATAACACATCATTAGAGTCTACAGCAGCATGAAACTGAATTTTTGATGCCTCAATTCCATCTGCAGCCACCGCCTCCAGCTCCTTGGCTTGCTGGGGGGAGGCCTGTTTAGCCAGTGCCAGTACAGTGTCCCACCTGGACTTCTGGTACCTGGCTGTATAGGCCATATAATTCGCCTGTCTTAGTCCCAGGGAAGATGCAATGTACAGCTTTTTTGCCATGGCATCAACCTTCCTAGAGTCTTTGTCTGGGGGGCATGAAGCCAAGGGAATGCTTGCCTTATCACAGGCAGCAGCTTGCACAACCCCAACATGGCTGCATTGGTGGTATAAAAACTCTGTTTCTGAGCCTAAGAGTGTATACCTCTTGTCCATTCGTCTGTCCACAGGAGGTATAGAATTGAGAGACTTCAGAATTTTTTGTGTCTGTTTCCCAAAAGATTTGTGGAGGGGAACAGACAGTCTCCTGGACTCTGGGATGTCCATCATTTCTACATAATCAGGCTCCTCCTGATCCTCCATTGTCTCTTCCATAGGAAGTTGGAGGGTCTCAGCCACCTTCCTATAGAACATAAAGTGAGAAGGGGACTCAGAAAGCCTAGGAGGGGATACACCTGAAGGTCTGTCTGGGGAGATGTCCAGTTCCACAGGCACATCTAGACTTTCACCATCACCATCATCATCAAATTCCCCTTCCTCCTCAAACTCCGGTTCATAAAATTCTTCCAAAGTATAACCGTGAACCGGGGGAACTGACTGAACTGAGCCCCTGCCAAAAGGTGCTGGATCGGTCGGAACTGGGCGAAGCTATTTCACAATCCGAATCACTCTGGCTATTTCTTCGGCGGTCGGAACATGGACTTCTGGATCCGAACTGGACGATTTTTCTTTGAGCTTTCTTTTTATCAGAACCAACCCCTCGGGATCAGCTCTCCTTTTGCCCGAAGAAGTATTGCCCTGGTCAGAGGGCACTCCTTCTGGTTCGGTCAGAACCGAACCGGGCTGGCCATCCGGATCAGCAGATTTCTCAGCCTCCTTTTCCCTCAGTCTACCTAATCTCTTTTCCAGGGTAGATTTGGGAAAATTCTTACAAATTTGGCAGTCTGAATCGAGGTGGTCAAACCCCAGACAATAAACACAGGTGGTGTGGGGATCGGCCTTAGCAAAGACCTCCCCACACTCACTGCAGTGCTGAAACCCAGAGGGCCCGTTTTTTTTCTTGGGTTTCCCAGACATGGCCAACCTAACCAAACTTACCCTTTTTTCGGCAACCGCCAGGCAAGACTCCTTTATCGGTTCCTAACCATGTCACGGATGTTGGGGGAAAAAAAAAAAACGTTTCAAAACACATTTTTTTTTTTTAGAACTGTTAAGAACCGGTAACCACACACTAAAATTTACACAAGAATTAAACAAATGATCGGTTCAGCCGAACTGATCCACACTTTTACAAATTCCACACAGAAACACAGTACAAAACCTATCTAGTACTCACGATACCACAGACAGAGACTGAACCGAGTCATGCGGGAAACTTTTTTCCGTAAGAAACCGACTAAAAAATGACACTTAAACTGATTTCCAAACCGAGCTGCAGGAGAAATCTCCGGAGCGACTGTTCAGTGAGGTGGAGTAAAGAATCTGACGGTTAGCGTTCAAAGGGAAACAGACAGAGACGTCAACCGAGCTCGAGCTCAGCATTCTATGCTCTGCATAGAAAGGTTAACCCTTTGTTCTCTGGGGCAGTTTAAAGGCTGGGGCTAACTGCACTTGTCAGAATACAGCAAGACTTCAAGTTGTTTGAAACATATTTATGTGAAAATAAAATAATAAAAAATATTTTTGTACTACAAAAGGAAATTAAAAAACTCCTTTTTCCTAATAGACAACACAGTAGTGCGGCTACAAGGGCTTATGAAGGTGAGCACACCTTTTCTCATTTTTACTCCCTGCCAGCAGCACCTGAATGGCCACCATTGCCACAACACTGTGGGAATGAGCACAACCAAAAACTTTACAGTATTTTTATTAAAGAAAGGTACTTTTAAAAAACAGCACCACAGAAGTCTATGGAGTGTGCCCCTAGATTCTCCCGACTACTGTATTACAAAATGTGAGAGAGGGGGTGATGGTGCTCTGTATCGGGAAGTAGAAGGAAACAGGCTGTCAGCTCCACAAAGCCTAAATAGGAATCTTTCCCCTCACAAAAATCATACAATAAAAAATTATTTTTAAGCATCTCTGGACTCCGGGGCCGGTAAGGATCCTTGGTGCCTTTTAGGGTGGAAATTTTGTAGAAGAGCATGAACGGTACTCTTTAAGCTAAAAGTGGCAAAAAGGGAATAAGAAAAATTGTGGTTGAAACTGCATGCAACAGACAGAACACCCACACTTACGACTGAGCCACTGAAGCCAGTAACCCTGGTTCTAACACTATAAAGATGGGGATGGTGTGCAGGTGATTAGTGCTCTGTGGAGGTGATCTGAATCTATGGTAACATTGCTATCTTCTAAGGATCAAACTTCTCCATAAAACCCAACTCTCTGGTCAAGAAGCATGCTTCCCATTAAACAGGAGGAGCTGGCTAAACATCGAGGCTATGGTCCCCAACCCCATGTGGAGAATTAGCAATACTGGGAAGAGGAGTTACCTGGATCATCCTCATCTAAGAACCAGGCGGGTGAATGCAGCAGATCCTAAGGAACACATGAGACTGCAGACTGATAGCTACTGCACTACCCTCTGGGATAAAAGGGACATGCGTCGGAAAGACGCATTTAGGGCTTTTCGGCAGTCAAGATATAGCTGGGAGAAGCATAACCATGACATCCATCTAACACAGAAGGCTGAAGCAGATAAGCACAAGGCCTCTTTCTAGGCTTCATACACTGCCTTTGTCCGGCAATAAGATGGCTCTGCGCCCTTAGTTGTTATGTCAAGGCTGGCATAAACTCTGTTACATGCAGGCAGTTCAGAAAGCATGGCATATACAAGTTTGTCATTTTATTCAATGCCAAATGCAACTTCAAAATTGCAAAGGCCACAAACAGAGCTCAAAAATTTATGACACAGTGACCCTCAGTGTCAAAATTCAGTACGTGTCCAACTTGTACAGGATTTTAGGAGTGACACTGCCCCCAAACCACCTGATTCAATTAGGGTAAGGTGGAAGCAGAAGGAGGGTTCTCCTATGCCCCCCCCAAAGGAAAGTACAGTTACGCAAGAACTTACCGTAACAGTAGATCTACGAGAGGAGCTCTTGCAGCAAGCTGTAACAGTTAGGACTATGCCGCAGGCACTAGGACCCTCAGTCAACAGTACTAAGCAGGAACTGCCCCTGACGTCAGCCCTGGTACAAAAGGGGGGGGGACCCAGCTCCACCTCAGTTTCCCCGTCAAGGCCCGCGAACAAGCCCTGACAAGAGAAGGAGACAAAGCACTAGATGAAAATGTAGATGAAGATCTGCACACCTCGAGGGGGAAGGCGGGTGGGAAAGTAACGCCTGCTGCAAGAGCTCCTCTCAAAGATCTACTGTTACGGTAAGTTCTTACGTAACTGTACCATCTTACTTAGAGTGGGAGCTCTTGCAGCAGGCTATAACAGTTAGGATTGAATACCAAGCAGTCCCACACCAAAAAGGTGGTCGACCCCGGGAGGTGGAAAATGCTGACTCCAGAGGCCTAGGACAAAGTCCCAGCAAAACAGCCAGACCAAAACCGGCACGGCGTCTGGAGACGATATCCAAGCTGTAATGCTTGACAAAGGTATGCACAGAGTTCCAGGTCGTGTAGCTTAGATATGTCTTTATGGAGACATTTCTCAAGTGACAAAGAAACAGACACTCCCGAGTGGAGTGACCCCTGACCGAGCCAGTATGGGTTTATTGTGCTTTTCGTAGCAGAAGGATACACAGTGGAACGATCCACTTCAAAATCGTCTGCTTGGTCACCAGTTTGCCCAAGCATTGTGGTGCAAAGGCCACAAAGAGTTGCTCCGACTGACGGTGTGCAGCCG
Source organism: Neoceratodus forsteri (assembly GCA_016271365.2). NCBI lineage: Eukaryota > Metazoa > Chordata > Ceratodontiformes > Ceratodontidae > Neoceratodus > Neoceratodus forsteri. The sequence goes on from CM028129.1 coordinate 1,384,778,245, forward strand.
TCCTTTTGAAGTAATACCTCAAAGTCCTGTGGACATCCAATGTGTGAAGGAGAGCTTCCCCTCTATTATATGGGGAAGGGAAATAGACTGGAAGGTCAACCGACTGGTTGAGGGTCAACTCTGAGATCACTTCTGGAAGAAACTTAGGATTTGTTCTAAGGGAAACCCTTTCCCTGTGGAAAATCAAATATGGCTCTTTACACATCAGAGCCTGAAGCTTGGAAACTCTTCGAGCTGAGGTAATAGCAACCAAAAAACACACCTTCCAGGAAAGGAAACGCAGCTTACAATCTACTGCCAGCTCAAAAGGAGGGAGGGTTAGCTTCTCCAACACAAAAAGGAGGTCCCAGGGTGAGATAGGATCCCTAATGGGAGGTCTCGTATGCAAGATTCCCCTCAGAAAAAGTGCAGGCTACCTCCAACTGTGCTAAAGCCTTGTCTCCAATCAGAGCATGATAGGCGGAGACAGCCCACATGTGCACCTTAATAGAGGAGTAACTCAGGCCATGTTGTTACAAGGAGAGAAGGTACTGTAACGCTGAGCTCACTGGACAGGTGATGGGGTCCAAATGCTGTGACGAGGCCCATAAACAAAATCGCTTCCATTTCATAACATAGGCAGAGCGGGTGGAGGGCTTCCTCGCTGACACTAAGACTGCCGCTACCTCCGGGGAGACCCCATATCTCTGTTGGGCTATGTCTGACGGAGCCAAGCATGTAGATGTAAGGAACAGAGATCGGGATGTACCAGCGATTCCTGTTCCTGGGACAGCAAGAGCGAGCATATGGGCAGTGGAGTTGGAGGTTCCGACGACAGCCGCTGCAGGAGTGGGAACCAAATCTGCCGAGGCCATGGGGGGGGGGGGCTACTAGAATCCATCGAGCCCCTTCTGCCTGCAATTTCAGCAGAACTCTCTGAATGAGAAGGAAGGGCGGAAAGGCGTAGAGAAACCTCCCTGCCCAGCAAAGGGACAACACGTCTGACCAGAAAACTCCAGGCACGTGCTCTCGCGAGCAAAAAAATTGGCAGTCTGGTGTTGCGTGGTGACGCAAAGAGGTCCAGCTCTGGATGACTCCACTTGTCGACGAGCTGATCTGCTATGGACTGTAACAGCTCCCACTCAGGAGCTCTGGATCGAGACCTGCTTAAGCTGTCAGCCAGATTGTTCAGGATGCCTGGAACGTGCCCAGTACCAGACTCTCATCGCCTCCCTGCAAAGGGGATACAAATGAGTGCCCCCTTGCTTACTGATGTAATCGACGACAGCCATATTGTCTGTTTGAATTAGAAGAGAGCCCGGCACCAGGTCCTCTTGAAATGCCTTTAAGGCACAGAGGACCGCTCGCATCTCCAATACACTGATATGGAGAGATCGCTCCTCGGGTGTCCAAACCCCTTGCGTTTGATGAGCACCCAGGTGCGTTCCCCATCCCAGATCTGATGCATCTGTCATAAGGGTCTGACCTGGTGGCTCCGGACAAACCCTGACCCCTTTCTCCAAATTCCGGGGGTCTATCCACCGGAGCAAAATTCTCCTGGCTGGCTTGGTGATCCTGACTAGAAAGTCTAGATCGTTGGAGCCCTGGTCCCACTGCACCCTGGGCATCCACTGTGGGACCTGCATGTGGAGGCGGGCCAGAGGAGTGACTGGAATGGCTGCCGCCATGTGCCCCATGAGCCTAAGGGAAGTTCCTTGCTGGAACCTGAGGAGTTACTGAGATCCATTCGGCAGTCTCCTGCAGGCAATCGCCCCGGTCTGGGATTAGAAAGGCCATGCCCTGGACAGAATCCAGGACCGCTCCAATGAAGACAAGTCTCTGACTGGGCTCGGGGGATGATTTCTGAAAGTTCAGGGTGATCCCCAGCTCTCAGAACAGAGTATAAGTGTCTCCGAGGGCGTGAAGCAGGCTTGATCTGGACGGCGCTGTAAGCAGCCAATCGTCGAGGTAAGGGAAGACGTAATGCCCCTGACGCCTTACAGCCACAGCCACCACTGCCAAGCATTTTGTGAAGACTCAAGGAGCGGAGGAGAGGCTGAATGGTAGAACTCAGAATTGGTAGTGCTCCCCTTGGAAGCAAAATTTCAGAAACTTCCGGTGAGGAGGGAAGACCACAATATGCATATATGCATCTTGCACGTCTAGGGAGCAGAGCCAGTCCCCTTGGTGCAGTAGGGGAAGTAGACCTGGAAGGATCACCATCCTGAACCTTTTGTACTCTATAAAGAGATTGAAAGAGCTGAGGTCCAGAATGGGTCGAAGATCCTGCGTCTTTTTTGGGACCAGGAAGAAATGGGAATAAAACCCTTTTCCCCGCTGATGCAAGGGGACTACCTCTATTGCCTTTTTCTGCAAGAGGGTCCGAATTTCTCCTTCTATAAGTGGGATGTGAGAAGGAGGATATCGGGAGTACTTTGGTGGAGTATTTGGAGGGAACTCCGTGAACTCTAGCGTGTGTCCTCTCCTGATTATGTCCAGGACCCATTGGTCAGTTATCGATCTCCACCCTTCGAGATGAAGGGAGAAGCGGCCCCCGAGCGTCTCCCCGGAGTCTTCCTTTGGAAAGGGGGGGAGGCGGAAGGGATTCACTGGGCTGAGCCGGGCGTAGGCAGAGAGGCCTGGGAGGACTTGGGCCCACGGTTAGGAGCACCTCCAGGTTACTGGTTACCAGCCCTCCTACCAAAGCCGCCTCTCTGACCCTGCTGATTACCACAGGCTTGTCCACCTTGACCATCTGAGGGCTTGCAAAATGGCCGTTTCCGTTGCCGTCGCTGGTCGTCGCGGTACATTTGGCAGACCGACCAGATGGACTTTTCTGACTCCTGGAGATGTGAAATCAAAGCTTCCGTCTCCTGCCCAAACAACACGGTACCCTGGAATGGTAGATCCTTGATACCGGACTGCAGATCCTTATGAAAGTCCAAAACTCTTAACCAGGCATGGCGCCGAAGGCACACCCCACAAGCAGCTGCCCTGGCTGCCATATCTGCAGTGTCATACGAGGCTCTCAGGACATGAGAACCCACGTAGGAGCCAGATTTAAGTATGTCCAAAAGTTCCGTCTTCTGCTCGGATTCTGGCACGGCTAGTAGCTCCTGTCCCCGCTCCCACAGAGCATTCTGGTACTGGACCATATGCGTCAGGAAGTTAAGGGACTGGATGGAGCAGGTGGAGGCAGAGTAACCCTTCTTGCCCACCTGGTCCAAATAACAAGACTCCGGATCGGGAGGCTGCGAGCTAAGGTGCTTTGGCTGCCTGGACTTGTCATGGGCAGCCGTGATGAGCGAAGAGTACGCCTGGGGTTCTCTGCTAAAAAGGCTTCTGCCCTCAGGGCCTTATAAAGCCAGTACGATTTTTTGGGAACAGCCGGCATGGAGGCCGGGCGCTTCCAGGTAGTCCTGGTCAGGTCCTGGAAAGTGTCCACCAAAGAAGGGACCACCAATGGTTTCTGCTCCATTTGCCTCAGGTATTTGGCCAACCTTAGGCATTCCGGATCCAGGTCCTCCGTTTCCCTCTCACTGGAGGCCTGTATATGCCTTATGATGTCCATAACGGTCAGATCATCCAGAGGCGAGCAAGGCTGGTCCTTCTCTCCCGGGGACCGTCCGATGTCAAGAGAGGAAGAGGATGCCGATGAAGAGGAGGAAGATTGACTACTAGGTCTAGAATAGTCAGATCTCTCCTTGTGACCAGACTCTCTCGGTCATTGGTGGCTGGGGGACTGACGTTGGTCCAAAGACCGGCTCCAGTCCCGGCGACGGAGCATAAACCGACGTCCATCCAGAGGACCGACGTCCATCCAGAGGACCAACGTCAGGAGCGCTCTCGCCCAGAGAAATAAGAAGGGCCATGAGGGCGAGACCTGAACCGGCGACGGTCTCCAAAGTCCTTGGAGTGTCAGCAGTGGTCTTTGGACCGGGCGCGGGAACGAGCCCTGGGTGGAGGTGTGAGTGGCGCTCAGGGGACTTCCTCAGGAAGGCTCACCTCCAGGCTGTGGTTTGCCCACGGGTCAGTATCGGTGTCTGGGCTGGCAATGGGCGCTTCTAGCCTGCCCCCAACAAAGGAGCAACTCCTGCAGCTCGTCCTTGAGAAAACTTCGGCGCTCGGCCCAGAAAGGGAGTCTCCAGGACATCAGCCCTCGAAGGGGAGCCCTCTTGGGAGCCCGGGGGGGAGGAGGACTTGGGGGACGGGAACATCGGCTGATCCGTGGCCTCGCCCGAACCCTTCGCCCCTACAACCGGCATCAAAGGAGGAACTGATGACAGAGTGTCTCGTGGGGGCGTCAGAGAGTCCTTCGGCTCCGAAGGCGCGCCTTTAGCAGGCGGCGCCGGGGCCTTGAGAGGTGGGACCGAAGTTTTCACCTACAAGGTCTTGGTGGTAACCCTTAGCGGGGTTACCTTAGGCTTGGCCGGCTTCTCCCCCGATGGACCGGCCTTGGCCTGGGACGACTTTGGATGCTCACCTGGGCCGGGGACACCACCGTGCTTTCTGAGATAAGACCCACAGTGAGCGGGACCTGAACCGTGTCGAGACCTACTGCGGTCTTTCCTGTGGCGCTTGGTCTTCTCCTTGCGCTTCCCCTCCAAAGTGTGCAGATCCATCTTTTTTTCTAGCAAAAATGCCTTCAGAGGCCTTGAGACGTCGGATCCGGGTCTGGCTGGTGAACGCCTGGCAGGCTGAGAAGGCCGCAGTATCGTGGTCCGGCCCGAGGCAGAAGACGCAGCGCTTGTGTCCATCTTTGGCGGGGATCTGCCGCCCGCAGTCGCACTTGTTTTGGTGAATCTCCGGGGAGACCGACGACGGCAAAGACATCCGTCGAAACACTTCAAAAAAAAAAAAAAAGATGTCGAAAAAACGGCACAAAACAGTTGGAAAAAGGAATTTCACTGTTCCTGGCAAGCTGAGGAAGAAGGTTTCTTCTCACGTGCACAGGACTTGGCGGGAAAAGAACTGAAGTGGAGCTGGGTCCGCCCCCTTTTGTACCAGGGCTGACAGGGCGGGGCCGACATCGGTCCCTGCTTATTACTGCTGGCTGAGAAGTTTTCCGGAGGGTCTTAGTGCCTGGGGCATAGTCCTAACTGTTACAGCCTGCTGCAAGAGCTCCCACTTGAAGTAAGATCTGGGAGGTGAGACTGCAGAGAAGTAGCCAAGTTTCCTCCTCACCACTTTAACAGGAATATATATATATATATATATATATATATATATATATATATTAACTCTTTTACTGCCCGTTTGTATCCACTAACTTCTCTGGTGTAGTCTCTCAGCCAAGGCTCTGCTAACCCACCTGAAACCCGGTTCATCCTCGGGCACCTTCCCTCCCAACCCGACTCCGAGTCCCGAGGGACTGCCACTCCTCCAGTGCTCTATCTAGAATGCTGGCGGGTGACACTATTTCTAGGGAGGTCCCCGGAGAGTGCTTCCTGGAGGCCCGGCATAAGGCCATTGCTCCTGGACCTGCCTTCGCCTGTCAGTGGGAGGGTGTTTTTTCTCTACTTGTTTACTCCCCACCACCCCCACCACCCCCCAGAGCTCGAACATGCAATGACGGCCAGCGTCCACCAAGCTCCACCCCCCAGTGCCATACAGCTGCAACACAAGTACCAGGCTACCTCCGACAGCCGCCAGAGGTTGCTCTGGAGCGACACAATGCCCTACACCCTCCCTGGGGAGGGAGAACTGTCCATCAGACGCTCAATCCCTCCCCACCCCTGCCAAACCGCAACGGCCTGGGCTCGTTCCCGAACTCGGTGTTCGCTAGCATGACGCAAGGTGAGGCGTCTAATGCCTTAACCCTCAGCGCCACCGGGCCAGCTAGGTTAGCAGGAATATAACTAGAAAATATTGGTATGGTATTTCAGAACTCCTACAATAACAAAACATTTCCACAGCAGTCATTCAGATCAGTGCTGGTGTCAGTGTGAGGAATGCATAGGCACACACCATCATATTTTTGGGGTTTGCCCACAGTTATTGAAGTTCTGGTCACAAATTCAACATATAGACAAATCACAGGGGAGGAACATACCTAAAACTTTCACTGATTTAGTGCTGGGCTTCCCCACACTAATGAAAGGAAGCAGACAGAGTTGTAAACTGGGCCACATCCTACAAGTGGCAGCATTAAAATGCATCTCTATTAATTGGTTGTCCACCACTCCCCCTACAGTAGAACAGTGGAGAGTGAAAAGTTAACTATATAGACAGACTGAAGAAAATCACCGGTGCCTTGAAATTAGAGGAGAAAAAAAGTCATAGGTCTCTGGTCTCCATGGCACAGATTTCATAACCTAGAGGTAGATGACCTCACCAGCACAGATTCTGAACGAGCAGACCCGTGCCATATGGTGGCTGATCTGGTATGAAAGTTAAATGACACCTAAGTAGCCCCTTGAGATGAGGGCTCCACCCCAGTCACAAAAATAATGCTGGGTAGGGGAAAGTTTGACAGTTAGTTTGAGAGGCACAATACATAAGATCAAGTCTATGCTTTAACTACTTTTCTTGCAAGCTGTAAAAGCCTGAGCAGCAAGGGCGGAAGTGCCTGACTCTGGAAGAATATGTATTACACACTACTTACCTAGAATATGGACTGAAGTGTGGACTCATATTTATTGGGAACCATGATTGATGGGACTAGCTGTTGCATATCATAGTTCGAGAGACTTGGGTGCATCTAGGCAATTGTAATAGAGGAAGAGGGGGTGAAGAAAACCTAAAAATTGTGCAGATTTCTGTTCTGGTTAAAGGTTTCCCTATTTTATATTGAGAACAAAAGTTATTTGTAACTGGTAGCATTATAAATTCGTAATCCAACTGCAATTTGTAATCCAACTACAACTGATGCAGCCCTGAACTACTGCTATATTAACTGTGACATTTTTTACTCAATCAACATCTTTGCCTCCCCTCAGCCAAATCCAGCCCCAGTTTCACCTGCATCCGTTGCTGTGTCACCTCCTTCCGACTGATCCTCCTCATTTTCTCTACCCCTCCTCCTCAGTTTCCTCTTTCATGAGGCTTCATATCTACTCTCCCCAGTCTGCTTGCATTTCCCTTTTTTTCCTCACATGGACCCTTTCTTACCTTTCTGGCTCTCCTTCAGTACCCTACTGTCTTCCCTCTGCATCTTCCTCTTCTCATCCTCCCCCTCCTCCCTCCCTAAGCCCCCTCTTGCCACTCAGCTACTAACCTTAACTTCATCCCAGTTACCCTCTACTCAGAATACAATGCTACCTCCTCACCAGCTACCTCATCCCCACTCCCCCAATCTACTACCCCTCCTTTCCCTATCCATCACGGATTACTCTGTTACTCTGGCCTCCACTCAGCAGCTATCCAGCAGCTTCTCCCTCCCTGACGCCCCTTTTGAGCACCCTCCCACATCCGCAGATACAAACAAAAGTCCCTTGCCCCACACCTCCACCTCCTGGTTCTCCTACTCTTTCTCGCAGGGGACACCGAACCAAATCCTAGCCCCTCTAGCCCTAGCACCTTTCTCTCACAAGCTCTCCCGAAAGGCCAGCGTATCTTCCATGTAAATGCACGCAGCCTTCTTCCCAAGCTGGACGACCTAAAAATACAGGTCACTCACCTGTAACAGGAGTTCTAGGAATGGTATATGTTGTTCATCCACACTGTCTGGCAGGTATCCTTGCCGCTTTAATTCTTGCCGGAAGGTCTTCAAGCTGGCTCCTCCCACCCACCCGGGTGGTAAAACTCTCGGCTCCGCCCCATGACGCCAGATCCGGCCCGCTGGAAGCTCAGGTTGTGCGTCGAAGCCGGGGAGGTCAGGTGGATCGTGTGGATGAACAACATATACCATTCCTAGAACTCCTGTTACAGGTGAGTAACCTGTATTTCTAGGGACATGGATATGTTGTTCAACCGCACTGTCTGGCAGACTCCTAGCAGTTCTCCGGGAGGAGGGAGGCAAGGCACACACCCCCAAAACTTACTTGGGAAAGAGAGATTGGAGAGCTGAGGCCCCAAACCCAGCATCCCGGTGTGACTCAAGGTCGATGTGGTAGTGGGTAATGAAGGTACGTGCCGACTTCCAGGTAGCAGCCCTGCAGATATCCTGGATAGGGACATCCCTGGAAGCAGCTACCGATGCAGCGGTATGGTGGGTAAAATGAGCTCTTATCCCTCTGGGAGGCTCCATGCCCCCCAACCTGTAGCAGAGCTCTATGCAGGAGGTGATCCACCTGCCTATCGTCCGCTTTGCTGCAGGTCTGCCAGGTGCCGCTTCAGCGAGGTGACAAACAGCTGGTGAACCTCTCCCCGAACTTCAGCCGTCCGCTCCTTATAATAAGCGAGCGCTCGTCTAGGGTCCAAAGTATGGAGCCTATACTCGGCCTCCGAGGTGTGATTGGGGTAGAACACCGGCAGAGTCAACACCTGGTTAAGGTGAAACTCCGACACCACCTTCGGGAGGAACTTCGGGTGGGGGCCCAGGACAACCTTGTCCCTGTGGAAGACCAGGTAGGGATGCTCGATGGAAAGTGCCTGGAGCTCTCCCATCCTTCTGGCTGACGTGATAGCCACCAAGAAGGTGGTCTTCCACGACAGGTGTGAAAGATCACACCTGTGCATTGGTTCGAATGGCTTGCCCTTGAGCTTGGCCAATACCAGCAGTAGAGTCGCACCGGAGGGGAAATGTGGTCAAGGCCTTTGAAAAAGCGCCCGACCACCTTCTCCTGTGTCACCGACTGCTTGTTGGCCCGAGCCCGGTAAGCAGAGATGGCTGCCAGGTGCACCTTAAGGGTCGTCGACCGAAGCCCTTGCTGAGAAAGGGACCACAGGTAGCCCAGAATGTTTGCCAAGGGGCAGTCGGAAGGGTCCAAGCCCTTCCCCTGACACCAAATGGAAAACCTCTTCCATTTGAAGGCATAGCATTTTCTGGTCGACTCCTTACGGGACACCTCAACGACGTTGAGGACCTCGTCGGAAAGACCCAAGGCCTGGAACTCTAGCCGCTCAGGAACCAGGCCGTCAGGTGCAGGGATTGAAGGTCCGGATGGAATACCTTCCCCTGATTGACTGAGATCAGGTCCGGGCGGGCTGGAAGCCGCTTCTGGAGCCTGGAGCTGAGGCTGAGGAGATCTAGATACCAGAACTGACGGGGCCAGTCTGGGGCTACCAGAATCACCTGCGCCTTGTCCCTCCTCACCTTGAGAAGCACCTTGTGGATCAAGGAAAATGGGGGAAAGGCGTAGAAGAGGCCCGGGGTCCACGGCCTCGAGAAGGCATCCCCCTGCAGCGAGCCCTGCTGAGGGGGGCGGGCATGGAACAGACTCAGCTTCGCATTCTCCCTGGAGGCAAACAGGTCCACCTGAGGCGTGCCCCAGTGAGAGAACAGATCTTGTACTACCTCCAGCAGGAGAGACCATTCGTGAAACGCAGCCCCTATCCGGCTTAGGGCATCGGCCAGGGTGTTGGAGGCTCCTGCCACGTGAATGGCTAGGAGATCCGCCTCCATGCTGCGCACTAGGGACTAAATGCGGAGAGCTTCCTTGCATAACAGCAAGGAGCGCGTCCCGCCCTGGCGGTTCAGATAGTACATGGTCGTGGTGTTGTCCGTCTGGACCTGAACCACTTGACCCCGTAGAAACGGAGCGAAGGCGGTGAGAGCTAGACGGACCGCTTGGAGCTCCAGCAGGTTGATGTGGCATCGGGACTCCCGAGGGGACCAGAAGCCGTGCGCTTGGTGTTCCCCCAGATGGGCACCCCAACCCATCAGAGATGCGTCGGTCGAGAGAGAGACCGCCGGCTCGGGGCGGAAGAATGGGATACCCTCCTGCTGATGAGCTGGAACGATCTACCACTGGAGAGCGTTCCACATCTCCTGGGTCACTGTCATGGGCCGGTCCAACGGATCGCGGCGTTGTGACCACTGGCTGGCCAGTCCCCATTGAAGGGGACGCATGTACCAACGGACCACGCTGGTGCAGGCCACCATGAGGCCCAGGAGGCACAGGAAGTCCCGGGCAGGGCGCAATTGCCCAACCAGAAATAATTGGACAAAGGAGGAAAGAACCTCGGCCCTGTCCGCCGGGAGCCGTGCTCTGGCTCGCAGAGAGTCGAGCTCTGCCCCGATGAACAGAATCACCTGCGTTGGCACAAGTTCCGACTTGGCCTCGTTGATGAGGAGGCCAACCTGAGAGCAAACCTGGAGGGCCAGATCTCTGGACCGCTCCACCTCCTGTCTGGAGGGGGCTGCTATCAGCCAATCATCCAGGTAAGGGTACACCCGGACACCTCGGCGCCGCAGGAATGCTGTCACCACTGCCATGCATTTGGTGAAGACCCTGGGAGCTAGGGAGAGGCCGAAGGGCATGGCTCGGAACTCGAAAAGGGATCCCTCTGCTCTGAAGCGGAGGAATCTCTGATGGGATGGACGGATTGGGACGTGAAAGAACGCGTCCTGGAGGTCCAGGGATTATCTGAGCCAGAGTGACCATCCTGAAGGTCCGAGACCTTAGGAACTTGTTCAGGTCGTGCAGGTTGAGAATGGGGCGCCAGCCCCCCAGTCCGTTTTGGGACCAGGAAGTACCTGGACACAAACCCCGGGTCTGAAGGAAGGTCCGCCACCTTCCTGATTACCTCTTTCTCGAGGAGCAGGGCAATGTCGGCCCAGCGGGCCAACAGCGAGGCTGCGGACCCCGTGGCCCCCCGAGGGGCAACGGCTTGAAAAGGCGGAACCTGCTTGCACTCCAGAGGCAGGCCTTTTCCTACCACCTCCAACACCCAGCGGTCCGTGGTGATAGCGGACCAGGCGGAAAGGAAGTGGCAGAGTCGTCCCCCCACAGGGGGAACCCAGAGGGGAGTGACGAGGTTGGGGGCGACACCCCTCAACCCGTCACTGGGCAGGCTTGGAGGAAGAACCGGTCGAGGGACCTCCTGGGCCTTTACCTCCTTGCTTCCTGTTGGAGGAAGCTGTCGGCTTGGGTTTGGGACGCCAAGCGCGAGCCTGCTGGCCCTGTTGCTGGTGCTGCTGTGCCAGTCGAGGAGCAGGGACCGAAGGACGAAAGGGCTTCTGCTGCTGATGGCGGCCTTTGTCCCTCTGGGTGGAGGTGACCGAGTCCAGAGTGGCATTGGACTTTTCGATCCGCTGGAGGTGTCCCTCCACTCCAGGGCCGAAGAGGTCAGTCCCCAAGAAGGGGACGTCCGCCAACTTGTGCTGGGTATCCGCTGTGAAAGTGGATATCCTCAGCCACGCCCTGCGTCGCATGGCCACTGCGGCCGCTACTGACCTGGCACAGGAATCACCTATGTCCAAAGCAGTCTGGAGCTGCTGCTTCGCCACCGCCCTGGTCCCGCACCTGGCGGACCGTGGTCTGCAGGTCAGGCGGGAGATGAGGAACAACCTCATCCAGAGAGTCCATGAGGGCATGGGAGAAGTTTGCCATCAGCACGGCCGAGCTGGCCTGTCGGAGGCCGAGGGAGGACGCAGCGTACACCTTGCGCCCGGCAAAGTCCAACTTTTTGGACTCCTTGTCGGGGGGCTTGTCCACATCCCGAGCGTTACCAGAACGCCGGAAAACGCTGTCGGTGACTAACCCCTCAGCAGAGGGGTGTTCTGAGAAACCGGGCAAAGAGCCGGTAGCGACCGCATACTTCCTGGCCATCCTGGCCGGAGGCGCTGGACAGGAAGCAGGCCGCTGCCAAAGCTTCAAGGCTGGGCCAACAATGGCCTCAGCCACTGGAAAGACCTCCGTGGGAGAATCCCCGCGGTCCAGAATCTCCGTCAGGGGATACTTGGCCCGTTTGGACACGGGCTCGAGCTGCATCCCGTGGACTCCGAGATGAGTCAAGCAGACCCAAGAAGGACGGCGGCGCATCGTCCACTGACTGGCTCTCGGAGGACTCCAGATCGCACTGCCTGGAGAACAAGGAGGAATCGTCGTCGGATTCCGAAGAGTCTGCGAAGAGCTGCCTCTGCCCTGAGCCACCCTCCACCTGCCAAGGACGGTCGGGAGTGAGGGTGACCGACAACCTGTGGGGCAGGCCATGACCTGACCAAGAACTCTTGGTCGGGGCCCCCGACTTAGGTTGTGGAGGCGGAGGTTCCACCACAATCGGTGGACCAGCTGGTTTCGGCTTAGCAACTGGCTCTGGTGCAGGCAACTCGACTGGAACAAGTGGTTGCTTCGGCCATTCCGGCGACAGCCACTTGATGGCCGGGGTCTTAGCCGGGGTCGGCTTAGGCCCGGATAACAGCAACTGCTGCCACATCAAATCCTCGTAGCGCCGGCGCAACTTGCGTCGAAGCCTCTCCTCACCGAGGAGGAGGGGCCGAGGCGGGCGTCGCGGCCGCTGTCTTGAGACAGAGACACTTGATGGCGCGGGCAGCTGGACTGAGAAGAGGTCAGAGCCGAGACCCCGGGGCGCTTCCTCCTCGAGGCGATAAACTGCTCGAGCTGCTCAGCCGAGCCAGCCGCGGACACATCGCGAGCCTCTTTGAATTTCCTGTGAAAGCGTTCAGCGGGGAACAAAGCTAAGCGGGCAGCGCGATCGTCGGTAGAACACTGGCCGAAGTGAACGGGCACAACTCAAGCCTGCGGGACGGGATTCAGGCCTACAGTAGACGACGTGGAGTGCGGATCTGTCCTGGACATTTCGATTCGCAGGGGCACCTCCGAAAGCCAGAAACAGATTTGTCCATCGCAGCCGCGAGGGAAAAAGAAGACCGAAGTTTGGAAAACTTCAAAATTAATTTCGGGCGAACCAAAGAATTAGGATCCAGTCTCAAACGCAGAGCGCTAAGGAGGGAACCTGAGCTTCCAAACGGTAAGGAAGATCTGGCGTCATGGGGCGGAGCCGAGAGTTTTACCACCCGGGTGAGTGGGAGGAGCCAGCTTGAAGACCTTCCGGCAAGAATTAAAGTGGCAAGGATACCTGCCAGACAGTGTGGATGAACAACATATCCATGTCCCTAGAAGTATGGGTTGCTCTACACTCCCCAGACTTACTTGTACTTTAGAAACCTGGTCATCCTCCAGTGTCCCCGACTCCCAACTGGCCCTTCCTGATTTCACCCTCTTCAGAGAGGACCGAGGAAAACATGGAGAGGGGTAGCCATCTACTCCCACACCTCCCTAAACTGATCCATCTCACACGGTGAAATGCTTTCCACCTCTCATGAGTTTCTCCTAACCTCTATCACCCTGCCATCCTCCTCTCCATTTTTTGTTGGAGTCTTACATGCCTTCTCAAGTTTCCCTCTACATTGCTAGTCTCCCACATCGCTGCCATCTCCACCCTCGCTAACACTAGCGAGTTCATTCTACTGGGCGACTTTAATCTTGACTGGCTCTGCCCCACCTCACTTAACTCTTGCCAGCAGATCGGGCGCTAAGCCTTTCTCAAATCTGCCCGGTGGCTGAGGTTAGCGCTGGATGCCACACCTCGGCGAATGCCCGGCGGCCGAGTTCGAAGCAGCTCGGTGCCGAGGGTCGGCAGGAGGGACTGAATGAGCACCGCAGGGCTGCCTCCTGTCCCGGGGAAGGGGCATGAGGGAGCTCGGCGCTCCGGCCGCTCCTGGTGGAGACCGGGGGGCGCTGCAGTAGCGCAGAGCGGCACGTAATAGCATGCCTGACGCTGGCAGAGTAGCCATGCACCACTGTGTCAGGGAGTGCGTGGAACAGAACACAAGAAAACCCCGGTTCTAGGGTAGGCGACGGCACCAATCCCCATGCCCACGACTGGGTCTAACTTGGCCGGCCTTCACAGATCCTCCGCCCAGGGCCCACATCAACTGGAGTCTACAAAGTTAAGACTGCCCAAAGTAGTAAGGGCGGCCCCACCCCGGAGAGGTTAAGCTGGGGTTGCCAGCTGCGAGGCAGGGGCGGAGGAGAGGAGAGTTCGGTCGGGGAGACTTCAGGCACAGCAGGATAAGGTTGGATGCCTGAGAGAGGCTCCTAGAACCGCGACCGGAGGGAAAAAGAATTGGGGGGAAAAAAAAATTACCTTTCTCAAATGATCAAAGAGCCCATGTGTCCTAATCCAAAGTCACAGTCTTACTCACTGCTGGAATCAGTGCTCTCCACTCACCCTAATCATATTTCTTCTGCTGGCATCCTACCTGATGTGCTCAGTGACCACTGCCCCGCCTACTGTATAAGGAAGGCCCATTCCCCACCCTCTCCCCCAAAATACATCCAATTCCACATGCTGAAATCCCTTGATGTACATAAACTTCTCCAGGATCTATCTCTGGCCAACTGGAGCCCCATCCTATCCTCCCTCTCAGCTGACTCCACACTCTCCCACTTCACCTCCATCTTTCTGCATATCAGGGATACCCAAGCCGCCCCTTACAACAGCTAAGAGTAAGACGCAACCACCATCCCTGGATAACCCCTGATATCCTGGCCAAGTGCAGATCTCGTGATCACGCTTGGCATCGTTTCAAAGTTTCAGGCACCTAATCTCACCTACAGGTCATCTGGACCCTCCGCAGCAATTGTACCTCTAGCATCAGGCGCGAAAAATCCAACTTCTTTGAAATGCAGCTGCACCCCTCTAATAGCACTCCCATCTTCCTTTTTGCAGGACGTTTGTTCGCTTCTCCACTCCTCCTCTAACTCCCCCCCCCCCCAAATCCGGGTGGATGGCTCAATCGCATCAGACCAGCTCACACTGTCGAGGCCCTCAACGAATATTTCACTTCCTGTGCTGTTCCCACAGGCCCTCCCCCATCCCATCTCACTTCCCCTTTCCCCCCTTCCTCTCAGTCTTCTGGACTCCATCTCCCATCTATTCTACCATCAGAAGTTTTGAGAACCCTCAGCTCTCTCAACCTCAACCAATCTAGCCCCAATGGACTGCATCCTAGGCTTCTAAAAATATCTGCCCCTTCAATAGTGACCCTGTTAACCTAAATCCTAAATCTCTCTCTCTCTCTCCTCCTCCCCCTCCTCTACCACTGTCCCATTCACCTGGAAATCTGTAATAGTTCTCCCCTTGCACAAAGGCAGCGACCCTACTTTCCCTTGAAACTTCCACCCGCTCTCACTTCTTCCCACCCTTGCCAAAGTGCAAGAAGAAAAAATTACTCACCTTAGTAATTGTGTTTCTTCTAATGGAGTCTTGCTGTATTCTGACAATATGCAGTTAGCCCCAGCACTTAAACTGCTCCGCAGAGGAAAGAGTCAACTCTATGCCAGAGCATAGAACGTTGAGCTCAAGCTCAGTTCAAACCTCTGTCTGCTGCACTTCCAAGTGTAACCATCAGATTCTTATGAGCCAATACTAACTAGCTACACCTACTGTGTGGAAATTGCAAAATCACTAGCCCAAACGGCAATCAAGTATTTTGGATCCCAAAATACTCAAATCGAGAAATCCAAAAGAAAAAACTAGGTAGTGAACAACTATAACTATCAAAAACAATATAACATAACCCATACTCCCTCTATAAAAAGGGAAAGTGCCAAGTACATCCCTGAGGTGCAGCACTGCACCGGTCAGCCCACTTCCCAAAAAACAGGTTCTGAAGGGGGGTTCAGAATACAGCAAGACTCCATTAGAAGAAACACAATTACTGAGGTGAGTAATTTTTTTCTTCAAACAACATGAAGTCATGCTGTATTCTGACTTATTGCAGACTACTAAGCAGTACCTCCATGGAGGAGGGACAGAACCTATTTTGGGAATAGGCTCTGCAGTACTGCTGTACCAAACCTAGCATCACTCCTATCCTGGATATCCAGAGAGTAATGCTTGATGAATGTATGGACTGTTTTCCAGGTGGCTGCTTTTCATACCTCTAATAAGGGTACATCCCTGGCAGCAGCCAAGGAAGCAGCTGTACCTCTAGTCGAATGAGCCCTCAGGCCTGAGGGGAGGTACTCTGCCTAGCTTTTCATAGCAGAACTGTATATAAGAAGACAATCCATCTGGCAATAGTTCTCTTACTAGCAGGTTTACTCATCCCCACTTCACCATAAGTGAGTAACAACTGGTGGGAGTCAAACCTAAGTGCCTTAGTATGGTCAATGTAGTAGCTAAGGGACCTTTTAACATCAAAACTGTGTAATCTTCTCTCTCCTGAAGAAGAATGATCAGTGAAGAACACAGGAAGAGACATGGATTGGTTCAGATGGAATTCTGAAACCACTCTGGGTAAGAACCCCCTGTTGGTTCTAAGGACCACCTTATCTCTACGGAATGAGAGAAAATCAGGCTCCACTGACAGAGCTTGTAATTTACTGATACACCTGGCAGAGGTAATACCTACCAGGAACACAGTTTTCCAAGTCAAGTACTTAAGTTCTACTGAGGCCAAAGGCTCAAAAAGGGGGTTGCGTAAGCCGAGCAATGCAAACACTGAGATCCCAAGCAGGAGTAGGATCCCTAAAGGGGGGGATTGGTATGAAGCAATCCTTTGAAGAATTTACAGAAAACAGGGTAAGATGCCAGTGAGGAGGGCTTTCCCACTGACAGAAATGCAGGAACAGCTGACAAGTGTACGTTGAGGGTAGCTGGTGTGAGGCCTAAGCCATTAAGATGAACCATATAATCCAAAACTGTAGCCAAGTCGGCAGAATCTTGGGATATGTGCTTACTGGAACACCAAATGCTAATCTTTTCCATTTGGAATTATAAGTTTTTCTGGTGGCAGGTTTTTGAGAGGCCTCCAGAATGTCCAGAACCCCTTGAGACAAATTCAGACTTGCATATTATAGCTCTTCAAGAGCCATGCCTTGAGATTGACAGACCGAAGGTTGGGGTACCAAATTCTGCCGAGAGGAGGTTAGTAGACTGTGATTCTTGGGAACAGCTAAGGGGAGATGGACTGCCAGGGACAGTAACAGAGGATACCAAGGCTGTCTGGCCCAGTCTGGAGCAATCAGGATCACTTTCAGGGATCGACAAATTTTAAATTTACGTGCTAGTCCAGGACAACTAGCCTAGCCAAAAATGGTAGTCCCAGTGTTCAGAGTGGTAGTCCATGGTCGGAAGGCTATATTTTAAGGCAACTTTTTTTTTTTAATTACATAGAAGCAAAGTAAATGGTGTTGGGGGTTGTATTAATACTACGTAGATGTTGGCTATTGGAAAAAAACAGAAAAAAATCACACTCCTTTTATACACAAATAAAGTTTATTTTGTAATATTTCACTGTGTATCTCCTTGTCTGGGAGGGAGACTGGGGAGGATGTGATGGGGCATTAGCTGGGGATGGGAACTGGGGAGACAGTGGTCAAACACCACTCGTACAAACAATTTGATTGAAGCTTTGATGACTGCAGGCAGCAGCCACTAGCCAGGGTATGGTCAGAGACAGGGAAGCAGTAGAAAGGGAATCCTTCTTAGTCTACAACATTCCTAAAACTGCTCAAGTGTCCTCCACAGATCCACACAACACAAGGCAAGTGCCATCGCACACACCTTTTTAGCTGAACTTTCACTGTTCTGTTGGTACAGTTAATAACCACCTGGGTGTCTGTTAGGGTAGAGTACAAGGCATCATGGCTGAATTAATGTTTTGTAAATTTTATGGGGGCAGTTACACACACTTGCACTTTAGTTCAGTACAGACAATTTCCTTTTTTCTTCTGTAGTCTGTACAACATTAGTCTCCTCCTCCCGTCACCCCAAACTTCCTGAGTGTCCCACAGAAGACCCCCACACACAAGGCAAGTTCAGTCCCTGTACACTTTTCACCAAACTGTCACACTGCTGTGTTGTGGTACACTTATCCTCTGTGTACTTATACAGCACCTCTCACTCTTACAACTGCCCAAGTGCCCCACGGACACACCAAGACCTGACAATTAGTCCCGTTTCTGACCCAGTCCCCTACATCCTTGGTCACTGTGCTGTTTATATCCTCTCATATATAGCACTCCTGTTACCCCAGACAGCTCAATCAAGTGCCCCACACTGCACATCAGGACCAGACCCCCCTTCCTGTTGAACACTACACTACTAGCAGTACTTTTATTTTAGTCAGTGCTCCTTTTGTTTTTCCCCCTCTTTGTTTTGCTTAAATTACAAGCAGCCAGTTGTACTATCTTTCTGGTGCCTGGTTATTGGGTCAGTGTGACTTGGGGTCTTCCAGTTTTGTCAGTCAGTGACAGTGTACTGTAATGTATTTTTTTCTCTGAATCATCCCCTTTTTTTAACACTTCACTTTTCTTTGTCTGTGATCAGGTCGTTGATCCTGTGTGCCCAGGACAGACCATCAACTCAACTGGCCCAAGTCTCCCACCTCGACTCCTCCCCATTTCACAGTCTTCCACGTTTTCTTTTTTTTCTTTTGACCCAAAAGTTTGTTGTTTTTTTTGAGCAGTTCTCCAAAAATGCTGTACAGTAGGAGTTGGGACCAACTCAGACTATTAAGCCCTGCACTGGAAGACATACCCTAAGCTGCCTCCACTGAACTAAGTCACAGTAACACTGGCTCCAAGTCTGAACAGACTGTGTCTGCACCTCTCAAGTGGTTGTTACATGGCTGCTTGTCTCAGTGCATTACCCTCCTCACGCCGCCTCCCACTGTGCAGAACTGGCGGGCTGCGGCATGTCAACACACCAATCATCGACTCACCGGTCTGTCCTGTTGGCATCACTGGGTGCAGATGACCTGATGTCTGGGTGAGCAGAGCGGGTCGGGTGGAAGTCACCATTGCCGCAGGCATGCTCGCAATCCCACTGGTACGCGTTATTGGTTTCTGCTTTGGCAGCGGCAGGCGGCGCTCCCATCTAGTGTTACACAGCAAACAATTAGGTGAACCAACCAAGCCGGATAGACGATCGGTGCTCCGCTGCTCCTCCACAGCTGAACGAGGGACATCTAGCGGCAGAAGCAGAAAAGAGCAGCACAGAACAAAAAGAAAAGGCAACACTAATTTGGTTGTCCATGGGACAACCTAGTGCTCTGAAACTGCTTGTCCGGTAGTATAAAATTGTAGCCCGGGACGTCGGGCTATGGGATTTGTCGATCCCTGATCACTTTGCAAGATTGTGACCTTATCTTGACCAGAACTCTGAATAATAAAGGAAAGGAGGGAAAGGCATACAGAAATTTCCCCTGCCAAACCAGAAGTAGAGCATCCAGGGGGACTGAGCCCAATACTGGGGGTCTGCAACAAAAGAGAGGAAGTTGGTGATTGTCTGGGGCTGCAGAGAGATCTATCTCTGGAGTGCCCCACCGTGAGAATATCATCTTCAACACTAAGGGGTCCATGGACCACTCGTGATGGCCCTGAGAAATCCTGCTCAAAGCATCTGCTAGCACACTGTCCTTCCCTGGAAGGTGGACTGCTACCAGAGACATCTGTAAAGGATAAGCCAGGGACCATAATTTCATGGCTTCCATGCACAAGGCCGTAGACCGGGTGCCTCCCTGCTTGTGGATGTACCACATGGTGATGGTGTTGTCTGTCCTGACCTGAACCACCGTGTTCTGTACTGATTCTGAGAAGGCTTGTAGAGCCAGGTACACCACCCTGAGCTCTAACAGACTGATGTGAAGTACAGATTCCTGAAGGGACCACACTCCCCGTGCTGTAAGTGCCCCCAAGTGAGCACCCCATCCCAGGAGAGAGGCATCTGTGGTGAGAACCACAGAATGAGACTGGTGATGAATGGGACTCCTTGTCTAAGGTTGTTTTGGTCCAACCACCACTGGAGAGCTTGGATCAGAGTCTGAGTCACTGGAATCAGTCTGGTTAGAGGGTCTTTTTTCTGGGACCAAAAAGCCCTCAAGTGGAACCGAATGTCCCTCATCTGAAATCTGGCACCTTGTACCACTGCAGTGGAGGCTGCCAAGTGGGCCAGGAGCTGAAGAAAATACCTTGCTAGTCAAGAGACCAGAAGGCGAAAAGAAGAAGCCCGGTCTGTGAGGGCCTTTACCCTTGCAAGAGGAAGAAAGGTTCTTGCTTGGACAGTGTCCAACTCTACCCCATGAAGGTCAGGAGTTGCATTGGTTCAAAAAAATGGAAATTACGTACTTACCGTAATTATTGATCTTCTTGGACAGTCTCCATCACTCATTCACACTAGTGGGATAGCGCCGGAGGCGCTAGGACCTAGCGGAAGCCTAAAATTTTCTGAAGGGTCGGCGCCGAGACAGGACCACACATGCGCGGCGCCACGAGACTAGCTCGCGCCTATGTAGGCTATCTCGGCATCGATTCTCCAACCGCCTCAGTACCTTTTCGATCAAGGAGGTGCAGCGTAACTGATGAGAATAATTCATCCTGAGTTTCTGGGCCTGAGAGGGCCCAGATGGTCTTTGTAAGAAAGGTCAAAGAATAATGTCCTCACAGTCTGAACCATAGGACCATGAAGACCAGGAAAGAAAAAGAGTGCACCCAGGGGATGGTGGGTGGGCGTGTGAATGAGTGATGGAGACTGTCCAAGAAGATCAATAATTACGGTAAGTACGTAATTTCCATATCTTCCTGGACTAAGTCTCCATCACACATTCACAATAGCGGGAGTACCAAGCTAAAACCAACAACCCTGAGTAGGGTGGTAGGAGACAGGGTTCACTCAAAAAAGCCAAGGACTGTCCTGCTAATAAAAAGCGCTCGTCTTTTAACCAGCAACCAGAACACAGTGCCTACAAGATAAATGCTCAAGTTGTAACTCATCACTTTGCAGACGACTGCAACCGACACAAATTAAAAATTACTCACCTTAGTAATTATGTTTCTTCTAATGGAGTCTTGCTGCATTCTGACTATTGCAGTTAGCCCCAGCCTTTAAACTGCCACGGAGAACAAAGGATTAACTTTCTATGCAGAGCATAGAATGCTGAGCTCGAGCTCGGTTGAGGTCTCTGTCTGGAGCCCTTTGAAATCCAACCATCAGATTCTTACAAGCAAAAACTCACTAACTATTCTATGTGGAAATAGTAACATTTTTACTAGCCAACTAGCAACAAAAAGCTTTGGATCCCCAAAGGAAGACTCAAGTCAGGAAACCCAAAACAAAAAACAATCCAATTAAGAATAAAGATAAAACAAACACCCAAACCAAAAGAAGAGGGTGTATAAGGAGCACCCCTGAGATGCAACACTGCACCTGCCCACCCACTTCCCAAAAACAGGTTCTGAGAGGGGAGGCAGGGAGGGAGGTCAGAATACAGCAAGACTCCATCAGAAGAAAAGTACAGTTACATAAGAACTTACCGTAACAGTAGATCTTCGAGAACAGCTCTTGCAGCAGGTTACACATAGATACATACATAGACAGTGTCGGCAGATAAGGGCCTATGGCCCACCCAGTCTGCCCATTTAAGTTTGTAAGTTCAGTTTATGTTTTCCAGGAAGTCTGTTGCACCTTACCCCTGACCTCCAGAATTCCTTTATGTCTATCCCATGCATTCTTAATTCCCGTGATTGTTTCAGCCCCCACCACTTCTTCTGGCAGGGTGTTCCACTTGTCCACCACCCGTTCTGTGAAGAAATTCTTCCTCACGTTTCCTCTGAATCGTCCTCCCTCCAACTTCATCCCATGCCCTCTAGTCCTGGAACATCTTTTTCGCTTAAAAATAGTGCATTCCTGCACCCTGTTCCTCCCT
Organism: Neoceratodus forsteri; assembly: GCA_016271365.2. Taxonomy (NCBI): domain Eukaryota; kingdom Metazoa; phylum Chordata; order Ceratodontiformes; family Ceratodontidae; genus Neoceratodus; species Neoceratodus forsteri. Next base: position 1,384,799,786 of record CM028129.1, read on the forward strand.
GTAAGATACTTGTATGTCTCTATCATATCCCTCTCCCCTCCTCTCCTCCAGGAGTACATGTTCAGTGCCTTCAACCTGTCCTCATAGGCCTTGTGATGCAATCCATGCACCATCTTTGTTGCCCTCCTCTGAACCTTCTCTACCCTGTCTATGTCCTTACGTGAGGTAAGGTCTCCAGAACTGCACAGTGTACCCAGATGCGGCCTCACTAGTGTCTTGTATAGTGGAATTATGACCTCCCTTTTCCTGCTGGTGATGCCCCTACCTATACATCCCAGCATCCTATTTGCTTTTACCTGCTGCCTTGTCACACTGTTTCCCTGCCTTGAGGTCATCAGAGATGATAACTCAAGATCCCTTTCCTGCTTGGTGCATGCTATATACCTCTCCCCCCAACTGATATATTGTGCCAGGTTTTTGTGCCCCATATGCATTATCTTGCACTTCCTTGCATTGAATTTCAACTGCCAAACCCTGACCATTCTTCAAGTTTCTGCAGGTCCCTTCTCATTCTGTCTACACCTCTGGTGTGTCTACTCTGTTACAGAGCTTTGTGTCATCAGCTAACAGTGAAATTCTGCCTCTAGGTCCCATGTAATGTCACTGATGAAGATATTGAATAGTACCGGTCCCAGCACTGATCCCTGTGGTACCCCACTGGTCACTGTTCCCTCTGTGGAGTGACAGTCTTTTACCACCACCCTCTGTGTCCTGCTGCCCAGCCAGTTACCTACCCACCGCACTACTGTCCTGCCCACACCCATATTCCCCAGTTTGTGCAATAGTCTTCTATGTACACCATTAGGACTGAAGCCGTCAGGCGTCAGGACCCCACGGAAATCTTCTAGCTAGCAGTCTTCGGCGGGGACTGCCTCCGACGTCGGTCCCGGCCCCGACGTCAGGCATAGTACATAAGGAGGTGGTCCCGCCAGAATCCCCAGTTCTCCAGCCGGAGACTTCCGGCCGCTGGATGACATCAGAAGAGGAGACCGAGGACTTGCCATCAGATGGCCAAGACTAAAGACAGACCTTTCCAATCCGAAGGATGGGTGTTAGGTTAGAACCTACTTCCTCCAAGGGGGAATGGTGGGCGGGAAGGTACCTGCTGTAAGAGCTGTTCTCGAAGATCTACTGTTACGGTAAGTTCTTACGTAACTGTACTATCTTCTTCGAGATACAGCTCTTGCAGCAGGTTACACCATTAGGACTGATTCCCAAGCAATGGCGACATTGTAAAGCCATCGGGAGGAGGAAAGATGGAGATTAAGACCCCTTCTGAGCCTAAGACAGAAGTCCCTGGAGGACGGCTAGGCCGAAACCAGTCCTTCGCTTGAGGCGATGTCCAGGCTATAATGCCTGATAAAGGTAAGCACCGAGCTCCAGGTGACTGCAACACAGATAGCTGAAGTGGACACATTCTTCAGTGCTGCGAAAGAGGCAGCCACTCCTCTGGTGGAATGGCCCTTGACCGCTCCTGGCAAGGGTTTTCTGCGTTTGTCATAACAGAAAGAAATGCACTGAATAAGCCAGCGTGAAAGGGTCTGTTTCGAGACGGGGGCCCCTTTCATCCTCTCAGCGAAGGATATGAACAGCTGCTCTGCTTTCCGGTGCTGTTTGGTTCTGGTCAGATAATATCTGAGACACCTGTGAACATCCAGGGTGTGAAGCAGTGCTTCTCCTCGATTGGTGTACTTGGGAAAGTACACTGGTAAATCGATGTCCTGATTAAGGGTAAGGGCTGAAACCACCTTAGGCAGGAACTTAGGATGTGTCCTCAGGGATACCCTGTCCTGGTGAAAAATTTAAATAAGGCTCTTTACACATGAGAGCATGTAATTCGGAGATTCTTCTCGCTGAAGTAACAGCAACTAAAAACAACGTTTTCCGCGACAGAAAATGTAGCTCGCAATCCGTGGCTGGTTCAAAAGGTGGCAGTGTAAGCTGCTCCAGGACGAAGGGCAAGTCCCAAGGAGGGACGGGATCCTTAATGGGTGGCCTAAGGTGGAAGACTCCCCCTTAGAAAGGCACGAGTAGCATCCAACTGGGCCACCATGCGATGGCCTATGGGGGCATGATAAGCTGAGATTGCACAAAGGTGCACTTTGATCGAGGAGTAAGCTAACCCGGACTGAAAAAGGGAAAGCAGGTACTCCAGAACCAGCTTCTCAGGACAGTCTAAGGGCGAGAAACCGCGTGTTTGAGTCCACAGGCAAAACCTGCGCCACTTCATGGCGTATGTTGCGTGTGTTGCCGGTTTTCTGGCGGCAGAAAGCATGTCTGCCACCTCTTGCGAGACCCCGTGTCACAACATGGCTATGTCTCTAGGAGCCAGGCATGTAGGTTCAATGAATGTAAGTCCGGGTGGACTAGTGAACCCTCCTCCTGAGACAACAGGTGGGAGCTGATTGGCAAGGGAAGTGGAGGTTCCCGGGACAACGGATTCAGAAGCGGGAACCAAATTTGCCTGGGCCAAAAAGGCGCTATCAAAATGGCGTCGCGTGCTCCCTGTGAAGTTTGAGAAGGACTCTCTGGATCAATGGGAAAGGAGGGAAGGCGTAGAGGAATCTGCCCGCCCAGGAGAGGAACAACGCGTCTCGCCCGAAAACACCAGGCCCTGGATCTAGCGAGCAAAAATTGGGCAGTTTTGCGTTGGATGGGGACGCAAATAGATCCAATTCTGGAGTGCCCCATCTGTGAAACAGATCCTCTGCCACCTCCTGTAGAAGTTCCCACTCGTGAACTCTGGCCTGGGAACGACTCAGGCTGTCTGCGACAGTGTTGTCCACCCCGGGAACGTGAACTGCAATGAGGTTTGCACTGTGTCGTATTACCCATTCCCACACCCTCATGGCCTCCCTGCAAAGGGGGTAGGAGTGTGTGCCTCCTTGTTTGTTGAGGTAATACATCACCGCAGTATTTTCTGTTTGTAACAGGAGAGTACTCGGTGGAATCTCCGACTGAAAGGCTTGCAAGGCATAAAGGACAGCCCTCATCTCCAATATGTTGATATGGAGATGAGATTCCTGTGTAGTCCATGTTCCCTGAGACCTCACCCCGTTCAAGTGCGCTCCCCACCCCAGCCCTGAGGCATCTGTGGAGAGTGTTATCACCAGGGACGGCGCTGTGAATGGAACCCCCACAGAGAGGGTTCCCGGATCTAGCCACCATTGCCAGTCCCGAACCACGGCCTTCGTGATTCTGACTGGATGCTGCAGATGGTCTTGCCTTTGGTCCCATTGCACTCTTAACATCCACTGGGTTATCCGCATGTGGAGTCTTGCCATCGGGATTGTTGGAATGGCCGCAGCCATGTGTCCGAGCAGGCGAAGGACCAATCTGGCTGGGACGGTCTTCTTTGCTGATAGGTCCCTTATGAGGGATCGGATGCATTCCGCTCTGTCTTCGGGAAGAAAAGCTTTGCCCTTGATGGTGTCCAGAACTGCCCCTATGAACTGCAGTTTCTGGGACGGTACCAGGAGAGACTTCTCATAGTTAATTAGAATGCCCAGAGACTGAAAAAGGGCCTGAGTATGCTGAATGGCCAACAGCAATGCCTCCTTGGAGGAGGCCATGAGAAGCCAGTCGTCCAGGTATGGGAACACATAGTGGCCCTGTCTCCTCAGACACGCTGCCACGAGTGCCATGCACTTGGCGAATACCCTGGGTGCTGATGACAGCCTGAAGAGGCAGCTCGGAACTGATAATGGCGGCCGAGAAACTCGAAGCGCAGGAACCTCCTGTGCGCTTGAGCAATAGGGATGTGCAGGTAAGCGTCCTGCATGTCCAAGGACGCCAAGAAAGCGTCCTTCTTCAGTATGGGGATTAGTCCCGGAAGGATCACCATGCGGAAGCACTTGTAAATGACCAACATGTTTAGGTCGCTGAGGTCCAAGATTGGACGGAGGTCCCCTGTTTTCTTTGGAACCAGGAAGAAGTGTGAATAGTAACCTGCTCCTCTCTGGTTCCCTGGAACATACTCCAAAGCTTCTTTCTGTAGAAGCGTGAGCACTTCCTGCCGTATTAGCAGGGCATGCTGACCCAACTAACGGGAGAGCAGAGGAGGCCTTGTGGGAGGGTTGTCCACAAATTCTATATAATGGCCTTTTTTGACCAACTGTAGGACCCACCTGTCGGTGGTGATCAACCGCCACCCTGGCAGGTGGTCCGCGATGCAACCCCCAACCTTTGTTTCCCGTTGATCCTGAGGAGGGGCGGGGGCCGGGAAGGAGTCATGCTGTGGCAGCATTGGATCCGGCAGGTTGGGCCGACTTGGTAGCTCGTTGGCCTCTGCCTGAGGATGTCTTAGCCTGGGCTTTTCGAGAGTAGGAACCCCTCTGTTGCTGGCCGGAACGAGGTTGTTGCCTTTGGGTCTGGCTTCGAAAGCGACTCTGGTTCCTACGAAAGGAACTAAGTCTAGATCTGTACATGGCATGGACAGATCTAATAGCCTTCCGGCTTCCTGCAATTTGGTGATCACCTTTTCCGAGGCTTCACCAAACAGAACTTGCCATAGTAAGGGCGTCCATGATATTCTTCTGGACGTCCGGAGTAAACAGAGACACAAAGCCATGAGTGTCTCTGGAGACACACGCCTGAGGCTGCCGCTCTGGCCGAAGAGTCCGCAGAGTCATATGCGGCTCAGAGTACCTGGGTCCCCACGTCTGAACCCATACGGAGGAGCTGCCGGAGTTCCTCCTTTTGGCCACCGTCTGGCAGTTTCTCCGCCAGGTCCTGTCCCTGTTCCCACAACGCGTTCTGGAACTGAACCATGTGGGTGAGGTAATTTAACGACCTAATGGCGCAAGTCGCGGCAGCGTACGTGCGCCTGCCCAGCACGTCCAACTGCTTGGACTCCGGGTCCGGTGGCTGCGTGCTCAAATGTTGCGGTTTCTGAGACCGGTCATGAGAGGCTGTAATGACCAGGGAGTCGGCCAGAGGATGGTTAGCCAGATACTGGTCCTCCCTTGGGGCCTTGTACAGGCGGACAGCCTTCTTCGGCATTGCCGGGGTCGAATGTGGACGCTTCCACACTGCCTTGGTGACGTCCACAAAGGTGTCCACCAAGGGTGGCACTACCACAGGCTTGGGGTCTTTTTGCCGAAGGTAGCGGGCAAGGTGTAGTCTTTCAGGGTCGAGTTCCTCGGCATCCCATCCCATGTTCTCCTGAATATGCCTCATTATTTCGGAGAACGAGGGGTCATCCGGAGGAGACCTAGGGAGGTCATGGGGGTCCAAAGAGGGGATGCTGATTGGTGAAGGAGACCTGGAGCATTCAGAGATGTCAGATCTGGAATCCTCCTTGGACGGTGAATACCGTCGTCTTCTGGGTCTCTTGGGGCTGGGTGACCCTGAAGACGATCTTGACTGAGGCCTTCTCTTCTCCAAAGATCTACCCCTAGGAGGTGCTGCTGGCTCCTGGGGGGAAGGTGCTCGTCCTGCTGACCCCTTGGGTGAAGGAGGGGGTGCATGCGTCAGGGGTGCCGCGGGTGCGGGAGGAGGCTGCGTGGTGACCACATCCTTTTTGATGGTGTCCCACCAGAAGGTGAAGAGCTCCTTCACTTCTGACAAGTTTAGGCCAGATGACGGACCGGGCGCCGGTGGCCTGTCGTCGGGGCCGGGAACCGGCTCCCCGGAGGTCTCTGGTTCTGGAGAGGGTTCCCGTGGGAGTTAGACGGGTCCGGGATCGCCCGCCTGGTCTTCGGGTTGGGTAGACTCCTCCTCCGACAGCGCCTCCCGACCGACGTCAGTAGGCGGTGGTGTGGTCCTCCTGACTGCGGTATCTGACGCCGGTCCCCCTGCCGGCGTCATGGGGGGCGAATGCCTGACGGGTGATGAACGGTCGCCGGTTCCCTGGAGTGCTTGTGTACCTTGGCCGACATCAGGTGGGCCAACGTCCGCTTAAGGGAGGTCAGCTCCTTGGTCTTGCGCTGGGGTGGCAGCGGTAGGGAGACTCACCGGACGTCGGAGGCCGAATGCCGGGAAGACGACTTGTGGGACTCCCCAGACCTGGACGAGGCTTTAGCCGAGGAAGCGGGCCTGGAGGTCTTGGCACGCCGCAGAGTAGAGGAACCACTGACCGATTTGATCACAACCAGGGGAGGCTGAGAGCAGGCCCTCGACGGAGAACGGTCTGACCTGGAGTAGGAGATGCGGGAGTCCGAGGCCGTGGAGGGAGATCTGGGTCTCACCTTCTCCCGGTGCTTCTCATGGTGCCTGTGTGACTTCCCTGAAGATTCCCCTTTGGAGGAAGGTTCCATGGCCTTAAGTTTTTCTTCAAGGAGGAAAGCCTGGAGGGCCTTCTGTCGGCTGATTCTCGTTCGGCTGTTTAAGCCCTGACAGAAGGAGCAAGCCTGGGTGTCGTGGTCCGGGCCCAGGCAACGAACGCAGGCCAAATGAGGGTCTTTGAAAGGAATCTGCTTTCCACAGGCACACTTCGAAGAATGGCCCTCCACTGAAGCTGGGGAGGACATCAGACAAAAAAACGACTGAAGAGAGTTGATTTTCCAAAGTTTGAAAGTTTTCCTGGTTGTTGCGCGCTAGACTAACCGAGAGGTCGAGACATGCAAAGTCGACGGCAGGAAAGAACTAGGGATTCTGGTGGGACCGCCTCCTCATGTACTACGCCTGACGTCGGGGGCGGGAGATTTCCGTGGGGTCCTGACACCTTCAGTCCTAATGGTGTAACCTGCTGCAAGAGCTGTATCTCAAAGAAGATCATAATTACTAAGGTGAGTAATTTTTTCTTCAAACAACATGAAGTTTTGTTGTATTCTGACTATTGCAGACTACCAAGCAGTACCTCCATGGAGGAGGGACAGAACCTACTTTGGGAATAGACTTTGAAGTATTGCTCTGCCGAACCGAGCATCACTCCTAGCCTGGATATCCAGAGAGTAATGCTTGGTAAAGGTATGGACTGTTTTCCAGGTGGCTGCATGACAAATTTTTAAGAGAGGAATACCCCTGGCAGCAGCCAGGGAAGCAGCTGTACCTCTGGTGGAGTGAGCCCTCAGGCCTGAGGGTGGAATTTTTCCTAGTTTCCCATAGCAGAATTGTATACAAGATACAATCCACCTGGCAATAGCTCTCTTGGTGGCAGGTTTGCCCTTCATCACTTCTCCATAAGTGAGGAACAGCTGGAGGGAATCAAACCTATGACCCTTGGTACGCTCTATATAGTAGCTAAGGGCCCTTTTAATATCTAAACTGTGTAGCCTCCTCTCTCCTGAAGAGAAATGATCAGTGAAGAAAACAGGAAGAGACACAGACTGGTTCAGGTGAAAATCTGAAACCACTTTGGGCAAGAACCTTCTATTGGTTCTAAGGACCACTTCATTCCTATGAAAGGAAATAAAATCAGGTTCCACTGACAGGGCTTGCAGTTCACTGATACGTCTGGCAGAGGTATGGCTACTAACAACACAGTTTTCCAAGTCAAGTACTTAAGCTCTACTGAGGACATAGGCTCAAAGGGAGGGTGCATCAATTGAGCAACACAAACATTTAAATCCCAGGCAGGGGCAGGGTCTCTGAATGGAGGATTGGTATGAAGCAATCCTTTGAAAAATGTACAGAACACAGGATGAGATGATAGTGAGGAAGACTTCCCCACTGACAAAAAAGCAGAGACAGCTGACAAGTGAACTTTGAGAGTAGCTGGTCTGAGGCCTAGGCCATTAAGATGGATCATATAATCCAGAACTGTAGGCAACTCAGCAGTGTCTGGGGAAATATGCTGCTTAGAACACCAAATGTTGAATCTTTTCCATTTGGAGTTATAGGTCTTTCTAGTGGCGGGCTTTCAAGAGGCTTTGAGGATGTCCAGAACCCCCTGAGACAGATGCAATTCTGTATACTCTAACTCTTCAAGAGTCATGCCTTGAGATTGAGAGACTGAAGATTGGGGTACCAAATTCTCCCCTGAGAGGACGTTACCAGGTTGTAATTCCTGGAAAGAGACAAGGGAAGATGGACTGTTAGGGACAACAACGGGGGATACCAAGGTTGCCTGGCCCAATCTGGAGCAATCAGAATCACTTTGCAAGGTTGTGACTTTATCTTGACTAAAACTTTGAACAGTAGAGGAAAGCGAGGGAAAGCAAACAGAAATGTTCCTTCCTAGTTCAGAATCAGAGCATCCAGAGGGACTGTGCCCAAGAATGGGTGTCTGCAACAAGAGAGAGGAAGTTGGTGATTGTCTGCAGGCTGCAAAGAGATCTATCTCTGGAGTGCCCCACCTTGAAAAAAAATTACCTTCAAGACCAGAGGGTCCAGGGACCATTCGTGATGGTCCTGTGAAATCCTGCTCAGTGCATCTGCTAGCACACTGTCCTTCCCCGGAAGGTGGACTACCATCAGAGAGGTTTGCAGGGAATAAGCCAGGGACCACAACTTCATGGCTTCTGTGCACAAGGCCATAGACCGCGTGCCTCCCTGCTTGTTGATGTACCATATGGTGGTGGTGGTGTCTGTTCTGACTTGAACCACCTTGTTCTGCACAGACTGAGAGAAAGCTTGCAGGGCCAGAAAAACTGCCCTGAGTTCCAGGAGATTGATATGGAGAAGAGATTCCTGAGGGGACCACAGTCCCTGGGCAGTGAGGGCCCCCAGATGGGCTCCCCAGCCCAGGAGGGAAACATCCGTGGTACGGACCACTGAATGAGACTGAGTGGCAAATGGGACCCCTTGCCTTAATTGTCCTGATCCTGCCACCACTGAAGGGCCTGGATCAGGGTCTGGGTCACTGGGATCAGTTTGGTAAGAGAATCCTTCTTTTGGGACCAAAAGGCCCTCAGATGGAACTGAATGTCCCTCATCTGGAATCTTGCCCCTTGGACCACTGCTATAGAGGCTGCCATGTGGCCGAAGAGCTGGAGGAAATGCCTTGCTGGTCAAGACACCTGAAGGCTGAAGGAAGAAACCAGTTCTATAAGAACTCTTGCCCTTTCCAGGAGAAGAAAGGCTCTTGCTTGGACAGTATCCTGCTCTGCCCCTATAAAGGTAAGGAGCTGCACTGGCTCGAGAACTGACTTGGGAAAGCTGAGAAGAAATCCTAGAGAGGTAAGCACTTGCTGGGTCATTTGCAGGTGAGACTTGACCTGGTCTAGGGACTGGCCCACTATGAGCCAGTCATCCAGATATGGAAAAATGGAAATCTTCTGCCTCCTTAGAAAGGCAACTACTACTGCCAGGCACTTTGTGAAAACCCTTGGGGCTGAAGTTAGGCCAAAGGGCATTGCTCTGAACTGATGGTGGCCTGTGGGCAACTCGAACCTGAGGTACTTTCTGTGGGAGCACCTGATGGGAATGTAAAAATAGGCATCTTTGAGGTCCAGGGAGGCTAGCAAGTCCAATGGCCTTAGAGAGGGAAGGATTATTCCCAGAGTTACCATCTTGAACTTTGGTTTTTATAAGATGTTTGTTAAGGTATCATAGATCTAGGATGGGTCACCACTCCCCTGTCTTTTTTGGGGTAAGGAAGTACCTGGAGTATAGACCTTTGCCCCAGTGTAGGGTAGGTACTCTCTCTCTATGGCTCTTAAAGCCAGCAGAGATGAAACCTCTGCCTCTCGGGCAAGGGTTTCTGAGAGACCTGCAGGTGGAAAAGATCTGGTTCTCATCTTCGGAAATTTTTTGGAGCTGACAACCAGTCCCTGGCATACTACTTCCAGGACTCACTTGTCTGATGTAATAAACATCAGTCCTGGATGAAGTAAGTCAGCCTGCCTCCTACTGGAATAGGAGAGTCGACCTGGGCAGGCCCATCAGGGTGTCTGCTTGGCAGGGGCTTTAGGCTGAGGAGTGGATACAGCCCTGCTCATCCCCCTTCTGCCTCTCCCTCTGTAAAAAGGAAGAAGAGGCCCGTGGCTGGTAGAAGGGCATATGAAAAGGCCTGCCCCTGCCCCTAGACTGCTGCCTTTGAGGAACTGCCTGCCTCTCTTTGGCCTGAGCACTCCTGTAAGTGGTCCTGTACTTATCCATTTTCTTAATGTAATTCTCTGTCTGCTCCCCAAACAGAGAATTACCCACTACAGGAAAATCCATGGCCTTAGCCTGGGTATCCTGCGAAAGGCTAGTACATCTGAGCCAAGCCATTCTCCGAAGAGCCACAGATATAGCCATGACTCTTGATGATACATCACTGGAGTCCACAGCAGCATGAAAATGAACTTTTGATGCCTCAATCCCATCTGCAGCCACTGCCTCCAGCTCCCTGGCTAGCTGGGGGAGGCCTATTTAGCCAGTGCCAGTACAGTGTCCCACCTGGACTTCTGGTACCTGGCTATATAGGCCATATAATTCACCTGCCTGAGTCCCAAGGAAGATGCCATGTACTGTTTTTTTTGCCATGGCATCAATCTTCCTGGAGTCTTTATCTGGGGGGTGTGAAGCCAAGGGAATGTTTGTCTTGTCACAGGCAGCAGCCTGCACTACCCCAAAGTGGCTGCACTGCTGGTATAAAAACTCCGTATCTGAGCCTGACAGTGAGTACCTCTTGTCCATCCTTCTGTCAACAGGGGGTACAGAAGTGGGAGACTTCTGGATTTTTTGTGTCCGTTTCCAAAAGGATTTGTGAAGTGGAATAGACAGTCTCCTGGACTCTGGGATGTCCATCATTTCCACATAATCAGGCTCCTCCTGATCCTCCATTGCCTCCTCCATAGGAAGCTGGAGGGTTTCAGTCACTTTTCTGTAAAACAAAAAATGGGAAGGGGACTCAGAAAGCCTAGGAGGGAATACACCAGAAGGTCTGTCTGGGGAGATGTCCGGTTCCACAGGCACATCCAGACTTTCATCATCACCACCATAATCTTCAAACTCCCTCTCCTCCACAAACTCCGGTTCATAAAAATCTTCAGGGGTATAATCTTGAACTGGGGGAACTGACCGAACTGAACTGAACCCCTACGAAAAGGTGCCAGATCGGTCGGAACCGAGCAAAGCGATTCCACAATTTGAATCGCTCTGGCTATTTCTTCGGCGGTTGGAATATGAACCGCTGGATCCGAACCGGTCAATTTTTCTTTGTGTTTTCTTTTTGTAGGAATCGAGCCCTCAGGATCAGCTCTCCTCTTGCCTGAAGAAGTATCGCCCTGGTCAGAGGGCACTCCTTCTGGTTCGGTCGGAACCGAACCGGGCTGGCCATCCGGGTCAGTGGACTTCTCGGCCTCCTTTCCCTCAGTCTACCTAGTCTCTTTTTAAGGGTAGATTTAGGAAATTTTTTACAAATTTGGCAGTCTGAATCGAGGTGTTCAAACCCCAGACAATAAACACAGGTGGTGTGGGGGTCGGCCTTAGCAAAGACCTCCCCATATTCACTGCAGTGTTGAAACCCAGTGGGCCCAGTTTTTTTCTTGGGTTTCTCAGATATGGCCAACCTAACCAAACTTACCCTTTTTATGGCAACTGCCAGGCAAGACTCCCTTATCGGTTCCTAACCGCGTCACGGGTGTTGGAAAAAAACATTTAAAACACTTTTTTTTTATTTTTTTTTTTAGAACCGGTAACCACACTCTAAAGTAAAACACAAGGATTCAATACAAATGACTGGTTCAGCCGAACCGATCTAACACTTTACAATTTCCACACAGAAACAGAACAAAACCGATCTAGTACTCACGGTACCACAGACTGAAACTGAACCGACTATGTGGAAATAAATTCGGTAAAAAACGACAACTTAACCAAGACTTTAACCAACTTTCAAACTGAGCTGAAGGAGAAATCTCCGGAGCGACTGATCAGTGAGGCGGAGTAAAGAATCTGACAGTTGGATTTCAAAGGGCTCCAGACAGAGACCTCAACCGAGCTCGAGCTCAGCATTCTATGCTCTGCATAGAAAGTTAACCCTTTGTTCTCCAGGGCAGTTTAAAGGCTGGGGCTAACTGCAATAGTCAGAATACAGCAAGACTTCATGTTGTTTGAAAATGAAAGTCTGCCAGGAAGCCGCAACCACTCTAGGAGAGCGGCAAGAACCTGGCCTCACAATTTGGTCTATGACTAAAATTAATAGCGTCAAAGACATGTACTGATGTAACGTAAAGGGACCTCCGGAACCGAAAGAGTCAGAGGTAAAGTCTACTGGTTCAGTGTAGACCGGAAAGTGCAGATGGAAACCCCCATTATCAAGTATGGCTGACCTGTAAACAACAGGTCCAGGAGCACTTGAATCCTTTACTTGGTGAGTAAGGGGGTTCAGGTGGGGTTAGCCCATCAAGGAGAATGGTCTCCACTTAAGTCACAGGAACCTTCCTGATGGAAGGCCAAGCATGACTTAGAAGCCTCTCGTGGTGGTCTAGTAGAACCAGATCCTACCCACTGTATATTCCAAAGGAATCATCCTGCCTCTGTGTGTACAACTGTAGTAGCAGTCTCTGAACTCAGGGAAGAAGGGAAAAAGTGTACAGGATGACATGTCCACTGCGGAAAAAACATTCCGACAGAAAAAAACGGGCTGGATTCTAAGGCAAATAGAGGCAGACGTGCATCGAGGAGGGACACAACAGAACCAAGTTAGGGCTAACCCATTTGCTGAAGTGACTAAAAGAGGCAGTGACTCAGTGCGGTGAGGCACTACCCACTCTGGCCTCCCTGAAGGGAGCAGAAAAAGATTCTAATTTGTTTGCTGAAAAACAAACATCATAACTCCATCACGCACTTGAAGTGGATAGCTTTGTGAGCAACTGGCATGGAGCAGTGCACAGGAACCGAAGGTGTGAATATTTGAGAAGCTACCTCAGAAAAAAGACCAACTTGACCTTCCGTCAAGAAGGAGAAAATCGCTGTGAAGTTAAACAGGCAAGGAAGTAGGAACCTGAGTTCTGACTCTGTGGAGAGTCGCTTCTGCTGCTGCAAGGCACTGCTCAAGAGAAGAAAGCCTGATAAAATGAAAGGGGAATTAACAGACTGGGCAGTCACCTAGGTTTAGGACATGTCTCTGAATGAGAGAAATCTCTCTTAGAGAAAGATTTGACCCATACCGCCGCCGGATCGGAATCCCCCTAGGGAAGAAGAAGTCAGGTACTCTTTATCATACTCTGGAGGCAGGCGCCTCCAGGGGGCTGAGGTGGAGCCTGATGAGAACCCCAAAAAGGGGGTATCGAATTTCAGCTAGGCCCTGTGCTGTGATAAAAAATGTATTTTTTTATTAGTCGAACCTAACATGGCTTTCAGGCTGCTATTTGAGGATTGTCTTGATACAAAATGACGAAGATTTCCTCCATCTGAGTACAGAAGGAGTCTGAGTGTCCATACTGAAATCATGACTGGACTAATAATCACAGCTGGAGAGATGTTAACCACCGGTGCCGAAGAAGCCACAGAAGGGGCAATATCACAAGGGATCTATATACCCCTATCAAAGGAGCGGAAGAGCCAGAGCGGCTCCCGACCATTAAATTAGAATGTTCCACAGTGTGTAACGGTCTTGACAAGTGAAAAAGTCTAGACACAGAAGTGTATGGTCCATAGATGCAGTGTGAAATACTATAGTGGATCCCATTACTGAGGAACTACTAAAAAGATTTTCCATCACAGACTCTGATGATAGAGAGGACGTGCCCTTCAGTACATAAAATGAGTCATCCGCTGTATTACTGACCAGAAGGTCAGGGAAAGACCCATCTATATGCACTTCTACCCTAGGAGAACCTCCAAAAGAGGTCTAGGTCAGAGCCACTACAGACTCCGCCATCAGCAAGGATGTCGAGGAGCTTGGTACCATATAGGGAGCCGAGAAAGTGCTGAGCAGAATGAGATTCTGCTGGCAGAGCAGTAGAGCAGAGTTCCATCAGCAGAAAACCACATGATGACACAAGATCCCACATAGACCGCCACTCACTAAGATGTGTGGAAAAAAATAATCTGCAGAACAGGAGTTCATTCTGCAGTAAACATCCCGCCACAAGTTCTGTGGAAAGGAAGTCCGAAAAGGAAAAATGTGTCACTAGTTCTGCTATACAGCACCCACTAGCACCCGTGTGGCACCAGCATCACTCGTGGCACAGGAGGGCACCAAACAGTGCTTATGCCAACCTGGGCGATACTCGAGGGCAGCTGCGGCAGCACCCGCAGGCACCCCCGGCACCCATGTAGCAATGGCACCTGAGGGCGCCCCGATACCCATGGCACCTATGACACCCATGGCAAGAATGGCACCCATGGGCGCCTGTGGTGCCACCCGTGGCACCCACGGCACCCATGGCACCTGTGGGCGCTCACGGCGACACCCACAGGTGCTGCAGGTGCCCGGCACCACCCATGGGTGCCCTGCGCCGCTCGCAGGTGCAGAGCACCACCCGTGGCAACTGCGGGTGCCCAGCACCGCCCGCTGGTGCCCGGCACCACCCAGACACCCCTGGCACCACTGACGGTGCCGACTACCAATGGCAGCAACAAGAGCACCCATGGCACCGACTAAGGCACGGTGCCGACCAAGGCACCGAGGCATGGCGCAGATCAAGGCACCGAGCCACGGCTCCGAGGTACTGCACCGACCAAGGTGCTGAACCACGGCACCGAAGGAAAATGCCAATGGAAATCCTGAGAAGGGGAGAAGGAAAAAGGTGGTGCCCGTGCCAGCCCCTGCATTCAAAAGAGAGAAGGGGGCAGGCACAAGGGGTCGACACGATGGCAAAGGCACCAAGAGGGCACCTCGCCATTCGTGATCCAATTGACCCAGCTTCGGTCCAACGGCTCAGAGGCCCAGAGGTCCCGAAATCAGGAACAGAGCCAGGAAAAACTGTAAAGTCAAACCCCCTGCTCCACAGGAGCAGCCCAGAGGTGGAACCGCCCACCGGAGCTCCAATGAGGACAGAGATGGAGCTTGGAGTCGAGAATGCAGCCATTAGGAGTGGGGCCAAGAGGAACCCACCAAAGTTGGTTCAGGCCCATCACCCCTTCCGACGAACAATCCTCGTGCAGACATACCAACAGGCAACCTCGAGTGGCACTGATTCTTCTTCCCCCAATGAGGAAGAGGAAATCAAGGTTAAGCGGGCGGATCCCTAGAACTACTAGATTTGTGCTTGAGACTGCCCCGTTAATTAAGGCGGCGGACAGACACAGGCCCTCTGCCATAAAACTTTCAAGCGAAGTCCTCCTACCGTCCACGCTACTGTCTAAGGGCGACTCCGTTGATGACAGGAAAGAATCTCTTTCTTCTTCTTCATAATCTTCTTCTTGATCATAAAATAAGAAATTACTAGTTAAAATATTAAATTAAGCGTTAAGCGCTGTCGTATAGACAAAAACTTGAACTCCGGCAGGCAATGACGTAGATATCAAAGCGCACTTTCGACCCAGTGGGAGAAAAGGAACTGAGGCGGTTGGAGGGTTGATGACGGGATAGCCTACATAGGCGCGAGTTAGTCTTGTGGCGCCATGCATGCGTGGTCCTGTCTCGGCACCGACCCTTGAGAAAATTTCAGGCTCCCGCTTGGTCCTAGCACCTCCAGCGCTATCCCACTAGTGTGAATGAGTGATGGAGACTTAGTCCAGGAAGATCTGACTTTGGAAGATTGAGGAGGAATCCTAGAGAAGTGAGCAACTGCTGAATCACTTGTAGGTCTGACTTGACTTGGTCTGGAGACTGCCCCACAATAAGCCAGTCGTCCAGGTATGGAAATATGGAGATGTTTTGTCTCCTTAGGAAGGCCACTACTACTGCTAGGCATTTTGTGAATACCCTTGGTGTTGATGTTAGCCCGAAGGGCATTGCTCTGAACTGATAATGGCCTGAAGGCAATTCGAACCTGAGGTACTTTCTGGGGGAGGACATGATGGGAATGTGAAAGTAGGCATCCTTGAGATCCAAGGAGGCTAGCCAATCCTCTGACCTCAGAGGGGAAAGAATTATTCCCAGAGTCACCATTTTGAATTTTGGCTTTAGTCGGTGCTTGTTTAGGTATCTTAGATCTAGGATGCGTCGCCACTCCCCCTGTCTTTTTCGGGACAAGGAAGTATCTGGAATACAGACCTTTGCCCCTGTGTACTGTAGGAACTCTCTCTAAAGCTCTGAGAGCCAGTAGAGAGGAAACCTCTGCCTCTAGGGCAATGGTTTCGGAGATGTTTGCAGGTGGAAAAGACCTGACCCTCAGCTTTGGGAATCTTTTGAAGCTGAGGGCCAGTCCCTGACTTACTACCTCCAGGACCCACTTGTCTGAAGTAACAGACTTCCAGGCCTGACAGTAGTAATCCAGCCTGCCTATTACTTGGGGGGGGGGGGGTTCGACCTGGGCTGACACATCAGGGTGTCTGCTTGGCAGGAGCCTTGGACTGAAAGGAGGATGCAGTCCTGCTCATCCCCCTTCTGCCTCTCCCTCTGACGAACCCCCTCTGAGGAACAGGAGAGAAGGCCTGTGTCTGGTAGAAAGGTCTGTGAAAAGGCCTGCCCCTGTCCCTAGATTGCTGCTTTTGAGGAGTTCCCTGCTTTTCCTTGGCCTGTACACTCCTATAGGTGGTCCTGTACTCGTCCATTTTTCTTCATATAATTCTCTGTCTGCTCCCCAAAACAGAGAATTATCCACCACAGGGAAATCCATGGCCTTAGCCTGGGTATCCTGTGAAAGGCTAGTACATCTGAGCCAAGCCAGTCTCCGAAGAGCCACAGATGTAGCCATGACTCATAATGATACAACACTGGAGTCCACAGCAGCATGAAATTGGATCTCTGATGCCTCTATCCCATCAGCAGCTAAGTCCTCCAGCTCCTTCGCTAGCTGGGGGGAAGCCTGTTTAGCCAGTTCCAGAACAGTATCCCATCTGGACTTCTGGTACCTGGCTGTATAGGCCATGTAATTAGCCTGCCTGAGTCCCAAAGAGGATGCCAGATACTGTTTCTTAGCCATGACATCTATCTTCCTGGAATCCTTATCTGGGGGGTGTGAAGCCAAGGGTATGCTAGCCTTATCACAAGCTGCAGCCTGCACAACCCCCAACATAGCTGCATTGCTGGTACAAGAAATCCGTACCTGAGCCTGACAGCATATACCTCTTGTCCATTCGTTTGTCCACAGGAGGTAGAGAATTTGGTGTCTTAAGCAGTCTTTGTGTCTGTTTCCAAAAAGATTTATGGAGGGGAATAGACAGTCTCTTGGACTCTGGGATGTCCATCATCTCCACATAGTCAGGCTCCTCTTGTTCCTCAACAGCTTCAACCAAAGGAAGCTGGACGGTTTCTGCCACTTTTTTATAGAACATAAAGTGGGAAGGGGACTCAGAAAGCCTAGAAGGGAAAACACCAGAAGGTCTGCCTGGGGAGATGTTGGGTTCTATGGGCTCATCCAGACCTTCTATACCACCATCATCGTCATCATCATCATCATAATCTTCATCCCCCTCCAGGTCCAGTTCATAATACTCTTCAGGGGCATTATCCGGAACCGGAGGAACCGACCAAACCAAATGCCTACCTGATGGCACCAGATCAGTCAGAACCGGACGGAACGATTCCGCAATACTAATCGCCCTGGCAATTTCTTTGCCGACTGTACGATGCGGTTCTGGATCCGAACCAGCCGATTTGTCTTTCTTCTTTCTTTTTGCCAGAACCGATCCCTTGGGATCGGCTCTCCTTTTGCCCAAAGGAGTATCGCCCTGGTCAGAGGGCACTCCCTCAGGTTCAGTCGGAACCGAACCGGGCTGGCCATCCGGGTCAGCGGACTTCTCAGCCTCCTTTTCCCTAAGCCTGCCCCCACACAAAACACACAGGTTTAAACAATCAGTCCACTACCTACACACTTACTGTACCGCAGACAGGGATCTGAACCGAAAGAATAAACAGACAAAACATTATAAAACCGACGTTTTACTGGTACCAAACCAAAAGCGTAGGAGAGATCTCCGGAGCCACTGTTCAGTGAGGCGGAATAAAGAATCTGACGGTTACACTTGGAAGTGCAGCAGACAGAGGTTTGAACCGACCTCGAGCTCAATGTTTTATGCTCTGGCATAGAGTTAACCCTTTCCTCTCCGGAGCAGTTCAAGTGCTGGTGCTAACTGCATATTATCAGAATACAGCAAGACTTCATGTTGTTTGAATCCCCAATTCTCGCCAGGCTAAATGACTTATCTTCATCAAACACCCCCTCACCATTCCAATCAGGCTTCAGGAAGTCCCACTCGACCACCTCTTCTCTCCTATGCTTCACAATTGCCGTTCACTCAGCCATGGACCAGGATCATATAACCTCAGCCATATTCATTGACCTCACTAAGGCCTTCGACTCTCTCTCTCTCATATTCTCCTCCTCAATAAGCTTAGCTCTACTGGTCTGTCCCCCAACTCAGTAGCCTGGTTCAGGTCCTACCTAACTGGCCGCTCCCAATCTGTCTCTATTAACAACATCCTCTCTCCATCCCTCCCTATACCTGCAGGTGTTCTCCAGGGATCAGTCCTCGGAGCCATTCTCTTTTCCCTCTTTAGAAATGATCTTCCCTCAGCCTGTTCCCACGCCCGCATCCTTGTGTATGCGGATGATACCATTCTCTTCCTGTCTGGCCCATCTATCCATGAATTTCAATCTCACCTTCAAAATGATCTCTCATCAGTTACAGCCTGGTTCAAAAACAATTGCCTTAAGCTAAATACTAAAAAAAAGTGGCCATGACCTTTAGCTTGAAACAAAAACTCACCAAGCTTTCCTCCCTCCCAACTTTCTTCTCTGCAGCCAATACCCCCCCTTAACAATGTCCCGACCTATAAGTATCTTGGCATCTGGCTCGATTCCTCTCTTGATTTCTACTCCCACGTCAATGCGTGTCACTCCAAACTGCGCCCTAAATTAGGATTACTTTATCGACACAAATCCAGTCTCCCTCTCCCCAAAAGACGTGACCTACTGGTAAAATGGATCCTCCCTTCTTTTGACTATGCAGACATTGTTTATAGTGCTGCTCCAACTACCTCCCTCACCAAACTGGATGTGTTGTTTCATGCCTTCTGCAAGTTCGCTTCTAACTCCTCCCCCTCAGCTCACCACTGTGATCTTTATTCCTTCCTTTCCCTTCAGTCCCTCTCACAGAGACGCTCCTCTCATTGCTCTACCTTCACTGTTAAATTCTGCTTTGGGCCTCTTCCATCCTCTCTAGCCTCTCTCCTTATCTCTGCTACTCCTTCAACCTATAACTGAAGCTCCAAAGTACTCGCACCTTCTCCCTCCCACGTGTCCACACCACTGTAGGCAAACTCTCATTCTCTTACAGAATTCCTCACCTCTGGAACAGTCTTCCCTCTCACGCTTCTGTCCTACCTTCCCTACTCTCGGACGCCTTCTTAGACCACCCCAAATACCTCCTGCCTTGTTCTTCCACCTAGGCCTCGCCAATCACAACTGACTACTCTCCGCTCATTCCTTTACTTATTATTGTATGCAACTTCTCTCCTTCATTGTATTTAGCTTCTGTATCATCCTATTTGCCATGCTGTTATCACTTGCTACCTATATTTCAATGCTGTGTATTTTTTGTTTACCATTTGTTATGTATACCTCACAGCTGTGTACATTTTTTAATGCACTCTGAATGTCATTTGTATGTGCTGCTTCTCTGTATCCCCTTCCTCCACGTCACACCTGGAAACGAACTTCGGCTCATGGTGCCTTTCCCGGTTATCAACTTTTAAATAAAATAAATATATAAATAAATAAATCCTTGAAGTTAAAAAAGAAAGCAAAGCATGCATCTGACCCCACAGGCAGAGTTGATAGGTCACCATGTGCATATAGTATGACACACTGGCGAGTGATGATTTGGCCAAAGTAATATCATTATCCCCAGCGCATGAGTCAAGGGAATAGCTCTGACACCCCAAAAGATCAGGAGAGAGGCCACTCCCACTACAGGGTAACTATAATCTCCAGGAGGCCCTCCTGGAGCCTGGTATCAAATATGTACACCTCTAGGAGCTGGAAATGTGGAGAAAAGGTGCCTCCAGGCTGCTTCCATTGCCTCTCCCAGTGCTGGATGCCAGGAAGGGATCACCACAGTACCCGAAGAAGGCCATCAAAGGAGGCTTAGCAGCAGAGCATTTGGGTTCGTTCTTACTAAGCAGGATCATTGCAATGACTCTTGCATCTTCCTCACATACTGCACAGAGATCAAGACTTCAGCAGCAGAAGCTAGAGAAGAAGAGGTTGGAACCCCAGACAGAGGAAGGAGCAGAAGGAGCAGCAGGAGTTGGTGGAAGCGGTACCGGGGCTGATCTCACTAAATCAGGTCTGTACATGCTCCATCCACTGTTGGAACTGCTGTAGAGAAAATGGACACAGAGGTCAAGGGGTCTCTACAACCATGCTGAAAACAGATTGGGGCACATAAGGCAGAGTCCCCCAAGAGGACATTAGTGGCAGGAGGATTCACCATCCCTATGCCCAACTAAGGGCCACATGGCTCACTTGCCCTTGCACCTGAGGAGGACCAAGAAAAGCCTCCCCACCAAGCGGCAACAATGCTGGTGGTAGCAAGTGGGTGGGTGTCCCAATGGGAAGCCCCTAACCTGATGACAACTGACCGGTAAGTAACTTTCTTATTCTTCTACAGTCAGTCTCCTCAAGGTCCCACAATGTCTGGTTAGGTGTTCTGGCTAGCTTGTGGGCAGATCTGGGCAAAGGCATGCATATCTTCAGCCTAAAACTACATTGCTAAAATGGCTGCCACTGAAGAGAGTTGTGCCGTTCGCCAGGATAAAGCTCCCTTACAATGCCTTCAAGCCCTGCTGCAGCCCAGTTACAAAAGCTGCTCAAAGCTTGCTGATAACTTATCCAAATTTTGAAAATACAGTAAACTAATCTCCATCCTATACTGCTGTTACATAGTGAAAGCAGAGCTGTGTCCAATGCTACCTGACTGTGGAGGAAGGAAAAAGACAGGCACAATTCATAGAGGGGCTGGCCTGTGTTGCTGTGGCAAAAATCTTCTTACTGCTTCTACAGAAATCTAAGAGAAGTTCCAGATGACACAAAGCCTCGTAGATGTGACAGAAGAAATTTATATGTATAGTTGACAGTGACTCCGTAAATATAGCATTAATTCATGCTTTCTGGGCTAGAGGATTGCAAATCAAAGCAGAGTGGTCCTGTCGGTCAAAACAACACTAGATAATGTTGTTATTCCCATAGAGACGCTGTAAACTATACATCTACGCGTAATATGAAGGAATGAAAGATTTCTTAACACTAAAAAATACACGTTACTACTGTAATGAATGTTTAAAAAAAGTGTGCTTTTTCTGTTTGTTTCTTCATTTTGATTTGTCCCCTCTATTTACAGCACAAAATGGTACAGCTCTCTTCTAGGAAGACATCAGGTGCTCTGATAGCAAGTTATGAGGCTGGCAGTGACTTCGGCATAAGAGGAGTTTTGTTTTTACAATATTTTTTGGGGGACATATTTTTATTAAACTGGTAAGAAACACTAATGTGAGAGAGTGAAGTTAGAGGCTGAGCAGCGGATGCAAGTGAGACAGATGGGAGCAGAAATCAGCTGATTAAGTGTTTCCACAGCACCATCCATGCAGAGGATAACAGGTACTCCATTTCTGCCACATAACTGGCTAGAAATCTTGTAGTGCTTTATAATACTATAATAAATGATGGCTGTGACCAGGATCAGGAACAAGCCTAGGTTGGAAGGCAGACCAGATGAGAACTGATGGCCTCTAAACGGCGATGCTGGAGGAGGTGGAATGTTGTCTGTTCCACGCATAGCCTGCTTTGCAGGCCTCTGTAACCCTCACCACTGCCTCACTGGAAAGAGAGAAACAGGAAATGCACAGGCCCGCCAACAGCATTACTAGTATTCTTATAGATGTTAAAGTCACCCACCCATCTGTGTTATGTAGAGTTTGTTATTTTACATGAGACACCATTACCTGGTATTGTGAGGGTTGGCCCAGATGGATACTGTGTCATTCCAGGGCTTTGCCTTATGCCATACACTATGTTTGAAGAATTCGGTATGACTTGAGGTGAACTCATAATATATCCCTAGAAAGACATGCTTTAGTGAGACAGGATCATAACAAGTTTAGTGATCAATATTTTCACTTGCAGATGTTGAAATTAACAACTGCTATAAAATAAATCTTACAGCTGCAGAACATTTCACAATCTCAGAGCTTTGAATACAATTTCAAAACCTTGAATATATATTTATATGCACAGTTATGTCGTCTCATAGGTATAAGTTTGCCTTCTCAAGTTCTTTCAATAAGAGAACTGTGAAGCAAAGTGGAGCAGTTTTGGCACCTAAAGGAATTGAGATGACACTTTTACAACCACAAGAAACACTGTAACTGAACATGTAAACTTATAATACATCACATTAGATCACGTTTTATAAAAGCAAAGTTGCTTATTAAAACTCTGGATAGTGCAGTTACTTACCGTTAACAGCAGACCTTTGAGAGAACTCTTCCATAGAGCCACACCTTTAGAACCCATCAATATTAGGACCACTTGCAAACTTTTGCTAGCTGGGGCTGCCATACGCGGACACAGCCACTAAATAAAATCGGTGGGCTTTCTGTTCCTCAGGTTTCCTGCCGGAGACCAGCCTGAAGCAAATCCAATTGGCACAGACTGGGAAACAGCACAGAAAAGTGAGCAACTAGAAAAAGAAGTGACGAGAAAATACCCCACGTAAGACATCAGACCGAACAGCCAGAAACTGTGTCATCCAGAAAAAATAAGGGGTAGGAGCAAGGCTGAGCTGTAAGTCAATGGAGAAGATTTTCTTGAACATCTATAGATAAAGTAAGTAACTGCACTTTTCTTCTTTAAGGACATCCACCTTGAGCTACACCTCTGGAATGATTCTCCAGCAGAAGGTACCCAGGGAAGAGGACAAGGCCACTGATTTATAAGGCTATGACAGAAGGCCTTGAACGGCAGCAAGGCCACTGCCAGCAAATTTTCTACAGATTATATTCAGACTCTAGTGGAAAGTGTGAACTGAACTCCACATGGCAGCAGAGCACGTCAGCTGCAAGAACATTATGAAAATGTGCTACGTAGGTGGCCATACCATGGGTGTAAAGACCATGAATAGAACCAGGAAGCTCCTTTCCATGTTTCTTGTAACAGAAATACAGGATGCCAACCATGTGAATAGGCATTGCTTAGAAACAGAAGAGCCTTCTTTTTCAGGGCAAAATGAAAAACATTAAGAGGTCTTCCTTGTGGCAGTTTCGCACTGTGTGGGGACACAAACAGGTTCAACTCTGGATGACCCATCTTGTAAAGAGTTTGTTTACAATAAAGTCTACAAGTTTCCACTTGGGTTGGGGCTTGAGACTGACTTAGACAGTCTGCTAAGATATTCTGTGAGCCAGGGAGAGACATGGCTGTTAAAAACCCTAAGTGAGCCACCTCCCAGTGCTACATTCCCATTGCTTCTATGCAAATAAGAGTGTGTACCACTTTGTTTATGTAGTACATTACACGTACCTTGTTTGTCCTAATCATGGATGGTCTGTCCCTGATTTGAACTGCAAAGGTTTGGAGGCCAAGAATAGCCTTCATCTCCAGGATATTGATGTGAACAGAGCTGTCCATCTGGAACTAAAGACTCAGAGTCCGAAGACTACCCTGATGTGCACCCCAACCAGACCTTGATGCATCTGTGGTGAGAACCACCAGAGGCATCGACGAGGAAAGGAACTCCTGTCATGCAATCCCCAAAGTTCTATTTTTTGCTCTCACAGGCA
This sequence comes from Neoceratodus forsteri, assembly GCA_016271365.2. NCBI lineage: Eukaryota > Metazoa > Chordata > Ceratodontiformes > Ceratodontidae > Neoceratodus > Neoceratodus forsteri. Next base: position 1,384,823,490 of record CM028129.1, read on the forward strand.
GTAAGGGGGGTGACTTACCCCTTGTCGGCAATGTACGTGGTCGCTCAACGATTCCCCCATCGAGCCAGCCTCTGCCGTGACCACGGGAGGACTGTAGCTTACTCCCTATAGTGGGCCCCCTCCCCCCCGGCAGGAAGCAGACCGGAAAAAAAATTACTCACCTTAGTAATGTTGTTTCTTCTAATGGAGTCTTGCTATAGTATGACAATTGCAGTTTGTCCCACCATTAGAACTGCCCCGGAGGTGAAATAGTTAACTTCCATACCAGGCATGGAACTTGGAGCGCGAGCTCGGTTAGAGAAGCTCTGTCTGTGTAATTTCAAACTGAAACTGTCAGATCTTTAAGAGTAAAACTCACTAAGGTTCTGTGTGGAAGCTGTAACCTACGCTAGCCAACTGGCTACCTAAATATTAACACATATTCCTGGTCCCAACACAAAGACTTAAGTCAGGGGCCAGAAAATAAGATAAGATAAGAAAAGATGAAACAAAACACAACACCCCAAAAACCCCCAAGAAAAAAGGGGTGGAAAAACATAAAATGGGCATAACAAGTGCCCACACTGGACTGCCCACCCCATACCCAAGTAGAAGTTCTGAGAGGGGCAGGCTGGGGGGAGGTCATAATATAGCAAGACTCCATTAGAAGAAACAACATTACTAAGGTGAGTAATTTTTTCTTCAAACAACATAAAGTCTTGCTATATTATGACAATTGCAACTACACAGCAGTACCTCCATGGAGGAGGACAGAACCTACTTAGGGAATAGGCTCTGAAGCACGGCTGTGCCAAACCGAGCATCCCTCCTGGCCTGGACATCCAGGGAGTAATGCTTGGTGAAAGTGTGTACCGTTTTCCAAGTAGCTGCTTGACATATCTCTAAGATAGGGATGTCTCTGGCAGCAGCTAGAGACGTAGCTGTACCTCTGGTAGAGTGAGCCCTCAGGCCTGAAGTGGGAACTTTCCCCAGTTTTTGATAACAAAAATGGATACAAAAGACAATCCACCTGGCAAAGGATCTCTTAGTGGCAGGTTTCCCTTTCCCAACCTCACCATAAGTGAGAAAAAGTTGGAGGGATTCGAACCTGTGACCCTTGGTACGCTCTATATAGTAACTTAGGGCCCTCTTAACATCTAAACTGTGCAACCTCCTCTCACCAGAGGAGGAATGGTCAGTGAAGAACACTGGAAGGGAGACAGATTGATTAAGATGGAAATCTGAAACCACCTTAGGCAAAAAAATACAGGTTACTCACCTGTAACAGGAGTTCTAGGAATGGTATACGTTGTTCATCCACACTTATTGGCAGGTTCCTTGCCGCTTTAAATCTTGCCGGAAGGTCTTCAAGCTGGCTCCTCCCACCCACCCGGGTGGTAAAACTCGCTCCGCCCCATGCGCCAGATCTGGCCCGCTGGAAGCTCAGGTTATCGTCGAAGCTGGGGAGGTCGGGTGGGTTAGGGATGAACAACATAACCATTCCTAGAACTCCCACTACAGGTGAGTAACCTGTATTTCAGGGACATGGATATGTTGTTCATCCACACTTATTGGCAGACTCCTAGCAGTTCTCCGGGAGGAGGGAGCAAGGCGCACACCCCTACTTAGGGAATAAAGACTGGAGAACCGAGGCCCCAAAACCAGCATCCGCGTGACTCAAGGTCGATGTGGTAATGGGTAATAAAGGTGTGTGCTGACTTCCAGGTAGCAGCCCTGCAGATTTCCTGGATAGGGCGTCCCTGGAAGCAGCCACTGATACAGCAGTATAGCGGGTAGAATGAGCTCTTATCCTCTGGGAGGCTCCATGCCCTTAACCCATAACGAGATCTATGCAGGTGACCCACCTGCTTAGTCAGCTGGCTGCAGGTCTGCCAGGTGCGGCTTCCAGCGTAGGTGACAAACAGCTGGCAGAACCTCTCCCCGAATTTCAGCCGTGCGCTCCTTATAATAAGCGAGCGCCTTCTAGGGTCCAAAGTATGGAGCCTGTATTCGGCCTCCGAGGTGTGATTGGGGTAGAACTCCGGCAGAGTCAACACCTGGTTAAGCTGAAACTCCGACACCACCTTCGGAAGGAATTTCAGGTGGGGGCATAGGACAACCTTGTCCCTGTGGAAGACCAGGTAAGGAGACTCAATGCAGAGCGCCTGGAGTTCTCCCATCCTTCTGGCTGACGTGATAGCCACCAAGAAGGCGGTCTGCCACGACAGGTGAGAGAGTTCACACCTGTGCATTGGTTGATAGCTTGCCCATGAGCTTTGCCAGTACCAGCAGTAAATCCACGGAGGTGGAGGTTCTCGACCGAGGGAAATGTGATCAAGGCCTTTGAAAAAGCACCAGACCACCTTCTCCTGCGCCACGGACTGCTCCCCGGCCCGCGCCCGGTAAGCAGAGATGGCTGCCAGGTGCACCTTTAGGGTCGTCGACCTAAGCCCTTGACTAGAAAGGGACCATAAATAGTCCAAAATGCTTGCCAAGGAACAGGAGGAAGGGTCCAAGCTCTTACTCTGACACCAAATGGAAAACCTCTTCCATTTGAAGGCATAGCATTTCCTGGTCGACTCCTTACGGGACGCCTCAACAACATTGAGGACCTCGTGGAAAGCCCCAAGGCCTGGAACTCTAGCAGCTCAGGAACCAGGCCGTCCAGGTGCAGGGATTGAAGGTCCGGATGGAACACCTTCCCTGATTGACTGAGAGCAGGTCCGGCGAGCTGGAAGCTGCCTCAGGAGCCTGTAGCTGAGGTTGAGGAGATCTGGGTACCAGAACTGGGCGGGGCCAGTCTGGGGCTATCAGAATCACCTCGCCTTGTCCCTCCTTGTCTTGAGAAGCACCTTGTGAATCAAGGGAAATGGGGGAAAGGCGTAAAGAGGCCCGGGGTCCACAGCCTCGAGAAGGCATCCCCCTGCAGCGAGCCCTGCTGAGGGGGGCGGGCATGAAACAGCCTCAGCTTCGCATTCTCCCTGGAGGCAAACAGGTCCACCTGAGGTGTGCCCCAGTGGGAGAACAGATCTTGTACTACCTCCTGCTGGAGAGACCACTCGTGAGATGCAGCCCCTATCCGGCTCAGGGCATCGGCCAGGGTGCTGGAGGCTCCTGCCACATGAATGGCTAGGAGATCCGCCTCCAGGCTGCGCACGAGTGACCAAATGCGGAGAGCTTCCTTGCATAGAAGCATGGAGCGCGTCCCGCCCTGGCGGTTCAGGTAGTACATGGTCGTGGTATTGTCCGTCTGGACTCGGACCACTTGACCCCGGAGGAAAGGAGCAAAGGCGGTGAGAGCTAGGCGGACCGCTCGGAGCTCCAGCAGGTTGATGTGGCATCGGGACTCCCGTGGGGACCAGAGGCCGTGCACTCGGTGTTCCCCCAGATGGGCACCCCAACCCATCAGAGAGGCATCGGTCGATAGAGAGACCGTCGGCTCGGGGCGGACAAACGGGATGCCCTCCTGCAGATGGGATGTAACAATCCACCACTGGAGAGCGTTCCACATCTCCTGGGTCACTGTCACTAGCTGGTCCAATGGATCGCAGCGTTGTGACCACTGGCTGGCCAGTCCCCACTGAAGGGTGCGCATGTGCCGGCGTGCCCAACGGACCACGCTGGTACAGGCCGCCATGAGACCCAGGAGGCGCAGGAAGTGCCAGGCGAGAACGATTGCCCAACCAGAAATGATTGGGCAAAGGAGGTAAGAACTTCGCCCTGTCCGCGGGGCCGTGCTCTGGCTCGAAGAGTCGAGCTCTGCCCCGATGAACAAGATCACCTGCTTGACTCGAGTTCGACTTGGCCTCGTTGATGAGAAGGCTGACCTGAGAGCAAACCTGGAGGCCAGATCTCTGGACGCTCCTCCACCTCCCGTCTGGAGGGGCTGCTATCAACAAATCGTCCAGGTAAGTACACCCGGACCCCTCGGCGCCGCAGTAATGCTGTCACCACTGCCATGCATTTGGTGAAGACCCTGGGAGCTGGAGATAAGCCGAAGGGCATGGCTTGGAACTCGAAGAGGGATCCTTCAGCTCGAAAGCGGAGGAATCTCCAATGTGACGGAGGATAGGGACGTGAAAGAACGCGTCCTGCAGGTCCAGAGAGCAGAACCACACGCCGTGTTCCAGAGATGGTATTATCTGCGCCAGAGTGACCATTCTGAAGGTCCAAGACCTTAGGAACTTGTTCAGGTCGTGTAGGTGAGAATGGGCGCCAGCCCCGATCCGTTCGAACCAGGAAATACCTGGACACGAACCCGGGTCTAAAGGGGTCCTCTACCTCCATGATCACCTCCTTTTGGAGGAGGAGACCGATGTCGGCTCGAGCAGCCGCCAGTGAGCTGCGGACAGAGAGCCCCCGAGGTGCACGCGGCTCTGAAGGGGCGGGGCCTGCTCAATTCTAGAGGTAGGCCTTTTCCCACCACCTCCAGTACCCACCTGTCCGTGGTAACAGCGGACCAGGCGGAAAGGAAGTGTCTGAGCCGTCCCCCCACGGGGGGAGCCAGGGGTGAGGTGACAGGGATGGGGGCGACACCTCTCAGCCCGTCACTGGGCAGGCTTGGAGGAGGAACCGGCCGAGGGACCTCCTGGGCCTTTACCTCCCTGCTTCCTGTTGGAGGAAGCCGATGGCTTGGGTTTGGGATACCAAGCTCGAGCCTGCTGGCCCTGACGTTGTTGGGCCGGGCAAAGATCATACGCAGAAGGACGAAAGGGCTTAGGCTGTGGCTTGCGGCCTTTGTCCTTCTGAGTGGAAGAGACTGAGTCCAGAGGTAGCATTGGACTCTCGATCCTCTGCAGGTGACCTTCCACCCCAGGGCGAGAGGTCAGTCCCCAAAGGAACATCCGCCAACTTGTGCTGGGTATCCGAGGTAAAGGTGGATATCCTCAGCCAAGCCCGCGCGCTAGCCACTCGCGGCCGCCACAGACCTGGCACGAGTCCCGATGTCTAACGCAGTCTGGAGCTGCTGTTTAGCCACTGCCCTGCCCTGGTCCCGCACCTGCCTGACCGTAGTCTGCAGATCTGCGGGAAGATGAGGAACAACCTCATCCAGGGAGCCCAACAGGCGTGACAAAAAATGTGTGCCATGAGGACGCTGAACTGGCTGAGAAGGCCGAGAAGGGCATAGCATAGACTTTTGCCCGGCACAATCCAATTTCTTGGGATTCCTTGTCGGGAGGTTTGTCCACATCCTGCGTTCCGGCACGCCGAAAACGCTGTCGGTAACCAACCCCTCGGCCAGGGATGTTCGAAAAACCGACAGGGAACGGTAGGGACCACATACTTCCTGGCCAACCTGGCGAAGGTGCAGGGCAGGAAGCAGGATGCTGCCAAAGTTCCAAGGCGGACCCACTATAAGCCCGGCCACTGGAAGAGCCTCTTAGTGAACCCCTCGGTCAGATCTCCGGGGATACCTGGCCCGTTGAAGCGGTTCGAGCTTCATCCCGGTGGACTCCGAGATGAGTCGAAGCAACCCTAAGAAGGACGAAGGGTTATCGTCCATTGACTGCCCTCCCGAGGACTCCAAGTCCATGCGCTTGGAGAAGAGGGAGGAACCATCATCGGACTCAGAAGAGTCCTCAAAGAGCTGCCTCGGGCCTGAGCCACCCTCCACCTGCCGAGGTTTATCGGGAGTGAGGGTGACAGACAGCCTATGGGGCAAACCCAAGGCCAACGAGAATTTTTGGTCGGAGCCCCAACTAATGGCTGTGGAGGCAGAGGTTCCACCAGAATCGGTGGGGCAGCTGGAATTGGCGAACAACGGCTTGAGAACAGGCTCCTCGACTACAATGAGGGTTGTTTGGCTGCTCGGTGACAACCACTTAATGGCGGGGAAGACGACTGGGTCGGCCTATTCCCGGTCAAAGGAGCTGTTGCCACATAAGTTCCTCGTACTTCAGCCTTAACTTAGCAGAAGCCTCCCTCAAATCCGATGAAGAGAAGCGGCCAGGCGCCCCGCCTGCAGTCCGAGACCGCCTATGGCGGCATGATCGATTGGACCAGCGAGGATGTCAGGACCGAGACAAGAGTCTCGACTGGGCCGAGAGGCGAGGAGAAGTGTCGAAATCGGCACTCTCCTCGGCTCGGACGATACGAAGAGCTCCGAACGGAGGCACAGGCAAACTAGCGGGATCCTCAACTCCCACGGGGGAACCGGGAGAGGGATTCTCAGCTTCTCCAGCCGACAACCCGTCCTAGCGGGTCGAGAAAATCTCGACAGCGTCGGCGAGTCTCGATCAACTGGCCTGGCGGGGACACCGTGAAGCCAGTGACCGAAGCTGGTCGACCGAAGTCGACTGTCGACAGGGAGGGATCTTTCCGCTCCCAAGGCGTCGGACGAGACTTACTTTGCTCTTTTGGACCTGGAAAAGGTCCCGAAGAGTTGGACCCTCACCTTTACGTCGAGAGGGTCAGACAAAGCTCCTTAAAAGAAGCAGAGTCACGAGGCACCGAGATAGGCGGGACATCATGCGCCGAGGCAGAGCGGCCGCGCCCCCCCTCCTCTTGAGCGATCATCTGCTCGAGCTGATCCACCGAGCCGCCGCGCGAACACACCGTAATCGGGCCTCTTTAGATTTCACGGTGGAATTCTTTTCTCGGGGCGCCCAGTTGTAATCAGGCAGCACGGTCTTCAGACGAGGTCAAAAGGAAGAGCAAAGTCGCAGGCCCGCGGGTGCGTGCTCAAGGCCCAGCAGTAGGCGCGTGGAGTCCGGATCCGTCCTAGACAACTTCTGCCTGCAAGGGCACCTCCGAAAACCGGGAGTCGATTTGTCCATCGCAGCCGCGAGGAGAAGAAGACCGAAGTCTTTTTAGCAAAAAACCTTTTGATTTCGAACTTTCAAAGAATTAGGAACCAGTCTTAATCGCAGAGCATTAAAGAGGGAACCTGAGCTTCCAAGCGGTAAGGAAGATCTGGCGTCATGGGGCAGAGCCGAGAGTTTTACCACCCGGGTGGGTGGGAGGAGCCAGCTTGAAGACCTTCCGGCAAGATTTAAAGCGGCAAGGAACCTGCCAATAAGTGTGGATGAACAACATATCCATGTCCCTAGAACTTCCTGTTAGTCCTAAGGAGTACCTTATCCCTGTGGAAGGAAATAAAGTCAGTCTCTACTGACAAAGCTTGTAACTCACTTATGCGCCTGGCAGAAGTGATAGCTACTAGGAAAACAGTTTTCCAAGTCAAGTACTTAAGCTCTGCAGAAGACAGAGGTTCAAAAGGGGGTTGCATCAACTGAGCAATGCAAACATTAAGATCCCAGGCAGGACCGGGTCCCTGAAAGGTGGATTAGTATGAAGTAATCCTTTAAAAAACTTGGAAAATACAGGGTGAGCGGAAAGAGAGGAGGGCTTTCCTGCTGAAATAAAGGCAGAGACAGCTGCCAAATGTACTTTCAGGGTAGCTGGTCTCAGACCCAAAGAATTAAGATGGACCATGTAGTCCAAAACAATGGGCAAGTCAGCAGATTCCGGGGAAATATGTTTCCCAGAACACCAGATGGAAAACCTTTTCCATTTAGAGTTATAAGTAGCCCTAGTGGAAGGCTTCCTAGAAGCCTTCAGGATTTCAAGAACACCTTGAGAAGGTGAGGTCAGCAAATTCTAACTCCTCAAGAGCCAGGCCTTGAGGTTGAGGTTTGAGATTCGGATACCAAACTCCCTGGGCACAGGTTAACAGGTTGTGATTCCTGGGGAGACACAGGGAAGATGGACTGCTAAAGACAGAAGGAGTGGGTACCAGGGCTGCCTGGCCCAATCTGGAGCAATCAGAATCATCCTGCAAGGCTGGGGTCTGATTTTGACTAGCACCTTGAATAGGAGGGAAGTGGGAAGGCGTATAGAAACTTCCTTCCCAATCTAGGAGAAAGGCATCCAGGGGGACTGAGCCCATCACTGGGGGCCTGCAACAAAACAGTGGAAGTTGGTGACTGTCTGGGGCTGCGAAAAGATCTATCTGAGGGGTGCCCCATCTAGCAAAAACTATCCCCAGTACTTGGGGATCCAGAGACCATTCGTGATGGCCCTGGGAAATCCTGCTGAGAGCATCTGCCAGGACACTGTCCTTTCCTGGGAGGTGAACTGCTATGAGGGAAGTGTTCAGGGAATAAGCCAGAGATCACAACTTCATTGCCTCGGTGCACAAGGCCGAAGACCGAGTGCCCCCTTGTTTGTTGATGTACCACATTGTAGTCGTGTTGTCTGTTCTGACTTGTACCACTTTGTTCTGAACAGATGCAGAAAACACCTTAAGTGCTAGAAAAACAGCTCTGAGTTCCAGCAAACTGATGTGTAGCAGAGATTCCTGGGGGGACCACACTCCCTGGGTGGAGAGGTCGCCCATGTGAGCTCCCCAACCCAGAAGGGACGCATCTATAGTAAGGGTCGAGGAGTGAGATAGGGGGATGAAGGGGACCCCTAGTCTCAAATTGCTCTGATCCTGCCACCACTGAAGGGCCTGGATCAAGGTTCGAGTCACTGGGATCAACTTGGAAAGGGGATCTTTCCTTTGGGACCAGAAGGCTCTCAAATGAAACTGAATGTCCCTCATCTGAAACCTTGCTCCTTGCACTACAGCTGTGAAAGCAGCCGTGTGTCCTAGTAGCTGTAAGAAGTGCCTTGCTGGTCGAGAGACCTGCAGAGTGAAGGAGGCGGCCAGGGCCACTAGGTTCCTTAGCCTTTCTAGGGGCAGGAAGGCTCTGGCCTGCTTTGTGTCCAATTCTGCACCTATAAAGGTGAGTACCTGGACAGGTTCCAGAACTGACTTTGGAAGGTTGAGAAGAAAACCCAGAGAGGTGAGCAGCTGCTGGGTAACTTGCAGGTGTGATTTGACCTGGTCTGGAGACTGACCTACAATGAGCCAGTCGTCTAGGTAGGGAAAGATGGCAATCTTTGCCTTCTTAAATGAGCAACTGCTACTGCTAGACATTTTGTGAATACCCTTGGGGCAGAGGTAAGGCCAAGGGCATTGCTCTGAACTGGTAATGGCCTGAGGGCAGTTCGAATCTGAGGTACTTTCGTGGGAGCTTCTGATGAGAACATGGAAATAGGCATCCTTGAGGTCAGGGAAGCTAGCCAGTCCCCTGGCCTTAGAGAAGGTAAAATCATTGCCAGAGTCACCATTTTGAATTTTGGTTTCAAAAGGTGCTTGTTTAGATATCATAGGTCCAAGATGGGCCGCCATTCTCCTGTCTTTTTTGGGGTAAGGAAGTAACTGGAGTACAGACCCTTGCCCTGGTGTACGGGAGAAACCCTTTCTACAGCTCTGAGAGCCAGGAGGGTTGAGACTTCTGTTTCTAAGGCAAAGGTCTCTAGAGGGTTTGCAGGTGGAAAAGATCTGATTCTCATCTTTGGAAATTTTTTGAAGCTGAGAACCAGACCCCGGCCTACTACTTCCAGGACCCACTTGTCTGATGTTAGAGACTCCCAGTTCTGAACGAAGTAAGCCAACCTGCCCCCTACAGGTAAAGGAGAATCGGCCCTGGCACCCCATCAGGGTGCCTGTTTGGCAGGGGTTTTAGGCTGAGGGGTGGGAGCAGGCCTACTTGCACCCGTCTGCCTCTCCCTCTGAAGAACCCCTCTGAGCATAAGCAGAGAGGCCTGGGTTTGGTAAAGGCCTGTGAAAGGCCTACCTCTACCCCTGGGGTCTGCCTCTGAGGAGTGGCTTGCCGCTCCTTGGCCTGAAACCCTCTTATAGGTTGTCCTATATTCATCCATTTTCTTCATATAATTCTCTGTCTGCTCCCCAAACAGAGAATTTCCTACCACAGGAAAATCCATAGCCTTAGTCTGGGTATCCTGTGACAAGCTAGTACACCTGAGCCAAGCCAACCTACAAAAAGCCACAGATGTAGCCATGACTCTAGAGGATACATCATTAAAATCCACAGCAGCATGGAACTGCACCTTGGATGCCTCAATACCATCAGCAGCCACCTGTTCCAGCTCCTTAGCAAGCTGGCCAGGGGCTTGCTTGGCCAAAGCCATGACAGTGTCCCATCTAGATTTTTGGTATCTTGCCACATAAGCCATGTAATTTGCTTGCCCGAGTCCCAAGGACGCTGCCATGTATTGTTTTTTTTAGCCATGGCATCAATCTTCCTGGAGTCCTTGTCAGGAGGATGTGAAGCCAAGGGAATATTAGCCTTATCACAGGCTGCAGCTTGAACTACTCCAACATGACTGCATTGCTGTGAAAGGAATTCTGTATCGGGACCTGACAAAGTGTACCTCCTGTCCATCTTCTTGTCCACAGGAGGCACAGAATTAGGAGCTTTTAAAATTTTTATTGTTTGTTTCCTAAATGACTTATGTAAGGGGATAGACAATCTCCTAGACTCTGGGATATCCATCATTTCTACAAAATCAGGTTCCTCTTGCTCATCCACAGCTTCCTCCAATGAGAGCTGGAGGGTTTCAGCAACCTTTTTATAAAACATAAAGTGAGAAGGGGACTCAGAAAGCGTAGGGGGAGATTCTGAAGGTCTGTCTGGGGAGATGTCCGGTTCAATGGGCACACCCAGACTCTCAAAGTCACATTCATACTGCTAAATCATATTCTTGAACCAGTGGAACTCGCCGAACCGACCTTTTACCAGATAGTGGCGGTTCGGACGGAACCGGAGAAAGTGACTGGACAATTTGTATAGCTCTTGCTATCTCTGCAGCAGTTGGAGAAGGAATTTTAGACTCCACACCTGCTGATTTTCTAGTTTTCTTTGCTGGAACTGGCTCCTCAGAGTCAGCTTTACGTTTGCCCGAGGAAGTCTCGCCCTGGTCAGAGGGCACTCTCTCCGGTTCGGTTGGCACCGAACCGAGCTGGCCATCCGGGTCAGCGGACTTTTTGGCCTCTCGTTCCCTGAGCCTGCCAACTCTCTTATCCAGGGTGGCTGCAGGGAAAGTCTTACAAATCTGGCAGTCTGAATTGAGGTGGTCAAACCCCAGACAATATACACACATGTGGTGTGGCAAGGTCAGCCTTGGCAAAGGCTTCCCACAGACACCACAGTGTTGAAACAGTGGGCCGGTTTTTCTTTTGGGTTTCTCAGACATAATGCCAGCCTAACCAAAAACCTTGCCCTTTTAGCGGTGCCAGGCAAGACACCCTTATCGGTTCCCAACCGTGCTGCGGGTCGTGGAAAAAGCGTAATGAAATCTGGTTTTTAGAACCGATAAGAACTGAACCGCACTCTAAAAGCTTTTAAATGCTTGATTTTTAAAGTTTTAAAACAACCTGATCGGTTCAAACCGAACGATAAACATTACAAGTTCCACACAGAAATAAACCTGTCTATTACTTACAATACCACAGACAGAGCTTGAACCGATCGGTTTGTGGTTAAAATAATAATACTCGCGGTTGAATTTAACCGAGAAAACACTGTTTAAACCGAGAAATGAACCGAGCAGTAGGAGAAATCTCCAGAGCGACTGTTCAGTGAGGCGGAGTAAAGAATCTGACAGTTTCAGTTTGAAATTACACAGACAGAGCTTCTCTAACCGAGCTCGTGCTCCAAGTTCCATGCCTGGCATGGAAGTTAACTATTTCACCTCCGGGGCAGTTCTAATGGTGGGACAAACTGCAATTGTCATAATATAGCAAGACTTCATGTTGTTTGAAGGATAGACTACATCACCTGAGAACCCCGCCCCAACTTATATCGGGCTTTGTTTGGCTCGGGGTTTGGTCGACCATCTGTAACTTCATGGGTCTGCCATGAGGTATTTTTGCCTTACTGGTGCCCCCTCAGGACGCGGCATGCAATGGCTCCTGCGTGACTATTCCCCTGCGCCTCTTGCCGCTGGAACCTTCCGTCGTCCCACCTCCTTTGTGCGTCCCATGCACTTGTGCCGCCTCCGGTCTCCACCGGAGGCCGCCATAGCACCAGGAACCCCCCACAACCCACCCCGGAAGAGGAAAGCAGTCTTCTGGATGCTTGCTCCCCTCCTTCCACTGCTGACCCCCGGCAGCTCAGGTCCATTCCCAAACCCAGGTCATCAGCATGGTGTGAGGTGTGGCATCCAGTGCCTCAATCCTCAGTGCCACCGGGCCAGCACCCCGTCACACAATCTGAACAATCGATCCACCAAAAGACGGTACAACAAAGAGGAAATGTGAACAGTACCAATTGGTTTAGGTCATCTGACATCTGATCCCACTGTACACAAAGCATTACTTGTGTGATGCAGATGTTAAAGTGTGCAAAGGGAACACAAATGATGGCAGCTGCCACCAGGTCCAGAAGTCTCAGCATTACGAGCTGTGTGACACAAGACGAGCCTGTGCAACCAGAGCATCTGCACAATTCTCTAACAGAAAAACATCTGCAAAAGATACATCTAGCACAGCTCCTGTATACAGCAGGCACTGGGAAGGAACCAGTTCAGATTTTGGTTCAATCACCAGGATGCCCATATGTTCTGACAGCTGATGAGTACAAGACAGAGTGTAAAGGATGGCTTCCCTGGATGAAACTTTTAGGAGCCAGTTGTCGAGAAAAGGGAAGATGTATACATAGACCTTCCCTCTGAAATGCCACAGCCACTACTCCCAAGCATTTAATGAAGATCCATGATGCCAAGGACAAGCCAAAGGTCAAAACCAGAATTTGAAAATATTTGCACTCCAGCATGAACTGGAGATATTGTCTGTGGCACCGAGGGATTCTGATATGAAGGTAATCATCCTTCATGTCACGAGCACACATTCAATCCCCTGTTGTAACAGGGGAATGAGGGACTGGAAAGAGACCATCCAGAATTTCTTGTATTCAATGAACTTGTTCACACCACTTAAGTCCAGAACAGGCTGCATGTCTAACAATCATGTCAGGACAAAAAAGTACCAATAATCAAAATCCCAGGCTGAATTCCAGGACTGGAAAATGGTTCTATGGCCCTTTCGGCAAAAAGAAGACTGTTCTGTCAAAAGAAATGACAAGGAGAAGGAGGATGCAATGAAGGGGTTGAGAGAAGCTCCAGAAAATGACCACATCCTACAATCTCCAGGACTCTCATCTGTTATGATCTCCCTCCACTGGTAGGAAGACGAAGATCCTGCTCCCCACTTGTATCCCCAGGCCTGCATGGGGGAGGGAAGTAGCTGAAGGGACTAAGAAGGCACTGGGGCAGCAGGGATGCCACCAGCACCAGTGCCTTTAGGTCTCTGGAATGGGCAGCAGGGGGCAAGTGAGGGGACTATGTGTATGCCCAGGTGGACTGGTCTGTCGACAATTACCACGGGATGGTCTAGCAGCAAGCCTCTGAAAGTTGGTACCAACACGGCCAAGGGATGGCCGAATGGTGAATGACTTTAAAGATATTTAAAGCGGCAATACTAGTTCAGAATAATTTAAATAACATGGTGGGCAGTTAGGACAAACCAGAACATCAATACATATTTTTTTCTTTTTGATTTAATTCCCAAAGCAAGATGAAGAATTTTGAAGTTCTTGAAAGTTACTGCCATGTCAACAATCGTGGACATAAGCAAATCAGAATGGTGCTGTGCTGTTGGCAACACCCTGACATATTTGCATTATAAATACAGTAGATGCAGTTAGTACATGCTCTCTGAGGAGAAGATTTCTGAAAGTTGCTGGGGACTTCCATCTTTATTGTAGAGCCACACAAATTACAACAGTTGTAATTAAACAGTCTTATAAACAGCTGATTAAATTTAAAATAACCTATTAAAGAATCTAAGATTATCAGGAATACTGTATATTACTGCAAAAAAGGTAGGATGACATTTTTTTGCTGGTTAACTGCTGCTGCTGCTTTAAACTCATTTTAGATGACTGAAGACCATCAAAGGTTAACTGTACATCAGGACCAAACGGCATCTACCCTCGAAACAGTGAAAGGAGGATGGACTGCGGGACATTGGTGGCAAAGCCAGCAACATGAAGACATGATTAGCAGCGAAGATACATGCCAGAGGCTGCGGCATGAGCCGAAGCATCAAAACATTACAGGTAGACCCATGGAGATGCCTGGATAGGTAGACCCATGGAGATGCCTAACTGCGCCAATGCCATTTGCGACGGGGCCTTGAGCATGTCCAACATAGCTGATCCATCAGGAAATATATCAACAACAGAGATCATAGCTTTCCACTGCTATTCTGGTATTTAAAGGGACACTGTAAACCTTTTTTGCATTATATTATTTTTAGGTAAAAACCCACATTTTATGATTGCTTAGTTCCTCTGAAATCATTGATGTTGCAGGTTGCTTTATCTGCCTCATTAGAACCAAGATGCATGGTGATGTATAGCTATGCCCAGCTTTGCTTTGATTCATATCACTGAACTGATCTTAGTGCACACTTTCTGAACATTGGAAACACCCTTAAACAGTGAAGCCATTCATGATACAACAGTCTCCTCTACTCCCACTGCATAATCAGTGATTAGATTGTGTTGGGGGTGCTCCCAGAGTCCAGGAAAGATGCAGTGGGAGATGGTCAAAAAATGTAAACATATTTTGGTGTGGTAAGGTAACACCAGTATAGTGGGTAGTCAGTTTTTCACTTTTTGAAAAGAAAAAAGGGATCCGAATCAAACTACCAGCTGCCTCAACAGCCTTTATAGAAAGTGAACAATCATAAAAAGTATTTTTTTAAACCAGGGACACTGAGGCCTAAGGCAGTTGACACTGTCCTTTTAAATACGTATGCCTGGTAGTCTGCAATCCTAAGTTCCTAGGGACACAAGAAACATATTCTCTTGCCCATGATGTCCAGTCTTTCGGACTCCTTGTCAGAAGGCAAGGAGCTCCTATGATGAGAAACACAGAATCCGTCAGCAGAAAAGGACAACTTGGCCCACCCAGTCTGCCCAGATGTTCCCTGCCTAATTGGTCTCCGGTGACACCCCCCCAGCCTATTTACTAATTTCCCCTATGTCTATCACATACATGCTTAAAGCCCCCACTGTTTTTGTCTCCAACACTTCTGCTGTCAGTCTGTTCATGCGTCTCCCACCTTTTTTTCCTTTGTATTATCTGTTTTTCCCCCTACGCTGGCCCTCCAGCCTACCACTCCTTCAGGATGCATATGCCCCAGATACCCGCTAGTCTCACCCCTGCTGCCAGCTCCTACCACCTGGTTCCCACATTACCCATGTCCGTAGGATTCCAGCTCATCCCTGCCAGGGAAGGGCATGGAGGAGAGGAGTAGCAGTCTCTGATCCCTCTGAAACTACAGGCGCAGGGGACGGGAGCAGTGCCCCTTGGGGACTGCGATGTGGTGGGACAGGCAGCCATCATCTGGCTGGCTGGGATGGGCATTCCCATCTTCTGTCCACCAACCTCCCATGAATGCATGCTGCTGCAGTAGCTCCTGGGGCGGGGACATCCGGCAGCATGTGGTCACCCACACTGCCAAGGACATCGCCGCAAGCCCCCACTAGGAGCTGCTGCATAAGTGGCACAGCACAGTCCACCCACCCACCCACCCAGGGGAAGTATCCAAAGGATACTCTGAACTCCCTCACTGTCAGCCTCCGCTCCTGACATCTGGACTCAGAGTGCGAGCCTGGGTCACCAACATGCCAGATCCCATCCTTTTCCTCACATCCCTCTTGAACACCCGCCCCGGTTTTATCACATGCCATCTGATCCTGGTGCTCGTTCCCATTTGCAAGAGACTCTCCTCCTGCACCCTGTTCATCCCTGTGAGATACTTGTAGGTCTCTTATCATGTCTCCTCTCACTCTTCCAGAGTATGTATGTTAAGATTCCTCAGTCCCTTCTCATTCACCCCCTGCACCATTTTAGCTGCCCTCCTCTGGACTGCCTTCATACTGTGTCCTTTCTGAGGTACACCCTTCAAAACTGAACACAATACTCCAGATGGACTCTCACCAGCAAGCGATACAGTGGAACACCGCCTCCCTCCCTCCTCCAGCTGGAAATAACCTCACCCCTTATGCACCCCAGCATCCCACTAGCCCTACCCACTGTTCAGTCAAACTGCCCTGCCACTAGCTCCTCGTCTAGCTCCTCCTCCTGGGGCTGTGTGGGTGGCTGTTTGTGCTTGTCTGTGTCTGTAGGTTAGTTTTTGTTCATTTACATGTTTTTCTGCTGGGAATACCTGTGCCATTCTTGCATACAACATTGGTGAAAGTCTCCTGAACTGAATTTCTGCAAATCGCCATCATCAGGTATCAGCTTTTAATTTTAAATCAACTTTCTTGAAGCCTCCCCAAGGAAGCATATGCCTTACAACTAGTCTTACAAACATGGTGATGCTGGGTCCTGCAACTGAAACAACATTTTCAACATTCTCATCTGACCACTCTTAAAGCAACTGCACTTGTGGACTTTAAAGAACAAAGGAATTTTAACATTTTGTGACCGAATCAACATTTTGTCTGACCTTTTCCAAGGTATTGTACTTGTCTCTGAGGGACTTTAGAAGATCAAAGGAAACATACAGACAAAAGTTTCACATTGCATATGCCTACTGTCTGACCTACTCCCAAGGTATTGTACTTCTCTCTGAGGACTTTGAAGAACAAAGGAAACATACAGACAAAAGGATTTTACATTGCATATGCAGGCCACAGTTTATCACCTTTCAGGAACTTTAACATATTATGTGATCCTGGATCTCAACAGTACTATAGTACTTCTCTTAAACCCTCTGGCACCAAACCCTCCCAGTCTTTTTTTTTCATTTTTCTCTGTACTTCGCCATAGTGCTTAGCTATCCACCTTAGCCCACTAAAATCCTTACCCCACCACCCTCCTATTGCTCGCCAACCCCCCCCCCCGACTGCCTAGCCCACACTACTTCTCGGCTCTCTCCTGCCTTGCTAAAAAAATGCTTTGGCTTAGTCCCCACCACCTGTTCCTGCTCACCCTCACCCTCCTTTTCCCTTTATGCCAACCCCCCTCCGCCTACCCTACCCCTCCACCTACTCTCACCTTTCTATACTACTACCTGAAACACTGTACCATGGCTTTTACTCTGGAAGTCTTAAACAAACATCACCCAATTAATACCTGGGTGCAAAGAGACATATTTCCTAATTGGAAACTGCCACATCATTATAACTCACTAACGATCACCCTCTACTGGGACTCCAGAAGACAATCCAAGCATCTTAAAAGTACAAGCAGAAACTCACTCCAACCTATTATGAACTACTGAATGGCATCGCTGAAACTCCTGCTCCTCCTACTTTTAATATCTGGTGGGATACACCCCAAACCCTGGTCCTGTTGCACTGAAGCCGACAAAAACAAGGGAAAGTTGTGTATGTCTCCATTATCCTCTAAATATCTGCAGCCTCCTTCCCAAATTGGCATCTCTTCAAACTCTCACTGGACAAAAACCCTGATATACTAGCCATTGTGGAAACCTGGCTATCTCCCAGCACCGGATCATGCGGTCTCACTTGAAGGCTACAATCTTTTCAGACTCGACCGGAGCAAGCAAGAAGGTGGGGGCTGTGCTATCTACATAAAGGACAACCTCTTCCTGTCAGCAGCGCAGCTTCACCCCACAAATTAGCAGATGCAACTCCTCCCTATCAAACTGCTTCTTGGTGCACAAAACAAAGTTCTCACAGTGGCCGCAGTCTATATCCCTCCAAAAGACCACCGTGCCAGTATTAAGTCTGTACTTGATTTTGTTAGTCTGCAGCCCTCTGAAAATGAGCTCCTCCTCCTCCTCGGGGATTTCAACATAAACTGGCTCGCCTCTGACACTGGCTCTTACAAAGATGACATCCTAGCAGCAAACCTGACTCAGATGGTAACCTCCCCCACCCGGAAAAATTACAAAACTGGTACAAGCACCCTTATTGACTGGGTTCTCACAAATCACCCTGACCGGATAAAAAACATTAAAGTCCTCCCTGACTCCCTCAGTGACCACTCCCCAGTGTCCTGTACCTGGTCTAATAAATTTCTCAAGCCACCCCCCAAAGTTATAACAAGCAGAGTATTGCCTTATGGGAATCGTATCAAGTTGAAAACCCATCTCCTACAACAGGACTGGGCGTAATCCTTGAATCAACTGATATTAATACCACACTAGAATACTTCATTAAATCTTTCAACTCTGCATCGACTTATCGCCCCAGTAAAAAGCGTAAAATCAAAGCGCTATCAAATCCATGGATTACTGCCAAACTACTTGCCGAGCTCAAGGTTCGGGACCACCTCTGGGCAGTTGCCAGAGACACAGACTCACCTCATGATACCCTAAAAATACAAGCAGGCACGAAATAGATGTACCTCACAAATTAGGCAAATGAAGAGCGCCTATTTCAAAAATGCCCTTGAATCCACTGGGGTGATGGAAAGAGCTTTTGGGACAACATCGAAACATAATGGGTAAACAATCAAAATCGTCACCTACCATTATGAAGTTGATGGATCCACCACTCTTGACCCAAAGTCTATTGCAGATAGCTAATAAGACATTCACAGACCTTAGTGGGGTCCTCCCCCAGATTTCTTCTCGGACTTACCTGTGCCTAGCCTAGTATCACAAAACACCCCTCGTGACAAACCACAATTTTACTTCAAGAAAATCAAAGTGCACGAAGCACACAAGTACATAAGAAGAGCCTGCTCCAAATCCAGAACAAGTAGTGACCGCTAGATCTAAAATCCTGTCTCTCACCCTGGATGAAGTAATTTACCCCTTACAAAATTCTTAATCTGTCACTTTGCCAAAGTCAATTTCCCAACAAATGGAAATCTGCCATAGTTACGCCAGTGCACAAAGGGGACAAAGCCTCAACGAAACTATCGACCAATATCAATACTCCCTCCCTCTCCAAAGCACTTGAGCGAATAGTAGCAGACCAACTCTCTGATTACCTGGACAAATACAATCTACTCTGTAATCAACAGCACGGCTTTAGGAAAGGACATAGTACAACAACAGCCTTACTTGATTTCTCTGGAAAGTCCACTCAGCCCTGGACAAAGGTGCCAAACAGGTGCAGTCTTTATCGATCTTACAAAAGCTTGACACAGTCCATCATGGCCTACTTACCTCCCTACTTTCTAGCCTAGGCCTGGCCGAAGGTCCTGTGCTTGGGTAAAAGTTACCTGTCCAATCGGTCACAGGCTGTAAAATCTCTAATGAACTCTCCGACTTCAAACCAGTTCTCTCGGGTGTACCACAGGATCAATTCTTGGCGCTCCTCTTTAGCCTGTTCCTTAACTCCCTCCCAGATATCTGCCAGGAGAAAATAATCTTATCGCTGATGATGCTGTATTCTCTCTTCCACAAGGATCCAAACTCCCTACGAAAAAGCCTGCAACTTGCTTTCTCTAGTGTTGAAAGGTGGTTCCTGGATAGTAAACTTGTGCTAAACCACAATAAAACAAAAGCCATGCTCTTCTCCAATCACCAAAACAAAAATAGGCATACTCCACTCACCATACAAACCTCTCTTGGAATTACACTGGACCAAGTAAATACTTAAATACCTTGGCATCACTTTTGACCAAGGGCTCATCTTTCAACCCACATTGACAACACTGCGAAAACAGTGAACCAACGCCTTGGAATACTATTCCGTAACCGTCAATTTCTAAATCAAGCGGCATTGAGAATAGCTATACAGAGTTCCATAATCTCAATCATTGACTATGGCCTTATTATTTATGGCTCAGCTACCTCCACTGCTCTAAGGCGTATCTCAATCACTCTAAATAAGGCCTGCCGACTCCTCACGGGGCTCAAAGACTGACTCACCACGTGTGATCTGTACTATGAATCAGCCTGGTTGAACCTATCAAATCGTCTTATTTATCTCACCTGCACAATGGCAAAAATCTATCTTGGGACTGACTCCATTATGTATTCAAACCTACTCCGACTGAATCCTGGCTCACGACCCTCCACCAGATCTGAGCATCAACCTTTCCTGGTTCGAGATGCGGACTGCACAGGGACAAAGATCTTTCGCATACAGGGCCCTGACATGGTTCAATGCGCTTAGTCCACCTACTCTATCCTCAACCTCGCTTGAAGCTTTCAAATCCATGCTCTATGCCCACCTCACCACCACTAGCAACTGTGATTAGCTAGATAAAGACTACTACTCCTCATGTCCATCCTCACATCTGAGGCCTCTTCCTCCTGACTAATGAACCCTCTGGTACCTCTACTACTTCCTGTCTCCCACCCAAACTCCTCCCCTTTTTTCCTGTCCCTCTCACTTACTCTCCCACTGACCACCTTTCCCTCCTCTCTAGCCTCCTTTTGAGCCTAATGATCACCCTCTCCTGGAAGTTTCCTTAACCTCGAAATTGTCTACTCGCTTAGACCTGTTATAGCTTGTTTTCTATGAAACTTAAAAACGTTACTGCCTTAAACTGTTAATAGCAAATTTATGATGTAACTTTCCTGTCTGGTTTTACCTGTAATGTGTATCGTGCTTTGTTAAATGTTCTTTGTGACGTGGAACCTTTGTAAAAGAGCCCTGGCGCAAAGGTATTAATTCCTAGACTAATAAACTAAACTAAACTATGAAGTAGTCAGTTATGATAACCCCAAGATCCCTTTCCTGTTCAGTGACAGTTAGTACCTTCCCCACCCCCATCCTATACTCTGCACCCGGGTTCTTATACCCCAAATTGCATTATTCTGCATAGAAACCAAAATGCCATGTTCTTGGTCACTGCTCAAACTTCCCAAGATCCCTACGCATTCCCTTTACCCTCCCCTGAGTATCAACTCTATTACAGATTTTGGTATCATCTGCAAAAATACATAACCTTCCTTCCACTTCATCTGTAATGTCACTTATGAAGACACTGAAGAGGACTGGTCCCAGTACCAAGCCCTGCAGCTCCCTGCCGATCACGCTCCCATCAATAAAGTGCTGTTAACCACCATCTCTGTCACCTATCCATTAACCAGTTTCTAACCCAATTCACCACTTGGCTGCTCTATTTCTTTATTACTCCTCTGTACGGCAAACTGTTACAGGCCGTGCTAAAGTCCAGATAGGCCACATCCACTACCCTCCCCTGATCTATTTCCATGGTCACCCAGTCGAGGAAATTAATTAGATTTGTCTGGCATGAACCCCCCCCCATGCTGCCTATGCTCTTGCAGCCCTCTGGATTTCAGATACTTTACCAGCCTTTCCTTAAGCAGGATTTCCGTTAACTTCCTCACAACTGAAACGAGACTGATGGGCCTACAGTTGCTACCCTCCTCCCTGACACTGCTCTTATGTAGAGGGACCACATCTGCTCTTCTCCAGTCCTCCAGAACTACACCTGTTTCTAGTGAACAGTCGAATAAGGCCGTCAGTGGGGCAGCCAGTACCTCCCTGAGTCCCTTTAGTACAGAACAGTTACGTAAGAATTTACCATAACAGTACATCTTCGAGGGGATCTCGGTCATCAGGTAACACCATAGGAACCTTCACCATCTGTGAACAGGAATCCACACGAATATTTTCAATAGTACAACTGGGGCCATCCATGCCATCGATGTCATCAACCCTATAATAACGTGAGCTGCCCCGCTCTCTACTCAGTTCTTTCCCCTGAGACTAAGGGAGCTAGGCTCTTGCCATGGAGGACCGAGGAGCGAGAGAGGTGCCCAGACCTAAATGAAAGGCTGGATACACCAGACAGTCAGTTCCTAGACAGGAGCCCCAAGAAGGGGGATAGTGAGAAGGAACGCATACATGATGACCGAGATCTCCTTTAAGATCTACTGTTATATTAAGTTCTTACATAACTGTTCAGCCTTCTTCAGGGGTATCTCAGTCAGCAGGTAACCCCATAGGAACAAGTCCCAAGCAGTTACAAGTGCATTACAGATAGTCTGGGAGGAGGGCTCTCCATACACTTAAGACAGGAGTACCTGTAACACAACCCTGCCAAAATCTGCAGGGTGCTCTAGCGGCAATGTCCATACTGTAGTGCTTGGTGAAAGTATGGAATGTACTCCAGGTGGCAACTGCATAAATGTCAGTGGCTGAGACCCCTCTGAAACAAGCCACCAAGGTAGCCATTCCTCTGGTGGAATGAGATTTGACAGCACCAGGCAATTCTTTGCCGTACTTATTATAACAGAACACAATGCAATTAGCCAACCATCTGGATAAACATTGCTTGGAAACAGCAACGTCCTCTCTACCCAAGGCGAAGGAAACAAATCAGCTGCTTTGACTTTCTAGACCCCTTGGTCCTAAGCAGGTAGTATTTCAAAGTTCTGTGCACATCTAACATATGGAGCAGTGCTTCCCCTGGATTGGCACGCTCAGGAAAATAAACAGAAAGGTAGATAAACTGAGTGTAAACTCTGAAACCATCTTAGGGAGAAATTAAGTATTTGTGCGCAAAGACACCATGTCTTTACAAACAAACAAATAAGGCTCCTCCCACCAAAGGGCCTGAAGCTCGGAAATTCTTCGAGCAGAAGTAAATTCAACTAAAAACAAAGCGTTTCAAGAGAGAAAGAATAAATTGCAAGTCGCGATTGGCTCAAAAGGAGACAGAGTCAGCTTTTCCAAAACAAAATTCAAGTCCCAAGCTGGGACAAGAGAAAGGATTGGGGGTTTCAGATGCCCCTTAGAAAGGTACGGGAGACATCCTGCTGAGTAATTGTGCGGTCACCTACAGGCTCATGAAATGCAGAAATAGCCAAAAGGTGGACCTTGAGGAAAGAATACTGGAGACCTAAATTGGAGAGTGAGATCAGGTAATCCAGGATATGGTTCACCAGGCAGGTGAAAGGGTCTAAGCTATGTTTGGCAGCCCAGATGGCAAACCCCTTCCACTTCATGGCATATGCTGCTCAAGTGGAAGGCTTCCAGGCAGCCACTAGGACGTCTGCCACCTTGTTAAGAGACCCCAAACCTGGTGATAGCTATGTCCTAAGGGGATCTGAGATTGGGATGGACCAGGGTCTCCTGAGCCTGGGTCAGCAGATTCCTACAAAGAGGACAAAGGACCAGAGGTTCCTCCACCATCTGTTGAAGCAGAGGGAACCAAATCAGTTGAGGCCACAACAGAGCTACCAGGATCATTGTGGTGTCAGCGTGGCTCAGTTGGTAGCACATCCGCCTCTGAACCAGAAGGTCATGGGTTCTAGTCCCACACCGGGATTGGACTTGCACCTAAAAATCGCTGGCATCCGAGTGCAGTGTTGGGGGGTGCTGTACTGCTGGGGTGTGCCATCCTTTGGATGAGACGTTAAACCGAGGTCCCTTCTGCCCATCCTGGTGTTGTCCTGGTGGGTGTCCAGGTAGAAGTAAAAGAACCCAGGGCACTCTTCACAAAAGAGCAGGGAACATTCCCGGTGTCCTGGTCAACATTCCCCTTCCCATAAAACCAGTTCATGCAATTATCCAGACTGTGTGTGGGTGATGATGTGCGATATGGCCACCACCACACAATCAGTCACTTCACTACCAGTCTAGCATTGCTTGTAAAGCACTTTGGGATACTGTGTATGAAAAGCGCTATATAAATGCTGATTCTTCTTCTTCTTCTTCATCATGCCGGCCCCTTCCATCTGCAACTTAATTAGCACCCTCTGGATCAGAGGAAACGGAGGAAATGCACAAAGAAACCTCCCACTCCAAGACAGGGACAACATGTCTCACCAGAAAACTCTAGGCCCTGGATCTAGCAAGCAGAAATTGGGCAGTTTTGCGTTAAGTGGGGACGAAAAAAGATCCAACTCTGGATGACCCCATCTGACGAACAAGTCTTCTGCGATGGATGAGAGAAGCTCCCATTCGTGCATGCTGGACTGAGTCCTGCTGAGGCTGTCCGCCACAGTGTTTAACACGCCTGGCACGTGGATCCAAAGCCCAGTACCACACTCTCATGGTCTCCCTGCAAAGGGAGTATGAATGAATACCCCCCGCTTGTTGATGTAGTATGCTACACTTAAACTGTCCAACTGCACCAGAAGCTGACCCAGAACTAGGTGCTCCTGAAAGGCCTGCATGGCACGGAGCACTGCCTCATCTCTAGGACACTGATATGCAGGGAGGCTTCCCACTGGGACCAAGAGGCCTGGGTCTGGAAGGAATCCAGGTGCACCTCCCAGCCAAGACCCAAGTCATCTATGGTTAGGATCTGCTGCGGGGAGGAGATCTGGAACGGGATGCCTTGAAGCAGATTCAAGGGGTCCATCCACCACTGCAGTACCTTGCTTACTGGGGAAGAGACCAAGACTGGTTGGTCTAAGTTATCCGTGCGCTGGTCCCACTGTACCCAGAAGGCCCACTGGAGGAAACGCATATGGAGTCTGTCCAGTGGAACAGTGAGTATGGCAGTTGCCGTCACGCCCAGAAATCTGAGGTATACCCTGGCAGGAATGTAACAGTTCTGAGTGACTTCCTGAGTTTGAGCTATGAGGCATTCTGCCCTGTTTTGGGGCAGGAAGGCCTTCCCCTGTGCCAAATCCAGAACCACCCCTATATACTGCAACCTTTGGGATGGTATCAAAACTGATTTGGGCAGATTGGCAGTGGTGCCCAGGGAGTGAAAGAGCTGGAGAGTTTGCTCCAGAGTCAGCAAAAGGTGTTCCCTGGATGGGCCTTTAGGAGCCAATTGTCCAGATAAGGGGAAGACATACAGTCCCTCCCTTCTGAGAGCTGCTGCAACCGCTGCTAGGCACTTGGTAAAGACTCTCAGCACAGAGGACAATTCAAAAGGAAGCATTTTGAACTGATGATGATAGCCCTGAAAGGCGAAACACTGAAACTTCCTGTGAGGAGGAAAGACAGATGTGCAGGTAAGCATCCTGCATGTCCAGTGAACAGAGCTAGTCCCCTGTCTTGAGAAGGGGCACTGGGCCTGGCAAAGTTACCATCCAGAACTTTTTGTACTGGACATACAGACTGAGGTCGTTTAGGTCCAGAATAGGCCTCAGATCTCCAGTCTTTCTGGGACCAGGAAAAACCTGGAGTAAAACCCCTTGTGTCTCTGGCACCTGGGCACTGGCTAGATGGCCTGCTTGTGCAGAAGGGACTGCACTTCCTCCCGGAGAAAAGACAGGTAAGCCAGGGGATAACAGGAGGGTAGAGGTGGGGTTTTTGGAGGCTGCTCGATGAGTTCCAAGGTGTGACCCCCTTTCCATGGTCAGCAGAATCCATGCATCAGACGTTATTGTTCTCCACCGATTCAGATGGAGGGAGAACCGACCTCCTCCTTC
The DNA here is from genome assembly GCA_016271365.2 of Neoceratodus forsteri. NCBI lineage: Eukaryota > Metazoa > Chordata > Ceratodontiformes > Ceratodontidae > Neoceratodus > Neoceratodus forsteri. Next base: position 1,384,848,628 of record CM028129.1, read on the forward strand.
TGGTCTGGGACCAGAAGTGGAGGGGGCCAGCAAGGAGTCAAGCAGAGGTGGAGTCAGCCGCAGGGGCTGGTCTCTCACTTTTGGGGCGCTTGCCCACCAATCTGGCACTGCAGGGGGGCAGGCAAGGGAGCCTGGGCTCTGCATTATTCCTGTGGCCGGGGAGCTGTCCCAGGCCTATTGCTCGTTTTGCAAAAAGGAGGCCATCTTCCACCCCTTGGTTGGGTGTGGTAGAAGGAGTGGACAGACTTGAGGGCCCTGCCTGATGCTTGCAGATCATGAATGATGTCCTGGACATCAGGGCCAAACACCTTGGTGCCATTAAAGGGGGCATTAAGCAGTTTTTTGCTGCACATCAGCCATAAACCCAGATACTCTGAGACCAGGAGTGCCTACATAGACATATGCCCATGACAGCTGCCCTGGCAACAGTGTGAGCCATGTCATAAAAGGCTCTGAGGAGATGCTTACTAACATCCTCAGCGGCTTGAAGGCACTGAAGCAGTTCCTGCTTTTTAGTGCCCTCTGGAAGGGCCTGGGCAGCAGCCTTGTCCTTCTTCCAAATGGCATTCTGGTATTTTACCATGTTCAATAGATAGTTAACAATCCTCAAACCTGGAGTAGAGAAGGCATAAACTGTTTTATCCCAGAGGTCAATTCTGCGAGACTTTGTGTGGAAAGGGAACTAAGGTGCTTAGGCACCTTAGCCCTGTCAAGAGCTGCCTTGATGACCACTGAGTCTGTCTCGGGCTACGCAGCTTAACATGAAAGACGGGGGGGGGCATGATAAAGTTTGTCTGCCCTACAAGGCATAGCTGGCACCATGTCTGCTCTGTGCCAGGCTGCATTCCTCAAGGCTGGTAACACTGGAGGAATGATCTTTGGGGAAGATTCTGGAATCTCCAGGAAGTTCACCAGTTCTTTCCTGGTAGCATCCTCTTTCTCAGTGTGGAAGCCCATGGCCGAGGACAGCTGCTTCATCACACTGAAAAAAGTGGGGTCCTCAGGAGGAGACCTGGGGGTATGCTTCACAGTCTCGTCACTGACAGAAGAGGCTGTAGATCTGTCAGAGTAAGATCTCTTCCTCCTCATCATCAGGAAGAATGAGGTGGTACTCCTCCTCGACATCGACCTCTTCAACATCTGGGTCTGGCATCGGATGCGCCGACGACAGCCCACGGGGAGCTTCTGGGGGCCGACGAGTAGGCGTTGATGACAAGGCTGCCATCAACTGCATTGGTGAGGAAGGCCTAAGTGCCTGTACAATCACAGGATTTCATTCAAGTCGACAACGCTCGTTTACTGGCGGGGGGGGGTGGTGGTTGACAGCACTTGTGTTGACGGCCCACCTGTTAGATCTTGTGACCTCGAGGAGCCTGTTGCCCTGGAGGGAGAAGGGGCAGGTCTCGACGGGAGAGTTGTCGATGACGAGCCTGCCATCGATCAAGGAGGGGCCAACGACCTGGAGGTCAATGGACGGTCACCCTGAGAATCTGGCAGAGGTGCTGTCAGCATGTGTCTGGCGGCCACAAGACCTGGACAGCACATTTCTCCATGGATGCAGACGCAGCAAACAAAAATCCCCCAGAGGAAGGAGAGGCTGAAGGGGAATGAGATTTGACACCAGGGGGAACAGCTGCAATCTGTCTTTTTTGTGACCCCCCCACCCCCGAGGACCTGTCTTGGGCGTTGGAGGCCTGGAAGCTTGAAGAACTGGTCAACAACTGGGAGGCCGGGACCACAGAGGACCCCTGCCCGGAACTGGCTACCCATTGATCCATCCAGAAATATTTTAGAGCCATTCTGCATTGCTGAGTGTTGCTTGGTTAAACTTCTGGCAGGGCTCACAGTCAGAAACTTCGTGGTCAGGCCCAAGACAGCAGACACAGAGACAGTGTTTGTCTGTGGAGGCAATCTTCTTTGCTGCAGAGGCAGCGATGGAAGAGAGAAGACAAAGGATTAACTCTCGACATAAACAAGTTGAAGGAATCTCTTTAAAAAAAGAGATTCTAAAAAGTAAAGTTAGAAAAGTTGTAGACGAAAAAAGGCACGAATACTGCGACTGGGCTTCTGCAGAGACCCATGCAAGCGAGTCGACGGCAGGAAAGAACTGAGGGAGGAGAAGGGCCGCTCACACCTTTATAGGGTTGGTGATATCAACGGATGTCAATAGCAAATGGCCAGCCCCAGCTGTACTGCTGAAAATCTTCCGTGTGGATTCACATTCACCTATGGCAAATTTCTGACAGTGTGACCGGATGACAGACTGTATAGCCACCAAGCACTAGAACCACAAGGGAACATTTCTAGTTGGCAGTCTACCAAGGGGGGCCACCCACTCTGACATCACGCTGACGATGCCTGACCCTATAAGAGCCGGCGGCCCCCGTACCTTCCTCAGTTCTCCTCTTGGAGATCATAAGGAAGCTGCTCCAGCAAGGGAACCCGAGAAAGCACCACAGGTTCCCGCTAAGGTAAAATAACAGAAAAACAGAAGGCTCACTGCAAAGGGGTGAGAGAGATACAGAGATGCCCACAGGCCCAGGGGGGTGGAGGGAGAGATGGAATTGCCTGCTGCAAGAGATCCTCTCGAAGATTCACTGTTACGGTAAGTTCTTACGTAACTGCACTACCTTCATCAAGGGTATCTCTTGCAGCAGGTCATACCTATGGAATGAGTGCTAAGTAGTTCTGGCAGCAGGAAGTGCAGTCTGGGTGGCTGGAAACCTGGGGCCTAGGCAATAAGCCCTGTAGAACAGTTAGGCCAAAACTGGCCCTGCTCCTAGAGGCAATATTCAAACTGTAGTGCTTGGTAAAGGTGTGGACAGTACTCCAAGTGGCAGCAGCACAGATCTCTGCAGCTGAAACATTTCTGAAACTGGCAGCTGACGTGGCCATACCCCTGGTGGAATGACATTGAATAACACCAGGAAGATCCTTCAAATACTTCCTGTATAAAAAAGGAACACAGCTGGCCAACCAACTGGACAAGAACTGTTTAGAAACAGGAACGTCCTTTTTCCCCAGGGGCGAAAGAAACAAACAACTCAGAGGACTTACTGCAGTCCCTCGTACGGTGTGTATAGTAACGCAAAATTATATGTACATCTGAAGTGTGGAGCTTTCCCTGGATTGGCATGCTTGGGTAATAAACAGACTGGTGGATGGACTGATTTAAAGCAAACTCAGACACCACCTTTGGAAGAAACTTACGGTTAGTATAAAAAGACATCCTGTCTTTATGGAAAATCAAATAAGGCTGCTCACACATGAGCATCCACAGCTCTGAAATTCTTTGAGAAGAAGTAATAGAAAATAAAAAAATAATGCTTTCCACGGCAAAAACTGTAGCTTGCACGTCGCGGCTGGCTTAAAAGGAGCCAAAGTAAGCTTCTCCAACCTAAAAGTCAAGTCCCAAGGTGGGACTGGAGTGCAGACAGGAAGCTTCAGATGAAGAATGCCTCTCAGAAAGGTACGTGACACTTCCAGTTGTGTCACCATACGACCATCAATAAGCACATGGAAGGTAGACATGGCAGTCAGGTGCACCTTAAGAGAGGAGTACTTCAGACTGGAATCTGAAAGGGACAGCAAGTACTCCAGAATCTGCTTCACTGGACAAGTGAAAGGATCCAGCTGATATGAAGCTGGCCACAGCGCAAAGCGTGTCCACTTCATGGAATAGGTGGCCCTAGAGGATGGCTTCCTAGCCGGTACCAGGACATCAGCCACCTTGGGTGACACCCCAAACCAAGCCATGGCTATGTCCTCAGGAGCCAGGCATGAAGATGCAGGGACTGGGGGTCCGAATGAACCCGGCTGCCCCGGTTCTAGGAGAGCTGGCTGGTGCAGAGAGGCAGAGGTTCAATTGTCAGCCACTACACTAAAGTGAACCATAGCTGATGAGGCCAGGAAGGGGCGATGAGGATCATTGTGGCCCCTTCCATCTGGACCTTGATCAGGACCCTCTGGAGCAGGGGAAAGGGAGGAAATGTGTAAAGAAACCTCCCTTTCCAGGAAAGGGACAATGCATCCTGCCAGAAAACTCCTGGCCCTGGACTGAGTGAGCAAAAAAGCAGCAGTTTTTTGTTGAATGGGGACATAAAAAGGTCCAGCTCTGGACAACCCTATCTGTCAAAGAGGTCTTCTACTACTGAGGTCAGCAGCTCCCACTGATGCTTCTTTGACTGCGATCAGCTGAGGCTGACCACCATACCGTTTTGGATAGCTGGAACATGGACTGTCAACAGTTCTAGACCACGGTCCAGAGCCCAAAACTAGATTTGCAACAATGCCTGGCATAGAGGGTACGAGAGAGTGCCCCACTGCTTGTTGATGTAGTAGACTATGTTGATGTTGTCTGTCTGCACCAGCAGAAGGCCCGGGGAGAACTGAGTCTGGAAGGCCTGCAGGGCATAAATGACCATCCTCATCTCCAAAACATTTATGTGAAGAGAGAACTTCAGCTGGAACCACATCCCCTGCATTTAGTGGGGCCCTAGATGAGCTCCCCACACTAACCCCAAAGCATCTGCTGTAAGAATTTCCTGAAGGAGAGGAATGAGGAAAGGAAGCCCTCTTAACAAGTTGCTGGGTTCCATCCACCAAAGGAGGACCTTTTTCACTGCAGAGGAGACCAGGATCTGCTGTTCCAGGTCGTCGGTACGCTGGTCCCACTGGACCCTCTGTGTCCAATGAGGTGCTCTGATGTGCAATCTGGCTAGAGGCACTCTGACTATAGCCGCGGCCACCAGGCCCAAGAGCTGGAGCAAGGTTCTAGCAGAGACACAGCAGCTGCTGTACAAGAGGCAGGCGTAAGCTATAAGGCGAACAGCCCTGTCCTGAGGCAGGAAGGCCATACCCTGAGCCATATCCAGGACTGCCCCTCTGTACTGAAGATGCTAACAGAGAGTCAGAACGAACTTGGGCAGGCTGACCGTGGTACCCATGTCTTGGAGCAGGAAGGAGATATGTTCCAGAGTCTGTGACCAGCGGTCCCTGGACTGGGCTTTGAGAAACCAATCGCCCAAGTAGGGAAAGACATAGCGTTCCCTCCTATCTGAGGGCAGCTGCCACCACTGCCACACATGTGGTAAACACCCAAGGAGCCAGGGACAAGCCAAAGGGCAAGGCCCCGAACTGGACAGATGCTCCCTGGAAATGAAACTGGAGGTAGTACTGGAGATGTACTGGAAGGAGTTAAGCTCTCCGAGAGCCAGGATGGGCCGTAAAGCCCCTGAGCATCCGAGGGTCAACAAGAAAAGGGAGGCAAGACCCTCTGGTCCTCTGAGCCTCCGGAAAAGGTCTCACGGCCTGTGTATGGCAGCCACATACGAACATCCCTGCACCAAACAGAAGGGTAGTTCGGGGGGTGGGGGGACTGAGCTTAGCCAGCAGGTACTCTGTAGGCCAGCCCAAAGGTTCTAGAGTACACTCTTGCCTATCAGCTGCATGATCCAAGCATCAGTGATAAGCTCCCGTTGAAGAGCATGGGGAATTCATCCCCTACAACCATGTCCCATAGAACAGGACCCGCAACTGTGGCCATGCCCTCTCCTCTGGGGACCATTCCTGCAATGAAGGTATGAGCAGGCCGGGCTGTTGACATTCTGTGTTGGCCCTGAATACTGGGGCTCACTGGGAGACGGTGGGAAGCACAGTGAAAAGGCAGCTCTCTGGCCCAGGTGTAGGGAGTGGGCCGCCCATGGCTGTCTACCAGAGGCCAGCAGGTCTGAAAACGTGACCTGGATATCCACCCTGCAGGATGTCTGGCTGCTGAAGGAAGCAGTCAAGATGGACAGGCGCCTGGCCAGGACCAACCCCGACACCCGAGGCCTGGAGGACCACACTGGCAGAGGGCTCTTGGCAGATGCGCCGGCGGAGGTAGCCATGATGTCACAGGGAGACCGAAGAAAAGGCTGCCCTCTCCTATGCCAAAATGGAGGGCTGTAAATAAGGCCTACCTTGTAGGAACTACCGGGGCTGTGTGATGCAACAATGTGGAAAGTCTCCAGAGGGAAGAAGAAAACATGACCGAGATACCATGGAACCCTTATGGTTAATAACTGCCAAGGCCAGAGGCCACATCCCCTTAAGGTGCAGCTAGCTTAACACCATATCCCACGGAAGTTCGGAGACCCTGGATAGCACCATTATAGTAGGCAAGGACGGGCAAGGGTGGTAAGCAGCCACCCAATTGCACCACCCAAAGAAAGTCGAACTTCCACTCTAGTCAAACAGGGGAGGTCAGAGCCCCATGGCTAGCGAGGTACCCAAGTGGACAATGGCAATCCCCAGTCAGCGCCCAAAAGGAGTGCAACCGGAGAAGGGAGAAATCCTCCCTGGTGTAGCGAGGATAGTGCAGTCGGCCTTTCTGGGCCTCACAGCATAGGAAGTCCAAGGAGAGGTCCTGCCTCGGGGGGGGGGTCTCTTCCTGAGGATCCCGGCCCCCAGAAGGATCCAAAGCCATTTGAGAAGAAGATAACGAGAGAAGGCAGGCTGTGTTGAATGTACGTGGGTCCGCCTAGAAGAAACCACCACCAGCAAAGGAGGGAAACAGAGAACAAGCAGCGGGAATGCTACTATTTTACAAAGAAAAAGATACAGAAGATATTTTTGCACTTGAAAAAATAAAAACACTAAAAGTAGATAAAGAAAGTGGTCAACTGAGGCAGTGGAGTCTCCACAGGGTCCAATCTGTAAAGATCGATGGCAGAAAAAGAAATGAGGAGGGCACGGGGGCCATCCACTCTTATAGGGTTACACATGTCAATGCCATCCACAAGTGGGCTGCCCCCCTGGTAGACTGCTACCTAGAAAAGTTTCCGAGTGATCGTAGCACCTGGCGGCTACAATTCCATTGCTGTGGCCTGGTGCAACAGATACCCTCAATGAAGATTAACAGATCCTTCAATGGCACCATAAGATGAAGCAAAAAAAAAAAAAGTAAAGAAGTTCGGCCAGCCCAGTGGCCCAGAGGGTTGAGGCAGCTCGGCGACTCGTGTTCATGGTGCAAGCGGGTTGTCTGGAGCTGGCTGGGGTGGGAGAGGATCGAGCGTCTGGAGAACAGATCTCCTCTCCCAGAGAGGGAGGGGAACACAGGCCGGCATGTGCCTGACACCTAGTAGAGGCTAGGTGTTGGGCACGCCTGGCCCAAATACAGTGGGGCATGGAGGTGGAACAGCCGGTTGGCATGCTGCATGTGGACGTGCGCATGGCATGCCCACTGTTGGCACTGCACGCTCCGCTGCCATAAGAAATGCGGGAAAAAAGGCCCGGGTCTAGCAGGTTGATGGCCGTCCAACATATCACACCGCCTCTCCAGAGGGTGTCACCTGTACTGGATCCGTCCTGGTGGGTGAGAATTTCACCTTCCCACCATGGGGGTAAGTCGTGGGGGTAGCAAGGAGATGGCCTGAAGTGGAGGACAGGTGCGTACGGCCAGATGAAAGTAGGTTGCCAGGACAAGAGAGTCGACCTGGGGCCTGAGGAGAAGAAGTAAGCTAAAAAAAAAAGTAAAGAAGTCAAGTAAATGACAGCAGTTTCTCAGTGTAATCTGGCGAACAGATGAAGGCAGGAAAAACTGCGGAGAAGAAGGGTTGCCATGTTACATAGGGATTGCATCGTCGTTGTATGTCTACATGGGCAGCCCCAGCTAGCAGACGTTTCTGAGTGGTCCTAATGCCAACAGCTTTACAGTTCCAAAGGTGTGGCTCAATGGTGAGAGATATCACTGAATAATATATGCTGGACATCTGCTCCATAGTCACACTCTTTGATCTTAGTCCGGAGGCACTAGGACTCACTGGGAACCAGAAAGTACAGTTACGTAAGGACTTACTGTAACAGTATATCTTCAAGAGGAACTCTTGCAGCAGGCAACAGCGGTAGGACTAAGCCACCAGGCACTAGGACCACATGGAAAATGTCTAGCTAGCAGTCTACAGTGGGGGACTGCCCCCAACGTTGGCACACTGATGTCCGCCTATGGTATAAAGGGAGACCCCGGCATGCTCGGAAAAAGAGAGAACCAAAATAGTTTCTCATAACAGAGAAAAGCAGAGAAGCCAAGAAGGACAATCAGCAATCAGGGGGTAGGAGGGAAGGAAAGCAGCGCCTGCTGCAAGGGCTCCTCTCTAAGTTCAACTGTTAAGATAAGTCCTTATGTAACTGTACTATCTTACTTCGAGGGGGCTCTTGTAGCAGGCAACACCAATAGGACTGAGTCCAAAGCAGTAGCGAAACTGACCCAGTCAACAGGGAGGAGGAAAGAATAGGCATAGGCCATTAAGAAAGAAGGCCCCGAAGGACTGCAAATCCAAACCCAGCCCTACGCCTAGAGACAATGTCCAAACTGTAATACCTGATGAAGGTATGGGCAGAACACCAAGTGGCGGCTGCACAAATATCTGCAGCGGACACGTTCTTGAAAGAGGCAACTGAGGTGCCCATGCCTCTGGTAGAATGGTCTTTGACCGGTCCCAGCAAAGGCTTGTTGTACTTGCGATAGCAGTAAACAATACAACTGGCTAATCACTCACACAAACACTGTTTGAAATCAGGAGCTCCTCCTCCTCTCCGAGGAGCAAATGAAACAAACAACTGAACAGACTTTCTGATAGCATGAGTGCTATCCAAATAATACCTGAGCACTGGTGAACATCCAGAGTATGAAGTAGGGCCCCGACTGGAATACTCAGGAAAACACACAGGCGGCTGGAAGGATTGATTTAAAGTAAACTCAGACACCACCTTAGGAAGAAATTTAGGGTTAGTTCTCAAAGACACCCTGTCTCTGAAAAACCAAATAAGGCTCTTTGTACATCAGAGCCTGCAGCTCAGAAATCCTCTGAGCAGAAGTAATGGCAACTAAAAATAATGCGTTCCAAGAAAGAATGCGTAGCTTGCAGCTTGCGGCAGACTCAAAAGGAGGCAACGTAAGCTTCACCAAAATAAACAAAAGGTCCCATGGTGGGACAGAGTCTTTAATGGGAGGTTTCAAATGCAACATGCCCCGGAAGAAAGTAGGGGAAAGATCCAGCTCGGCAATGTTTTTGCCTTCAACGGGTGCATGGTAAGCAGAGGTACTCCAGGAAGAGATTCACAGGACAGGTGAAAGGATTCAAGTGCTAAGTGGTGGCCCAAATGGAGAATCGCTTCCACTTTATGGCATAAGTGGCTCTGGTGGAAGGTTTCTTAGCAGCACACCAAGACATCTGCCACCCAGGATGAAACTCCAAAGTGGGTAATGGCTAAAGCTGAAGGAGCCACGTATGAAGATGTAGTGACATGAGGTCCGGATGGACCAGAGTGCCCAGTTCCTGGGACAGCAAGTCGGAGTGCAGAGGAAAAAGGACTGGAGGTTCCAGTGCTAGTTGCTGCAGTAGTGGAAGCCATATCTGACGCAGCCAGTAGGGGGCTACAAGGATCATTTCCACCCCTTCGGACTGTAGCTTGAGAAGAACTCTCTGCAGAAGCAGAAAGGGAGGAAACCCGTATAGGAACCTCCCTGTCCAAGAAAGGGACAGTGGATCCTGCCAGAAAACACCAGGCCCTGGATCTAGCGAGCAGAATTTGGTCAGTTCCGTGTTAAGTGGGGACACAAAAAGGTCCAGCTTGGGGCAGCCCCACCTGTCGAAGAGGTCCTCAACCACAGAGCACAGAAATTCCCATTCGTGAGCCCTCATTCTGGACCTACTTAGGCTGTCGGCCAAGACGTTTTGGATACCTGGAACATGTAATGCAGCTAGTTCTAGGTTGTGCTGAATGGTCCAGTACCAGACTCTCATGGCCTCCCTGCAAAGCGGGTAGGAATGAGTCCCCCCTGCTTGTTGATGTAACAGATCAATGACGTGTTGTCTGTCTGACCCAATAGAGGACCTGAAAGGAGGTGAGTCTGGAAGGCCTGCACAGTATAAAGAATGGCTCTCATCTCCAGGACCCTGATATGGAGATGTTGTTCGCCCTCCAACCAGATCCCCAGAGTTTGACATTGGGCCAAATGGGCACCCCAGCCCAGGCCCGATACATCTGTAGTCCGATCCAGTTGTGGGGATAGGGCTTTGAAAGGAACCCCTTTGAGAAGACTGGAGGAGTTTCACCACTACTCCAGGGTCTGCCTCACTGGAGTGGAGACCACGATCTACTGATCTAGGTCATCAGTCCCACTGGGCTCAAAGAGTCCATTGAGGTACTCTCATGTGCAGGCGGGCTAGAGGAACCGTGGTTATAGCCCCCGTCACGTGCCCGAAGAGGCACAGGAAAGACCTGGCTGGGGTGAGCCAGAAAGAGGCAACAAGCTGGGCCTGCGCCACCAAGTGTTCCACCCTGTCCTGAGGCAGGAAGGCTTTGCCCAGTTAAAAGTCTAGGACCACCCCTATGTTCGGCTGGAGGCAAGACTTGGGAAGGGTCAGGGTAATTACCAGAGTTTGAAACAACCGAAAGGTGACGTTCAGGGTCTGGAGCAGCTGATCCCTGGAAGGGGCTGTCAACAGACAGTCGCCCAAGTAAGGGAAGACATAATGCCCCTGTCTATGCAGGGCCACAGCCACCACTGCCAGGTACTTGGTAAAAACCCAGGGGGGACGTGAAGACAGACCAAAGGGGGGGCCTCGAAACTGGAAATGGTTCCCCTGAAAGAAACGGGGAAACCAATGATGGGGTGGGAAACCCAGGATATAGAGATGGTCATCCTCATATCCTGTGAGCAAAGCTAGTCCCCCTGAGTGAAGAAGGGGCAGTAACCCATGAAGGGTGGCCATTCTGAAGCACTTGTACTCTATGTACAGATTCAGGCGAATTAAATCCAGAATCGGTCTCAGGTCCCCTGTCTTCTTGGGGACAAGAAGGAAGTGGGATTAGAACCCCTTCCCTCTGTGTGCTGGGGGAACTGGCTCTATGGCCCTTTTGCACAACAGGGCCCGAAATTCCTTCTGAATGAGGACGATGTAGGCCTAAGGGTAATGGGACTTCGTGGGAGGGCTGTCCGAAGGGATTTCCAGAAATTCCAGTGTGTTCCCCCTTTCGACCATCGGAAGAACCCATAGGTCTGAAGTTACAGTGCACCACCTGTCAAAGTATAGGAAAGTGACACCCCACTGCCTCCCCAAAGCTTCAGCCGGGGCAAGGAATCAGGAAGTAGTACGGTGGTGGGGCAGAGCAGCTGGGGATGCTCTAGGGAGGAAGCTCCACCCAGTTGGGTGGAAGCCTTGTGCTTAAAGGTGCCTCTGGGCTGCTGTCTAAGCGTATATGAAAGGACTGACGCTGGCTGGACCAGTGCTGAGAACGGCACATAGACTGCAACAATCGCAAGACTTTGCCAGATTCCTGTAGGCAGGAAATAATGTCCTGGGCATCTTTGTCAAAAAGGACAGATCCCTGGAAGGAGGCATCCAGGATTTTCGCCTGCACATCTGGCATAAAACCTGATACCAGAGCCAGGCACGGCAGCAGATGCAGACACCAGTAGCAGGCCGCTCGACTGGCTGCGTACACTGTATCATAAGCGGCCCAGAGGACATGGCTACCCACGTCCAAGCCTGACTTAAGGTGCTGGACCAGCCGAGTTTTCGTGGGCTCCTCGCGGGACGCCTGCACAAGATAAGCCTTGTCCCACAAGGCATTTTGATACTGCACCATCTGGGCCAAGTAATTTTGAGTCCTGATGGCAAGCTCGCCCCACATTGTCCCACGCTGGCAAAGTCCTGTTCTATGTAACATTAACTCAACTTGGTACCAGCCTCAAGGAACCTCCCTCTCACAATCATATCCCCTGCAAATGAAGACGGACTAAGCGCATAAAAGTGCTCTCGGAAACAATTAAGAAGATCCTGCTTCTCTTACTGCTGTGTTCTGGTAACTCCGAACTTAACCCTGGCCCTCCAGGACCCATCGGATCACCTGCAGACTTACCTAATCTCAAAGGGTTAAGCTTCATGCACATTAATGCATGCAGCTTGTTAAAAAAAAAAAAATTCACACCTATCCAGGCCTGGATTTGCCACACTACCCCAGATATCCTGGTCGTCACTGAGTCATGGCTTCGACCGGCAACTAGCAACAATGAAATAAATCTCCCTTCTTATTCATTGTTCCATACTGATAAGACGGTGGAGGGGTGGCTATTTATGTTAAGGACAAATTCTCAGTCTCCATATTAGACTCAACCTCAATTCCACACGAGTTCGAAAGTCTTTCCCTGCTGGTTGAGACTGCTCCTGGTGTATCACTTTGTGTGCTAGGTTGTTATAGGCCCCTGTCTGCTGGTTTGCAGTTGCTGAATCATCTAAGCACTATCCTAGGACAAGCATCCACCGAGACCATACTACTTGGCGACCTCAACCTAAATTGGCTATCTAGCGCATCTTCTCCACTAAAATCACTCTATAACTCACTTGGACTGTCCCAACTCATCAACGAAACAACACACCCAAATAAAACCAACCCTGCTAACAGCACCCTGTTAGACATTATCCTCATGAGCAAACCCCACTTATTCACCCATGCTGGTGTCTTCTTCTCAGACATCAGTGATCACTGCTTCAATGCCTGTGTAAGGTCCAACTGCACTGCCTCCTCAGGAGCCAAATTCTCAACTACTAGGGGCTTACGTAACTTCAACCCCTATGCATTCACCTCCGAGTTAACACATTCTGTACAATGGTCAGACTTTTATCTAGCAAAGTGTGTGACTACTGCTTACGATATCCTCCAAGACATTATCCTAGCCGCTCTCAATAAACACGCACCATTAACAAAAACTCTGATCAGGAAAAAAAAACCTGTCCTTGGTTCTCTACTGAACTGAAGGACCCCTTGCATAATAGAGACCTGCTGTGGAAGAAGGCACGCAAGACAAAGACTAGGAACGACTGGATTCTATTCAGGAGGGCGAGGAACCAGTGTACCAAACTGGTAAGAGAAGCAAAGGCTAGTTTCTATCGCTCCCAACTGGATCCTTCATCCAACTGCTCCTCCAAATTCTGAAATTTAATCAAGGATATTGAAGGCCACCCCACCCGTGTCTCATTGTGGACAAATATCTTGATTGGCACTACTACACTCAACGATTAATCTTCAATCCCTGACTCTTTCAACAACCATTTTGCCACCGCTGGGTTAGCATTCGATACCTCCCCCGCTAACACACTTCACACCCAGCTTAGACCCAATGATCAAGGATCCCCACCCCCAAATCCATCTTTCTTCTTTCAACCTACAACTTTGAAGGAAGTCGAAGATCTCTTACTCCAGTTGGATCCTAGAAAAAGTTCAAGAGCCGATCAAATTGGTCCTTATTTCCTAAAGTAGGGTTATCGCACCCTGGCAGTGCCCATTACTCACCTGTTTAACTTCTCCCTCTCTCAAGGTGACCCCCCTTCTATCTGGAAAAGGGCCCATGTTATCCCACTGTTCAAATCTGGAGATCCCAGCAACTTGAACAAGTACAGGCCAATCCCCCTTCTACCAACCCTGTCTAAGATGCTAGAAAAAGTTGTGAACACCCAGCTTAGAACTATCTGGAATCGGCTAAACTCCTAAATCCACTACAGTCAGGCTTCAGATCACAGCACAGCACAATATCGGCTCTAGCCAAAGTGACCAATGACTGGCAGATTGAGCTGGACAACAAGAACTTTGTCGGAGCTGCATTCTTGGACCTAAGCAAGGCATTTGATACTGTCGATCACGGCCTGCTCCTCACGTCCCTTCGGCAAACTGGCCTAGACACAATATCTACCAGATGGTTCGAGAATTACCTCGTAGACCGATCATAGCAGGTAAAAGCAGAAGGCAAAGTCTCTCCCTTAAAACCTATCCTGAGAGAAGTACCTCAAGGTTCCATCCTGGGACCCTTGTTATTCGCAATCTACATCAACAGGATAGACGACACCATAAAAAAGGCCCAAATACACCTCTTTGCGGATGATACAGTGCTTTATGTCAGCGGACCCTCCCCTGACATTACGTACTCAGTCCTCCAGGATTAATTTAATCTTCGACAACGTCAGCTCATAAATCAGAAGTTACTTTTGAACACCAAGAAAACAAAAGCAATGTTCTTCTCACCTTTTCCCAATCTACATAACCCAGCCTCGGTTGGGACTCTCCCCCTGGTCACTACCATACTTGGTGAGCAGCTAGAATATGTGACCAGATTCAAATATCTGGGGGTATGGCTTGACAACAGACTCTCCTTCCGGGTTCATACTGAGGAGCTGATAAAGAAACTTCGTCAGAGGCTTGGCCTTTTTTTCAGGATAAAAGACTTCCTCCCCAGGGAAGCCAAGAAGAGGCTAGTTCAGACTACATTTCTTTCTCTGCTAGACTATGTCAACTTCCTGTACAACCACGGGCCTGCCGGCGCGCTCTCTAAACTCGACACGCTTTATCACAGAGCCCTAAGGTTCATAACGGGCCTTCCCTACTCCACCCACCACTGTTTGTTGTACATGGTCGTAGGGTGGTCCTCTCTCAACTTCAGGGGACAACGAAATGCCATCATCTGGACATATAAAGTCATCCTAAATAAACTCCCAAACTACATTTCTGATTGTTTACCATTTTGCACCATCAGTAAGTAAGCTCTGAGAAGTGCCTCCTATATCTCCTTGAAGGTGCGTAAGGCCAGTTCTCGCTTTGGCTGCGCAGCCATTAGCCATGTGCTGCCATCAACGTGGAATAAACTGCAAAAATGTCTAAAGCTAAACTATGTCATCAGCTTAGGAACGTTCAAAACACTTTACTCCAGTCATGTCACTGAACCCTGTGTCTGCCACTCCTGCTCAAGTACCCCATTTTTCTGGACCCATTTCCACCTCGTTGCAACCTTCCCTAATAATTGGTCCAGCCACAGCCTGGTCCCCTCTCTCTCGCTCTCTCTCACACACCACCTTTTCCCCTTCTTTGCTTCTCTCCTCCTCCTTTCCTCCCCCCGACCTGCTCCGGCATTGCACTGGCTTCGCTCGCGCCCTGCCCTCCATCTTCTTCCTACTAGAAGATCTCATAACACAATCTGCAATGTGCACCCTACTCTTAAACACCACCCCTTCCCCCTTCCTCCCCTGCTCCCCACCCAGTCCCTCCCATACCCCTTGTGAGCCTTCTACGTGACCCTGTGGCTCCAGTCAGCTCACCTCCCCTTACAACCCATACTTTTGTACCTTAGTTGCGGAAGCCATCTGCAATACTGACTGCCTGGACAGCTGTTTGGCTGTTCACTTATTCTATCGACTCCTGCTCTCGCCCCTGCTTTCCTGCTAGTATATTGTAATATTGTGTATCTCCTTGTTTCCCTTGTGTCTCAACATTAATGTACGCTGCTTGACCCAACACATGTTCATTTAACCTGCATCGCATATTATTATCTCTGTTTATCTCCACACGGTTTATGCTATTGTATTGTAATTATTGTGTATTATACCATATTCTGTATTTGTTACATCCAGGTCCACCTCGAGAATGAGCCTTGCTCAACGGTGACCGCCTGGTTAAATAAAGATTTTGATTGATTGACTGAAGCGTGATAGAAGCACAGACTCGTTTGTTGGATTGGTCCACCTGGCAAAACTCATTATCAGGAGAGTGGGTGCTGAGGTGCCTAGGTTTCTTGGTGCGGTCAGGAGCCACATCCATGACCACCGAGTCCGCCTTCTGGCTGCTCCCCCAAACAGGATTTGCCAATGGGGGTATGATAAAGGCGGTCAGCTTTCTTGGCCAAGGCCGGAGTGGAGGAGGGATGACTCCAGGTGGCCTTGGTGACGTCCTCATATGACTCAATGATGGGTGGCACCACTAAAGGGAAGAGTCTTTCCTGCGGAGAAAGACCGCCACACAGTGACATTCGGGTCTAGTTCTTCTGTCTCCCAGCCCACCAAGGACTGAATCTGCCTCATGACTTCTATAAATGTAGGATCATCGGGGGGAGAGACCTCTGGTTTCCCTGGGGTTTCAGGATCATCAGAAGGGCCCCCCCCCCGGAAGCATCAGAGTCCTCCGAAGAGGAAGAGAAGGAGGAGGAATCCCTGCCAGACAGGTCACTGTCTGGGACCAGCGTCAGTGGGCGACATTCCTCCTTGTGTCAGTCTGTGCGAGCCGGAGAGGGTTCTGAAGACCAGAGCTGGCTAGGCTCCACCGGGACAGAGACCCGATGAGGAGGGTTCCTAGGATGCGGAGTGGGGGACCTCATGGGGGTCCCCTTATCCTTCATGAAAGCCCACCAGGCTGATAAAAACACAGTGTAATCCACCAGAGGAGGTGGGTACAGATACCGGGGAGGTGGCGCTGGGTAACTCAGCGTCTGGTACCATGGCGTCTGTCCCTGGGGGTACCCTGTCACAGGTCCAAAAGGTGCCAGATAACCAGGCACAGGACCCTGAGGCAGCAGGTTCCCTGGCGTTGGGTCTCTGCGGCACTGGGTATCCTGACGCTGGTTCCTTAGGCGCCGGCTAGGGATTGCCCAGAGGGCCAGCCAGCGCTGGCTAAGGTTGAGGTGACAACAGCTGAGGTATCGTTAGAGTTGACACTGGCAAAGCAGGTGGTCGGACAGGCGCAAGCTGATACTGGTCCTGCGAGACAAGTGCCGCCAGCCCCGAAGGGGAGGCAGGAACTTGCGTAAGGGAGCAAGCTCCTGGGAACAAGAGGAGACACCTGTGTAGAGGAGGCAAGCGCTTGCTCTGGGTGTTACAAAGAGGCACCGGTCCCAGAGTTAGGAACAGACATGGGCAACACCAGGACCGGGAGAGCAACAGGCAAAGACCCGCTGCCCACGGAAGACAGCCTGGTTGAGCCGCCTGGCTGAGGACCCACTGAGTGTAAGGGTCTAAGCATCAGGGGCTGGGGGGAAAGCAGATGAAGTCCAGAGCCCTGAGGAGCCGCCACCCGAGACTAAGAGGGTGGCGGCTCAGAAACAGGTAGCACCGAGGAAGTGAGGGCTGCCTAAAGTGTGTGTGTGTGTGTGTGTGGGGGGGACCTCCACAGGAGGAGGACCCTGAGTCGGTCGCAGACTTGTGCGAGGACAGGGAGCAGGAAGCTGACCAGGGACAGTCCTTGTGCTTGTCCCAGTATTTATGCTTCCTAGCAGATTTCTTCTCCTTCTGGGTGGGAGAAGAATCTAAGCCCCTGAGACCGGGGAACAGAAAGTCTTTGCCCTGGAGCTCCTTCTCCATCACAGCTAACTTCTGCTGCAGCAAGAAGCCTTGAAGGGTCTTCAAGTGGCGTCTCCGTGTGGCCTGGCTGAAATCCTGGTAGTGCTGGTAGGCCTCAGTGTCGTGGTCAGAGCCTAAACACAGCAGGCAAGAAGAGTGGCTTTCTTTGGAGGAAAGCTGCTTGTCGCAAGCACACTTTATACACCGGTCGGAAGACGAGGCTGGAGAAGATGACATGCACAATAAAATGAACTATTTTCGTTTTTTAAATGAAAAACAGAAAAGCGCAAAGCAAAATGTTGGGCAACTGAAGAAAGCGTCCGTGAAGGTCCAATGTGCACTGGTCAACAGCGGAAAAAGAACTGAGGTGGAGCTGGAGGACTGCCCCTTTTATACCATAGGCGGACATCAGCATGCTACTGTTTGCAGTAGTCCCCCGCTGTAGACTGCTAGCTAGAAATTTTCCATGTGGTCCTAGCACCTGACTTCTTAGTCCTACCAGTGTTACCTGCTGCAAGAGCCCCCCTCGAAGTAAGATAGTCTAGGGTGGCAACACCAGTCCAGTGTGAAAGCTTACAGCCTCCTAAACATAAAGCTGTAGGAGTCCAAACCGCAGGGTTTTAAATAAATGCAAAATTGATTAGCATTTTCACGAGTAAAACTGCTAACCAGTTGAGATAATGCATAGCTCGTGTCTCAGTTTGCTTAGCAATGTAAACTGCTACAAAATGCACATAGCTACTTTTTCGCAATTGATTACAATGAAAGTGCTAATCAATTTTTGTAGTTATTTAAAACCCTGAACCGCATTCAGTACCTTTTCTGACTGAAGAGGAGTGCGTCAAAAACTAGACAGTACAAATCTGCCTAACCAAAGGTCTAAATCTGCCATAAAAAAAAATTGGGGGGTGGGGGATGGGTGGCACTTGTGAGTTCCAGAATTCCAATGCCTGTGCCGCGAACCTCTACAGCTCTCCCCTCAAAACAGTATTTCGATAATACCAATTTGGGAACAGGGCTGCTGTCAGTCACACAGAAGCCAATCAGGATCGGGTAATTGGCATTTCATGTTTGAGGTAATATTACATTTATACAATACCCCAAAACATGAAATGTGGCCAGTTAAATTTAATAACACACCATGCTGAAACGCCCCAAAAATCACAAGCAGTTTTCATTTAAATGACTGTTGCCCCGACCTCATGTAGCATCAGAAATAATGCCATTTAGGACACAGGGCTGAAGCAGTCAGCGGCTGAGTAACAAAGAAGCTGAAATTTACAAGCAGGTCATAACATTTATAGCTGATTAAACCTTTGTGGAAGCAGCTCTTCAGAATGAGCAGCCTCTACCAAGGTAATAAAATGTTGACCGAACTTCAAGTACTTGGAACACATATTCTGCACAGTGGCAAACACGGGGCTTACTTGGCAACACAGGTCGATATTAGCTGCTTGTATTATATAGCCAGTGAGCACTCCTAACCAACAGGAGCACTCCTTTAACCTGGGATTGAGACACCTCTTATTCTGTGAAGAATGCCTCATGCTCAAGTGCCCTGGAAACTGCCTGTTCACGTGACTTTTACATTTTCTAATATACTGTCAATAGTCAATAATAATATGATCTAACACACTCTTACTGTTGTAAGCTTGATCTCATGTCTGTTCTTAGGTAAGAGAACCTCCTACTGCCCAAAGAATGCATGAAAGATCACTCTCACAACAGTACTGGTGGCCACAGCAGCAGTAGTAACATATATAAGCACATTCAACACTTCTACCATTGTAACAGTACATTTTACTAGGTAAATTGGGTATATTTGTGTGCCACTTAATAAAAGTTTAAGATAAGTAAAGTTTTATGAATGAGAGAGGCACATTATTCTTGAGCAACTATAAAAGTCAAACCTATCAGGTAAACAATCAGACACAAGTTTCTTAAAACAATAAAAAGACTGCTCAGTTCTATAACAGCATTTAAAAAAGGGCAGAAAAGCTATATGTTCTACAATCTGACAAACAGTAGAGTACAAAGGAAAATAAACTACAATACGAGTAAATGTCAACCAATATAAATCGATCATCTTACCTGATTTAATATTATAGGTTGTGAAGTTGCTGTGGTCATCTGCCTGGGTACTGGCTGTGCCATGACAGGAATGGTGATATTTCTGGACACTGGTTGTGAAGTTACTGGAATGGTAAGTGGTCTGTTAACTGGCTGCGATGTTACAGAACAAGATCTGGGCACTGTCGGTCCTGATAAAGAACTACTCATAGATCTGTGTAGCGACTGAGCAGAACCAGAAACAGTTATTGGCCTTGGCAATGGCTGATTTGCTACAGAACTTGCTGGAGGTCTGGATGCTGGTGGGTACACAGCAGAGACTGCCACAGTGCAAGGGTTAGATGTAGGAACCATGTAGTGCTGACTTGCTGGTTTGAAAGCAGGAACTGTACCTGTTTAGTTTTGATATAAAATTAAATTACCAACCACATGCAGAAGTAAAATTAGCAATAATTGTAATTTTGCTAAGCAGCTCTCTTACCACTATTGTATAGTGCTGTGTTAACTTTACTGGGTGCGCCATTCTGCACTCCTCTTGATGACGAGCCAAGGCTACTTCTGGGTAAACTGTTACCTATATGGAAGTCATAATTTTTAATATTAAATATAATGCTGAATGTTTAATCAGAAATTGATTTTGATGGGGATACAGAAAAGGTCTAATTAATTCACAGCTTCTACCCGACTACTAACCTATCCTGGACAAAGAGTCTTTTCTATGGGAAAGGATTATGTCCTGACATTCAGCAAACAAAAAAGGTTCTTTACAATCTCATAGGGCAATTGCTCTAACTGCTAATGAGTAAGAATTTCACTGTAAATTGTTAACTGAACTAAATTGCCGTTGCAGCAAACATTTGTACTAAACGTGTACCTCTTCCCATAAAATTCTTACCTTGAACACCAAGTATTTTCTTGGTAGCTTGCTGAAAGAACCGAAAACAGTTGCATCACTGAGATCACTCATCCCAAGCACTTCGAATCTCCCCAACAGTTTATTAAACACTCGTCGAAAATCCTTTGAAGTCCATTGAACAGAATTACCCGTTCAAAGCTAAGCTGAAGCAATCCCTTTGTATAAACATTCAATGTGTTTGTTATACAACTTGAACCTCTCTATACACTTGTACAAAATGTGTTCCCTATACTTGTTCTGCACATCTGTACTCAGGCTGCATTTTTACCCCCCACTGTGAAATCTCTGTGAAATTGTAATGTCACAATCATGCCATGTTTGCATTTCTGAATGCCCAGTTCGCTCCTCTAATTGGAGATCAAATTCTCCAGGAAATAATAACCTGATTAAACAAAATAAAAACACTAGAAAACAAAAAGTGCTTATTCTTGGACATGACAACTAATATCTTCTGACCATTTCCAGATTCTTTTTTTTTATTATAGGTTTACAATGCTTGAAATCACATTTCCATAGCTATAACTTCTAAACTGTAAGGCTTAGAAAAGAACCATTACGTGCTCGCCTTAACATTAGATCTCTGAGACAATCTCTTTCATCAGGTCACACCTATGGAACTTGTAGCCGCCAGGCACCAGGATCACAGGGAAACATTTGCAACCAGACAGCCAGGGGCCACCCAAAACGATGTCAGACGTCAGAGTCCACATAACCAGGGGCAGCCCCTCCTGTCCTCACTTTCCCACTGGAGAGCATGCTCAGAGGACGTCCTTGCCAGAAACCAGGAGAAAATCCAGCACTCCACAAGTCAGGTGAGGCAGAGAGCTGGAACATGTAACAATGGAGATAGGTACCCAAAGACCCAGTGTTGCAGCCAAGAAATGGGAAAGGAGGGTGGGACAGCATGGCCTGATGAAAGAGATTCTCTTGATGATCTCTGGTTATGGTGAGTATGTAACTGTTCTATCTTCTTCATTCAAGGAATCTCTCATCAGGCCACACCTATGGAACAGGTACCAAGCAGTATGGAAAACTAACAGTCTACATGGCTGAGAAAGCAGGCCTTGTAGTACAGCTAGGCCAAAGTCAGCCAGCCTATGAGTGTCCAGACTGCAGTGTTTAGTGAAGGTGTGGACAATTCTCCAGGTAGTAGCTGCACAGATTTCTGCAGTGGACATATTCCTAAAACAAGCAGCAGAGGTGGCCATGCTCCAGTGGAATAACCATGAACCACACCAGGAAGTTCCTTAAAGTAGTTCTTCTAACAAAAAGTAATACAGTTTGCTAGCCATTTGGACAAACACTGCTTAGAGACTGGGGCACTTTCCCAGGGGTAGAAGAAACAAAATGCTGTGAGGACTTCCTGCAGTCCTTGATATGGTGCGTATAGTACCTGAGGATTCTATGCACATCTAAAGTATGGAGTAATACACTGGCAGGTGGATGGTTTGATTTAAAGTAAATTCAGATACCACATTTTGGTAGAAACTTAAGATTAGTACACTATGACACCCTGTCTTAGTGGAAAATCAAATAAGGAGGCTCACATATTAGAAACTGTAGCTCTGAAATCCTTTGGGCAGAAGTCACTGCAGCGAAAAATAACGCTTTCAAGAGAGAAAGTGTAGGCCACAAGTCACAGTCTGCTCAAAAGGAGATAAAATGAGCTTTTACAAAATAAAATTCAAGTCCCAAGCTGGGAATGGATTTCAGATAGGAAGCTTTAAATGTAAAATGCCTCTCAAGAACGTATTGGCTACCGTACGACCATCAATTGGCACATGGAAAGCTGAAAAAATGGCAGCCAGGTGCACTCTGATGGAGGAATGCTGGAGGCCTGAATCTAGTAAAGACAGCAAGCACTCTAGAACCTGGTTAACTGGACGGGTGAACGGATCCAGGTCATGTGAAGCAGCCCATAAGGCGAACCGCTTCCACTTCATAGAGTAAGTAGAGCTACTGGTGGACGGTTTTCTAGCAGCCACCACAACATTCGCCACTTTTATATGGCTATGTCTTCAGGGGCCATGTGTGCAGATAAAGAGACCGCAGATCTGGATGGACCAGGGTTCCCTATTCCTGTGACAGAAGACCCTTGGCACAGGTACTGGGGGCTCCACTGCCAGCTGCTGCAGCAGGAGGAACCAGATCTGACAAGGGCATAGAGAAGCTTTGAGTATCAGAGTTGCCCCCTCCATTTTCAATTTGAGTAGTACTCTCTGAATGAGAGGATAGGGAGGGAAGGCATATGGGAAGCTACCTTTCCAAGAGAGGGATAATGCATCTTCGCCAGAAAACTCCAGGCCCTGATGCAAAAAGATCAGTTCTGGACGACCACATCTTTCGATCAGGTTGTTGACCACCGAGGTCAACAGTTCCCACTCCTGCATCCTGGACTGTGACTTGCTTAGCCTGTCCGCCAAGACTTTTTGGACATCTGGAACATGTACTGCCAACAGTTCTAGACTGTGTTCAAAGTCTAATAACAAACAGTCATGGTTTCCCTGCACAGCGGATAGGAATGAATCCCTTCCCCCTTTCTGTTGATGTAATGCATTACACTGACATTGTCTATATTGACAAGGACCCAGGAACAAGTGGTTCTGGAAGACACTAAGTCCATACAAAACAGCTCTCATTTCCAGACCACTGATGTGCAAGGTGCACTCCACCGAGGTCCACGTGCTCTATGTCTGATAAGAACCCAAGTGTGCCCCCCATCCCAGCCCCAAAGCATCTGTGGTGAGGATCTGGAGAGAGAGATGGGGATCAGGAAAGGAACTCCCCCTTCAGCAGACTGCTGGGTTCCATCCATCACCTGAGCACTCTGCACACAGGAGGAGGCAATTAGAACCATCTGTTCTAGGTCGTCCATGAGATGATCCCACTGGACTCTTAGGGTCGACTGGGAATTCCACATATGCAATCTGGCCAGTGGTAATGTGACAATGGCTGCAGCTGTAAGTCCCAGAAGGCGCAAGAACATCCAATGGGGAAATCCGCATATTCAGACTGGCCAGTAGTACTGTAACAATGGTTGCGGCCATAAGTCTCAGAAGGCACAAGAACATCCTTCCTGGGACATGACGACTGTTGTGCACTAACTGTGACTGAGCAGACGTCAGGCTCTGTCCAAAGGCAGGAAAGTTAAGCCCTGGGCCATGTCCAGTACTGCCCCTATGTACTGCAGCCACTGGCAGGGTGCCAATACTGATTTTGGTATGCTGTCACCCACAGAGCATCAAACAGCAGTCTGATTTAAGCTAAGGTGATGAACAGTTGGTCCCTGGAGTGGGCCTTCAATAGCTAGTTGTCCAGGTGAGGGAAAACATACAGGCCTTCCCTGTGACGGGCAACTGCCACCACTGTTCAGCATTTGGTAAACGCCCACGGCGCAAAAGATAAGCCAGAGGGCAATACTCTAAATTGGGAATGTTCCCCTTGACAGGAACCTCAAGTATTTTCTGCGAGGTGTCTGGATTTTGATATGGAAGTATGCATCCTTCATATACAGGGGGCATATCCAATCCCGTTTGCAGTAACAGGAGGAGATCCTGCAAAGTGACCATTTGGAACTTTTTGTATACTATAAAGAAGTTTATATCACTCAGATCCAGAAAAGACCTCAGGTCTCCTGTCCACTTTGGGACAAGGAAGTACTGGGAATAAAACCCAATGTTCCTCTGTTCTAGAGAGACCATTTCTATGGCCAGTTTCTGGAGCAATCTTATTTCCTCCAGGAGTAGGTGCCTTGGAGGATATGTTGGGACAACTGAGGAATGATCTGGAGGGCTGTCAAGAAATTCCAGAGCATCGAACTTTTCAATAATCTCCAGAACCCATGTATCTGAAGTCACCTCTCTCTACTGGTTTAAGTGAAGGGAAAGTCAATTCCCTACAACCACCCCTGAAGGTAAAGGAGTTGGGGTTGTAAAAGGAGTCAGGCTGAGCCAGTGGGGACAGCTCCGCCATCTCTAGGGGCTTTTGAGTGGGCACCTGGGGTGGTACTGGTAACTGATAAGGCCCCTGCTCCTTTGCCCCAGCCCTATCTGGCTAACTCCAGCTGGAGGAAAAGCAGCCCTGCTCCTACCCTCAGATGGGTATGGTAGAGGGAGTGTACCAACTTCAAAATTCTACCACAGACCTGAAGATATTTCAAAGTCTCTCGCACCTCGTGAGCAAACCATTTCTGCCCACGAAATGGGGCGTTAAGAATGGTTTGCTGTACATCATTAGCAAAACCAGACACCCTGAGCCATGAATATCTCCTGAGACAGATGCCAGAAGCTGCAGCTCTGGCAGAAGCATCTGAGACATCATAGGCTGAGTGCAGCAAATGCTTGCCAACATCAGCCCCGGCAGTAAGAAAGCTCCTGTTTAGGGATACCCTCAGGCAAGGCTTGTGCAGCTGCCTTGGCCCTTCTCCAGAGGGTGTTCTGGTACTTTCATCATGTAAGCCGGATAAAGTACAGTTACGTAAGAACTTACCGTAACAGTAGATCTTCGAGAGAGGCTCTTGCAGTAGGTAATTACATATAGGACTGACGCCGGCGAAGGCAGGACCCCACGGAAAAATCTCTAGTGCGTCCTCAAGGGACCGCCTCCGTCGGGGACCGCGCCATATGACGTCGGTATAAAGGGGCGGTCCCGGACGCCCGCCTTCCAGTTCTTTCCCGCCACAGGCCTGGACGAGAGAGAAGCAGATATTTCCCTTAATGGAAAAGGAGCTGAAAAAGCCTAGGTGGACGGAGGGCGGGAAGGTATTACCTACTGCAAGAGCCTCTCTCGAAGATCTACTGTTACGGTAAGTTCTTACGTAACTGTACTATCTTACTTCGAGAGGGCTCTTGCAGTAGGTAATTACATATACGACAGAATCCCAAGCAGCCTGGAACAAAGGAAAGGCACCGGGAGGAGGAACTACTCCAAAAAGTAGAAAATAATCTAGCAGGTCTCAAGAAAGGAGGCCTTGAAAGACAGTTAACCCGAAGCCTGCTCTACGGTGAGAGGCAATGTCCAAACTGTAATGTTTAGTAAAGGTATGGACTGAGGTCCAAGTGGCAGCAGCGCAGATGTCTGCCGCAGACACGTTCTTGAAACAAGCCGAAGAGGCGGCAACTCCACGACTGGAGTGACCTCTGACTTGACCCGGGAGGGTCTTGTTGTACTTGTCATAACAGAAAGTGATGCAATGGGCCAACCATTTTGATAGGCATTGCTTGGAGACAGCATTGCCTTCTCTTTTGTGAGCGAAAGAGACGAACAACTGATCAGTCTTTCTGAGATCCTTCGTCCTATCAGTGTAGTATCTCAGAATCCTGTGAACATCCATGGTATGGAGCAGGTATTCTCCCTGACTGGAGTACTGCGTGAAGAAAGCAGGTAATTCAATAGACTGATTCAAGGAAGATTCCGCTACCACCTTCGGGAGAAACTTAGGATTCGTGCGAAGAGCTACTCATTCTTTGTGAAAAATCAAATAAGGGATTTTGCACATGAGGGCCTGGAGCTCGGAAAATCTGCGAGCAGAAGTAATGGCCACCAAGAAGAGCGTCTTCCATGATAAAAACTTCAAGTCTGCAGAAGCTGCAGGCTCAAAGGAGGAGGGTAAGTTTCTCGAGGACAAAGTTTAAGTCCCAAGGCGGAGCTGGAGCCCGGACAGGGGGCCTGAGATGAAGGACCCCTCTGAGGAAAGTTTTGGAAACCTCCAGCTGGGCAAATGCCTTATCCGTGAAAGGGACATGGTAGGCTGAAATAGCCACCATATGGACTTTCAAAGAGGAGTGACTGAGACCTAGGTCGAAAAGATGGCGCATGTAATCAAGCAAAATGGTCACAGGGCAGGAAATGGGCTCCACATTCCTGGACTCAGCCCAGATAGAAAATCTTTTCCATTTCATGGCATAGGTGGACCTTGTGGAGGGCTTTCTAGCCTCCACCAGAATCTCGGCCACCTTAGGAGAAACGCCAAAACGAACTTGAGCTAGGTCTGTAGGAGCCATGTGTGAAGTTGAAGGGACTTGAGTCCCGGATGGACCAGGGTCCCCTGATCCTGGGTCAGCAATCCTTGAGATAAAGGAAGAGGAAGAGGAGGAACCTCTGAGTATTGTTGTAGAAGAGAGAACCAGATTTGCCTGGGCCAGAAAGGAGCAATCAGAATCATTTTCGCTCCTTCTAAAGCAAGCTTCTGTAGCACACAAGGGACCAGAGGAATTGGGGGAAAAGCATAGACGAATCTGTCCTTCCAGCTTACAGGTAGAGCGTCGCTCCAGAAAGCGCCTCGCTCTGGAGCGAGCGAGCAAAAGATTGGAAGCTTTGCGTTTTGGGAGGAAGCGAACAGGTCTATCTGAGGAGTCCCCCAAATCTGGAAGATGCTTTTTAGAACTTTTTCGTCCAATTCCCACTCGTGTGGAAGAGCCGACGAGCGACTTAGTCTGTCTGCCAGGACGTTGTCGACTCCCGGAACATGGATCGTCGTGAGGTGAAGGTTGAGGAGAGTTGCCCAATCCCAGACCCTCATCGCTTCCCTGCACAGCGGGTAGGACCGAGTACCTCCCTGCTTGTTGATGTACCACACCACGCACATGTTGTCCGTTTGGACAGCTAGGTGACCAGGAAGGATGTATTGGTGACGGGCCTGGAGCGCATACAGCACTGCTCGAAGCTCGAGCATGTTGATGTGGAGAGCTGTCTCCAACTTTGACCAAAGGCCTTGGGTTCGGTGAGGACCCAGATGGGCTCCCCAACCTTCGCCTGAAGCGTCCGTGGTCAGAGTCTGATCGGGGGGAGGATGAAAAAAGGGGACCCCCCAGAAGAGGTTCTCCGAACCATCCACCATTGCAAGTCTCTTACCATCGGCGAGGAGATCAGAACCAGATGATCTAGGTCATCTACTACGCTGATCCCACTGAGATCGAAGGAGTCCACTGAGAGATTCTCATGTGGGCGTCTTGCAGAACGTGCGGGATGGCCACGCCATAAGCCCCAGTAGACGGAGCACTGACCTGGCGCGGACCCTCCTGTGTTCCGATAGGAGGGAAATCTGTGACTGGAGGGAGGCCCCCCTGTCCGGAGGCAGAAAGGCCTTGCACAAAGTTGTATCGAGAATTGCCCCGATGAACTGGCGCCTCTGTGAAGGATCCAGGTGAGACTTGGAATGGTTGATGGTAATACCCAGGCCAGTGAAACCTGCTGGGTGAGGGAGAGAAAATGCAGCAGTTCCTCCCTGGACAGGACCGCCAGGAGCCAGTCGTCCAGGTAGGGAAAAACCTGAGCTCCCAAAGAACGCAGGTGGGCCGCTACCACCGCCAAGCATTTGGTAAAGACTCAGGGGGGCCGAGGAAAGACCAAATGGGAGCACCTGGAATTGGTAGTGGACCCCCTTGAACGCAAACCTGAGAAGCTTCGGCAAGATACTTAATGGGGATGTGCAGGCACGCATCCTGCATATCTAGTGCACAAAGCCATTGGCCCGACAGAAGCAGGGGCAAAAGGGATTGAAGGGAGAGCATCCTGAATCTCTTGTATTCCACATACAGGTTCAGGGAGCTGACATCAAGAGTAGGTCTGAGATCTCCCGTCTTCTTTGGTACAAGGAAGAAGTGGGAATAGTACCCCGTCCCGTAGAGGTGAGGAGGGATGGGCTCTATAGCCTGCTTCGCAAGGAGAGCAGACATTTCTTCCCTGACCAAAAGAAAATGGTCCCTTGAGTAAGAGGAGTTCAGAGGGGGTGACGTGGAGGTTTCTGCAGAAACTCTATGGAGTGCCCCTCTGCTATGATCTGAAGCACCCATGAATCCGATGTTATCCTCTCCCAACCCGGAAGGTGGAGGGAGAATCTCCCTCCCACCGGTTCCTCCGGGGTGTCCGGAGGCCGTGGGAGAGGGAAGGAGTCAGGTGGTGTGAGGCAGCGCCACAACTGGGGCACCCGCTGCTTTTTTGGGCGGTGGGGGCCTGGCAGCTATGGGGGCCCGACATTTAGTGGCCCGCCTTCCCTGAGGTTTCACTTGAGGCCGACTGCGTCTGCGAAAGGGACGGCGCTGTGGAGGATGGGGACGGTACATAGAATCAACGAATTTAAGGGCCGTCCCCTTCTCCTGCAAATCCGTGATGATGTCCTTGACATCACCACTGAAAAGCACAGAACCCCTGAAAGGTGCTTCTTGGATGGCTGACTGCACCTCCAGGACCAGACCTGACACACAGAGCCATGCATGACGCCAAGACTTACGGCGAACGCAGAGCTCCGTCCTGCGGTATCCACTGCATCGTAGGTCGTCCTCAGAATGTGACGACTGGCCAAACGAGCAGAACGGACCAGGTCGGCCAACTCCTGCTTGACTTGAGAGTCAGGCAAAGAGTCGATCTTGGATTCTGCCTGGGTAAGGACGGCCTTCTGGTAATCCCCCATATGTGCTACATAGTTCAGGGCCCTAATCCCCAGTGTAGAAGAAGTGTAGATCTTCCTTCCATACTGATCCAGAAGGCGAGATTCCTTATCCGGGGGAGACAAGCTCAAGTGTTTTGGGTGTGCTGACCGGCCGTGAGCGGCGCTAATCACAACCGAGTCTGCACGGCGATGACAGTCTAAAAAGTCTACACCATCCGGAGCCTGGTATAGCCTGTTCAACATCCTGGGAAAAGGGGCTAAAGCCGAAGGTTACTTCCAAATAGTGGAAACAAGGTGGGCGTGAGGCTCGATCCAGGGTGGCACTAAGGTAGGAGCTGTAAGGGGCAAGTCCAGATGTTCGGCGAGTTTTACCCGTTGAGGATCTGGTTCTAAGGAATGCCACTGATGGGACTTCCTGAGCAACTCCGTGAAGGAAGGATCCTCCGGAAGATACTTCGGAGGAGTCCTTGGCGCGGGCTTGAGACGGAGAGCGTGCCCTCGCCTTTCTCCTAACATCCATCGGAAGGCCCGAGGAGTCCGAGAGAGAAGGGAGGAAGAATCTGAAGCAGAGTAAGACCCCTAACTCGCCTAGGGGAGGAACGGGTTCCTTGGGAGGATCCCACAATGCATGTCCTGCCTCTCTGGATCCTGAGGGCAAACCCGGAACGGAGGAGGAGAGGAAAGTGCCGTCTAGGGGCGACAGGAGCCGGTGAAGGCACCGCCGCTTTAAGATGGTTTCCTCGATTCTTGGTGAGCTGAGCCTTGGCCTCAGCCCAACCAGGAGGCAATAGTCTCCTGAAGATCCACCGCGGCCTGAAGGTGGAGGAGGAGGAGGGGATAGTTGTGACGGAGGAAACCGTGGGGGAGATCCGTGAATCGGCCGCAGGTATCCCAGAGTCGGGTACTGTGGTGTTGGGTACTGCGGCGTCGAAGGAGTCAGCACCAGGTACGGCGGCGCAGGATACTGTGGACCTGGGAAGACCGGCGTCGGATATGATGGCAGATACCCAGGCACTGGAGGAGCTGCCGGAGCAGACGGCCCAGCCGGGTACTCCACAGGCGGATCAGCGGGATAGGTCCGTGGGGTGGAGGCCCAAGGAGGAGAAACATCCTCGCCGCGCCGGAGGGGCCTGTGTCAGAACCAGCGTTGGGCGGGGCCGGCATCGGAGAAGCCGCGCCGCGCCAGGAAGCCAGCCGTCAAGATCCGGTTCTTGCGAAGAGGATCGGACGTAGCCCAGGGTCCCGAGTCTCGTCCGGGGACGGAGGAGAAAAATCCCCGGGGTCAGGCAGGGGGGACTGGGGCTTCCCTGACGGCAGCGAAGGCTGCGGGGAGCCTGGAACGACGGAAACAGCAGGTTCCACTGTAGGATCGGAGGCCCGGCACACGTCGGAGGAGCCGACGTATGGCTTATGGGCCGAGTCCCGGCGGACACCAGAGGAGCCGGCGTCTGGCTTCGGGGGTTCCTCGTCAGAGACGGGCCGAGAAAGAGAGGAGGCCCGGTCGAGGGGACAGCTGAGCGCCGCCCGAAGGTCGAGGCGACTAGAGGCCTTCTCCGGCGTGACGCTGGAGGAGCCGACGTCCGCTTAAGGGAGGTGCCCGCAGACCCAGGCCGTAGGCCCGCGGTACTGGGGCTGGAGCTTCCTTTGCACGGAGACACCCGCGGGCCCGAACCTCGAACCCGTAGGGGCAGGCCAATGCCTCCTCCAAAGCCTTGGAGGCTGCCATCAGGCGATCCCCCAGAGGGGATGTTACCTTGCCCGCGACTCCGGCCAGAGTCATGGAAGAGGAGGCCTTCTCCCGGTGCCCTTTCTTGTCCCGCTTCTTGTGCCCTTCAGGGGAGGTCGACGCCTGCCGAGTTTTCTCAGCTCTTTCTCCATCGCAGACATCTTCTTTTTGAGGAGATGGGCTTCGAGGGACTGCTGGCTACTCGCGTGGTGGCCAAGCTGAACCGGAGGCAGTGCGGACACTTGTCGACCGCGTGGTCGGGGCCTAGGCAGAAGAGGCAGAGGGAGTGACCATCTTTGTGAGGCAGTTGGGCGCCGCACGAGTCGCACTTATTCTTTGAAGGGGACGACATATACTGACGTTCACCTGACGAAAGAGGGATAAAATTCTGAAACCATTCGGAAAAAAACGACGAAGTAACAGGACTGAGCGAGAAGAACTTAACCACGAGGCGCTGCACGAGCTGACGGCGGGAAAGAACTGGAAGGTGGGCGTCCGGGACCGCCCCTTTATACCGACGTCGTATGACGCCGGTCACCTGACGTGGGGGCGGTCCCCGCCGAGGACTGCTAGCTAGAGATTTTTCCGTGGGGTCCTGCCGCCGGCCGGCATCAGTCCTATATGTAATTATCTACTGCAAGAGCCCTCTCGAAGTAAGATCTGTAATGCGAAGGTGCAATGATGCAGAGGCATATGTTCTTTTGCCTATGACACCCAACCTCCTGGATTCATTATCAGGAGGGAAGGAACCGAGATGCTTATGTGCCCTAGACCTATCAGGTGCAGCATTATTTATTTATTTTTACTTATTATTTTATCTTCGCCTCTACTGCCCCAACTCTCCTCTAAATCAGACCCCTACAATGCTCCACATGCTTTCCCTCCTGACACAAGTTCTGCCCCTAGAGTGCACACCTCAACTCCTATGATCCTTGATGGCCCGGATAACCCCCTGGGCGGGGTGAGGAGAGATCTCCCCTTACCTCCCTCAACATGCTTCCAGGGAGAGGGCTTGCACAGCAGAGTCTGCCTTGTTTGTCGGTGGGTGGCGTGCTTGCTCGAGAGGTCATCACCTAGGAAATGCAGAGGTTTGTTTCCTTGCTCTGTTCCCTGACGTCGGCGTGCGATGAGGAGCAAGGAGTCAGGTGCACGCTGAGACGTACGTCTGTTCCAGTCCTCTGCCAGCATCAACCCTGCGTTGCAACGTCCCCCGACCGCACCAACATCCCCCGAGTTTCCCAGGAGGCGGCAGTATAGTGGCAGGGAAAGCTTCCCGTCCCCCCCTTAGAGAAGGAGAGCAAGCCGTTGGGCGCTCAATCCTTCTCCCCCGGCGACCCGTGTTCATTCCCGAACCCGGCTGCCAGCGTGGAGCAAGGTGTGGCATCTAGCGCCTCAATCCTCAGCGCCACTGGGCCAGCTGGGGCAGCATTATTGATCACAGAGTCAGTCTCAGGTTGTGTGGCACAGAGAGGTTTCCCAGAAGGGACTATATACATTTTTTCTGCCTTCCTAGGGACAGCAGCTATGTTGTTTGGTCTGTACCGGGCAGCAAAGGTGGCATCTTCTAAGGCTGGGGGCAGAGGAGACACAATAGCAGGAGACTCCGGCAATTCCAAGAATTCTATTAAGTTCTTCTTGGTAGTGTCCCGCTCCTCCAGGGCAAATCCACTGGCAGCTTACAAATGCTGCATCATGGGGAGGAAAGTGGGATCCTCTGAAGGGAACCATGGTGCGTTCACCAGAGAGTCCTCACTGCATGTAGAAACTGTGTAGCTGGTGCCCCTTTCATATGGGCTTTCAGCACAAGCCTCATCCTCCTCATTCTGCATCATAAGATCAGGATTATACTCATACTTGTCATCAACAGGGTCGATGGGGAGGAGGGAGCGTGCCGGCGATGTCGGTGGCAGTACAGCAAGCGGCAAGTGAGTACTCTGCAGCATCGATAAGGGATTAGTAACAGGCCCTGTGCATGAGGCTCCTGGAACAGGGAGACCTGGTAGTAAGCATCTTATCATCTCAGAAAACAATAAGAGAACTGCCTGCATGTTGGCACCTGTGTCGTCGATGGGCATGATGTGAGGAGTCGACAGGGGAGGCAGAGTCCCCAATGCTGACAGCAACATACTAGCCAAAAGAGGGCCTGCACCAAGCCCCAACCTAGCTGTTAACAGTCGGCAGGGGGGTGTCTTTGTCCTAGTGCTTGTGACTCCCTGTTGCCTTTTCCTGGGACTTAAGACAACCACAGTTCGGCACTCTTTTGTTAGGGCTCCTTCTCCATCGTAGCTACAGCGTTTTGGAGAATAAACCTCTCCAAAGTCCCTTTACGGTGTCGCCTGGTTGCTGAATCAAATGCCAGCAAAGTTTGTGGGCCTTCATGCTGTGGTTTAGGCTTAGGCAGCAGAAACAGCTGTTGGAGTCTCCAGCGTAGATCTCTCCACACTCACAGTATTGGAAGACATTTATTGGTTCTTTCGGTGACACACAGGTTGTCGAAAATCACTCTAAAAGTGATTACTTTTCTTATACAGAAAATAAATACAGGTTACTCACCTGTAACAGGAGTTCTAGGAATGGTATATGTTGTTCATCCACACTTATTGGCAGGTTCCTTGCCGCTTTAAATCTTGCCGGAAGGTCTTCAGCTAGCTCCTCCACCCACCGGGTAGTAAAACTCTCAGCTCCATGCCAGCGCCAGATCTGGCCCGCTGGAAGCTCAGGGTTATGCGTCGAAGCCGGAGGTGGTACTGTAGGATGAACAATATATACCATTCCTAGAACTCCCGTTACAGGTGAGTAACCTGTATTTCTAGGGACATGGATATGTTGTTCATCCACACTTATTGGCAGACTCCTAGCAGTTCTCCGGAGGAGGGAGGCAAGCGCACACCCCTACATACTTACTTGGGGAACAGAGATTGAGAACCGAGGGCCCTAAAAACCAGCATCCCAACGTGACTCAAGGTCGATGTGGTAATGGGTAATAAAGGTGTGTGCTGACTTCCAGGTAGTGCAGCCCTGCAGATTTCCTGGATAGGGACATCCCTGGAAGCAGCCACCGATGCAGCAGTATGGCGGTAGAATGAGCTCTTATCCCTCTGGGAGGCTCCATGCCCGCCAACTCATAGCAGATTTATGCAGGAGGTGACCCATCTGCCTATCGTCCGCTTGGCTGCAGGTCTGCCAGGTGCGGCTTCAGCGTGGTGACAAACAGCTGGCGAACCTCTCCCAATTTCAGCCGCTGCCTTATAATAAGCGACGCCCTTCTAGGGTCCAGAGTATGGAGCCTATATTCGGCCTCCGAGGTGTGATTGGGGTAGAACACCGGCAGAGTCAACACCTGATTATGGTGAAACTCCGACACCACCTTCGGAAGGAATTTCGGGTTGGGGCGTAGGGACAACCTTGTCCCTGTGGAAGACCAGGTAAGGAGACTCGATGCCAAGCGCCTGGAGTTCTCCCATCCTTCTGGCTGACGGATAGCCACCAAGAAGGCGGTCTTTCCACGACAGGTGGGAGACCACACCTGTGCATTAGTTCGAATGGCTTGCCCAGGCTTTGCCAGTACCAGCAGTAAAATCCCACGGAGGTCGGCCCTGCACTGGAGGGGAAATGTGATCAAGGCCTTTAAAGAAGCGCCCGACCACTTTTTCCTGCGCCACTGACTGCTGACTGGCCCGCGCCCGGTAAGCAGAGATGGCTGCCAGGTGCACCTTAAGGGTCGTCGACCTAAGCCATTGACTAGAAAGGGACCATAAATAGTCCAAAATGCTTGCCACAGGACACGAGAAAGGGTCCAACCCTTTTTCCCGACACCAAATGGAGAACCTCTTCCATTTGAAGGCATAGCATTTTCTGGTCGACTCCTTACGGGACGCCTCAACGACGCTGAGGACCTCGCGGAAAGACCAAGGCCTGGAACCTAGCCGCCAGGAACCAGGCCGTCAGGTGCAGGGATTGAAGATCCGGATGGAACACCTTCCCCTGATTGACTGAGAGCAGGTCCGGGTGAGCTGGAAGCTGCCACGGAGTCCTGGAGCTGAGACTGAGGAGATCTGGGTACCAGAACTGGCGAGGCCAGTCTGGGGCTATCAGAATCACCTGCGCCTTGTCCCTCCTCGCTTTCAGCAGGACCCTGTGAATCAGGGGAACGGGGGGAAAGGCGTAAAAGAGGCCCGGGGTCCACGGCCTCGAGAAGGCATCCCCCTGCAGCGAGCCCTGCTGAGGGGGGCGGGCATGAAACAGCCTCAGCTTCCCGTTCTCCCTGGAGGCAAACAGATCCACCAGAGGTGTGCCCCAACAGGAGAACAGGTCCTGTACTATCTCCGGCAGGAGAGACCACTCGTGCGATGCAGCCCCTATCGGCTCAGGGCATCGGCCAGGGTGTTGGAGGCTCCTGCCACATGAATGGCTAGAGATCCGCCTCCAGGCTGCGCACTAGTGACCAGATGCGGAGAGCTTCCTTGCATAAGAGCATGGGCGCCCGCCCTGGCGGTTTAGATAGTACATGGTCGTGGTATTGTCCGTCTGGACCCGGACCACTTGACCCCGGAGAAACGGAGCAAAGGCGGTGAGAGCTAGGCGGACCGCACGGAGCTCCAGCAGGTTGATATGGCATCGGGACTCCTGCGGGGACCAGAGGCCGTGCACTCGGTGTTCCCCCAGATGGGCACCCCAACCCATCAAAGAGGCGGTCGTTAGAGAGACCATCGGCTCGGGGCCGACAAACGGGATACCCTCTTGCAGATGGGACGGAACGGTCCACCACTGGAGAGCGTTCCACATCTCCTGGGTCGTCCACACACGCTGGTCCAGAGGATCGCAGCGCTGTGACCACTGGCTGGCCAGTCCCCACTGGAGGGGGCGCATGTGCCAGCGTGCCCAACGGACTACGCTGGTACAGGCCGTCATGAGACCCAGGAGTCGCAGGAAGTCCCGGGCAGGGCGCGATTGCCCAACCAGAAATGATTGGGCAAAGGAGGTAAGAACCTCGGCCCTGTCCGCCGGGAGCCGTGCTCTGGCTCGAAGAGAGTCGAGCTCTGCCCCAATGAAATTATCACCTGCTTCGGCTCGAGTTCCGACTTGGCCTCGTTGACCAGGAGGCCGAGTTGAGAGCAAACCTGGAGGGCCAGATCCCTGGACCGCTCCACCTCCGACCTAGAGGGGGCTGCTATCAGCCAATCGTCCAGGTAAGGGTACACCCGGACCCCTCGGTGCCGCAGGAATGCTGTCACCACTGCCATGCACTTGGTGAAGACCCTGGGAGCTGGAGAGAGCCAAGGGCATGGCCTGGAATCAGGGGATCCTCCGCCTCTGAAGCGGAGGAATCTCTGATGAGACGGACGGATAGGGACGTGAAAGAACGCGGCCCTGAAAGTCCAGAGAACAAACCACACGCCGTGTTCCAGAGATGGTATTATCTGAGCCAGAGTGACCATTCTGAAGGTTCGAGACCTTAGGAACTTGTTCAGGTCGTGTAGGTCGAGAATGGGGCGCCAGCCCCCCGTCCGTTTCGGGACCAGGAAGTACCTGGACACGAACCCTGGTTCTGATGGGGGTCCTCTATCTCTTTTATCACCCCTTTCTGAAGGAGAAGGGCGATGTCGGCTCGACGAGCCTTCAGAGAGTCTGGGGACCCCGAAGCCCCCCTTGGGGCGACGGCTCTGAAGGGTGGAACCCGCTCGAATTCCAGAGGCAGGCCTCTTCCCACCACCTCCAGAACCCACCTGTCCGTGGTAACAGCGGACCAGGCGGAAAGGAAGTGCCGGAGCCGTCCCCCCACGGGGGGAACCAGGGGCGAGGTGACGGGGATGAGGGCTACACCCTCAGCCCGTCACTGTGCAGGCTTTGAGGAAGGACCGCCAAGGGACCACCAGGGCTCTTCCTCCTTGCTTCCTATTAGAGGAAGCTGGACGGCTTGGGATACCAAGGTCTAGCCTGCTGGCCCCTGACGCTGTTGGGCCGGCCGCAGCGGGAGCAGAGGGGTTAAAGGCCAGGCTGGGGCTTACGCCCTTGTCCCTCTGCGCCGGACGATACCGAGTCCAAGGTGGCACTGGACTTTCGATCCTCTGAGGTGACCTTCCACCCAGGGCCAAGAGGTCAGTTCCCAGGAAAGGAACATCCGTGAGCTTGTGCTGGGTATCCGAGGTGAAAGTGGATATCCTCAGCCACGCCACCGGCCAAGATAGCCACCGCGGCCGCCACTGACCGGGCACAAGAATTTCAATATCCAGCGCAGTCTGGAGCTGCTGCTTAGCTACTGCCCTGTTCTGGTCCCGCACCTGCTTAACTGTGGTCTGCAGGTCCGAGGAAGATGAAGGACGACTCATCCAGGGAGCCCAACAGGGCATGGGAAAATGTGCCATCAAGATGGTCGAACTGGCCTGGACGAAGGGCCGAGGGAGGAAGCAGCATACACTTTCCGCCCAGTATAGTCCAGTTTCTTGGACTCTGTCGGGCGGTTTGTCCATCGCCCCTTGGTATTTCCGCTCGCTGAAAACACTGTCCGTGACCAACCCCTCAGCCAGGGGATGTTCGAAAAAGCCGGACAGAGAGCCTGTGGGAACCGTGATACTTTCTGGCCATCCTGGCCGAGGCGCAGGACAGGAAGCCGGACGCTGCCACAATTCGCCGGGCCAACAATGGCTTCAGCCACTGGAAAGGCTCTCCATAGGAGAATCCCTCGTCCAGAATCTCAGTGAGGGGATATTCAGCCCGCTTGGACACGGGTTCGAGCTTCATCCCAGTGGATTCTGAGATGAGCCTGAGTAGTCCAAGGAAGGATCGATATTATCGCCCATCGACTGCCCCTCAGAGGATTCCAAGTCTAGGGCGCTTGGAAAACAGGGAGGAGTCGCCGTCCGACTCCAGACGAATCGCTGAACAGCTGCCTAGAGCCCGCGCCACCTCCACGTCGAGGCTTATCGGAGTGAGGGTGACCAACCAGCCTATGGGAAGGCCATGAGCCGCGCGAACTTTTTGTCGGGGCCCCGACTGTCGGTTGAGGCGGAGGCGGTTCCACCGGTATTGGTGGGGCAGCAGGAGTAGACCGAACAACCGGCCTGGAAACAGGCTCCTCGACCACCGCGAGGGGTTGTTTCGGCCGTCCCGGTGACAACCATTTTATGGCCGGAGAAGAGGCCTGAGCCGACTTGTTCCCAGCCAAAATTAGTTGTTGCCACATAAGATCCTCATATTTTCGGCGCAACTTACGCCGAAGCCTCCCCTCGTCCGAGGAGGAGGAAGATGAGGAAGAGCGGCGACGCCGCTTACCGCGGTGCCGAGACCGAGACCGCCTGTGTCGACGGATCGCTAGATCTGCCAAGATGACCGAGACCGAGAATCTCGGCAAGGCCGAGGTCGGGCGCGCGGGAGCCGAGGATCGGCAATCTCGGTTCGTTGACAACCGACGGCTCGAACCAGAGGAACAGAAGAGCCGACGGTATCCACAATCCTCGCCGGGAACTGGGAGGAGGGAATTTCGCTTCCAGCCGACAACCTGTCTAACGGGTCGAAAAATCTCGACCACGCCGGGCGGGAGTCTCTCGTCACCTGGCCTGACGGGCACCGTGAAGCCAGTGGTCGGGTTTAAACTTCGATCAAGTCGACTGTCGACAAGGGAGGGAGATCTTTCCCTTCCCAAGAGCGCCGTGATGGGACTTACCCTTACTTTTCTTGACCAATGAAACAGTCCAGAAGAAGTTGGACCCTCGCCTTTGGTCAAGAGGGTCAAGCAAAGCTCCTTAAAAGAAGCCGAATAGGAGGACCTCCAAGCGAGAGCGAACGATGCCGCGAGTCAAGATGTAACGCATGAGCTACCCTCCTCCCCGAGGGCTTATCATCTGCCTGTTGTTCTCATGGAGCCCGCAGCCGCGACACCGCCAGTCGGGCCTCCTTGGATTTGACTGGAAATCTCCTTCGGAGCGCTAAGTTGGAGACGGGCAGCGCGATCCTCAAGGACGACCGAGAAAGATGAGCACAGTTCGCAGGCCTGCGGGTCGTGCACCTGGCCTAGGCAGTAAATGCACGTGGAGTGCGGATCCGTCCGAGACATCTTCTGCCCGCAAGGGCATCTCCGAAAACCGGGAGTCGATTTGTCCATCGCAGCCGCGAGGAGGAAGAAGACCGAAGTGGTAAAAGTTTTTGAAAATTTTTTAAAGTCGAAGAATTAGGGCCCAAAGCTTAATCACAGAGCGTTAATGAGGGAACCTGAGCTTCCA
The DNA here is from genome assembly GCA_016271365.2 of Neoceratodus forsteri. NCBI lineage: Eukaryota > Metazoa > Chordata > Ceratodontiformes > Ceratodontidae > Neoceratodus > Neoceratodus forsteri. The sequence goes on from CM028129.1 coordinate 1,384,887,089, forward strand.
AGCGGTAAGGAAGATGTGGCGTCATGGGGCGGAGCCGAGAGTTTTACCACCCGGGTGGGTGGGAGGAGCTAGCTTGAAGACCTTCCGGCAAGATTTAAAGCGGCAAGGAACCTGCCAATAAGTGTGGATGAACAACATATCCATGTCCCTAGAACAAACGGTAACTACCGCAGCAGCATTTCCACAGCAGTCCACCAAGTCTGAATAACAGCGGGAAAAGAACTGAGGAGAAGAGGGGTTGCCCACATTTATGTGGGTGCTGACGTCTGACATCATCGTGGGCCGCCCTTGTCTGACTACTTGCAAAAGTTTCTGTGTGGTCCTAGCACCTGTTAGCTATAAGTTCCATAGGTGTGGCCTGATGAAAGAGATATCCTTGAAGAAGATCTTAAAGAGCTACTGACATCTTTGTTTGGCAGGGGCAGACAACTCATGTCCTGTAGCTGTCTGCCCCAGGACCTAAACGAGATATATTTGAACATTTTCTGTGCAGTGAATGATCAGCAATTTCATTTATTAATACCACAATCCTGTGTCCTGTTTCACCCAAAGCAACCAAACACCTGCTGTAGCTCCACCCAGAATACAGCATTTTTAAGACGCATAGTGGTGAAGGGGCTGCAGGGCTATACACAGCACTGTAATGCTATCGGTGGCAGTAGAGGCATTTGCACAGATTTATAGGATGGTACAAGTTCTGAAGGCCCATAATGAACTCGCCACCGTTTTGGACTCCACCAGTGAAAAGAGTATTTCCTGTCTCCCATATATTGGTCTTATCATGTTTTCAATTGTTCCATATTCTCACTTACAACAACATTATAAGGTAAGGAGTTCCATATAGATGGAACTCTGTGTGTAAAATAGTTACACCTTTTTGTTATTTTATTTACTGAACTACTGAGTTTTAAGTTATGCGATGTAGTATTGTTTTTAAAGGTGTGCCTTTCAAGGCACATTGTTAGAAGTGTAGGGACACCTTGAAAGGACATGCAAGTCAAACGTAGGTCTCCCTTGAGAGCTCTGTATTCCATAGTGTACAGGCCAAGCTTCTTTAACCTGTCCTCGTAATCCAGGTTTGCCATATTTTTGATTTTCCAAGTTACCTTTCTCTGGACTTCATCGATCATAACCTTCCCACCAACAGTGGTAGGCGCACAGAAAGGGGCACAGTATTTTAAGTGGGGTCTAACTAGGCTTGAGTAAAGTACTACAATTTATAAAATGCACTGATACATGTTAAGGGAGGTAGTACTGCATGTATTAACCCCCTTAACATGTACCAGTACATTTTATAAATCGTAGTAATATGCAAATGCTGCTTCTGCTGCAACAGCATTGCAATGCCATGTATGGCCCTGCAGCACTTCCCCATTTTACATCATTAAAACACTGTATTCTTAGCCGTGCTGCAGTGGGCGCTCAGTGACTTCAGGTGAAGCAAGACGTAGGATTGTGGTATTAGTAAGTTAAACTACTAATCATTCACAGCACAGAAAATTTTCAAATATGTCTTGTTGGGGTCCTGGGGCAGACAGCTACTGGACGTGAGCTGCATGCCCCCAAGGTGTCAGCTGCTCTAAGTTTCCTTATAAATTAAAGACTGGGGGCCAGTAAACATGAGTAAATATTAACAATACAGTTATGTGTTGATATATAGCTATACATTTTAATATGATATGATGTTAAAAAGAACAGGATTTAAAAAAGTTCTGAACCACTTCATCTTTCTAAACTGCTATATGAAAGACATAGCAACACCATATATTGGTTTATCAATTTAGCAGACTCCAGCTTTCAGTTAAAAAAAAATTAAGTTTCTAGAACTAACAAAGTTACTTTAACAAAATTATTTGTTTTATTTATTTGTTCCTAGACTGGGTAAGTACACTGGTTCAGGTGGCCTTTTTCAGGAATGACCTGGGCCTAGGAAGACAAAGAAAAGGTGGAGAAAAGAAAATGGTTCTAAACAAGCTGGGAAATGCATTTTCAAAAGTAGCTTGAAGTACAGATGCAAGCAAAGTAAAAACTTTGGATACAATTACAATAAAGTGGCATAATCTTTTGAAAGGGGAGTTCCGGTGACGCACCCAATGCGAATGGCAGCCTAGATTTGCACCTCCACACCTTGAGAGCACAATCGGTTGTAATTGCGCACCTTGATAGTATAATTTCTCAATTAACTATCGCAGTTCAAGAGCCTGAGAGCCAGGTATGATGTGCCAAACAAGGAAAAAAAGGGATTCACAAGCTCATGGCCGGTCACTCCAGTTGCAAAATCAAAACCGCCAGCAGGCCTCAGCCCCGCGCTTTTGCGGTCCTCGACTGCATCCCGCTCTGGAGAAGACTATTCCGGCTCGGATTCGGGGTCCACCTCCATGAGAATGGAGACACAAAAGATTCTGAAATTGTTACTTAAAATCGATAGTAAGGTCACCGATATCCAGAGGAATTTTAAAAGGCTCGAATCCCGCACTGCTGCAGTTGAGAACCAGATGGAAACCCTGCAGAACGAGCATATGGCCTATGGTAGGTCTTTGGCCTTTCTCCACAAATGAGAGCGGGTGCTTATCCTCCTGGCCGGAGACGCAGAAGCCAGATCTCGGAGGAACAACATCCGAGTTGTCAGCATTCCAGAGGGCACTGAGCAAGAGGATATGAACGGCTACATGGAGTGTTGGCTCCATATTGAATACAGCTGGGGGAAAACTTTGAACTAGACATCAGAAGGGCCCATACGGCAACTGCCCCAAAGTCCAAGCCAGATACACCACCCAGAGCAATCCTTATCAGGTTTCTGAAGTACCCCATAAAAGAGAAGATACTTCTGTTGGCCTGGGCCAATAAAGATCTTAACTTTGATGGCACCCGGGTATTTGTGGACCAGGACTTTCCCCCAGCTATGGTGGCAAAGAGGAAGAAGGTACTTTTTGTTGTCAAGCAGCTTAGGGAAAAAAGCTTGCGTGCACAACTATGCTACCCTGCTAAGCTGTGAATAGACACAAAGGAGGGCCCCAAGTCCTTTGAAAATCTCCTTCTGGCCAGCTCGTTCTTAGAAGCAAAAGAAATCTCCCTTCCAAATCTAAAAGAGGAGACGGCAGAGGGTGAAACTGAGGAGCTTCTGTGGTCCTTAGCTCCAGGGAGCCGCCGGTCAGCCAAGCATGATTCCAGATCAGAAGCACTACTCCCACTACATGCAGAAATGGCTAGATGGCTTGCCCCTGGCAAAAAACCTGACTTGCTGGTGGCATAAAATGCCCTTTTTTTCCTCTAAAGTTCATCACTCGCTTCTGGTGGTTAACGGGCGAGGAAGAGGCACCAAGTTTTTAAAGTGCCCGGTTTTGATTTACCTGGGCTGTTTCCGGGGAGCTCACTCAGATGGCCCCCTTACATTTGCTCCTTCGCCTGCTTTGAACTCTTGGACTAGAGGAAAGGTGTGATCCTGCCTTGCAGCTTTGCTCCTGGAACCCTCCTGATGGAACTTTAGCTGCTGCATCCGACTTCCTGTGGGGCCAGACCGGCCCTGCGCTGCTGTTAATGTGTTCCCCAGAATCACCAAGAGGAGGCCTAGTCTGGCTCGTATTAGCAGCTTTCTGGCAAGTTATGGGCTCTCATGCTCTCCAGGTTGGCTCTAATACACTCGACCTGTTGAGAAGGAAGGTCACTTAACAGTACAACCCAGCTTATCCAAGGTGGGACTTCTATTATGATATTTTGTGTGCAGAAACCTCACTTGCTTAACCCACACTACAGGCAGTGTCACACGTCTCCTGACACTGTGGATGCCATCACCAGCTTCCCTCTCAAGTATCAGGGATATGCAGGATCAGTTTCTTTTCGGTTGCAAGGAAGGGCGGCATCACAAGACTTTAGTAAAGAGTGAGGGGATGGTCTTAGGCTCTGATTGCCCCTGAAGGAACTACTGTTTTATATGACATTCTGGACCTTCTTAAATTCAACTACTCAGACACCCTGGGTTGAGGGTCGGGGGAATTCCCCCATATTAGCAGCAGGTAACTTGCTCCCAGGTGGGGGGTGTAAATTTGAGAAAATATCCATAATTGTGTTTGATGTTTCACAATGTAAAGCTCACCAGGTACAAACTATCATGCCTTTCCTCACTAGGAGGTAACAGCAATTAGCAGTAAGGGCGGTGTTTCGTTGTGTCTATTAATCCCTGGCCCGACAACCAGATGAAGGACTTGGTTATGTTCTACATATTGCTGGTTCTTTTACTTAGCATGCGCCACGCAGTCGTTTAGGTGGCGCGCTTCAGTTTGATATTTGTAGCTGGAAAGTGTGCTCGAGACTGGCAAGCTAGACCTAGCTCAAGCCGAAAAACTTTTTCTACAGGGCACTGGTCCCAGGGCTTCGCCCATAGAGCAGAAATCCTGGACCACCTACTCTATATTGTAGGGTACTGTTCTCCCGTGGGATTTGATCCCCATTTCTCCTGTCGAGGCAGTGAATAACCTCCCCAGCAGGTGGTCAGGCAGTGCCTTTCGGCACTACCCCTAGGTCATTCAATGACCCTTCCCCTTTTCATTAGTGGATTGCTTGTTTTGTTTTCATAGTTATGATGTTGTTAAATGTTAGAGTTCTCTGTTTCATATTTATCTCTGTTTTGGTCTTTAATATGCCACTTTTTCCCATTTTGTTTGGGGTGAATGGGGGGCACTTGGGGAAGACTGACTGTACAGGGGAGATTGTGATAGCAGGAATGGTATCACTGAGTTATGTAAAATGTCGGAGTTAACAATATGCTCTTGAAATGTAAAGGGTATTACCAATGTCATCAAGCATTCAAAGATTTTAGTAGCACTTAAGAGAGAAAAATGTGATATCATATGCTTACAAGAGACTTTAAAAATCTGCAGGGCCTGGGTGGGGACAGTGTGCTCGGACGAGCATCACCAGGCTAAAAAAGCAAGGGTGGCGGTGCTAATCCATAGGGGTCTCCCTTTCCAGGTCCAAAAGGTGCACAGGTCCAGCTCAGGTCACCTGGTGATAGTATCTGGGATCCACAGTGGCTGCCTTTCCACATAGTGGCAGTTTATACCCCACACTCCCATCAGGGAATTTTTTAGATCTCTGTTTAGCAGAATAGCCGGCCTTCCCCAGGTCAGCTCATCTGTGTGGGGGACTGGAATTGTGTCGAGGATGTGGGCCTGGACAGGAGCCCTGCTGGAGGTTCCAGTTCTAAGGCCTGCTCACACTTACTTAAGAATTTATGTAGAGAATCTGGCCTGGCCGACCCCTGGAGACATCAGAATCCCTCTGTCAAGGACTTCACATTCTTCTCCCCTGCAACCAACTCGTATTTGAGACTGGACAGATTCTATACCCAGAGAGGATTACTGCATACATTCCGCGATGTCAGCATTCTTCCTGTCACGCTCTCTGACCATGCCATGATCTGTGCACGTCTAGGGTGGGATGGTCGCTCTCAGGGTGGGGGGGGTGGAGGTTTGACCCAGGCCTGATTAATGATAAACAATATGTGGAGTCCACCAGAAAGGTGATACAGCACTATTTAATTGAAAATACGGAGGAGGATTCCTCCCCTAAATATTTGCGGGACGCACTGAAAGCAGTAGCCCGAGGCCAAACCATTGCTTATGCCTCCCATAAAAATAAACAACTTCAAACCCGGATTCGAGAAGCCCTAGATAAGATAAAGGACCTGGAGTCCGAACACAAACATACAAATTCTGCTTCTGTCCTGGTCCGCCTGAGGGAGGCCCGCTCCACCTATGACTCGCTTATGCTGAGGCGTATTGAAAACTCACTGAGGTATACCAGACAGAGGCATTATGAGAGGGGAGAGAGGGCCGTCAAATTACTTGCCCTGAGACTTAGGAAACAGGAGGCGGACAGATATGTCCCGATGATTTGCCCTGATGATCCGAATTCCTCCCCCGGACTCAGCCAGTGGAGACTGCGAGCAAATTCCTAGATTATTATTAAACGCTGTACTCTGCAGAAAGGGGTCCGGATCACGGGGACAAAGCTCGGGGGTTCTTACTGGAAATCATACCACCAACCCTGTCTCCCTCCTAACAAGATAAACCTGGAGTCCCTTTCTCCAAGGGGGAACTGAAATCAGTAATTAAGTCACTTAAATCTGGCAAGACCCCTGGCCCAGACGGTTTTACGTCCAAATTTTATAAATGTTTCGCAAAGGAGGTCTTCTCCTTGCCCGCATCTGTAATCTGGCGCAGGAACCTGGAGCCATGCCACTGCCCAGGCCCAGAAAGGATCTGACTAAATGCTCAAGTTACAGACCAATTTCTCTTTTAAATCAGGATGCAAAACTTTTTGCTAAGGCCCTCAGTGAGCGCCTCCAGAAGGTTATTCCAGACTTGGTTCACTCGGACCAGACGGGCTTCATCCCTGGTAGGCATAGCCAGGACAATCTCCGCCTTCTGCTGAACATTCTCCCCCTGGCTGATACCCCTCTGGGTGGGAAGCTTCGGGCAGTGGTGTGCCTCGATGCTGAAAAGGCATCTGACCATCTGGATTGGAGTTATCTCGATCTCACCCTGAGGAGGTTCGGCTTTAGAGACAAGTTCAGGGGCTGGACTGGTAACATTTACAGGGACCCTCATGCCAGGGTCCGGGTAAATGGGGTCACCTCCCCCTCCTTTGATATACGTAGGAGCACCAGACAGGGCTGCCCTCCCTCCCCTCTCTTGTTCGCCCTGAGCCTGGAACCTCTGTCAGTGCAAATCAGACAGACGGGCGTGTTTCAGGGCATTCAAGTGCAAAACACAGAGGTTAAAGTGTCCATTTATGCGGATGACACTCTTCTGTGCGTGTCTGTATTGTTCACTCCATTCCAAAGATTTTCAAACTTCTGTCTGAATTCGGAGAAATATCACGATATAAAGTGAACCAGGGGAAGACGGAGGTACTCCCAATAGGAGCTCCCCCTGGGACGGGCATTCCTGATCTGGGCCAAGTTAAATGGTCAGCTTCTGGTTTTAGGTACCTGGGGATTTGGGTTCCCAAAGATATGAAGAATGTGTACCACTCTAATTACCTGAAATTACTACAGGAGGTGCGGTCAGATTGCAATCGTTGGAAGGAACTGCCCCTTTCCCTCTCAGGTAGAACAGAATGTATTTGGACAAATATTTTGCCCTGGTTTCTTTTATTTGCATCCCTCCCGTACACACCTCCTAACTCATTCTGGGTGGATTTAAGGGCTACCTTATCCGAATTTGTTTGGAAGAGTAAAAAAATACAAGGGTCAAATGGAAAGTGCTGATCGCTCCCAAGGCGAAAGGGGGCCTGGGCCTACCCAATTTGCAGAAATATTATTCGGCTATCCAATTACAGGCCCTTATTCCACTAGTGAAGGATTCTCCCCCGCAGTGGGTGGAGAGGGAGCAGGCCTCGTCTCCTTTGACCAGCATGGCAGATATATTATTTTTAGACCTTTGTAGATTAGCTTTGGTGGTATTTACTAATCCACTGACCAGGGTGCTGGCCCAGGTGTGGAAAGAGGCTTGTACCAAGCTACACCTTTCCCTCAGGCTGGACCCTCTCATGACAATCCTTAGCTGTTTGGATTTCTCTCGAGATGGGACTTGGCTTTTCGCCATTGGGCGAGGTCTGGCCTGCGGACCCTTGGGCAGTGTTACTCTGGAAACTTTATGAAATCTTTTCAGCAACTGGAAGTAGAGTTCAAACTTCCATCATCGGATTTCTTTTGTTAGTTGCAGCTCAGACATTACCTTTCCACTGCTGATGTGCTTACCCCAGGGGAACAGGATAATCCACGTCAAAAATATATTTCTGCGCCGATTGCAGCACCAGACCATAAGGCTCTGGTGTCTAGACTGGTGCAATGTTCGTGTGAGGTGGAAGGGGACCATTTAGCAATGCTTAAGGACCATTAGGTGTCGGAAGTAGGGATATCTTTAACCGAGAGAGAGTGGTAATGGGTCTGGAGGGGCATCCATAATACTTTGGCCTCTATTCTGGAGAGAATTCAGATGGAGATCAGTGGTCAGATATTTCAGACCCCCAGTGGTAACTAAGCATTATGGGAAACACCCATCTGACCTCTACTGGAGGGACTGTCTGCCTATGGGCACACATTTTCATATTTTTGGGGAGTGTAAAATAGTAGAGGGATTTTGGGACTTAGTACACAAAGAGGTTGAGGGAATCTTTAACCCCCCCCCCCAGTCTGCCCAATACTGGTTGTTTGGTCTCCCTCAAGATCCTCTGAGATCCAGAGCATTATGTTATCTATTCTATATTCTGGTAGCAGCAGCCCTTAAGGCTATCACCATCTGTTAGCTTACCCCCAAAGAAACCCTCGATAGAATCTTGGTACAGTATTTGTCTAAGAATATTAGAAATGGAATATCTAATTGCCTAATTAAGGTTAATCTTTGACAGATTTAAGGGAAGGTGGTTACCATTCTTCCACTATATGGCAGCCAAGGAGCAGAAAGACATTTTCTAAATTTTGGCAGATTACTCTTGATGGGCAAACGCACACATATTAGTACCTCACTTTCATCTCAGTCCAGTCCAGGCTCTACATACACCCTGGTTCCCCTGCCCTCACTGCTTCACCCCCCTTTAAATATCCTTTTTTTTTCCCCTCTTCCCTCTGTTTTATATTTTACTTCTTTTCTCTTTCTCTCTCGTCTCTCCACTCTCATCCTTTCTTTTACCTCTTTCATGGTATTTCTGGATGTTATTTCTTCATCTCTACGTTGGTACCCTTTGAAGGATTTTTACTTTTTCTTTAGACACTGCTGAATGGACTGATGTTGGCATAGCACTGAACAATTGGTAATTCTTTACTGGAGCCTTTATGGATTGCTGTTACTATATTCTTTAAAACTGTACATGTTTGTCCTTTTTTTGTAATTGTGGAAAAACTGAACAAAGTTCTATTTCCAAAAAAAATCTTTTGAAAGGCCCAATTTTAAAACTGTCAGGACTAAAAACACAATTTTGTTTGCCATCAGGTCATTAAGAATCAGTTATTGCGATAAAGTTTTTGTTTGTCAACACTATTCCATATGCATTGGTACTATAGACAACAATTTTTGGACTATATTATCAATACATGTTTTTTTAGTTGTGACACAGCCAAAGAACAGCAAACACACTGTATCAACATATTTTTTTTTGTATCAACATATAGGTACTTTTTTGTATTCATACATAAAAAGTACATTAGCCTTTTAAAAAAAATATGTATTTTTTTAATTTCCTGAATTTTGGCAATACTACACATTATTTAGAGTCTGTGTAGCTTGCAACTTAATTTTTATTCATCATATGCCCTTAATCACATAACTTAACGTTTCACTCTTCCCTCTAGCAATCTCTGATCTTCCTTCCTTTTAGGCTTTGCCCGTGAAAATGCCAGATGAAAATAAAAACATACCGAATTATATATATAACTATATACAATAAATAAATTCACTTTTAACGCTTTCATTTTTTCATGCATATTGTAAATGCAATGACACATTCAAGGTATGACGTCATGCCTCTCAGGTGGCTGAAGACCCTCGGCCACAACTCATGCCTCACAACCCACCAAAGGCCTCCGGTTGTTACAACATTGCCACATACCCACTGTGTGTTACTGCCTACATGATATCTAAGAAAAAATTACTTACCATAGTAATCTCGTTTCTTCCAGGGTATTCTACTATATTCATAACTCTCAGCAGTCAGCCTCCTAAGTAAAACTGCCCGGAGAGATAGAACATTATACAAATGATGGAACCAATCACTGGCTCATGCCACTTATTCAAAATGCTGCCCTTATCAGCTGCAACGTTCTACCAATGTATCAAATTTCTAAGAAGCCTGCAAGGCAATTTAACTATATCTATCTACAACAAAAACTATAATGCCTAGAACAGTAGAAACCACAAATATTATCATGAACCCAATCCCCCTGAATGCCAGAATCACCTGGAAAAAAGGAAGGAAAACCCCCACCCATTAGGGTTTAAACAATGAGTGCCAGTGTTTGGGACTACATCTTTAAATGTTCCGTTAGGAGTGCAGAGGCTCTGGTTCTGGAAAGGGAGGCAGGGTGGGAGAGTTATGAATATAGAATACCCTGGAAGAAGCAAGATTACTATGGTAATTTTTTCTTCTCACCCCAGGTATTCTTCTATATTCCTAACTCTCTGCAGCCTTTAAAGCAGTACCTTTGGAGGTGGGCACAGAACCTACTTTGGAAAGAGGCTCTGCAAGACTGCTGTACCAAATCTGGCATCACTTCTGGACTGAGTGTCCAGACTACAGTGTTCAGTAAAAGTGTGCATGTCCTCCAGGTAGCTGCTTTACAGAGCTCCACTAATGGAACATCTCTGGCTGCTGCTATGGTAGCAGCTGTCCCCCTTGTGGAATGAGCTCTCAGCCCTGCTGGGGTCTCCTTGCCAACTTTCGAATAGCAAAACTGAATGCACTGGACTATCTAGCGAAAAATGGACCTCTTTGAAGCTGGGTTACCTTTATTCACATCCGCACAAGGCAGGAACAACTGTTTGTCTCGTCTATTTTTATTTATTTATTTAAAATTGGTGACCGGGAAAAGCACACTGAGCCGAGGCACATTCCAGGTGCGACCCGGGTACAAGTAGTACAAGGTGGGAGACAGAGAAATACAAATACAGCAAATATCAAGCAACAGACGAATAATACAGTATAGTACATTACATGGAGTTTGGTGATGAGGTTACACTTTTTGTATGAACAGCAGAGTGTAAAAAAAATTTGTTCATTTAATTTCTAGACCATTTATTACCTTAAATTCCAAGTGCGTGTCTTTACATATGTACAGTAGTGGATTTATTGGAAATTTGAGTTTTTGAGGAGAGGGTACAGGTGGGGGGGGTGATTTAGCAGTAACAGCTGGCATGAGGAGTTTATTTTTTTTGCCTGGCGAGGCTACTGAGGGTAGTACTAGGACCGGATAAGGGGGGGATTGTGTGCACAGCTGCAGCAGGGAGTGGGAGGGAGAAGCCTGAGGAGTTGTTTGAAGGCTGATAGGGAGGGGGCCAGGTGGAGGTTCGGTGGGAGGTTGTTCCATAGGAGTGGGAGCCGGTAGGAAAAAGGCAGCTTGCCCAGAGACTGAGAGGGGACGTGAGAGGTGGAAGGTACGTGCATGTCTGTGGCGAAGTGAGTAGCCAGAGGGGTTGGCTTGAGAGGCGCAGGAGGAGAGGTAGAGGGGAAAGGAGCCGAGCCAATATTTCGCAATGAGTGAGGTGCTGTGGGTGGTCCGCCTATGTGAGAGTGGCATCAGAGACAGAGTTGAGAATAGCTAGCAGTGATGAGCGAGTGGTGGGGGAGGCAGTGGCGAAGCGCATGAAGGAGTTTAGCAGGATGTTGAGTTTTGCAAGGGAGGAGGAAGGGGCTGTGCCGTAAATGACGTCCGCATAGTCCAGTACTGGTAGGATGGTTTTTCGTAAGAGTTCACTCCAAGTATGGAGGGGAAGGCAGTCTTTGTGGCGGTAGAGGATGGCAACTTTGGGCCAGAGTTTGGTGCAGACAGCGTCGACGTGGGTGGAGAAAGTGAGGTTTGTGTCCAGCCAGACTCCCAGGTACTTAAAAGTGGGTACAGACTCAAGGAGTATTTCTTCCAGGGTGGAGATCGGAGGGGGGGCAGGCAGGGAGGCGAGCTTTTGTCTTGTGCCGAATACCATGGAGACAGTTTTTTTTGCATTGAGTTTTAACTGATTTTTCCAGAGCCAGGCTTGTACTCGGGTGAAATCGCTTTGGAGGTTTGGATGGACACTGACATGGGAGGGGCCTGAGGCATAGATAATGGTATCATCAGCGTATAGGTGCACGTTTGAGGTGAGACAAGCTGAGGGGAGGTCATTTACAAATAGGGAGAAAAGGATGGGGCCCGAGGATGGAGCCTTGGGGTACGCCCATGAGGATGGGTCAAGGGTTGGAGAGGGTGTCTCCTATTTGTACTTGCTGCATCCTGTTTTGGAGGTAGGAATGGAACCAGTTTATGGCCTGTTTGGCAAGGCCGAAGGAGCTCAATTTGCCTAGCAGTAGAGGGTGGGAGACCGAATCACAGGCTTTTGCTAGGTCAATGAAAATGGCAGTAGTGGTTTGCCCGGCGTCTATGGCGGAGAAAATGGTGTTGGTTACTCGTAGTAAGGCGGTGGTGGTAGAATGAGATTTTCTGAACCCTGATTGAAAAGGGGAGAGGGAGCTGTTTGTAGAGAGGAAGGGGGACAGTTTTGATAGCATGAGGGATTCTTGGATTTTGGCAAGGGAGGGGAAGAGAGAGATGGGTCTATAATTTCCTGGGAGGGAGGGTGTCACCTTTATGAGAGGTAGGATTGCAGCAAGTTTACAGGCAGCGGGGACAGTGGCTGTGTCGATCGAGAGATTTAGTATGTGGGTTATAGGTGCGACTATGGCGCTCTGGAGATCTGGAGCAAGGCTGGGATGCAAGCTGTCTGGACTGGATTTTGACAGGTTTAGAGAGGTGAGAGAAGTGTAAACTTCCAGGGGTGAGAATGGGGGAAAGCGGAAGCCGTGGTGAGAGGGTGGGGGATTTGTGGAGGAGGTTGGGGGGGTGAGTCAGGCTTGGCGCAGGAGATGAAGAAAGAGTTGAAGAGTTCGGAGACTATGGCAGGATCGGAGGCTACTTTGCCGTCAATGTTTAGGCTAGGGCTGGCTTGCTTGGAGCGTGGGTTGATGAGAGAGTTTATCACCTTCCAGTAGGACGCCGGGGAGGCTTGGTGAGCGGTAAGTTGGGCCTTGAAATACTGGGCCTTAGATTGTCGAATAGCTTTTGTGCAGTTGTTTCTAAGAGTTTTGTAAATTAGGAGGTCGCTGGATGCTAGAGAGGTTTTGTAACGCCTCCAGGCCTTATCTCTGACGTGACCCAAGGAGATGAGGTCGGCTGTGATCCAGGGGTGGTGATATTTCCTAACTCTGGCTTTCCTGAGCGGAGCGTGGCGGTCCCATATGCTGAGGAAGATACTGCAGAAGTGGGAGAGGGCAGTGTCGACGTCGAGTGAGGCAAGGACAGGGAGCCAGTCTGTGTCTGACAGGTCACACTGAAGAGCGGATTCGTCAAGGAGGTGTAAGGGGCAGGTTACGATGAATTTAGGGACAGAGTGGAGTGAATGGATTTTACAGATACAATAGGTTATGCAGTGGTCGCTAAGGGCATCAGAAAGGATACCTGAGGCGGTGGGAGGTTAGAATCCAGTGAAGTAGGGTGTGTTTTTGTGATCGGTGATTTAGATGGGTGGGTTCCTGGATTAGCTGGGTGAGATTCAGGGCTTCGATCCTCAGGGCTGCTGATTTTGTGGAGGAGGAGAGCCAGTTTATGTTGAAATCGCCTAATAGAATGAGTTCGCCATTTGAGGTGGTTGAAGAGATGGAGGAGATCAGGGAGCCGGGTGAAGGCTTAGGAGGGGTTTATAGAACACCTATGTAAAGAGGGGGTGGATGAGGGGAAGGATAGGTGAGCGACTAAGGATTCATGGAAGGATGGGCGCGATTCTTTGAAAATAACCATGCACTTAATGGAGTGTCTGATATACAGCACTACCCCTCCCCCTCGCTTGCCACGGTCCTAATGAAACAGGATATAGTCAGGTATGGCGAGTGAGAGGTTGGAGATTTGGGCTGAGAGCCAAGTCTCTGTGGTATAAAGTATGTCCAGTTTGTACTGTACTGACCAGACAGAGAGGGTGTCTAGTTTGGGGAGAAGGCTCCTGACGTTTATGTGGAATATGCAGAGGCCCTTTGGGAGTGAGTTTGGTGAGAAACTGAGTTGGGCAGCAGGTGATGCTAGGAAACTTTTGTTGCTGTGGGGCCTGGGTTGGGATGTATATCACCTGCCAGGAGTAGGAGTAGCAGGGGTAGGAGAGGTGGGTGGGCTGCTTCGTCTGCTATTTGAGTGCCTTGTGGGTGGAGCTTGAAGTTTAGGCACGGAGAAGGCCTCTAGGTTTCATCGTGAGTGGAGCAGGGGAGGGTGAAAGGCTGGGGAGGGTTGAGGGGAGAGGAAGGGGGGAGAAGGAGCATGAGATTTGAGTTGAGGTGATGTGCCAGGAGAGAGGAGGGTTTCACAGGGGAGGTTCGGGGCAGAGGGAGGGTAGGTGTAAGGAGAACGAGATGGGGTGATGTCAGAGGTGAGGAGGGATTGAAATAGCATGCAAGAGTGTAGTGCAAGAACAAATAACGCTGAGAGTGGCATGGTCAATAGGTTTATTGGAAAATTTCAGTGGCCAAAATTTCAGCGGCATCTCGTGATGGAGCTAAATAGCTTGCAAGTTTGGAGGATATTTGGAAATTGCAGTGGCCACTAGTGGTGGAATTTGATAGCTTGCAGATGGAAAACTAGACTGATTGGTTTTTGAAGGTCGTGTGTCACTAGCTATATAATGGAGTGAGCCAAAGGGTGGTGGTGGGGAGCAGGAGCGCCGCGACGGCGCGGCGATGGTAGGGCCAAGTCCTTTCAGAGCACTGAGCACAGAGCAGGGTTGCACAGCTCTGTGAAATCGAGTTCTGCTGTACCTGAGGTTGTGGGGCTGGGGAGGGCATCCTAAGCCCTCATGGACCCTAAGGGAGCTGCCTCCGTGATTTCTTTCGGTTCTGAGGATGGAAGCAGAAACAGGGCGAGATATAAATACAGGTATGTTTGAAAGGAGGGGCTGTATGAGATGCCAGAGAGGGATGGGGGGGAAAAAGCCTGCAGAATAACTATTTCTTTAAACAAAAGCCGAGGGGACAAGGCAACAATGGAATTTACAGGATTTAAAAACTGAAAGTTCAGCTCATCAGTCTCTTATTTGGCTACTTTAACAAACAGGCATGGGGAACAAAGGAAAACAGAAGAAAATACAGGGCTAGAAACAGTTTCCGACTTGTGCTGCAGCTCCAGGTTAAAGGTGCAGCTTATCGGTCTCTAATTTAGTTACTTTTAAACAAGCAGGCATGGGGAACAAGGGAAAACAGAAAAATACAGGGCTAAAAACTGTTTCCGACTTGTGCTGCAGCTCCAGGTTAAAGGTGCAGCTTATCGGTCTCTAATTTAGTTACTTTTAAACAAGCAGGCATGGGGAACAAGGGAAAACAGAGAAATACAAGGATAAAAAAACTATCTTCATTCGTGTGGGGAATATTATTTAACATTTAAGGGTACTGCATTTAAAAGTACTGCACGTTATAAATTTGAATAAAAGGTGCCAAGTCCGGTCCTTTCAGAGCACTGAGCAGGGTCGCACACCTCTGTGAAATCGAGTTCTGCCATACCTGAGGTTGCCGGATGGGGAAGCGCATCCTAAGCCCTCACAGACCCTCGGAGAGCTGCCTCCGTGATTTCTTTCGGTTCTGAGGTTGCGGGGTGGGGGAGGGCGTCCTAAGCCCTCACGGAACCTCGGAGAGCTGCCTCCGTGATTTCTTTCGGTCCTGAGGTCTATGATCTCTGGTGTGGGTTATTCTGTATTCAGATCTCTCAGACTGAAGGCATTGCTCTTGAGGACTTAAGAGTATGCATATCTGCAACTCTCTCAAAGTGTCCTGGATATCCTGAAGGGCTACAGGAAGCCTTCTACTAAGAAGACCTATGCTTCAAAATGGAAGAGGTTCTCTGTTTGGTGAGCTGGGTTGCACCATAGCCTTGGTTTGGATGGCCTGTGTAAGATTAGTGGCCCTGAGCCAAGACAACCTCCTCAGGGCTATGGTAAGGGCCATCCATCTGGCAGCAGTATCACTGGCATCTGCTGCCATCTGAAATTGGTACTTTGCTGCTTCCAGCCCAAACCTGGCTGTTTCAGCCAAACCATCCGAGAGGCAGGAAGACCAATACCTACTGCCACAGTGATTTTAGATACTGTGCAGAATACGCCAGGTAACTAGCCTGACTCCCAATGAGGCAGCCAGGTAGCCATTCTTGGCCATATAATCTATCTTGCGTGAATTTTTCTCAGGTGGTGTGATGCCAATGGCACCCTTGCCTTCTCACATGCTGCTTGTTGGACCATCCCTTGATGGTCAGGGTGAGAGAATAGGAACTCAGCCCCCTGGCTGTCCAGCTGGTACTTTTTGTCCACCTTCTTGTCCAGAGGGGAGACAGAAGAAAAAAAATGACTTGCCTGTAGTAATCTTGTTTCTTCCAAAGGGATCCACTAATATTACTTTTGCAGTGCTCCTTTAAATCAGCACTGCCCCAGAGAGAATAGAATGCTATGCTAATCATGGAATGTTTAGCTTGTGCATCTATTTTCAAACTGCCCAGTGTCAGCTGCCTACGTTCTACCTCAGATTTCTTAGAAGCCTGTAAACATGCCATAACAACATGAGAATCACTATTTAAATAATTATAGAAAAATAACAACATTAACCAAAGGACTACTTATAAACAAGTGTCCCTTTTTTCTGAAGTGAGATATGCCTCTAGAAAAGAACCTACAAGTTAAGACATTACTAGAAGGTGCCAGCAGGTGGCATGCCAATCCAACTATACATCTTAGCTGTGGAGAGGGTTTTTCTTGTTACTGATTCTGAGAGGGGGAGGCAAGGGCGGGGAGTAATAATATTAGTGGATCCCTTTGGAAGAAACAAGATTACTACAGGCGAGTAATTTTTTTCTTCTAACCCCAGGAATCCACTAATATTATTATTCTTGCAGACTATGCAACAGCAAGGACCTCAAGGAGGTAGGCCAGAATCTATTTAGGAAAAAGACTCTGCAAGACTGCTGTGCCAAATCTGGCATCACTCCTGGACTGGGCGTCCAGGCTATAATGCTTAGTGAAGGTGTGGACTGACCTCTAGGTAGCTGCTTTACATATTTCCATTAGAGGTACCTCTCAGGCATTTGAAATAGTGGCAGCTGTGCCCCTTGCAGAGAGGGCCATAAGACCAGAGGGAGGAACCTTGCCTGCCTTTAAGTAGCAAAACTGAATACACTAGACTATCCATCGAGAGATGGTCTTCTTTGAAGCAGGAGTGTCTTTACCTACTTCCCCACAGGTGAGGAACAGTTGTTGTCTGTCCTATGATCTTTGGTATGAGTCATGTAATAACTGAGTGCTCTTTTTACATCCAAGCTGTGCAATCTACACTCACCTGAGCTAGTGTTCAGTAAAGAAAACTGGCAATGTTACAGAATAGTTCAAATGTAAGTCAGAAAACACCTTGGGGAGGAACTTCCTATTAGTTCTTAACACTACCTTGTCCCTGAGGAAAGAAACATAGTCCTTTTCCACACAGAGGGCCTGTAGCTCGCTTATCCTTCTGGCAGAAGTGATTGCTACCAGAAAAACTACCTTCCAGGTAAGAAATTTAAGCTCTGCAATGACTCAGGCTCAAAGGGTGGAAGCGTAAGCTGGGCAATGCAAATATTAAGGTCCCATGCTGGCACTGGTTCCCTGTGAGGGGAAAACAAATGAGAGAGCCCTTTAAAGAATCTTCTGAATATAGGGTTTGATGCCAGGGAGGTATCCTTTCTAGCTGAAAGGCATGCTGAAACTGAAGTCAGGTGCACCATCAGAGTTGAGTGCTGCAACCCCCCAAGGAGTGCAGGTGAGAAATAATCAAGAAGTGTTGGGATACCGGTGTGGGCTGGGACTATACCCTTGTCACTGCACCAAATGGAAATTTTTTTCCATTTTGAGGCATAGGTTTTCTTGGTGGAAGGCTTCCTGTAACCTTCAAAGATGTCTAAAACTGCTTCAGAGAATTGGCAATCTGCATATTCTAAGTCCTCAAGAGCCAGGCCTTGAGCTTAAGAGACCTGAGATTGGGGTACACTACCCTCCCCTGAAAGGGAGTCAGTAAACTGTACCGCTGAGGGAGGTGAATCGGTTTCCTCACAGACACTGAGAGCAGCAGCGAGTATCAAGGCGGTCTTGTCCAATCCAGGGCTACCAGAATCATCGAAGCTGGTTGTGACCTGAGCTTGATGAGCAGCCTGAGTATCGGAGGAAAGGCACAGAAGTACCTGCCTGTCCAATTTGGAATCAGGGCATCCATTGGAACTATCCCATTCACTGAGGCCCTGCAGCAATAGAGAGGTAAGTGGTGATTTTGGTGGGAAGCAAAAAGGTCTATTTCTGGGGTCCCCCACCTCCTGAATAGAGCATTCACCACTTGCTTGTTCAATGCCCATTTGTGATGGGACTGGTTTATCCTTCTCAAGGCATCTGTCAAGGTGTCGTCCTAGCCTGGCATATGAATTGACTGCAGACAGGCATTTACAGAGTAAGCAAGGCATCATATCTTCATTGCCTCTGTACACAGAGGAGTGGACCTTGTCCCTCCTCGTTTGATGATGTAATACATTGTTGTGGTATTGCCTGTTCTGACTTGTACCACCTTTCCCTGTATGAGATGAGAAAAATCAATCTCAGCCAAGGAAGATTCTTTTTGAATTGAAGCACTGGGGAGCTTTTGTTTGTCTTTACCATGGCCGTTGCCAGGTCGTGGAATAAAACCCACTTAATTTAATTTCCTTGGCTGAGAATGATTTATTTACATGGTCGGAGTGCAGTTCTTTATCGAGATTTAAGTTCAATGTGAAGGACAGGCTGCCCTTTTTGAACTGCACCAGTCAGAATAAACAGAGATAGCAAGTTGCAGCACTATTCCCTTTCTTTGCTTTATGAGATGAGAGAAAACCTGAAGGGCCAGAAAAACAGCTCTTAACTCCGACAGGTTTATGTGCAGGAGTGAGTCTACACTCTCCCAGGTACCGTGGATGGTGTGATCCCCTACATGAGCACCCCAAACAAGCAGGGAAGCATCAGTTGTGAGAACCAGGGAGAGAGGCTCCTGCAGAAACGGAACCACTTCCCTTAAATTTTCCGGTTCCCTCCACCACTGGAGGGCCTGTAGTAACATTTGTGTGACTGGTACTGGCTTTGACAGGGGGTCCCACCTTTGGCACCAGTGTGCTCTGAGGTAGAACTGAATATCTCTCATCTGAAACCTGGCACCCATGACTGTGCTTGTTGCTGCAGCCATGTGCCCCAACAGTTGAAGAAACTGTTTTGCTGGCTTCGACCTGCCAGAAGCTGAATGCTTTCTGCCCTCTCCTGAGGGAGAAAAGCTCTTCCCACTACTGTATTCAGTTCTGCATCTATGAACTGCAGAACCTGCACAGGGGTCAGGACTGACTTTTTGGTACTGAGAGGGAATATCAGGGACAGCAGCATATCCTGGGTTACCTGAAGGTGGTCTGACACCTGTTGGTGGGATTTCCCTTCGATTAGCCAATCGTCCAGATAAGGAAAAATTGTGACACCCAGTCTTCTGAGGTGTGCCACTACTACTGCTATGCACTTGGTAAAGACCCTTGGGGCAGCAGTAAGGCCAAAAGGAAGTGTTGAGAAAGTACAGTTACGTAAGAATTTACTGTGACAGTAGATCTTCGAGAGAGGCTCTTGCAGTAGGTAATTACATATAGGACCGAAGCCGGCAGCCGTCAGAACCCCACGGAAAAATGTCTAGCTAGCAGTCTCTGGCGGGGGACCACCCCCACATCAGGTGACTGGAGTCAGACGACGTCAGTATAAAAGGGCGGTTCCCCATGCCCGCCTTCCAGTTCTTTCTCGCCAAAGGCCAAAAAGGCAAGATGAGAGAAAGCGGATCTTTCCCCATGGAAAAGGAGCTGAAAAAGCTAAGGGGATGGAGGCGAGAAGGCATTACCTCGCAGAGCCCTCTCGAAGATCTGCACTGTTGCAGTAGAGTTCTTACGTAACTGTACCATCTTACTTCGAGAGGGCTCTTGCAGTAGGTAATTACATATAGGACTGAGTCCCAAGCAGTCTGAAATAAGAAGCAGCACACGGGGGGAGGAAAAATTGCAGTTACGTAAGAACTTACCGTAACAGTAGACCTTCGAGAGAGGTTCCTGCAGTAGGTCTTCACATATAGGAATGCGTCCCCTGGCATCAGGTCTGAACGGCAAACTTGTAGATAGCAATCATCGAGTGGGGACCATGCAGCGTCAGGCGACATGACGTCAGCCTGACTATAAAAGAGGCGGTCCCTCACCCGCTCTCCAGTTGTTTTCCACCAGAGACCTAAAAAAAGGTAAGTAAAAGCTAGGAGTAAAGAAAACTCCTAGGACCCTGCTTCCTTGCTAGACCAAAGGACTAGGTAGAATGGAAAATAAAGGAAAAAACATCCAGGAGCTGGGGGAAGGAGGGAAGGAAACTAGACCTACTGCAGGAACCTCTCTCGAAGATTTACTGTTACGGTAAGTTATTACGTAACTGCAATATCTTACTTCGAGAGGTTTCCTGCAGTAGGTCTTCATATATAGGACTGAATACCAAGCAGTCCCCAAAATAACTCATGTTGAGGTGCATACGGGAGGAGGAGAAGTAGCCACAGGGAATCATGAGAGGAGGCCTTGCAAAACTGCAAAACCAAAGCCTGTTCTGTGCCTAGAGGCAATGTCCAGACTGTAATGCTGACTGAAAGTGTGAACAGACAACCACATGGCCGCTGCACAGATCTCTGCAGTGGACACATTCCTAAAAAGGGCAGTAGAGGTAGCCACGCTGCGCGTGGAGTGGCCTTTAACTGCCCCCGAAAGGGACTTCCCATATTTCGTGTAAGAAAAATGGATGCAGTTGGCTAACCATCTAGAGATGGCTTGTTTGAAGATAGCCTTGCCCTGGCACTGAGGAGCAAAGGCTACAAAGAGTTGGTTGGATTTGCGAACCTCTTTAGTCCAGTTCGTGTAGTACCTCAGGATCTGGTGCACATCTAGGGTGTGCAGAAGGTATTCCCCCGTTAGAATGCTGGGTATAGTATACAGGTAATTCCACACCATGATTCAGAGTGGTTTCTGAGACCACTTTGGGAAGAAAGGAAGGGTTAGTCTGAAGGACTACTCTTTCCCTATGGAAAATTAAATAAGGTTCTTTACAAACAAAAGCCTGGAGCTCAGAGACCCTTCTGGTGGAAGTCACTGTGACTAAAAATAAAGTCTTCCAGGAGAGGAAGCATAAGTCACAATTAGAAGCTGGTTCAAACGGGGGTAAAGTAAGCTTCTCGAGCATGAAATTCAGGTCCCGGTGGGGGAGGACAGGGATTCTGGATCAGGGGTTTCAAGTGAAGGATGCCTTTTAAAAAGGTTTTGGCAACCTCCAACTGAGCCAAGGTTTTGCCCTCCACCGAGAGGTGGTAGGCCGACACCGCAGAGAGATGGACCTTAATGGAGGAGTAGCTAAGGCCCGTCTCAGATAAATGTGCGCGGTACTCTAACACTTGAGCCGCCGAGCATGAAAAGGGATCCCATCTCCTTGCTAGGGCCCAGATCGAAAATCTTTTCCACTTCATGGCGTAAGTGAATCTAGTGGAGGGTTTTCTGGCTTCTACTAAGATGTGTGTAACCTGCAAGGAGACACCATAGTGGGAAACCACTATGTCCACAGGTGCCATGCAAGAAGATGGAGAGACTGAAGGCTTCGGTGCACCAGGGTGCCTGCTCCTGTGTCAGAAGGTCGTGGGAAAATGGCACAGGGACCGGAAGTTCCAGTACCAGTTGCTGCAAAAGAAGATGCCAAATCTGGCGTGGCCACAGAGGAGGGGATAAGAATCATATGAGTTCCCTCATGCTGGAGTTTCACCAGAACCTTCTGAATGAGAAGAAAGGGAGGAAAAACATAGAGACACCTCCCTGTCCAAGAGAGAGACAATGCGTCTCGCCAAAAAGCCATGCCCGGGAACGAGCAAGCAAAAGTTAGGTAGTTTTGCATTGAATGGGGAGGCGAACAGCTCCAAGTCTGGACGACCCCATCGAAGAAAGAATTCTTCGACCACCCATGACTTTAGCTCCCACTCATGGGCCCTGGCCACTGATCGACAGAGACTGTCCGCCAAGACATTGCTTACGCCTAGAACGTGGACTGCTGTCAAGTAAAGGCTGTGCTGGATCGCCCAGTACCAGACCCTCATTGCTTCTCTGCAGAGAGGGTACGACCGGGTTCCTCCCTGTTTGTTGATGTACCAGACTGTGGACATATTGTCCATCTGGACCAGAAGTGATCCTGGTACCGGAAGGGACTGGAACGCCTGGAGAGCGTAAAGAACCGCCCTGGTTTCCAGAACGTTGATGTGGAGCATAAACTCCTGGTCAGACCAAGACCCCTGTGTCTTGTGTGCCCCCAGATGGGCTCCCCAGCCCAAGTCTGAGGCATCCGTGGTGAGGATGTGGGTTGGGACGGGGAATGAAAAGGTGTTCCCCTCAAAAGATTGGAGAGATCCTGCCACCAGTGAAGATCTCTCTGAAGGTTGCTGGAGATCATGACTTTCTGGTTTATGTTGTCCGTCCTCTGATCCCACTGGACTCGGAGAGACCAGAGTCTGGCCAGGGGTACTGTAGAAATGGCCGAGGCCATCAGTCCCAAGAGACAGAGCACAGCGTGTGCTGGGATCCATCGAGCCTGTGCCACAAGAGTAGCCTGAGCAACTAAAGTCTCAGCTCGATCCAATGGCAGAAAAGCCCTGCTCTGAATTGTATCTAGTACGACTCCAATGAATTGGAGTCGTTGATATGGTACTAGCTGGGACTTGGGGAAGTTGACCATGATCCCCAGAATTGAAAACAAGTTCAGAGTGAAAGAGAGGGACTCATTCAGGCTTGTAGGAGAGGGTGCTGCGAGAAGCCCATCGTCCAGGTATGGGAAGATATAGATGCCCTGGTGGTGTAAGAAAGCCACCACCACCGCTGACATTCGTGAACACCTGGGGGGCGAGGAAAGGCCAAATGGTAGCACCATGACTGGAAGTGGTCCTCCATAAAGCAAAATGGAGGAAGCAGCAGTGGGCCAGAAGGATGGGGATGTGCAGGTAGGCATCCTGTATATCCAGGGAGCACAGCAAGGAGCTGGGATGAAGCAGGGGGAGGAGCCCCAGAAGAGTCAACATACGAAACTTCTTGCACTCAATGAAGATGTTTAGTGTGCTGAGATCCAGGATCAGTCTCAGGTCGCCTGTTTTCTTTGGGACTAGGAAGAAGTGGGAGTAAAATCCCCTTCCTATCCGGTTTGGAGGGAAGAGTTCTATGGCTTCCTTTAGCAGAAGTGCCTGGCTCTCTTGAGAGACAAGAGGGACCTGATCCCGTGGATAGAAAGACTGTCCCGGTGGTAGAGGGGCTGGAATCTCGAGGAACTCAACTGAGTGACCCCGCTGGATGAGATGAAGCACCAAAGACTCTGCGGTGACGAACCTCCAACCCTCCAGGTGGAGGCCGAACCTCCCTCCAACCGGTTCTTCCTGATTTAAGTGAGGGAGGGAGCGGAAAGGAGTCAGGATGCCGAGGGGAGCTTTCCCCCCCCAGGCTGGTTTGGAGAACTTAGCCTGTGGGGTTTGGGCTCCCAAGCCAGGGGCTCGTCTTTTTTCACCTTCTCTGGTGGTGAAAGGGCTGCCTTTTCTGACCAGTCTTGTACACAGAGCATACGTCTCTTAAAGAGCATCCACTCTCTTGCAGTCATGTTATTATATCTTTGGCATCGCCGTCAAAGAGGACGGAACCCCTGAAAGCGGTGTCCAAAGGGGAAGACTGTACATCCTGTACCAGGCCACCTATCCGAAGCCAGGAGATCCAGCAAAGACAGATCCCATGGCTGCCGCTCTAGCCACTGAATCCACAGAGTCATAAGTCGCTCGGAGCACGTGACGACACAAGGTCTCTCCCATCCTGACCTCGTCCAGGAGCTTGTTCCTAAGGTTTTCATTCTGAACCTCAAGGAGGTCCCTTTCCAGCTCTGAAAGAGTAGCTTTTTGGAAAGGAACCATTTGGGAGACATAGTTGAGAGATCTGATGTCACAGGAGGAAGAAGAATAGATTTCTCGCCCGAACTGGTCTAACTGACAAGAGTCCTTGTCTGGCGGCAAGGAACTCTGGTGTTTTGGTTGGGCTGACTGGTCGTGAGCAGCAGTAATTACCATGGAGTCAGCTTTTGGATGGAAGCTAAGATGCTGAATCCCTTCCAGGGGATAAAAGGTCCGGTCTGCCTTCCTGGAGACCGCTGGAATGGAGGACGGTTGTTGCCATATTGTGATCACCAAGTCCTCATGGGGTCCCATCCATGGGGGAATGGGAATAGGATCAAACGTGGCAAGACTGAGGTGCTCCGCTAGTCTTTTTCATTGAGGATCCACCTCTTTCATGGGCCAGCCTCCAGCTGCCTGTATGGCACGCCAGAGGTATCCGAAAGATGGGTCCTCTGGGGGAGACTTGGGGGACTCCTTGGGAGAAACCTCAACCAGAGATCTGGGTCCGAAGGTTCGGAGTCAGACTCCGTATCCGGGGGTTCGGAGACGCTGGGAATGGGAGGTTCTATTCCAGCAGCACCCGCAGCAAGAGAAAAACCCAAGGCTCTGCCGGAAGGAGGCGGTTGTTTTGGGGGGGGGGGCCTAGGCCAGGGAGTTTCCCCACAGACTGCCTAAGTTCCGACAGCAGCTGGGTTCTAGCCTCCTGCCACCATTGGGGGGCTGTCTCTGGCGCCGGTGGTGGCAGAGGAGGAGGCTGGAAGGTAGGATAGCCTTGGTACTGAGGCCAAGAAGGGTAATAATAACCCATTTGCGGACTGTAAGAGTACCCAAGATATCCTGGCGTTGGGTATCCCAGCATCGGGTGTCCCGGTGTCAGAAGCACATGGCCTGGCATCGGATATTGTGGAGTTGACGATGGATTACCTGGAGGTGGGACAAAGGGTTCTGAACCCGGAAACCCGCCCAGAGGATCTGGTCCTGCCAGGGAAGTGCCATGGCATCTCTGGGAGGCGTGGGATCTGGAAGGGCCCCCGAAGGTCTCGAGGGGGAAGGCTCCATGAAAAGATCCCTAGCTGGCAGCGGACTACTGTCTGGAGACGGCAGTAGGCCTGGCAAGGGGAGAAGGTCCAGAAGGAGCCCCAACGGCAGGTCCGAAGGGGATCTCGCTGGCAGGAAAAATCAGCAGATCGGGTGGCGAGTCCCTGGGATGCAAGACCCTAGGGGACGACGGGTCACTCTGCCACTCACTCTGTCTGGCATCAGGGGCCAAACTGGAGCCCAACGGGAGAGTGAAAAGATCCGGGCAGGTAACGGAAGAGCCGTCATCCGACTGAACGGACCGCACCAGGCTAGTGGAAGACCAGAGACCGCCACTAGGCTGATCGGCAGGAGTCACGTGCCCTTCGACAGGGTTGAGGGGTGTCTTATCAGTTAGGCAAGGTGACTTGACAGAGACCTCCAGAGAGGCCACCCCCAGCTGCTCGCTCACCTCGATAGGAGGGGGAGAAGGTACCCGGCCTAAAGAAGCAGATGGGACACTGACAAAAGTACTCACAGTTTCGGAGGGCCTCCAGTGTGGTGACTGACTCCAGTGTCGGCGCTTCTCCTTGCTTTTTTTCCTTTTAGGGCCCGGCAAAGATGATCTATCCCGAAGCTCCTGGAGCTCCTTTTCCATAGACGCTAGTCATGAGGTCAGGTGGTGGGCCTCGAGGGTCCGCTTACAGCTGGTTCGGGTCGCCTGGATGAAGACCTGGCAAATGGAGCACTCCTGGGTGTTGTCCTTGGAACCAAGGCAGAAGAAGCAGCGGGAATGGTCGTCCCCATGCGGGATTTGGGCGCCACACTTCGAGCACTTCTTCTGTCTAGAAGATATCAAATATTGAGAGAAACGAGAGAGAAAAATTAGTTATGAGGTGAAGAAAACTTTGACAAAATGCAGACGTATGAACGCTGTTCTAATGCGTGCCGAATGTACTGACGCGATGGCGGAAAAGAACTGGAGAGCGGGCGCGGGACCGCCCCTTTTATAGTCCGGCTGATGTCATGTTGCCTGACACTGGGGGCAGTCCCTACTGATGATTACTATCTACAAGTTTGCCGTTCGGACCCGACACCAGTGGGCGCGGTCCTATATGTGAAGACCTACTGCAGGAACCATCTCGAAGTAAGATTTACCCATCCATAGATCCTCCGGCTGTAAGAGTCTCAAGAAAGGAGACCTTGCAGAACAGCCAGCCCGAAGCCTGCTCTACAGCGAGAGGCAATGTCCAAACTGTAGTGTTTTGTAAAGGTATGGACAAAAGTCCAACTGGCGGCTGCACAAATGTCAGCCGATGACACATTCTTGAAACAAGCCGCAGAGGCAGCGACACCTAGTGGAGTGGCCTCTGACTTGACCCGACAGGGTCTTGTGGTACTTGTAATAGCAGAAAGTGATACAATGAGCCAACCATTTAGATAGGCATTGCTTGGTAACTGCACTGCCTTCTCTTTTGTGAGCAAAAGAGACAAAAAGCTGATTGGATTTCCTGGGATCCTTAGTCCTAGTGGTGTAGTATCTCAGTATTCTATGAACATCCAAGGTATGCAAGAGGTACTCCCCTTGATGACAGTGTTGCATAAAGAAAGCAGGTAGCTCAATGGATTGATTCAGCATAGATTCTGCTACCACCTTAGGGAGAAACTTAGGGTTGGTACGCAGAGCCACACGTTCCTAGTGAAAAATCAAATATTGAATTTTGCACATCAAGGCCTGGAGCTTGGAAATACGGCGAGCTGAAGTAATGGCCACTAGGAAGAGAGTCTTCCAAGATAGGAACTTTAAGTCTGCAGTGGCGGTCGGTTCAAAAGGAGGCAGAGTAAGCTTCTCAAGAATAAAATTCAAGCCCGGCCCGTCGGCGCAGCGGTAGGCTTACCGCTCGCAGCGCCAGCGACCCGGGTTCGGGAACCAACTCGTAACTGGAGGGCCGGCTGGAAGAAGGATAGAGTGCCCATCGGCCACTCTCCTTCTCCGGGTGGGGAGGGTTGCCTGTCCCGCTGCCTACCACCACCTGGGTGACCACAGGCGTCTGTGCAGCTGGGACAGCCAAGTAGTGAGAGGAGGACGCAGACCGAGGAGTCGGGAGGAGATTGCACGTCAATACGTGCCTCAGCCAGTGGCTCTCCTCATGTGTCTCGATCCTCGGGATAGGGACACCAGGAAACCAGGAAATACCCCACGGGACTCCCAGCAGACAGAGGTCCTGGCCATGATCCCCAAGGTCCCTACCGGCGCCAGTACCAGCATCTCCCGACGAAACACAGACACGTCAGGGTGTAAGGGCCCCACCCCGTACCCGCCTGGGGGAATAACCAAGGCTCCATGGGGGGGGGGATGGACTGCACTGGTCGCCGGCTAGCAGGAGCGGGGACAAACAAGACCATTGGAGACTCCCAAAGAAACAGAGTTCAGCAGCGAGAAGGGGGCATAAAGAGAAAAAAAAAAAAAGAATAAAATTTCAGATCCCAAGGGGGGGCAGGAACGCGAATAGGGGGTCTCAAATGGAGAACCCCTCTAAGAAATGTCTTGGAGACTTCCATCTGCGCAAAAGTTCAGTCCTCAAAAGGAATACGGTAAGCAGAAATGGCTGCCATGTGAACTTTCAAAGAGGAATGGCTGAGACCCAGATCAAAGAGATGATGCATGTAATCCAGAATTTTCCCAACAGGGCATGAGAATGGCTCAAAATCCTTGGAAGAGGCCCAAATCGAGAACCTTTTCCATTTCATGGTGTAGGTAGATCTAGTGGAAGGCTTTCTAGCCTCCACCAGGATCTCATCCACCAGTGGGGAGATCCTGAATCGGGCTTAAGCTACGTCTGAAGGAGTCACGCATGCAACTGAAGGGATTTGAGACCTGGATGAATCAGGGTCCCCTGATCCTGGGTCAACAAAAGTTGCGACAGAGGAAGAGGAAGAGGAGGTTCCTCTGAATACTGTTGCAGAAGACAGAACCAAACTTGCCTGGGCCAGAAAGGAGCGATGAGGATCATGCGAGCCCCTTCTGAGTTGAGTTTGTGTACTACCCTCGGAATCAAGGGAATCTGGAGGGAAGGCATAGACGAATCTGTCCTTCCAGTCTAGAGACAGAGCGTCCCTGCAAAAAATGCCTCGCCCGGGAGCGAGTGAGCAGAAGATGGGAAGTTCTGCATTGTAAGGAGACATGAACAGGTCTACCTGCAGCATTCCCCAGCATAGGAAGAGATCGTCTACTACCCCCTGATCTAGTTCCCATTGGTGAGCCTTTGCTGATGACCAACTGAGGTGGTCAGCCAGCGTGTTTTCCACCCCTGGAACATGAACCGCCGTCAGGTGAAGGCTGTGTTGCACAGCCCAATCCCAAACTCTCATTGCCTCCCTGCATAGAGGGCAGGAACGCATTCCTCCCTGCTTGTTGATGTACCAGACTACGCACATGCTGCTCGTCTGGACAGCCAGATGACCAGGAAGCACATACAAGGTCAGGGCATGGAGAGCATACAGAACAGCCCTGAGTTCGAGCACATTTATATGAAGAGTCTGCACGAGCCTGGACCATGAGCCCTGAGACCTGCGAGACCCTAGATGGGCTCCCCAACCCTCTCCCGAGGCATCTGTTGTCAAAGTCTGGAAGGGAGAATTGAAGCAGAAGGGAACTCCCCGGCAAAGGTTCTCTTGTACCATCCACCATTGCAAGTCCTGAGCCATGGGGTTGGAAACCCGAATTTCTTGGTCCAGGTCGTCCAACATCTGGTCTCACTGAGATTGAAGTGTCCGCTGAGAGATCCTCATATGGAGCCGAGCGCAAGGGACTGTCGGAAAAGCAGCCGCCATGAGCCTGCGGAAGCAAAGGACTGACCTGGCGCTGACCCGCCTGCGACTGGAGAACAGGCTTGCATGAGCCTGAAGGGTATCTGCCCTGTCCAGTGGTAGGAATGTCATGCTGGAGGTCGTGTCCAGGATCACCCCAATGAACTGGAGCCTCTGGGATGGGGCCAGATGGAACTTGGCTTGGTTGATGGTGACACCCAGGCTGGTAAAAAACCTGCAGGGTAAGGGAAAGGGAGCGCCGGAGATCCTCCCTGGATGGAGCCGCCAGGAGCCAATCGTCCAGGTACGGGAAAACCTGTACTCCCTGGGTATGCAGGTGAGCCGCTACCACGGAAAGGCATCTGGTGAACACTCGGGGTGCCGAGGAAAGACCAAATGGGAGGGCCCTGAACTGGTAGTGGTCTCCCTGGAAAGCAAACCGGAGGAATTTGCGGTGGGAAGGGCGAATAGGGATATGCAGGTAAGCATCCTGCATGTCCAGAGCGCACAGCCACTGTCCCTGCTGAAGGAACGGCAGAAGGCTCTGCAGGGAGAGCACTCTGAACCGTTTGTACTCTTCAAACATGTTCAGGGAATTGAGGTCTAAAATAGCCCTCACATCCCCCGTTTTCTTTCTAACTAGGAGAAAATGGGAGTAGCAGCCTGTCCCCTGAAGGTGGGTTGGGACAGACTCTATCGTCGCCTTCAGAAGGGGGGAGGATATTTCTTTCTAAACCAGATGAAGATGTTCCAGGGAGAAAGACGACCTGAGGGGGGTGGTTTCTGAAGAAACTCGATTACGTGTCCTGCTGCCATCAGTTGGAGCACCCAAGCATCTGATGTAATCCTTTCCCAACCTGGTAGATGGAAGGAGCACCTCCCTCCTACTGGTTCCTCTGGGAAGTCAAGAGGGTGTGGGAGAGGAGAGGAGAGGAGCAGCACTGTGGCTGAAGCTCCCACCGCTTTTTTTGGGCGGGGGGGCTTGGCAGCCAGAGGTGCCTGACATTTGTTGTCCCGCTTGCTCTGAGGTTTCGCTTTGGGCCGAGAACGTCTGCGAAAAGGGCGGCGCTGTCCCTGAGGGGGCCTGTACATGGAGTCAACAGACTTAAGCGCAGTGCCCTTCTCTTGCAGGTCGGTGATGATGTCCTTGACATCCCCACTGAACAGCACCGACCCACTGAAAGGCGCATCCTGAATAGCGGACTGCACTTCAGGGACCAAACCTGACACCCGGAGCCAGGCATGACGCCGTAGGCCTATGACGAAAGATGAGCTCCGACCAGCAGCGTCCACTGCATCGTACGTGGCACGAAGCATGTGCCGACTGGCCAAACAAGCAGACTGGACTAGATCAGCCGCTTCCTGCTTAGTCTGAGACTCAAGAAGGGAGTCCAACTTGGCTTCCACCTCACTCAGGATAGCCTTCTGGTAATCCCTCATATGTGTGACATAATTCAGGGCCCTTATTCCCAGAGTGGAAGAAGCATACACCTTCTTCCCGTACTGGTCCAGAAGGCGGGATTCCTTGTCCGGTGGAGACGAGCTGAGATGCTTTGGATTCGCCAACCGGATGTAAGTGGCGCTAATCACGACAGAGTCGGCTTTGGGGTGTGTATTCAGAGAATCGACACCCTCCGGAGCCTGGTACAGCTGATCCACCTTCCGCGGAAGGCGGGGCTAACGCTGACGGTTGTTTCCAAATAGTGGAAACAAGGTCCGTGAGGCTCAATCAAGGGTGGAATCAACGTCGGAGCGGTTTCGGGCAGATCCAAATGGGCAGCGAGTTTCTTTCGCTGTGGATCTGGCTCCAGAGATTGCCACTGGTGAACCGACTGGATCTTTCTCAGCAACTCCAGAAAAGAAGGATCTTCCGGAGGTGGCTTCGGAGGAGTCCTAGGCCTGGGTCTGTCTGGAGTGCGTGGCTCATCATCAGGACCAGAGCATCCATCAGTATCGGATTCCGAGGTCTCCGAAGAGGAAGAAGAAGACCCCTCCCAGCGTGGGGAGGAACGGACTCCTTGGGCAGCTCAGCGAAGCGTGTCCTGCCCAGCCCTGGCACCTTAAGGCTCGTCTCTGGTGTTGGGTAGGGGGAGGAAGTCTCTCGTCTCAGAAGACGGGCATCCGGAACCGGGTCCAGCACCACCTCTCCACCTCCCTGGTAAGCTGAGCCTTGGCCTCAGCCCACCAGAAAGCCAGAGTCTCCTTCAGATCCACCAGCAGCTTGGGGGGGGGGGCGGTGGAGGAGGAGGGGCACGGATATTGGGGATATCCGTATAGCCAAGATTGCAGCCCGACGGGCGGGAAGTCCAGGCCGGGTACTGAGGCATAGGGTACTGCGGCGTCGGGTAGGTCAGCATTGGGTACTGCGGTGCTGGATACTGTGGTCCCGGGTAGGACAGCGTCGGATAAGATGGGGTCGGATACCAGGGCGCCAGGGGCTCTGACGAAGCAGGCAGCCCTGGGATAGGCCCAACAGGCGGGCCAGGAACAGGTGGCCCAGCGGGCGTCGGGTCCAGCTTTGGGATGACGTTCCAGTAAAGGAATGTCGCCCAGCGCCAGAGCCGGCGTCCAAGGGTCCGACGTCAGGTCATCCTGCCCAGCAGGAGGGAGACCTAACGGAGCGTGCTCAGCCCCTCAGTGTTGCCCGGAAGGAGAACTAAAATCCCCAGGGTCCAACAGGAGATGCTGGAGCCAAGATCAGCAGCAACAGCGAGGCCGAGGGAGCCAGCGGACTAATCGGTCGGTCGGTTCTAACGCCTGCGCCGTGCGTCCGGAGGAGCCGACGTCTGCCTTACCAGCAGGGTCGGGCAGGCGTCGGAGAAACCGCACCCGACTTATCAGAACCGATGCCAGGCGAAGGCTACGGGGAATGGCGGCCTTGGGCGTTTTGAAGTCGTCGCGCTGCCCCAAAGTCAGGCATCTTGGCTACTTATCCGGCGGGCGTCAGTGGCACCGACGTCTGCTTACCGAGCTGCTTGGCCGGAAGGCACAGAGTGGCGGTCTTCCAGAAGTGGCTGCCTCCTTTGCCCTGGAGGCTCCCGATGGGCCAAGCGCCAAGCCAGACAGGGATGCCACCACCTTGAAACCTCCAAAGGCGGCCGTAAGAGCGGTCCCAGGCGCGTTACCTTCAGCACAGCGACTCCAGCTGGAGTCGCGGTGACCGTGGAAGAGGAGTCCCGGTGCTTCTCCTTCTTTTTGCGGTGACCCTCGGGGAAGTAGAGGCCTGTGAAGCTTCTTCAGCTCCTTCTCCATGGAGGACATCTTCTTCAAGATATGGGCCTCCAGGGACTGCTGCCTCTGTTTACGAGTGGCGACGTTAAACTGCTGGCAGTGCTGGCACTTCTCCACGGGGTGATCCGAGCCTAGCCAGAAGCACTGGGAGTGTCCTTCCTTATGCGGGAGCTGGGCACCGCAGGAATTGCACTTATTTTTATGCAAATCGGATGGAGTAGGGGACAACATACATGGCAGATACTAAAGAGATCTGATGAAAAAAACGGTAATAAAACCAACAAACTGACTGACGAAGCAGTGAACTTAACCGCGAGGTGCTTTCACAAGCTAACGGCAGGAAAGAACTGGCAAGCGGACGTGGAGGACCGCCCCTTTATACCGACATCGTCTGACGCTGGCCACCTGACGTGGGGACGGTCCCCCGCCACATACTGCTAGCTAGAAATGTTTCCGTGGTGTCCCGACGCCTGCCGGCTTCAGTCCTATATGTAATTATCTACTGCAAGAGCCCTCTCAAAGTAAGATCTGGTAGTGGCCTGAGGGGAGTCAATCTGAGAAATTTTCTGTACGAATCCCTTATAGGAAGATGGAAATATGAGTCCTTTAGATCCAAGGAGGCTAGCCACTCATCTTTTTGCAGAGTTGGCAAAATCATGGCCATTGTGACCATTTTGAACCTGGGCTTTAGCAGGTACCTTTTTAGCAGTCTGAGGTCTAGTATAGGCCGCCACTCTCCATTCTTTTTTGTTGTTAGGAAATATCTGGAATAGAACCCTTGCCCTCTTTGGTTGTGGGGGACAGGCTCCACTGCTTTTGCCAGTGGTAGGAGAAGGGAGCTGGTGCAAAATGTTTTAACCTTGGCGGAGGAAGGGACTTGAAGCAAAGGGAGAGACCCTGACTCACTAGTTCCAGGACCCACTTGTCTGTGGTTATTTTTAACCATTTCTGGAAACAGTGGGTGAGTCTGCCCCCTACAGGATGTGGAGAGGCAGCCTGAAGGGAAAAGTCAGGGGTTATGTTTTGCTTGCTGCTGAGGAGGAGCAGATTGGGATCCTCTCCAAGAACCCCTTCTACCTCAAGCTCTGTAAAATCCAGTCTACTGTGGTTGGTACTGCTGTTGGGGAACAGCCTGTATCTGAAAGACAGGCCTCCTAAAAGAGGACCTGCCCCTGCCTCCCCTAGAATAAGACGAAGTTGAAGTAAAGGGCCTGTCTCTGGTCAAGTTGCTCCTAAAAGTAGCTTTATATTCGTCTAATTTTTTTCATATATGCCTAAGTCTGGGCACCAAAAAGAGAGTGGCCTTCGACAGGAAAGTCCATTGCCTTACTTTGGGTGTCCTGGGTGAGGTTGGTAGCCCTCAACCAGGCAAATATTCTTAGGGCAATGGTACCAGCCATCCACCTTGCAGCTGTATCACTGATGTCAGCTGCCATTTGAAATTGGTATTTGGAAGCCACCAAGCCCAATTTTGCTGTGTCTAGCAGCTCTGACACTGAGAGGGGTTAGCCTCAGCATTGTCCACTACTGATTGCCAGAGAGCTTTTTGATAAAGGGCTGCAGAGGCCTGGTAGCTGGCTTGACGAACTGCCAGAGATGCCGAAAGGTACCCCTTTTTTGCCATGATGTCCACCTTTCTCGAATCCTTCTCAGGGGTTGAGAGCATAAGGGAATTTTGGCTTTCTCACAGGCAGCCTGCTGTACAATACCCTGGTGGTCTGGGTGACTAAAAAGAAACTCAGCACCAGATCTTTCTAACTGATACTTCTTGTCACACTTTTTGTCAGTGGGTGTGACTGTATTGGGAGCCTTTAGGATTTCTAAAACATCCTTCTTAAAGAATCTGTAAATAGGCAAAAGGAGCCTCTTTGAGGGTGTCAGCCCCATGTATTGTGCCTCCTCTTCATCCTGGATCTCTTCAGCTGTCTGCAGATCCAGGAGTTCTACCATTTTCTTGACAAAAGAAAAATGGGAAGTGAAATCCTCTTGAGGGTCTGGGAGAGGAGCCAAAGTCCTGTTGTGGTGACACCTCAGGTTCAATTCCCTCTTCTTCCAGGTCATCCTCCTCATATGCCTCTGTAGCAGTAGGCAAAAGAGGAGAAGCAACAGATGCTTTTTCAGCAGTAGTAATCACAGACTGCTGAGGGGGTAGTAAACCCTCCAGTGCCTGGAGTAAGGCTAAAGTCTGTGTCATATCAGCAGGAGAAGGAGCATTAATAGGCACCTGAGGGACCCCTTGAGGTGTTTCAGCCAGGGTGTCAGTGTGTTTGGTTTTCTTTAATTTATTGGCAGGCACTGGGGAGTCAGCTGGTTGATTACCTCTCTTGCCAGAGCCCTCACCCTTATCGGGGTGGATTTAGAGGCTCTGGAAGGAACTGCCACAGTCTTAGAGGGGGTGGACTGGTTAGAGCCCATGGACCCAGGGGTCAACCTTAACTTTTTTTTGCACTACCCAGCCGGACAAGTTGATTAAAAATTGCACTAGCCCGCAGATGGTTGCACTAGCCCACAGTAATAGAAACATAGACTTTGACGGCAGATAAGGACAGCTTGGCCCATCTAGTCTGCCCATTTCCCTACCTACAGGATAGGCCGCAGATACTAGTTAACCAACAGCCTACTTCTTCCTACCCCTCACAAGAATTGCCTTATGTCTGTCCCATGCATGCTTGAATTCTCCCAAAGTTTTAGACCCCCACAACCTCCTCAGGAAGGCTGTTCCATGCATCTACTACCCTCTCTGTGAAAAAATACTTCCTCACATTGCCCCTGAACCCCCCCTTCGCCCCATCTTTAAATTGTGTCCCCTTGTTCTTGCAAGTCTCTTTCTGAAAGATGCTACCCTCTTGGACTTTGTTGATTCCACTGAGGTACTTAAAAGTTTCTATCATGTCCCCCCTTCTTTCCTCAAAGGTATACATATTAAGCTCCTTAAGTCTCTCCTCATACGGCTTCTCTTGCAGACCCTGCACCATTTTAGTTGCCCTCCTCTGGACTGCCTCTATCCTGTCTATGTCCTTGCGGAGATGGGGTCTCCAGAACTGGATGCAGTACTCCAGATGGGGTCTCAACAACTGTCTGTACAGCGGGATAACAACTTCCTGTTTTCTGCTGGTGATGCCTCTCCCTATGCATCCCAGTATACCCCCAGCCCTCCCTACTGCCTTCTCACATTGCTTGTTAACCTTAAGGTCATCTGATATGATTACCCCCAGGTCCCTCTCCTTTTCTGTTGTTGTTACTACCCCCATTTGTGTATTCTTCCCCTGGGTTCTTGTTTCCCAGCTGCATTATTTTGCACTTCTTAGCATTGAATCCTAGCTGCCATACTTCTGACCATTCCTCCAACCTTGCCAAGTCCCCTCTCATCCTTTCCACGCCTCCTTGTGTATCAACCCTGTTGCAGATCTTTGTGTCATCTGCAAAGAGGCATACTTTTCCTTCCAGTCCCTCTGCAATGTCACTTATAAAGACATTAAAAAGGACTGGACCCAGCACTGAACCCTGCGGTACCCCACTAGTAACCCCTCTTTCTTCAGAGTGGACTCCATCTACAATTACCTTCTGTGTCCTGTTGTCCAGCCAATGTTCTACCCAGGCTACCACCTTGGGACCCACTCCCAGGCTGATTAATTTGACTATAATCTTTTGTGTGGGACTGTGCCAAATGCCTTGCTAAAGTCTAGGTAGGCCATGTCCACAGCCCCTCCCTGGTCTACTACTTTGGTCACCCAGTCAAAGAAATCTATTAGATTAGTCTGACATGACCTTCCGCTGTGAACCCATGCTGCCTTGGGTCCCAGCCCCACTGGCCTCTAGGTACTCAACAATTCTTTCCTTCGAAGTGACTCCATCACTTTCCCTACCACAGAGGTCAAACTGACAGGTCTGTAGTTTCCTGCCTCTGTCTTGGTCCACTACTTTTGTGAAGAGGAATCACATCCGCCTTCCTCCAGTCTCGGGTACCACACCATCCTCCCATGATTTATTAAAACAAGTAGCCAGTGGTTTCACTAGTTCCCCTTAATTCTTTTAGAATTCTGGGTGAATTCCATCAGGCCCCATTGTTTTGTCCGCCTTCAGTTTTAGGAGTTCTTGCAGAACCCTTTCTTCTGTGAAAGGACTGATCGCTCCTCAAGAGTGTTTCTGTTAATTGGATTAGGCACTTCCCCTCCTCAGCCTGTGAATACCGAGCAGAAATATTCGCTCAGTATCCCTGCCTTTTCACTGTCCCCTCTGCCCACCCGCCATTCATTCTATTCAGCCTCACTATCCTCCTTTTTTCCTTCTCGCTCACTGATGTACATATAAAGGTTTTATCCCCTTCTGAACCGAGTTGGCTATCTTTTCCTCAGTTTGGGCCTTTGCTATTCTGACTTCCTCCCTGCTTCCTTCTGCCTTAACTGGTACAGCTCTCTGTCCTGTTCCTTCTGTGTTCCTTATACTTCCGAATGCTATCTTTTTCCCTGACTTTCCCAGCCACCTCTTTTGAGAACCATAGTGTTTTTCTTTCATTTTGATTTATTTGCTTCACTCAAAGGCTTGTTGCCTCTGTGATGGCAGTTTTAATGATTCCCCATTGTTGCTCCACCCCTCCTTCTAGCCTGTTTGCTAGTGCTTTTCTGAGGCACTCTACCATCTTGCCAAAGTCAGCCCTCCTGAAGTCCAGTACCCTCACTTTTATATGGCTTGACTCTGCAGCTGAGTTTAACGTGAACCACACGTGTTTGATGGTCACTTGTTCCTAGATGGCAATCCATTACTAGATCTGAGATCCTCTCACTGTCCCCATTTGAGAGTACGAGGTCTAAGACTGCTCCCTCACGAGTGGGTTCCGAAACTAGCTGTCTGAGGCCTGCCACCTGTAGGGCATCGAGAATGGCCCTGCTCTTGGATGTGGCTGCAGCAAATGTGCTCCAGTTAACATCTGGCATATTCAGGTCTCCATCAACAGTATCCCCTTCTCTGCCATCCTAAGAATGCCTTCTATCATATCCTTGTCCATTCCTCCCCTGACATGGGGTCTGTACACAACCCCTGTGCGGATTGTGGTGCCTTTTCCAGTCTCCAGGGTGACCCACAGTGCCTCCTCTCCTCCCTGTTTACTCTTTTGTTCAGCTGCTTTATCCCTTCCTTTACATAGAGAGCTACTCCTCCCCTCTTCTCCCTGCCTGTCTCTCTCTGTAGGTTATGTACCTGGTATGTTAACATCCCAGTCATGGTTCTCTGTGTACCATGTTTCTGTGACTGCTACGATATCCAGGCATCCCTCTTCCATCAAGGCCACCAGCTCAGGGAGCTTGTTGCCCAGACTATGGGCACTGGTACTCATTACCCTCCATTTCCTGATAGCCTTACTCCTTTTTGCCCCATCCCTGTCCTTCTTGCCTTTGTCACTTTCCCCATTTACCCCTGCCCTTCTCCCTATCAACACCTCTATGTTGGTGTTTACCGCACTTACTACCGTGATATTTTTTTTTGGGGGGGAGGGGGCTAGGATTTCCCTGCTCCCTTCCAGTGCCTCCCCCCTTGGCTAATTTAAATGCTTGCCAATGAAGCATTTAAACCTATCACCTAGGATCCTGGTTCCCTTCCTGGACAGATGCAGCCCATCATGCCAGTACAGGCTTGCATCACTCCAGGTGGACCCCCAGTCCCCAATGAAGCCAAATCACTGAGTTCCGCACCAGTTTTTCAACCATTGATTGAATCCCATGGTGCGGAATACTCTGGCCTCTCCTATGCCATAGATGGGCAGCACCTCCGAAAAGGTTACCGTGCGTGCTACTTGTCTAAGGCCCCTTCCCAATTACACAAACTCTTCCTGCACTTCTTTAACCCCTTTCTTAGCCAGGTCATTTGCCCCTATGTGGACAATGACATCCAGCTCCCTCCCCTGTGCAGCTGCTCCAGCAATCCTGAGGATTCGCTCCCTGTCCCTCCAAGCCATGGCACCAGACAGGCACCTTACCTCCCTCTCCCCTTCCTCCCCAGTTCTACCTTCCTAATAATGGAGTCCCCCACCAGGAGTTGTTTCCTTCCCCTGTGGGGTCCTCTGCCACCCTCCTGTGGGTCTCCTTTGTGGAGGTTCCCAGCATCCTCCTTGGTCTCCACTGTGGGTGCCTCCATAGAGGAACCACACTTTGCCAGAATGGCATAGGAATTGTGGAGAGGTACAACTGAAGGGATGCACCTCTGTTCCACCACCCTCACCCTCCCTGAGCCCACTGTGGTCCAACCGCTCCTCTTTCTTGGCAATCTCTGAGGCAACGGCAACGGCAATGGCACTGGTGGTCCCTGGATGGAAGAGGAGGTCCCACAAATCCTGGCCAACTTAGCCTGGAGATGAGCAACCTCCTCCCTCAGCCCAGAGAGGTGCCTGCAGATGGGACAACACCGCATCCTCCAGAATGTCTCCCGGAAAACTGCTGCTCCACAGCCACTGCACTGCACCACTCCCATCATGTCTTATTTCTGGCCCCTTAACTGTTTGGAATCCTTACTCTTTCCTCTGTTTTTTTTTCTCTTCTCTCTCTACTTACTTTCTGCCTGTGTGCCCTTTAAGCTCCTGACTGTCCTGTTCTGAAACAAGAATATCCTGTATTTCTCAGTAGACCTCTTACTTGCTCAGAGGCAGACCTCCAGCAGCTAGAGGGGGCCAGAGAGCTACTCTTGCCCTTCTAGGATGGTGGGTCATTGGTGGCTCTGTGATCACTCACTTCCTGCTCCCAAACAGGAAGTTCCTGTTGTCAGTCAAATCCTGTGCCTATAAAAGTAGAACTAGCCTGCTAAAGTAGGGACTTTTTCAACTAATGGTCAATTTTGATCAGTTACACAGGGGAAAATGCAAGCCAAGAAATACTCTGATTACTGCATATTTATCCTGCTCCCACATTGCTTCCCACCCCAGCAAAAAAAAAAAAAAAAAGACTGCAGTCCAATCACACACAGTGTGTACCCCTACTGTTTTTTTACCATGTGCCCCTTGCTTCCTCTTTCTTCACTCCCTCCCTGCCAAACCAGTGAATACCATAATAGCAAATATTCAATCAGGCAGTTCTAGCTCTGCACACACAGTAGCCAACATCATCATGCACGTCACCACAGTCCCACCCTGACGTGCAGGGCAATGTACAGAATCAGGCAGAGAAAGACACTCTCATCCGCCACCCTGTGATTAAAGAGCTAGTGTACTGCTTGGGATTAATAGTAATTTTCAGATGCAGTCAGCTGTCACTTCTTATGTCTCAAGTATTTTTTGTTTTCTTTTTGTTAATTAGAAGATTTTCCACCTGGCAGTACTGGGGTGATGTGTGGAGCAGCACTCTGTCTGGAAGAAAAAAAAAGCCAGTTCTGTTCCTCCTACTACATTGTCAGAAATGAGACCAAACACCTTGAGGCACCATAATCCTTGCAGCCTGAGCAGCGACTCTCACAAGCTGCCAATCAAAATGCAGGAAATTGTGACATCAGTAGTAACCAGGGAGAGTCAGTCCCTGCTGCTTCATGTGAAAGTGAAACCTGGCAGTGACAAATGGTTCTCATTGGTTAAAAGTGATGTCATAGTCAGTGTGGTCTCAGTGTTGATGTAGTGGGAGGAACAGGACTGACTTTTTTTTTTTTCCTCCAGACAGGTGCTGCTCTGCTCATAATGCCGCTCAGGTGGAAAACCTTCTAATTAGCAAACAGAAAAGAAAAAAATATTTGAGATATAAGAAGTGATAGCTGACTACATCTGAAAGTTACAATTAATTGCAGGCAGTTTTCATGCAGTACACTAGCTCTTTAACCGGAACTGCACTTCTGGATGTTTTCTTACACTGCAAAGTGAGCCTGGGGAAGTTCTAGGATTTCTTTGGAGAGAGTTAAACAAACACAGGGGGCTTGGGATGTAAGAAACTTTGATATTTCTGTTTATATACCAGGCACAAAAATATTGATTTAACATGCTCTGCCCTAACAAAAACAGATTTTTCTTAAGTGTCCTTTCATCTGTCAAAGGGGAGCCGTATACAGGCATGATGTTGTACTACCTCTCTTTCTATACAGGATGATCTGTGCACACCTGGAATACCTACTGTATTTTTAACCTTTCAAATTATATATTTTATTAAGGTTTTGCTTTGTACCATACATGCTCCAAAGCATTATTTTTAGGATGAAATGACAAGCTAGGTGGTATAAAGGTGGGACTGCATGGATGGCATTGACTGGTGTGATCCATTAAGAGGAGCTGTGAACCCTACACCAGTCAGTAATGGCAGCTATGGGTATATGGATGGCCACTTCAGAGCCTAGTCTGCAGTGGTGTCCAGAGAAAGTATAGAGTTGACAGACCACCTGGCTGGGCAGACAGTGTATACATCATAGCCAGGGCCCCTGGTGTTCTGCGACAGAATTTTCTGATTTCTGCTGCAGGGCTCCTTGACCGCTGCGGCAGCATTTTCTGATTTCTGCGGCATGATTTATTCATTTCTCTCGCAGAATGCAGTCCTGTCATTGGCTAAATATGATGTGATGTCATCGATGACATCAGATGCT
This sequence comes from Neoceratodus forsteri, assembly GCA_016271365.2. Classification (NCBI taxonomy): domain Eukaryota; kingdom Metazoa; phylum Chordata; order Ceratodontiformes; family Ceratodontidae; genus Neoceratodus; species Neoceratodus forsteri. The sequence continues at coordinate 1,384,927,451 of CM028129.1, forward strand.
GAGCATAGAGGAGGGGCTTCAGGATAAACGAGGTGGGAAAGAAAGCCTGACACTATGGAAAAACAGTATATTTATATGAAAATTCACCAAAAACAATGAATTCTGTAGCACTATATATATTCTGCGGCATGATGCAAATTCTGCAGCAAATTCCACAACCGCAGAACCGCAGAATTCCAGGGGCCTTGATCATAGCATTTTGTCATTGCAGTGTTGGATACAGGCACTCAAAAGGTTGGAAAAATGAGGCACACTGGTCTTAATATTGTGGGACAAATCAAAGACAAGTTCAGCAAACTGGAAGCTAGTGACTTAACACTCTACCCTTGATCACAGCATGCACACTAGCTGAATGTCCTAACAACTGAATGGATAAGGACTCACATTGAGTCTTTTGTTGGATCCCCTTCTTGAACTGCCAGATAACTGCAGCTCTTAATGAGCTGCTAGTCACATCAGGCCACCTGGAACACAGAGTAGCATGAGGACTAAAGCCTGCTAAAGTAGGGACTTTTTCAACTTCATTAACAGCCATGAAAAACCTGCACTAGTCAAGATGGACAAGTAGAGGGTTAGCTGCACTAGCCCTGGACAATTTGCACTAGGTTCAGGGCTAGTAAAACAATGTTTAGGTCAAACCCTGCATGGACCCCTCCTCTGGTTTTCTTTTAAGCCTCTCTACTGTCTTAACAGGGAAAGACTTACAAATGTCAGTCTTCACCGAAGTGCTGCTGCCCAAGGCAAATCAAGCAAAGATCATGCTTGTCTGCATTGGCAAACACCTCTGCACACTTCAAGCAATTCTTGAACCCAGGAGGTCCTGTTCTCTTTTTAGGCTTGTCTGACATAACAGAAAACAGGGACCAGTAACTGACCAAAAAATAGTCTAAATTTAAATATTTGCGGTCGGTTTCAATAGAGAAACAGTTAGTTCAGGAACTGATAAGGTGAAAAAAACTATTGTTTCCGATCGGATCCAGAACCGAGAAACCGCTGAGAAAAACAATAAACCTCTGTTCAAAAGCGGGTAAAATTAAAGAATAAAGTAACCGGAACCCCCAAAAAAGGATCCAATTAAATAAAAAGAAACAACGGTTGCCCCCTTGGTTGAAATGAACCGCGAGGAACCGATAAACAAGTTTCAATTTTAAACTTATGAGGTATAAAACACTAAAGAACAATGATGCTAGGCAATAATGAAAAATAAAACAAAAATAGTTTTTTTGGCCTGTGCACTACAGGAATCTGTCTTGACTGAGAGAGATCCCCAGGGCGTCTGAACTTTGCAACAGAGAGAAGAAATCTGAGGTAGATTGTAGGCAGTTGACACTGGGCAGTTTGAAAATAGATGTACCCGCTAAACATTCGATGATTAGCATAGCATTCTAGTCTCTCTGGGGCAGTGCTGATTTAAAGGAACACTGCAACAGTAATATTAGTGGATTCCTGGGGTTAGAATTTGGAGCTAGCAAAATCTTAAACAAGACTTTTTTGAAAAACTTGTTGATAGGGAGTAATATCTTCTTTATGGGTGTTAACCCCATCATTTCCATGTATTCTGCCTCCTCCTCCTCCTCCTCCTCTTCTATGACCTCTGCGGTAGCCAGATCAAGGGCTTACACTATTTTCCTTATGAAGGAAAAGTGAGAAAAAAATCCTCTGTTCTAGGAGGAGAGACAAATTCTTGTTCAGGTGAGATCTCAGGCTCAATAGACTCACCCTTATCCACTTCAGGCAAATCATACTCCTCAAACTCCATCTACCCCTAGGATGGAGTAGGGACAGAAGAAGGTCCAGCTGGGACTTGAACCGGTGTTGGAGGGGTTGGAGCAGGTATAAGACCCTGCAAAGTCTGTATGACCTTCATGGCCTGAGTAATGTCTTCTGAAGATGGCAGGCTACAAGGCACATATGAAACCCCCCTTGGTTTCTCAGCTAGGGGTTCAATGTTCTTTGGCTTCTTTGTCTTTCTGGTAGGAACCGTGAAGTCAGCTGGTTCACCCACCCTTTTGCTGGACGTTGCTTCACCCTTGTCAGGGGTGCTCAGTTTGGGTAATGTGGTTTCACCCGCATGTTTAGAGGGTATGGGTTGGTCAGAACCCATAGCACCCTTCTCAAGTTTTCTTTGGAGCCTTTCTAGCCTCTTGTGAACTGTCTTTTGTGGAAATGATTTGCAGATATCACAATCTGCAGAAAAATGTTCATTTCCAAGGCAGACCATGCATAAGTCATGCTTATCTGCCTTACTAACATACTAACATACTATTCGTCAGCAGATTAGGCCTTATGGTCTATCGAGTCTGCTCGAACCTAGATCCTTAGTTGGGTGCCGAGACCCTCCCATCCCTTGTGCTCCAGAAACCCCTATCATCCATCCCCACCCCCCTGGGACAGGCCATCATCTGATACATCCACTTTCTGTGTCTGTCCCACCCTCTCTTGAAGCCCTCCACTGTGGATCTCTGAACCAGCTCACCAGGCAGTGCATTCCAAGGGTCCACCACCCTCTCAGTGAAAAACCTCCTCCTCTTTTCCCCCTCACCCTTCCACCTTCCAACTTCAAACCATGTCCTCTGGTGATACCTCCCTGCTTTAGTCTAAAGATCCCATCCATGTTTACCCTATTTATTCCCTTGAGGTACTTGAGGACCTCAATCATGTCCCCCCTGTCTCTCCTCTCCTCCAATGAAAACAGGCAGAGCTCCTCAAGTCTGTCCTCGTAAGTCAAGTTTTGCCTTGGCAAAAACATCCCCCCACTTAAGGCAGTTTTTAAACCCTGGGGGTCCAGTCTTTATCTTAGGTTCTTCTGCCATCATCAAACCGATAAAGAAAAAAAGAACAGGAAATAAAGTAAACGCTATTTTTTTTTTTTTTTTTTTAGTTGCGGTCGTTTCATTAACCGGTGAGGGTTCTGATACTGAACCGAGAACCGAACAACTTGAACCGGGTGAGTGGATCACAGAAACTGAGTTAGCGGATACAAATACAAAAATTTATTTAAAATAAACACTAAAAATAACTGAACTAAACTGGAGATAAAGAAATAAAGGATCCGGAAATGGTTCTAAGGCTCGGTTCCCCAACAATTATCCCAAACTGTGAGGAACCGAGAAAATTAAACCAAAAACACTAACATAAATGCCAAACTAACTAATGGTAGGAATTTACACAGAAACAAAGGCAGCAGCAGGAATAATTAAAATACTTATTTTCAGTGAAGAACCACACAAGGAACGACTGAGAGGGAAGTCTCCAAGGTGTCTTGACTTGTCAGGCGGAGAAAGAAATCCGATACATTGGTGGAACGTTGCAGCTGATAAGGGCAGCAGTTTGAATAAGTGGCATGAGCCAATCATAGGTTCTATCATTCGCATAACGTTCCATCTCTGGGCAATTCTACTTAGGAGGCTGCACAAAAAAACATCCGCACCACTCAGAGCTCTTCCAAATAGCAGATTTAATGTTAAAAAATGTGCAAAATCTGCCAACAAAAGTGCTTCAGTGCATCAGAGAACAATGGTTGAGCCCAAGCAGAAAATGTCTCACATATGTAAGTAGGTAAGTACCACTTCAGGAACTGGAAAAATAATTGTCAAAATATTTTATTAAACACAAAGCATGTGCAAAAAGCATAATAAGTGCAAAAAGCTAAAAAAAGTGATAGCATATAAGCCAGATGTGCAAAACAAGCATCAAATTAGGAGGTTCAAGTACATGGAACCAACAGTTCACAGTTCAAAAAGTTATGCCCAGTAAAAACTGCTAGTGATAGTCAGGCAAAAAACAGGAATACAGGATCTCCCAAAGGGTTAACAACTTACTGATCACCAAACAGGGGACATCTGATCCAAGAACACTTCTTTTCCTTCAAAACTAAATTATTGTAAAAGTAGGGCTCACTCCAGAAAGAACAGGTTACTCACCTGCAACAGTAGTTCTAGGAGTGGTATATGTGATGTTCATCCACACTCTTTGGCATGTCCCTTTCCCCTTTAAGGATCACCGGAAGTCTTCAAGCTGGCTCCTCCCACCCACCCGGGTGAGATATACCTTGGCTCCGCCCCATGATGCCAGATCTTAGCCTGCTGGAAACCAGGTTGTGTGTATCCGCAGCCAGGCAGGTCGGGTGGGTCCGTGTGGATGAACAACATATATCACTCCTAGAACTACTGTTACAGGTGAGTAACCTGTTCTTCTAGGAGCGTGGCTATGTTGTTTATCCACACTCTTTGGCAGACTCCTAGCAGGGGGGGTGGCAAGGCGCACGCCCCCTACTTAGGGAACAGAGACTGGAGAACTGAGGCCCCAAAACCAGCATCCCGGCATGACTCAAGGTTGATGTGAAAGTGTTTGCTGACTTCCAGGTAGCAGCCTGACAGATTTCCTGGATAGGGATGTCCCCCCTGGAAGCATCCACCGATGCAGTAGTATGGCGGATAGAATGAGCTCTTATCCCTCTCGGAGAGTCCTTGCCCACCAACTCATAACACAGACCTATGCATGATGTCATCCATCTTGCAATAGTCCACTTCGCTGCAGGTCTGCCAAAAGCGGCTTCAGTGTAGGTGACAAACAGCTGGCGGACCTCACCCCGAATTTCCGCCATCCACTCCTTATAGTAGAAGAGAGCACATCTCAGGCCCAAAGTATGGAGCCTGTACTCGACCTCCAAGGTGCAATTAGGGTAGTATGCCAGCAGAGTCAACACCTGGTTAAGGTGAAACTCCGACACCACCTTTGGAAGGAATTTTGGGTGGGGGTGCATGACAACCTTGTCCCTGTGGAAGACCAGATAAGGGGAGTCCACCGAAAGCGCCTGGAGCTCCCCTGTCCTTCTGGCAGACGTGACAGCCACCAAGAAGGCAGTCTTCCATGACAAGTGTGACAAGGCACACTTGTGCATTGGTTTGAATGGCTGGCCCATGAGTTTTGCCAGTACCAGCAGCAGATCCCACGGAAGTGGAGGTTCACGTACCGGAGGGGATATGTGATCCAGGCCTTTGAAAAAGCGTTCGACCACTGCCTCCTGTGCCAATGTTGGTTGATCGGCCCGCGCCTGGTAAGCAGAGATGGCCGCCAGGTACACCCTAAGGGTCGAAGATTGTAGACCCCCTTTGGAGAGAGACCAAAGGGAGTCGAGAATGTTAGACACTAGACAGGACAGAGGGTCCAAGCCCTTGCTCTGACACCAAACAGAAAACCTTTTTCATTTGAAGGCATAACATTTCCTGCTCGATTCATTTTTGGATGCCTCCACCATGGGGTAGACATCTTCGGAAAGACCCAAAGCCTGGAACTCTAGCCGCTCAGGTACCAGGTTGTGAGGTGCAGGGATTGAAGGTCTGGAAGGAATACCTTCCCCTGATTGAGAGATATCAGGTCCAGGCGTGTGCAAAGCCGATCCGGGTGCCTGCAGCTGAGGTTGAGGAGATCTGGTTACCGGAACTGGCGCGGCCAGTCTGGGGCTACCAGGATCACCTTCGCCTTGACCCTCCTCACCTTGAGGAGCACCTTGTGGATAAAGGGAAATGGAGGGAAGGCGTAGGGGAGGCCTGGAGTCCATGGCCTCGAGAAGGCATCCACCTGCAGTGAGCCCTGCTGAGGGGGGCGGGCATGAAACAGCGTCAGCTTAGTGTTTTCCCTGGAGGCAAACAGGTCCACCAACGGTTTGCCCCAACAGGAGAACAGGCTGTAAGCTACCTCTGGATGGAGAGACCACTCGTGGGATGTCTGGCCTAAGCGGCTGAGAGCATCTGCCAGGTAGTTTGAGGCTCCTACCACGTGGATGGCTAGGAGATCCGCCTCCAACCAGCTCACGAGGGTCCAGATGCAGAGCAAACGGGAGTGCGTGCCGCCCTGCTTGTTGAGGTAGTACATGGGCGTGGTACTGTCCGTCGAGACTTGAACGACATGACCCCGGAGCTGAGGAGCGAAAGCTGACAGTGCCCATCTGACTGTTCTGAGATCCAGCAGGTTGATGTAGCATCGGGACTCCTCAGGGGTCCACAGACCACAGGCCCTTTTGTCCCCCATGTGGGCTCACCAGCCCATGAGAGAGGCATCAGTCGTGAGGACGACCATCGGCTCAGGGCGGACAAACGGGATCCCTTCCTGCAACCAGTCTGGGGTGGTCCACCACTGGAGGACATCCCACATCTTCTAGGTTACAGTGACCAGCTGGTCGAAATGACTGTGGCGCTGAGTCCACTGGGCAGCCAGCTCCCATTGGAGAGGGCGCATGTGCAACCGGGCCCAATGAACCAATGAGTTGCACGCTGCCATGTAACCCAGAAGGCACAGAAAGTCCCGGGCAGGGTGTAAGTGCCCAACCAGAAATGATTGGGCAAAGGAGGAAGAACCTCCGCCCTGTCCGTCAGGAGCCGAGCTCTGGCTCGACAAGAGTCAAGCTCTGCCCCAATGAAGCCAATCACCTGAGACGGCACAAGTTCCAACTAAGTTGGGAGCAGGTCTGGGGGGCCAGGTCCCTGGACCTCTCCACCTCCTGTTGGATGGATCCTGCTAGGAGCCAATCGTTGAGGTAAGGATAAATCCTGCCCCCGAGAAGGATCGCCACCACTGCAATGCATTTGGTGAAGACCCGAGGGGCCGATAACAGGCCGAACGGCATGGCTCGGAACTCGTACAGGGTCCCTTTGACCTTGAAGCGGAGAAACTGCTGATGGGACGGACAGATTGAGACGTGAAAAAACGCGTCTTGCAAATCAAGTGAACAGAACCACATGCTTCACTCCAAGGATGGTATGATCTGGGACAGAGTGACCATCCAAAAGGTGCGTGACCTCAGATACTGATTCAGGTCATGCAGATCTAGAATGGGATGCAAGCCCCCGTCCGCTTGGGCACCAGTACGTACCTGGAGACAAAGCCTGGGTCTGCTGGAGAATCCACCACTGGAGTTACTGCTTCTTTGAGGAGGAGCTGAGTGATGTCGTCTCGAAGAGCCAACTGGGTCTGGGTGGATACTCGTTCCTCCCGAAGGGCGCGGGCTCAGCTGGGAGGGTACTGCTTGAATTCCGGAGGCAGTCCCTGACCAACCACTTCCAGAACCCACCTGTCCGTGTTGATAACGGACCAAGCGAAAAGAAAGTGGCGGAGCAAGCCCCCCACGGCAGGACCCAGAGCTGGCGTGATGGGAGCATGGTTGGCAGCCCCCGCCCCATCACTGAGCAGGTTTGGAGGAGGAAGATCCAGGACCTGTACCTCAGCCTCCTTTACGGCCTGCTGGGGACCATGCTTGGGCCGAGGGCGCCAAGCTTGAGCAGGCTGCTGGTGCTGCTGTCCGCCTTGAAAGGAGGACTACTGAGTCGCAGGGGCAGAATGCCGAAAAGGCTTCTTCTTTTTCCTCTGCTGGTTCTTGCCCAAAGAACTTTTGGCAGAGGTAGCATCCAAGGTGGCACTGGACTGCTCGATGTGCTGAAGGTGACCGGCCACTCCTGGGCCAAACAAGTCGGTCCCAAAGAAGGGCACATCAGCTAATTTATGCTGGTTATCCGCCAGGAAGGAGGAGTACCTCAGCCAAGCCCTGCGACGAGAGACAACTGCGGCAGTCATCAAAGGGGCACAAGAATCCCCATGATCCAAGGCCATCTAGAGCTGCTGTTTGGCAGCAGCTCTTCCCTGATCCCAGACCTGCTTGACTGTGGTCTGCATGTCCGCGGGGAGATGTGGGAGGACTTCATCCAATGACCCCAGAAGGGCATGAGAGAAGTGTGCCATGATGACAGCCGAACTTGCCTAATGAAGGCTCAAGGAGGAAGCCGCATAGACCTTCCTGGCTGAATGATCCAAGAGTTTGGACTCTTTATCAGGAGGTCGGTCAGTGTCGGCAGAACTGCCAGTGCACCCGAACACAGAGGCGGTCACCAAGCACTCGGCTGAAGGGTGCTCTGTGAACCCCGCAAGGGACCCCATGGGCAACGCCTACTTGCGGGCCATGCGGGAAGACGCAGCTGGACTAGAGGCAGGATGCTGCCAAAGTTCTAAGGCCAGTCCAACAATGGCCTCAGCCACAGGAAAGGCCTCCGTCGGGGTATCCCCTTTCTTGAAGATGTCTGTGAGAGTGTACTCCTCCTTTTTCTGGATAGGCTCCAGGGGCATACCTGTAGACTCAGAGATGAGGCGGAGGATCCCTTGAAAGGACGAGGGACCTTCCTCCGTCTCTAGGCCAGCAGTCGAATCATAATCTCCTGGATGTGAATGAAAATCGGTGACGTCCGAATCCGAGGAATCGGATACAATGGCCTACTGCCCATGTCACCTTCAACTCGCCGGGGGCGGTCTGGGGTGACTGTGACTGACAATCACCAGGGAAGCCCAGTGTCCAGTCTGTCTTCCTTGGAAGGAGCTTCTCCCACAGGCTGCTTGGGCGGATGTTCCGACACAATAGGTGGAGATGCCGTTTTGGGCTAAACAGGTGGTCTTGCTGGCTCCGCAGGCTGGGGAACCGATTTGGTCGGCTCCAAAGGAGTTGGCTTCGGCCTGGGAGGCAAAAGCCAAGTAATGGCCAGGGTGGAAGCCGTGGTAGGCTTATGCCCGGACAGAATCAGCTGCTGCCACATGAGGTCCTTGTAGCGCCACCGAAGCCTCTCCTCATCCGAGGAGGGCGAGGGTGAGCGATGGCATCGCCTCTTCTTGAAGCGCTTATGGCTCTTCCTCAACCTGTCGGTCGAGGGGGTCCTAGACCTGGACCGAGATCGGGCAGGACGACTCAGTCGGGAGACACTGGGCCAGTGATTTCCCAGAGTCTGGGACCGGATCCTCGATGGGGACTCCAGTAGGCTGGGTCTCCTCATCGGGGAAAACAAGGACCGGAGTCCTCTTTAAGGGGTCATCGACCGGAGTCTGTGACAAGGGGTCGATAACTATTTCGAACTCATCGACTACATCCTCGTTGGTGGATCTGTTTGTCTCCAGGGAAAATATCAAGCTGAGGCCGTTTCATGCCCACCTCCCTCAGCAGGGCTCACTGCAAGTGGATGCCTTCTCGAGGCCATGGACACCAGGCCTCCTCTACATCCTCCCTCCATTTCCCTTGATCCACAAGGTGCTCCTCAAGGCGAGGAGGGACAAGGCGAAGGTGATCCTGGTAGCCCCATGGGCTGGCCCGACGGGAGGTCCAAGAAGCCAGCGGCAGAAGAAGCGATCTGACTGAGGTTGAGACCGCATGCTCCTGGGACCTCTCCCGGTCCCAAGAGCACCTTTGTTGAGACGGAGATTTGCTCGGATCCTTGTCCCACTTTCAGGATCAAGAAGAGTGCGGGCATGCAGGCGCCTCTCCCCTGGTGGGAAGAGACTGGCACAATTCTCTGAAGGAACCTGAGAAGGTGGAGCCCAAGTTGAGCAGAAAAAAGAAGCTCTGGGAAGAGCCCGCAGCGTAAGCTGCTTCTTCCACAAAAGCTTGCATGCGTTCCAATTGCTCGACGGATCCCGCAGCCACGGAAACCGCCCACCTAGCCTCTTTGGATTTCACCAGTGTGTTCCTCTTCTCCGGTCTCCCCAGTTGTAAGAGTGCAAAACAGTCGTCCAGGACTTTGGGATGGAAGGTCATGGTGAAACTGTAGGGCGAGGTGTCAGGCCGCACGAGACAGTAGACGACGAGAGTGGGAATCGGTACACGACATCTTTTGGCCACACGAGCACCGGCGAAGTCCGGGGAAGATTTTTCTTCCACACTCGAAGATGCAAAAAGGGGATCGCTAACTCGAATAATATGAAGTTTCAGCAAAACTGAAGGTTTGAAAGCCAGGGCCTACGAAATGCGTGAGCACGAGGGAGGCAACCTGAATCTTCCAGCGGAAAGGAAGATCTGGCGTCATGGTGCGGAGCCAAGGTATATACCACTCTGGTGGGTGGGAGGAACCAGCTTGAAGACTTCCGGTGATCCTTAAAAGGGAAAGGGACATGCCAAAGAGTGTGGATGAACAACATATCCATGCTCCTAGAACGTACATTTTGTTAAATAGCGTCTGTTAATTAATTTTGTATCCCCATATCGACTGTATGTATGGTTTGTTATTGTTAAAAAAAGGGTCCTCCTTGCAAATGAGCTTGCTCAGCTGATTTATCCCTTCACAATAAGCTTGAACTTGATAAAAAGAAGATATGGTCTATGGACCCAGCACAATATGTTATGAGATATCAATCAAAAGTGATAAGAAGAAAGAGACCTAGGATAAAGTAGTAGAAGAAAAGGAACATTAGAATTCACGAAGAGATTTGAAAGAAAGGGGGGGGAGGGATGTCCCAGATCATGGAACAAAATCTGGTAGGATGTCCATTTGTAACATCACCCACCTGCGCCATATCTATCATGAAGTGAGTAGGTCATGTACTCCATTTTGTAAATGTCGCACATGATGGCTCTTCATTCCACTGTGGAGGCTCCTAAAATATCAGTATGGATTCATCAGACTGCATTAGGAACCAGGACTAGTAACCAATCCCAACCCCTATTGCTGTTCCTACCTGACAAGGGAAAGGAAAGATTGCAGCATCTCAAGGTGAAAGGCCACACAGGGAATTACCTCCATTGTCTCCATCATGTTTATTATGCCACGGGCCTTAGAGCAGACATTCACTGGAAAAGATCATGATGGTCTTGAAAGGTGATGTCCCAAGACAGCTTGTCTGACTGTCCATTATCCTTCTGTAGAACTCCAGCGGGTGTAAAAGGTGGTTCATCGCTTGCCCTGGTCGATCATTGCTTGTTCTGACTTCTGAGAGGGTGTGAACCAGTCAGAAAATATCATCCCAGTAAGGGTGCTAAAGGTGCAGAACGGATCAAGCAGCTACTTTTCGCAGACGCAGAGGTCGTGGTCCTGCGGGTTTCAATGGTACTCTGTTTCATGCCTTCCGTGACTATAGCGTGGCGGTCTGGACTGCAAGATACTCTGCCATGGGTAAAAGTAGGATGTTAGTTCCTCAAGGTGCAACTGCATTGGGCTGGGAACCCAAATAAGCCCTCAGTATACTGCTGCTGGCAAGGCGGATCAAAAAGGCCCAAGGAACCAGCTGGCAGAAACAAAACATGCTGGAGGTCCGTCTGGCATCATTCAGCCCCCTGAAAGAATACCTGGCTTCCAAGGATGTTGGGGATCCTATTTTAGTTTATTCTACTTGGGGATCTGGTCCCGAATAACAGGTCCCATATTGGCCGGCATTCCAGGCTTCTCCACCCCCTCTGAGAAGGAGAACTGACACTAAAATAAGGATGCCAAAAGGACTCCAAGGGACTCTGAGAGGACAAAGTGGTATGCTGCATAGAGCTTCCAAGCTCTGGTAGTCCACGATGAGATGCAGGAATCCACTCCTAAGGGAATTACCCAGTGGCTCAGGAGCCCTAGGAAGACCCCCTAGCCTTGAGGGAAGAGAGAGCAGTTAAACTGCATAAGTCGTAATCTGTTCTTCACTGCTCAGAAAATGTCAGATTCTGCTAAGGACTGGGTGGCACTATGGATGTAGGTGAGCCCTACACCTCTCACCATCCTGCCCTCTGACCATCGCAGAGGCCTTATGGTAGGGGAGAATTGTCAAATGTGAAGAGCTTCTACCAATGCCACAATAAGCTGTACACCCCTAGAGTGAGTGGCACAAGCTCGACCCTAGTACACATACCAGATGAAAGACCATTTCCTCAGTCTTTCAAATGAGAAAGAACACCAGGACCTAAGGGCATACTGTATGATGAAGCTGAAGAGGGAGTGGGTGGAGTTTACGAGGGATGTGAGGAAGTACAACTTCACTGGAAGAGTGGTAGATGGCTGGTCAAGAATGCCAGTAGAAGTGGTGGAGGTGAAAACAGCAGGGGGGGCTTCATGCATGCAGGGGACAAAAATAGAGAAATATCAGTAAACAGGCAGGGAGGAGGGAGAGTTACTCATGATCATCCGGGGTCTGCGGAAACAGATTAAGCAGGAATCATCTGGGCAGACTGAGTTAGCAAAGTAGTCTTTTATTGCCAATAAATTCTCTGTTTATATGTAACTACTCCCGTGGAGACACTGTGCCTAAAAGCAACAGGATGAAAATGGCAAATGTGCTCTCGCATCTGTTGTTTGGAAGGGCAGTCTGGAGAAGCCGCACAGTGGTTCCCATGATGAGCTTAGCCCAACAGAACATTAACGAAACGGAAGCCGCAGTTGTGTGATCTTGCTAGAACTTCAGCTTAAGAGACAAAGGAACCACAATCCAAACTAGTCTATACATAATGTGAGCTTGAAGTTCCTGACCCACTTCCTGCAAGGCAGAAGACAAACTGGAGAGGCTCCAGTAAGATATCAAGTGGGGTGTCTTTACTCTACATAGACTTCGGCCTGCCTGTAGCAAAGATAATTTAACTGCACTTAAGGAGTATGCACCCTGCACTGGAGAAAAACTGAATCCTTCCAGCAATGGGCAGGATTAAAGAGTGAACATGCTCATCTTCTGAAAGAACCTTGGGAGTTGTGTAAGAGGCTAAAGTGGCCTGAGAACCCAGACTTTACCCTTCTAAAATGAAAAAGACAGGAAAAATTGGTTACTGTCCTGTAACTGTAGTTCTAGGAGTGGTATATGGTTCACATCCACTCGATGGCAGTGCTTCCTTAACAGCTGATTCACCAGAATGTCTTTAAGAAAAGCTCCTCCCACCAGCCAGGTTGTATATCCCTCAGCTCTGCCCCGTGACGCTGCACTTGTACAATGGAAGTAGGGATCCGTGTGCCACTTGCCAGTGGAGGTCAGGTTAGTAATGTAGATCTGAACTATACACCACTCCTACAACTACAGTTACAGCTGAATAATCTATTTTTCTTTGGGCGTGGATATGATTCACTTATTCACATGATGGCAGACTTCCAGCAGTTCTCCAGAAGGAGAGGGCAAGGCACACACCCCTCCCTTGGAAACAGACCAGAGAACCAAGGCTCCAAAAGCAGCTTCCCGACGAGACTCAAGGTCTATTCTGTAACGGGAGATGACAGTGTGTGCTGACTTCCACACAGCAGCCCTGTGAATCTCCTGGACAGGGATGTCCCAGAAAGCAGCCACCGAAGCAGTGGTACGTCTTATGGAATAAGCCCTGAGCCCTGTGACAGGCTCCCTATTTAACCAACCCATAGCAGAGGTAAATGCAGGAAGTGATCCACCTCCCAACTGTCCACTTTGTCAGTCTGCCAGGTGCGGCTTCAGTGTAAGTAAGAGCTGGCAAGTCTCATCCCGAACTCCTGCCGTACACTCCACACAGCAGGAGAGCGCTCGCAGCAAATCCAAACAGTAGCGCCTGCGTTCGGCCTCCAAAGGTGGGTTGGTAAAATAAACCGGATGGTTCATCATCTGATTATGGTGGAACTCCCAGACAACCTTTGTTCCATGTGCAACCTCTGTTTTGAATCAACTCCCAGACAGCCTTTAGGAGGAACTTCAGGTAGGGGCGAGGTACTACCCTGTCCTTATGTATAACAAGATAAGGAGGCTCCACGCCTGGAGCTCACTAATCCTTCTGGCTGATGTGATGGCCACCACAAAGGCTGCCCTCCACGACAGGTGTGACATCTCATACCTGTTCATAGGCTCAAAAATGCTGTCCCATGAACACTGCCAGTACCAGCAATAAGTCTCAACTGTTGGTGACTCAGGCATCTGTGAGGAAAAGTGGTCAAGAGCCTCAAAGAAGGCCGTGAAAGGAACATGATCTCTGCCAGTATCTTGACCAATGGTAGTGTTTCTTACTCTTGTGTGTCTTACCATGGCGGGCAGGGCCCTCCCTTAAGGTCTCGAGTACCCGACATATCTCATGGAAATTACCTCTGAAGGACGCTCTGATGTTGGCCCCAGCTGGAAGCAGTGCCGAGGCCTTCAAGATGCCCACCCATGGCCTCTTCCATTGCTGCTAGTTGTGCCACGGACACCACTGTAACAGAGGTCACCTTGCGACCACCCCAAACCACAACTTCAGGTCTTGATCGGGCAGTCGGCCAAGGAGAAGGCGAGCCTTTCTATCATCAAGTGACAACAGAAGCATTGTTTGGCAGAGGCCGCCACCAGTAACATCATGTGTCGTTTCCAGACAGAACAGGCACAAAAATGTGTGGGTCTGTCTGCTGCATCTTCTGTCGGCACGTAACGCACTGTTTGAAGTCAGGCACGTGTTTTGCTTCCTCGTGTTCCATGTTGATGATCGGAGGTCCAGAGTGACACTAAGGAATGTATAAAATGGTTTAGAAACCTATAAAAGATATTAGGTTTGCCAATGGCGCACTTACTAGGCCCTACAACTTGTGGAGCTGAAGCAGAAGACCAAACTCGTCCAGTGGAAAGGAAGATATGACGTCATGGGGTGGAGCTGAGGGATATAACACCAGGGTGGTGGGAAGAGGTTTACTTAAAGATGTTCCAGTGAATCAGCTCTTACGAAGGACCTGCGATTGTATGGATAAGTAAACCATATCCAAGCCCCTACAAAATAAGACTTTTTTTTTTTTTTTTTTAATTACCCAGGCACTCAAGAGAAAAGTTCAGCCACAGGAGTTTTGATGACATGAAATTAATTGCCCCCACCCATGTCTGCCCAGGACTGCCAGCAATTGAAGCCTTCTGAATTTTGCAAGGTCCTAAATAAGCGTATCAAGGGCATCACCAAAGAGGACAAAACCTCAGAGAGGGAGCTGAACCAGCGGTCCTTTAGAAGTTTGGTCAATGGATCATTCTTTATAGCACACATTCAGCTTGACTATCATAGAATTTGAAGTCTAGCAGCAGGTGAGCATGACCAAATCTGTAACTGGGCCCCCAAGAAAGCCTAAAGCCCCATCTAGATTGTGCTTTTTCTTCCTAGCTTTCTATTCACGCTCTTACTTTTGTCTAGAAGAGGACACAGTACTTTTGTCCAGCACTCTGGCTATATAATATGCTACTTGTAAGGACACAGTCAAAAGGTCAAGAGCCTTAGTACAATATCCAAACGCCTGTTCTGGGTTTTTATACAATCACACTGCCCTCCAAAGGTAAGGACACCTTTTGAACTAGCAACGCTAGCGCTGGGTCAGTATGAAGGACTGAGAAAAACAAAATCACATCATCTTTGCCAAATTTCTATCCCTGAAATGGAGAAATCCTCCACCTGGCTTTCTTTGGTAGGTGTCCCATGGCTCAGCACTTACAGGAGAACCAAGCAAAGGTGCAGGGCCAGAGGTTCTGAGGTTCTATTCAATATAAGAAGATGGGCAAACATACGCAGGCGGACGTGCACACACACACACACACACACACATTTTCTAAAGTGACCTCCTGGTCCTCTGATAAGTCCCAGTTTAAATATTCAAAGCCCCAGAATTAGAAAGATGTGGTTATCAGGGTGGGATCACTTAGCTTATACCCTATCCTCTCCCTCTCTTATTCAATCTGCTTTGGACGTGCATCATCCTGCGGAGTGCTCAGTTTGCTGATCCATCTTGTGCACACCTTGCAAACACTGCAGGCTCAGCAGTGTGAATGAACACAAAACTGCTGAGTGCTGCATGAACAGACTATGCAGCAATCAAAAAAAGGAAGGCATCAAAGAACACAAACGGGCTGGTGCACAAAATCTGGACAGTGCAATAATAGCATGTCAAAAGCCAGTTTATTTGGAACACAAAAAAGGACAGGCACTTAAGAACCCCTACAGTACAGCCTGATGCTCATCACCTAAATGCTCTTGCAAAACACCTGGAACCCACAGGCCCCATGATCACTGGCCATTTCCCACACTAAAACTAACAGGCTGAGGAAAAAAATAATACTTCAGTACAAACAACTCCACAAATACTGCCCAACAAATAAAACACAAGACTGCCCTTCAAGACTCTTGAAAACAATGTGCAAGGCAGCAGTGTGATTCCTGATCCCAAGGAAGCAAACAACTGAGGTTTTGGCGGGAGCTAACAGACCAGTCAGTAATTTCAGCTAGGGTATGCCTACAGATCCTCAAAGCAGACATTTCCTGTGATTCAGCCTGTCTCCAGATCAAAGGATAGAGGTATGCTGGTAAAATGCAGACATGTAAAGGGCAAACGGACAAAAACAGACTTACAACTGAAAATTTCCAAAGAAATGCCTGGAGAACACTTCTTCAGCGGAAAAAAAAAAATGATGCGACTGTTCATCAGCAGTTCAAATTCCTGAGCATTACCAGGGAGGAGGGGGGTAGGAAGACTGAGGGATGTATATGTGTTAGTACCAAAGCTGGTGTGTAGCAATGGATGAATCGATGGCTGACAGAACCAGTTCTTGATTTTTTTCCATTTTCTTTCCATCTATGAATACACTTCTGCAATGCTTTCTGACAGACCAACAATACCACTTAACCAACATGCTGTCATATGCTGTATTCTCCTCCACCACTGAAGTCCAGTAGTTTGATTTCCCATGGAGGAAACTAAAATGTTTATGCGCTAAAGGTCGAAGGACAACAAATATGTTTACATTTGAAAAATGTACTGTGCCAGTCTTGAGAAAATGTAAATAAATGTTCCTACTTGTGCTGCTGACTTTTGAAGCAGTGATTTCTCCTACAAAAATGGGTTCATCATCATCATCGTCGTCGACTTCTTTTACCCTTTTCTGCCATGGCTCCAGTTCTTCTTCCTCACACTCCATAAAAAGTTCCGCCATCCTGCCGCTAGGAATGACAAAAAAGGGAAATTGTTAACTACAGAAGTTACTATTCAATACAATCAAAACACTGAAATATTGAGCTCCCATGTTTGAGACCTGGGTTAATATCAGACTCCAGGCAGTGTTAGAATTTTTAGGAGAAACACATGGGCTCAACCCCTGGATCCATAAGTAAGACCAAGTAGTCGATGCACTACTGCCATTAACTTAGTTCGGTCATGGTTAGGTGTGGGGGTTGGGAAGGAGGCACAATAACCCAACACATAAGCACTCTGTTGTGGACTGCCAGGGAGTAGCAACTGTAGGTAGAGTCTTTCATGGGAGAAGGACGTGAAAAGATAATAACGGCACTCTAATTATGAAGTGGTACCCATCCCTTCACAGTGAACAACATTTTTGTCCCCTTCCCATATTACAGCCTGTTTCCGAGTTACTGCAGTCAGGACTCTGCCAACAGGGTCCCCTACTGTGAGTTCATACTGTTACTATTTCAAGTGCTTCATTAGGAAAACATACCAAGATAAACAGCTCATTTCCAGATGAGTCTTTGGGGAAAGGGATGAGGAGAGTGTGATCAATTACCTCAGTAATGTTACAACTATAACAATGATTTATTTATGTTTTTGGTAACCAGGTAAGTGCACTGATTAAATATTACACAATGTCATCTTACAAAGTAAAGCTCCGATTGGCTGGCTGGTACCTCCAGACCGTGGGAAATCCTAATATTACCAATGGAAGAGGTACCAGCCAGCCGCACGCTGAAGCACCCTGGAAATCCATCTGAGCCCCTGAACATAAGAACAGCAAACTACCACATGGCCCGGCCACTACACCAGTATGCTGCAGCGCGATTTTCAAACAGACTCCTGGTAACAGTCCCAAAACCAATTTTATAGCCTCCAAAAACAAGTAAAAAAGGAAAAGAAGTGTGACAGCAAAGTAATCAGTGTTGAAAGTAAAGAAAATGATGACTAAAAGCTTTATAAATCATGTCCGAAAAGCGAAGCTGTGAAACTGGGCATGCCCCTTATGCACATACATCAGCACATGCCCATTATCACGGCACAGCTTTCCAGCCATGATTCGTATAACTTTTAGCCTTCAGTTTTTATTAATACAGTTTCCTCCTTCAGCATTAAGGCTCGTGCTAGGTGAGAGAGCAGCTCCTTCACTTAAATTTACTCACAGAGGGGGAT
This sequence comes from Neoceratodus forsteri, assembly GCA_016271365.2. NCBI lineage: Eukaryota > Metazoa > Chordata > Ceratodontiformes > Ceratodontidae > Neoceratodus > Neoceratodus forsteri. Next base: position 1,384,945,303 of record CM028129.1, read on the forward strand.
GAGAAGGTCGGTGCGGACTCCTGACGCAGGCAGACAACTCCTCCATCGGGCTTGCTGGCAGCGAACAGTACAGTTATGCAAGAACTTACCTAACAATAGATCTTCGAGAGAGGCTCTTGCAAAAGGTAATTACATATAGGACTGACCCAGCAGGCGTCAGGACACCACGGAAACATTTCTAGCTAGCAGTCTCTGGCGGGGGACTGCCCCCCACTTCAGGTGACCGACGTCATGCAATGTCAGTATAAAAGGGCGGTCCCCCATGCCCACCTTCCAGTTCTTTCCCGCCAAAGGCCAAAAAAGGCAAGATGACAGAGAAGCGGATGTTTCCCTTCCTGGAAAAGGAGCCGAAAAGCTAAAGGGGATGGAGGGTGCGAAGACATTATCTACTGCAAGAGCCTCTATCGAAGATATACTGTTACGGTAAGTTCTTATGTAACTCTACTATCTTACTTCGAGAGGGCTCTTGTAGTAGTAGGTAATTACATATAGGGCTGAATCCCAAGCAGTCTGGAACAAAGAAAAGCACTCAGGAGAAGGAAAACTAACCAACCAATGGAACCTCCAGCTGTATGGGTCTTAAGAAAGATGACCTTGCAGTACAGCCAACCCAAAGCCTGCTCTACAGCAAGAGGCAATGTCCAAACTGTAGTGTTTCATAAAGGTATGGACAGAAGTCCAGGTCGCGGCTGCACAGATATCTGCCGCTGACACATTCTTGAAACAGACCGCAGAGGCGGCTACTCCCCTGCTGGAGTGACCTCTGACCTGACCCGGCAGGGTCTTGTGGTACTTGTCGTAACAGAAGGTGATACAATGAGCTAACCTCTTCGACAGGTATTGCTTGGAAACTGCACTGCCCTCTCTTTTGTGAGCAAAAGAGGCAAAAAGATGATCAGATTTCCTGAGATCTTTAGTCCTAGTGGTATGGTATCTCAGTATCCTATGGACATCCAATATATGCAAGAGGTACTCCCCTTGATTGGAGTGTTGCGTAAAGAAAGCGGGTAGCTCAATAGATTGATTCAGCGTAGATTCCGCTACCACCTTAGTGAGAAACTTAGCGTTGGTGCGCAGTCACACGTTCCTTGTGAAAAATCAAATAAAGGATTTTGCTCATCAGGGCCTGAAGCTCGGAAAGTCGTTGAGCTGAAGTAATGGCCACTAGGAAGAGAGTCTTCCAAGAGAGGAACTTCAAGTCTGCTGAAGCTGCCGGTTCGAAAGGAGGCAGAGTAAGCTTCTCGAGAACAAAGTTCAGATCCCAAGGAGGAGCAGGGATGTGGATAGGGGGTCTCAAATGAAGAACCCCTCTGAGGAAAGTGTTAGAGACTTCCAACTGTGGGAAAGTCCTGTCTCCGAAAGGGAAGTGGTAGGCTGAGATAGCCGCCATGTGGACCTTCAAAGAGGAATGGCCAAGACCCAGGTCAAAGAGATGACGCATGTAGTCCAGGACTCTCTCGACAGGGCAAGAGAAAGGCTCGAAGTCCTTTGAAGAGGCCCAACTCGAAAACAGTTTCCACTTCAAGGAGTAGGTGGACCTAGTGGAAGGCTTTCTGGCCTCCACCAGAATATCTGCGACGAGTGGAGAAACCCCGAACCGGGCTTCAACTACGGCTGCAGGAGCCACGCATGCAACTGAAGGGATTTGAGACCTGGATGAACCAGGGTCCCCTGATTCTGGGTCAGCAAGCGCTGTGACAGAGGAAGCAGAGGTTCCTCTGAAAATTGTTGCAGAAGAGAGAACCAAACTTACCTGGGCCAGAATGGAGCGATGAGGATCATCTGGGCTCCTTCTGTCCTGAGTTTGTGTAAGACCCTCGGAATTAAGGGAATTGGAGGGAAGGCATAGATGAATCTGCCCCTCCAACTGAGAGACAGAGCGACCCGACAGAAAATGCCTCGCCATGGAGCGAACGAGCAGAAGGTGGGAAGTTTTACATTTTGAGGAGACGCAAACAGGTCTACCCAAGGGGTTTCCCAGAGCAGGAAGATGTCATCAACTACCTCTTGATCCAGTTCCCACTCATGGGCTTTGGTTGAAGACCTACTGAGGTGGTCTGCTAGCATATTTTCTACTCCCGGAACATGAACTGCCATCAGATGAAGGTTGTGCTGAACGGCCCAACTCCAAACTCTTACTGCTTCCCTGCACAGAGGGTAGGAACGAGTTCCTCCCTGCTTGTTGACGTACCAGACCATGCACATGTTGTCCATCTGGATTGTTAGATGACCGGGAAGAATGTAAGAGTACGGAGCCTGAAGAGCATACAAGACGGCTCTGAGCTCGAGCACATTTATGTGAAGAGTCTGCTCGAGTCTGGACCAGGAGCCCTGAGTCCTGTGAGAGCCTAGATGGGCTCCCCAGCCCTCTCCTGAGGCATCTGTTTTCAATGTTTGAGAGGGGGGTTCGATATAGAAGGGAACTCCCCGGCAAAGGTTCTCTTGCACCATCCACCATTGCAAGTCCATGACCATGGGATCGGAGACTAAAACCTCCTGGTCTAGGTCATCCAGGGTCTGGTCTCACTGGGACCAGAGCGTCCACTGAGAGATCTTCATATGGAGCAGAGCACGAGGGACTGTCGGGATAGCAGCCGCCATGAGCCCGCAGAGGCGAAGAACTGACCCGGCACTGACCCTTTTGCGACTGGACAACAGACTTGCTTGAGCCTGGAGGGTATCCACCCTGTCCGGAGGCAGAAAGGCCTTGCCGACTGCCATGTCCAGGATCGCCCCGATGAACTGGAGTCTTTGGCAAGGGACCAGATGGGACTTGGCCTGGTTGATGGTTATACCCAGGCTGGTGAAAACCTGCAGGGTAAGGGAAAGAGCGTAGAAGTACCTCCCTGGACGGGGCCACCAGGTGCCAGTCGTCCAGGTACGGGAATACCTGCACTCCCTGGGTACGCAGTTGGGCCGATACCACTGAAAGACATTTGGTAAACACTCGGGGAGCCAAGGAAAAACCAAATGGGAGAGCCTTGAATTGGTAGTGGTCCCCCTGAAACAAAAACCAAAGGAATTTGCAGTGGGAAGGGCGGATGGGGATGTGCCGGTAGGCATCCTGCAAATCTAAAGCGCACAGCCACTGTCCCTGCCGAAGAAGTGGCAGAAGGCTCTGCAGGGAGAGCATTCTGAAGCGTTTGTACTCCACGAACATGTTCAGGGAGTTGAGGTCTATAATAGGCCTCACATTTCCCATCTTCTTTGGAACTAGGAAGAATTGGAAATAGTAACCTGTCCCCCAAAGATGGGTGGAGAATGGCTCTAACACCGCCTTCGAGAGAAGGGAAGAAATTTCTTCCAGGACCAGAGGAAGATGTTCCGGGGAGTAAGACAACTTGGGGGTGGTCTTCTGAGCGGTTTCTGCAGAAACTCGATTGAGTGTCCTGCTGCTATCAGTTGGAGCACCCAAGTATCCGATGTAATCCTCTTCCAACCCAGTAGATGGAAGGAGAGCCTCCCTCCTACTGGTTCCTCTGGAGTGTCCAGAGGCTGTGGGAGAGGGAAGGAGTCAGGAGGTGTGGGGCAGTCTTGGTTGCCGGAGGGGCCCGACGTTTGTTGGCCCACTTGCCATGAGGTTTCGCTTTAGGTCGAGAATGTCTACGAAAAGGGCGACGCTGTCCCTGAGGGGGCCTGTACAGAGAATCAACAGACTTGAGTGCAGTACCCTTCACCTGCAGGTTGGTGATGATGTCCTTGATATCACCGCCGAACAGCACCGAACCCCTGAAGGGCGCATCCTGAGTTGCGAATTGCACTTCAGGGATCAAGCCTGACACCCGGAGCCAGGCATGATGCTGAAGACCTACGGCGAAAGCCGAACTCCGACCAGCTGCGTCCACTGCATCGTACGTGGCACGAAGCATGCGCCGACTGACCGAACGAGCAGATCAGACAAGATCAGCCACTTCCTGTGTGGTCTGGGACTCAGGAAGGGAGTCCAATTTTGATTCCACCCGACTCAGGATCGTCTTCTGGTAGTCCCCCACATGTGCGACATAGTTCAGGGCCCTAACCCCCGGGAGGAAGAAGCGTACACCTTCTTTCCATACTGGTCCAGAAGTCGGGATTCCTTGTCAGGTGGAGATAAGCTGAGATGTTTTGGGTTTGCCGAACTGCCAAGAGCGGCGCTAATCATGACCAAGTCGGCCTTGGGGTGTGTATTCAAAGAATCTACACCCTCAGGAGCCTGGTATAGCTGGTCCGCCTTCCTCGGAAGGGGGGCTAACGCGTACGGTTGCTTCCAAATAGTGGAAACAAGGTCCGCGTGAGGCTCAGTCCAGGGCGGAATCAATGTCGGAGCGGTCTTGGGCAGAGCCAAGTGGGCAGTGAGTTTCTTACGCTGTGGATCTGGCTCCAGAGATTGCCACTGATGAACTTCCTGGATCTTTCTCAGCAACTCCAAAAAGGAAGGACCCTCCGGAGGAGACTTCGGAGGAGTCCTCGGCCTGGGACGATCTGGTGTACGTGGCTCGTCATCAGGATCGGAGCATCCCTGAGTCTGAGTCAGAAATCTCCGATGAAGAGAAGGAAGACTCCTCCCGATGCGGGGAATGAACAATCCCCTTGGGAAGCCCTCGGGGAAGCGTGCCCTCCCCATTCCTGGCGCCCGAGGGTTCCCCGCTGGTGTCAAGTAAGAGGGAGGGAATCTCCTGTCTCCGGTATAGGGGATCCTGTACAGGGTCCGGTGCCGGCAGATGGCTCTCCACCTCCCTGGTGAGCTGAGCCTTTGCTTCAGCCAACCAGGCAGCCAGTCTCTCCTTCAAATCCACCGGCGGCTGTGGTGGGGGAGGAGGAAGAGATGGGGGGGATACGGATACTGAGGGTATCTGCAAGGTGAGCATCTGTAACCCGACGGTGGAAAGCCCAGCATCGGGTATTGAAATGACGAATAAAGAGGGGCTGAGTACTACGGCGTCTGATACTGTGGTTCCCGGTAGGATGGTACCGGACGGATTAAGTGGGGTTGGATACCCGGGTGCCAGGGCTCTGACGGAGCAGAAGGCCCTGCAGGTGGGCCAGGTAAAGGTGGCCCCACAGGCATCAGACCTGGCACTGGAGTGGCGTCCGGCAAAGGGACGTCAGCTGGTGTCGGATAGGCCGGTGTCGGAGCCGGCGTCCAAGGGTTCGGCGTCGGGGGTCCAGTCCTGTAGGAGAGAGCCCTGACATCAGCATGCCTAACTCCTCTGTGTCGTCCGGGGATGGCGGGTTCAAATTCCTGGGGTCCAGCAGAGGAGACACGGGAGCCTCGGCAGGCAGCGGTAAGTGCTGCGGTGAGCCTGGGACGTCGGACTGGTCCAAGGGGTCTGACATAGGCCCTTTCGCTGGGCGTTCGTCGGAGGGGCCGATGTCCGGCTTACCAGAAGGAACCAGGTGGGCGTTGGAGGAACCGGCGTCAGACTTATCGGAACCTAGGCCCAACAAGGGTCACGTTGGGAAGCGACCTTAGCCCAGGCGTGGGGACCGTCGCGCCGAAGAAGCAGGCGTCTTATCGGCCCTGTCCGGCGAGACGCCAGTAGCACCGGCATCCGCTTAACGGACCTCGCCGACCCAGAGGGCAGAGTGGTAGCGGTCTTCCTGGGAGAGGCAGCCTCCTTTGCCCTGGAGGCACCCAAGGGGCCCCGGGCGCGAGCCCAACGGGAGGGGCGACACCGTCTTGGACACAGCGAAGATGGCCGTCGAGGAATGGTCCCCCGGAGGGGACGTTACCTTGAGAATGGCGACTCCGGCCGGAGTAGCAGAAACCGTGGAGGTGGAGTCCCAGTGCTTCTCTTTCTTTTTCTTATGGCCTTCGGGCGAAGTGGAAGCCTGCCTTAGTTTCTTCAGCTCCTTCTCCAAGCAAGCCATCTTTTTCTTCAAAATGTGGGCCTCCATTTTTGGGTGGCTGAGTTGAACTGCTGGCAGTGCTGGCACTTCTCCACGGGGTGGTCCAGGCCTAAGCAGAAGAGGCACAGGGAATGACCGTCCTTATGCGGCAGCTGGGAACCGCACGAGTCGCACTTGTTCTTATCCGATTCGGAGGGCGTCGGGGACAACATACACAGCCATTAAGTGAGGAAAAAACAAGAAAAACGGCAGATAAATTCGGTAAACTAGACCGACGCAAGACTGACGAGCAAAGGAACTTTACTGCGAGGCACTTTCGCAAGTCGACTGCAGGAAAGAACTGGAAGGTGGGTATGGGGGACCGCCCCTTTATACTGACATCGCATGATGTCGGTCACCTGACGTCGGGGCTGTCCCCCACCAGACACTGCTAGCTAGAAATATTTCTGTGAGGTCCTGACGAGTCAGTCCTATACGTAATTACCTACTGCAGGAGCCCTCTCGAAGTAAGATCTGTTGTTTTGTTTTTTTTTCCCAACTTGTGTCCTTACTCCAATTTCCATGTCCCCCTTCGTTCCGCTCTGCAGACCAGCTCACTCGCTCACTTTCCATCTCCTGTGACACATGACTCCAACAAAACCACCTTCACTCTCTTTCTCCCTCTTCCATGAAATCCCCCCGCATCAGACCTTTACGCTGTCCCCAACTACCACAAATTCAAACCTGGAAGTTCAGGCTGAGCGATGGCAGGACAGAGGAACCAAACAAAGAAAGCAAGAAATATGGGCTTTAAAATGTATACAATAAAAGCCTATGAATAAGCCTTGGATGTGACAAAAAAAAAAATACCCTTCATGCACGCTTTTAGTGTTGCTGTCGCTCTCAAACATGAGACCGTCATGGTCACAGACAAAGTAATCCTTATACCTACTTGCCAGCACTGACCTCCCATACCTCGATGGGAGAAAGCAATTCATGTACCTGCTGTACCAACATGCGGGAGAACCAAACTATAAAAACTGTAACACTAAAAATATGACAGCGGAAGTCTCATACAATCTGAGGTGTGTGTGTGTTTGGGGGAGACATTATTCTACCTAGCAGGGAATTATTTTTTGTGACCGAGTTGTAAATTCAATAAAAATGATTAAAAGTGGGGAAAAACTTTATTAAAACTCTATTTCTCTGTACGTTTGTCACAAAAAAGTAAGGGGACATTGTATAATTGCAATAATCACTCCAGGGTGTGGAAATGCCGTGGGTAAATCCCAGCATGACCCACACCCTGTCATGGTTTATTGCTTAAATAATAAAGTTACACGATACACAATTAAGAGGAAGCACAGCAATCAAGTAGTGCAAAGCATAGCATATCTAAAGCAACAGTTCAGCACAGTGCGACTGGCACAAATGTGAGGGAGGGAAGGGGGATGAAAGTACAACTGGGATAAGCCAGAGAGTGACAGAGAACCAACGAATCATGGCGGGGGGGGGGGAGGCAATATGGGGAGAAGCAGTGAGACTAGCCTAGGATCAGCGGCAACTGCAGGAGTGAGCAGTGAATTCACAGTGGAGGGATTTTAGTGATAGGGAAGAGGGAGCACTGTAAATAGCAATGAGGAGGATGCTCCAACGTTTGGGGAAGGAGAAAAAAGCCTGACCAACAGAAGATTTTATGGGGGGTGAGGGGAGAGAGAGCAGGAGTCAGAGCTGCAGAGGATGTAGGAGGTGGAAAAAGGGGAGGAAAGGTAGCTGGGGAGGAAACCAAGCCAAAATTTGAAAACAAAGGTAGTACAATGAGTGAGGCCCCTGGCGTCAAGGGAAGGCGAGGAGAGGGAGGAATACAAGGAACAGTGTTGGGTTCTGGGAAGGCAATCAAGGACAGACCGTCAGCAGTAAAAGAGGGGATCCAGCCTCATAAGGGTGGACTTGGGAGCAGTGCTATATACAATGTAACCATAATCGAAGCTAGGTAGAATCATTTTCATGACAATCTCACTACAGGCAGAAAGCGAGATACTTGCTTTGTTCTCGTGAAGTGCCACAAGTTTAGGGTGCTGCTTCTAAGGGATAGCATCCACATGAGTAGAGAAGTCAAGATGAGAATCCAACCATACCCTGAGGTATTTAAACGGGGAGACAGCCTTGATCACAACACCATCAAGCGTCTGAAAGGAGAGGGCAGGGGAGAGCTTGACAAGTCTCTGCACTGCACCAAAGGTCATGTAGACACCTTTTTTTTTTTCTTTTTTTTCTTTCAGTAGTCAAAGACAGCAAGGCAGAGGAACCAGAAGTTTAGAGAACCTCTCTAACATCATGTTTCCTAAACCTTTAGGTTCTCCTTTCTCCATCACATCAGGCTGTTATTTTCTCACTGCCATCAGCGCTACAATCTGTATTGAAATTAACAATATGCATCCGATGGTCATACATAGCAATGTGACGGCAGAAAAGGACCGCCAGGCCCACCCAGTCTGCCTAGTGTGCCTAGCATCTACTAGGCTTCTGTTGTGCTCCCCCAACCTTGATACAGTAACCCCTTGTGTTTATCTCAAGCCCTTTTGAACCCCCCCACACTCTTCTCATCCACCACTACCTGAGGCATCCCATTCCAGTTGTTCACCTCCCTCTCAGTGAAGAAAAATTTCCCGCAGTTTCCCCTAAAATTCCCCCACCTCAATCTGAAAGTCATGACCCTTCGCCCTCGGCCTCTCCAACTGGAAAAGGTTCTTCATCGGTACCTTATTTATACCCTTGAAGTACTTAAAAGTCTCTATCATATCCCCCCCACTCCATCCTCTGTTCCAGAGAGTACATGCCCAAGTCCTTCAGCCTCCCTTCATATGGCAAGTGCTCCAGTCCCTGTACCATCTTTGTTACCCTCCTCGGAACTCTCTCCACCCTCTCTACGTCCTTTTTGAGGTAGGGCCTCCAGAATTGGACCCCATACTCCAGGTGAGGCCTAACCAGTTGTGTGTAAAGGGGAACTATGACTTCCCTCTTCCTACTGGTGATCCCTCTCCTTATGCAACCTAGTGTTCTGCTTGCTCTTGCCACTGCCCCTGCACACTGCCTCCCCATCTTCAGGTATTGTGATATAATGATGCCTAAATCCTTTTCTTCCTCTGCTACCTGTAGGAGTCTACCTCCCACTGAATACTCTGCTCTCCCATTTTTTTTTTGCCAACATGCATAATCTTACACTTATCTGTACTGAACGACAATTTCCACTCTTTGGCCCAATCCTGCAGCTTCCCCAGGTCCCTACGCATCCTATCCACCCCCCTTGCAAATCCACTCTATTTCTGACTTTTGCATCATCCACGAAGAGACTCATCCTCCCCTCCAGCCTAACTGCTAGATCCCCTATAAAGATATTAAACAGAAGAGGTTCCCTTGGGAGCCCCAGTGATGACATTTGACACCCCTTAGACGGCCCCATTTACCACCACCCTCTGCAACCAGTTTCCAACCCACTTAACTACCACCTCCCCTAGTCCCAAACAGGCCATTCTGTACAATAGTCTCCTGTGTGGCACCGAGTAGAACGCTTTTTTGAAATCAAGGTAAGCCACATCCACCGAGCCCCCCGAACCACCGCCCTAGTGACCCAGTCAAAAAACTCTGTTAGGTTTGTTTGACACGATCTGCCCTCTGTGAACCCATGCTACCCCGGGTCCTTAAGACCATTTGTCTCTAGGTAACTTTTAATTCTGTTCCTGAGCAACTTCTCCATGAGCTTCCCAACCACAGAAGTCAAACTCACTGGCCTGTAGTCGCCCACCTCCTCCTCCATCCCCCCAACCTTGTGTATGGGAATTACATCTGCACACTTTCAATCCTTTGGCACGTCCCCTGATTTTAAGGAGTTATTTAACAATTTCACCAGGGGAACAGCCAGCACCTCTCTCAGTTCCCTCAAGACCCTTGGATGCACCCCATCAGGTCCTATGGCTTTATCAACCTTCAAGACCCCGAGCTCCTGTAATACCTCCCCTTCCTGAAATTGGCTCACGTCCACTCCCTTTCCTATAGTCCCTGCCGCTCTTGAGCTGCCATCTTCCCATTCTGCCTCTTCGTGAAAACTGAACCGAAGTATTTATTTAACAGTGTAGCCTTCTCCTGGTCCCCCACCACCCTTTCCCCTGCCCCGTTTTTCAGGCTGGGAATCCTCTTCTCCGTTTTCCTTCTTTTTTCCTATATATCTAAAGAAGGTCTTGTCCCCTTTCTTAACCGCCTTGGCGATGCTCTTCTCCGTCCTTGCCTTTGCTCACCTGACCACTCTGCCCACCTCGTATGTCTCCCAATCCTCCCCCCCGGCGTCTTTTTGAACCTCAGAAAGGCTGACCTTTTAGCCCTGATGCAACCCTCCATTTCCTTGTTGTACCACAGTGGTTTCCTTTTCCTCCTATTCTTGCTGACCCTCTTTGCATAGAGGTCCGATGCTTCCACTATGACCCTCTTTATAGTATCCCATGTGTCCTGAACCCCCACCCCTTGCTGCTCCACTGCTTCCAAAGCCTTTCTAACATTTTCCTCATTCTTCTTGAAATCTGCACAACTGAAATCAGTAACCTTCACCTTGGACCTGTTTGGGGCTCTTGTTGTGCGGACCATGAACCACACGGTGCTATGATCACTGGCACCAAGGTTTCCCCCACCACTAGTTCCCCTACCCTGTCCCCATGAGTTAGTATCACATCTAACACTGCCCCCCCCCAGTCGGTACCTGAACCAATTGTTTGAGGAGGCAACTTGAAGGGACTCCAGTATCTCCCTGTTTTTAGTGGATGCTGCCGACCAGATGTTTCAAACCATGTCCAGCATATTAAGGTTCCCCATCAGCAGCACCTCCCTTTTTTTCTGACAGCCTCAGAATTTCCTCCAACAACTGTTTGTCCACTTCTTCTTGTCCTGGTGGCCTGTAGACTACTCCTGCCCGGACTACCTCTCCCCTCCCCGTGGTTAAGGAGACCCATATGGCTTCTCCACTCCCTCATCAAGCGCCTCTCCCCCGCTTTCCGACCCTATCCCTCCTAAATGGTGTATACCCTGGAATGTTCATGTCCCAATCCTGCCCTATATGGCACCACAACTCCGTGATCCCCACCAAATTCAGTTCCGGGACCTTGTTTCCCAGGCTCCTAGCGTTATCACAATTATATTGCTCCCCCAACTTTTGAGACAGTTTTAACTTGTAAATATTGTAAGTGCTTGCTATCTATGTGAAATGTACCATGTTTGAGACATTTGTAAATTGTAAATACTGTAAATTCTTGCTATCTATTGTCAGAATTAGTTTAGTTGCCATAAGACTTGGTTGGTCCGAAAGCAGAGACACCGTTTTCTTTTTGTAACATCTATGTTGGTCCAATAAAATGTATCAAACCATCTGCTTCTGGATTTGCTATCTACTGTGAAATGTACAAATTTACCCCCTTCTCCCAGGATGCTCCCGGAAATGAGCATTTTGCTCAGCATGCATTCCTGGTGAAATGTTTCAATAAATAAAAAAAACCTTGTCATATGTGTACACATCAATGGACACAGAGGAGCATGCAATGGAAAAATGGAAAAGGCAAAAGACGGATCCTTGGGGGATGCCAGAGAAGATAAGGACAGGAGGGCAGATGACAGCACCAATACAGACAGCTTGGGTTATTCTCAAGGTATGAGTGAAACCACTCAGCAGAGGAGGGGGCACAGAGGACAGCCACTTTTAGATTGTCCAGGAGGATGGGATGGGCAACAGTGTCAAAGGCTTTGGCCAGATCGACAAAGATGGTAGAGGTGACCAGCCCCTGGTCCATGCCAGAAAGGATGGAGTCCATGAGCCTACGGAGGGAAGGGGTGGTGGACTAGTATTTCCTGAGGCCATACTGGCAGGGAGTGAACAAGGAGGAGTTGGCAAGGAAAGGAAGAGTTCTCTTTGAATTTTAAACGTTTCAATACTGAACAGCCTAGACTGAAATTTTAGCTTTTGTTGACAGGGAAAGGAAGACTGGACAATACTGCCTATTTTCAGCCTCATGGTGGGGGGGGGGGGGTGCAAACCAACCGAAATTCACCTAGATTAAGTGGCTGGTGGTATTTTAGTGAATGAGGTAAAATTTAGCCCAGAAACCAAGAAAATTCATCTACTCTTTTTCAGAAGTGCCATAGGATATTTTACATCCATTTTAACAACTAACGGAAAAGGCAAACAGGACCTCAGTTTGATCCTTCTGGCCAAAAGGTAGACGTATTATGAAATGAGCCACACTGCCTGAATTACTGCATTACTGAACTATAAGTTTGTTTGTTTTTACTTTCAGTTTATGCTGCCTCTCTAAGCTGACATCTGGCCACACACCTTCCGGCTCCTGCATTTCCCCAACCCCATCACCCCACCTCCTCTTACGGACTTGCTTTTCCCATGTTTCCCTCACAGCTCGTCCCCCCACAATGGGGCCCTCAGGCTCGGCAAGGTCCCTTGAAGACAACCATGTAACGTTGCCAAGAGAGAGCCAAGTCAGTGCATGCGGGGTCTGCAGGCCATCATTCTGCTCTGCCATGGGTCCTTTATTTCTTCCCTTCCACATGGACACACCAGATGAGAGAAGGCGTGTGCACACAGTGTGCAAAGCCCCTCCGCAACCAATCGGTGTTCCCCCATCCCTGCAACATTACCTGTGGTCACCCAGGTGACGGTCATGCAGTAGCAGTGGCCTCCCTCCCTCTCCAGAGGTAGAGAGCATCCTCCGAGATGCTTGATCCCCCCTGCCCCCCCCCCCCCCAAACTCGGGCTTGCTTCTAAACCTGGGTCACAGTGTCACGAGCAACAGCGCTACTACTGCATCAACGAGCCACCCTTACTTTGTTTTTAACACTAATGTATTTATTTGTGTAACCCCCTTGTTACCCGGGGTTACTAGAATCCCAGTAAGACCTAGTGGTAGGCAGGGAAGGCAGCTTGCGAAACTCCAGTTAAATGGGTTTCACACTGTCTCACTCTGTTCTCAGTCTCAGCTGGGACTGAGGGATAACATCATCATAGAACTGTCGCAGCTGCATGAGCCACAATGGAATCTGCAGCAGGGAGTTGGAGTAGAATGTTGGGAGGATTGAAAGGTAGTCTGTAGGTCAGTTGGAGTTTGGAGCTTGCTGTGAAAGGAGCAGAGCAGCTCTGTGTTAGGCTTTTGGAGCCTCAGCCCTGACATAGGGCTACATTTAGGAAAAAGGTGTGTGTTTCCACCTAAAGAGAGACACAGAGCTAATTTTAAAGTGGTGGAGACTGCTGAATCAGGTCTCAGTGCTCCATCCCTCAAGGGATGGGGCAGGAAAGGTTGTCCTGCATACTCCAGGGGCAACCCCCTGGTTTTCTGCTAGTGGAGAAGCTGCCTATTTGGTCCAAGAGTTTTGGGAAACAAGAAGATTTCGTGAATCGCCTGTGGGGCACCTGCAACCGGAGGGTGAGTTTCTGCTCTTTCTAAAGGGCCCGTGTTTTCACCCTGGGACTTGTGTGATAGTGGGGATTGGACTACTGAAGTAGTGGGAGGCCTAGAGTAATAGTTTTAGCCAAAAGTAAAAGTATGTTCAAGTCCAGCACATAGGGAAAGTCAAGACATGTAGAGGAGATGTGACATACGTCTACCCAGTAATCTACATTGCCAAGCTTTCAGAAAAGAGTTGTTTAGTTTCCAGAGAAATGGCCGGGTATGGATTGTGGGAGCTGGAGGTGGGACCCCCCATCTTTAGTAACCAGGTCCACCTCTCGGATTTGCTCTGTGGTTTCTACTTGCCTCATGCACTTGGCCAGTGATGAGGGAAGTACCCAGATGTGGGACTGGAAGAAGAATTCCTCTAGGAGTCGAAGAGGCTCTAAGGTGGTTTGAGGAGCCACCATTTGGAAAACTGGTTTATTTCCCAAAATGGACGCGGATCAAGTGGCCGGCGGGGAGCAGGCAGTGGAAAACAAGTAGTGTACAAATTAGGGCTGTGTACCCAAAGCTGCGTGCAAGTCCAGGCTGTGTGCCTGGTGGGTTCAGAGCCTGAGGGCTGGAAATGTGAAGAAGTGTTCTGTTGTCTCAATCTGCATTACCAGGAATGTAGCCCCTGGGGAGTCCGTCTATGCTTTGTTTGTTCAGCTTGGATGTGAATAAAAGCCACACTGTAGAATCCCATTCCTGGTTCTGGACATTACAGTTATTGCTTCCTGTGTTCAGATTTACTTGGGTGCCCCTTTGCAGAGTAGCCAAACGTAGGCCCCCTGTGCCAAGTAACCTTATCCTCCCCGAACCCAGTCCCCACCAGGTACTGCTGTCAGCTTCAACAGCATGCCACCTGTCGTTTAGCAAAAAGGCAGGGGTGAGGGGTTACATTTGCATGTCTCAACACATACAAAATCATGTACACTGGTAAAAGGGCAAGCCTGAGGGTCTGATTCAATTTGAAGTCCAAGACTTACGGTGTGTTCACATGACTTACCCCATTTCTGGTTGTGTTGTGCTGCAGGCTGCTTTGTTCAAGCTACAGTGATGCAGCTCCCATTCATGCAGCTGCCCCCTACATTGGTGAAACTGACCTTTAGGTGTTTTGGCCAAACCTCTGTGGGGCGTAAGCAACAGCGTTCAATGCAGTTTGTAGCTCAATATGGAACTCCAAATCCCCATAAAAGCAGAGCACCACAACTACTTTAAAAGCAACTGAGTTTAAAAGTTATTGTGACAAAGCCACAATATAATTAGCTGAAGTGTGGCGGGGGGGGGGGTCCCTTATTAGGCACATACATAGTGCAAAGATGGGTGTTTAAAACAGAAAACACAGCTCCCTGAAACAAGTACTGAAATTATTGAAACTAATATCAGCTAACAAGAGTTCTGGAGGAGTCAGCCTTGAACCCAGATTTTTCAAGTTAACTGCTGCTTATATTTATAAACCATTGACTAAAGTGTTTAATCTTTCCCTCATAACTGGACAGTTTCCCAGCCAGTGGAAACAGACAATAATCAAGCTAATATTTAAGGGTGGTCTGCTAAGTGACTTGGATGGCTATCAACCAATATCTTTATTACCATCCTTGGGAAAACTTCTAGAGAAGATTGTCAACAAACAGCTTTCTGAGTTCCTCCACTCCGCTGGTCTTCGGTCCCCTGAGCAGCATGGCTTTCCAAAGTATCATGATTCAGGGATGGTCTTGGCCAGGTTCACCAACCACATCGGTGGAGCAATGGAAGAGGGTAAGCTCACTGGCGCTGTGTTCTTGGACCTGTCCAAGGCCTCTAACCTGGTCAATCATCACGTGCTGCTCAGGGGGCTGAGAAGCCTTGGACTGGTGGACTCACCTTGCAACAGGTTCAACAGCTACTTGGCTGACCGCCCGCCCTCTGAGGGTAAACTTATCAGAGTGTTTTGTCTGGCTGCAGAACTATGGAGTTAGAGGTGCTCCATGGTTCCATCCTGGGGCCCAGTCTATTCTCCTTATTTGTTGATGAGTTACTTTCTCTATTAGAGAAAACAGATATTATTATGTATGCTGATGACATAATCCCTTACAGCAGTTCACCCTCAGTGGAAACCATAAATTCAAACCTCAATATTGACTTCTAGGCTTTGGATCTCTGGCTCAGGAGATATCATTTGCTCTTGAATAGTAAGAAAACAAATAGCATTTTATTTGGATCCAAGCCAAGGTTGGCTAAGAGCAAACCACTTGTAGTACAGGATTCCTCTGGGGTTTGACATGAGCAGGTCACCCAGTTTAAATATTTGGGGATCTTATTGGATCCATGTATTACCCATTTCCCTCCACATAAAGTTGACCAGCAGAGAAATTAACCAGAGGCTGGGTGTCTTGTTCAGGTTGCAGAATTTCTTGACTGCACAAGCCAGACTGGTGGTTGCAAAAGTGTTTTATTGTCAATGTTGAATTATAATTCATCTCTTTTTACTGAATTATCTAACTCAGATATGTCCCTACTTACTACTACTTTCAATGCAGTTTGTAGGTTCGCTTTAAAATTACCTTATCAAACACACCATTGCACTTTATTGCAATTAAAAGGTTGGTTACACCCAAAGCTAAATTGTTAATATAACCTAAATTGCCTAACCAACAATGTTTTAAGACTGGGGACCAATTCTCCCTTATCCTCAATATATTATTTTAAGAAGGCTCTAATGAAATACCTAAACTTGTCCCAAATACGAGTACAAGAATGGTTATGCATGCTTTCTCAGTCTGTGCAGCAATTAATTGGAACAACTTACCAGGGTCCTTACAACATGGCCTAGGACATGATACTTTCAAAATGCATCTTAGGAAATATCTTAGCAAACTGAAATGTGAATGTTTTAATGAAAAATTATATTGTCGTGTGTAATAGTGTTATTGTATGTGTTATGTTATAGTTTATTGTTTTCTGTAACATCTTTATTATTTACAGCCCCGGGTTGTGTACGAAAAAGGGCCTTGGCTCATTAGGCTAACCTGGTTAACAAACGTTTAAATAAAATTTAAAAAAAAAAATGGAAGGAGAGGCAGACTGTCTTCCTGAAACCCATGTGCTAAATCACCTGGCACCACTGTCAATGTTGCCAGCTGATTGCCATGCATAACACTTAAACCCACACAGTCCAAGAAGAAAAAATTACTCACCTTAGTAATTATGTTTCTTCTAATGGAGTCTTGCTGTATTCTGACTATTGCAGTTAGCTCCAGCACTTGAACTGCCCTGGAGAGTAAAGGGTTAAAATTCTATGCAAGGCATAGAACGCTGAGCTCGTGCTCAGTTGAGAACTCTGCAGCACTTTGAAACCAAATCGTCAGATTCTTACACTCTAAAACTCATTGACTTTAATAGTGTGAAAATTGTAAAATTTCTACTAGCCAACTGGCAACAGAACTTTTAGATCCCAAAAGAAGACAAGTCAGGAAACCCAAAAACCAGGTAATAAAGCATAACGAATTCTTAATTAATCAACACAAAGCACCCCACAAAAACAGAAAGTGTGCTGAATACACCCCTTGGGTGCAACACTGCACCTGCCCACCCACTTTCCAAAAACAGGTTCTGAGAGGGGAGGCAGGGAGGGAGGTCAGAATACAGCAAGACTCCATCAGAAGAAACATAATTACTAAGGCGAGTAATTTTTTCTTCAAACAACATGAAGTCTTGCTGCATTCGGACTATTGCAGACTACCAAGCAGTACCTCCATGGAGGAGGGACAGAACCTACTTTGGGAATAGGCTCTAAAGTACTGCTGTGCCAAACCTTGCATCACTCCTAGCCTGGATATCCAGAGAGTAATACTTGGTGAAGGTATGAACTGTTTTCCAGGTGGCTGCTTGGCACATCTCTAACAAAGGAATATCCCTGGCCGCAGCCAGAGGTGCAACTGTACTTCTAGTGGCATGAGCCCTCAGGCCTGAGGGTGGAATTTTTTCCAGTTTCTCACAGCAGAATTGGAAACAGGACACAATCCACCTGGCACCAGTTCTCTTGGTGGCAGGTTTGCCCTTACCTACTTCCCCATAAGTGAGGAACAACTGGAGGGAGTCAAACCTGTGACCCTTTATACATTCTATGTAGTAACTAACGACTCTTAACATCTAAACTGTGCAACCTCCACTCTCCTGAGGAAGTATGATCAGTGAAGAACACAGGAAGAGACACAGACTGGTTTAAATGGAAATCAGAAACCACTTTGGGTAAGAACCTTCTATTGGTTCTAAGAACCACCTTATCTCTATGGAATGAAATTAAGTCAGGTTCAACTGACAGAGCTTGCAATTTGCTGATACGTCTGGCAGAGGTAACTGCAACCAAAAACACAGTTTTCCAAGTCAAGTACTTGAGCTCTGCTGAGGACATAGGCTCAAAAGGGGGTTGCATAAGCTGAGCAATGCAAATATTCAAATCCCAAGCGGGATTGGTATGAAGCAATCCCTTAAAAAATTTACAGAATACAGGGTGAGATGACAGGGAAGAAGGCTTTCCCACTGAGAGAAAAGCAGAAACAGCTGACAAATGTACTCTGGTGAGAGTAGCTGGTCTAAGGCCTAGGCCATTAAGATGAACCATATAATCCAGGACTGTAGCTAGATCAGCAGTGTCTGGAGATATGCACCTCCTGGCACACCAAATGCTGAATCTCTTCCATTTGGAGTTATAAGTTTTTCTGGTAGCAAGCTTCCGAGAAGCCTTGAGAATATCTAAAACCCCTTTGGACAGATGTACTGTAAGTCTGCATATTCTAACTCTACAAGAGCCATGCCTTGAGATTTAGGGATCTCAGATTGGGGTACCAAATCCTCCCCTGAGAGGAAGTTAACAGGTTGCAATTCCTGGGAAGAGACAGAGGGAGATGGACTACCAGGGACAGCAACAGAGGGTACCAAGGTTGCCTGGCCCAATCCAGAGCAATCAGAATCACTTTGCAAGATTGTGACCTTATCTTGACAAGAACTTTGAAGAGCAGAGGAAAAGGAGGGAAGGCATACAGGAATCTCCCTTCCCATTCCAAAATCAGAGCATCCAGAGGGACTGAGCCCAAGACTGGCGGTCTGCAACAAAACAGAAGAAGTTGGTGATTGTCTGGGGCTGCAAAGAGATCTACCTCTGGAGTGCCCCACCTTGAAAAGATGGCTTTCAACACCAGAGGGTCCAGGGACAATTTGTGATTTCCCTGGGAGATCCTGCTCAGTGCATCTGCTAGCACATTGTCCTTCCCTACAAGGTGAACTGCCACCAGGGAGGTCTGCAAAAAATAAGCCAGGTACCACAATTTCATGGATTCCGTGCACAAGGCCATGGACCGAGTGCCTCCCTGCTTGCTGATGTACCACATGGTGATAGTGTTGTCCGTCCTGACCTGAACCACCTTGTTCTGCATTGACTGAGAGAAAGCTTGCAAGGCCAGAAATACTGCCCTGAGCTCCAGCAGGTTGATATGAAGGAGGGATTCCTGAGGGGACCACAGTCCCTGGGCTACGAGAGCTCCCGGATGGGCTCCCCACCCCAATAGAGAAGCATCTGTGGTAAGGACCGCAGAGTGAGTCTGAGTGACAAAAGGAACTCCTTGCCTCAGATTGTTCAGGTCCTTCCACCACTGAAGGGCCTGGATAAGATTCTGAGTAACCGGAACTAGTTTGGTAAGAGGATCTTTCCTTTGGGACCAAAAAGCCCTCATGAAACTGCATGTCCCTCATCTGAAACCTGGCCCCTCGGACCACTGCTGTGGAAGCTGCCATGTGGCCCAAAAGCTGAAGAAAATGCCTCGTTGGTCGAGAAACCAGAGGGAGGAAAGAAGAAGCCAGTTGTGAAATGGCTGTTGCACTTCAGAGGAAGGAAATCTCTTGCTTTGACCGTATCCTGCTCTGCTCCTATAAAGGTGAGAAGCTGTACAGGCTCAAGAACTGACTTGGAAAGATTGAGAAGAAAACCCAGGGAAGTGAGAACTTGTTGGGTCACTAGCAGATCTGACTTGACTTGGTCTGGGGACCGGCCCACAATGAGCCAATCATCCAGATATGGAAAGATGGAAATCCTTTTTCTTCTTAAAAAGGCCACCACTACTGCCAGGCACTTTGTGAACACCCTTGGGGCTAAAGTTAGGCCAAAGGGCATTGCTCTGAACTGATAATGGCCTGAGGGCAATTTGAACCGGAGGTACTTTCTGTGGGAGCACCTGATGGGAATGTGAAAGTAGGCATCCTTGAGGTCCAGGGAGGCTAGCCAGTCTCCTGGCCTTAGAGAGGGAAGAGCTGCTCCCAGAGTCACCATTTTGAATTTTGGCTTTAAAAGATGTTTGCTCCGGTATCTTAAGTCTAGGATGGGTCGCCACTCCCCTGTCTTTTTTGGGGTAAGAAAGTATCTGGGAGTACAGACCTTTGCCCCTGTATAGGGTAGGAACTCTCTCTATGGCTCTTAAGGCCAGTAGAGACAAAACCTCTGCCTCTAGAGCAAGGGTTTCTGATATATTTGCAGGTGGAAAGGATATGGCCCTCATTTTCTGAAAATTTTTGAAACTGAGAACCAGTCCCTAGCTTACTACCTCCAGGACCCACTTGTGTGAGGTAACAGACATCCAGTCCTGGACAAAGTAATCCAGCCTGCCTCCTACCGGAATGGGGGAGTCAACCCGGGCTGATACATCAGGGTGTCTGCTTGGCAGGAGCCTTAGGCTGAGGAGTGGATGCAGCCCTGCTCATTCCCCTTCTGCCTCTCCCTCTAAAGAACCCCCTCTGAGAAAAGGGAGAAGAGGCCTGTGCTTGGTAGAAAGGCCTGTGAAAAGGCCTGCCCCTAGCTTGCTGCCTTTGAGGAGTTGCCTGCCTCTCTTTGGCCTGGGCACTCCTATAAGTGGTCCTGTACTCATCCATTTTCTTCATGTAATTCTCTGTCTGCTCCCCAAACAGAGAATTACCCACCACAGGGAAATCCATGGCTTAGCCTGGGTGTCCTGTGAGAGGCTAGTACATCTGAGCCAAGCCATCCTCCGAAGAGCCACAGATGTAGCCATGACTCTTCATGATACATCACTGGAGTCCACAGCAGCATGAAATTGTACCTTTGATGCCTCAATCCCATCAGCAGCCACCTCCTCCAGCTCCTTGGCCAGCTGGGGGGAGGCCTGCTTAGCCAGTGCCAGTACAGTGTCCCACCTGGACTTCTGTTACCTGGCTGTATAGACCATATAGCTAGCCTGACTGAGTCCCAAAAATGATGCCATGTACTGTTTCTTCGCCATGGCATCTATCTTCCTGGAGTCTCTGTCTGGGGGTGTGAAGTCAAGGGAATATTTGCCTTGTCACAGGCTGCAGCCTGCACTACCCCAACATGGCTGCACTGCTGGTAGAAAAACTCTGTATCCGAGTCTGATAAGGTGCACCTCTTGTCCATTCTTCTGTCAACAGGAGGTACAGAGTTAGGAGACCTTAGAATTTTTTGTGTCTGCTTCCCAAAGGACTTATGGAGGGGAACAGACAGTCTCTTGGACGTCCATCATCTCAACAAAATCAGGCTCCTCCTGATCCTCCACAGCCTTCTCCATGGGAAGCTGGAGGGTTTCAGCCACCTTTCTGTAAAATAGATAGTAGGGAGGAGACTCAGGGAGCCTAGGAAGGGAAACACCAGAAGGTCTGTCTGGGGAGATGTCCGGTTCCACAGGCACATCCAGACTTTCACCATCATCACCATCCTCTTCAAACTCCGGTTCATAAAAGTCTTCAGGGGAATAATCTTGAATCGGGGGAACCAACCGAACCAAACCCCTGCCAGAAGGCGCCAGATCGGTTGGAACCGGATGAAGCGATTCAACAATCCGAATCGCTCTGGCTATCTCTTCGGCGGTTGGAACATGAATGTCTGGATCCGAACCGGTCGATTTATCTTTGTGCTTTCTTTTCATAGGAAACGATCCCTCCGGATCGGCTCTCCTCTTGCCCGAAGTATCACCCTGGTCAGAGGGCACCTTCTGGTTCGGTAGGAATCGAACCGGGCTGGCCTTCCGTGTTAGCGGATTTCTCTGCCTCCTTATCCCCAAGTCTACCTAACCTTTTTTCCCTGGTAGACTTAGGGAAATTCTTGCAAATTTGGCAGTCTGAAGTGAGGTGGTCAAACCCCAGACAGTAAACACAGGTGGTGTGGTGATCGGCCTTAGCAAAGACCTCCCCACACACACTACAGTGTTGAAACCCAGTGGGCCTGATTTTTTTCTTGGGTTTCTCAGACATGGCTAACCTAGCAATCTTACCCTTAATTTGGCAACCGCCAGGCAAGACTCCCCTATCAGTTTCTCACCTTGTTACGGGTGTTGGAAAAAAACGTACAAATCACGTTTTTTTTGTTTTTTTTCTAAACCTATACGGACCAGTAATATGACGCTAAAATCTTGCACAAAATGACTTACTAAAGGGTCGGTTCAGCCGAACCAACCGAAAAATACAGCTTTTACAATTTCCGCAAAAGAACTACCTAAAGTACTTACAGTACCGCAGACAGAGTCCTGAACCGACAAAGTGTAATTAATTTAGAAATAATTTCGACTAAACCGACAACTTTAACCGACTTTTTGAACCGAGCAAAGGAGAAATCTCCGGAGCGACTGTTCAGTGAGGCAGTGTAAAGAATCTGACAGTTTGGTTTCAAACTGCTGCAGACAGAGTTCTCAACCGAGCTCGAGCTCAATGTTCTATGCCTTGCATATAATTTTAACCCTTTATTCTCCAGGGCAGTTCAAGTGCTGGAGCTAACTGCAATAGTCAGAATACAGCAAGACTTCATGTTGTTTGAAAAGAGGGTTCTCGGGGAAACGCAACACATATAGACAAATGCCGTCTGAACAGTCCTTTATAGTGGTATTCACAGAGAACTGATCGGAAAAGAAAATGCTGACACCAGGATGGTGAGCTACAGGCTATTCCTAAAAATAGGCCTGGCAGAATCTTGGAGCACCCTTAGTAGTAGTAGTAGTAGTAGTAGTAGTAGTAGAAGAGTGTGTGTGTGTGGTAATTTCTATAAATTTAGAACAGGTTTACACCACATACTTGTTTTTCCCTGCTTATGTTGCAGAGACACAGATTTGATGCAACTAGTCTCCCTTCTGACTTTAAATTACTATGTTAGTAAGTATATGTTAATCATTCTATATTTTTTAACAATCAAACCCAGAAGCTGCAACAAAGCACATCCAACAGCATTTTAAAGCAGCAAACACATGCCTTTTAAGCTTGTTTTTGTGTCAAAGAACTTTGCTAAAAAATCTTTACGATTCTTATACTGAACAGGACTTGTTAAAATAGAGGAACATCATAACCAGAATTAACTTCCCGTGTTTTCTCACACTTCAATTACACAGCATTTGTAACAACAAATTTCTGAAGTTAAACTGTCAGCCTGTTCCAACTCAGAAGGCATATTAAAGGGGGAACAGTCAGTAGTACCATGAGCCTTGACACACCCAACTGTACCGCTGGTCTCATTTTACACTGTATGTGCAAAACCCTTTTTTTTTTTATTAACTTACTGTATACTGTAGTATATTAAATTTTATAAAATGGGCATGTAAAAAGAAGCATTGTGATTGGCCAGAAATGAGGTGTCAAATATGTATTATACATATAGAAAAAAAAGAACAGGTAACTAAATCAATGCCCATGAATGGAATGTTCAGAGCTAGGCATGGAATGCTGAGAAAAATGCAGTTAGCCATCTTGTTTTCAGCCTCCGTGTAAAGCACATCCCAAACACTGAACAATGTCGAGCTGTGGTCATGAATCATGGTCCCGCACCATGCTACCCCCCCCCCACTTACCGACAAAACTGCCATTCAACTGTTATATTATGCTATGCCCATTTTATAAAGAATTGTAACGGAGCCAGGTTGAGCCGTAGTCACCACTCGTGATCCCGCACCATCCCGACTCCACCGTCTCACAGCAAACTGCGCTTCCGTCCCACTACAGTTAACTAAAAAAACAGAAAAAAATCTGCATCCGTTATTCGTTTGTTTTTGTTTGTTATTGCGAAAATGGCGCAACCTGTCAGAGGGAACCTGTTACTTCTGCTCGCTCCATTCTGGTGCTCGGGCTGTCATGAGAATGTAGGAGCTACTTGACATTCAAACAAAAAAGTGTGTACATAGATAAACTTCTTGTTCTTCAATTGTTCTTTTAAAAGGACACAAACCTCTCCTAACCACACTTGTTCTCTCGATCGGGACGTGTGGGGGGGCACTAGCATGAATGGAAGACAATGATGTCATCACCTAGTAGGCGGAAGGACTATTTTATCTCAAATTAACACACTGATTTCATTTTTTTTAGTTCAGTAATATTTTTTAAGATGAGAAAAATATGTTTAAAATAGGAAACCCATTTTATAAGCGCAATAAAACACTCCAGGGTGTGTGTTGAACAGATATTACCGCACTTCCAGGGCTGAAGGCACTCGGCCGGGCCTCGTGCCTTACCACGCCCTGCATGCAATATCTCTGTTCAACACACACTCCTGTCGTACTATTGCTTTCACGATCAGACCAGTTCAGCTTATTTCCAAGCTGATGTTTTCTGTAGCTACAAATACCAGACTCCCGTGCAGCTGACATCAAAGTAGGACTGCAGCATTGAGGGATTCAATAGCATGCAAAGCTCTGATCAGATGTTTTCAGGTCCTGCTGCTCTGCCAGGTTATTTCAGTCCTCCATGACTGCACTTAATCCTGAGAAGACAGCAGGGCCAGCAAAGAAAAGATCAGAGCTTATACTAACTCTAACATGCACTACAGGTAACAATCTCCAACTACCGCAGCCCTGCTCTGATGTCAGCTGCAGGGCATTTCTGGATTTGTAGTTACAGAAAATGTCAGCCTGGAAGTAAGCAAAATGATGGCCTGACACACAGAAATATGCTGTCGGCAGAAAAGGGCATTTAGGCCCATCCAGTCTGCCCCTTGTCACTGCCTGTTCCATCACCAGTGACCCTAGTTGGTCACAGGTGTCACTCCCTCCACCCGTTCCTCTGCCAAACATGTCTCTGTACCTAAACTACGCATGCTTGAAACTCTCCACAGTCTTTGCCTCCACCACCTACTCTAGCAGGCTGTTCCAGTTATCCGCTGCCTTTTCCGTAAATAAGTATTTCCACACATCTCTCCTGAACATCTCCCCTTTAGCTTCATTGCATGGGGGCTGTTCTAGCGCCTTCCTTTCTCTGACACAGACCCTCCACTAGCACCTTGTTCACTCCTATGAGGTACCTGTAGGTTTCAATCATGTCCCCTCTCACTCTCCTCTATTCTAGGGAGTACAGTTTGAGTTCCTGCAGCCTTTCCTCGTATGGCGTCTCATGCAACCCCCTCACCATTCTGGCTGCCCTCCTCTGTAATGCCTCCACCACTTCAATGTCCTTGTGGAGATGTGGCCTGCAGAACTGGACACAGTACTCCAGATGGTGCCTCACCAGTGAATGATACAATGACAGCATCATCTCCTTCTTCCTGCTAGAAATCCCTCTCCTACTGCACCCCCAGCATCCTGCTAGCATTTCCCACTGCTTTCTCACACTTCCCAGCCACCTTGAGGTCCTCAGATATGATGACCCCCAGGTCTCCTTCTTGCCTGGTGACTGTAAGTTCCACTCCCTCCACCCTACACACTGCTCCAGGGTTCTGCAGCCCTAAGTGCATAACCCTGCACTTTTTGGCAGTGAAACCCAGCTGCCACCCCACAGACCATTCTTCTAGTTTCCTCAGATCCCTTTGCATTCCCCAGTGTCAACCGTGTTGCAGATTTTTGTGTCATCAACAAAGAGATGAACCTTCCCCTCAAGCTCCTCAGCAATGCCATGTATGACAACACTGAAGAGGACCAGTCCAAGCACCTTACCCTGCTGACACTCCACTAGTCACTCTCCTATTGCCTGAATGGCTACCATTTATCACCACTCTTTGCCTCCTATCCCTTAACCAGTTTGATACCTAGCAAACACTTTCTCCACCACCTCCAGGCTGCTTAGTTTCTTAACTAGCCTCCTGTGCAGCACAGTGTCAAACACCTTACTAAAGTTCAGATAGGCCATTTCCACTGCTCTTCCATGTTCCACCTCCATGGTAGAAAGTACAAAGAAATCTATGATTACTTTGACACGACTCCCCACCCAGTGAAACCATGCTGCTGGTGGTCCTGCAGCCCTTTTGCCTCCAGGTGCTCCACAAGCCTCTCCTTCAGTAGTGTCTTCATTAACTTCCCACCACAGATGTGAGACTGACTAACCTGTAGTTGCTGGCATCCTCCCTACTATTGCTCTTGTGCAGAGGGATCATATCAGCCCTTCTCCAGTCCTCTGGAAGTTACCCCCATCTCCAATGAGATGCTAAAAAGTGTTACCAGAGCAGTGGCCAGTACCGTGATCAGTTCCTTTAGGACCCTTGGGTAAATCCCATCTGGCTCCATCGTCTTATTCTGCTTTAAGGCTTCCAATCCCTTCTGGGCCCCAACACTGAGAACAGACTTGTGTCCACTCCCCCCTCCCTGGTTCTTACTGCAGCATGCTGGTCCGTCGCACCCACCCTCTACTGTGAAGACTGAGCACAAGTAACTGTTCAGTATTTCCACGTTCTCTTGATCTTCCTCTGTGCAGTTCCCCCACCCTCCTGATTCTTACTACCCCTTGCCCTTATCTTCCTGTTAGCCCTACATACCCGAAGATCCTGTCCCCTTTTTTGACCTCCTTAGCTATTCTCAGTCAGTGCTTCAGCTGCCCTCATCCTATTTCCTGCCTCCTTTCGTTTTGCCAGATATAACTCCCTGTCTTTATCCTTCTGGGTCTCCTTGTACTTTCTAAATGCTGTTTTTTCTTCTCCTTCAGAGCCCTTTCCATCTCCTTGGAGAACCATAGCGGCCTCTTCCTCCTCCTTCCTTCAAACAGCATGCCGCTGTGGCAATACCCTCCTTAATATTTCTCCATTGAGCCTCCTCCACCCCACCCCGCAGCATCTTCTGGGGCAGTTTCCTATTTCTTTAAAATCTGCCCTCCTGAAGTCCAGGACCCTCATTTTAGTTTTTTTTTTTTTTTTTTCCATCCTATCTGTATGCCAAACCACACAGTATGGTGATCACTTGTACCCAGGGGACTACCCACTGTGATGTCAGCAATGCTGTCACAGTAAGTACTAGGTTCAGTACTGCCCCATCCTAGCGGGTTCCAAAACCAGCTGCCTGAGAAATGCCCCTTGTATGGCGCTGAGGATGGCCCTGCCTCTTGATGTAGTTGTTGATGCAATCTACTATACTACAGTAAACAGTAAGTAAATATGTTGCACAAAAATGCAAACTGGAACCAGCTCTACACAGGGTGTGGAGCTGTGTACTCGTGGGATCAAATGGAGTCCAGCACACGGTCAGGATTGTAGAAATCAAACTTAAATTTATTCATACAACAGGAAAAATAAACGGACTGAAGGCAAAAAAATAACACTAAGAAAAAAAGAAAATACAATTCTACAGTTACAGTCACTGAACAAAGGGGTTGCCTAGAACCTGGCTAGACAACTGGTAGGCTTACCTCCCTACCACATACTGACTCAATACACTCTTTTGCACTGAATATATACTGTGGTTAGAGCACACGGTACAGGAAAACTCCTCCCTATACAAAATGATACTAATACTTTAACAGTAAACGCAGTTTAATCTGAAACTCAGGTTAAATATAGACATTTATTTTACCACTACATGGTTTTCTGGTTCACTAAAATTAATTTCTAGTAATTTCCATTTTTATCCTTTTCTAAATGAAACAGACTCCTCCCATTAGTTTTCATCATAAAAGAGGTGGAGCAAGGGCTGGCTGGCACTATAGACTGATGGAAAGCTAAGAGGAGAGGCTGTTGAACAAACAAACCATTTTCAGGTCAGTTTGAATACTATTTGCAACATGAAAAAAAAAAAAACATCCTATATTGTGAGACCAGCATAACAAAGTAAACTACCTAATAAAATTCAGTAAGGAGGCTTTACGAAGATCGGATAGCTCAACCCCCGCTTTAATTTTGAGTGTTTACACACAGTTTGCTGGTTTTAAGAAGCTGACTTAGTTTCAGCGATTCCCATTTCAACCCTGAAGCACTTAACACACAATGCAGCAGTCATTTGCTTTCTAAATGCATAAACATGCATATCTCTGCTAACGCTAGCGTTTAACCGACGATTCCAAAGCTAAAATGTAAATTTGTTGCAGCAAGCACAGTGGTTTAATCCTGAGGCCTATACCGCAGAGATCCTTCCCGCACGCTCACAGCGAACTCCGCTACCACTACTAAAAGAAAACTATCTGAATGGCCAATTCTTAGGTAGAAACAAAGGATTAGTAAATAGAACACATAGGGATACCAAGGATACTCACAGGTGGCCATACTGTGAATAGGGAAAAATGACGTTTTTAGAGAGAGCGCAGAAAGGGAAAACTTAGCAGAACAAAGGGGTACTGTTGCAACAGATGTATCTGAGTACAGAACAGAAAAGTGTTTTTCAGCCCAAGAATTCACTATTCCCATCTGATAATTAAGAAGGAAAATGACACATACAGAGAGACTGTAAAGTCCCCACTATGTGCAACATGAAACTGGTAGGCAGCAGTTAACCTCTATCGCAGTCTCCTCCCCACCTAAGAAAACACCACAGGTGTTTGACTTCTTCACTACAAGTCAATTTATTAACCATGACAGGATGTGTAGATCTCTCAAAAAGAGAGATGGAGCTTCGGCCCACCCTCTCGTGAAGCTCCACCTCGGGGTCCCTTATACAACATTATAATTAATACACGTGTCTGAGGACATATTCTTTCCTCACACCTTTCAATTAATCAAAATCCTGAGGTCTACTTCTGTCTATATAGTTATATCTGCACCAAAACGAGACGTGAAGGCTTCATTGCTATTGGCTGTCCCAGATCTGTGTTTCACTGTAAAGTTGTATGGCTGTAGGGTTAAATACCAGCATATAATCCTGGGATTGTTGTCTTTCATATTCTGGATCCAACAAAGAGGATTATGGTCAGTCCAGACTTCAAAGTTATTTCCCCATAGATAGTATCGCAAAGTTTCTATTGCCCATTTAAGTGCCAAGCATTCCTCCTCTATGGTGGAATATTTAGTCTCCCTGGCATGAAGCTTTCTGCTTATATACAGTATAGGATGTTCTTCTCCTTCCTGAATTTAGGATAATACTGCTCCAAAACCTACATTCGAGGTGTCTGTTTGGACGATAAAAGGCTTTGAAAAATCATGACTCTCTAGTACTGGAGCAGAACAAATGGTAGCCTTTATCACACAAAAGGACTCCTCGCACTCCGTAGTCCAGAACACTTTGGTAGGTTTATTCTTTCTTGTTAACTCGATCAATGGACAGGCTAAGGTAGCAAACTGGGGCACAAAACGTCTATAATAACCCGCTAGACCCAAAAATGAACGTAAATGTTTTTTCGTGATGGAACGGGGACTCTTGGTTACTGCATCTGCCTTCCCCACTTCTGATTTTACCTGCCATTCGCCTATTAAAAACCCCAAGTAATGTGCTTCCTTCATAGCGAGGGAACATTTAGTAGGGTTAACAGTAAGGCCAGCCTGTGTAATGGTTTCTAATACATTTGTTAGGTGTTTGACGTGGTCTTCCCAAGAGGGGCTAAAGACAATCATGTCATCAAGATAAGCAGCACTATATCCCAGATGTGGTCTTAGTAACTTATCCATCAATCTTTGGAACATGGCGGGTGCACCATGAAGTTCAAAGGGCATCAGGGTGAATTGAAATGATCCCAAAGGGGTGCTAAAGGCCATCTTTTCTCTGGCTGTCTCCTCAAGCAGAATCTGCCAGTACCCTTCTGTTAAATCAAGAGTACTGACATATTGGGCTTGCCTGAGTTGGTAGATGATGTCATCCACACGAGGCATAGGATAGCCGTCAAATTTAGATATCGCATTCAACTTGCAAAAATCTAAACATATTCGGACTCCACCCTCCTTCTTTGGGACTATCACCACTGGGAAACCCCATTCACTGTTGGCCTCCTCAATGACACCCATTTCTCTCATTTTCTTTATTTCTTTTATGATTTCTGGTTTTATCTTTTCTGGGATATAAGGTTTTTAACCCGAATGGGTATTGTTTGGGATACCTGGATCTGATGAGAGATTATAGTAGGTTTTTCTTGATATGGTTGTAAATGTAGAGGAAAACGGATTTATAATCCTCGTCAAGTCTAGTTTTTGTTTTTCTGTTAAGACAGGATTGATGGCTGGTGCAGAAAGCGACTGGTCTATGTCTAGGCTCTTGTACACCAGATCCATCTCTTTGTCAACAGAAGTAGGACATACATACAGGCTTTCCCCAGGACGGTCATTCTTTTTTTTTTTTTTTTTTTTAATATTTGCATGGTACACTTTCAGCTTTTTCCTTATATCTGGCACTTCCACCAAGTACGTGACAGGTCCAGTTTTTTTTGAATCACATACTGCCCCTGCCACTTCACTGTCAACTTATTATCAGTAGATGGAAATAACAGTAGGACACGATCTCCAGCACTGAAGTGTTTATTTCCTATCCAATATCATACCTTTCCTTTTGATAGTTCTGTTTGGTTTTGTTCATGGGCTAGCTGGGTACTCCTCGCTACCCTTTGGTGCATTTGTGACATAATCAAGGGTAGTGGGGTTCTTCCAAGCATTTGTATCTTCCCATTGTTCCCTGACCACATCTAGGAGGCCTCTGGGATTCTTGCCATAAAGTAATTCAAATGGCGAGAATCCTGTTGACACTTGGGGGACCTCTCAATATGCAAACAGTAACAATGGTAAATACAGATCCCAATGTTTACCCTCATCCTCCACATATTTCTGAATCATTTTCTTTAATGACTTGTTGAAGTGCTCAACCAAGCCTTTAGTCTGGGGGTGGTACGGAGAAGTGTATACCGCTTCCACTCCCAGGGCTTGATAGAGATGCCTCAACATGACCGAACAGAAATTAGTTCCTCTATCTGTGAGAATAACGTTGGGTATGCATACCTTACTAAACATTTTAAGCAGTTCTTCAGCTATCCTTTCGGCCGTAACAGTTCACAAAGGAATGGCCTCTGGGTACTTAGTAGCACAGTCACATAGTATGAGGGCAAACCTATTTCCTTTGGCACTTTTAGGAAGGGGCCCTATAATATCCATGGCCACACAATCAAAAGGAATTGTTACTAATGGCAATGGCTGTAAGGGAACTTTGTCTTTCTTTGTGACTGGGGCTACCTTTTGACACGTCACAGCTTTTACAGTATTCTGCTACCTGGTTGTGAATACTAAGCCAGAAGAACCTGTATAACAGAATCTGTAGGGTCCTATCCCTACCTGCGTGACCCTCACAGGGCACATCATGTGCCAGAAATATCAGTTGTTCCCTATATTGGCTAGGAGCCACTAACTGATCCACACTTTCTCCTGTTTTGGGATTCCTATATATTCTGTACAATTTTCCCTGTTGAATCCTATTCATAGGAGGCGTACCTTCTACCTCCTCAGGAACAACCTGTGAAAACAAAGGTGTTAGTGTGGCATCCTTCTTTTGTTTGTCAGCAAATAAGTCTAACATAGTAACTCTAAGCACAATATCATCAACATCATTTAAGTCCTTTTTCTTAGTCCAATTGAGTTTGTCAAGTCTTTTCTGACTTTTGGACTTTGTGGCTTTCCCAGGTGCTTCAAATAATGTATCTTCAAAGGAAATAGTTCTGTAACAGTTCATTCTTGTCGAGCCCTAAGCTCGGGGTGGTCTAACACAAACACATGAAGAAACAGTAAGCAGATCACTGAAAGTAGGAAAGTCATGACCCAAAATAACAGGGACAGGTAACTGTAGCACTACCCCCACCTTCATATGATGAACAGTACCTTGAACACTAATAGCTGCTTCTTGCAAAGGGTAGAAGTGAGTGTCCCCACGTACGCAGGTAACCCCTGTTTTTTCATCACTTAGTGCCTGAGATGCCCCACAGAATACACCAGCATGTGCACGGGTTTGCTTGCTCCCAGAATCGATTAAAGCAGTCACATCATGCCCTTCAATGTTCACAGCCATTGTATATTGCCCCCAGTTTGCCAAAGCTAGGTGAGAGGGTTCAGTTTCCTTTTTAGGGCAAAATCTGGCTATGTGTCCCTTGGCCTGACAGTCCTGGGAAACAATATCTGGTTTACATGGCCTGCTATTTTTCTTATAGGGAGAAGTACTGGAAACATTAGCAAAAGGGGTAGTAGATGATTGTCTTACCGTAGTGGTAGGTGGGGATGTACCATGAGCCCCTTTCTGTCTTTGTGGGCGAGCCGTCAAGAAGTCCTCAGCTAGGCTGATGGCCTTTTCTGCTGTTTCCAGTCTGTGTTCTCTTACCCACATCTGTACTTCATGGGGCAATATTTTTATGAATTGTTCCAAGACTATGGACTCTACCACTTGCTGCATAGCTGTCACAGTGGGCTGTAGCCATTTGGTGCACAAGTCCTGCAACCGAACACAAGCTTCTTGTGGAGAATCAGCTGTATAATACCGAAATGTCCGGAATCTTTTATGGTACGTCTCTGTACTGATATCGTACCGTTTAAGTTGCCTGTTTCACATGATCATAGTTGAGGGCATTTTGTGTCTCTACATGGCTATAGCCCAACTGAGCTCTTCCTGTGAGGTAAGGGGCTAACCGAATGACCCATTGGTCCCTAGGCCACCCACAGGCAGTTGCTACTCTTTCAAACGTTGTGATGTATGCCTCTATATCATCACTGTCCATTAACTTAGATTACTTAATATCCCTGGGCCCTTCACTTAGTGGGTTGGGTCTGGCAGTCCCCATAGTCTGTATAGCTTTAAGGGTCTCCACCCACCTGGCCTCGTTCTGGCGTTGGTCTCTTTCTCTTTGTCTCTCAAGGTTAATCTGTTTCAGACACAGCCATCTGAGTAGGTCTTGCATATCAGAAAGAGGTGTTTCTTCCTCCTCTTCCACTGAGCTGGTGTCCTCACCCCCAATGGCCCCTTCTTCTTTCATCTCTCTCTCTTAGTGTCCTTCCGCCTGACGTCACCCAGACCACTGGCCAATGGAACATGATACTTGTCTACCACTGTTCTGGTCAGAACTCCCTCAGGTGTGGGTGCTTCCATCTTTCCCTGCTTCTTTTGCTCCACCATATCATCTCTGGACGATCTCCACCGGAAGGTCAACTTGCCTCCTTGGATCCTACCTCTAACACCAACTTATACTCGGATCAAATGGAGTTCAGCACACGGTCAGGACTGTAGAAATCAAACTTAAATTTATTCATACAGCAGGAAAAATAAACGGACTGAAGGTGAAAAAATAAAACAACACTAAGCAAAATGAAAAGAAAATACAATTCTACAGTTACATTCACTGAAGAATGGGGTTGCCTAGAAACTGGCTAGACAACTGGTAGGCTTGCCTCCCTACCACACACTGACTCAATACACACTCTTTTGCACTCAATATATACTGTGGTTAGATCACATGGTACAGGAAAACTCCTCCCTATACAAAATACTAACATTTTAACAGTAAACACAGTTTATATTTCACCTGAGTTTCAGATTAGACATTTATTTTACAACTACATGGTATTCTGGTTCACTAAAGTTAACAATTTCTAGTAATTTCCATTTTTATCCTTTTTCTAAGAGAAACAGACTCCTCCCATCAGCTTTCATCATAAAAGAGGTGGAGCAAGGGCCAGCCGGCACTATAGATTGTTCAACAGCCTCTCCTCTCAGCTTTCCATCAAACAAACCATTTTCAGGTCAGTTTAAATACTATTTGCAACATGAAAAAAATAAAAAAACAGCCTATATTGCGAGACCAGCTTAACAAAGTAAACTACCTAATAAAATTCAGCAAGGAGGCTTTACAAATATTAGATAGCTCAACCCCTACTTAAATTTTCAGTGTTTACACACAGTTTGCTGGTTTTAAGAAGCTGACTTAGTTTCAGCGATTCCCATTTCAACCCTGAAGCACTTAACACACAATGCAGCAGTCTTTTGCTTTCTAAATGCATAAACATGCATATTGCTGCTAACGCTAGCGTTTAACCGCTGATTCCAAAGCTAAAACTTAAATTTGGCAGCGAGCGCAGCGGCTTAATCCTGAGGGAGTTCGCACCCTCGCAGAGTCTCTCTCGCACATTCACACAGCACGAACGTGCACACATTCGCGAAGGAGCTCCGCTACCGCTCCTAAAAGAAAAACTATCAGAATGGGCAATTCTTAGATAGAAACACAAAGGATTAGGAAATTGAACACATAGGGATAGCAAGGACACTCACAGGTGGCCATACTGTGAATAGGTAAAAACAAAGCTTTTAGAGAGCGAGAGAGAGAGTGCAGAAAGGGAAAGCTTAGCAGAACAAAGGGGTACTGTTGCAACAGATGTATCTGAGTACAGAACAGAAAAGAGTTTTTCAGCCCAATAATTCACTATTCCCATCTGATAATTAAGAAGGAAAATGACACATACAGAGAAACTGTAAAGTCCCCCCTATGTGCAACATGAAACAGGGGTAGGGAGCAGATAACCCCTACCACAAGCTCTTAGTGCAGGACTGTTCCCATGTAAATAATTAGAAAAATGTTGATAACAAATGGGAAACTGGATCAGTATTACAAGACAGTGGTACAGGGGCAATCACAGAAACAAACAATGCATCATTTCAATACCCACAGACAGCTGATTGGCAAAATGCGCTATTACTTCTTATAGAGCAAGTGGGCTATTGTTGCCAACCAGCAAGTGGAGTTGAGGGTTTTATTTAGTTTTGCTGACCAGGTAAGGAGGGCTGGCAATTGTGCCCATTTTCAGCCTCGTGGGGGGGGGTTCATAGATGATAATCAACTGAACTTGAACTAGAGTAACTTGGTGGTGGTATTTTCAGGGAATATGAAAATTTGGCCAGGACACTGAGGAAATTCCCCTACTCGTCAGCAGGGGGAACCTTTGTCATCTTGGCATGCTGCCAAGAGGGCGACTCTGGAGAGGATGGAGAACATGGAAATAGAGGAGCGGGTCTCCTCCTCTGCCTCTCCAGCTTTAGAGTCCACCAAAATTAAGGATACGATGGAAAATCAACAGAATTACCTCTCAATTTACCTGAACCAGTTTTTTATGGAACAGACGCTCCGAGCTACGATTCTGCTTCCAATATTGAAGAAATTCCAGACCAGGACATTTTAAATGAACAATGTAAGTCACTACAAACAGAATTTACCTCTGAGGCTTTGCAGACTTTATTGCAAAAGGAAGAAGGGAAATTTTTTAAAAGAAAACAAGCTTTGCAAGAACAAATAAAAGCCTTACAAACTGACACAGCAAGTCAACCTGTCAAAAGCGCTGAGCTGAACAGTGATGACACACTAACATCATAGGATCCACAGACTAGCTGGGTGGCATTTGTTTAACACGTTGGAATAGCAAACTCAAACAATTTGAACTTAAACTCAGAAATTTTAGCAGCAAAAACTATTTCTCAGAATGTCTCGATGGGGGCAACGTCCAGAATGGCACAAACGCATCGATCAGAATCTGGCCTAAGATGACCCATCGATGTACTGAATGCTACATCACAAGACACTACCTGGTCGGTAGAAAAAGCTCTTAATGGAGCAGGCTGGGAGAAAGATATAGAAACAGGTTGATGGCAATCAGGAGCATCACTGATCCATATGCCGCAACCAGAGGACATTTTAGATAAAGATACAGGTACAAATACTCTAAATATTATAAACACATCACAAGCAATGAATGGTGCCACAGACTTAGAAGTACCAGCTGAATTTGCTTTAACGAAGAACCCGACTCAAAACTTACCAATCACGAATAGCACAACTTTTTATCCTGGCCCTTTCAGTAAAAATGAAACTAATGAAATTAATGCGGGGGGACGCCGGACATTCTAGTGTACTTGGGGACAAATGACATAAATGGTAATAGTGAACTAGAAATTCAGGCAAGGTTCCGGGAGTTGGCCAGGGTATGCCTTTCTGTAGGCTGTAAGATCTCCTTTTCAGAAATCCTGCCGGTGTCAAGAACTAGTGGGGAAAACAAGAAGAAGATTAGGGAGATAAATCAGTGGCTTCTGAAGTGGTGTGGGGAACTGGGGTATGGCCTGGTGGGGGACTGGGGGGAGACCTGGGAGGATAAGGGACTGTATGCTAGGGACAGGCTCCACCTTAATTTGGAGGGGAAGGAAATCCTAAAGCTCAAACTAGCTGGGTTCATCAGTGAAAGGTGGGGTTTAAACTTGTGAAGGGGGGAGGGATCAAAAAAGGGGCAGTGCCAGCAGATATGATAAATGAGGGACATGGTCTCCACTCTTCTAGGGGGCTAGGGATATATGGAACTGGGTCACCAGGTGGGGTGCAGGAGCTGAGAAATGAGAGCTCAAGGGAGAGAAAGGAGAGGAGGGGAAAAAAGGTGGAGAGTGGTCCTGATAAATGCCAGGCACTTAGGAAATAAAATGCCTGAGCTCCAGGCAATGCTAGTTGAAGGGGAGGTAGATGTGGCAGCAGTCACTGAGACCTGGGCCACTCAAGGGCATGAGGGGGACCTAAATCTGGAGGGCTACACTATGTTCAGAACAGATGGGGGGTGGGAAGGGGTGGTGGTGGTGTAGCACTGTTAGTCAGAAATGGCGTGGGTATTGGAGGGGTAGAGGAGGCAGAGGGGAATGTGGAGGCTATTTGGGTCACCTTGCTGATGTAGGGGGGAAAAGAGAGTAAAGGTCGGAGTGGTATACAGACCACCAGCACTGGCGGAAGTCCCAGAAGAAAGTCTGATGGCAAATCTCGAGGGACACTGTAGATTAGGAAAGGGAAGGGTAACAGTAATGGGGGACCTCAACATGCCAGGAGCAGACTGAGGGACTATGAAATCACCAGTGGCCAGACAGCAGAGGCTGCTGGATGTCTTCCAGGATGCTATTTCTGACACAACAGGTGGGTGAGCCAACTAGGGAGGCCTGGACACTGGACATGGTCCTGGCGGACAGTGACCAGATTACGGGCCTAGAGGCGAGGGACCCGTTGGCTGGGAGTGATCACACCACAGTCTGGTTTTTTCTGGACCTGGGGGGAGGAAAGCCAAACAAAGACAGTAGTAACCGACTTTAGGGGTGCAGACTTCAGGGAGATGGGAAGGATCCTTATAAGATCATCTAGACAGGATAAGGCTGAATATGGATGCTGAAAGCAGGTGGGGGATCATTAGGAGGGGAATACATGAGATTACCAGATCCTGCGCAAGGGAAAGGCGTAAGTTCGGTAAGGCCAGAGAACCCTGCTGGTGGACCCGGGAGGTACAGGATGTGGGGAGGGAAAAGACGGCAGCCTATAGGCGCTCCAAGTGGTCAAGGGGTAAAAGGGATCAGGAGGAATACGAGATGACAGCCAAGAGAGTCACCAGGGTGGCGAGAGCAGCTAAGGCAAAAAAGGAGCAGTCCTTGGCCAGTGGGATCCGGAGGGGGGGGGACAAGGGGTTCTTTAGATACATAGGGGAAAAAAGGAAAGTAAAGGGGCTGATCAGCAAGATAAGGGTAGGGGATGGTTGGGCACAGGAGGCAGGGGAACAGGCAGAAGTCCTAAATGAGTACTTTGCCTCAGTTTATACCGGAGGGGGTGATGGGGCTATGTCTTGCGAGGGGAGCGGGGGCAAACCGCAGCAAAGGGTGAGACCGGTTGAGACCAAGGGCCCTGATGGGTCTTGGGAAACGGAGTGGCCACCACAGACTGGTGGGGGCCCAGCACTGCATGGTAAAAAGGGGGAGGATGAGGCTGAAATCCCAGTAGAGAGAGTAAGGGAAGCCCTCAGGTCCCTTCGGATGGAGAAAGCACCTGGGCCAGATGAAATACATCCCAGGGTGCTGAGGGAACTGGCAGATGTCCTGGCAGTCCCTCTAGCGGTGCCTTTCAACATCTCTCTGAGGACTGGGTGGGTGCCCCAGGCCTGGAGGGTGGCCCATGTCGTGCTGATCCACGGGGGCAGGAAATTACAGGCCCATTAGCTTGACATCCAGTGGTCGGCAAAGTGATGGAGGGTATTGTCAAGGAAAGGCTAGGTGGGGTTACTGAAGCAAACTGGGTACTTGGACGATAGGCAGCATGGCTCTGTCATGGGAAGATCGTGCCAGACAAATCTTGTTGAGGTCTATGACTGGGTGACGAGGACCCTGGACCAGGGTAGGCCAGTGGACGTTCTCTTTCTGGATTTTAGCAAGGCGCTTGATTCGGTACCCCACAGTGGCCTGCTGGCAAAGCTAAAGGAAATGGGGGGTAGGGAGACAACTGCTATGATGGATAGGAAATTGGCTCTCTGAGCGTACCCAGAAGGTGGTGGTGGGAGGGTTGGCCTGATCCCCAAGGTGGGTTAATAGTGGGGCTCCCCAGCGGTCAGTGCTGGGGCCACTCCTGTTCAACACCTATATCTCAGACATCAAGAGGAGGATCAGGAGTGAGATGAGTCTCATTGCAGATGACTCAAAGCTAGGTGCAGTTGTGGATGGGGAGGAGGGGAGGGTGGCCTTGCAGGAGGAACTGGAGGCTCTGGAAAGGTGGTCGGGAAAATGGAAAAGTACAGTTACATAAGAAGTTACCATTACAGTAGATCTTCGATAGCGGCTGTTGCAGTAGGTAATTACATATAGGACTGACGTCGGCAGGTGGTAGGACCCCTGGGAAAAATTTCTAGCTAGCAGTCTCTGGAGAGGGACCACTCCCAAGTCAGGTGACTGGCGTCAGGAGACGTCGGTATAAAAGGGCGGTCCCTCACACCCGCCTTCCAGTTCTTTCCCGCCACAGGCCACAAGAGGCCAGACGAGAGAGAAGCGGATATTTCCCTCACTGGAAAAGGAGCTGAAAAAGCTTGGGGGATGGGCGGAAAGGTATTACCTGCGAAGAGCCTCTCTCGAAGATCTGCTGTTACGGTAAGTTCTTACGTAACTGTACTATCTTACTTCGAGAGGGCTCTTGCTGTAGGTAATTACATATAGGACTGAGTCTCAAGCAGTCTGGAACAAGAAGAAGCACACGGGAGGAGGAAAACTATTCAGGTAGATCCTCTAGCTGTGAAGGCCTTAAGAAAGGAGGCCTTGCACAACAGCAAGCCCGAAGCCTGCTCTACGGCGAGAGGCAATATCCAAGCTGTAGTGTTTTGTAAATGTGTGGACAGAAGTCCAAGTGGCGGCAGCACAGATGTCAGCCGCTAACACGTTCTTGAAACATGCCACCGAGGCAGCAACTCCTCTGGTGGAGTGTCCTCTTACTTGACCCGGAAGAGTCTTCTTGTACTTGTCGTAACAGAAAGTGATGCAATGAGCCAACCATTTAGACAGGCATTGCTTGGAAACAGTATTGCCTTCTCTTTTGGGTGCAAAAGAGACAAACAGTTAATCGGTCTTTCTGAGATCTTCTGTTCTGTTAGTGTAGTATCTCAGAATCCGGTGGACATCCATAGTACGAAGTAGATACTCCCCTTGATTGGAGTACTGCATAAAGAAAGCGGGTAACTCTATGGACTGGTTCAATGTAGATTCTGCTACCACCTTGGGGAGAAACTTAGGATTGGTGCGCAGAGCCACAAGTTCCTTGTGAAAAAACAAGTAAGGAATTTTACACATCAGGGCCTGGAGCTCGGAAATCCTCCGAGCGGAGGTAATGGCCACTAGGAAGAGTGTCTTCCAAGAAAGGAACTTCAAGTCTGCAGAAGCTGCCGGTTCAAAAGGAGGCAAAGTAAGTTTCTCAAGAACAAAGTTCAAATCCCAAGAAGGGGCCGGGACTCGGATAGGAGGTCTCAGGTGAAGAACCCCTCTGAGGAAGGTTTTAGAGTCTTCCAGTTGAGCAAACGTCCTGTCTGCAAAGGGAACATGATAGGCTGAAATGGCCGCCATGTGAACCTTCATAGAGGAGTGACTGAGACCCAGGTCAAAGAGATGGCGCAGGTACTCCAACAGCCTTTCAACAGAGCAGGAGGAAGGCTTGAAGTCTTTCCAAGCGGCCCAGATTGTGAACCTTTTCCTCTTCAAGGCATAGGTAGACCTAGTGGAGGGTTTCCTAGCCTCCACCAGAATCTCCGCCACCTGGGGAGAAACTCCAAAGTGGGCTTGAGCTATGTCTGCAGGAGCCATGCATGTAGCTGAAGGGACTTGAGTCCTGGATGGATCAGGGTCCCCTGATCCTGGGTCAGCAAAATTCATGACAGAGGAAGAGGAAGAGGTGGTTCCTCTGAGTATTGTTGCAGAAGAAAGAACCAAACTTGCCTGGGCCAGAAAGGAGCGATCACAATCATTCGTGCTCCTTCCGAGCAGAGTTTCTGCAAGACTCGCAGGATCAGAGGAATTGGGGGAAAGGCATAGACGAATCTGTCCTTCCAATCTAGAGACAGAGTGTCTCTCCAGAAAATGTTTCGCTCTTGAACGAGTGAGCAGAAGTCGGGAAGCTTTGAGTTTTGAGGGGAAGCTAAGAAACAAAGCCAAGAGAGCCATTAAACTTGCTAAAAGAGAGTACATCACACACCTCCAGAAAACTAGCTTAGGCAACCCTAAGCAATTCTGGAATCATGTCAATGACCTGATCAAGGGCAGCAAAAAGACTGAATCCAGCCCCATGGAGATCAACGGTCAGCTCACTACTGACTCTTCTCTAATATCGGCTGCCCTTAACAACCACTTCACAGATCTGGAGGCCTACAAGACCAGCCAATCTTCCATGACTTTGGCCCCAAGCTCAGCTGAAGCAACACACTTTGAATGACCCTCTTTCCACCTGAGACTGGCAAAGCGGACTGAGGTCCTAACCCTCCTAAAGACGCTGAAACCTAAAGGATCAGGGGGACCAGATGGGATCAACCCTCGGCTACTCAAGGCTGGAGCCGCCTCCTTATCCAGGCCCATAACCATGCTCCTTAACAGATCACTGAGGGAAGGAGCAGTCCCTGACCAGTGGAAACATGCCAATGTAGTCCCTATCCACAAAGGTGGACTCCGGGAAAAACTAACCAACTATAGGCCGATCTCCCTTCTCTGCACACTTGTCAAGTTGCAAGAAAGGCTAATCTACAACCAACTCCGGGACAACTAGGAAGCTCATCAGCTCCTTGCTCCCTCTCAACATGGATTCAGACCAAACCACGGTACTGACACTGCCCTCATTAACTTCTCGGACGAAGTGCTCAGGGCAATGGACAAAGGGATACCCACAGGTGCAGTCTTTATAGACCTGTCCAAGCCATCTGACCTTGTCGACCACAATCTCCTGCTACAGAAGCGGCACAATGTGGGCTAGACCCCCCCATGCCCTCAAGTGGTTGGGGAGTTATTTATCAGGCCAGACACAGAGGGTCACATGGAAGGGGGCCATGTCAGAGCCACTACCTCTAAAACAGGGAGTACCTCAGGGTTCAATACTAGGCCCCCTCCTATTCTCCCTATTTACCAACTAATTAAGTACCTACTGTGGGGAGAGCTCGGTTGTACAGTACGCTGACGACACTGTCATCTACTGACCCTTGGGCAATGTGGCCGCTCTTGGTCCGCTCCTCCAAAAGGACCTCACATCCCTAGAGACAGGGTTGTGTGAGACCAGAATGGTACTTAATGTACACAAAACCAAGGCAATGCTATTTGGGCCAAGATCACTGGGACTTGACAGGTCCTCATCCCTCCGACTAACCACACTCTCTGGCAAAAGCACTAATGTAGTTCCCTCCCTAAAATACTTAGGCCTAACTCTGGGTCAGTCCATCACCTACAAGGACCACGTGGATCAGGTCATCAGGACCCTACATCGCAAACTCGGTACCTTGTACCAATAACAGGACCAGCTCATCCCTGAGGCCAGGCTCTCCATTGCAACAAGTGTCCTGCTCCCTACTCTGACCTATGCGGCCCCGATTATACAGGGCATGGCAAAGCAAGAAGTATCCAAGATGCAAATCCTATACAACAAAATAGCTCGGTTCGCTACCCAAGACCACCTGCAACGCCACCACTGTGACACTTGTGCCCAGCTCCGTGACCCACATTGGCCACTCGCCCAATACCCATTGCTTGTCCAGGCCTACAAGCTACTCAAACCCCGGCCCACCAAGCATAGCCAGAACCATAGCCATTAAAACACAACCCTAGGAATTTAAGGCATCAGAATGAACACTACTAGAAGTCCCAGAATAAGGACCAATGCTGGCGGCAAATCCTTTTCTTGCCAAGCCCCAGCCTATGGAACAAGCGCCCCAGTCCAGGACGACGCCTCACTCACAAACTTCTGCACCAGGCTTAAGTCCCATATACTGGCACAAGTGCATGCCACTGCCACGGCTCTTAAGGTATCCCCTTTTTCTGCAGCAAACCTTCCCAAAGGTGAGCCGACCATGTACCTCCCTCTAGTATCTGGACACCCAGGGACCAATGCTACCTCATGTATATCACTATGCCAAGTAGTACCAAGGCAAAACTGTGTCATGATGATAACCACTGTCTGTAACCACCTTATGCTTGAACAACCTATGTAATCAAAAGTTTTTCTCCACTGTATTTTATCTTGTATTGTTATCCTGGGTCGCCCCTGAAAAAGGGACCTTCGCGGCTCAGTGGGCCTACCTGGTCACCAAAATTTAATAAATAAATAAAGTAAATAAGGTCGACCTGTGGTTTTCCCCCAGCGTAGGAAGACATCGTCTAGGACCCCCTGATCCAGTTCTCACTCAAGAGCTTGAGCAGACGAGCGACTTAGTTTGTCTGCTAAGGTGTTCTCGACCCCCGGAACATGAATCGCCGTAAGGCGAAGGTCGTGTTGTGCTGCCCAATCCCAAACTCTCATCACTTCCCTGCAAAGAGGGTAGGACTGAGTCCCTCCCTGTTTGTTGATGTACCATACCACAAACATATTGCCCGACTGGACGGCTAGGTGGCCGGGAAGAAGATGCGGATGAAGCGCTTGGAGAGCATAAAGCACCGCCCAAAGCTCGAGCACACTGATGTGAAGTGCTTATTCAAGCTTGGACCAACAGCCCTGGGTCCGATGAGGACCGAGATGGGCTTCCCAACAGTCGCCCTAGGCGTCTGTGGTCAGAGTCTGGGAGGGGGAGGAAGGAAGAATGCAACTCCCCGGAGAAGGTTCTCTTGAACCATCCACCACTGCAAGTCTCGAACCATGGGAGAGGATACTAGGACCAACTGGTCCAAGTCGTCCACTAACTAATCCCATTGGGAGCGAAGCGTCCACTGAGAGACCCTCATGTGGCGCAGAGTGCGAGGAACTGTCGGGATGGCAGCCGCCATAAGCCCGAGGAGGCGAAGAACCGACCCTGCACTGACCCGCCTGTGGCCGGACAACGGGCTTACCTGAGTCTGGAGAGTGGCCGCCCTGTCTGGTGGCAAGAGAAGGCCCTGCCCAGGGTCGTGTCCAGAATCACCCCGATAAACTGGAGCCTCTGGGATGGGATCAAGTGAGACCTTGAATGGTTGATGGTAATACCCAGACAGGCAAAAACCTGCTGGGTGAGGGAGAGGCAGTGCAGGAGTTCCTCCCTGGACAAGGCCGCCAGGAGCCAATCGTCCAGGTACAGGAAAACCTGTAGCCCCCGGGTACGCAGGTAGGCCGCCACCACCACAAGGCGTTTGGTAAATACTTGGGGAGCCGAGGAGAGACCAAATGGAAGTGCCTTGACCTGGCAGTGGTTCCCCTGGAAAGCAAAACGGAGATATTTGCGGCGAGACGGGTGGATAGGTATGTGCAGGTAAGCGTCCTGCATATCCCGAGCACACAGCCACTGGCCCGAGCGGAGGAGGGGCAGAAGGCTCTGCAGTGAGAGCATCCTGAACCTCTGGTACTCCATGAATAGGTTCAGGGAACTGAGATCCAGAATAGGTCTCACATCTCCTGTCTTCTTCACGACCAGGAAGAAGTGGGGGAACAGGTTCTAGCACCTCTTTCAGCAAAAGTGCTGTAATCTCTTCCTGGACCAGAAGAAGATGTTCCCGAGAGTACGACGACCTTGGGGGAGGGTTCTGTAGAAACTCTATTGAGTGTCCTTCTGCGATTAGCTGGAGCACCCATGAATCTGATGTTGTCCTCTCCCAACCCGGAAGGTGGAGGGAAAACCTCCCTCCTACCGGTTCCTCCGGGAAGCCCGGAGGCTGCGGGAGAGGGAAGGAGTCAGGTGGTGTGTGGCAGTGCCGCAGCTGAAGCTCCCGCTGCTTTTTTGGGGGGAGGGACTTGGCAGCTGGGGGGGCCCCGCTGTTTAGTGGCCCTCTTTCCCTGTGGTTTCGCTTTGGGCCGATTCAGTCTGCAAAAGGGACAGCACTGCGATTGATGGGGATGATACATAGAATCCAGACTTTAGTGCCGTTCCCTTCTCCTGCAAGTCAGTGATGATGTCCTTGACATCACCCCCGAAAAGCACCAAACCCCGGAAGGGTGCTTCCTGGATGGCGGACTGCAATTCCGGGACAAACCCTGACACTCTGAGCCAAGCGTGACGCCTTAAGCCTACGGCAAAAGCTGAACTCCTACCAGCAGTGTCCACTGCATCGGAGGTCGCACGAAGGATGTGCCGACTGGCTGAATGTGCAGAATGGACAAGGTCAGCCACTTCCTGCTTGACCTGAGATTCCGGAAGGGAGTCCAATTTAGATTCCACCTCCCTGAGAATCGCCTTTTGGTAATTCCCCATGTGACCGACATAGTTCGGGGCCCTAATACCCACAGTGGAAGAAGCGAAAATCTTCTTGCCATACTGGTCCAGAAGGCAGGATTCCTTGTTGGGTGGAGACGAGCTAAGGTGTTTGGGGTGAGCTGTCCGGCCATGAGTGGCGCTAATCACAACAGAGTCAGCTCGAGGGTGGGAGTCTAAATAGTCAACACCCTCGGGAGCCTGGAATAGCCTGTTCGACTTCCTGGGAAGTGGGGCTAAGGCCGACGGCTGTTTCCATATAGTGGTAATAAGGTCGGTATGAGGCTCAATCCAGGGTGGCACCAAAGTGGAAGCTGTCACGGGCAGATCCAGATGCTCAGCGAGTTTTTTTATGCTGGGGGTCTGGCTCCAAGGATTGCCACTTATGTACTTCCTGGATCTTTCGTAGCAACTCCGTGAAGGTAGGATCCTCCGGAGGAGACTTCAGAGGAGTCCTTGGCCAGGGCTTGGACGGAGAGTGTGGCTCGTCGTCTTGCTCGGAACAACCGTCAGAAGCGTCCGAGGAAGAAGAAGATGAAGAAGAAGTAGACTCCTTCTCCCGACAAAGGGGAAGAACGGACCCCTTGGGAAGTCCTCAGGGAAGCGTGTCCTGCCCCTCTCTGGACCCAGAGGGTTTAGCCCTGGTGTCCGGAGGTAGGGAGGGAATTTGTAGTCGTGGACGTATGGGAACCGGTACAGGCATCGGAAGACGACTCTCCACCTCTCTGGTGAGCTGCGCCTTGGCCTCAGC
This sequence comes from Neoceratodus forsteri, assembly GCA_016271365.2. Lineage (NCBI taxonomy): Eukaryota > Metazoa > Chordata > Ceratodontiformes > Ceratodontidae > Neoceratodus > Neoceratodus forsteri. Next base: position 1,384,990,115 of record CM028129.1, read on the forward strand.
CCACCAGGAGGCCAGAGTCTCCTGCAGATCCACCGGCGGCTGGGGGAACGGTGGAAGGGGATACAGGTATGGACTATACCCATAAGGCGCGTATCCATAACCCGACAGCGGGAAGCCTGGCGTTGGGTACTGCGGCATCTGATAGGTCAGCGCCGGTTACTGAGGCACCGGATACTGCGGTCCCGGGTGTGACGGCGTCAGATACGACGGGGTTGGGTACCCGGGAACGGGGGGGGGGCTGCCAGAGCAGATAGCCTGGCTGGAGGCCCCACGGGCGAATCTGGAGCAGAAGGCCCGGAGGGCTCGGCGTTGGGGCAGCATCCGGGAGTGGGATGTCGCCCGGAGTCAGCAACACCGGCCGAGCCGGGCGGGCGCGAGGAGCCATCAGATCAGCAGGTGGACGGTCTGATGGAGGTGGAACAGGAACCTCAGCGCCGCCTGGGATGGGGGGAAATCCTCGGGGGCGGGCTGAGGAGACTCAGGGTCCCCGGAGGGCAGCGAAGGCTGCGGGGAGCCAGGAACGACAGATGTGGGAGGGTCCGGCGTTGGCTCATCCACTGTGTGGACGTCAGGCGAACCGACGTACGGCTTGGCAGCAGGATCCGAGCAGGCGCCGGAGGGGCTGGCGTCCGACTTAATGGACCCATGGTCGGAGGCAGGCCGCGATGGAGGGGAGGCCTGGTCGGTCGGAATAGGGGCCGCGCGCCGCTCTGAAGGGTCGGGTGATTTACCGACCTTCTCCGTGCGGGCGTCGGAGGAGCAGACGTCCAGCTTATCGGAGCCACTCGCACCAGTAGGCCGCGAAACCACAGCTTTACCGAGAGCGGAGGCCTCCAAAAGCCCGGATTCGGCCGACGCCGCCTTAGAAGCCTCTAAGGCAGCCGCCGTGGAGCAGTCCGCTGGGGAGACACGGTACTTTTAGCATGGCGACTCCCAAGGAAGTCGTAGGGTGAGGAGCCCTTGTCCCGGTGCTTTCTTTATCCTTTTTCTTGCAATGGCCTTCAGGGAAGTTGACGCCTGTCGAAGCTTTTTCAATTCTTTCTCCATGGAGCTCATTTTCTTTTCAAAATATGGGCCTCCAGGACTGCTGCCGCCTTTTCCAGGTGGCTGCAAGAAACTAAGGCAGTGCTGACACTTCCTACCGATGGTCGGGGCCTGAGGCAAAAAGGCAGGAATGGCCGTCCTGTGCAGGAGTTACGCCGATGAGTCGACTTGTTTTTGTGCTCGGAGGGTGAAGGGGACAACATACGCTGACGAATACCTGACAGATGATAAGAAAAAAATCGAAAATACTTGGTTAAAAAAACGATGAAAGAGCCTGACGAACAAGGAACTTTTCCGAAAGGCGCTGGCATGAGCCAATGGGGAAAGAACTGGAAGGCAAGCGTGAGGGTCGACATCTCCTGACACTGGTCACCTTACGTGAGGGCGGTCCCTCGCCAGAGACTGCTAGCTAGAAATTTTTCCGTGGGGTCCTGCCGCCTACCGACGTCAGTCCTATATATAAATTACCTACTGCAAGAGAGCTCTCGAAGTAAGATCTAAAATTCAATGCGGGAAAGTGCAAGGTTCTGCACCTGGGAGTCAAAAATCCAGGCCAGGTGTATACCCTGGGAGGAGACATGATTCAAGTCATGGAGGGTGACAGGGACTTGGGGGTAGTGGTAGACGTCAAAATGAACAACTCGGAGAACTGCAGAAGGGCAGCGGCAAGGGCAAATACGATGCTGGGATGCATCACCAGGGGGATTACCTCCAGAAAGGTGGAAGTGATCCTTCCTCTGTACAACTGCTTGGCTAGGCCACACCTGGAGTATTGTGTATAATTTTGGAGACCACATTTAAAGAGGGACATTACACTCCTAGAGAGGGTTCAAAGGAGGGCAAACAAAATGATCTGGGGCCTGGGGAAGAGGACCTATGAGGAGAGGCTCAAGGAGCTCGAAATGTACACCCTGCAGAAGAGGAGGGATGGGGGGGACATGATAGAGGTCTTTAAGTACATGAAAGGGATCAATAAAGGAGGCCCAGTCAGGGTGCTCCGAAGGAAGGAGGGTGGGGCAACAAGAGGTCACGGGTGTAAGCTGGAAAGGGGCTGGCTCAGAGGGCCAAGGAGATGATGTTATTTCACTGAAAGGGTGGTGGAGCCATGGAATGCACTGCCCAGGCAGCCGGTAGAGATGGAGACTGTGGACTGGTTTAAGAGGGGATGGGACATGTACAGGGGAGGTAAATCTGACAAGGCACAATACAGGTGGAACATCTGGGACTGGGGACAGTATAACCCAAGGGGGAGGGGGATACCAAAATCGGCCCTCAGTGCGGGTGCTGAAAATCGAGCAAACTCGAGAGATAGTTAGGCCTATTCTGCTGGCATTTTAGTATGTTAGTATGTAATACTGAACTACAGCAACTATCACATACAGATAAAAGAAAAAACTCAAGACCATTTGCCTCGTTGTTTAAATTCCTTAATACACCCGGTAAAAAGACACAACGTGGTGAAACTAACTTATATGGGAAGTATAGAAGAAGCACCTGATAGTGTACAAGCCATAAAGATTCTATTAAAAAATTCAATGAAATTTTTTGAGAATGAAATTCATGCCTTAATTCATATATCAGGAGAAACTACATTTGATGTCAGTTTTAGCTTCCTCAATGGATTGGAAAGATTTTGGATTAAATACAATATTTTTAAAAATTCAGCATTATGGACACCATTCAGAATAACACCTCTAACTAAACCTGCACAAAAAAAATATCAGTTTTATTTAGAAACAAGGGAGTTAGTGTGAATGATCTTGTTTACTGGTTGAAGCAAAGATGCACGGTTTTTAATAACCCAGAAGCAATAATTGACACTGAAAATATCTGGACTAGAGGGTAGAAAGTCAAAATCATGTTAAAAACAAATAACACCGGTGAGATTCATATGCCAAATTCTTTCTTTTTAGGAAGAGATAGAGGGGTATTATTCTATCCGGATCAGCCTAAGGTCTGTTACAGGTGTGGCTCAATAGCCCACTCGAGTAGCACTTGTGACAAAGTAAAATGCACTGTCTGTGGGGAACTGGGACATACTGACAAGGATTGTGTGAATGAATGTATTTGTAATTTGTGTGAAGAACAGGGACGCTCCTTTCAAAACTGTCCCTGGGCTGTACATAACCAGCTAGACCATGCAGGTGGGGAAGAGCAGAGATTATTTATCACTCTAACTCAAAAAAGTACTTTCAAGAAACAAACAAGGCCTAGACCTGAAGAACACCCTCTGCAAAAAACAGTAGACATACCTAGACGTGATGAAAGTACCGGGACGGTGGCGCCCCCATAACCCACTCCCTCAGCCATCCCCACCCTCAGTCTCGGAGGACACTCCAATCCCTATGGAACAAAACCCCAAACCCACTAAGGGAGCCAGTACAGCGCAGTGGTTTAAGGCTCTGAGCTGCAAATCTGGAGTCCTGGGTTTGAATCCCACAGGCCCCACTTGCATACTGTCTGACCCTGAGCAAGTCACTTAACATCCTTGTGCTCTCAGGTTGCACCTATGTAAACAAGCGTTCGACAGTGTGCCACTCAAGTTAAACAATTTTTTTTTTTTTGGGGACGACGACAAAACTCAATACCACATAATCCAGACGATCAAAGTAAGATGCATGACATGTCTCCCCCTCCGACTCCTAAAAAGAGAAATAGCAGAACGACTAGAAGACGTCCAAAAGCAGGACCTCCAGATCCAAAACTGATTCAAGACTGATACTAGCCTCTCAACAAATAAATACAATGTTCTGCAGTGTGGAGGGGTTGTGGGATAACAGATGGACCAGACACCAAACTTCAGGTTCAACACACAATCTCTGTGCGATGTTTATTCAAAATACAGGAAATACGCTTCTGCAATGCGGGGGGGGGACATGATACAGGTCTTTAAGTACATGAACGGGATCAATAAGCGAGGCCCAGGCAGGGTGCTCCGAAGGAAGGAGGGTGGGGCAACAAGAGGTCATGGGTGTAAGCTGGATGGAGGCAGGCTCAGAGGGGAGAGAAGGAGATGTTATTTCACTGAAAGGGTGGTGGAGCCATGGAATGCACCACCCAGGGAGCTGGTAGAGGTGGAGACTGGGGACAGGTTTAAGAGGGGATGGGACAGGTACAAGGGGAGGGTAAATCCGACCAGGCCCAATACAGGTGGAACATCTGGGACTGGGAACAGTATAACCCAAGCCGGCGGTGGGGGGACCACCAAAACTGGCCCTCAGTGAAGGTGCTGAAAATAGAGCAGACTCTAAAGACTGTGAGGCCTATTCTGCTAGCATTTTAGAATGGCCATATCCATTCTTCAGTACACCAGTTTGCAGCAACAGACTATGTATGTCCTTTCTCTGCACTTAGCCAGCACCTATTGACACTGATCTAACCACTTTTCAGTGAAAACCCTTCATCCCTATGTGGGCCCCATTTGCTTGGGTAGTGGGGGCTCAAAAACTAAAAAAAAGGCTAAAAACAAAGAACCTCAGCGCAGAAACACTGAAAAAAGGGTTACCCCAAAGGGCACTGGCAACAAATCAAGCTTCAAAGACATACAACATCATACATACTTCCGTAATGCAAAGCATCATGGGATATATGCAAATCACCATGACATTTCAGACGTGTTCCATTCACAGCAATTTACATGCATTTTAAACAGTACAACTAATTTAATTTCAATGACAGTCACCTAGTACTTTTTACCATTATCAAAAACACCTAGTGCCATGGTATGGTCAACATTTATAGGTTTCATAAACATAAGGTATGTTATAACATAGTGCTTTACATACTAAATCCAACAACGTTAAACACAACCTGTTTTACATACGCTTGGAGGTCACAACAATAACCTCCCTGTACGAGGACCTGAGAAGGAAAAGGAAAATTAAAGAGGACACTACAACATAGTCAAGAAAGGGGAGGGGGTGCCCATAGGTGGCCAACCTTATGGACTAGAAATTTTAAGGGACAGAATAGACCAAGAAACAGAAGAACTTTTGCAACAGATTTAAGAAAAGGTTGGTCCTCAAGAGTGGCAGGAGCTTCCTGTCACATGCAGACAAACTCAGAAGACACAGGCATAGATTCTGATTCTTCTTCTGTGGCCTCCTCAATCGGAGCACACCACTGATACTGAGGTACCAGTGGATTACATAGGCCCACAGAAGCATAAAACGAAACAAACACAGAGAACTTCCACCTAGAAAAAGGGAAATACGAGTAAAAGATTTCTGCTAATATAAATGTATGATGATTTTACATTTTATACAGTGAATAATTTGGGTTTTCTTTAAAATTTGGCTGTATGGTCAATATCCTCCGGAACAACCCTTGCCCCAGTGCATTTGCTCTGGGGTTCTTTTGCTGTTCTCTTTTCTCTCTCTACTTTGGGCTGCCCATGACCCAAACCAATAAGATCCCCTATAGGGTGGCGTTCTCTCTCCCTGGGCTGAGGTACAGATATGGCAAGCTGAGTGGCAACCATATCACAAGGGGGCACAGTCTTAAGCTGGAGGGTGAAAGGTTTAGGAGGGAGGTCAGAAAGCACTTCTTCACAGAGAGGGTGGTGGACACTTAAACATAGAAACACAGAATTTGACAGCAGATAAGGACCGCTTGGCCCACCCAGTCTGCCCATTTCCCTACCTAATGGATAAGCTGCAGAGCCTAGTTAACCAGCAGCCTACTTCTTTCTACCCCCATCCCCTAGAATTGCCTTATGACTGTCCCATGCATGCTTGAATTCAACCACTGTTTTTGACTCCACAACCTCCTCTGGAAGGCTGTTCCATGCATCCACAACCCTCTCTGTGAAAAAATACTTCCTTACATTACCTCTGAGCTGCCCACCCTCTATCTTCAAATTGTGCCCCCTTGTTCTTGCACACCTCTTTTTTTGAAAGATGCTACCCTCTTGGACTTTGTTGATTCCCTTGAGGTACTTGAAAGTTTCTATCATGTCCCCCCTCTCCCTCCTTTCCTCGAAGCTATACATATTAAGCTCCTTTAGTCTCTTCATACGTCTTCTGGTACAGACCCTGCACCATTTTAGTTGCCCTCCTCTGGACAGCTTCCATCTTCTTCTATGTCCTTGCGGAGATTGGGTCTCCAGAACTGCATGCAGTACTCCAGATGGGGTCTCACCAGCTGTCTGTACAGAGGGATAACAACTTCCAGTTTTCTACTGGTGATGCCTCTCCCTATGCATCCTAGTATCCCCCTAGCCCTCCTTACTGCCCTCTCATATTGCTTGCCCACCTTTAAGTCATCTGATATGACTGAATGCGCTGCCAAAAGAGGTCACCTCATTGAAGACGGTGGACAGCTTTAAGAGAGGCTGGGATAGGCATGGGGGAAGGTAAGAATCATGGGTAGGGAGGATGGGAGGAGAGGGAAGGGAGGGCAGGGACAGTAGCTCAAGCTGTGGACCCTGCAATATGAGCAGACTTGATAGAACAAATGGCCTTCTGCTGGCGTCTTCGTATGTTCGTATGACGAGTTCAAATGAGAACGAAACATGTGTCAGTGTCTGCTGTTCTCAGCCTTTACTGATTGTATTGTGAGGCGTTCCGGCACCATACAATTCTGCCTACAGTTGAGCCAGTCCAAATTAATTAATGGATATTTGCATATGCTTCCCATGATGCTTTGCATTACTGGGGTATGTGCAATTTTGTGCTTTCTTTAAAATTTGGCTGTATGGCCAATATCCTCCGGGATAACCCTTGCCCCAGTGCAGTGTTCTGAGGTTCTTTTGTTATACTGTGAATGTCAACAGTATAAAAAGACAAGAAAAGCACAGAACTATCTTCTTATTTCTTTCCTGCTTTAGTTAGGAATTATATTTTTACAAGATGTGAGATTTCACTCCTTGACAGAGGTATTACAGGTGAAAAAGGATTAGTATACGGGCCCATCATATTGGTCCTTTGGGCAGAGCACTTGCTCAGGAGTAGGAATTTTTAATTCAGGATGCACGAGGTAAAACTATATGATTTAATACCAGGGAGAGTTCTGATACTGGATGTAAATATACAAAACACACTATATAGGTTAATTAATATCTATGCACCCTAAATTAAAACACAACAAATTGAGGTGTTAAGACAAAGACAATCTTATTCATATACTTTCCAGAAGGTAGTATTTGGAAGGGACTTTAATTGTACTTTATCAACCCTAGATAAAAGCACAACTTCAAAAACTGCTGAAATTTATTGCAATTCTAACTTTTTATTAAATATTTTAAAAACAGCCAGGCTACAAAATGCCTATAACATCACAACCAAATTACACACACCTTCTTTTTCTAAAGGCCCTTTAGCCACCAGAACAGACTTTTTTTTACTTCACTTTATTTACCAGTTAAAGAAGCAAAAGTAGATCCTGCTGAATTCACAGACCATAATTTACTCTCCATTACAACTGGACATCAGGTATCATTAACAAAGGGCCCAGGTATCTAGAAATGTAACACGTCGCTAATAAAAGAAAAAATGTGCAAACTATCTATTACATATTTCTTAGAAGCAAGAAAATCCGTATTTATTTTTTACGATTCTCCCATCTTGTGGTGGGAAGACACGAAAAAAAGAATTAAAAAAACTGCTGCAACAACTCAGTAAACTTAAAAGCAACTCAGAATACATTCAATATCGTAATAAAATGCATCACTTCCGGAACTTATTAACAATAACACACGAGACGAAACAAGACTTATCCAAACAACTTAGCATACTGAAAAAAGAAATTATGGATTATCATAGTGAAAAAGCAACAATACTGTTTTCCCAACAAAGGTTTGGGACACAAGGAACAGCAGATGAGGTCTGTCCTTATGAGAATTGTTATAATAATGAAAAAGGAAATAACCTATTTAGTGGATGACAGAGGAAATAAATGCTCCACAGATGTAGAAATTCTAAATGCAATATCAGACTATACCAGAAAGTTGTATGAACCTTTACCTACCACACTTACAGGTAATGAACAATGTTTCAAAGAGGTGTCTATACCTCAAATTCCAAAAGACATTTTAGAAGAAATAAGTCAAAATATAATGGAAATAGAAGTAACTACACAGCAATTTCATCATTAAATAATCAGAAAACACCTGGCCCAGATGGGCTATCTAGTGAAATATATAAATAGGTCCAGAAATTAGTAAGGAATTAACACTAGTATTTAATGGCATTTTAGAACATGATTCTCTCCCTCTAAATATGAATAAAGTATATATATATATATATATATATATATATATATATATATACATACACACACACACACACATATATACATACACACACACACACACATCTAGAGGGATTCAAAATATTTACAAAATTGGAGGCCAATAAGCCTTCTAAATACAGATTTCAAAATATTAATGAAAATTCTAGCAAAAAGACTGATCAAGTTAGCAAAAATAGTAATCTCACCAGCATAAACATGTTAATTACCTGGGAGACATATCTGATCTGATCACCTATTACTTTTAAGAGAAATTACAGAAAAAGGAAACAAAGGTAAACTAGATGGTTTTTTTTAATATCCCTAGACCAAAAAACAGCATTTGACGCTATTAGTCATTACTTCCTTCGGAATATATTAGAAAAATATCAAACACCAATAAAGGTAATCAACTGGATACAGGGATTTATACAAAACAGCCACGGTAGTATCAATGGTCAGTGGCTGGCAGGACCCATGGAGACAAGGGTGTCCACTCAGTCCTATATTTTTATTGAGCCCCTATTACAAATGTTAAATGCTTCTCCTAGAATACAAGCATTAAGCAATCAGGAAGGAACACTACAAAACAAAGCTTTAGCTTATGCAGATGATTTATGTTTATTAGTTCAAACAGAACAATCAGTTCTAGAATCTTTGGCCATTTGTGAGGTTTTTGGTACAAACTCAGGGGCTTCCCTTACTCTAACAAAATGTATAGGATGTAAACTTGGACAAAATATAAATAAAATAAACCAGATTGGTGGAATAAGAATTCAAACAGAACCAATCACAATTTTAGGAATTCAATTTGGTTCACGAGAATTAGATATTCTAAATTGGGAAATAAAAATAAATACAAGTAAATCAAAAGTCATACAGTGGAATAGATGGAAACTAGGCAAAAAGAAAAGGGTGTTCATGATAAAAACATTTTTAATACCATTATTCTCATATACGAGTTTCATTTTTCCACCACCCAAGAGATCGGAAACAAGCTTCCTAAGCATCTTTTTTCAGCCACTATGGGGCAGTCGCCTTAATCCTATTAAAAGAAACAGAACTCATCTGTCGATCAAAAATGGATGACTAAACAAGACTAATCCAATAGTATTTGTCTGACATCAAATTTTAAGCCCATATTGACCAACTCAAATGATGGTAATGTTGGCTGTATCATACATGTCAGACTTGGTTTAAACAATGGGAAACTAACTCTTTGAAAGTAATACGTACAGCTGTAATGTTACCAAATTAGATAAAGGAGGAGGGGAGAGTGGCCCTAGATGCTCTGGAAAGGTGGTCTAGAAAGCAGAAGATGAGGTTCAATGCAGGGAAATGCAAGGCACTGCACCTGGGAGCCAGAAACCCAGGCCAAGAGTACACCCGGGGGCGGGGGATGCTAAAAGTCTCGATGGTTGAGAGGGACCTGGGGTGGGTGGTGGTAGATGTCAAGATGAACAATTCCGAGACTTGTACGAGGGCAGCGGCAAAGGCCAACAGGATGCTTGGATGGATCACTAGGGGGATCACCTCCAAAAGGAGGGAAGTGATACTCCCTCTGTATAACTGCTTGGTGAGGCCGCACCTCGAGTACTGCGTGCAGTTTTGGAGGCCACATTTAAATAAGGACATTGAACTCCTGGAGAGGGTCCAGAGGAGGGCAACCAAAATGATTTGGGGCTTGGGGGATAGGACCTATGGGGGAGAGGCTCGAAGAGCTAAATATGTACACAATGGAAAACAGAAGGGACCAGGGGAACATGATAGAGGTCTTCAGGTACATGAAGGGTTAAATAGGGAGGAGCAGTCAGGGTGCTCTGAAGGAAGTGGGGGCAACTAGAGGGCATGGGTGGAAGCTGGAGGGAGATTCAGGGAGAAAGGAGGAGGTGCTACTTCACTGAGAGGGTGGTGGAGCCATGGAATCGCTGCCAGGGGCTGGTAGAGGGTTCAAGAGGGGTGGGACAGGTACAGAGGAAGGGTTCTGGAAGCAAAAACCAGTGTAGCGAGAATATCCGGGACTGGGAAGGGAGAAGCCAGAGAGGGAGAGGGGGGCAGCAAGGTCAGCTCCCAGGGTGGGGGCTGACCAAACGAGCAGACACGAAAGACCGTTAGGCCTAGTCTGCCGGCATTTTAGTATGTTAGTATTTAGTTGCTTAAAACAATGGCAAATTACGAGCCATCAGATTATGACATTACATAGAAAGGCTCTATATAATCTATTACTAGAGGGGACTTGTCATATAGAAATATTATTTGAAAAATGCCCCATACAATACCAGTTAACTTTAACATCATATTTACAGAATACAAGAATTCTTCCACATACATGGGACTATGTGGGGAATATCATGTACTTATTCCACCTAGTGTATCTTTGATCTACTGTTTGTAATACTGCAATGTTGAGAAAAGTTTTTGTCTATTATTTGCTCTGTAATTGTATTCTGCACTGGGTTTTTTTGCCACTCCTTCTGTATGGTTATTTTGACCCCTGGTCGACCCTGAAAAAGGGACTGTAATTGTCTCAGTGGACTTACCCAGTTGCCAAAACTCAAATAAATAAATAAATACTTACACTGGCTCAGTTGCCACGAGAAAATAAACGAGAAAGATAACCATAAAGATAAGCAACTTCAAGAAAGGATATGTAGTAGGCCACAACATCAAGTTGAGACCACAGAATGCTTGTACTTTTCTTGTTCTTCCATCAAAAATTTTTGGAAATACATAGCAAATTCATGGTTAGAACCCAGTTTTAGAAATACGATTTATGCTTCGTTAATATGTGGGGATTTTTCTAACTGAAGAAAATGAAATAAAAGCACCCTAGGAGTTGTATTTACAGTTTTAAAATGGCACATCTGGACAGCTAGATGTTTGTTTACACTACAACAGAAACAAAGGTCCTACCAAGCAATTTTACGTAAAGTCAGCAAAGACTTGTGTACACTGTATAAAGATGAATTCAGCAGATTTTCAAGAGATGATTTATTGGAATTATGGAAACATGTTCCATGGATTGCTAACTGACACTCCTATAACTTGACTGTAATAACATCCTGTTAAGAAAATACACTAACTATTGTCTGTGATGTGAATTTATGGATTGTATTTGATTTTCTTTTTCAGTAAAATTATCCCCTACTCTTCCAGGATTATTCAGAGTGGCGGGGGTGTTACAGATGATAATCAAAGGAAACTGAACTAGATTAACTTGGTGGTGGTATTTTCAGGGACACTGAGGAAATTCCCCTATTCTTCCAGGATTATTCAGACTGCTTGCTTTCTGTTTTTCCCTGGGAGGTGTCACAAGAGTGAAATTGTTGTAGTAGGAGTTGTTCTTTATTTTTATTGTTCTTTTGGAAACCCTTGTTATATTTATTTTACATTTCTCAGTATTAACATGGGGACGATGAGGAATGGTTTGTGAGGTTTTCTTTGTGCTTGTATATACATTTTCTTTTAATAATGACTCCCCTACTCTTTTCAAGAAGTAGGCAGCAAGGATAGCTGGCACAGCATCACCAGATAAAATCCACATTTATTGACAAAAGATTTAAAGTATTTACATCAGGCTAAAAACATTCAAGTAGTTCACAGAGAGTGCAAAGCACTGCAGAGCCCAAATTGACCCAACCGGTTTCATTCAAGAGTTTTCTCAAGAGTCACTGATGCACCACAAAGTCATTCCCTTAAGTATCCAATGTCCCTTAAAGAGACAGTGTTCTAATCAAGTGCAACTTCCTTTAAAAAGTAAAATTAATTTACCTTAAAGTAACCCCCCTTATTAGGGGTAGGTACCAACTTTACTAAACAGTTACTATCTTAAAACAGTACAAAGTCATTTAGGTAAAACACAGGTAACAGTATTATTCACTACTATGTAACTTGAAAATTTATTCATTGTATATATCATAGCTGTTTTTCTGTCCACTAGTTGTGCCTATTCATGTGTTATTTAAAATCAACAACAAGGAGACGGATCTGCTGATAAACAAGGGCCGTATGTAATGCTTATTTAGAAGCATTTCTCTCTGCCATTTTTGACTTACTCCTCTAATTCCTGATATCCATATGGAGGTTCCAGATGAGTCAGGCAGGATAACACCTCACTCTCAGTGTAGGTCCATACTGCCCCCTTCGTACTCCATGATTCCAGGTAACCCAAGACATTTGATATCTAAGAGAACAGAAGAAGAGAAGAGAATCTGTTAGATACCTTTGCATTATGCAAGCGTCCCATTTTCTAATTCAACATTCACTTATTCTTACAGGAACAATTTCCCTATTAATTTCCTCCAGGTCATTGCTGATATCTCCATTCTATCATTAAGGCCTGGTGGATAGCGACTACCAAGTCTCACTGCCCACATCATTTCCTGTTGTAGCACTAGGTCCTCTAGATTTCCACCTCTCATTCCCAACACTATTTTTTCGATACCACAGTATTTAAACTTGTGTATTGTGGGACTGTGTTGTATATGCATGTGTTGCCAGTGCATTGGTCATGTCTGTGTTTACTATTGCCCTGTTTATAAACACAGACATGACTAATGCACTGGCAACATGTGCATATGCAACACAATCCCACAATACACAAATTTAAATACTGTGGTATCGAAAAAGTGGTGTTGGGAAAGGGGAGGAAATTTAGAGGACCTAGTGCTACAACAGGAAATGATGTGGATAGAGCAACTTGACAGTCATGGTCCACCAGACCTTAATGACAGAATGAATATATCAGCAATAACCAGGAGTAAATGAATAGGGAAATTGTTCCTATAAAAATAAGTGAATATTGAATTAGAAAATGGGACTCTTACATAATGCAAAGGTAACTAACAGATTATCTTCTTCTGTTCTCTTAGATATCGAATGGCATGGGTTACCTGGAATCATGGAGTACGCAGGGGGAAATATGGACCTACACCAAGAGTGAGGTGCTATCCTGCCTGACCCATCTGGAACCTCCATATGGATATCAGGAATTAGAGGAGTAAGCGAAAATGGCAGAAATGAATGTTTCTAAATAAGCATAACACAGAACCCTTGCCAATCAGCACATCTGTCTCCTTGTTAATGTTAATGTTAAATAGCACATGAATAGGCATAACTGGTGGACAAAAAACAGCAATGATAAACTATGAATAAATTTTGAGGTTACATAGTAGTGAATAATACCGTTACCTGTGTTTTACCTAAGAGACTCTGAACTGTTTTAAGATAGCAACTGTTCAGTAAACTTGGTACCTACCCCTAATAGGGGGTTTAGTGTAAGATACTTTTTAAAGTAAGTTACACTTGATTAGAACACTGTCTCTTTAAGGGACACTGGGTACTCAAGGGAATCACTTTATGGTACATCAGTGACTCTTGAGAAAGCTCTCGAGCGATCCAGTTGGGTCACTGTTGACTCTGCAGTGCTTTGCACTTTCTGTGATGTACTTAAAGGAAAACGTCCACGTACAGTCGGGCCCCACCTCCATGTGAAGTGGGGCCCCATTAGCAGGTACAGTAGAAAAAGTTAAAAAATAACTTACTCGTGTCTAAGTTATTTCAAATTGTATCTGGTTGATCCTGCCCCCTCCTTGCCCTGACATTTTAAAAAGCAGAGCCCTCCCTGTCGCGCCCACAAGCTCCCGCGACTGTCCCCGTGATGACGTTTCAGGCGGGGAGCAGCCGGGGGCATCTGTATACTTAATACGTGGCTCCTTTGTAAAATAGCTCCGGTTTGGAGCCTGGACATTCGTGGGCATGTCTGATACAAATATTGGCTAACAAGTACCCTGCCAGTCGGTACTTGGCCTCAGTGTAGCCAGGACACTCATCGATTCTAAACTGGAGCTATTTGAAGGTTTGGCAATATAGTAATCTGTTTTCCCAAATCTTCAAATAGCTCCGGCTGGTGGACACATGGAATGCACTGCCGGAAGAGATGGTCTTGTTGAAGATGGGCAGCTACATGAAAGGCTGGGATAGGCATAGGGAATGTAAGGATCATGGATAGGAGGATGGATGGGGGGCAAGGTCAGTAGCTCAAGCTTTGGACCCTACAATATGAATAGACTAGATAGACCAAATGGTCTTCTGCTGACTTCTCCATATGTTTAAAAAGTGCCATTGGGGGTCGTCAGGTTGTGCCAGCTTAGGAGCTGAACATATCTTAGACAGGCTTTAACTTTGCACTTCCTTAAATGTGAGTGTTTTGAGGATATCCAAGAAATGTTTTGAGCAAGTACTCCACACTACCACCACCACCCCCAACCTGACTGATATACACAAGTGTGAGCCACAGAACAAAAACAAAACTTGAAACTAAGGGTGGAAAAAGACGGAGGTGGTATGCGGAGAGTGGTAAGTCGTTCCCGCCATCTCCGGTTTCAGACACTTAGATAAGCCCCAATATTTCTCTGGCAAACCTGGCCAACTTATTTAAACTGGAATTGTTCGGGCTCACAGCAGAGATGCAGGCCCTTAAAATGTCTATCTGTGCCCTAAAAGTGAGGCAGTTGGCAACCAATAAGACCAAGCTTGAAGATGGACTGTGGTGAGAAGACCAGGGGCTTTGTGCTGGGGATAGAACTAAATGGCAGTTGTAATGGCTATGTGAAAAAGTTGAACTCAAAAACTGGAATTGAAGCTGCAATCAAAGGATTACAGGCCTGCACAGGGGAAGGGAGTAGAGGAGAGTCAACCAGCTCAGTTCTTGAAATCTTCATCATTGAGATCTTTCGTTGCAATCAACCTGCAAACTATGCTGCTATGTATTCTCCAATGTAATGTCAGGACAAGGAGCACGTCCTGCAGTTTGACCAGGCAGTTGAATTTGCTGGAGCCCCACCCCACCCCACCCACCCTCCAGATAAACTTTCCAGATTTTAGTGCAGACCTGCATCACAGAAAGAAAGCATCTGATGGGATCGTGACCTTCCTCAAGTGACAACAGAAATGAAAATTACGTACCTACTGTAATTCTTGATCTTCTTGGACGGAGTCTCCACCACTCGTTCACACTAATGGAACTACGCAGGAAGTGCTAGGACCGAGCGGGAGCTAAAAATTTTCAGGAGGGCAGACGCCAAGGTAGGGCCGCAAGGAAGCGGCGCCGTGAGCCTGGCTCACACTGTATAGGCTACCTCGGCGTCGACCCTCCAACCGCCTCAGTAC
Organism: Neoceratodus forsteri; assembly: GCA_016271365.2. NCBI lineage: Eukaryota > Metazoa > Chordata > Ceratodontiformes > Ceratodontidae > Neoceratodus > Neoceratodus forsteri. The sequence continues at coordinate 1,385,005,556 of CM028129.1, forward strand.
CTTTTTTTACCAAGAAGGTGCAGCGTAAATTAACTTAGTGAAACTAACCTATGTTGGACATAAGATAGTCCAAATGACCCATATAAGAAGAGTCAACACAACAGAGTCTTCATAGCCCAACAAATGAGGGAATGAAGACCAAAAACAGATAAGTGAGCTTGGGGAATGGAGGGTGGACGAGTGAATGAGACTCCATCCAAGAAGATCAAGAATTATGGTAGGTACATAATTTTCATATCTTCCTGGACATAAAGTCTCCACTACTCATTCACACTAATGGGAGAGTACCATGCTGAAATAATCCCCCCCAAGAAGGGTGGCAGGAGAGAGGAGTTCGCTTAGGACAGGAGTCCATAAAGGATTGTCCTACCAAAGGATTGATGCTGTCTGGCATGGACATCCAAAGTGTAGTGCTTCACAAAAGTGTGCACGGAGCTCCAAGTAGCTGCACTGCAGATGTCTGCAATGGGCACATTCCATATTTCTGCCAGAGGTGCTGCTGGAGAGGGTTCAGAGGAGAGCAACCAGGATGATTCAGGGCATGGAGGGGAGGCCTTATGAGAAGATTGAAAGAGCCTGGGCTTTACTCACTGGAGGAGAGGAGGGATAGGGGAGACATGCTAGACATTTTCAAGTATGTAAAGGGAATAACCAGGAGTGGAACCAAGGAGCTGTTTAGGTTAAAGAAGGGGGGGGGGAGACAACCAGGGGTCATGAGTGTAAATTGGAGGGCGGAAAATATAGTGGGGAGCATTTTTTTCACTGAGAGAGTGGTGGAGCCGTGGAATGCACTGCCTGGGAGGCTGGTGGAAGAGGGTACAGTGGAAGGCTTCAAGAAGGGGTGGGACAGGTACAAGAGGAAACTGAAACATATGAAGACCCTCCTGGGGACTGGGGAGGATGTAAGGCGAGCAGCCATTAGGTTGCTGGCTTTCGAGCAGACAAGACAAACCATTTGGCCTATTCTGCTGGCTTTTAGTATGTTAGTATGATAGTATGTTAGACGCCGCGACTGCCCCAGTAGAATGAGCATATACTCTGCCTTCCAGTTTAACCTGTGCCATGGAGTAGCATTGGCGAAGACATGCCACTAGCAACGCCGAAATACATCTGATCGCAACAAGTTGGCCCAGCTGGGCCAAGCTGAAAGATACAAATAGTCGTTTAGATTTGCAGATCTCTTTGGTTCTGTCCAAGTAGAACCGCAAAACCCTTTTAACATCCAGAGAATGCGGGGTACGCCACCCTCATTCTGGAAGTTTGTGACGTAGGTCAGAAGAACCAAGGGCTGGTTCAGATGGAATTCTGAGACTACTTTAAGGAGAAACTTAGGGTGAGTTCTAAGAACCACCTTGTCTTTGTTGCCCACTGGGCTACCTACCGCACCCGCGGTTCGCCTCCTGCACGCCTGGACACCACTCTGTGCCTCTCTCAGCGCCAAGGAGCCTGCTGCCACCAGCCCCCTGGAATCAAGCATCAGGCATCCTTGTAGCCCACTGGGCTATCTACCGCACCCACGGTTCACCTCCTGCACGCCTGGACACCACTCTGTGCCTCTCAGCGCCAAGGAACCTGCTGCCACCAGCCCCCTAGAATTAAGCATCAGGTAAGGCCTATATACAGCTCCAGCCTCGCTGGCTGCTGCTCCAGCTGCCAAATTTTTCGCCCACCCTTAAATACACTTAAGCTCCTCCCTCCCCAACCCCATCGGCTCCCAGTACTTGTGCTCTGAGCGTAAAGCTTTCTACCTCCCCAACCCCTTTGTTGATCCTGCCCTCCTCTTAAAGGCATCTTCACTACAAGACACTTTCTCCTTAAAGCCCTGCTCTCTGTTTCCCTGGCTGTGGTTTTACAGCTCTAGATAGTACTGTTTCATTAGCTATTGTAATAAATCCAAGAGATGGCTTCCGCAGCCCCCTTCTCCTCACTGGCTACATCCTCCTTCTGACAGTGGAGCCAATTTTGGACCACAGGAAAGACTCATCCTGTCCGAATACTCCTACAGGACTGCAAATAAGCCCAACAGTGTCTACCACACAGTTAACTCCCTCAAAAGGCAGTAATCCTAACACATTTCCAATCCTTCACACCTCCTACTGCCCAACATTCTCTAAGCAGACCCCCTTACCCTCTCTGCTAGGGTAGTATTATCTGCTCTGATCAACTTCCACTGCCCACCAAACTCCCGCACCGCTGTCCAAGGCAAACAAACATAGCCTTCCTAAGCAATGGGCAGGATCATACACTTGACGTACCCTTCTCCAAAATAATGTGGAATGCAATCCAACTTCCGGCCCCAACTACAAGGTGCTCTGAGACCACCTCTGGCAATCCCACTATGCCACCCCTCTGCCATTCCACAAGAGCAAGGGACACAGTTAAACATACGTCTACTATCCTGCCAGCTCAGCTGAATATGCTGATAGTCACCACAAAAGTGAAGAATAAAATAGCCAACTTCTACAGCAAGTCCTATCTAATGAAACATTTAAAGCTACAAGCTCTTAGAATTGCCTGGCTACTCCTTCTACTCTCCGGGAACGTTCGACCAAACCCTGGACCTAGTACTAGTGCCTCAATGCCACCAACAGACCGCAAGGTTGGTGCAATAACTACTGCATCTCTTAACATATGCAGCCTGCTAGCAAAATTTGATGCTCTCCAGGTATGGATGGCCCAACATAAACCAGATGTCATCTCAGTCGTGGACACCGGTCTCACTCCTAGAACCCCCGACTCTGCTATCCAGCTTGAGGGCTACACAACTTTCAGGGTGGACAGGCGAGGGAAACGAGGGGGAGGATGTGTCATTTATGTTAATGACTCAATTCAGTACAGGGCACTCCCCATCCCACCCCAGGATGGAAGATCACAAATTATCTCTGTCCAGGTTCAACTTGGATCCCAGGGAAAGTGTTTAACTATAATCTCAGTGTACATACCCCCTAAAGATCAAGAGGCTGGTTTCAAACTCGCACTTGATTATGTATCTAGTAATCGCCATCAATCTGAAATCCCAATGTTAGGGGACTTTAATATAAATTCGTTATCCCCAGATGCTACACCTTACCCGGGTGCAATAACAGCCATAGACATGGTCCAACTCGTTCAATCCCCCTCTCGTGTAAACTATCGCACTGGTTCAAGTACTCACATAGACTGGGTACTAACCAACTGGCCACAAAGAATAACCAGAACCACTGTATTAGCTGACTATCCGACCACTCGCCAGTCTTGTGCTCCTGAACCCCCCCCCGCCAAAAAAAAACAAACAAAAAAAAAACAATAACCTCCAGAATTATAAAAGCTGGACATCTTGTGTCACTAAAATCCTACCTCCACCAGCTAGGCTGGGAGAGAGTCTATGCTGCCGACGATGTGAAAGCTGCTCTTGAGTGCTTTATCAACAAGTTTAACATGGCCTGCAACATCTTTGCCCCTCTAAAAACGAGGAAAATCAAAGGAACCAGCAAATCAGGGATCACACCACAGCTCCTTGAGCTCACCTGGAGGTCAGGGATAACCTGTGGCAGAGGGCTAAGAGCACTGGGTCCCCCTCTGACATATAGAAATATGAAGCAGTACGTAACAAGTGCACTCAAGCCATCCGTCTTGCAAAAAGATCTCACTTTAAAAGTGAACTGTACAACTCTTGGGGTGACAGCCACAGATTCTGGGACAATATAAAAAACCCCAACAGGCAGAGCAAGTAAATCACCACCATCGCAAATACACATTGAAGGTGCGATTATCCATAATCCCAAAACTATTGCAGATGGCTTCAACAAGGCCTTCACAGACCTTAGTGGGTTTCTTCCTCCATACTATCTCTGACCTGTGCCTAGTTCCACCATTAGTTGTACCGACCTCCCTCCAACACACACAGCACCTCCCTTCTACCTGAAGGTAATCTCTACAACTGAGGCAAAAGAATACTTGGAAAAAGTTCTCGGGAACACTAGATCCAGTGGGGACTCGCTTGACCTAAAGATTGTGGCTCTCCCCCTGGATGTGTTACTCTCCCCTCTAACCTGGATCCTAAATCTCTCACTAACCAGTGGCATTTTTCCCTCAATGCTGGAAAGCTACGGTGGTCACCCCAGTATTTAAAAGCGGGGACAGAACCTGCCTGGCCAACTACAGGCCAATCTCAATTCTGCCCCCTCCTCTCCAAGGCACTAGAGAAGATAGTATACGATCAGTTAGGTACATACCTGGATAAGTACAACCTTCAATGCCAGGAACAGCTTGGCTTTCGGAAGGCACATAGTACTTCAATGGCACTGGTTGAGTTTACTGGTCATATCCATGAAACACTTGACCGAGGTGGGGGGCCACTTTCATCAACCTCACCAAGGCCTTCGACACGGTCAACCATGACTTACTTCTCACACAACTCTCTAAGACTGGTATATCCTCTGTCTCTCTAGGCTGGTTCCAGAGTTACCTCTCTAACAGGACCCAGCAGGTCAAGATTCTTGATGTTCTATCCGACCATCGGCATGTCAACAGAGCGGTGCCCAAATGTTCCATTTTGGGCCCCCTACTGTTCAGCCTGTTTCTAAATGAACTCCCCAAAGTCTGCCAGAATAAGATCCTTCTATATGCAGATGATGCTGTTCTCTACACGTGTCACTCTACTCCAGAAAAGCTGAAAAAAAGGCATGCAAAACGACTTTACTGCTGTGGAAAAATGGTTCCTTCAGTCTAAGCTCTTGCTCAACTACACTAAGACTAAAACAATGCTGTTTGTCTCCTATCAAAACCGTCATAAGTCACATCACCTCAATATCTACAATAACAAGTTTGATACACTCAAAATGGTCACCACCTTTAAGTACCTTGGTGTCTACCTTGACAGCTCTCTCCCCTACAGCCAGCAAATAGACCATGTTGCCAAGGCAGCTAGTGCCAGACTAGGTCAGCTCTACCAGCATAGGCAGTACCTCACCAAAAGTGCCATCAAGCCTGCAGTTAACAGCTCTGTGCTCTCTATCATAGATTATGGACTGGCAGTCTACAGATCCGGTACTGATACAGCACTTAGGCGAATCAAGATGGTCTTAAAGCCTGCAGACTAGTCCTGGGTGTGGACTGTTCAACTCACACTTGTGAACTATACTCAAGCGCTGGTTGGTTAAACTTGAATAGCAGAATTCAGTACCAAGTCTGTCTATTAGCTAAAAAAAAATCCACCCTAGGTCTTGCTCCTCCTGCAGTGAGGCAACTGCTAAGAAACTCTACTTCCTCCAGACTAACTAGGGAGTCGAGTAAAGCTGCCTTCATTATCCCATTCCACCGGACCTCACTAGGGCAACGGTCCTTCGAATACAGGGCCCCCTGCTGGCTAAATTCCCTTAACTCTGCGTTGATCGAGGAAACGAACTGCGCCCAATTAGGGCCAAGCTTCTGCAGTACCTGGTCATTTAGTAACTGCGAATCAAGGCCACCTGTGCCTAATCCTACTGTTATTGATAGCTTATCTGTTCTGCATAGCACCCATCTCCCCCACTTCCTCCCTGCCTGGTGTGACCCCACTGAGCACTCTACCCCACCTCTTTATCCCCCGCCTTCCTGCTTTCTTCACAAATATTAATCTCCCACCCAAATTTTCACCCTCCCCAGTTTCCTCTCACCTCAACCCCACTTTAAAACCCTTTCCCTTATCCTCTCTCCCCCACTACCCAGCCCTGCCCTGCCCTATCACCTACTTACGTAACCCTGGGTAGATTCCTATCCAATCACACCCCTCTGACTACTCAACCTCTTATTCTGGCACCCTTTGTCTCTGCCCCACCTTCCCCTGCTCTCATCTATTCTGTCCTCCCCTCCTTTGGTCATCACCACATCTGACCCTCCATACCGCTACCTGCACGCTCTAAAGCTCAGCTACCACTATAAATTGCTTGTCCACCTTAAGTATGCTCTTAGTACTGCTGCAATAAAGTTGAACTCTCCTACCTGATATATTTTAACTGTACTTGCTTGAATCTGTATATATATCAATGTACTTGTCTGCTGTATATACCCCTATCTGTTTTGTAATGTCTACGTACCTTGTCTATTGCCTTATGACGTGGAACCTTTGTAAACAAGCTTTTAGCTCAAAGGTGTTATCCGAGATTGCAATAAATAAATAAAAACAGATATGGGGGATCTGTAACCAATGCATGTATTTCAGACACTGCGAGCGGAGGTAATGGCTACCAGAAAGGCGGTCTTCCAGGTCAGGAACTTCAGCTCACAAGTTGCTAAGTGCTCAAAAGGTTTACGGGTGAGCATGTCTAGCACAAGGCTGATGTCCCATGCTGCTACCAGTCTTCTGACTGGTGGCCTGGTGTGAAGTATACCCTTAAGGAACCTCTTAACCAGAGGTAACTGAGCCAGAGACATGGAGTGTACAGGCTCATGGTACGCTGTGATCGCGCAACGGACAACCTTCATGGTTGAGTATTGCAGTCCTGTATTAGACAGGTCTAGAAGATACTCCAGGACTTTGTTAGGTGGGCAGGAGAAGAGATCCAAGGAGGACTTTGTACACCAAATGGAGAACCGTTTCAACTTTGCCGTACAAGTTTTCCTAGTAGTCGGCTTGCATGCTGCTAGGAGAATGTCTGAGACCCTAGATGAAACATCAAACCTACCCACTTCTATCTCCTCAGGAGCCACGCGTGGAGGTGAAGGGATCTCAGGTTTGGATGGACCACTGGGCCCTGGGTAAGCAGGTCCGTTTGAAGTGGAAGCTATCTGGGTGAAGTTTCCGATAACCTCTTGATTAATGGAAACCAAATCTGATGAGGCCGGAATGGGGCAATGTGGATCCTTCTGCCCCCTTGAGCCTCCAGCTTGAGTAGCACCCTCTGAACTAATGGAAGAGGAGGACCTCCAGGTAGCTGCAATGGTGGCAGCTGTGCCCTTTGTGGAATGAGCTCTGAGCCCAACTGGGGCTTCCTTGCCCACTTTTGAGTAACAAAACTGGATACACTGAACTAGCCATTGAGAGATAGTTCTTTTAGTGGCAGGTTTCCCTTTACCTACCACTTCATAGGTGAGAAAAAGCTGTTCTTCCTATCTATGTTCCCTGGTGCGAGTCATGTAATAACTCAAAGCTCCTTTTACATCAAGGCTGTGGAGTCTACGCTCCCCTGAGCTACAATACTCAGTGAAAAAAACTGGCAAGGTGATGGACTGATTCAAGTGGAAGTCTGAGACCACTTTGGGAAGGAACTTTCTATTAGTTCTCAACACTACCTTGTCCCTATGAATAGAAATATAATCCTTTTCAATATACAGGGCCTGGAGCCCACTTATCCTCCTGGCAGAAGTGATGGCCACCAGGAAAACTGCCTTCCAAGTAACGAACCTGAGGTCTGCAGAGACCATGGGTTCGAGGGGGGGAGTACAAGCTGAGCAATGTAAATGTTCAGATCACAGGCTGGCACTGGCTCCCTGTGTGGGGCTACAGGTGAGACAATCCCTTGAAAAATCTCCTGAAATTAGGATTTAATGCCAAGGAGGCATCCTTTCGCCGAAATGTATGTTGATACCGGAGCCAAGTGCACTTTCAGGGTTGAAGGCTGCAGACCCTGAGAATGCAAGTATGTTGGATAGTCCAGCAAGGCTGGTATGCCAGTTTGAGCTAGGGCCATACCCTTACCCATGCACCATATAGACAACCTTTTCCATTTTGAGGCATAGGTTTTCTTAGTAGAAGGATTCCTATGCCCTCTAAGAACCTCCAGAACCACTTCCGAGAGTTGCCAGCCTGCATACTTTAAGTCCTCAAGAGCCATGCCTTGAGTCCGAGGGACCTGAGGCTGAGGTACATGACCCTCCCTTGGAAGGAGCAGGGGTTGAAAAATTTTTTTGGGATGTGTAAGTCCAGGACTTATGTTATATTTTTAGGATAAGTCCCTTGAAAGGCTCAGTAAGTCACACCTTTTTCTGCGTAAATTATCGATAGCGAAACAAATAATGTCCCCCTCCCCCGGTAGGATGCCCAAGTGTTAGGATGAGAGGCAGGCAGAGATGAAAATAAAGTGATATGGGTACTGTCACAGGCTTGCTTCCAGCCCAGAAAATATTAGTGCAGTACTTGAAATGCTGCACTGATATTTTCTGTCTGGAAGCAAGCCTGTGACAGTACTCCATATCATTTTATTTTTCATTCTCTGCATTGTAATGTAGTATCTTGAGACAGAATCCTAGTGCACTGTCAATAATATATTATTTTCCTTGACTGGAGTAAACCTGCAAAAGAAAGTAGTAGTGAGCAGCTAAAAATGGACAAATAAAATAATATTTTGTGACTGTCACTGGCTTGGACCTGACTTGGCAGGTAGCCTCCCCCCTTCCCCAGCCCAAAAGATTCTTCTGTCCCATTTTTAGCTGCCCACTAATCCCTTTTTTTTTCTAGGTTTACTCTAGTCAAGGAAATAATATATTGTTGATAATGTACTAGGACTCTGTCTCAAGCATACTACAGTACACTGGCTCAACTGTCTTAGTAGCCCACTAGCAGCCCACCCCCACCCCAGACACCAGGCAAAGCACTGACATCCCCTCCCACCAGAAAAGAAATGTCATCAAGCCTATCCCTCTCCAACAGATATCCACCCACCATCACCCCTGCCAATCATCACCACCTCCCAAACAGTCACAGTATGGCCAGCTGGCCAGGTGGATGCTGTGTGTTCTAACTTCTCTTTCTCTCCCTTCCATGAGCCCCCTCCCCTCCCCAGCACCCGCAGTATACTGACTCAGACAACTTGACAGTAAGACAACCCACTTACCTCAATATACTACAGCAGCAGCAGAAGCAGACTCAGTTGACTGACTGACTCACACCAGGACCCTGGTGGCTGGCCTCCCTGTCTGGCTCAGGTTCAGATTCTGTGGGTGGGCAAGCAGCATCTCTGTTCTTGGGCCTCCTCTGCGTCTTGCTTCAGCTGGCACTTAGCCCCAGGACTCAGAAGGGTCAGAGAGGGAGTCACCCCCGTCGGCAGCAGAGGCACTGTGTAGCAGACTAGCAGCAGAATTGGACTAAAAAAAAAGAGCATTCAGCTGCCTGCCAGACTCCAGTAGACCCAGTGGCGTTGATAAGTTAAGTACCCGCGGGTGCACCCAGCGCTTGTCTTCATGCGATCCCCCCGAACTGGACCGACCTGACCAGCACAGTTTTTGTGTCTGGAGTGTACTGTTGCCAACTTGCAGCCAGTGACTCAGCGAGTGGTGAGCGCAAGCGATCTACTAACTTTGTCTGTGGCATGTGCAGCCGTCCTCGGAGCCCCAGACAGTCCAGACTCCCGTCCCGGGTCTGTTTGATCCAACTACTCCGAGCGGTGACTCGAGCGTCCTTGAGGAAGGCATGGACAGTGGACTTGTGGGGAGGCGGCAAAAAAAAGTTTACCGTGAGCGGCACACTCTCTCCCCCTTTCTGTCGGCAGCACAGCTGATCGGTCCTGCAGTCCATTCGTTCGTGATACAAGCAACTGGTGCTTACATCTCAGAAGTCCAACCCTCATCAACAACACAGAAACACAGGGTCGGAGGACTTCATCTGCTGAGCAGCCCGAGCCGAGCGGACCAGGTCACTGAGGTCAGCTAGAGCGCGGCGGGTGTGGGGAGTCGGGCAAAGTGGGAATCACTCAGGACTCTGAGTTGGGACAGGGAGGGACATCGGAGGCCACTCAGTAGGCAGCAACATAACTCCCGGAGGCCAGAGCCGGGCTAGCAAAATGGCAAATTTAAACAAATAAATGTGGACCTGGTCGAGAGTCTCTGAGTACTGGGGCACAGCATTTTCTGACCGGGGCATATTTTCTGGACTCTGCCTGCATTCCCTGGACCCCGCCCCATGTTTCCTACAGAACAAAGCTTCCCAATGAGCATTCCCCACCCCTGGTGCACTCCTAAGGATTTGGACTGACAAGAGGCAAGAGGTGAGCTCGCGGGGGGGAGGGGCGCCACAGAAGACGACTGCGCATGTGCAGCAGCAGCAGAAACTGCACAGCAAGTCCGTCGGACTTTACAGGGCTGTGCAATTCAAGTCCTGTTGCTGTTTAGATGTGTCCTGGACCTCGGACTTGGGGATTTTTCATCCCCTGAGGAGGTCAGTAGGTTGTACCTCTGTGGTAGGTGAAGTGGTTTGGTAACCAACATTGAGAGCAGGAGGGAGTACCAAGGCTGTCCGGCCTAGTCTGGAGCAACCAAGATCATTGAAGCTGGCTGAGATCTGAGCTTGATGAGCACCCTGAGTAGCAGGGGACAAGGAGGGAAAGCACAGAGATGCCTCCCTGTCCAATCCAGAGCCAGAGCATCCAGGGGAACAGTTCCCTTGGCAGGGGCCCTGCAACAATACAGACGTAGGTGCTGGTTCTCGTGGGATGCAAACATATCTATTCCTGGGATGCCCTACCACCTGAACAGGACATCCACCACTTGCTTGTCCAATGTCCATTCGTGATGGGCCTGGTTTATCCTGCTCAAGGCATCTGCCAATGTGCTGTCCTTGCCAGGCAGATGGATTGCTTGTAAGGAGGCATTGAGAGAGTAAGCTAGGCTCCAGATTTTCACTGCCTCTGTGTAAAAGGGAGTGGACCTTGTCCCTCCCTGCTTGTTGATCTAGTACATTGTTGTGGTATTGTCTGTCCTGACTTGTACCACTCTTCCTTGGAGCAGATGAGAGAAGGCCTGAAGGGCCAGATAAACTGCTCTCAGCTCTAGCAGGTTTATATGCTGGAGTGATTCTGCACTTTTCCATGTGCCGTGGGTGATGTGCTCCCTTAAGTGAGCACCCCACCCTAGCAGGGAAGCATCTGTCGTGAGAACCAGTGAATGGAGACTCCAGCAGGAAGGGGAACCCTTCCCTCAAGTTGTCCGGTTCCATCCACCACTGGAGTGCCTGCAGTAACTCCCTTGCTATTGGGATAGTTTTTGAGAGACAGTCCCACCTCTGGCACCAGTGTGCCCGAGGTGGAGCCGAACATCCCTCATTTGAAAACTGGCACCAAGGACTGTGCCTGTTGCTGAGGCCATGTGGCCTAACAATTGCAGAAACTGTCATGCTGGCTTTGGCTTTTTCAGGACAAACAAGCTTGCCAAGTGCAGAATGCTGTCTGCCCTCTCTTGAGGGAGGAAAGCTCTTCCCACAATGGTGTTCAGTTCCGCACCTAAGAACTGAAGTACCTGTACAGGAGTCAGGACTGACTTTTTGATGTCGAGGAGGAACCCCAAGGATTTGAACAGGTCCTGGGTTACCTTTAGGTGTTCTCACCTACTGGTGAGACTTTCCCACTATTAGCCAATAGTCCAGGTAGGGAAAAACTGAAACACCTAGTCTTCTTAGGTGTGCCACCACCACTGCCAGGCACTTGGTAAACACTCTTGGTGCTGAAGTGAGAACAAAGCGTAGTGTTGAGAACTGGTAGTGGCCTGAAGGGAGTCTGAACCTTAGATATTTTCTGTGTGACTCCCATATAGGAATATATGTGTCCTTTAGGTCTAAGGAAGCTAACCAGTCTCCTTTCTGTAGTGTTGGCAGAATCATGGCCAGTGTGACCATCTTGAACCTGGGCTTTACCAGGCACGTATTTGTTTAGCAGTCTGAGGTCTAGTATAGGCCGCCACTCTCTGTTTTTCTTTGTTGTTAGAAAATACCTTGAATAAAACCCCTGTCCTTTTTGTCTGGAACAAACAGGCTCTATTGCCCTCAATAAGAGGGGAGCCTGAGATACAGGTTACTCACCTGTAACAGGAGTTCTAGGAGTGGTATATGTTGTTCATCCACACTGTCTGGCAGGTTCCTTGCTGCTTTAAATCTTGCCAGAAGGTCTTCAAGCTGGCTCCTCCCACCCACGTGATAAAATTCTCGGCTCCGCCCCATGAAGCTACATCTAGCCCACTGGAAGCCAGGTTGAGCGTCGAAGCCAGGGAGGTCGGGTGGGTTGTGTGGATGAACAACATATACCACTCCTAGAACTTCTGTTACAGGTGAGTAACCTGTATTTCTAGGGACATGGATATGTTGTTCAATCCACACTTATTGGCAGACTCCTAGCAGTTCTCCAGGAGGAGGGAGGCAAGGCACGCACCCCCTACTTAGGGAATAAGGACTGGAGAACCAAGGTCCCAAAACCAGCATCCCGGCGTGACTCAAGGTCAGTGTGATAGTGGGTAATGAAAGTGTGTGCCGACTTCCAGGTAGCAGCCCTGCAGATTTCCTGGATAGGGACGTCCCTGGAAGCAGCCACCGAAGCAGTGGTATGGTGGGTAGAATGAGCTCTTATCCCTCTGGGAGGCTCCATGCCTGCCAACCTATAGCAGAGATCTATGCAGGAGGTGACCCACCTGCCTATCGTCCGCCTGGCTGCAGGTCTGCCAGGTGCGGCTTAGGCATAGGTGACAAACAGCTAGCGAACCTCTCCCCGAACTTCAGCCGTCCGCTCCTTATAATAAGCGAGCGCCCTTCTAGGGCCCAAAGTATGGAGCCTGTATTCGGCCTCCGAGGTGTGATTGGGGTAGAACACCGGCAGAGTCAACACCTGGTTAAGGTTAAACTCCGACACCACCTTCGGAAGGAATTTCGGGTGGGGGCGCAGGACAACCTTGTCCCTGTGGAAGACCAGATAAGGAGACTCGATGGAAAGTGCCTGGAGTTCTCCAATCCTTCTGGCTGACGTGATAGCCACCAAGAAAGCGGTCTTCCACAACAGGTGAGAGATGTCACACCTGTGCATCGGTATGAATGGCTTGCCCATGAGCTTAGCCAATACCAGCAGTAGATCCCACGGAGGTGGAGGTTCTCGCACCGGAGGGGATGTGTGATCAAGGCCTTTGAGAAAGCGCCCGACCACCTTCTCCTGCCCCACCGACTGCTTTCTGGCCCGTGCCCGGTAAGCAGAGATGGCTGCCAGGTGCACCTTAAGGGTCGTCGACCGAAGTCCTAGCTGAGAAAGGGACCATAGGTAGTCCAGAATGCTGGCCAAGGAACAGGAAGAAGGGCCCAACCCCTTATCCTGACACCAAATGGAGAATCTCTTCCATTTGAAGGCATAGCATTTTCTGGTCGACTCCTTACGGGATGCCTCAACAACGTTGAGGACCTCGTCGGAATGACCCAAGGCCTGCAACTCTAGCCGCTCAGGAACCAGGCTGTCAGGTGCAGGGATTTAAGGTCCGGCTCGAATACCTTCCCCTGGTTGACTGAGATCAGGTCCGGGCGGGCTGGAAGCCATCTCAGGAGCCTGGAGCTGAGGCTGAGATACCAGAATTGACGGGGCCAGTCTGGGGGTACCAGAATCACCTGCGCCATGTCCCTCCTCGCCTTGAGAAGCACCTTGTGGATAAAGGGAAATGGGGGAAAGGTGTAGAAGATGCCCGGGGTCTACGGCCTTGAGAAGGCATCCCCCTGCAGTGAGCCCTGCTGGGGGGGGGGGCGTGAAACAGCCTCAGCTTCGCATTCTCCCTGGAGGCAAACAGGTTCACCTGAGGTGTGCCCCAGTGGGAGAACAGATCGTGTATTACCTCCGGCAGGAGAGACCACTCGTGAGATGCAGCACCTACCCGGCTTAGGGCATCGGCCAGACTGTTGGAGGCTCCCGCCACATGAATGGCTAGAAGATCTGCCTCCAGACTGCCCACGAGAGACCAAGTGCAGAAAGCTTCCTTGCACAGAGGCAAGGAGCGCATCCTGCCCTGGCGGTTTAGGTAGTACATGGTCGTGGTGTTGTCCGTCTGGACCTGGACCACTTGACCCTGTACAAACGGAGCGAAGGCGGTGAGGGCTAGTCGGACCGCTCGAAGCTCCAGCAGGTTGATGTGGCATTGAGACTCCTGAGGGGACCAGAGGCCGTGCGCTCTGAGCTCCCCCAGATGGGCACCCCAATCCATCAGAGAGGCGTCGGTCGTTAAAGTGACCGTTGGCTCTGGGCAGACAAACGGGATACCCTCCTGCAGATGAGCCGGAATGCTCCACCACTGGAGAGCGTTCCCCATCTCCTGGGTCACCATCACTGGTTGGTCCTGAGGACTGGAGCACTGTGACCATTGGTGGGCCAGTCCCCATTCCAGGGGATGCATGTCCCAGCGGGCCCAACGGACCACGCTGGTGCAGGCCGCCATGAGGCCCAGGAAGTCCCGGGCACGGCGCAACTGCCCAACCAGAAATGATAGGGCAAAGGAGGAAAGAACCTCGGCCCTGTCCGCTGGGAGCCGTGCTCTGGCTTGAAGAGAGTCGAGCTCTGCCCCGATTAACTGAATCACCTGCATTGGCACGAGTTCCGATTTGGCCTCACTGATGAGGAGGCCAATCTGAGAGCAGACCTGGAGGGCCACATCCCTGGACCACTCCGCCTCTGACTTGGAGGAGGCTGCAATCAGCCAGTCATCCAGGTAAGGGTACACCCGGACTCTTCGGCGCCGCAGGAATGCTTGCACCACTGCCATGCATTTGGTGAAGACCCTGGGAGCTGGAGAGAGGCCGAAGGGCATGGCCCGGAACTCATAAAGGGATCCCTCCGCTCTGAAGCGGAGGAATCGCTGGTGGGACGGACGGATTGGGACGTGAAAGAACACGTCCTGAAGGTCCAGAGAACAGAACCACACGCCTCGTTCCAAGGATGGGATGATCTGAGCCAGAGTGACCATCCTGAAGATTCGAGACCTTAGGAACTTGTTCAGGTCGTGTAGGTCTAGAACGGGGCGCCAGCCCCCGTCTGTTTTGGGACCAGGAAGTACCTGGACACAAACCCTGAGTCTGATGGAGGATTCGCCACCTCCCCGATCACCTCCTTCTGGAGGAGCAGGGCAATGTCGACCGACAGAGAGGCTGGGGACCCCATAGCCCCCCGTGGGGCAATGGCTCGATAGGGTGGGGCCTGCACGAATTCCAGCGGCAGACCCTTTCCTACCACTTCCAACACCCAGCGGTCCGTGGTGATATCGGACCAGGCGGAAATGGAGTGGCGGAGCCGTCCCCCCATGGGGGAAACCCAGGGAAGAGTGACGAGGTTGGGGGCGACACCCCTCAACCCGTCACTGGGCAGGCTTGGAGGAAGGACCGGTCGAGGAGCCTCCTGGACCTTTCCCTCCTGGCTTCCTGTTGGAGAAAGCAGCAGGCTTGGCTTTGAGGTGCCATGCGCGAGCCTGCTGGCCCTGATGCTGGTGTTGCTGGGCTGGACGTGCCGCAGGGGCTGAAGGATGAAAGGGCTTACGCTGCTGCTGGCAGCCTTTGTCCTTCTGGGCAGACGTGAACGAGTCCAAGGTGGCACTGGACTTCTCGATCCGCTGAAGATGCCCCTCAACCCCGGGACTGAACAACTCGGTACCCAGGAAGGGAACAGCTGCCAGCTTGTGCTGGGTATCTGCCGTGAAAGTGGAGATCCGCAGTCAAGCTCTGTGGCGCATGGCCACTGCGGCCGCTACTAACTGGGCACACAAATCAGCGATGTCCAGGGAAGTCTGCAGCTGCTGTTTGGCCACCGCCCTTCCCTGATCCCGCATCTGCTTGACCGTAGTTTGGAGGTCAGCCGGGAAATGAGGAATCACCTCATCCAGGGAGCTCAAAAGGGCATGTGAAAAGTTTGCCATCAGGATGGCCAAGCTGGCCTGACTAAGGCCTAGGGAGGAAGCAGCGTAAACTTTCTGCCCGGAGTAGTCCAATTTCTTGGACTCCTTGTCGGGAGGCTTGTCCACGTCCCGAGCATTCCCGGAACGCCGGAAAACGCCATTGGTCACGAGCCCCTCCGCAGAGGGGTGCTCCGAGAAACCGGAGAGTAAACCGGTTGGAACAGCATACTCTGAGCCATCCTGGCCGAAGGTGCTGGACAAGAAGTTGGCCGCTGCCATAGCTCCAGGGCCGGGCCAACAATGGCTTCGGCCACCGGGAAGGCCTCCATGGGGGAATCCCCTTGGTCCAGTATCTCCGTGAGGGGATACCTGGCCCATTTTGAAACGGGTTCGATCTTCATCCCAGTGGACTCTGAGATGAGTCGAAGCATTCCCAGAAACGAGGATGGGCTCTCGTCCACCGACTGACCTCCAGTGGACTCCAAGTCAAGCGGCCTGGAGAACAAGGAGTCGTCGTCATCAGACTCCAAGGAGTCTACGAACAGCTGCCGAGTGCCTGAGCCACCCTCCACCTGCCAAGGTCGATCGGGAGTGAGGGTGACAGACAACCAATGGGGCAAGCCCTGACCCGACCAAGAATCCTAGGTCAGGGACCCAAATTTAGGTTGTGGAGGCGGGAGTTCCACCACAATGGGTGGTGCAGCCGGTTTCGGCCAAACAACCGGTGCCGGCTTCGGCCCCTCGACCACTACGAGGGGTTGTTTCGGCCACTCTGGTGACAGCCACTTAATGGCCGGGAAAGGCGACGAAGTCTGCCTATTCTCAGTCAGAAGGAGCTGCTGCCACAATAGATCCTCATAGCGCCGAAGCAATTTGCACGGGAGCCTATCCTCCGAAGAGGACGAAGATGAGTGGCGCCGATGTTTACCACAATGCTGAGACCGAGACTGCCGATGTCGGCAGGATCAGCTGGACCGGGAAGAGGTCTGAGACCTTCGGTGTTTCCAAGGGTGGGTCTGAGAGGGGGCAGGGGAAACCCGCTCCTCCCTTGGTTCAGGGACCTTAACCAGAGACTCCGGCACAGGAGGCACAGGCAAGTCCTCGGTTTCCACCGGGGGAACCGGTGAAGAAGGGTTGTCAGCTTCTCCGGTCGACAGCCCATCCGACGGGTCAAGAAAATTTCAACTGTGTCAACGGATGCCTCGGCCGGCTGACCTGATGGGGACACCATGAAGAAAGTGGCCTTAGCTGCAACCTCGACCGAAGTCGAGTGTCAACTATCCGGGGAAAGGGACCTCTCCCACTCCCACGAACGTCGACGGTGGGACTTACCTTTGGGGTCCTTTTTTTTTTGGACCCAGAGGAATGTCCCGAGGGGCCTTCTCCCTTGGTGGAGAGGGACTGGCAAAGCTCCTTGAAAGAAGCTGTGTAGGAGGATTCCGAGGAGAGCGGGATAAATGCCGCGACCGAGAATGATGATGATGCGGCCTGGGCCGCCTCCTCCTCGAGGGCGATCATCTGCTCCAGGATGTTCCGCCGAGCCCTCAGCCGCGGACACCGCCCAATGGGCCTCCTTAGACTTAACCAAAGGATAACATTTTTCCTGTCGCCCCAACAGTAACCGGGCAGCGCAGTCCTCCAAGACCGAAGCCGAAAAGGATTTGCACAACTCACACGCCTGTGAGTCATGGCCTAGTCCAAGGCAATAAATGCATGTGGCATATGGATCGGTCCGGGACATCATCTGCCCATAGGGGCACCGACGAAATCCGGAAGTCGATTTGTCCATCGCAGCCACGAGGGAAGATACAGACCGAGGTCTTGTAAATTTTAAAATAAGTTTCGGATTAACCGAAAAGTTTGGATCCAGGCCTAAAACGCACAGTGCAAAGGAGGGAACCTAAGCTTCCAAGCGGTAAGCAAGATCTGGCGTCATGGGGTGGAGCCGAGAGTTTTACCATCTGGGTGGGTGGGAGGAGCCAGCTTGGAGACCTTCCGGCAAGATTTAAAGCAGCAAGGAACCTGCCAATAAGTGTGGATTGAACAACACATCCACATCCCTAGAACCTCCTGTTCTAACAGCTTTCTTTCTGTGAAAGGAACTGCCCTGAACAGCCTTGTCCTTAAAGGAGGAAGGGATTTGAAACTTAGGGACAAACCCTGACTCACCACTTCCAGAACCCACTTGTCTGTGGTGATCGTTAACCATTCCTGGAAGTAGTGAATCAGTCTGCCTCCTACAGGTACTGGGGAGGCAGCCTGAAGAGAAAAGTCAGGGATTCTGTTTTGCCTGTTGCTGAGGTTGGGCAGATTGGGAGCCATTTCTGGATCCCCTTCTGCCTCTAGCTCTAAAGAAACCACCCTGCTGTGGCTGGTACTGCTGCTGTGGCACAGCCTGTACCTGGTAGAAGGGTCTTCGATAAGAAGCCCTACCCCTGCCTCCCATTCCATATGCAGAAGTGGAGGGTGAAGGTTTCTCCTTGGTAGAGATACTGCGATCTTTGTATTCATCCACCTTTTTCATGCAGGCCTCAGTCTGAACTCCAAAAAGTGAGTTACCCTCCACTGGAAAATCCATGGCTTTGCTCTGGGTATCCTGGGTGAGATTAGTAGCTCTAAGCCAGGCAAACCACCTCATGGCCTTAGTACCTGCCATCCACCTTGCAGCTGTATCATTTGGATCAGCTGACATCTGAAACTGATACTTGGAAGCCTCCAAACCTAATTTAGCAGTATCCACTAGCTCTTAAACTGGTGTGGAAGGGCTGGTCTCAGCAGCATCAAGGAGGGACTGCCAGAGAGCCTTCTGATAGAGGACTGCATATGCCTGATAGCCGACTTGTCTGACTGCAAGAGTGGCACAAAGGTACCCTTTCTTTGCCATGCTATTAATTTTCCTAGAGTCCTTCTCAAGAGGATGAGAGGACAGGTGTTTTAGACCTTTCACAGGCAGCCTGCTGCACAATTCCCTGACGGTCAGAGTGGGTAAATAAAAACTCTGCCCAACCTCTCCAATTGGTACTTATCATCACACTTTTTATCAATAGGTGTGATAGTGTTAGGTGTTTTAAGAATTTCAAGTATATCTTTTCTGAAAGACTTGTAAATAGGCAGCAGGAGCCTTTTAGTGGGTGTTAACCCCATAAGCTCCATGTATTGAGCTTCCTCCTCATCTTGGACCTTTTCTGTCGTGACAAGGTCCAGAGTCTCAACCATTTTTCCTACAAAAGAAAAATGTGAGGAATAATCCTCAGTGGGTCAAGGAGGTGAACCAAACTCCTGCTCAGGGGAGACCTCAGGTTCAATACCTTCCTCTGCCTCATACTCATCTTCAAAATCCACTGTTTCAGTGGTTAAGGGTGTAACAAAGGCAGATGATTTTTCTAAACAAGGAGCCACAGGCTGCTTAAAGAGTAATAAGCACTGCAGCACTTGCAATAAAGCCAGAGCCTGAGTTAAGTCAGCAGGCACTGGTGTAGGAGCAGGTACTTTAGGAGCCCCTTGTGGCATTCTAGCCAGGGACTCAGTATGCTTAGTTCTCTTAAGTTTTTTGGCAGGTACCGGAGAATCAGCTGGTTCAATGCCTCTCTTACCATGGCCATCACCAGTATTGGGGTGGTTTTTGTGGCCGTGCAAGGTTCAGCCAAAGATTTAGAGGGGGTGGACTAGTCAGAGCCCATGGACCCCTCATCCATTTTTCTTTGCAGTCTTTCCCTATGTTTTTCAACCACCTCTAAGTAAGGAAAGACTTGCATATTTCACA
The DNA here is from genome assembly GCA_016271365.2 of Neoceratodus forsteri. NCBI lineage: Eukaryota > Metazoa > Chordata > Ceratodontiformes > Ceratodontidae > Neoceratodus > Neoceratodus forsteri. The sequence continues at coordinate 1,385,024,886 of CM028129.1, forward strand.
TTCAATAGAGAAGTGTTGTTGCCCAAGACAGACCAAACATAAATCATGTTTGTCTGCTTTGGTAAACACTTCTGAACACGTCAAACAGTTTTTAAAACCAGGAGCTCCTGTTTTCGTCTTGGGTTTATCTGACATTTTTGTTTAGAAGGGAAGAAAAGAGGAATCGGGAACTGATAAAATTTGTAAACGTTATCGGTTTGCGGTCGGTACAGGAACTGAGAAAAAGTTAAATCCATCGGTTCTGATTGGTTCCAGAACCGAGGGATCAATCTAGGGAACCGAGAAAGCCCGGTTCAAAAAATAAACAATTCAGAAGAAAATTACTGTAAAAGTGATCAGAACCAGAATAAAAGTTCCAATTTAAAGTAGAAAACAATCTGTTACCTCCCAGTTCCCAGAAACCAAGAGGAACCACAAAAATACGTTAAAATTTACAATACTGAGGAAAAAAGATAAAAGTAACACTAAACTAGGCAGCTATTGAATAATAATCACAAAATACTTAAGTTTTTTGATCACAAGTCACTTCAGGAACGACCTGAGAGAGAAAATCTCCAGGGTGTCTTGTCTTTGTAGCGGAGAGAAGAAATCTGAGGGTTAGAATATAGGCAGTTGAACTGGGCAGCTTTTGAATTAAATGCACAAGCTAAAGATTCCATCATTAGCATAATATTCCATTTGGCACCAGGGCAGTGCTGCCTTAAAGGAGCACTACAAGAAGTAATATTATTAGTGGATTCCTGGGGTTAGAACAGGGAGCAATAATCGAGGTGGGGCCGTACCAAGCTTCTATACAGTGGAACAAGGACATCTCTGTGCCTGCTTAAAAAGTTTCATTTTATGCATACCAATCTTTTAGAGGTCTTCACAATCACAGCTGAGCTATTAGATATGAAAGACATGTTCCGCTAAATAATAACCCCCTAAATCTCTTTCTTTCTTTACAGCCTTTAATACAGTTCTTCCCAAGTTGTATGCTGTGCCACTGTTATTACTGTCCAAGTAGAGCACAACACATTTGTCTGGGCTGAATATCATTTCCCGTCTTTCAGACCATGTGTATAGTGAGTTAAGATCCGTCTTATCCTGGCAGCGTCATCACGGTTAGTTACTCTGCAACCAATTTTAGTATCATCAGCAAATTTGTTAACAAAACCCTGTAAACCCAGGTGCAAATCGCTGATGTATACATTAAAGAGAATCGGACCCAGCACAGAACTCTGAGGCACCACACTAATGCAGTTTGAAACTGCCCCACCAACTCTAATACTTTGTCTTCTGTCTGATAACCAATTTTGGATCCATGATGTAATTCTACCATCCATGTTTAACTGGTCCAGTTAAGTAACTGATTTACAATGATGAACGTAGTCGAACACCTTACTGAAGTCCAAATAAATGATGTCACATGGGATGTTATGGTCTAGGAGGTCATTGATGGGCTCATAAAAAGATATTAAGTTAGTGACACATTTCAGTTTTAGTTTAGGTTCAGTTTTTTGTTCCATTGTGTGCAGTTTGTAATCTTTTCATGCTATTTATTTCTTCTCCAACAATCACAAGAAATTATGATGCACTGTGGTAATTCATGATCCAAGACGACCTCTGGAGTACAGGAACTTTTTATCAAGGTACAGTCTACTTCTGCATATGCTAAGGCAGATGTCTACAGATCTGCATCGAGACAAACAACTTTGGTCTCTACTGTAAAAACTGTTTGGTCATGTTTCTATCGGATCCCTATCTCAATGCACTACAAATTCATGGCATGAAACATTTAGGGATTTAACAGCCCAGCAAAAGGAAGCAGGCACTTGCTTGGGGGGAGACATGCATTGCGTTTACAGGAAACCTACTTCACAGTTGTAGAATACCTCAAGTTAAGGTAGGACTGGGTGGGAAAAGTTCATTGTGATTCATCCACTCAGAGGAGTAAACTTTAACCCTTAGAGTGATTTAGTCACATTCCGCAAATGCCTATTTCACATAGTATGCCATTGCCACCCATGCTTCAGATGCCGCGCTGCAATGTTTTGTAAAAAAATCTGTCATAAGTCATTTTTTTTATGTTTCTGTTCCTACGTGCCCTCCAGTTTTCTGTGCGCATCCACATCCCCAGAATGATGCCATGCAATGGAACTGTCAATGTTTTACATACAGCAACAAGGAATTCTCTGTAAAAGAGCTTTTAGCTCAAAGGTTGCAATTCAGATTTCTCAATAAATAAAAATTCTGGGTAAATTATAAAATTTGACTTAAATGCTTGTTACTTAGAGGTGCAGTCCCTTATTCTGGTAATGGGGACTGCAGAATAGCACCTAATATGTAGACATATAACCTAGCTCTAGAGAAGCTTGAAGAAGCTAAGTGCGTGCGCGCATGGGCAGACTACGTGGGCAGTAGGGGCCCTTATCTGCTGTCAACATCCATGTATTTATATGCGTGTGTGTGTGTGTGTATATGTAGCAAGGCACTGTGCGTACAGTGCATCGCTGATTTTTCTGTCTCCCTTATCAAAATGTAGTCTCCTATGTTGGTAGTGTTCAGAGCAGTACAGTCTATAGAAAAGTTTCTGGAAAACTGTTTTTGTGATGCAGATAGGCCAAAAAGATAATCTGCCAATCTCTGTAAATGTTGTTCGACTTTTACTGCCTGTTGGTGAAGTGACAGGTCTGAAGTGGCAGCTCCTGTCAGAATGTGGGAGAGTGATGATACTTTTCTATGTTTATGTTACAGGGCCTGAATGACAATATGTAGTGCTGGAGTGTAATTATGGGTCAGACTAATTTTCTTTTAATTTTTTTTGTTCAGCTTCTGCTAGGAGTTGAAAACTGAAAGAAAAAAGATGTCTACAATACCACAATTGACCAACAGAAGTCTCTTTTTCAACACAGTGCTTAAAAACTTTGTTCCCCTTGCATGATGTCATGCTTGGGGCTTGCAGCACTGAGAAACAAGCATTTGTCAATGCCGAGCGTTACGTAAGTCGTGTACACTGGTGTCATGGGGGATGTCTGAAATTGCTTTTTAATTTATATTTTTTTTTCACCAGGAGAGCGCACAAGCTGAAAGCTTGTTTACTGAATGCGACCTGGGAGCACAAGGAAGTTAAGTGGCTTGCTCAGGGTCACACCTTTAGTGAAGTTGTTTGTGAGGTGGGGTCCCAAAAAACATGTTGAAAATTTGGGGGAAAAATAAAAAAAAAAAAAAAAAAAAAAAAGGGGCAAGTTATGCCACTAAGCTGAAACCCCTTTTGAAATGCATTAAAGTGCTTTCCTCAGTTCGAAGATGGGCTTTGAAGAGCAAAGACGTGCCTGAAGTCCAAGGCAGATTACGGCGATGGACCTCCGGGTTGGTAAGTATGGGGTGGTGGGTCCCGAGTGGGAGAGTAGGGGTTTGGGGAATGGGAGAATGGACAAAGATGGACTTTTTTTTTTTTTTTTTTTTACACGGGAAAAAACGATGAGGGACAGTTTTCATTTTTTCAGGGAGTCTGCCGAACAGGTGAGGACACTGGGGGATTGGGCACCCCATGTCTGCATACTGTTTTGGGGGGGGGGGGTTTACAGAGCGCAGAACAATGGACAGACAGATGAGGACATTGGGGGATTGGGCACTCCCAGTGTCTGTATACTGTTTAGGGACAATGATGGACGGTTTTCTTTTTTCGGGGTTGGATAAAAAACAAGCATTTGTCAATGTCGAACAATTGATATATTGAAAGATGTCCACCTCTGCACCTTGTTTATGCCCTTGAGTACCTGAATGTATCTGTCATGTTCCCCCACTCCCTCCTTTCCTCCAATAAGTACATGTTGAAGTCCTTTTAATCTCTCCTGATATGTTCTGTGATGCAAGCCATGTACCATCTTGGCTGCCTTTCTGTGGGCTGCCTCCACCCTGTCAATATTCTTGCACATTTGCGGCCTCCAGATTTGCACATAGTACTGTAGGTGAGGCCCCACTAGTGCATTATACAATGGCATCACCACCTCATGCCTTTTGCTAGTGACACCTCTTCCTATGCATCCCAGCATGCCACTGGTCATCCTTGCAACATGTGTGCTCTGCTTTGACACCTTTTCGTTATCAGAACTGATAACTCCTAGGTCCCTTTCTTCCTTGGTGATCATCAGCACCTCCACCCCATCCTGTAACTCTCCACAGGTTTCCGTCTTCTCAGGTGCATTATTTGGGCTTCTTCGCATTGAACATCAGTTGCCACTCCTCTGGCCACTTTTTAAGCCTCTCCATGTCCCTGCTCATTTTCTCCACCCCTTCTGGAGTATTCACTCTGTTACAGATGTCGGTGTCATCTGCAAACAGGTAGGCAGACCTCTGCTTCTAGTCTTCTGCAATGTCTGTAATGAAGACATTGAACAGGACTGGTCCCGGGACTTATCCCTGAGGTACCCCACTGGCCACCCCCTCTCCCCGGATTGGATCCCATTACCATCACCCTCTGCCTCCTGTCCATCAGCCAGTTTCTAACCCAGTTTATCAGCTTGTGCACCATTGCCAGACTACCGCTGAGTGACTGCAAAAAGGGCTCCATATATGCTGGGAGCTGTGATATTTATAGTTTTATCGTATGGATGTGTGTGATAAAACTTTTAAAACTGTATGCCTTGTCAGCCTAACACGTGCAATACACTGAGCCCTACCCCCTGTTCTCCAGGAAGTAGGTAGAGAGTGCCTGTAGTTCGTAAGGCTTTTTTGCTGAACTACAAGGGCACTACATAACGTTTTAAATTGCATCCCTGCATATTGGCAGTACTTAGGGGACTTTAGGAGGACTGAAATAGTGTCCCTAATACTTTTTGGCACAAAATAAGAAAATATTACACTACGAGCGTTTCACGACCCCCTGGAGTTACTTCAGGGTCCTTGTACGTATAAAACTCGGCCCTGCGGCGAGCAGGGCAAGCGCAAGTGGGGCCCACGTCGCAGTACACAGAGACATGTGCGTCGGCATGTGCCTGCTGGGCACTGGGTCTCGTAATATAGAGCAGTTTTAAAATGGCCACGAATACAGGAACGGACTGAAATGCCGTATAAAATGTGGTATGTACACAGATGGTAACATTTGTCTCGATTACAAATGTGATAATTGCAAATTGATAAAGAATTTAAGAGCTGAAATTGTTAGACTAGAACAATGGCTGCAGGTTCAAGTAGAAATAAGCAGTCTAGAGGATTATATTGACTCCGTAGCAGATACCATCGCTATAGATTCATATAAGCAACCTATTCCCCATGAAATAAAAAATTGTAACAATACTGAGGAAGAGGAGTGGTGCCAGGTTACAAAAACTGTTGGTAAAAAAGGGAGGAGAAATATAGGGGGGAGTACAAACATCTGAACTGCTAATAGGTACAGTGCCCTGGAAAACAAGCGCTGTAATGAAAATTCTTGTGAATTAAATCCACCAATAAACGCAGCACCAAATTCACCTTCAGTTCAGGCAATACAGAGTATGAGCAAGACAAGACACATGGATACACCCAGAGATGTTCTGGTAATAGGCGACTCCATGTTGCTTTACACAGACCATATTATATGTAGAAGTAGAAATCTGTATACCACTGCAAGTGCCTTACCAGGAGCAGGTATAGATAACATCAAGCATCTACTCCCAGGGCTACAAGAACATACACAAAATCCACTTATACATGTGGGGATAAATGATTTGGACAGAAGACCCATCACAGATATTCAAAGGGATTTTGAATCAGTAGGTAAAACTATTAAAAATCAAGTGGGTGACCTAATTATTTCAGGACTATTGCCTGTCCCTAGAGCTGGCCCCTCACAAAGAAATGATATTATGTATTTAAATGCTGGTTTAAGCGTTGGTGTATGAGAGAAGTGTTTACTTTCCTTGAAAATTGGGATGGGTTTCTAAATCAGGACTTGTTTGCCAGGGATGGATTGCATTTAAATAAACATGGAAAACAGATATTTGCTAGTAGACTAAAACAAGTAGATTTCAATTTAAACTGATAAATAGGGGGGAAGAATCTACTCCTACAGACAAAAAAAAAATAGTACTGTCCCTATTTGTCCCTCAAACGGGAATTTTTTTTACTTATAAATGCTAGGAGTTTTAATAATAAATTTGACGAGCTTCTGTATACCCTTCTCCAAACTGAACATCCATATATGTAAAGTAACAGAGACCTGGTGGCAAGAAAATGATACATGGGATAAGAGTATCCCGGGTTATACACTGTTTCACAAAGATAGGATTAGTACTAGAGGGGGTGGGGTAGCGCTCTATTATTTCATGCAGTATAAATACTGAAAATATAGAAATAACCCACTATGGGTTAAAATAATTCCAAAGACTTCAGAATGTACAAATCTGGGAGTTATTTATAGGCCCCCTTCTATCTCTCAGAGGGACGATTCCCTATTATTAGAGTTTATAAATAAGTTCTCATCTACAAATAGTGCCATACTCATGGGGGATTTTAATCTCCCATGAATAAACTGGAGTACACTACAAACTAAAACCCTTGTAGAAAGTATTTATTTAGAAACCTTCTTAGAGACTAATATGGAGCAAACAGTTAAACTTAATACTAGGGGTGAAATATTCTGGATTTGGTTTTAAATAATCTGGGTAGTAATATTATAAACTGCAGGGTCATTCTCCCCCCCTTGGGTCCAGTGATCACGCCATGATCAGCTTCACTTACAAAGTAAATTTAGGATATGATACTAGTAGTACGATTATTTATAATTTTAATAAGGCCAATTTTTGGGATTTTGTAAATGAAATGGCTATTTGGGACTGGGAATCAGATTTTAAATACAAGTCCCTTCTGGAAATGTGGCAGATTTTAAATGCCAAATTTTCTATAGCCATTAAGAAATATATACCCTAAATGAAGAAAACTGAAAATGTGAAACCCAAATTGCCCTGGATGAATGTAATAGTTAAGAAACACATAAAAAATAGAAATAAAGCATTTAAGAAGGCTAAATTAAGTGGTACCCAAGAAAATTGGGCAAAATATAAAGACCAGTTAAGGATGACGAAAAATAGTATTCGAAAAGCCAAACGAGATTATGAATTCAGGTTAGCAGGGAGTGTAAAAGATAATTACAAAACGTTTTATAAATATATAAATAAAAAAAGGGGAGGTACACCTACCATAGACCGATTAAAAAAACAGACAGGTGATTTAATAACTGATAAATCCCAAATGGCTACTGCATGCAACACATATTTTTCTTCAGTTTTTAATAGTAAAACCATGCCTAATGAAAGTCATAGTGATCAGCCAACAAATGAGCAATTTAGGGTGGGAAAAACTGAAGTTGGAAAACTACTACAGGGACTGGACCCAAATAAATCAGCTGGCCCGCATGGACTCCACCCTCGTACTTTGAAGGAACTAGCGATCCGCTTATTGGGCCCTGTCGCTGCACTCTTCACACAATCTATTATAGAGGGCCAAGTTATTGATGTATGGAGACAAGCCACAGTGATCCCTATTTTTAAAAAAGGATCTAAGCAGGATGTAACGAATTACAGACCTATTAGTCTAACGTCAGCCCTGGGCAAGATTCTCGAGGGCATAGTAAAAAATTATATTGGAAAATTATGCAGATTGATACTACCCAGCATGGCTTTGTGAAATCAAGATCATGCATGACTAATTTGTTAAATTTTTATGGTGGTGTCAGTGAGGCACTGGATAAAGGAGAAGATGTGGATGTTATCCTTCTCGATTTTTCTAAGGCCTCTGACAAGGTCCCCCATGGTGAATTAATTGATGAAACCATAACTATGGGTTTAGAGGGAAATATTACTAGATGGATAGAATCCTGGTTGACTGGGAGAACTCAGCGGGTTTGCATAAAGGGTTACTATTCTGGATATGAGCAAGTGACTAGTGGGGTCCCTCAGGGATCAGTATTGGGCCCCTGTCTCTTCAACATCTATATTTCTACACGAAATAGATCTGCGGAGGTTTGGTTAACCAAATTTGCTGATGATACACGCATAGGTTTTACAGTTAACAATCCCGAAGACATCAACACCTTACAGTATGCTTTGGGTGAATTAGAAAGCTGGGCCAATGTAAAGAAACTTATGTTTAATGTAGAAAAAATGTACTGTGATGCATTTTGGGAGGAAAAATCCAGAAGCAAAGTACATACTGGGTGGTAGATTACTTGAAGCTGTTGAGGACGAATGTGACCTGGGTGTTAGGGTCAAAAATGAGGAGGCAATATGGCGCAGTGGTTTAAGGCTCTGAGCTGCAAATCTGGAGACCTGGGTTTGAATCCCACAGCCCCCACTTGCATACTGTGTGACCCTGAGCAAGTCACTTAACTTCCTCGTGCTCCCAGGTTGCACCTGCAAACAAGCTTTCAGCTTAGTGTGTCTCACCTGGTAAAATAATTGGTAAAAAAAAAAAAGGACCTAAATTTTGGACTACACTGTCAACAGATAATTAAGAAGGCTGGGGGGGCATACTCCATTGTATAAATAAACATATAAAAAGTACAAGTAGTAGGGTTTTGTTGCCACTGTATTCCTCCCTAGTTAGGCCCCACCTCGAGTACTGTGCTCAGTTTTGGGCACCAGGAGATAAGGGTTCTATAACTGCCATTGAGAGAGTTCAGAGGAGGGCAACTAAAAGAATTGATGAAGTGAGGGGAATGGAGTATGATGATAGATTACGGAAACTTGGGCTTTATACTCTGGAGTATCGTAGAATGAGGGGGGATTTGTGTATGGTTTACAGAGCCTTACATGATGATCGATTATGGGAACTTTTAGGTCTAGTACTCAGAGAGGTGGTATATGAAACCAGAGCTCATCCACTACAGTTAAAAGTGGAATGCTAGTGGGCCGGACGGATTTCCGGTCGAATATTACAAAAATATGCAGCCACAAATAGTAGAACATTTGGAAGCTGTATTCAAAGAAGCCAGGGAAGAGGGAGGACAGTTACCACGATCCTGGGGGAAAGCAACAATATGTCTGATTCCGAAGGCAGGAAAAGATTTACTTGAATGCTCCTCTTTTAGACCGATATCCCTCCTAAATTGTGACTCCAAGATATTGGCCAAGGTTCTGACGAGCAGATTGGAAATATTGTTGCTGAGGCTTGTTCACCCAGATCAGACCGGGTTTATTCGAGATAGATATTATCACAAAATGCAAACCCTGTTAAATGTGATTTGGGGAGCACAACATCTAGGTGAGGAGGTGCATATTCTTTCGATGGACGCGGAAAAAGCATTTGACAGGGTGGAATGGCCATATTTGATGGAAGTTATGGCCCGGTTTGATCTGGGTGACGAATTCATAGGAATGGTGCAACGAATGTATACCAATCCCAGAGCTAGAGTGTTAGTGAACGGTATACTTTCGGACAGTTTGGAGTTAAGTAGAGGAACCAGACAAGGATGTCCCCTGTCCCCGCTATTGTTTGCATTGGTGCTCGAACCTCTAGCCATAGCTATTCGATCACATCAGGGAATAAAGGGGGTAGAGGGGAGGATGGGTAAAGAGCAAAAACTCTTCTTATACGCAGACGACATGCTGCTATATGTTGCGGAGCCGGACCAGTCTATGCCTGTATTATTAGGGTTGATAGAGCAATTCTCCCAATTCTCAGGATATAAACTAAATTTGGACAAATCAGAAGAAATGATAGTTGGGGGACCTAATAAGGGGAAGATTTTGCAGAAATCGAAATGGAGTCTTAAAACAGTCCATGAAGCCTTCACATATCTAGGAATAAGAATAGGTAGAAATATCAAGGGTTTATATAATCTTAACTATGGTCCACTACTGCAGACAATAGTGGCAGATTTGAATAGATGGCAGGAGCTCCCTATTACATGGCTGGGTAGAATTAATTTACTCAAGATGAATGCACTGCCATGAATATTATACTGTCTGCAGATGCTCCATCTTGGAATCAGGAGGGCGTATATTAAGAAGCTGGAAAAAGCCTTTACTGTTTTCATCTGACGCGGTAAGCGACCCAGGGTGGGGTTAGCCAGACTAAAAGCACCAACAGAGAAAGGGGGACTACAATTCCCGGACTTAGAAGTTTACCACATGGCTACTCAGTGCCGATATGTCCAGGACTGGGTCGGGAGACCAGAAGAGGCTGGTTGGTTTGATCTGGAAGAGAGGGGATGTCCTGGTAGGATCTCAGCATATTTATCAGCTAGAGGATGGAAGGCCTTTCTCAATTTACCGAATCCCAACCCCTTAGTTAAAGTGGTATTGGTGAGCTGGAGAAATATGAGTAAGAGAAGGGAGGTGGGATGGGAGGACACACTGTTGTTGCCCCTGAAAGAGAACCCTTTTTTCCTCCCTGGAATAGAGGATAAGGGATATTGTGAGTGGGAGACAAGGGGGGTTCAATGTTTAAGACAATTATTCAATTGGAACGGACTCGATACATTTGAAAATATACAGGCTTGGACTGGCTTAGGCCGTCAACATTTTTTCCGCTACCTACAACTTAGAGCCTATATAGGTTCTACTGGTAGGCTACAAAATTCTGAGTCTAAATGGGAACATATTGAACAAATGATAATTGCAGGGCAAAAAAGACCTAAGGGCACCATTCGAAGAATAGCAAGAGAAGAAAGAACTTGGCTTCCAGACAAGACATTGAGCACCAAAAGGCTCTGGGAGAGAGAGACTTAGGGACCCCTATAACAGAAGAGAATTGGAAATTAATAATTCAGCTCCATCAGGGCATAATGATCTGTAATAAATATAAAGAATCTTAGTACAAATTTTGTCATAGATTGTACCGCCCGCCACTAGTGGTTCTTAAGTATAACTCGTTAATATCCCCCCTATGCCCTAGATGTAATAAGGATTTAGCATCATATTATCATTATTTCTGGGCCTGCCCAGTGCTACAAGACTTCTGGGGAAAAATTGTAACGGAGATAAGAAGGATTACGGGACAACAATATACTAAATCACCATTATTGCTGCTTTTTGGCATAGAAATTGCAGAGGATGGGGAATGGATCCTGGTCAAAAGATGGCTTAGAGTGGTCTTGGGCATGGCTAGGCATTGTATTCTTAATACCTGGGTAAATGCGATGAAACCTACTGTATCCCAATGGAAGGCTCTGATACTGCAAGCCCTTACGTTGTAAAGATTGGTACATGTCACTAAAGATAAGGAGGAGCTATTTCAAAGAACGTGGCAGCCATATCTGGAGTCACTGACAGCAGCTGATAATATTATGCTGAGGGAGGGATGGATATAATAAAAACGATCTGGAGGGTAAGTGAATAACAAATGAACCTCCCTGGGCAAGGCAAAGTAAACGATGAATTCCTGGTCCCCTTCTCATGGTTCTCGTGTTGCCCCCCCCCATTGATAAAGAATGGAATGATAATATAACTGTGATTGGTTTTAAAGTAAAAATGAGTAAGAGAATGGATCGATTGTATATAAGTTATAACTTCTTATTGTATCATGTGTGTGGTGTAATGTAACGTATTGTATGTGTCTTTCGTCGAAATGTCTATTATAGAAAAATTAATAAAATTATGCAAAAAAAAAAAGAGGAATGCTGTAGAACTAAACAGAGAAGTTCATGGTTTTCAGTTAGAGTTTCTAGGATATGGAATGGTCTGCCCTTGGAAGTTGTTGCAAATGAGAGCATGTATCTTTTCAAAAATCGACTGGATGCTTATTTGTGTTTAAATTCCATCAAGGGTTATAATTAACATATGGCGAGCAATATGGACCTTGGTCTTTTCAGCTCTGATTAACCTATGAAACCTACTCATCTTGTTAATCAGCCTTCTATACTGGACATTGTCGAAGGCTCTCCTGAAATCAAGGTACTGTAGGTGACATCAAACGTCCCTCCCTGATTTACTTTCTTAATGAAGCATTAAGGTTTCCAACCCTAATGCCCCACCCCCACCCTGCAGAGACTGACAGGCATTGCGGGTGTCCCTTTGGGTCATTGACTGTAATGCTCACGCCATTCCAACCCCACCCTGTAGACACTGACAAGCATTGCGGAGTGTTTTGAGGTCTTTAGCCCTCACACTCACTCTATTCCATAATGAAATAAGCTAAGATGGGTGCAGCATAGGAGAATGGGGTGAATGTTTGGGCCAAAGACTCCAAGGCACACCCTGATGCCTGTCATTGGCTGCAGGGTGGGGGAGGAATGGTGTGACATTATGGCCGACAACCCCAAGGCACACACCCGCCCACACCTGTCAGTCTCTACCAGGTTGTGGGGGGGAAGGGGGCGTTCAGAGTTGGAAACCCTAATGCCCCAGATGTTTGTTGGTATTTTCATTTCAAATTTTCAACATGACTGTTTTGGGTCACTGCCTCATGAACAGTGGCAATATCATTTTCGTTACTCAATCCCAAAAGGTGATTTAGCACAGTAATTGTGTTATTCTGTGCCACAGGTGCTAAAACACATTTTGGGCAGGATGTGAAAAATGACAGCTGTACTGTTCATAAGGAGGTGTGAAAAAAATGGCAATGTTGAAAATCTCGAGTGAAAATATGAGAAATTGGCAAGGTTACACGGTGATAGAAACTGTGCCACACACGCCCGTAACGTGGTCACTTTTTGTAATTTTTTCACCAAATTTTCAACATGGTCTTTTTGGGACCTACCCTCATGAACAGTGGCTCTGTGATTTTGTTACTCCATCCTAAAAGTGGATTTTGCACAGCGACCGTGCCATTCTGTGCAACTGGTACGAAAACACATTTCAGGCAGGATGTAAAAATGACAGCTATACTGTTCATAAGGAGGTGTGAAATAATGGCAATGTTGAAAATCTGGAGTGAAGATATTAAAAATGGCATAGTTAGGAGCATGCATAGAAAATGAGCAACACACGCTCGTAACGCAGTCATTTTTTTGAATTTTTTCACCAAATTTGCAACATGGGATTTTTGGGACCCTACCTCATGAGGAGTGGCACAGTCGTTTCATTAAGTCGGTCCCAAAAGGTGATTCCGCACAGCGACTGTGAAATCACCTTTCAGGACTGAGTAATGAAATTACAGTGTTCAACAGGTTGGGTCCCAAGAACCCATTGTTGAAAATTTGGGGCCCAAATCCCTAAAACTGGCTGAGATATCAACCTAAGTTGAACCGTCCCCCCACTGATTCCCATTACACGGCTTACCTTAAAATCTTCACTTTGCCAGTCGGCTTTGAAGACTGCAGACATGTCCTGGTCCACAGATCATTGCTCCTAACCTCCAGAGGTAAGTATGGGGTGTGGGGAGGTGTGTGCCATTGGGAGGGTCGGGACGGGGGAGAGGGAAGGGGAGACAACGATGGACCATTTTTTTCTTCAGGTTTATAGAAATAAGACATTGGGGACGGTTTGCTTTTTTTTTTTTGTATAAGGAAAGGATGTGAGCATTTCTGGACACTGGGAGTGTGCTCCCCAATGTCCAGGGAGGACAGGGAACAGAGGGTGCGAGGAGGACAGAGGGAGAGGGAGAGATTTGCTGTGTTGTGTGTGTGTGGGCTCGAACAGAACGCAGGTGTGGGGAGGATAGCAGCAGTGGGAGGGAGAGGGAGGGATTTGCTGTGTGTGTGTATGGGGGGGACTTGAACAGAACGCAGGTGTGGGGAGGATAGCAGCAGTGGGAGGAAGCGGGAGGGGGTGATTTGCTGGCAGGGGTGTGGGGGGCTCCAACAGAACGCGTGTGTGGGGAGGATAGCAACAGTGGAAGGGAGGGATCTGCCGGTGGGGGGACTCGAACGGGAACGCAAGGAAGACAGGAGCAGTGGTCAGGCTCAGCACGTTCACACTAAGTGCTACGGCAGTGTGAACGTGCAACCAGGAAGTCAATGTAATGCAGGGCTTTACACATCAAAGAACAGAGCCGTGCCACTATTGGTGCAGCTCTGTCCTTTGAAAAGTTGGCCAACTCCGCCCCAACAACAGAAACTGAATCATCCCCAGCATGCCAATCCATTGGCCTGCCACTTGCTACAGAGCTCTCCATTGGGCACACCGCCCTCACACCAGTCTGTATAGCACCTCTCATGTCAATGAGTTCGCCTACGCACCACGACGAACTCAAAAAAGGGTCAGGGTTATGCAAATGAAGCAGAGCACAGAAATAAAGGCATTTTTTTCATGGAAAACAGCACTTTTTGGCAGTCTGAATGGTAGGAGACTGATTCACAACTCGTACAGGTTACTACTTTCATTTGCCATGACAAAATCACTTTAAACTTCCAGCATTTCATTTTTCATTTTTTATTTTTATGTTTTTAAACACAGAAGCATAGAATCTGTCGGCAGATAAGGATCATACGGCCCACCTAGTCTGCCCATTTCCCTGCTCACTGCTGCAGCCCCATATCTTATTGGATCTGCGGCTATCCTGCTCTGCACATCTCCAAGGTACCTTTATGTTTATCCCATGCACTCTTGAACCCCTGTACTGTTTTCGCACCCACCACTTCTGCTGGAAGGCTGTTCCATGGCTCTACCACCCTTCTCAGTGAAAAAGCACTTCCTAACATTACCCCTGAGCCTTCCACCCTTCAGCCTCATATCATGCCCTTTTGTTCTTGTGCAAAGGTTTCTCTGAAATATGCTTTCCACCTGTACCCTGTTTATTCCACGAAGGTACTTGAAAGTCTCTATCATACCTCCCCTCTCCTTTCTTTCCTCCAGTGAATAGATATTAAGGTCCTTAAGTCTTTCCTCGTAGGGCTTCTGGTGCAGTCCATGTACCATCTTCACTGCCCTTCTCTGGACTGCCTCTATTTTGTCAATGTCCTTCCGGAGATGTGGTCTCCAGAACTGGACACAGTACTCCAGCTGAGGCCTCACCAGTGATCTGCACAGTTGCATCACCACCTCCTTCCTCCTGCTTGTTATGCCCCTCCCTATGCACCTCAATTAACTTAAAATTAATTGCATTTTCGAAAACACAAAAAGTGCAAACATTCCGCTTATGTTAAAGATTTGTACAGTGAAAAAAAAAAAACTATTAGCTAGTAATATAGGAGACATACAGAAAAAAAAATCAACTAATTATGCCCCAAAAGCTATATGCAGCCAAAGCATGGCCAAATATTAAACAGATTTTTTTTTTTATAACAGAACCAGTCCATGAATAGATGTAATCTTTATCATAAGACAACACTGAGTAGTTGGGTGTTCCTGCAATAAGCTACAAAAGTGAAGTCAAATGTAAATACAAAGGGTATAGAAACCTGAAAAAAAAAATACAGTAGCAAGTAAGAAACATGCATAAATACAAAATAATAATAAAAAAAGGAAGCAGCATACACACTGGCTCAGATTACAGAGTTAGATTTATTAGTTAATAGCCACAGGAACCCCCAGGCTAGCTGCCCTCTAACCTGGCAGTTCCTGTGGCTATGAACTAATAAATCTCAATCTGCATCTGAGCTGGTTATGTGCGCCCCCCCTTTTTTTTCTATTTTATATGCCATGATCCTTACTTTAACTCTCTCTGCATAACAAATGGGGAGGGTTTTATCCCAACCCTGTCACAGTGCTTTCCTGAAAGATACTGTAGACTTGTTTGGTGGAGGGATTCAAAGTAGGTAATATACTCCTGATAATGTGCTATATTTGAATCACAGGTAAAAATATGTTTCAGCAATTCATGTTGCTAGAGTGTGTTAATTCATTGCAGAACAGAAAAATACCTCTGCAAACGAAATAAGATGAGCCTTAAAAAAGCTCCAGAATAATAAATATACAGTGAAAACATAAACCAACATTAGGGGAAGTCAAGAAGAAAATAATTTTATTATGAAAAAAGACAGAATCAGACAGTTTGGACACCTGGGTTCACATACTGAAATGTTAGTGCAGGCGCAAAGGGGTATTTGCCATGCTAACTGTTTTGCGCCCAATTTTAGATTGGGCATCTATATTCAGAGACACCTGTAGCATGGGTTAAACCTGTTAGCAGATGAGCACTAACATATTGCTGTGCCCATGCAAATGAGGGGGTTCCCCCTCCTGCATAAAGGCACAGTGGTAAATGGCACCAAGAGCAGTGCTATTTACCGCCTCTGGAAACCAACCTAGTTTTAACTCAAAGTATGTCTGAGAAGCAGTAAAATTTGAGTTTCTTTGAGTCAGAGACAATAAGGGAAAGGGAATATTGTTTAACCAGGATTAACACACTAAGCCAAAGCTCGTTTCCAGATGTGACCTGGGAGCACAAGGAAGTTAAGTGACTTGCTCAGGATCACACAGTATGCACCTAGGCAGCTGTGAGATTCAAAACCAAGTTTCCAGATCTGCAGGTCAGAGCCTTAACCCACTGTGCTATACTGTCTCCTAATAGAAGTGAGTACGAGGCCTGCCTAGCCCAGACTTGAACTATCATCATCAGCAGGCCGTTCAAATAAAAAAACTTAGGACTTTTGCAACCACACCTATAGCTGAATTTTTATTTGCTTCTCATTCTTTACAATGAAATCATCTCTCTTTTTGTATTTGTCCTTCAAGGAAATGTATTTGTCCCCGACAGGTGGCAACAGGATTTGTACCCCCCCAACCCGAATATTAGGATCATTGCTGCTGACCCTCCTCAGATTCAGCAATACCCTCTTTATTACTGGGAACGCAGGAAAAGCATGCTAGAATTTTCCCTTCCAGGGCAGTGACCATGCCTCCAGCATGGTTTGCAGTAACACATGCGTTACTTTCTGTTCTCCCATAAGGCGAACAGATCCATCTCTGAAACACCCCACTTTCTGAACACTGTTCAACATTTGCTGATCTAGTGACCACTCAGGATTTCCTTGACTCATCCCGCATACGGAATCTGCAGGACACTGTTTTTTTCCTGGCAGGTGCACTGCAGTTATTTTGGCATCTAAGGGAGTATGCTGTACTTCCCTGCTTGTCTAGATAATATACTGCTATTGTGTTGTCTTGATTTGGACTGTTTGCGCTTGCAACAGGGAGAAGAAAAGACTGCGCTGACAGGAGCAGTGCTTACAGCTCTAACAGGTTTATGAGCACCATGTCTACCTGTGTTCTCCCAACACCACTTAATGTTTTGCCCTCCCCATATTAGTAACGAAGTATTTGTTTAGAGGACCCTTGTAGGTGACAGCTTCAGGAAGGGGACACCCTCTCTGAGGTTGTCCATGTCTTTCCACCACTCCAAGGCATGAAACAATTTCTGGCTGACTGGCAATGGATGGTCCAAAGGGGCTGTTCTTTGTCGCCACTACCTTTTCAAGTGCTACTGTACCCTCTCTCATTTGTAGTGGAGTTCATGACACCACAGCTTCTGCTGAAGCCACACAGCCTAAGAGCTGTAAGAATTCCAGTGCACTCTTTTTGTGGCCTCGCAAGAATGAGTTTGCACGCTGAAAGAACAGTTACGTAAGAACTTACCATAACAGTAGATCTTCTAGAGAATCTCTTGTAGCAGGTCACACTTCAGGAACTATAGCCATCAAGAACCAGGACTGCACGGAAATGTTTTCACTAGCAGGCTAACTGGGGTTGCCCATGGCGACGTCATCATGTCAATGTCCTCCCTATACAGCCGTGGGCAGACCCAAACTTTCCTCAGTTCCCCACCAGAGACCATCACTGAGGGGCATACTCCCAAGGGAACCGCAGGAGAGCCAGAGAGACCTGCTAGAAGGAGCATGGAAGGCATAAGGCTGACCATCCTGAAAAGGAGGAACTCAAAAGAAAGGGGGGGGGTGGGATGGCATAACCTTCTGCAAGAGAGTCTATTAAAGATCTACTGTTATGGTACGTTCTTATGTAACTATTCTATCTTCGAGGATGTCTCTTGCAGCAGATCACACTTTAGGAATAAGTCCCAAGCAGTACTGAAGAGGAGGATAGTCCAGATGACTGGAACACAATGGCTTATAAAAGGAGGCCCTGTAACACTGCTAGGCCAAAACCTGTCCGCCTTCTAGAAGCAATGTTCAGACTATAGTGCCTTGCAAAAGTGTAGAAGGTACTCAGAGTGGCAGCAGCACAGATCACAGCTGCTGAAACCCCGCTGAAACAGGTAATAGAAGTGGCCATGCCTCTGGCAGAGTGGCCCTGGACAGCCCCAGGAAGTTCCTTACTGTACTTAAATACAGTTCACCAACCATTTGGACAGACACGGTTCACAAACTGGTACACCCTCTTTCCCAGGGGCGAAAGAAGCAAACTGCTGCAAGGACCTCCTGCAGTCCTTCGTGCGATAGACATAATATCCAGGTATTGTATGTACATCTAAAGTATGTAGCAATGCTTCCCCTGGATTGGCATGGTCCGGATAATAAACAGGCAGGTGGATGGTCTGATTCAAAGTAAAACTCAGACATTGCCTTAGGCAAAAACTTAGGGTCAGTACACAAAGACACCCTGACTTTGTGGAAAATCAAACAAGGCTGCTCACACATGAGCACCTGCAGCTCAGAAATCCTACGAGCAGAAGTAATAGCAACTAAAAATAACACTTTCCATGAGAGAACACGTAACTTGCAAGTCGTGGCAGCCTTAAAAGGAGCCAAAGTTAAGTTTCTCCAAAAACAGAATTCAAGTCCCAGGCCAGGACTAGGTTACAGATGGAACACTTCAAGTGAAGGATGCCTCTCAGAAAGATATGGGCCACGTCCACCTGGGCTACTGTACAACCCTCAATGGGTACATGGAAAGCTGATATGGCGGAATAGTGCACCTTTAGTGACAAGTATTTTAGTCCAGCATACAACAAGGACAGCAGGTACTCTAGAATCTGGTTCACTGGGCAGGTGATGGGAAGCCACCCACAAAGCAAAGCGTTTCCATTACAGGGAATAAGTCACCCTTGTGGAAGGCTTTCTGGCAGCCACCAGGACATCAGCCACTTTAGTGGAGACATCAAACCTGGCAATGGCTATGTCTTCGGAAGCCAGGCATGCAGGCGAAGAGACCAGAGGTTCAGATGGACAAGGGTTATCTGCTCCCAGTCCTCTGGCAGCAAGCCCAGGCACCGGGGAAGGGGCACTCGAGGCTCCACTGCCAACCGTTGTAACAGTGGACACCAAATCTGCAAAGGCCAAAAGAGGGCCACCAGAATCAGGGTGGCATCCTCCATATGGAGTTTGATTTGCACTCTGTGAATCAGAGGAAGGGGGGGAGGCATAAAGGAACCTCCCTTTCCAAGAGAGGGACAATGCCTCTTGCCAGCAAAGTCCAGGCCCTGGATCAAGCAAGCAGAAAAGCGGCAGTTTTGTGATGAGTGGGGATGCAAAAACGTCCAACTCTGGTCGACCCCACCTGTCGCATAGGTCTTCTATACCACTGAGGTGAGCAGTTCCACTCCTGAATTCTGGACTGCAATCCGCTTAACTTGTCTGCCAAGACATTTTGGACACCTGGAGTATGAACAGCCGACAGATCAAGGCCATGTTCCAGAGCCCAGTACCAAACCCTCATCACCTCCTAGTACAGGGGGTAAGACTGGGTGCTCTCTTGCTTGCTGATGTCGTGCACCACACTGATACAGTCCATCTGCACTAGCAGATGGCCTAGGAACAGGTGGCACCGAAAGGCCTACAGGCTATACAGGACAGCCCTCATCTGGAGGACACTGACATGGAACGAACCACCGAGCGGAGTCCAACCCCCCAAGTTCGGTAAGGGCTCAGATGAGTGCATCAGCACCCCCCGAGGCATCCATGGTGAGGGTAGGGGTAGAAGGAAAGGAACCCCTTGAGCAAATGGGTGGGCTCCATCTGCCACAGGAGTACCTTCTTTACTTGTGAAGAGACAAGAACCATCTGCTGCAGCTCATCGGTTTGCTGATCCCACTGTACCCTAAATGTCCACTGAGGAGCACACATGTGCAGCCTCACCAGGGGAACCATGGCAGTGGCCACAGCCACTGGGCCCAGGAGCTTGAGAAATGTCCTAGATGTGACATACCAACTGTGATGGAGTTCCTGGGCCTGCGCTATCAGGTGCTCCGCTCTGTCTAGGGGCAAAAAGGCACAGCCCTGAGCCACGTCCAGCACAGCACCTATGTACTGGAGACGCTGGCCTAGAGTCAACACTGACTTGGACAGGCTGACTGTGATCCCCAACTGACTGAATAGTTGCAGGGTACGCACCCAGGTCAGAGACAGTTGCTCTCAGGATTGAGCCTTGAGCTACCAGTCATTCAGATAGGGAAAGACATAAAAAGTCCCTCCTTCCTGAGAGCCACTGCCACTACAGTTAGGCTCTTGGTGAAGACCCGAGGCACCGAAAACAAAAGGGAGGACTCTGAAATGATAGTGCTGCTCTTGAAACAAGAACCTGAGGTACTTCCTGTGGGGAAGGCAGACCATGATGTGCAGGTATGCGTCCTGCATGTGATAAACCAGCTGTGATAAAGAGTTCCTGGGCCTGCGCTAAGATTAGCCCCTTCATAAGAGAGCTCCAACTCCTCCTCCTACCTCAAGCAAATCACTGTGACTGCCCCATGCCCAACCACTGGTTGACGCACTCCTGTCCAATCATCTTTTCCTTAACACCCGCACCCCCATCCCCATACTCCCCTCTTTCATCATGACAAAGCCTACTCAGGCTGCTACTACCCCACTGTCTTGCACTTAAGTAACAAGTGTTTTCATAGCACAATAACTGTATACTTGCACCACAATACTACTCTGTACTACACATATTGCTGCTATTGTTACCACTTCGCACTTATGAAACTGTCAATATGATGTATTCATGAGTATTTACTGTACTGTCTTGTGAACTTGCCTGTACTCTATGCCTTGTACTGCGTTATAACAGACTTGAAACCTTTGTAAAAGAGCTCCACGGCTCAAAGGTTTTAATCTGAATCTGAAATAAATAAATATCTATTGAGCAGATCCAGCCTCCCTCCCACAGCAAGGGTAACAGGTCTGGGAGAGTGACTATCCTGAACTTTTTGTATTGGATGTAGCAGTTCAGGTGTCATAAGTCCAAGACAAGCCTCACATCCCCTGTTACAAAAATGATTTAGAACTAGCAGGGCAGGTCCTACAAAGAGTGCCTCAAGGCAATGAACATGTACTCACTGGAGATCAGAAGTGAGAGGGAAGATATGATGGAGACCTTCAAAGTCCTAAAAGGAACAAACTGTAGGGAACTATTTTACATGATCTACCAGGATCCTCTACTCTGCCTACCCCCAACCCTATTCTCACTCTCTCCTATTGTTTTTCAGACTGTCCCTCTCACCTATTTAGCCCCTAGCTTTGTTCCCCAACTCCTTATCCTGACACCTGCAGTCTTTTTTTCTCCCTTTCAGATTCCAAACCCTTGATCGGGCTCCTGCTGTCCCGCGGCCACGGTACGGAAGCCAGCCGGCTGCACCTGCTCTGCCGCCCGCCTTAGCCCCAAGCCAGGTATGCAGCATCGACCAGGACTCCGGACTTGTAAGCCAGTAATACGACTGGCCGCAGTATCTTAGCTCCTGGGTGCCACTGGCTGCCTACGCTACCGGCTTACCTCCGACTGGTCTGCTCTTTCTCTGTACCTTTTGCCACTGATTCTAGCGCTGCTCTCAGCTCACACCATAGCTAGCTAGATTAGTTTTTAAAATGCTCTCCCAACCACCCTCCCCAGTCACTTTTTAAATCCCTTTTCTATAGACTGCGCTCCGCCCACACTCCCCTTATACACCCATTCTGGGACAGTCACATTCCCCTCTCTTAAAGGTGCCTCCACCACAGCAACAAGTTACCTATACTGCTTACAGACTGTCAGTCTCTCTCGACTGACTATATACTCTCCCCCCCCCTTTCCAGGCAGCAACCCCTGCTGCCCGACTAGACGAGCCAGCGTTGTGGACAGTCTCATGGTCACTGCCCGCCTGCCCAAGCACAGTACCAAACTAACTGGTTCCTGCTGAACTAGCCCACTCCCGCACACACTAATAGTGGTCACCACCCCACACCTCGCGTCACGCCAGCGACCCGGGTTTGGGAACGAGCCCGGGTGCTGGGGGTCGGCAGGGAGGGAATAGGATTGAGCGCCCGGTCGGCTGCTCTCCGTTCCCTGGGGGGGGATCCAGGGTATCCCGGGCAAGGGGGACCCCAGTGGAGACCGGGGTTCTACTGCTACCGAGCACAAGCATAGCAGTCGGGGCTGACGCCTGGCCAGAACGTGGCAGACGCACGCACGTCAGGCTGCGCCATGTGGCTGCCGCTGGCTTTGGGGGGGGGAAAAGGGAAAGTAGGGCACTGGTCGCGGCGGCATGATGGCCGTCTCTGCAGCAGGACTCTCCCGGCACCTGGGTGTGCAGTAATACCGGATCCTGAGTGGGTGGGTTGAGCTCCGGAGGGAGTGCTCCCCACCACCCCGCCGTGGGGGGTAAGCCGCGTGGGTAAAACCGAGGGGCCTAATGGGGTTGTCGGAAAGACGGTCCGAGGGGATGGCGGCCGGACAGACCTGAGGGCGATGCCAGGACGTGAAGGTAGGCAGATCAGTGGCCCTAGGGGGATAAAAATAGAAAGAAAAAAAAATAATAAAATAGCAGTCACCCCCTTATTGCCACCTAACCTGAACCATCAGCAGAGTGCAATCCTGCACAAAATGCTGAAATTTCTGAAGCTGGTACTACTATTAATCCTTGTCCTCTTGCTAGGGATTGATGTTGACAGGCTTGGCGTAGAACCTCCTGAGCACCTGTTAACAATCTCAAGCACCACAATGCCTATTAGTGCCATATTTCAAGGAATATCAACAAATCTCCACCTGGCACACACCAACAAACTCCCACCACAATGTTATGTACCACAGGCACCCCCCACTATACCTCTAGCCACCCTGCTGTATTGCTGGACCATTGCTCTTGCCACCAGTCACCACAGGCTAACAATGTCCAAACAAGATGGCTCAACTTGGGTGTCCTGGACACGTTACCTAAGGAAGCTGATTCTAATCATGCTTCTGCTTACGTGCACCCTAACCCTGGACCTCCAGGAACGAGCACCACTACGAGGGTTGGCCACCTCAAGATTGTCTCGCTGAATACTGGTAGTCTATTACTCAAACTACCACAATTCCAGGCTTGGGTGGAGTTACTCAAACCGGATATCACTGCACTCACCGAGACCTGGCTCTCCCCCAAGACCCTTGATGCCACTACAGCCCTAGATGGCTATACCACCTTCCATCAGGACAGTTTAACTAAGCGGGGTGGTGGCTGCTTGGTCTACATCAACAATACCAAAGTTCAGGTGCTGCCCAACAGCCTGCACACCAGGGAGGCTCAAATATTAACCTTCAAACTTACCTTAGGCCGACAAAATAAGGTGCTAGTGCTCTCCACAGTTTACTTACCCCCTGCAAAGCATGCTTCTGGCCTTGAGCAGTTCATCAATAGCCAAAGGCAGCTCAGGCAAAACTGGGAAAAGGTTGTAGTCGGTGACTTCAATATTAACTGGCTATCAAGACTCATCAGCCGTCAGAGACCAAATCTCTGGACTCTACTACACCCAGATGGTCACCCAAGATACCAGACATAACTATCGGACAGGTACAAGTACTCTAATTGACTGGCTTCTCTCCACCCGGAACATATCGCTGAGGTTTCAGTCTTGCTAGATCTCTCAGTGACCACTCCCCAGTGTTGTGCACCTGGACCAACAGATTCACTAAGTGCATTCCACAGCACACAAGAACTCACTCTCTCACCAAGAAAAGAGCAGCTGGAACATTTCAAACGGTACTTGTGACTAGCTGACTGGTCTCCCCCCCCAACCCGATAGAGCCATGGATGGAAACCTAGCCCTAAATTACTTCTGTGTGATTTTCACTAACGCCTGCGACAGCTTTGACCCCTACAAGTCTAAAACAGTAAGAAGGACTACTAACCTCTGGCTCTCAGGCTCCCTCATCAAGCTAATGCGCCTTAGAGACAACCTATGGCACAAGGCCAAAGCTGCTGGGAAACAGGCTGACTTCATCGCTTACAAGGCCGCCAGAAATAAGTGCACAAGGCTCGTCAGGGAGGCCAAAACCTCTTACTACAAAGACCTCCTAAGCAAGAACTGGGGTTGTAGCTGGGACCTCTGGGACGCCGTAAAGTCCCTTATGGGCAGGGCTTCCAGGGTACCACCTGACCTGATTGTTACTACATCAGGGACTCTACAGGAACCCAGTGACATTGATGCCTTCAACCTAGCCTTCACTGACTTCAGTGCTGTAATAACCAGTAACCACCTTACCACTGCAGCGTCTGGACAGCTTCTCTTGAATGACCCACCCCAAAGCAGTATACCACCTTTCTACTTCATACAGGTATCTAAGGCCGAGACCATAAAATATGTTAAGCAGCTCCTGAGTAAGACAAGAATGGAAAGTGATTTAATTGATATGAAGCTGGTAGTCCTCACCCTTACCAAACTGACTGCTCCACTCACTAAAATCTTTAATGCTTCCTTAAGAACGGGAGTATTCCCGGACAAATGGAAGACAGTACACCGCTTTTAAAGACGGGGAGACAGAACAAATCTGGCTAATTACAGGCCCATTTCTATACTAGCCCCCCCCCCAAACAAAAGCCCTGGAAAGAATGGTGTCTGACCAACTCACAGACTACCTTGACAAGTACAATCTCCTCTGTGTACAGCAGCATAGCTTTCAAAAAAAAAAAAAAACACTGCACCTTAAAGGCCCTGACTGACTACACTATTCAGCTCTATGATGCACTAAATCATGATATGACAGTGGGGTCCATCTTCATTGACCTCACGAAAGCCTTTGATACTGTTAACCACCAACTCCTAGTGAACTGTATTTTATCCACCAGCCTGTCTACTAACACTTTAGCCTGGTTTGGCAGCTACCTCTCCCGCAGAACACAATGCATGAGAATTAGTGAAAAACTTTCGGAACTGTGAGAAGTGAGCCTTGAAGTCCCGCAAGATTCAATACTCAGTCCACTGCTATTCAGCCTTTTCATTAATTCCCTACCATCCTCCTGCCCGGCACAGATGGTGCTATATGCCAACGATGCCGTCATCTCAGTATCCAGCAGAGAGTTGGCAAAAATCACAACCGAATTACAAGCCAACTTCCAAAGGCTTGAGATGCGGTTTGCACAGAATAAACTCCTGCTCAACTATAAAAAAAACTAAAGGCATGTTCTTCACGATGCCCCACAACAAAAAGAAGTATGGTCCATTTCTGATACATAGTCATAAAGGTGAAACACTTGAGCAGGTTAGCACATTTAAATATCTGGGTGTGCACCTAGATGACACCCTCACCTTCTCGGCGCACATTGACCAAGGTCATAAAAGCAGCTAATGCCAAGCTAGGTGTTCTCTACCGCCACAGGCATACAATGACACCTGATGCTTGGAAATTGGTCACATGCACCTCTGTGCTGTCATCCATCGATTACGGGCTGGTGATCTACGGGGCTGGCTCTGACAATGCACTGAAAAGGGTCAAAACCTTTCTTAATAAGGCCTGTAGACTGGTCCTTAGTGCTGACTGCCTTACCCCACACTTGTGCACTTTACAAAGAGACCAGTTGGCTCCACCACCACCTCCTCAGAATACAATACCAGGCCTGCCTGCTGGGGAAAAAAAAAGCCACTCCTAGGGCTTACACCTGAGTCAACCGCACATGTATTAAAAAATTCCCAGCCCACCAGGCACACGAGAAGTGCGACTTAGGGGGGATTCTTGGTGCCCTTTATGCGCACTATGCTCGCTCAGCAATCCACATCCTATCAGGAACCAAGTGGTTTAATGACCTCCCCACCGGCCTAATCGAATGCAGCAAGTTTAGTCAGTTCAAAACGGGGCTCCACTCCTACCTAGACCACAAGAATGTCTGTTGTTGCCCTGTTTAAACTCAGACCAACCTGGAAAGAATGGTATCTTACCTAGCCCTTGATTCGGGCCCCCCTGCTGTCCCGGTAGCACCACCCTGGCTCGCTCTCTCCCTCGTTCTTTCTGCCACTCCGATGACAAAGACACCTTTTGCTGCTTAGATCTCTATACTTATCCTTACCTGAACCCATGGATTATACTGACCTAAGTCTGTACTCTGAATTTTGTCAAGCGCTGTACCGCACTCACGAAGTGCTGTTATTACTCACACTTATACTCTGTAACAGGAACCATGTAACCTCCTACTTCCTATGTATCTACTGTACAAGTCTTATCCGACTGTGAATATCTGTAATATTTGTATTATTTTTATTTTGTATTGTCTTTATTTTGACATGGAACCTTTGTAACGAGACCCGGCTCAAAGGTGTTAATCAGAAACTGAAATAAATAAATGAATGAATGAATACTAACTCTCAATCACATGGACACGAGAGGAAACTAACAGGTGGATGGTTCAGAAAGGAATGTGAGAAAGTACTATTTTACGGAAGGGGTGCTGGAGCCATAGAACAATCTGCCAGCCAAGGTGGTGAGTGTGAAAACTGTTAGTGGTTTCAAGTACGGCTGAGACACAGTGAAGGGTATTGTGGCTGCTCACGGCAAAAGAATCAGGGAACAGAATGGGAGGGAGGATGGGGAGGGCTAAAACCCAGGAGGAACAACAGGTCGAAGGCTTACTAGGGAACTCCGCAGACTGAATGGACCGTTGGTCTTTTTCTGCTGACTCTGTCGCTGTTTCTATCTGTTTCTTTAAAGGTAATTTCAAAAATTAATGGTAGGGCTTCATAGCCCGTTACCTAAACCTCGAGCTAATTCTTCTAGCAGAAAATTATACTTTTTAGCAATGTCCAGCATGAGAGGGAAGGGATCATAAATCAGGCCGTAGTGCTGGCCAGCTGATCCCTACCACTTCCTGGTCCGCCATGTTGCATCTTCGCTATACCACAACACAAAAGTGTAGCTGCAACTGTCATTAAAAAAAACTAACACACAACAAAACTCTCTTGCAACAACACAAAAATTGTTTTCATCATAGTTCCTTCTACGCTTGTCACTTGTCGAGCATTTTTTTTCAGTCTTGGCCGCCTCTATTCTCACATTCCCCAAACCAAAAAGGAAAAAAAAAAAAGCGGAAACTTCCTTGGGCACCTTGTACTGCTTCCTGGAACAAGGAAGCTGCACAGCCCACGGAAGAAAATATTTTTTTTAAAGGACAAGTATCTAGACGTGTGTTGGGGTAGAGGTGAGGGAACGGCTCCTATTCCACCAAGCAACATGGGACTACTTAAGATACAGAGGAAGGATATTACAAAAAGAAAAAAATACAACAGTTAAAAAAAATAAATACAACCTATTAATACGTATTTTTTTAATCCTTTACTCACAGTCCATTGTATAATCACAATAAACCACTCCAGGGTGTGGTTTACTCACTTGGCCTGCAGTCTCATGATCGAACCACGCCAGGTGTGGGTAAATCCCAGCATAACTCACACTCTGTCGTGGTTTATTACGTAAATGAAAATGTGTACAGTTCTCTAGGTAGCTGCTTTGCAGCATCTGCCACAAAGACGCCCCCTATGGAGACTGGCCAGACTCGAGGTACCCAGCTCCGATCCGCACAAAGCGGGACAGGAAAGGCAAGGGCATCATCGTCCAGAGTGCGGCCCCCCCCCAGTGCAGTGGTAGTGCTATGGACCTGTCTGAGTTCATGCTGAGCACGAGACAGCTGGTCATGTTTGTGAATGTGGTCCGTAACCTGAGAAGCCACGAGCTTTTCAAGAGTTTACTAAGTAAAGATGGAACTGCTATTGGCCAGTAGTTTTCTATTCTTTCAGGATCACCCTTTTTGAAAAATACAAAATGCCTTTCTCACCAGCATGCAACTCTGCTTGAAAACGCCACACACAGCCGGTGCTGCCATTCTCTCCTCTCTGCTCTTGCCCTGAGACCCCATCCCACATCTGCAACACGGCCATCGGTGCCTCCACTCTCAGCAGACCACAGGCAGCACAGGGGCCCATGCTTCACAAAGTTCAACTGATTTTCCAGCCAGAAAGGGAGAGAGAGGGACAGATGCCTGAAAAAATACAGTTACGTAAGAACTTACTGTAACAGTAGATCTTCGGGAGGAGCTCTTGCAGCAGGCAACACCGGTAGGACTGAAGCCGCCAGGCCTATCCTATAAAGGGGGCGGTCCCCCAGACCTACATCGGTTCTCCCACCAGACCCCCCAGTATAGGTGGCAAAAATGGAGAACCGAGGTGGTTCCTCAGAGCAGAGGAAAAGAAGAAAAGCAAAGGAGAAGAAACTATCGGGGAAGAACGGAGGGAAAGCAGTGCCTGCTGCAAGAGCTCCCCTCTAAGATCTACTGTTACGGTAAGTTCATACGTAACTGTACTATCTTACTTTGAGGGGGCTCTTGCAACAGGACACACCGGTAGGACTGAGTCCCAAGCAGTACCAGAACTGGCCGAAAAGGCAGCCGGGAGGAGGAGGCAAAAGGCAGCAGCAGAAGGCTCAGGAAAGAAGGCCCTGAATGCTAGAGTCCGAAATTGGCCCTGTGCCTGGAAGTAATATCCAGACTGTAGTGCTGAATGAAAGTATGGCCAGAATTCCAGGTGGCAGCTGCTCAGATGTCTGCAGCAGACACATTCTTGAAACAGGTGTTAGAGGCAGACATACCACTGACAAGAGTGGCCTTTTACCTCCCCAGACAAGGGCTTGTTGTACTTATGGCAGCAGCAAATGCAATTAGCCAACCATTTTGACAAACACAGTTTCGAAACTGGTGCCCCCTCTCTCTCTTTAGGGTAAACGAAACTAACAACTGGCCAGTTTTCCTAACAATCTGGGTGTGGTTTATACAATACCAAAGCACCCAATGGACATCAAAATTGTGGAGCACGGCCTCCTCCTGATCAGAATACATGGAAATAAACAGGTAGGTGGATGGATTGGTTTAATGTAAACTCAGACACCACCCTAGGCAAAAACTTAGGATTAGTACGCAAAGACCCAGTCTTTGTAAAAAACTAATAATGGCTCTTTACACATCAGAGCCTGAAGCTTGGAAATCCTCTGAGCAGAAGTAACAGCAACTAATATAACGCTTTCCACAACAGAAAGTGTAGTCTGTGGCCAGCTCACAAGGGAGGCAGAGTGAGCTTTTCCAGCATGAAAAAAGTTCCCATAGAAGGACAGGATCCTGAATGGGGGGCTTCAAATGAAGGATACCCTGCAAGAATGTGTGTGATACCTCCAGATGGGCAACAGATTTGCTCTCAATAGGTGCATGGTAATGGCGGAAAGCTGCACCGTAAGAGAGGAGTACCCCAGACTTGAGTGCGAAAGGGAGAGCAGATACTCCAAAATCAAATTCACCAGACAGGTGAAAGGATCCAGGTGGCAAGTGGCGTCCCAGAGGGAGAAGCGCATCTACTTGAAGGTATAGGCAGTTCTAGTGGAAGGTTTTCTGACAGCCACCAGGATTATCAGCAACCCTGGAAGAAACCCCAAAGCAGGTGATAGCTAAGTCTGCAGGAGCCACACATGTAGATGTAGGGACTTCAGGTCTGGATGGACCAGGATGTCCTGTTCCTGGCAGAGCAACCAGTGTACAGGAGCAAGGGTACTGCAGGTTCCACTGCCAGCTGCTGTAGCAGGGGGAACCTAATCTGACCCAGCCAGTAGGGTGCTATGAGAAACATCTCTGCCCCCTCTGACTGGAGCTTGAGAAGAACCCTCAGCAGGAGCGGGGAGGGAAGGCATACAGGAACCTCCCCTTCCAGGAAAGTGACAATGCGTCGCGCCAGAAAACTCCAGGCCCTGGATTGAGTGAACAGAAAAGTGGCAGTTTTGCACTGAGTGGGGACACAAAAAGGTCCAACTCTGGATGGTCCAACTTGTCAAAGAGGTCTTTGACCACCAAGAACAGCCCTCAACCTAGACCGGCTTAGACTGTTGGCAAGGGCATTTTGGTTGCCTAGAACATGAATGGCTGAGAGTTCCAGGTCATGCTCAATGGCCCAGTACCAGACTCCCATTGCCTCCAGAAAAAGGGGGTAAGAATGAGTGCCCCCCCCCGGCCTTGTTGATGTAGTATATAACAGATATGTTGTCCGTCTGCACCAGCAGTGGACCAGAAAGAATGTGGGTCAGGAGGGCCTGCAGGGCATAAAGAACTGCCTGCATCTCCAGCACAGTGATGTGGAGATGCTGCTCCATCTCAGACCAGGTCCCCTGGGTCTGGCAGTCAGCCAGGTGGGCACCCCAGCCCAAACCCGAGGCATCCAAGGTGAGGATCTACTGAGGGGATACAGCTTGAAAGGGGATGCCTTGTAGGAGATTGGCAGTGTTCTGCCATCACTCTAAGGTTCTCCACAATGGGTAGGAGACCATTATCTGCTGATCCAGGCTGTCGGTGCATTGGTCCCACTGGACCCGAAGGGTCCACTGGGGAACCCCCATATGCAGATGGGCCAGAGCGAACTGTGGTTATAGTCACCGCCATGTGACCCAACAGGCGGTGGAATGCTCTGGCCAGGATCAGACGACTGGAGGAGACCACATGGGACTGTTCTATCAAGCATTCCGCCCTGTCCGCTGGCAGGAAAGCTCTGCCCTGGGAAGAGTCTAGGACCGCCTCAGTATACTGGAGGCTGGCATGGAGAGAGACAAGACTCTGGCAGGCTGACCATGATCTCCAAGGCCTGGAAAAGACAAAAGGCACATTCCAGGGTCTGCAGCAAATGGTCCCTGGAAAGGGCTGTCAGCAGCCAGTCATCCAGGTAAGGGAACACGTAGAAGCCCCGTCTCCGAGCTGTGGCCACCACGGCCAGGCACTTGGTAAAAACCTGAGGTGTTAAGGAAAGGCCAAAAGGAAGGGCCCAGAATTGAAAATGGACTCCGGAGGGGAGTGGGAGGCAAGAGAGGGATTTTTCGAGCTCCGTAAATTCTAGGGTGGCAACTGCACTCAAGCCGTAACACCCATTGATCTGAGGTCACTGCTTGCCACATGCTGAGGTAAGGGAGAATCGACCCCGACTGACTTCCTCTGCTGGAGGGGTCAGGCAAGGAGTCAGATGGTGGAGGTGGACTCAGGGTGGCAGAGCGGCTGTGGCGCCGTGGTGCCTAGATCAGCCGCTCGCTGGGGTGCGGGCCTTCTGCTTGAAGGCCTTCGCTATTATCTTTTAGCGGGCTGGCAAGAGGACCGACGTAAGGACTGACGCTAGGCAGTCCAGGGTTGAGATCAGTAAAGGAAATGAACCAATCAAAGGGCTTTGCTCAGCTCCTGAAGGTGGGAAATAATGGCTTGAGCATCTTCCCTGAACAGGATGGAACCCCTGAAAGGGGCATCCAAGATGCTGGTTTGAACATCAGGCACACAGTCAGACACACTCAGCCACGAATGGCGATGAAGGCAAATCTCTGGGGCCGCCCCACACCCGGAGGCATCAACAGTGTCATATGCCGCCTGCAGGACATGGGTGACCACATCCAACCCTGACTTCAGGAGTTGGGCCAACTGTGTTTTGGTAGAGTCCTCTGGAAGGGTTTGAACCAGATCCCTTGCCTGACCCCAGAGGGCATTCTGGTACTGCACCATATGGCCCAAATAGTTAACCACTCAAATGGCTACAGTGGCAGAGGCATACTTTCGCTTGCCCCACTGGTCTAGTTGTCTAGATTCCTTGCCAGGAGGTGAGTACTGAGATGTTTGGGCCTCTTCAGGCAGTCATGAGCTGCGCCACCACGGAGTCTGCTGCAGGTACTTCAGGAAGGGCTTGCCACCAGTGCCTGGTAGAGTCAATCCGCCTTCCTGGGTAAAGTTAGGTGGAAGAAGGGTGGTGCCACACTGCCTTAGTAACGCTCTTCATAAGAGTCAATTAAAAGAGGTACCACCAAGGGAGGATGTGTCCCTCGAGACATACTGCCAGGCAACAGTGCTCTGGGTCAAGCTCCTCCGCTTCCCAACCCATGAGGGACTGGATAGAATGCATAATGTCAAGAAAGGTAGGGTCATCTGGAGGGGATTTAGGGGCCTCCCTGGCCTGGTCCTGCCCCTCAAGAGGAGCCCCTGGAGCACTCCGAGGACTCTGAAGGCAATGAAGAGTCATCCCTGGATGGATCACTGTCAGGGACTGGTGTCTGGGGGCACCGGCCTTCCACAAACTGGCTGCAGCCGGCACCAGTACGTCCTCTGAAAGACCCTGTGATACAAGGGTCACTAGGTCCTGCCCAGTCCATGTCCTGAGGTGGTGATCCTGGGGAGGACGAGGGGGAGAAGGTCTTCTGCATGTGTCCTTATGTTGCACGAAGGACTACCAGGCATTAAAAAAAAAGAGCATTATAATCCACTGGTGGGGGTAGATTATAGGGAGGGTAAGGATATTGAGGAGGGGGTACAGATACATCGGTGAAGAAGCCAGCATAGGGTACCCTGGTGCAGACACACCAGGCACTGGCTGTGGATCCTAAGAAGAACCAGCCGGTGTCGGCTGTGGTGTAGGCTGAGGAGATGATAGCTGAGGAGTCGCTGGCTGAGGCGTTGGCAGGGCCAGCGTCAGCCTAACTGGGGAGGCTGGCGTCAGTCCAAAGAGGTAGACGACGCTGGCCCCAGTGGAAAAGGCGGCGCTTATGGGGAAGAAGTCCCATGAGGCAAGGGCAGAGGTGTCGCCTACGTAGAAGAGGAGGCGAGTGTTTGCTCCAGGCAATACCTGGAAGGGCTAGCACCAGCCCCAGAATCAGGGACCGACGAAGGTAACTCCTTGGCTGAGAACCCGTGGGAGCTAAGGGCCTGAGCTTTAAAGGAAGGGACCAACAAAGGTAATTCCTTGGCTGGGGGAGGGGTGACAGGTGAAGACCCACAACCAGAGGTACCTACCCCAGCCAAGCCACCTAGCTGAGGACCCGTGGGAGCTAGGGGCCTGAGCTTCAAAGGCTGGGAGGCAGGGAACGAAGTACCCTGCTCCGGAGAGCCGCTGTCCGAAATGGAGATGAGGGCAGGCGGCTGCACCACCAGTAGCCCGGAGGATGCGAGGGCTGACGAGGAAGGAGGGGCCGACCCACTGCGGGAGGAAGAACCAGAGGCGGTGGCCAGTCTGTGCGGCGACCGCAAGTGAGAGGCTGACCGAGGACAGTCCCGGTGCTTATGTTTCCCACTCAATTTCTTCGCCTTCAGGGAAGAAAAAGAAGAGGATGCCCTGGAAAACTGAGCCAGGGAGGTAGAGGAACTTTTGGCCTATAGATCCTTCTCCAGCGCAGCCAACTCCTGCTTAAGCAGGTAACTTTCCAAAGTCTTCAAGCAGCGTCTACATGTGGCCTGGTTTGAAGTCCAGGCAGTGCTGGCAGGCTTCAGTGTCGTGGTTAGGGACTAAGCACAGCAGGCAGTAAGTGTAACCGTCTTTGGCAGGAATCTGCTTGCCGTAGGCACACTTTGTCGGCCAGCTGGAAGATGAGGCTGGTGAAAAAGACAAACTTTGTGGAAAAAAACACAGAAAACTCAATGTTTTAAATACCAAAAAAAAAAAAAAAAAAAATAGGTAAAACAAGAGAAAATGGCAGTCGACTGAAGCAGGCATCTGTGAAGGTCCGACGTGCATGGGTCGACGGCGGGAAAGAACTGAGGTAGCTCTGGGGGACCACCCCTTTATAGGATAGGCTGATGTCAGCGTGCTAATGTCGGCGGGGAAGGTCCTCTGAGATAGACCGATAGCTAGAAGTTTTCTGTGTGGTCCTGGCACCTGGCAGCTTCAGTCCTACGGGTGTTGCCTGCTGCAAGAGCCCCCTTGAAGTAAGATCTAGCTAAATCGCAACAGCTCGACAAAAGCTCCCAATGACTTGGATGTTACATTGGAGCCCCTAAACTATAGACACTGCCAGAGATGTAACAACACTTGCAAAATACAAAGTCAGCAGTACTGTAGGAATGATACTGCTGCACACAAATTACTCTGCTCACACCACACTTAAAGCTCTCTCTGAAAACAATTTCCTACACTGCCTATGAGCACTGACTACACTAAAAAAGGAGCCCTACTGCTCAATCTAAGCTAAAATTAAAAATGCAATACTAGCTGTACCTCAACACCCCTCATATGGGGTATTTAAAACATAATTATAAGTTCTGAAAACAGAGCTCATAATGGCCTACTCAGACTAGCGGCCATCAATACGCCATTCTTCTATGAAAGGAGATGTTGTTAAGCTCTGTGCAAAGAACTTGGATCTCACTTACTTGCCTAGAGGAGGTCATAGGTATGAGGAACAGTGTCTTCCATACCACAAACCTGAGGTCCACAGAGGCCATGGGCTGGAAGGGGGCATGCATTAGTTGTGCCTAGCATATATTTAGGTCCCAGGCTAAAAGGTTCTCTAACTAGGGGCTGCAGGTGAAGGAGGCATTTGAAAAACCTCTAACACATGGAGCAAGGTAGGGGGAGATTTTGGCTTCTCTGCAGATAGGAAGGATGATACTGTTGCCAAGTGGACTTTCAGTGATGAAACCCACAATCCACTTGTGAGCAGATGTTCTAAACAATCCATGAAAACTGTTACATCAGCTCCAGAGGAGAAACACCTTTATCTGAGCATCAAACTGAAAATGTTTCTATTCTGAGGAACATGATTTTCTTTTGGACTGTTTCTTGAAACTTTCAAAATATTCAGTATTCCGCTTGTCAGGTTCATGCTAGAGTATTCTATGTCTCTAAGAACCGAGCCTTCAGCCTCGGTGTTCCGAGGTTTGGGAATTTTACCCTATCTTGAGACAGAGTCAGAAGGCTGCATCTGGGGTAGAATTCTATCTGACAGAGGCAGAAGGAGAGAGAACCACAGCTGAATCACCGCTGCTGACTCTTTCCTCAATTTCCAGAGCACTCTGTGAATTAGTGTGAATACACAGAGGAACTTTCCTTCCCAACTAACAGTCAGTACATCCTGGAGTAGAGTCACACTATGGAGAGGCCAGCAGAGGAAAAATGCTAACTTGCGACTGTCCCATGGGTCAAACAAGTCCACGTTTGGTACGCCCCATCTCCTGAATAAGGTTTGAACGACTTGCTGTTCAGGTCACCACTCTTGGTTTCCCTGACTTATCCTACTTAGTTAATCTACCAGAACACTGTCCTTTCCAGGTAGATGTACAGCAGTGATTTCTGTGTTTAGAGAGTAAGTCAGATTCCAGATCCTCACTGCCTTTAAATTGTGCACAGTTTTGTGATTCTCATGATACTTGTTTGTTTATGCAGTAACCTACAGAGGTACTGTCTGTTCTAACCTGAACTGAATGGTCTTGGACCAGGTCAGATACGTGCTGCAAAGACAGCAGTACAGCCCTGAGCTCCAGAAGGTTTACGTGCTTACACGTCAACAATTTGGGCACATCGCCAGCAAGGTAAAGTTTCTAGTTCTTTATTGAGAGAATAAAACCACCATTTTGGCACAGGCTTAAGCCTTTTGCCCTATCCCAGCCCCTCTTGAAGCATATCCCACTGTTTTTCAGGCCACCACCTCTGCCGGTAGTGCATTCCATTCTGTTGCCACCCTTTCTGTAAAGAAATGCCTCCTCATTTCCCTCCTAAACCTTTCACCCGCCAATCTCATGTCATGACTGAGTGCATCTCCCCACCCTCCCCTTGAACAGTCC
This sequence comes from Neoceratodus forsteri, assembly GCA_016271365.2. Classification (NCBI taxonomy): domain Eukaryota; kingdom Metazoa; phylum Chordata; order Ceratodontiformes; family Ceratodontidae; genus Neoceratodus; species Neoceratodus forsteri. The sequence continues at coordinate 1,385,060,442 of CM028129.1, forward strand.
CTCCGCTCCTGTCGTTTATTCCTCTCTTGTACTTAAAGGTCTCAATCATATCCCCCAGTCCCTCCTATCCTCCAGAGAGTACATGTTCAGCTCCCTCAGTTTAACCTCATACAACTTCCCCATTCCCAGGATCATCTTTGTTGCTCTGCGTGCACCCCTTCCAGCAATCTAATGTCCCTCTTTAGGTAAGGATGCAAAAACGGAATGCAGTACTCCAGATGGGGTCTTCCCAGCGATCCGTATAATGACAGAATCAACTCCCTCCTCCTAGATGTTATACCCTTTGCAATACAACCCAGCATCCTGTTGGCCACTGCTGCTGCTTTCCTACACTGTGCTGAGCTGTCCATTGCTCCCGTAATGAGCACCCCCAGATCTCTCTCCCCCTCAGTCACAGTTAGCTGCACCCCCCCACAAGACAGTAGCTCTTTTTTTGGATTCTTTGCCCCAGAATGCAGCACCTTGCATTTTTTGGCGTTGACACAAAGTTTCCAGGTGTCACACCATGTCTCCAGCCTTGTTAGATCTTCCTGAAATCCCCGACACCCCCCTTGGTCATCCACAAATAGACTGATCTTGCTATTTATGCCTACCGAGATGTCTGCAATAAATACCCCAAATAACACTGGCCCCAGCATTGACCCTTGTGGGACCCCGCTCGTTACTGCCCTTGGGGATGATAATTCTCCTGCCACCACCACCTTCTACTGCCATCCCTGCAGCTAGTTCTCCGCCCATCCCACCAATTTTGCCCACGCACATGTGCCCCTTAGCTTACATGCTAGTCTCTCATGTGGCAGCGAGTCAAATGCCTTACTGAAGTCTAGGGGTTACACTCTGCTGAGATTCCTCCTACAAGGTTTCTATATTCAGTAGACAGCCCAGACTTTCAGGGTGGTTCTCACCACAACAGAGCACAGTGCCTCTTGTTTTGCCCTTCCTGTGACTAGCCAGTCATCCAAGTAAGGATATAATGTTACCCGTTCTTCAAAACACAGCCATTGCTGCCACACATAGAAGTTGACGGCAGATAAGGATCGCAAGGCCCATCCAGTCTGCCCATTTCTTTTTCTACCTTATAAATGTGTCATCGGCCTTTGCTCTGTCAATGGCCTATCTATTCATACTCATCTGTATTGCTCCCTTATGCCTATCCCATGCCAGTTTGAAGCCCTGCATTGTATTCATATCCACCACTTCCTGAGGTAGGCGGTTCCATGCATCCACCACCCTTTCTGTGAAAAAGAACTTCCTCACGTTACCCATTAATCAGCCTCCCTCTAACTTCATGCTGTGTCCTCTTCTCCTGCTATTTTTCTTATACTGAAACATGTTAAGACTCTTTCACCTTGTTAATGCCCTTAAGGTGTTTGAATGTTTCAATCCTATCACCTCTCTCCCGCCTTCGCTCTAGGGTATACATACTGATTCCATTAATCTGTCCTCATATGTTTTCTGATGCAGTACGTGCACCATTTTGGTTGCCCTTCTCTGGACTGCCTCAATTTAGTTAATGTCCTTGTGAAGGTGTGGCCTCAAGTACTGCACGCAGTACTCCAGATGGGACCTAACCAGTGTCTTGTAAAGAGGGATTATTACACCTCCCTCTTCCGAACTGTGATACCCCTACTAATACACCCTAACATCCCCCTAGCCTTACCTACTGCTTTAGTGGTCTGCTTGGATGATTTCAGGACATCGGTGAGGATGATGCCCAAGTCTCTTTCTTCCCTTGTGACTGCCAGCAACTCCCCTCCAAGCCTATATGTGGCTTTAGGGTTTCTCTTCCCTATGTGCATGATCTTGCACTTCTTTGCATTAAACCCCAGTTGCCACTCTTCTGACCATTTTGCTAGTTTATCCAGACCTCTTCTCATTCTGCTCACCCCATCTGGATCATCTACTCTGTTGCAGATCTTGGTGTCATCTGCAAACAGACAAACCTTACCCTCCAGTCCATGTGCAATGTCACTGACAAAGATATTGAAGAAGACTGGCCCCAGGACTGATCCCTGAGGTACCCCACTTGTGACTTGCATCTCTTCTGACTTTATACCGTTTACCACAACTCTCTGTTTTCTGCCTGCCAACCAGTTTGCCACCCAGTTGACCAACTTCTGACCCACCCCGAGCCTACCCAACTTAGTAATCAATCTTCTATGTGGAACAGTATCGGAAGCTTTGCTGAAGTCAAGGTAGGCGACATTAACTGCTCCCCCTTGGTCCACCACTCTGGATACCCAGTCAAAGAAATCTACGAGATTAGTTTGACAAGACCTTCCTTTTGTAAACCCATGCTGTCTTGGATCCTGTGCTCCTATGGATTCCAGGTGTTGCACTATCCTTTCCTTAAGGAGTGCTTCCATAATCTTTCCCATTACTGAGGTAACACTGACTGGTCTGTAGTTCCCTGCCTCCTCCCTGCTACCACTCTTGTGGAGCGGGATCACATGAGCCCTTCTCCAGTCTTCTGGGACCTCTCCTGTGCTCAGAGACTCACTAAATAGTTTTGATAATGGCTCTGCTAGTTCCACCCTTAGCTCCTTTAGTACCATGGGATGTATGCCATTAGGTCCCATTGCCTTGTCCACCCTGAGCATATCGAGCTCTTGTAGGACCCTTTCTTTTGTGAAGGGACTAGTGCTCACCTCCCTTCCCCCTGAGTCCATGGTGCTGAGCTGTGGGCCCTGCCCTATCTTCTCTTCAGTAAATACTGAGCAGAAGTATCTATTTAGGATAGATGCTTTTACATTGTCCTCCTCCTCGTCACACGCCCCCTTATCTGCTTTGATCTTACCAATACCCCCTCTGGACGTTCTCCTTTCACTAATGTATCTATAGAAAGTCGTGTCACCTTCTTTTACTGTTTGTGCTAGTGTTTTCTCAGTTTGGACCTTTGCCTGCCTTACTGCCTTCCCTGCTTCCCTTAGAACCCTTGGAACAGAGGTTAGGCCAAAATACACTATGGCAAACAAAGACTGCTCTTTTCCTAATTTGAATCTTACGTATTTTCTGTGGGAGCATCTCACTGGGATGTGGAAGTATGCATCTTTCAGATCCAGTGATCCCAGTTACTCATCTTTCCGCATGGATGGTACAACTGTTCCCAGTGTTACCATTCTGAATTTTTCCTTTTTCATGTGCTTGTTCAGGAATCTTAATTCCAGAATGGGCTGCCAATCCCCATTATTCTTTTCTTTAATAAAGTACCTTGAGAAGATTCCATACAGTGGAGAGGAGGCAAGGACCTTTTCTATGGCACTGATCTTTAGCAATTTCTTTACTTCAAGCTCTAACATGATTCTATTCCTCATGCTGGAGTGGAGGAAAGCCTTTTAGGCTCTTTAGTTTTGAGAAGGCTGCAAACTGAAGGACTAAACCCTGACTCACCTCTTCTAGCACTCACTTATCTGTGGTGATGCTGTTTAATCCTGGAAGTAATAAGGCAGGCAGACTCCCACTGGCAGCACTTCTATGACAGCTGGCACAGTCAGGGGTGCTGTTTTTCCTTGTAGTTTAGGAGCTGATACTTGCTTCTGCCTTGCATATCTCCTGTCTCTGCCTCTTGGGCACCACGCTGAGGACGGTAGTCACAATAGGAGTAAGGCCTTTGATAGCAGGCCCTGCCCCTACCTCCCCTTCCATGACCTGAAAGAAGCAGAAGTTCTCTCCCTCTGGCTCTAATCCTTGTAGGCTGTTTTTTGTTCTTCAACCTTTTTCATGTAGGCTTCTGTTTTATCACCAAAGAGGGAGGGTCCCTCGAATGGTAAGTCCAATGCTTTTGTTTTTGTTTCCTCTGACAGGATATCTGCCCTGAGCCAAGCAAACCTCCTCAGAGGTACTGCAAGTGCTGGTACCTTTGAGGCTGTGCTATCTGCATCCATAGTCATGAGGAACTGATATTTGGTGGCTTCCAAAGCATCTTTTGCAGTTTCTGCTAGATCACTGCAAAGTTCACCTTCCATCTTTTCACTGAGGGCTTGCATTGTACTCTAAAGGCTCTTTTGATACTGTGCAGTGTATGCCGTGTAAGCAGCCTGCCTTAACAGACTGGTGACTGAAGTGTACACTTTCTCTGCTATATAATCCAGCTTCCTAGAATCCTTTTCTGGGGGCATGGAAGCTAGTGACCCTCTAGATTTTTCACATGCAGCTGCCTGCACAACTCCCTCATGATCAGGATGGGAACAGAACAGTTACGTACTTACCGTAATAGTAGATCTTCGTAAGAATATCTTCCCTTAGGCCACACCTTTAGAATTATAGCCGTGTCAGCACTAGGGTGACATGGGAACTTTTGCTAGCCAGGGGCAGCCTACGACGGAGTTGCATGTCAGTGTCATAAACATGGACGGCCCCACCCCTCCTCAGTTCCCCACCGGAGAATGTGCTCGGAGGACTCTCTTCTTCAGGAACCAGGAAATTACACCAGCACCTCAGACAGTAGGCAGACACGGGCCCTGGAAGTAGCCATGGAAAATCCCAAGGCAGAACTGGATGCCACATTCACCTACATATGATAAAATGAGGAATGAAGGAGGGAGGGTCAGCGTAGCCTAAGGGAAGAGGCGGTCTCGAAGATCTACTGTTACGGAAAGTACGTAACTGTTCTATCTTCTTAAAGGATATATCTTTTCCCTTGGCCCGCACCTTTGGAATGAGTCCCAAGCAGTCCCAAAAGCCAAATGGGGGGATGGCGCAGTCTGTTCATGACAGTAGGCCCTGTAGGATAGCAAGGCCGAAGTCTACACATCTACAAGGCAGTATAGCGCAGTGGTTTAAGGGTCTGAGCTGCAAATCTGGTGACATCCAGCAGACCAGACCTGGGTTTGAATCCCACAGCTTACACTTGCATACTGCGTGGCTCTGAGCAAGTCACTTAACTGCCCTGCACTCCCAGGTCGCACCTGTAAAAAAGCTTTCAGCTTAGTGTGCTACTCCTGGTTAAACAACTGAAAAAAAAAAAAAGGCAAGAAATAATGTCCAGCCTGTAATGTTTAGTAAAGGTGTGGACCGTAATCCCGGTGGCTGCAGCACAGATGTCAGACACATTTCTGAAGCAAGTAACAGATGTTGCCATACCCCTTGTGGAATGACCGTGAACTGCATCAGTGAGCTCCTTATCATACTTCCTATACCCAATGTAATACAATGTGCTATCCATTTGGACAAGCACTGTTTCAAAGCAAGTACGCAGGGTATTAAATAAGCAGAAAATACAGGTTACTCACCTGTAACGGGAGTTCTAGGAATGGTATATGTTGTTCATCCACACTGTCTGGCAGGTTCCTTGCCGCTTTAAATCTTGCTGGAAGGTCTTCAAGCTGGCTCCTCCCACCCACCCGGGTGGTAAATCTCTCGGCTCCGCCCCATGACGCCATATCTAGCCCGCTGGAAACCAGGTTGTGCACCGAAGGCCGGGAGGTCGGGTGGGTCGTGAGGATGAACAACATATACCATTCCTAGAACTCCTGTTACAGGTGAGTAACCTGTATTTCTAGGGACATGGATATGTTGTTTATCCACTCTGTCTGTCAGACTCCTAGCAGTTCTCCGGGAGGAGGGAGGCAAGGCGCACACCCCCTACTTGGGAAATAAAGACTGGAGAACCGAGGCCCCAAAACCAGCATCCCGGTGTGACTCAAGGTCGATGTGGTAGTGGCTGATGAAGGTGCGTGCTGACTTCCAGATAGCAGCCTTGCAGATTTCCTGGATAGGGACATCCCTGGAAGTAGCCACCGAAGCAGCGGTATGGTGGGTAGAATGAGCTCTTATCCCTCTGGGAGGCTCCATGCCCGCCAGCCTATAGCAGAGATCTATGCAGGAGGTGACCCACCTGCCTATCGTCCGCTTGGCTGCAGGTCTGCCAGGTGCAGCTTCAGCGTAGGTGACAAACAGCTGGCGAACCTCTCCCCGAACTTCAGCCGTTCGCTCCTTGTAGTAAGCGAGCGCTCTTCTAGGGTCCAAAGTATGGAGCCTATATTCGGCCTCCGAGGTGTGATTGGGGTAGAACACCGGCAGAGTCAACACCTGGTTAAGGTGAACTGGCACCACCTTCGGAAGGAACTGGTGGAAGCAGGACAACCTTGTCCCTGTGGAAGACCAGATAAGGACACTCGATGGAAAGCACCTGGAGCTCTCCCATCCTTCTGGCTAACGTGATAGCCACCAAGAAGGCACTCTTCCACGACAGGCGAGAGATGTCACACCTGTGCATCGGTTCGAGTGGCTTGCCCATGAGCTTAGCCAATACCAGCAATAGATCCCACGGAGGTGGAGGTTCTCGCTCCGGAGGGGATATGTGATCAAGGCCTTTGAAAAAGCACCCGACCACCTTCTCCTGCGCCGACTGCTTCCCAGCCTGCACCGTAAGCAGAGACAGCTGCCAGGTGCACCTTAAGGGTCGTCGACCGAAGCCCTTGCTGAGAAAGGGACCACAGGTAGTCCAGAATGCTTGCCAAGGAACAGGAGGAAGGGTCCAGGCCCTTGCCCTGACACCAAATGGAGAATCTCTTCCATTTGAAGGCATAGCATTTTCTGGTCGACTCCTTACAGGACGCCTCAACGACGTTGAGGACCTCGTCGGAAAGACCCAAGGCCTGGAACTCCAGCCTTTCAGGAACCAGGCTGTCAGGTGCAGGGATTAAAGGTCCGGATGGAATACCTTCCCCTGACTGACTGAGATCAGGTCCAGGCGGGCTGAAAGCCGCCTCAGGAGCCTGGAGCGGAGATTGAGGAGATCTGGATACCAGAACTGGTGGGGCCACTCTGGGGCTACCAGAATCACCTGCGCCTTGTCCCTCCTCGCCTTGAGAAGCACCTTGTGGATCAAGGGAAATGGGGGAAAGGCGTAGAAGAGGCCCGGGCTCCACGGCCTCGAGAAGGCATCCCCCTGCAGTGAGCCCTGCTGAGGGGGGCGGGCATGAAACAGTCTCAGCTTCGCATTCTCCCTGGAGGCAAACAGGTCCACCTGAGGCGTGCCCAGTGGGAGAACAGTTCTTGTACTACCTCCGGCAGGAGAGACCACTCGTGGGACGAAGCCCCTATCCGGCTTAGGGCATCGGCCAGGGTGTTGGAGGCTCCTGCCACATGAATGGCGAGGAGATCCGCCTCCAGGCTGCGCACGAGTGACCAAATGCGGAGAGCTTCCCTGCACAGAGGCATGGAGCGCATCCCCGCCTGGCGTGTTTAGGTAGTACATGGTCGTGGTATTGTCCGCCTGGACCTGAACCACTTGACCCTGTAGAAATGGAGCCAAGGCGGTGAGGGCTAGACGAACCGCCAAGCTCCAGCAGGTTGATGTGGTATCGACTCCTGAGGGGACCAGAGGCCGCGCCTGTGCTCCCAGATGGGCACCAACCCATCAGAGAGGCATCGTCAATAGAGAGACCGTCTGCTCGGGCGGACAAACGGGATGCCCTCCGCAGATGTGCTGGAACAGTCCACCACTGGAGAGCTGCTCCACATCCCCTGGGTCACTGTCACTAGCTGATCCAGAGATAAGTGCTGTGACCATTGGCTGGCCAGCCCCATTGAAGGGGACGATGTACCAGAGGGCCCAACGGACCACGCTGGTGCAGGCCGCCATGAGGCCCAGGAGGCGCAGGAAGTTCCGGGCAGGGCGCGATTGCCCAACCTGAAATGATTGGGCAAAGGAGGAAAGAACCTCGGCCCTGTCCGCCGGAAGCCGTGCTCTGGCTCGAAGAGAGTCAAGCTCTGCCCCGATGAATTGTATCACCTGCTTTGGCACGAGTTCCGACTTGGCCTCGTTGATGCGGAAGCAAACCTGGAGGGCCAGATCTCTGGACCGCTCCACCTCCACTCTGGAGGAGACTGCAATCAGCCAGTCGTCCAGGTAGGGGTACACCCGGACCCTTCGGCGCCGCAGGAATGCTGTCACCACTGCCATGCATTTGGTGAAGACCCTGGGAGCTAGGGAAAGGCCGAAGGGCATGGCCCGGAACCTGTAGAGGGATCCCTCCGCCCTGAAGCGGAGGAATCTCTGGTGGGACGGACGGATTGGGACGTGAAAGAACGCATCCTGAAGGTCCAGAGAACAGAACCACACACCCCGTTCCAAGGATGGGATAATCTGGGCCAGAGTGACCATTCTGAAGGTCTGAGACCTTAGGAACCTGTTCAGGTCGTGCAGGTCGAGAATGGGGCACCAGCCCCCGTCCGTTTTGGGACCAGGAAGTACCTGGACACAAACCCCGGGTCTGGAGGAGGATCCGCCACCTTCCTGATCATCTCTTTTTCGAGGAGCAGGGCGATATCGGCTGCGGACCCCATAGACCCCCCCCCCAAAAGGGGCGACGGCTCAGAAGGGCGGGGCCTGCTCGAACTTCAGGGGCAGGCCCTTTCCTACCACCTCCAACACCCAACAGTCCGTGGTGATAACAGACCAAGCAGAAAGGAAGTGGCGGAGCCGTCCCCCTACGGGGGTAACCCAGGGGGGAGTGACAAGGCTGGGGGCGACACCCCTCAACCAGTCACTGGGCAGACTCAGAGGAGGGACCGGCCGAGGGACCCCCTGGGCCTTTGCCTCCCTGCTTCCTATTGGAGGAAGCCGCGGGCTTGGGTTTGGGATGCCAAGCGCGAGCCTGCTGGCCCTGGTGCTGGTGCTGTTGGGCTGGACGTGCCGTAGGCACAGAAGGAAGAAAGGACTTGTGCTGCTGCTGTCGGCGGCCTTTGTTCTTCTGGGTGGAGGTGACCGAGTCCAGAGTGGCATTAGACTTTTCGATCCGCTGGAGATGACCTTCCACTTCAGGGCAGAAGAGGTCGGTCCCCAGGAAGGGGACATCCGCCAGTTTGTGCTGGGTATCTGCCGTGAAGGTGGATATCCTCAGCCATGCTCTGCGGCGCATGGCCACCGCAGCGCCAACCGATCTGGCACAGGAGTCTCCAATGTCCAGAGCCGCTTGAGCTGCTGTTTAGCCACCGCCCTACCCTGGTCCCTCACCTGCCGGACGTGGTCTGCAGGTCGGCCGGAGATGAGGATCACCTCATCCAGGAGCCCATGAGGGCGGGAGAAGTGTGCCATCAGCACGGCCGAGCTGGCCTGGCAGAGGCCTATGGAGGACGCAGCGTACACCTTGCGCCCAGCATAGTCCAGCTTTTTGGACTCCTTGTTGGGGGGCTTGTCCACATCCCTAGCGTTCCTGGAACGTCGGAAAACGCTGTCGATGACCAACCCCTTGGTGGAGGGGTGTTCCGAAAAACCGGGCAAAGAGCCGGTAGGGACTGCATACTTCCTGGCCATCCTGCCCAAAGGCGCAGGACAGGAAGCAGGCTGCTGCCAGAGCTCCAAGGCTGGGCCAACAATGACTTCAGCCACCAGAAAGGCCTCCGTGGGTGAATCCCCTCGGTCCAGTTTCTCCGTCAGGGGATACTTGGCCCGCTTGGATACCGCCTCGAGCTGCATCCAGGTGGACTCCGAGATGAGCCGAAGCAAACCCATGAAGGACGATGGGCTTTCGTCCATTGACTGGCCCCTAGAGGACTCCAGGTCAATGGGCCTGGAGAACAGGAAGGAGTCGTCGTCAGACTCCGAGGAGTCCGCAAAGAGCTGCCTGGGGCCTGAGCCACCCTCCACCTGCCGAGGACGGTCGGGAGTGAGGGTGACCACAACCTGTGGGCAGACCTGACCCGACCAAGAGTCCTGGTCGGGCGCCCGATTTCGGTAGTGGAGGCGGAGGTTCCACCACAATCGGTGGGGCAGCTGGTTTTGGCCGAACAACCAGCCCAGGCTTGGGCACCTCAGCTACAGCAAGGGGTTGTTTCGGCCGCTCGGGTGACAGCCACTTGATGGCCGGGGAAGGAGACGGCGTCTGCTTGTTCCCAGACAGAAGTAACTGCTTCCACATCAGGTCCTCGTAGCGTCGACGCAACTTGTGCCGAAGCCTCTCCTCTTCCGAGAAGGAAGACTAGGACGAGCGGCGGGGCCGCTTACTTCGGTGCCGAGACCGAGACCGCCGATGCTGGCGGGATCGGCTGGACCGAGACGGAGACAGAGATCCTCGGTGTTTCCGAGGACGGGTCTGGGAAGGGGCGGGAAACACCCGCTCTTCCCTCGGCTCCCACTCCCACGAACACCGACGGTGGTACTTACCTTTCGAGTCCTTCTTTTTGGACCGAGAAGAGTGTCCTGATGGCCCCTCTCCCTTCGTGGAAAGGGACTGGCAAAGCTCCTTGAAAGAAGCTGTGTAGGAGGATCCCAGAAAGAGCGGGATAAATGCCGCGACCGATGAAGATGCGGCCTGGGCCGCCTCCTCCTCGTGGGTAATCATCTGCTCGAGTTGCTCAGCCGAGCCAGCCGCCATGGACACCGCCCAACGGGCCTCCTTAGACTTCACCGGCTGGTAGCGCTTCTCGCGGCGCCCAAGCTGTAACCGGGCAGCGCGGTCTTCCAGGACGTTGGCCGAAAACGAACGGCATAACTCGCAGGCCTGCGGGTCATGATCTAGGCCGAGGCAGTAGACGCACGTGGAGTGCGGATCCGTCCTGGACATTTTCTGCCCACATGGGCACCGACAAAATCCGGGAGTCAATTTGTCCATCGCAGCCACGAGGGAGTAATTAGACCGAAGTCTCGAAAACTTAAGAATTAGATTCGGGCGAACCGAAGAATTAGGATCCAGTCTATATGCAGAGCGTTAAGGAGGGAACCTGAGCTTCCAAGCGGTAAGGAAGATCTGGCGTCATGGGGCAGAGCTGAGAGTTTTACCACCCGGGTGGGTGGGAGGAGCCAGCTTGAAGACCTTCCGGCAAGATTTAAAGCGGCAAGGAACCTGCCAGACAGTGTGGATGAACAACATATCCATGTCCCTAGAAACATTCATAATAAAAACCAGAAAACCCCTTAATAAGATAAGGGCATGCCAAGTACACCTCTGGAGTGCGGCACTGTGCCTGCCAACCCATATCCCAAAACTACTAGGTTCCAAGAGGGGAGGCAGGGAAGGAGGTCAGAACAGAAACATAGAATTTGATGGCAGATAAGGACCGCTTGGTCCACCCAGTCTGCCCATTTCCCTACCTGATAGATAACTTGCAGATTCTAGTTAATCAACAGCTTACTTCCTCCTACCCCAACCAGAATTGCCTTATGCCTGTCCCATGCATTCTTGAATTCTCCCACTGTTCCTGACTCCACAACCTCCTCAGAAAGGCTGTTCCATTCATCCACAACCCTCTCTGTGAAAAAATACTTTTTAACATTACCTCTGAGCTGTCCCCCCTTGTTCTTGCACATCTCTTCTTCTGAAAGATACTACCCTCTTGTACTTAGTTAATTCCCTTGAGATACTTGAAAGTTTCTATCATGTCCCCCCTCTCCCTCCTTTTCTCAAGGGTATACATATTAAGCTGCTTTAGTCTCTCCTCGTATGTTTTCTGGTGCAGACCCTGCACCATTTTGGTTGCCCTCCTCTGAACAGCCTCCACTCTGTGTCTTTGCAGAGATGTGGTCTCCAGAACTGCACGCAGTACTCCAGATGGGGTCTCACTAACTGTCTGTACAGAGGGATAACAACTTCCTGTTTTCTACTGTTGATGCCTCTCCCTATGCATCCCAGTATCCCCTCACTGAATACAGCAAGACTCCATTAGAAAAAACATTACTATGGTGAGTAATGTTTTCTTCAAACAACATAAAGTCTTGCTCTATTCTGACTATATGCAGACTACCAAGCAGTACCCCCCTTGGAGGAGGGAGTCACAGAACCTATTTTTGGAACAAGCGCTGCAGCACAGTCGTGCCAAACCTAGCACCACTTCGTGACTCAATATCCAGGGAGTAATGCTTGGTAAATGTGTGAACAGACTTCCAGGTGGCTGCTTTACAGATGCCCACTAAAGGTATATCTCTAGCTGCTGCGACCGAAGTAGCTGTACATCTGGTAGAATGAGCCCTCAGGCCTGAGGGAGACTCTTTCCCAAGCTCTGAATAGCAGAACTGGATAAAGGAGACAATCCACCTGGCAATTGTTCTCACGGTAGCAGGTTTGCCCTTTCCCACTTCTCCATAAGTGAGAAACAACTGAGAACAGTCATTCCTATGGGCCTTAGTATGCTCCACATAGTAACTAAGAGCCCTCTTTACATCAAGACTGTGTAGTCTTCTCTCCCCAGAGGAAGAATGATCAGTGAAGAATACAGGCAATGACACAGACTGATTCAAATGAAAGTCTGATACTACCTTAGGAAGAAACTTTCTGTTGGTACGAAGGACTACCTTATCCCTGTGAAATGAGATGAAATTAGGTTCCACTGATTAAGCCTGTAATTCATGGATTCTCCTGGCAGAGGTAATGGCTACCAGGAATACAGTTTTCCAAGTCAAGTATTTCAGCTCAGCAGAGGATAAAGGCTCAACAGGGGGCTGCACAAGCTATGCTATACAGATGTTCAGATCCCAAGAAGGGGTAGGCTCCCTGAAGGGAGGATTAACATGTGCTAAACCCTTGAAAAATTTCTTGAAAACTGGATGAGAAGCTAGGGAAGATCCCTTACCAGCAGAAAGGAAGGCAGACACAGCTGCCAAATGTACCTTGAGAGTAGTAGGCCGGAGGCCTAAACTGTTAAGATGCACCAAATAATCCAAAACAGTGGCAATGTCAGCTAGCTCTGGCTTGACATGCTTTTGGGAACACCAAAACCCAAATCTTTTCCATGTGGAGTTGTAAGTCTTTCTAGTAGCAGGCTTCCTGCTAACCTTTAAAATATCCAAGACTGATTGGGAAAGATGCAAGCTTGCATATTCTAGCTCTTCAAGAGCCAGGCTTTGAGCCCGAGAGTCTGAAGGTTGGGACACAGAATCCTCCCCTGGGAGGAGGTGAGGAGATTGTACTGTCTGGGAAGACACCAAGGCAATGTTACTGACAGACAACAGTAGTGGATACCAAGGCTGTCTGGCCCAATCTGGAGTCACCAGAATCACTTTGCAAGATTAAGACCTGATCCTAATCAGGACCCTGAATATCAGAGTAACGGGGGGAAATGCATACAGAAACCTGCTTGTCCAATTCAGTAAAAGAGCATCCTGATGGACAGGACCCAGAAGAGCTGGTCTGCAACAATAAAGAGGACGCTGATGATTGTCAGGGGCTGCAAAGAAATGTATCTCTGGAGTGCCTCATCTCTTGAAAATGACCTGAAGAACTAGAGGGTTCAGGGTCCATTCGTAGTGGCTCTGGGAAATCCTGCTGAGAGCATCTGCTAAAATGTTGTCCTTCCCTGGGAGATGCACAGCCATCAGGCAAGCCGGAAGGGAATAAGCTAGAGACCATAATTTCATGGCCTCTGTGCACAAGGCCGAGGACAGAGTGCCTCCCTGCTTGTTGATGTACCACATGGTTGTGGTATTGTCTGTCCTGATCTTCAAGTTCAAGTTTATTGCAGGAAAACTCCATTGAGCAAGCTCATTCACAAGGAGGTCCTGTGACATAAACACTTAAAGTACAAACACAGACAGGTAATAACAGTATATACATGAAATGCACGTTACACGATACAGGCTGGATATACAAACAAGGGTACCACATAGGGTGACCGCAGGTGGTAAACATTGATATGAGACAGGAAGCGACTTACAGGTTGCATGCTGATAAATGAAACATGATGACTGGTGTGTGCAATACATATATTTTGGCAGCTAGAACAAACAACAGACTACAACTGATATGGGGGGGAGGAGTGATTTGATAGAGTAGCAGTGGAGCGTGAGCATAGATAAAGCCAGGAGTAGAAGGGGAAGGGAAAGCAGCTAATATGACAAATCAATTATACCTTACCAGCGGATAAATATGGCACACATGGGGAAGGAAGAGACTTAATGACAGTTACAGGTGTCTTTTATTTTGGCTGAACTTAGCGATTTGTAGAAGTTTATTGAAACTGTGCTAGTTAGTTTCAGTATGGCTTGTAATTGGTTCCAAATGGAGGGAAGGGCATATGCAATAGCACGTTTACCAAAGGAAGTCCGCGTCCTTGGTATGTCAAGCATAATAAAGTCAGATTTTCTTAACGAGTATGCACTATGTGAGATACTAATAAGGGAAGAGAGATAGCTTGGCAATTTCTGCAGAAGCAGTTTAAGAGTCCATAGCCCAGCATGGAGCAGGCGTCTAGTAGTAACAGTTGAGAATGTATGAAGTGCTAGAAAGACGGCTCTCAATTCGAGAAGATTTATGTGTAGAAGGGACTCCTGGTGTGACCAGGTTCCCTGAGGTGTAAGGTGATCTAGGTGAGCCCCACAACCTAGTAGGAAGGCATCTGTGGTATGAGAATCACGGAAGGAGCCAGGCTGATAAATGGGACACCTTGTCGAAGATTGTCCTCCTCCAGCCACCACTGGAGGGCCTGAACTAGAGTTTGAGACACTGGAACCAATTTGGAGAGAGGGTCTCTTTTTCTGACTGAGACCAATAAGATCTGAGATGAAATCTCTCATCTGAAACCTTGCTCCCTGGACCACAGCTATGGATGCTGCCATGTGTCCCAACAACTGTAGAAAGTGTCTGGCAGGACAAGAAACTGGAGGACGAAAAGAGGAAGCCAGAGTGACCAGGGACTAACCCCTTGAGAGAGGGAGAAATGCGCTTGCCGGAATAGTGTCCATTTCCTCCCCCTATGAAGGTGAGAAGCTGGGCTGGTTCCAGAACAGACTTTTCTAGGTTCAGAATGAAACCCATGGATTCCAGGAGTCTTTGAGTGACCTCAAAGACTGACTTGACTTGATCTGAGGACTGGCCCACTAGCAGCCAGTCGTCCAGGTATGGGAACAGAAGGATACCCTGTCTCCTGAGGAATGCCATCACTACTGCAAGGCACTTGGTGAACACCCTTGGAGCAGATGTTAGGCCAAAAGGCATAGCTCTGAATTGGTAATGGCCTGAGGGCAACTCGAACCTGAGGTACTTTCTGTGGGAATGTCCGACAGGTATGTGGAAGTAGGCATCCTTGACATCCAGAGAAGCTAGCCAGTCTCCTGGTCTCAGAGAGGGAAGAATTACTCCCAGAGTCACCATCTTGAATTTTGGTTTTGTTAAATGTTTGTTCAGGTACCTTAAATCTGGGATGGGTCACCACTCTCCTGTCTTTTTTGGGGTAAGGAAGTATCTGGAATACAGTTATTCTCCCCTGTGACAAAGAGGTACCTTCTGTACTGCTTGCAGAAGAGAGGAGACTTCTGCCTTGAAGGCCTTTGTCTCCAAGGGAGAGGGAGGACTGAAGGACCTTGCTCTCATTTTTGGGAACCTTTTGAAACTGAGAGCAAGTCCCCAGCTCACTACTTCCAGGACCCATCTGTCTGAAGTAACAGACTCCCAGGCCCGGGAGTAGTGAGTCAGCCTGCCCCCTACTGGAACTGGGGAGGCAACCCTGACCGTCACCTCAGGGTATCTGCTTGGCAGGGGGCTTAGACTGAGTGGATGATGGGGTCCTAGTCATCCCTCGTCTGCCTCTTCCCCTAAAGAACCCCCCCTGCAGGAAAGAAGAGGAGGAGGCCTGAGCTTGGTAAAAAGGCCTGTCCGCCCCTAAACTGCTGCCTCTGAGGAGTGGTCTGCTTTTCTTTGGCTGCAGCACTCCTATAGGTGGTCCTGTATTCATCCATCTTCTTCATTTAATTCTCTGTTTGGTCCCCAAAGAGAGAATTACCAGTTACAGGAAAATCCATGGCCTTAGCCTGGTACACCTAAGCCAAGCAAATCTCCTCATGGAGACAGATGTAGCCATGACTCTGGAATGAACATCATTTGTGTCTACAGCAGCATGGAATCGCACCTTGGATGCCTCAATACCATTTGCAGCCACCTGCTCCAGCTGCTTGGCTAGCTGGGGAGGGGCATTCCTAGGCAGCTCCAGAATCATATCCCACATATATTTCTGGT
This sequence comes from Neoceratodus forsteri, assembly GCA_016271365.2. Lineage (NCBI taxonomy): Eukaryota > Metazoa > Chordata > Ceratodontiformes > Ceratodontidae > Neoceratodus > Neoceratodus forsteri. The sequence goes on from CM028129.1 coordinate 1,385,076,332, forward strand.
ACCTGGCCGTATATGCCATGTAATTCAATTGCCTGAGTCCCAAAGAGAATGCGAAGTACTGTTTTTTTGCCATGGCATCGAGTTCCTGGAATCCTTATTGGGGGATGAGAAGCCAGGGAAATATTAGCCTTGTCACAGGCTGCAGCATGCACTACCCCATCATGGCTGCTATGATTTGAAAGGAATTCCGTCCCAGGACCTGACAAAGCATACCTCCTGTCCAATCTTTTTTCCACAGGAGGAATGGAAGTAGGAACCTGTAAAAATTTTTGTGTCTGCTTCCCCAAAGATTTGTGCAAGCGGATAGACACTCTTTTTGACTCTAGGACATCCATCATTTCCAGATAGGTTCTTCCTGATCCTGTTCAGCCTCTTCCATAGGAAGCTGAAGAGTCTCAGCCACTTTCTTTTAAAACAAGAAATGGGAAGGGGACTCAGAAAGCCTGGGAGGAGAAGCCTGAGAAGGCCTGTCTGGGGAGATGTCAGGCTCTACTGGCTCATCTAGGCCCTCACAATGCTCTTCTTCATACTCTTCCTCCTCCTCACAATCGCCCTCATAGTATGCTTCAGGATCTATATCCAAAGCAGATACTTCCGAACGAACTGATCGGCTCTGAACCGATGCCTGTTCAGTCGGAACTGGGCAAAGTGATTGCACTATTGTAATCACTTTCGCTATTTCTTCAGCGGTCGGAGCATGGGGTGTAGGATCCAAACCAGCTGATTTTCGTTACCTTTTTGACGGAACTGACTCCGCAGAGTCAGCTCTCCTTTTGCCTGAAGAGGTATCGCCCAGGTCAGTGGGCACCTCTTCAGGTTCGGCCGCAACCAAACCGAGCTGGCCATCCAGGTCAGCGGACTTCTCGGCCTCCCTCTCCCTCAGCCTACTCAAACTTTTTTCCAGAGTGGCTTTGGGGAAGTTCTTACAGATCTGGCAGTCTTCTTTCAGGTGGTCAAACCCCAGACAATACACACAGATGAGGTGAGGATCAGCGTTAGCAAAGGCCTCCTTACACTCTGTACAGTGCTGAAACCCAGTGGGCCCGGTTTTCTTTTTTGGTTTCTCAGACATGCCGAAAATTCAAAAAAAGTCACCCTTGTCAGCGTTTAAGCCAGGCAACTAAAAACTTACCGGTTCCAACTGTGTCACGGGTCAGTTATAAAAAATCCCACAAATACCGGATTTTTTTACGAACCAATAAATACTGGAAAACCAGAGAATTAACAGAGAAAAACAAACAAATCACAATACGTTTTGGTTATGAACCGGACCAACCGTTAAAGAACCGAAGGCAAAACAATTTCCAACAAATCACCAAAATAAACACTACTTACTACTACCACTTACTGTACCGAGACAGAGGTAAGAATACCAAAGAAAAATCAGGAGTTGCGGTTGAAAAAAAACGACCGATTCGAACTTTTACCGAACCGAAGCGGAGGAGGGATCTCAGAGCAACTTCACAGTTAGGCAGAGTAAGAAATCTGATGGTTATACTACAGAGTACCAGAGACAGAGGTTTGAAAACCGAGCTCGAGCTCAACGTTCTATGCTTCTGCATAGAGTTAACTCTTTACTCTCCGGAGCAGTTCAAGTGCTGGGGCTAACTGCATATAGTCAGAATACAGCAAGACTTCATGTTGTTTGAAATAGACCTTCCCTGCAAAGGGTTGCTGCCACCACAGCTAAGCATCTCGTAAAGACCCAAGGCGCAGAAGTTAAGTCAATGGGGCAATACTGTGAACTAGAGGTGTAACCCTTCTAGGAAAAATTTCAAGTACTTGTGATGCTGTCTGATCTTGGTATGAAGGTATGCATCCTTCACGTCCAGGGAGCAAATCCAGTCCCTTGTTTGCAAAGGGGAATCAGATTTGCAGGGAGACCATGTGAAACTTGTGGTCTTAAGTTTAGGTCTAGCACAGGTCTGAGATCTCCTGTCAGCAGCACCCATGTTGAGCGCTACAATTTGAGCGACTCAATATGCTGAAGTAGGTCGCTATATCCTGTACAGCGAGTATAGCAAGGAGCAATATTCGCTAGTATAGGATATAGGATCTGTGTGGCCGAGTTGGCAGCATAGCGTAGTAGTGTACACCACCGCTTGCGATGCCAGCAGACCCGGTTCAGGTCTGGTTTCGACAGAATAAAAAAATAACTTGCCCTTTCAGGCCGTGATCCCCACCCGAAGTTGATTATTTTAGTTTGGGGTGCGGGGAAGCCTCCACATAAACATAGTTGCTGTGTCTGCGGAATACATGTATTGTAGCAACCGTCGCTATTTGTGACGGTAGCTACAATATCAGGCGCCCTTTTGACCACAGGCTGTTTTGTGGTCGCTTTATGTGATGGGCAGTCTTTCAGACTCGCTTTTATCACATAAATCCTCTTGTCTATTCGGGGACCAGGAAGTATCTGTAGTAGAAGCATTTGCCCTTCTGACGTGAAGGTACTATAGCACGTTTAGTCAGCAAAGTTTGAACCTCTTCTTTCAACAGGGACAGATGTCACAGGGGATAAGTTAAAAGAGACAGAGGATATTCTGGAGGTGTTTCTAGCAATTCCAGAGCATGTCCCTTTGCAAGTATCTCCAGGACCCCCTTGTCTGTAGTAACCTCTCTCCACTGTGTTAGATAAAGGGAGAAGCAGCCCCCTACCACCACCTCCTCCTGCACCTGCAGTGGTTTGAGGGGAGTCCTGCATGAGTCATGCTGAGCCAGAGGGCCTGTCATTACTGGTGTTGGCGGCTCTGAAATGGGTTTCTGGGAGAGGGGGAGGTGGCACTGCTCCACCACCCTTCTCTCGGCCTGCTGACAGTAGGTTTGACGGCCACCTTTGGCAGCAGATTGGCAAAAGGATCCTCTGCCTCTCCCTTTACCACATGCAGCACACGAGGATTTAACTGACTTCAAAGTCACACTTGAGGTTTACAGCCTCTTAAAGTGTCTTCTACATGATAACCAAACAGTTTGGTGCCTCTAAAAGGATCATTCAGCACTGTTTGTTGCGCATCAGTTGCAAACCTAGCAACCTGGAACCAAGAATACCTTCTCATGCAAATACCAGCAGCAGCTGCCCTGGCAGATGTATCCAAGATACTACAGGCTGAGCACAGCAGATGTTTGTCTACCTCAGCACTTGCATTCAGCTTATTCAGTAATTCATTCTTGGCTGTGCCCTGTGAAAGGGCCTGAGCTACAGCTTTGGCAGCCTTCCACAGGCTATTTTGATACTTACTCATGAGAGACTGATAGTTTGCAATACGGAGGCCTAGTGAGGCAGTCCATCACATCAAGCCTTCTGGATTCCTTATCAGGTGGGAGGGTACTCATATGCCTTGGTGCCCTGGATCTGTCATAGGCAGCCATGATGACCACAGAATCTATTTCTGGCTGGTTGGCATAATAACGTTTAGCAGCAGGGGCAGGGTACTTCCTGTCAGCCTTTCTAGGGAGAGCTGGTATGATATTTGAATTATACCAGGAAGCAAAATGGGCATCCTCTAAGGCATGATAAATTGGAGGTACAATGATGGAGGGAGTGCATGGCACCTCCAAAAACTTAATCAGATTCTTTTTAGAAAAATCCTCTGCTTCTACAGCAAACCCCACAGCAGTCTGTATTTGCTGCATCACTGTCTGAAAAGTGGGGTTCTTCAGGAGCAGATCTGGGTGTGTACATCCCAGAATCCTCACTGCAAGAGGATACAATGAAGCTGGAACATGCAGCATGATATTCTCATCATATCCTTCCTCCTTTTCATTATCATGCTCCATTTTAAGGTCAGGATTGTGTTTCTCCTCCTCACAGGCGTCCCCGATCAGTGACTGGAACAGAGGACCTCACTGTTGATGCTGCAGGCCTTAGTCAAACAGGTGCTTCCTGTGTACCAGTTAAGGAAGGTGACGGGGTATGCGACACAGTAGCCACCGTCGACGGCAATGCAGACTAAAAAAGCAAGACTGAAAATATGCACTGTATCATATCTGAAAGTGACGCCAGCACTGCCTGCACATCAGCAACGCCCTGGCCAGGCGCCACGACCACTGGTGTTGACAGGCCTGCTTCCGTCAACTACAGCAATGTTTTGTCCATAGTAGGTATGGTAGTGCCCAAGTCAAGCCCCAACCATTGGTGTTTATTCGACAGTCGGGAGAGCTGTTGTCACCGCAGCAGGATCGGATGAGGATGATGCAGGCTGAGTAGGTACAGGCCACAGCAGAGATCCAGCTCTCGCCAGGGTAGCAGAGTCATCCTTATCCTTACATTTATGCGTGTAATCCAATGGCGATCTCACTTTTACACAGTTATCTGACTTCCACGACTGGAACTCCTGTCGATCGAGCTGGTGACACGTCCTTCTGACCCTGGGCTTTTTGCATGGCCACTTTAGGTTTTTCTAACACATTCTATGTCGACTTATTGCTTGATTGAAGCCCTGGCAAATCTTGTAAATCCTGATGTTGTGAGGCTTGAACAGCAGACACACACTGTGGGTGTCAACTTTGTATATTTTTTCACCGCACTCGTAGTATCAGAACAATATTGTTGGTTTCGGTGACATACAGTAGCTGATGGTGTCACTAAATTATTAGTGATCAATTATAAGAAAATAATAGATGACAACAGCTAGGTATATTCGTTTCCACAGCAGATCCAATGAGTCCAGTCGAGAACTGAGGAGAGGTGGGGCCGCCCACATTAATATAGATGCTGACGCATGACATCGTCATGGATGGCCCCCGGCTAGCAAATGTTTCCATGTGGTCTTAGTGCTGATACAAATATATTTCCAAGGGTGTGGCCTAAGGGAAGAGATATCCTCTGAGAATATAAGAATTCTACCCCCTGCTTCTTTACTTGATGGCTCCCCATCCTTTTTTTTTTTATTAATACCAGGAACTAAATTTGGATATTCCAAAATTTTGCTAGTGGCCTTTTTCTGTAGGATTTTTGAATGAGTACTGTGAACCTCTTAAATGAGGTCAGTCCCAGCATACTCATAAATTCTGCCTATTCTGCATCGTTCTCAGTCTCGGGGGAAGGGATATCCAGAGTCTCAACCATACGCCTTAAAAAGGAAGACCATGGCTGAGTGACACTGCATGGTTTCCCATGGTTTAAAAGGCATGGAAAAACTGCCACATTTTTGTAATATTCTCTGCTCACAGCACAGCTCTCGAGTCTACTGCTAGCTCCTGGTCCCTTTCAGGGGGAGATGCAATCAGATGCGCTCCTTTTTGTTTTTTTTCTTGGCTTGTGTTGATGGCACCACATCATCTCCAAGCTTTTTTTCTTTTTGCCATCCTTAGTATCAGGGTTCCCTCTACTGGAGACCCTGTGCATTTCTTCTGAGCTGGATGATGGCTTGGCAGCTTCATGTGTCTCTGATCAGAGACTGCAGCTTTTCCGTTACCTTAAATTTTGTATGAGGAGAGCTGCCTGAAGAAGCATGCTTTCCACCATCTGAGGTACATTCCTCCATTTTTCTTTTGGGAGAGATGTTGGGTGACTCATCGGAAGACTGTACTCTGTGTTTCCCTTTTTTTGTTGTTTTTTGCGGCAATAAAGTTTACACAAATCACTAAATAGTCATGGTTAGGGCCCAAACACACAGACCACAGATCATGGCAGTCTCTCTCTGCCAAGATCTCGTAACAAGACTGGCAATTTTTAAACCCTATAGGCCCTGTCCTTAGGCTTTTCAGCCATATCAATCGACTGAATATAACCCAAAAATGCATTGCTGGCACCTTAAATAACTGAATTTATAAACTTAAATAAGTGGTTAGTTTTGTTTCCAAGAAAACTGCTACCACGTTTAAGCAGGAATTGCGAAGTTGCTTTTCTCCAGCTACTGGGAACAAATCAGGAACTGGAGAATACCGCTGGCAGTACAGCCTGGAGGTTAGAGTAATGAACTGTGAATGAGTTTGGTACATCCAGCAGACCTGGGTTTGATTCCCACAGCCTCCACTTGTGTACTGTGTGACTCTGAGCAAGTCATTGAACCCCCCTCAGTGCTCCCAGGTCGCCCCTGAAAACAAGCACTTGTGCCTAGTGGGCCTTACCTGGTTACCAAAGACCGCTAATCTACCAAAAGTTAGTAAAATAACCGAACAGAAATATCAAAAACTAAACAGGAAAAATTATAGGAGATTTTGTAAAATAAAATAAAGGACTTAGCCGGTGGACTTGGAGAAGGATCCGAGGAGACTTCTCTTCAGCGGATAAAACAAATCTAATGATGGAACATTAGAGGGAACATCACCACACAGCAACATCTGAATGTAGTTCCAATTTCACAGCACCATTCTAAACTCCGAAGTAACATCTCAGAGCGGACGGAGATTATATAATTTTTGTATGACACCTCTAGTGGACTCATGTTGTTAGAAACATTCACTGGGGAATGGGCATATGGAAGCAGGCCACCTAACTCTACTGTAGAAGTTTATTTTTAATACCGGTCCCAGTCTGTTAATGTTCCATCTGCACAGGTGTTCTAGTTATTCTGGGAGTTCTTATTTACACACATGAAATAAGTACTATTTTAGAACTGTAGGGTGCAGTTTATGTCCTTTTCAGCGCTTTCACTGTGGGCACAATGCATCCATGTTTTACTACAGAACACGATGGTTGAGAGGAACTTAAACTATGCCCCAAAGTTCTAAAATGGTACTTGGTACCACTGAGTGTAAATCAGAAAATACCCACAGAGGTCACCAATAAGCCCATACAAATGGAACAACAACATAATTGGGATCATTTAAAAAACAAACCAAAAAAAGGTTCTACTGGGTAATAATGAATTTAAAGTGACACTGCCAACCCTTCTTGCATCATATAATTTCTAGTTGATAAATACAGGTTACTCGCCTGTAACAGGAGTTCTAGGAGTGGTATATGTTGTTCATCCACACTGTCTGGCAGGTTCCTTGCTGCTTTAAATCTTGCCGGAAGGTCTTCAAGCTGGCTCCTCCCACCCACCCGGGTGGTAAAACCCTTGGCTCCATTCCATGACACCAGATCTAGCCTGCTGGAAGCCAGGTTGCGCGTTGAAGCTGGGGAGGTCGGGTGGGTCGTGAGGATGAACAACATATACCACTCCTAGAACTCCTGTTACAGGTGAGTAACCTGTATTTCTAGGGACATGGATATGTTGTTCAATCCACACTTATTGGCAGACTCCTAGTAGTTCTCCAGGAGGAGGAGGGAGGCAAGGTGCACACCCTACTTAGGGAATAAGGACTGGAAAACCGAGGTCCCAAAACCAGCATCCCGGCGTGACTCAAGGTCAATGTGGTAATGGGAAATAAAGGTGTGTGCTGACTTCCAGGCAGCAGCCCTGCAGATTTCCTGGATAGGGATGTCCCTAGAAGCAGCCACCGAAGCAGCTGTATGGCTAGTAGAATGAGCTTTTATCCCTTTGGGAGGCTCCATGCCCGCCAACTTATAGCAGAGATCTATGCAGGAGGTGACCCACCTGCCTATCGTCCACTTGGCTACAGGTCTGCCAGATGCGGTTTCAGCATAGGTGACAAACAGCTGGCGAACCTCTCCCTGAACTTCAGCTGTCCACTCCTTATAATAAGAGAGCGCTCTTCTAGGGTCCAAAGTATAGCGCCTCTATTCGGCCTCTGAGGTGTGACTGGGGTAGAACACCGGCAGAGTCAACACCTGGTTAAGGTGAAACTCCGACACCACTTTTAGAAGGAATGTTGGGTGGGGGCGCAGGACAACCTTGTCCCTGTGGAAGACCAGATAAGGAGACTCGATAGAAAGTGCCTGGAGCTCTCCCATCCTTCTGGCTGACATAATAGCCACCAAGAAGGTGGTCTTCCACGACAGGTGGGAGATGTGACACTTGTGCATCGGTTCGAATGGCTTGCCCATGAGCTTAGCCAATACCAGCAGTAGATCCCACTGAGGTGGAGGTTCTCGCACTGGAGGGGATATGTGATCAAGGCCTTTGAAAAAGCGCCCGACCACCTTCTCCTGCACCACAGACTGCTTCCCGGCCCACGCCCGGTAAGCAGAAATGGCTGCCAAGTGCAACTTAAGGGTCGTCGACTGAAGCCCTAGCTGAGAAAGGGACCACAGGTAGTCCAGGATGCTAGCCAAGGAACAGGAAGAAGGGTCCAACCCCTTGGCCTGACACCAAATGGAGAATCTCTTCCATTTGAAGACGTAGCATTTTCTGGTCGACTCGTTACAGGACACCTCAATGATGTTGAGGACCTCGTCGGAAAGACCCAAAGCCTGGAATTCTAGCTGCTCAGGAACCTGGCCGTCAGGTGCAGGGATTGAAGGTCAGGATGGAGAACCTTCCCCTTGTTGACTGAGATCAGGGCCGGGCAGGCTGGAAGCCGCCTCGGGAGCCTGGAGCTGAGGCTGAGGAGATCTGGGTACCAGAACTGGCGAGGCCAGTCTGGGGCTACCAGAATCACCTGCGCCTTGTCAAGCACCTTGTGATCAAGGGAAATGCAAGGAAGGCGTAGAAGAGGCCCGGGGTCCACGGTCTCGAGAAGGCATCACCCTGCAGCGAGCCCTGCTGAGGCGGGAGTGGGGGGGTGGGCATGAAACAGCCTCAGCTTTGCATTCTCCCTGGAGGTGAACAGGTCCACCTGAGGGGTGCCCCAATGGGAGAACAGATCTTGTACTACCTCCGACAGGAGAGACCACTCGTGAGATGCAGTGCCTATCCGGCTGAGGGCATCGGCCAGACTGTTGGAGGCTCCTGCCACATGGATGGCTAGGAGATCGGCCTCCATGCTAATCACGACGGACCAAGTGCGGACAGCCTCCTTGCACAGAGGCAAGGAGTGCGTCCCGCCCTGTCGGTTGAGGTAGTATGGTCGTGGTGTTGTCCGTCTGGACCAGAACCACTTGAACCCATACAAATGGAGCAAAGGTGGTGAGGGCTAGACGCACTGCTCAGAGCTCCAGCAGGTTGATGTGGCATCGAGACTCCTGAGGGGACCAAAGGCCGTGGGCCGGGAGCTCCCCCAAATGGGCATCCCAACCCATCAGAGAGGCATCGGTCATCAGAGTGACCGTCGGCTCGGCGCAGACAAATGGGATACCCTCCTGCAGATGAGCTGGAATGAGCCACCACCGTAGGCCGTCCCACATCTTCTGGGTCACCGTCACTGGCTGGTTCAGGGGACCGGAGTGCTGTGACCACTGGTGGGCCAGCCCCCATTGAAGGGGACGCATATGCCAGCGGGCCCAACGGACCATGCTGGTGCAGGCCGCCATGAGGCCCAGAAGGCACAGGAAGTCCCAGGCAGGGCGCAATTGCCCAACCAGAAATGACTGGGCAAAGGAGGAAAGGACCTCAGCCCTGTCCGCCGGGAGCCAGGCTCTGGCTCATAAAGAGTCGAGCTCTGCCCCGATGAACTGAATCACCTGCGTTGGCACGAGTTCCGACTTGGCCTCGCTGATGAGGAGGCCAATCTGAGAGCAGACCTGGAGGGCCAGATCCCTGGACCGCTCCACCTCCAACCTGGAGGGGGCTGCAATCAGCCAGTCGTCCAGGTAAGGGTACACCCGGAACCCTCGGCGCCACAGGAATGCTGTCACCACTGCCATGCATTTGGTGAAGACCCAGGGAGCTGGAGAGAGGCCGAAGGGCATGGCCCAGAACTCGAAAAGAGATCCCTCTGCTCAGAAGCGGAGGAATCGCTGATGAGACGGACGGATTGGGACATGAAAGAACGTGTCCTGAAGGTCCAGAGAATAAAACCACACACCTAGTTCCAAGGATGGAATGATCTGAGCCAGAGTGACCATCCTGAAGGTGCACTACCTTAGGAACTTATTCAGGTCGTGCAGGTCGAGGATGGGGTGCAAGCCTCCCCGTCCGCTTTGGGACCAGGAAGTACCTGGACACAAACCCAGGGTCTGGAGGAGGGTCCGCCACCTCGCTGATCACCTCCTTCTGGAGGAGCAGAGCAATGTCAGTCTCTGAGCCGACAGAGAGGCTGCGGAACCCGTTGCCTCCCGTGGGCCGACGGCTTGATAAGGAAGAAACTGCTCGAATTCCAGAGGAAGAGCCCTGCCGACCACTTCTAGCACCCAGCGGTCCGTGGTGATAGTGGACCAGGCAGAAAAGAAGTGGCGGAGCCGTCCCCCCACGGGGAGGAGTGACGAGGTCGGGAGCGACACCCCTCAACCCATCACTGGGCAGGCTTAGAGGAAGGGCCCGCTGAGGGACCTCCTGGACCCTTGCCTCCAGGCTTCCTACTGGAGGAAGGGGCAGACTTGGCCTTAGGGTGCCAAGTGCGTGCCTGCTGGCCCCGGTGCTGGTGGGCCTGGTCGTGCCGCAGGGGCGGAAGGGCGAAAGGGCTTAAGCTGCTGCTGGCAGCCTTTGTCCTTCTGGGCAGACGTGACAAGAGTCCAAGGTGGCACTGGACTTCTTGATCCTCTGGAGATGGCCTTCCACCCCCGGCCCAAACAAGTCGGTGCCCAGAAAGGGAACGTCTGCCAGCTTGTGCTGGGTGTCAGCCATCAAGGTGGAGATCCGCAGCGAAGCTCTGCAGCGCATGGCCACTGCAGCCGCTACTGATTGGGCACAAGAATCACCTATGTCCAACAAAGTCTGGACCTGCTGTTTTGCCACCACCCTTCCCTGAACCCGGATCTGCTCGACCGTCATCTGAAGGTCAGCCGGGAGATGAGGAACCCATAAGGGTGTGGGAGAAATGTGCCATCAGAATGGCTGAGCTAGCCTGATAAAGGCCTAGGGAGGAAGCAGTGTAAATCTTCCGCCCAATGTAATCCAGCTTCCTGGATTCTTAATCAGGTGGTTTGTCCACGTCCCGAGCATTCCCGGAGCACCGGAAAACACTATCGGTCACTAACCCCTCCGCAGAGGGGTGCTCCGAGAAACCGGATAGTGAGCCGTGGGGACCACATACTTCGAGCCACATGGGCCGGGCGCAGGACAACATGCTGGCTGCCAAGAACTCCAGGGCTCACAACAATGGCTTCGCCACAGGAAGGCCTCCGAGGGGAATCCCTCGATCCAGTATCTCCTGAGGGGATACTTGGCCCATTTTGAAAGGGGGTTCGAGCTGCATCCCGTGGACTCCGAGACGAAGCTGAAGCAAAACCTAAAGACGCAGGATGGGCTCGCCCACCGACTGGCCCCCCACGGACTCCAGGTCAAGCGGCCTGGAGAACAGGGAGGAGTCGTCATCAGACTCCAAGGAGTCTGCAAACAGCTGCCAGGCGCCCGAGCCACCCTCCACCTGCCAAGGACAATCGGGAGTGAGGGTGACCGACAACCTGTGAGGCAAGCCCTGACCCAACCGAGAACCCTTGGTCGGGGCCCCAGTCTTCGGTTGTGGAGGTGGAGGTTCCACCACAATGGGCGGAGCAGCCGGCTTCCGCCGAACAACCGGTGCCAGGGTCGGCTCCTCGACCACTACGAGGGGTTATTTCAGCCATTCCGGTGACAGCCACTTAATGGCCGGAAAAGGCAACGGAGTCTGCTTATTCCTGGACAATAAGAGCTGTTGCCACATTAACTCTTCGTAGCGCCGACGCAATTTGCGCCGGAGCCTATCCTCTGAAGAGGGCGATGAGGATGAGCGGCAACGCCACTTTCCATGGTGCCGAGACAGAGACCGCTGACATCGGCAGGACCGGCTGGACCTGGAAGAGGACAGAGACCTTCAGGGTTTCCAAGGGTGGGTCAGAGAGGGGACGGGGGAAACCCACTCCTCCCTCAGTACAGGGACCTTAACCGGGGACTCCAGCACAGGAGGCACAGGCAGGTCCTCGGTTTCCACCGAGGTAACCGGTGAAGAAGGGTTGTCGGCATCTCCAGTCGACAAACCGTACGACGGGTCGAGAAAAATCTCGACCGTGTCGGATGTCTTGGCCGTCTACCTGATGGGGGCACCGTGAAGCCAGTAGCCACAGCCGCAACCTCGACCTAAGTCGAGAGTCAACTGTCCGGTGAAGGGGATCTCTCCTGCTCCCACGAACGTTGATGGTGGGACTTACCTTTAGAGTCCTTCTTCTTGGACCGACTGAAATGTCTCTATGGCCCTTCTCCCTTGGTGGAGAGGGACTGGCAAAGCTCCTTAAACGAAGCCATGTAGGAGGAGCCCAAGGACAGCGGGATCCTCCTCGAGGGCGATCGTCTGCTCCAACTGCTCCGTGGAACCCACCGCCACGGGCACCGCCCAACGGGCCTCCTTAGACTTGACCGGCAGATACCGTTTTTCAGGTCGCCTGAGAAGAAGCCTGGCAGCGCGGTCCTCCAAGACCGAAGCCGAAAAGGACTTACACAATTCGCAAGCCTGCAAGTCATGACCAAGCCCCAGGCAGTAGACGCACGTCGAATGCGGATCGGTCCGGGACATTTTCTGCCCACACGGGCACCGACGGAAGCCGGGAGTTGATTTGTCCATCACAGCCACGAGGGAAGACTAAGACCGAAGTCTTGTAAATTTTAAAATAAGTTTCGGAAATTCCAAAGACTGTGGATCCAGGCCTAAAACGCAGAGCACTAAGGAGGGAACCTGAGCTTCCAAGCAGTAAGGAAGATCTGGCGTCATGGGGCGGAGCCGAGGGTTTTACCACCCGGGTGGGTGGGAGGAGCCAGCTTGAAGACCTTCTGACAAGATTTAAAGCGGCAAGGAACCTGCCAGACAGTGTGGATTGAACAACATATCCACGTCCCTAGAACCCCCAGTTTCTGATTGCTTAGCTTCTCTAAAATTCACTGATGTTGATGTCTGCTTCCTTTCTTTGTAGGACTGAAATGGATGGTAATGGTGTAATTATACCCAACCTTGTTTTGTTTCAAATCTTTCAACTCTTAAGGCACTTTTACACACAGGTTTATGTAATGGACTGACTATTACGGAAACAGTTTTCCGTTATAAATAATAATAATAAATAAAACTTTATTAAGCACCTTTCAAGCACCAAGGCGCTGTACAAATGAACAATAAAATCAAAAAATACACATATAAAATCAGAATAACAACAACCTCAAGCCATAAAAGCCTGACTCCACAGATGGGTCTCGAGTTCCCACTTAAAAATTTCCACGGGTGTGCATTCCCGAACCGTGAGGGCAGGAATTCAGAGGGTTGAGACTATAAACATAAAGCCGAGCCCCAGAAGATTTAACTAGAACCTCAACAGCCCTCGTCAGCGAATGGAGCCGTCGTGACAGGGCTGTAAGGAATCAGAAGCTCTTCAAGTAGTCAGGCCAGGTCCGTGCAGGGCTTTAAAGGTCAAAAGACCTACTTTAAAGGTGATCCGCCACTGTGCAGGCAGCCAGTGCAGATCGCGCAGAACAAGGGTAATGTGTGTCCTTCTTGATACCCCTATCAACAACCTCGCAGCAGTGTTCTGCACTAGCTGCAAGCGGCAAATATCAACCCCAGGAAGCCCCAGGTACAGGGAGTTGCAATAGTCAAGGCGAGAGGTCACAAAGGCGTGGACCAACACAGGTAAGTCGCTGGACGGAACAAGGTGCTTCACACTGGCAATGTTCCTAAGATGGTTAAATGCAGACTTAACGACTGCTGACACTTGATAACGAAGGGTCAGCCCATCTTCAAGTACCACTCCCAGGTTGCGCACCCATTCAGATGCAAGGATCTGATCCCCCCCAGAAATAAACCAGAAGGCTGACCAGACCCAAACCCCTCTATCCTGCGACCCGGGTCCACAACCATAAGCTCGGTCTTACCGGCGTTCAACTTTAACCAGCTCAAATTCATCCAGTCATGGATTTCAGCGAGGCAGCTATTAAATACCGAGAAAGCACTAACTTGGTCGGGGGTTAAAGACCAGTAGAGCTGGGTATCATCAGCATAGCAGTGAAACCTCAGCCCATACCATCTTACAATGTCTCCGAGGGGCAGCATATACACAGCAAACAACATGTGGAAAGCACCGAGCCCTGGGGGACACCACACTGCAGAGAGAAAGCGTCAGAGGAGAAAATCCCCGACACAACTCTCTGTGTTCTCCCAGATAAAAAAGATGAAAACCATCTGAGTACTGTACTAGACAGTCCACAGATGGACCTCAGGCGCTCGAGCAAAACCCCATGGTCTACAGTGTCAAAAGCTGAGGAGAGATTGAGGAGAACCATGATAGAATGGTTTCTCCAATCTCTCGCCATCAAGAGATCATTGAGCAACCGAATCAGAGCAGTCTCAGTACTATGCCTCTTACGAAACCAGACTGGAGAGGTTCGTAGATACTATGGATGGTCAAATGGTCCTCCAGTTGGTTTGCCACTACCTTCTCAATAACCTTCCCAATAAAGGGAAGGTTAGAGATAGGTCTGTAGTTGGCAAAAATATCTGGGTCCAAAGAAGCCTTCTTCAAAAAGGGAGTCACCACCACTTCCTTTAGGGAGCTAGGAAACTCACTCAGTTCAAGGGAGCACCAGATTATTTGAGCCAGAAACGGGCCCACGATCTCAACACAACCCAAGATCAGGGAGGTTGGACCCAGATCTAAACTACAGCACGTAAGGCGCATCCCCTGGACAATCCGCATAATATCCTTGAGCCTTGGCAGGTCAAAGGAACTCCAGGAGGCTCGGGGTACTATGGCCAAATGCCGACCAACAGCCTCCTCCTTAGAGTGTGTCAGGCAGATCTCTAATCTGATGTCGGCAACCTTATTCGCAAAGAATTGAGCAATCTCATCACACTCCTTTTGTGAAAAAGCTCGACAGAGCTGGAGACAGGCTGGGTTGCACAGCCTGTCCACAGTTCTGAAGAGCTGAGCCGGTTGATTCTGAGCAACAGCGATCTCCCTGGACAGGAATTCTGCCTTCTTACGATTGGTAGAGCCAGTAATGCCCCTCCAAACTAAGGCAGTCAACTTCTAGAGCAGATTTCCACCAACAACGCTCTAACCATCGTCCCACACGTCACAACTCCCTCAAGGACCCCATCAAACCATGCCCGAGGGCGGAGAGAGAGGGGACGAACACGGACAGGAGCAATTGAGTCAAGAGCTGAGGAGATGGCCAGATTATAAGCCAAAACCATGGCCTCCGGACCCATGCTGGCAACAGGAAACTCTGAAAGGTTCAATACCGCCATCAGGTCTTCAGGTCACACGTCCTGTAAAGGGCGGTATCGAACCATTTCCACAGGGGCAGACCTACGAAGGGGAGCACAAAAATTGAAGCCCACGGTGTAATGATCAGACCAACTGACAGGTTCCACCACCAAATCAGAGGCCTCAATCCCCAGGAGAAAAACCAAATCCAGAGAGTGACCGTAATTATGAGTAGCTGAAGAAACAATCTATGTAAGGCCCAGTGATATCATCAGCTGGAAGAAGTGTTGACCAAAAGCTGAGAGTTCGTCGACCTGGGCATTGAAGTCACCCAGAACCATCAGTCTGGGCGACTCCAATGCCTTATCGGCAACGAAGTGTGCCACTTCCTGCAGGAATCGCCTCGCGTCTCCTTGTGGACGGCAGAAAAGGGCTATCCTGCAATCCACACCAGCAACTACGGTACACTCAAAGGATTAGGCTTCCTTGACTGGGACACCCGTGAGCCCCAACCTGGTCTTAAAACAGACTGCTACTCCCTCCTCCCGCGATCCAATCTCGGGCGGTGAATCACCGAGTACCCGGCTGCAACAGCTGCCTCCAAAATGGTGCCAGCATTTCCATCCAGCCAGATCTCGGTGATGCAAGCCAGATCCGCAGTCCCAAGAAAGTCAGTGATAACAGCAGACGTGTTTTTAATAGATCTGGCATTGCACAACACCGCCCAAGTTGGACATGGCTCCTGAGCCGTCCCGAATACCTGCCCATCAAAACAGGTGGTGCCCCTGGGTATGGAGACTAGACATGGAACTCCACGTTCCAGGCTCCATTTCGCTCCAGGGAGTCTTCTGGACCTAACCAGTCCTATATGAGAGGTCTGTTCATTCGCCCTCCAGTGTCCGCGTCCCCCGTCGCACCCACCCTGAACCCTCTTACATACAATACCAAGCGCTGGTAGAAGGAAAATGGGAGGGCAAAGGGCACAGAGATCGGTGGACGAATAATGCACGACCAGGGTGACTAAACAACACATACCACAAGCGGGAAACAAACTCACTACTAGACAGCTCAATAAAGATCCTAGTTACCTCATAAATAAATTACCCTCAATTACAATTAAACTAAAACCCGCCCGTAATTACATCTTACTCAAAACATGAATATAATGACATAATTCAATAAACAAATAAACAACAGCAAGCTAATAAAACTTCCCCACCCCAAATCCTCTCATGGCTCTGAGGAGGGAAGAAACATAAGACAAAATAAAAACATAAAATAATACAATTCAAAACTAATTTTCATCCCAAAGGTCCTCTCACTACCAATAGGACAAAAGCATTCAAAAACAAAAATATAAATAGTCCATTTGCAGTTTTTAGGCACTCGCACTGCCGATGATGATTAATACTGCACAGAATCCAAATATATAAGGATAGTGAGGCCCTCTCACTACACACACTTTCCTTCATATAATGAAAACAGGATCCAGTGAAAAGTCAAATGGCATTACGATGACCCAAATCAAAATCCAGACTACTCCAAATGTACAGTCAGAGAACAACAACATGCAAACTCGGTGCAAGTCCATAAATGGAGGAGAGATGTCTCACATAAGGCCGAGAATATCCACAGGCTCAGCTGCAAGAAACGGGAGTCCCCCCCCCCCCACACACACACACCCACACACCCCAAACTGCCTAATCAGGCTCTATTACACTACCAGGACCCGCAGCTTCACACATCCCAAGGCCGGACTAATAAGGCCGACACTGGAGTAGCTTAGGAGCCCCCCTAATAGCCCCCAACTCCTTAGGGGAAACGAGAACAGCTCGTGCTCGGTCCCAGGCAGCACAACCCAAAGTCACCCAGACACAAAAGGGCGGGGGATAAGAACCTCCCAGAACCAAAACCACTGATATGGCACTACTTCCCCAAGGAAAATTAAGCACAGTTTAAGATAAAATTTGAAATCCCAAGGAAATGAAGGACACCGATCAATCCCTTGTGTGTAAAGTGCATCTGTTTCGTTCCCTTGGTGAACATTCGTCCAAACCGCAATCTTTGCTTCTCGCAGTTTGCACCAATGTGTTCCATTTCGTCTGGCTGTGTAAAACAGCAATTCCGAAGCGGTGCACAAACAGCTATAGAGCAGCAAGCTCTGTGGGGGTGCCGAAACACAAATGGAGCCGGGAGCTGCTGGAAAACTAGCGGAGTGTAGAAGGGATCCTAAGAATGCAAGAGTACAATGGCGCCACAGGTAATACTCACTTCATTTTAAAAACCTGTGTGTAAAAGCACCTTTACTGTATATACTTCCTGACCGTTATGAGCACCCCAGGCAGTGTAGCCACTCATGACACAATAGTCTCCTCTCCTCCACTGCATCATAAATGGCTAGACTGTGTGTGTGTGTTTGGGGCGGCACCGGGAAAGACTCATTGGAAGATGATCAAGGAATTAAAAACACAGTTTTGGGTAATAACACTGAAATGGTGGGCAGTCTGTCTTTTACTTTTAGAATGAAAAAAGGGATCAGAATCAAACAACCAGCCACCTACATCAGCAATCTTTAGGGAATGCAAGCAATCATAAAATGTGTTTTTTAAACTAGGGACAGTTTGTGGCCTAAGGGAGATGACAGTGTCCCTTTAAGGTTCAATGCAGTTTTCTGTTGCAGAGCAGCTTGCTACTACTAGGCCCACCCCAAACATATAATAAACCTTACATATTCCGAAGTGGACTACAACAGAAATTTTCATTTATTTCTGCCAGAATTAAACAAGGCAAAGGACCTTATTTTGCTACATGGAGCCGAAAGTCAAAACGCTGCCACCTCCTTACTGTGAGACACGCCTCCCATGCTAGCACGTTTTATGATGCAAGTAAATAGAGAGTGCGGGATGCGCTTCACAGTCTAGAACAAGGACTTTGTTTAAATGCTTTTTATTGCAATTTAGCGCTCCGACTAACAAATCAAGGCCGCTGCTAGACTAACAAGGTCCTTCTTAGTCGAGCGGTGGCCTTGAGCTGTTCTAATCGGAACTCTGCATTATAATAAAAATAATTTAAAAATTGCCCCTATTCTACCCTATAAGCGTGCCCCCACGCTCTCCATTTACGGACGTCACAAAATGCACTAGTGTGGGACAGGTCTCACAGTAAGGACGTGGCAGTGTTTTGGATTTCGGCTCCATGATGCAAAATAGGATACCTTGCCTTTTTTAATACTGACAGAAATAAATGAAAATTTCTACTGCAGTCCACTTGAGGCATGTATGGTTTATTACATGTTTTTTTTTTGGGGGGGGGGCGCAGCAGTACAGAACTAAGAAGTTGCTCTTTAATCTTTCCATTTTTGGCCTGACCAGCTGGCTCATTATTTAAAGAGACGGGACACAATTTGCTGCTACTGCACTACAAATGGATACGATTTCCACTGCTAAAGGCTATTTTTGCTGCCAGAACGCAACTGGCAGTCGGAAAGAATGGACACAGAAGATAAACTGCACTAGAAGCAAAATGCATTGTTTTGGGATTTTTTGTTGTTGATGTTATAAAGCAGGAGCTATCAGCTCTTGCATTACCTTTTTCTCTACTGTATTCAGTCTCTTTAGTAATGAGCCAGTGGACAGCAGTGAAAAATATATTTAAACCTACCTTACCGGTATTTTCCTTTCTGTGGGTCCATAGGTATCCCTGTAGATAGTCAAATTCCTGATACTGTATATATGATCAATCCCTACAGGGGAAAGAGAAAGTCAAAACCTTGGATTACTTCATGCAATATATTTCATTCTGAATAGCCCTAACTGGACAGGTGGAGTTACTATAAAGCAACAGACAATACATTTACAGCAGTGTTTTTCAGCCTAGGGTTCATAGCCCCCCAGTGAGTCCACAAGACTTCACTCAGGGGTCATCAGCAGATAAGGCATTAAAAAATAGCACACGCTTATTACATTACATTTTAATATTTACAAATATTGTACATGTACTACATTTCTATTCCTAATTGAATACTGATAAAATTAAAACCTGCTAAATTTAAACTCGGCTTGAAGATATTTTTTGGGGGTTCAGGGACCCTCAGGCATGTCTAGTCATGAACAGGGGGTTCCAAAGGCTCATCTAGTCATAATCAGGGGATCATCACTGTCAGGAAGGTTGAGAACTTCAATTCAAAGCATAATGCATTAACCTTGCCAGTATCATTGAAAATGTTTTTCAGTTCTGTATAATCTTCCAGAATACAAACCAATTTTATTTGTATCATTGAAGGAAGACAAACGGGGGATATCATAAAATTAATCACTGTAATAATTTTGCTTCTTCTCAGTGATCATCAATGAGCCTAAAAAATAGTCTCAGTCCACAGGAGTGTGCTGCCCCAGAGACAGATCTTTATGTATATGCTGGAATGCAGAATACAAGTTTAAACTCTGCACTGTGGTCAATCCTATCCCTGCTAACGATGTCAGATTTGTTTCTACAGCCAAGGAAGCAGTGACCACTGAACTATCTAAGATGCTAGTGTGAAAAAACACTTAAATTTTGAATAACAGATTGAAACAAACATGCAGAATTCAATTGAGCACAATTTTAAAACCGTTGATAAACTGCAATAAGTAACACTCAAGAAACCATTAAGAATCGATTCTTGTGTGAACCTATTTTCAGGTTCTAGAGGAGAGGCAGGGTTGGGGTTTGCAAGGCTCACTGATGGACCCTGAAAAGAAACAACATTACTATGGTGAGAAATTATTTCTTCAAAACAACAGGAATCCATCAATGATGTCTTACAAATAGCAGACTCACTAGCACTGCCTTGAGGATGGATCTAAAACCTATATAGGAAAAAAGGTTCTAGAAGACAGCACTTAAAAAATTGGCATCACTCCTTACACCAGACAAGCAGTGCTTTGTAAAAGTGTGTACAGTTTCAAGGTAGCTGCTTTACAAATTTCTTGAATGAAAGATGCCCTAGTAGCTGCCACAGAGGCCAAGATGCCTCTTCTGGAATGTGCTCTTAGGCCTCTGAGGGGTACCTTGCCAGCTTTTTCACAACAAAAATGTATACAGGAAAGTATAGATGAGAGATGTCTTCCTAGCTGCTGTCTTAGCTTTAATTAAACCCTCAACAGGTAACAAAAAGCTCTGTACTCTAGGACCTGACACCTCCTGGACAGTTCATGTACCAACCTAGTACTTTTTACATCCAGAGAGCACAATTTTTGCTCATCTGTATTGGAATGTTTAGGGTAGAGGCAGGGGAACAGATAAATGGAGTAAGGGAGTATTTTACTCCCAGTTTTGCCCAATTTACTACCACTTTCTGATTTTAAGAATTTATTTCCCAACCTATAAATTTAAAATGCATTTATAGATACATAGACAGTGTCGGCAGATAAGGGCCTATGGCCCACCCAGTCTGCCCATTTGAGCTTGTAAGTTCAGTTTGTTTTCCTAGAAGTCTGTTGCCCTACTCCTGACCTCCAGAATTTCTTTATGTCTATCCTATGCATTCTTAAATCCAGTGATTGTTTCAGGCCCCACCACTTCCTCTGGCAGGGTGTTCCACTTGTCCACCACCCGTTCTGTGAAGAAATCTTTCTCACGTTTCCTCTGAATCGTCCTCCTCCAACTTCATCCCATGCCCTCTAGTCCTGGAACATGTTTTCGCTAAAAATAGTGTTTTCCTCCACCCTGTTCCTCCCTGTAAGATACTTGTATGTCTCTATCATATCCTCTCTCCTCCTCCTCCAGGGAGTACATGTTCAGTTCCTTCAACCTGTCTTCATAGGACTTGTGATGCAATCCATGCACCATCTTTGTTGCCCTCCTCTGAACCTTCTCTGCCCTATCTATGTCCTTACGTGAGGTATGGTCTCCAGAACTGTACAATGTACTCCAAGTGGGGCCTCACTAGTGTCTTGTGTAGCGGAATTATGACCTCCTTCTGCTGGTGATGCCTGCCTATACATCCCAGCATCCTATTTGCTTTACCTGCTGCCTTGTCACACAGTTTCCCTACCTTGAGGTCATCGAGATGACAATCCCAAGATCCTTTCCTGCTTGGTGCATGCTATATCCTCACCCCAACTGATATACTGTGCCAGGGTTTTTGCTCATATGCATTATCTTGCACTTCTTTGCATTGAATTTCAACTGCTAAACCCCTGACCATTCTTCAAGTTTCTGCAGGTCGCTTCTCATTCTGTCTACACCCTCTGGTGTGTCTACTCTGTTACAGAGCTTTGTGTTATCAGAACAACAGTGAAATTCTGCCTTCTAGGTCCCTGCAATGTCACTGTGAAAGATGTTGAATAGGACCGGTTCCAGCACTGATCCCTGTGGTACCCACTGGTCACTCTTCCCTCTGTGGAGTGACAGCCATTTACCACCACCCTCTGTGTCCTGCCACCCAGCCAGTTACCCACCCACATACTGTCCTGCCCACACCCATATTCCCCAGTTTGTGTAATAGTCTTCTATGTGGCACAGTGTCAAGGCCTTGCTGAAGTCCAGATAGACCATGTCCACTGCCCTCCTGATACACCTCCCTAGTCACCCAGTCAAAAATTCAATGAGGTTGGTCTGACATGACCTCCCCTGGTGAAACCATGCTGCCTGGGTCCTGCAGTCCACTGACAACCAGATGTTCCACCAATCTCTCCTTCAGTAGTGCTTCCATGATCTTCCCCACCACTGCTGTGAGGCTGACTGGTCTGTAGTTCCCTGCTTCTCTTTGTTCCCACTTTTGTATAAGGGGACACATCTGCTGTCCTCCAGTCTTTGGGTACCTCCTGTTTCCAGTGATCGGCTAAACAGGATAGCCAGAGGTTCAGCCACCACCTCTCTTGGTTCTTTAAGGACCCTGAGGTGCACCCCATCTGGCCCTACTGCTTTATCAACTCTTATTACTTCCAGTTCCTTCAGGACCCTTTCGTGTAAAATGATTTGTGTCCATTTCTGCACCATTCTCACCCCTTGTACTCCTTCAGACCCATTACCCTCCTCTTCCTCAGTAAAGACTGAGCAGAAATACCTGTTCAACATGTCAGCTTTACTGTTGTCATCCTCCAAGCGCCCCCATCCTCCCCTTCAGTCTCACTATCCCTCCCTTTGTCTTTTTCACTTATGTACCTGTAAAGGTTTTGTCCCTCTACCCACTGATTTTGTAATGTGTTCTTCCGCCTGAGCTTTGGCTTCCCTTACTGACCTCCTGCCTCCTTTGCTTCTCCTGGTACTTCTCCCTATCCCTTCTGCCTGTGTCTTTTGTATTGCCTGAATGCAATCTTTTTGGCTTTCACTTTCTTTCTACCTCTTTGGAAAACCATAATGGTCTCCTCTTCCTTTCTCTTGCTAACCTGCTTAATGCATAATTCTGTTGTTCTTGTAATCCCATTTTAAATACTGCCCACTGTTCCTCAACCCCAGATTCCTGTCCCATTCCCTTAATGCCTCTTTCAAGTATCTCCCCATTTTCCCAAAGTCTGCCCCCTAAAATCCAGGATCGTGTTTTTGTGTGGTTTAGTTTCTGCTCTTTCTGTGATTTCAAACCACACAATGACTGGTGGTCACTGTTTCCAGGTGCTCCCCACTGTTACCCCCATCACACTGTCCCTGTTTGTGAGCACAAGGTCCAGTATTGCCTTCTGCGAGTTGGTTCCATGACCAATTGCTTGAGAAAGGCACCCTGAAAGGAGTCCACGATAAATCTGCTCCTAGTTGATGCTGCTGCTGAGATGCTCCAGTCCACGTCTGGAATATTGGAAGTCTCCAACCAGTACTACCTCACCCTTGTCTGCCATCCTTTGGATGGCTAGCATCAACTCCTATCTGTTTCTTCCTCCTGGGCTGGTGGTCTATGAAGCCACACCTGTCATGGATAGCTGTCCCATTTTCCTTCCAGCTTAACCCACAGTATCTCTCCCATTTTGTTCCTCCTGGATCTCTGTGGCCCTTATGTCATTTTTCTCATACAGTGCCACTCCTCCTCCCTTCCTGCCTGCTCTGTCTCTTCTGAATATGTTGCAGCCAGGTATGGCTATCTCCCAGTCGTGGGTTATCATTACACCAGGTTTCAGTGATGGCCACAATGTCCAGGTCTGACTGTACCATGACAGCCTCCAGATCTTCCATCTTGTTGCTAAGGCTCCTGGCATTTGCACACATGGCTTTCCATGATTTGACCTCCCTAGACTGTTTCACTGTTCTACTCAGCCCCTTCCTTGGTTGTCATTTATCCCTAGTTCTCCTTGCTGTCTGCCCTTCTGCTGAATTTGCCCTTTTCTGCTTATCCACCTCTTGGGCACTAATCTCCATCTTTTGCACACTGCTTTGCAGAGACAGCCCTCCTCTAGTTCACTGGTTCCACTGCTAGCTGTGGGGGTGAGCAGTAGATACCCTCCTTGCTGGCCTGCCACCCCCTTTGCTAGTTTAAATGCTTATCAATGTAGCATTTAAACTTATCATTGAGTGCTTGGGGTCCCTCCAGGATGGATGCAGGCCGTCAGGCTTGACAAACCTCCATCCCTCCAGGTGGGTCCCAGTCACCAATGAATCAAACCCTTCCTCACAGCACCAGTTCTTCAACCATGAGTTAAAGTTCCTGATGCATGCACTCCTATGCTCTCCCTTGCCTCACACAGGTAGTACTTCTGAGAAAGTGACAGAAGTAGCTACTTGGTTGAGACCCCTCCCCAATTTCCTAAACTCTTCCTGAACTTCCTTTGGCTCTCCATTTGCCAGGTCATTAGTACCTAGGTGGATAATGACATCCAGCTCACCCTCCAGTCTTGCCTTCCCAGTGATCCCCAGGATCTTCCTTCCATCCCTCCATGCCGTGGCACCTGGTAGGCACCTCACCTCCCTGTCCTCCCCCTCCTGTGCTTGCTACACATGCACAATATTAGCAACATCATGCAATGCTAGCAGTCCCTGCACCACACACTACAAAACCAGCAGAAGAAGGCCATTCAGTCTATCCATTCTGCTCGTACTGCAGATTCAGCTTATGCTACTGAACTTGCCCCCCGGCCCCAGTTCTCCCCTTGTCTCCATTTGCCTTCAAGCCCCATATTTTCCCCTATGCCAATCCCAGCCTCTCTGGAAGCTGCCACCAACCTCGAGACCACCCCTCCAGCAGCGCATTCCATCTAGCCACCACTCTCCATGAAGAAGTGCGTCTTAACCTCCTTCCAAACGTCCCTCCATCTAGCTTTAGGCGGTGTCCACTCATTGTTGGTTGCCACTTAGCTTGAACTAAGAGTGGAAGCATATGGGGTGGAGACAGAAAGAGCATGAGTATCAGTTGGGACTGCGGTACTGGAGACAGTGTCAGAAGTTGCTAACTGGTTGGCCAGAAGGGCTGTTGTAACAGGACACGTTAAAAACATGGCCACAACACTATGTAGCATCAGAAAGGTATATCAAACTCCATGGTAGCACCAGTCAAAGACAGTCAGTGGCTGCAGGTGCCCAGTGGTTCTGAGACTTGGTTTATAGGCAGGGGTTCAAGACTGATCAGCTGGTGGTATTACTACCATTTAGATTAAAATACTACCTGGTTGAAGAAGCTAGCAGTAAACACTTCCCAGTTCTAAATGTTATCTGCACCCCTGGGTAGAGGACATGAAGGGTAATTGACTGGTGTAAGTGGAACTCTTGACACCACCTTAGGCAGGAACTTTCTACTGGTTCTAAGGACTACCTCAACTCTGTGCAATAATTATGTAGTTTGGATCTGCACAAAAGCCTGCAGTTCACTTAACCAACCTGGCAAATGCCACAGCTATCAAGAAAACCGTTTTCCACATGTGCTGGGCAAAAGAGATGGTGAGGTCCCAAGGGGGAGCTTTTCCCTTACAGAGGAGATGCAGATGGTTGGGGCCCTTGAAAACCCCTATTAAAAATAGGGTGTGAGGCCGGCCAGTGGCGCTGAGGTTGAGGCGCTAGGCGCCACACCTGCGTACCACGCCCGGCGACCGGGTTAGTCGAGGAACGGACTCAGATGCGTCCGAGTCGGCGGGTGGAGAGGAGGATTAGCGTCCCAGCAGGTTGCTCTCCCTCCCTCAGGGGGATTCTCAGCCCTGAGTATGCCGGTGGGAGCACCGGCGCTCGGGGGGGTTGAGGCTCCGTTAACGGAGTCCGGGGAAGGGGGACGTCGTTAGGCGCTTGAGGGAGGCATGCATCAGCACGTCACCCCTCTAGGACGTACATCCTTGTGTGCCGGCTTCCCAGGGGGCCGGGGAAGTGGGGAGAAAAGCGGAAAATGGTAGTCCTCGGTGTCCCTAGATGAAGACTGCCCCATCCAGAGAGTCCACCCAGGACAGACCCCGCTGTGCAGGAGAAGGAGAGGTAATGGCACTCTAGGGGCAGATCCTGAAAGGGGGGGCTACGGGGATATGTGCAGTCGGAAGGAGGGGGACACGGGACGAGGAAGAATAAAGAAATAAAGCAAAAAAAAAAAAAATAGGGTGTGGGGTGTGGCCAAAAGCCAACTGAGAAACAGAGAAACATAGACATTGACGGCAGATAAAGACCGCTTGACCCACCTACTCTACCCATTTTCCCACCGACTGAATAAGCTGCAGACAGATCCTAGTTAACCAGCCTACTTCCTCCTACCCCCACTATAATTGCCTTATGTCTGTCCCATGCAGTCTTGAATTCCCCCACTGTTTTTGACCCCACAACCTCCTCAGGAAGGCCATTCCATGCGTTCACCACCTTCCCCATGAAACAAAACACTTCCTCATGTTGCCCCCGAGCCATCCCCCCTCTATCTTCAAATTGTGCCCCCTTGTTCTTGCGCATCTTTTTCTGAAAGATGCTACCCTCTTGGACTTTGTTCTAAGATGGGCTCCTGCTCAGCACAAACATTTTATAGTTAAAAAATCTTCAAATTCAACCTAATCTTTATAAAAAAAAAAATAGCAGCAACTGACAGAAGACCTCAAGCTGATCACTCTGGTGCCACTCCTGAGTAGATCTAAATGGGGAGGGGACAACAGACCAGCCTCACAGGAGAGAGAGAGTGAAAAAGACAATCGGGCAACCACAGAGACTGCAGCAGAAAGCAACCCAAGCAACGAGGCCGCAGAGTTACAATGGGTAAAGTGACATTTGTAGAAAGGTAAACACAAGAAGGGGACGTAGTACGTTACAAAGGGTGCAGAGATATAGTGTAGGCAAATAAATCTCATCAAGATTATTACATAGAGGAAACACTTTTAAACAGTGGCGGAAAGAACTTTTGATACCAGAAATAAAATCCAGGCTAAAAGTGCATACCAGCAAAGGGAACTACTGAGGGAAACATGTAACCTAGTGCTTTCTGGTTAACAACTGCAGTAATTGCCAGCCTGACAGCGCAGTGGTAGAGCTACTGCATGCAACGCCAGCAACCCGGGTTCGGGAACAAACTTGGGTTGCTGGAGGGCCGGCCAGGGGCAGGAGGATCGAGCACCCATTGGCTGCCTCCTTCTCCAGGGAGGGTAGGTTGTCTGTCCCGCCACTCTACCACCACCTGAATGACCATGGGGGGAGGTGCAGTGGGACAGAATGAAGCAGGTGGGAGGATGTCGGGCTGGAGCAACAGCACATTGTGACGTGATCCGCCCCTTGGCTCCCCTAGCGTGCCGGCATTCTATGGGAGCGGCACCCGAAAAGCAGAAAACCCCTGCAACAGACACCTGGAGAAGGGACCTGGCTGGCTTAAGAAAATCCACAAACAGGCTCCTCGGAGGGCCGAGGCAGACCACCCGCACACATTCATGGACTGGGGGACTTAGGGGTCCCTTCCTGTAAACCATGGCAGAATGGGAGCAGGTCTACTGGAGCCACGATGGAGTTACCTGGGGAGTGTGCACAGCCTAGGGCTCCCCAAGGATAGGGGTCTAGCGCGGTAAGGGGGCATATAAAAAGTAAATAAAAAAACAAAACAAACAACTGCAGTAATTAAGAAGGAGCAGCCAAGTGTGTCCACCCACCTTCTCAACTGGTAATCCATAAACGACTGCAAGTGCATACACTAAGCTCCAGTAGGTGAGTCTTTTAGTCCCTTCTTAAAGCCCCCAAGTGAGGCGCTTTCTTGAAGGCTGCTGGGAGGGCATTCCGTGGTGACAGAATAGAAGTAGCAAATGACCTAAATCCTAGGCTGGTCCTAACTCTAGGGACATGGAGATGGTCTGATGAGCAAAGCGATGATCTGTTCTGTTTGGCCATTACCAGGTCTATCAGGCTTGGGGGAGCATTGCTGAGCCGGAGTTTAAAGGCTAGGCACAATGAGGGATAAGCTCGTTTACCTTCAATATTTGGCCAGTTTAATGACTGTAACACATTACAGTGTGTGCTCCATAGGCAGGGCCCCAGCTGCAAAGCATCCTATCCTATAGTACACAGTTCTAAGCTTTTGCATCACGGTGCTTCTGATGGAATGCAGCACCGGAGACCCATATAGCAAAGTGGGTAGAAAGGTACCAGTAGCAATCTTTAGTCGAGATTCTTTAGTGAGAAAAAGGCTTTGATGGTACAGGAGATCTAACTTTTGGTTTAGAGATTTAGATGATCAATATGTACTTTGTAGGCACTGTCTTGGTCTAAGTGCACCCCCAAGTACTTAATGGATTCCACAACTGCAATCTTAGATCCATTTGAGAG
This sequence comes from Neoceratodus forsteri, assembly GCA_016271365.2. Lineage (NCBI taxonomy): Eukaryota > Metazoa > Chordata > Ceratodontiformes > Ceratodontidae > Neoceratodus > Neoceratodus forsteri. The sequence goes on from CM028129.1 coordinate 1,385,104,050, forward strand.
CATAGCGACATAATTTGTTTCTTATGGGGACCTTAGTCCTTCAAGGCCGAATAGGATGGCCTTTTGTCTTTTTAACATTAAGAACTAGTTTACTGATAGAGAACCAGCTCTCAAGTAGTTGAAGGTCTTTCTCAAGTAGACCATTCAGCTGGGTAGCATCACGAGAACTTCGGTATAATACGGCATCATCTGAATATAAAATCAGTTTAGCCCCACCACAATTTTTGGGCAGATCATTTACAAACAGGGAGAATAGCAGAGGATCCAATATTGATCCCTGAGGGACACCATTAAGGATAGGGCATTTGTCTGATAATGCACCCTTCCATTTGATGATTTGTGACTTGAGAGGTAATCTGAAAGCCACTGTCGAAACAGTTGAAATATCTTGGTCTAGCAGCCTTAGTAATAAGTAGTTGATGGCTAATTAAGTCGAAGTACCTATGTAGGCCGATAAAGACCGCATAAGTTATTAGCAAGCCAAACATGGGGGCAGAGAAGAAATCTGTAAACAAACAAGAGTTGTGTCCATCTCTGTGATTTTTTTTTTCTAAAGCCTGATGCTGAGTAGTAAGTTAAGCCACGCTGTTCAATATAATCTCTGTACCTGGTTGTAAACAATCCTCTCCAGCACTTTGTTTAGAATACAAAGGAGAGATGTTGGCCAGTAATTCTCTACTTGTCATGTTGCCACTTTTTGTGGACAGGGGTTGCAAGGGTCACTTTCCATACTGTGGGATTTTACCTTCTAGAAGGGATCTGTCATAGCCAGGCAATAGGGGAGGCAATGACAGGGGCTGCAATGTTAAGGAGCCTAGGTTCCAGTTTGTCATACCTTGCAGACCCAGTAACTTAACATTCTTTTTTTTACTTTCTTTTCATTCAGAGAGAAATAGACTGATGAGAGATACAAAATAAGACAGAATCCATCTCAAAACAAAATATAATACAAAGAAAAACCAATCGCTATTTCCATTTATACTAAGAGCATCTGTAGTTTATACCATAATATTAATACTGTTTCCCCATCTACAAGCTATTACTTCCCTTTAAAAGAATTATCAAAATATCCACCTTGCAAAGATAAGAAATTTAGAAATAATGGAGTAAGACAGAATAGGGGAAAATAAAGTATGTCATTCAAACAAAAGAATTATGGAGAGTACATTCATGTGGGTACTGGGATATAATGGGTACTGTCCACCTGGTCTTCTTCCTCAGACAATTCAGAGTCCATTTCGGTAGGCAAGGCAATGTTCTTATCATAAAAAACCTTAACGTCAACATCCTCGAAAACAGAGTCCTGATTTTAAAATGATATTTTTAACCTCGCAGGAGCTTGCAATACTGCAGTAACCAGACTGCCGAAATTCTGACCGCAAGATCAAAAAGCGCGTTCTTCACCTCTGTGTCATTAAACAGAAGTTAGGGCATAAGTGGACCTTCTGACCCTCATACATAAATCCCTTCTTGATCCTGGCAGCTTACAGCATCTTATTCCTCTGATCTAGAGACAAGAAGGTACAAATAACATATCTTGGTAAAGACTCCACAGTACCCTGTTTTGATCTTGACTGAGGCCTGAATACAGAGTCCAATACCACCTTTTGGTCAGGAGAAAAAGCCATCATTAGAATTTTTTCAACCTCCAATTTTAGTTCAGAAGGAATATCTGCTGTGAGACCAATTAATCTCCAAAGATTTTCATTAGCAAGGTATTTTCCATTTTTTACAGCTTGGACATGGTGTTTATTTGTTCAGTTAGAGGGGAAGGGGGAAGAAGCTTCTAGCTGGATGCTGAGAGAGTAAGGAGACTTGAAATATTTTCTTAACTGGTTTTCTGTGCGTTTCCAACAGACAATTTGGTGTTTGTGGGAGTTTAAAGTTGTTATCCCCAACCTATAAAGTGCAGGCATCATATTACAGATTATTGATGTATGAAAGTAAGGTGGGGCTCCAACTCAGTCAATCTTCAGTTAGAGTGGAAGGGGAATAAGTTTCTGGCTGGATGCTGGGAAAGTAAGGAGACCTGAAAGAGTTTCTTAGTTGGTAGTGCTTGAGGTGCAGTGAGGGGCAGACACAGGGCTGATGCACTCTTGTGAGAGTTGGGTGTCACAGCCCTATTCCTGCCTCCCACCTCCACTCCCCAGAACTCCGGCTCCTTATAGAGAACACTGCCCTGCAATTGGAGAGAAAAGGCTTCAGGTGCAGCTCATGTAGTTCCTAGCTACTGGGGGGTTGGGTTTAAAGAGGCTGGGAGAAGACTTAAAGGTATTTTAACTTCCCTATAAGTTTACTGTGTAGTACTGCACCTAGTAACAGGGGTACCCGTTTACTGTGGACAGTATCTAGGATTAGTGGGTGACCTGATTAGTGGGTAGAGGTGTATCTTGGACTAGGGGGAACCTGGTGGTTCACCCAAGGAATCCTACTTGGAGGGGGATGGGACCACATGTCATTAGGGCTGGCATCTTTGGGAGGGTGGTGGGGTGCACAGGGTGTGGCGTGGTCATGATACTGGACTGGGCTTGGAAGTTCGGTGGTTGCCCAGTGTGCTACCAGCTGGCACAGCTTGGGGAGGAGGTTGAGGGGATTAGGAGACAGCTGGAGGGAGGGGTGATTAGTGACCTGATTGGGGGAATGGGGCAGGGGCTCTCCAGTGGGTTGCACCAATCACTAGGAGCGGCGACATAGGGAAAGGAGAGCAGGAGAGTATCTGGGGTCGCACAGAGACCCGACAGAGGAGGCCCAAAAGGAGGACACTACCAAGGAAGCAGGTAGGTATCTGGGGACCCTCACAGAGGAGGGGCCAAAGGGAGGACATTATTTATTTATTAGCTTTTGGTAACCGGGTAAGTGCACTAGGCAACAATCCTGCCTATTTTCAGGCACAACCCGGGAGAGTACAAGATGGAATACAAATAAGCACAATTGTACAAATTCATAAATAAAAACAACAACATAGTGCATGCAATATAATACAGGTTAGAGTACATTTTACCAATAGGTCAATTCCTGGCCAGGAGACCTAGTGATGATTAAGTTTAGGTGCACTTGCAGTTTCCAAGGGTGTGGAGGTGAGAGAACAGTGAGCTCTTAAAAACACAGTGGGAGGTGGAATTTTTAACCTGCAGGGGAAGCGAGTTCCAGAACTTGGGAGCAAAATTGGAGAACGCCTGTTCACCCATTTTTGTAGCACAGGGTCTAAGAGAGAGCATTGGGACGGAAGAGGACCTAAGGGTGTGGGAGTGGGAGACCGGGATAAGCAGGTCAACCAGAGAGTCCAGACGTGGTGGTCTAGTAAGTGAGTCAATAAGACACCCTAGGGAGTAAGCCCAGAGTCCCTGAGGTGATAGCCAGTTTAGGCTGGAGTATAGGAGGCAATGATGAGTTAGGGCGAGGCACATAAGAGTGATCCTACAGATGTATTGTTGTAGGAAGTGTCCCGTTTGTCAAAGCACATGGAAGAGGCAGGGAAAAGAACTGGGAGTGCATATAGGAGCAGTGGAAGAAGTACTCCTCTAGCTACTGATAGTCTGGCTGATGGAGTGAGGGAGTGGCGAACACGGTAAGCAGCACCAATTTTTGCATTAACAGCCCGACAGATCTCGTTGTCGTGGGCTGTAAAATCAAGAGCAGGGTTGAGTGCAACCCAGAGATATTTGAAAGAAGAGGTGTTGATGACCAAGGTTCCATCACTGCAGCGAACCAGGAGCTTAGGAGCCTCAGAGGGAAATTTTTTTGAGGATGCAAAAAGCATAGCCTGAGTTTTGCCTATGTTTAGGATTTGGTGGTTGTCTGAGAGCCATAATTGCAGGGACTGAAAGTCATGTGATAGTATGTGGTTGATTTCATCAATTGATTTAGATGAGGAATAAAGAACCAGGTCATCGGCATACATGAGCATGCTACTGTTATGAGAAGGACTGGGAATATCATTAATGAATATAGAAAAGAGGAGAGGACCAAGTATGGACCCCTGTGGAACACCACGGGTGATAGGTATGGGGGAGGAGAGAGCCTTATGAAAGGCAACAGCCTGGGTGGGGTTATCCAGGTAACTGCGGAACCAGGATAGGGTAGAGTCAGTGGCTCCTATGGTTCATAGCTTCGCCAACAGAAGTGGGTGGTGGACCATATCAAATGCTTTGGGCAGGTTGATGAAAACCGCACCAATGAGTAAGCCCTTGTCCATATAACCTTTGACATCACTGGTTAGTTGGCTCAGAGCAGTGGTGGTACCGTGTCCCGCCCCAAAGCCATGTTGACAAGGGGTTTGGAGTTTGAACTTGGTAAGGTGCTCAGAGAGCTGTCGATAGACTAATTTCTAGAGCTTGCTGAGAGTGGGGAGAAGAAATGGGGTGGTAGTTGGACAGTTGTTTATCATCTCCTTCTACAAGAAATGATTGTTCTAACCGTTTTTCCAGACGGGGGACTGAGGAAGTGCAGATAGATAGGTTGAAAAGCCTAGTAATTGGCCTAGCAAACCAGGTAGCAAACTGTCTAAGTATCCCAGGATGAATACCATCAGGGCCCAGGTCCCCATGAGCCGGAATGGTTTTGAGAAGTTTAAGTACTTCATAGTATGAGACCTGAGCCAGTTCCAGGGTAGAGGGAGTAGGGGTGTTGGAAGAGGCAGATCGCCAGGCTTTTTGAAGCCCAGCGGATGAGGGAGAAGGTAGCAGGAAAAGAGGAATTAAAAGTTGGAACTGTGAGGAGCAATGGTTACAGTGTGTATCCTTTATGTACATATCAGTAGGCGATGAGGGCTTGTGGTTTCCAAGAATTCTCTGATTTGGGACCAGTACTTTTTAGGGTTGGAGGCAGAGGATATAAGGAGATTCCTGTAATAAGAACTTTTACAAGGCGTAGTTCTTTACAGCTGTTCCATGCAGCTCTACAGACTTCAAAGTCTGTCTGTAGATACTGAGATCTTCCGAAAGCAGACTACAGTTTATCCCTATTGCTTCAGTAGTTGAAATAGGGGACTACGTGAGCTATTTGGTAACCTTCCTTTACCCTACACATGGTGACTGGATGTGTTTGTTTTGTAGCCAGAATAAGTACCGAGTTGAAATAACCTGTGGCAAAGTTAATGTCCTCAGAATAGTAGAGAGGACCAGTCAATTAGGCCAAGATCATGAGCGAAAACATCGACTATTACGGTGGAGAGGCTGAAGGTTATCACTTTGAAGGGAAGGAGGGGGGCTAAGGTATCCCATATACCAAACTGGATAATGATCACTAATGGTGTCAGGAGTACTCTGCCGAGGTTATGAATTCCTTCCTATTCGTAAGGATCTAACCACAGGGCACAGACACTCCCCACGGAGATCCTAGTGGGTCCTGAATAATCTGAGAGAGGTTAGCCTTGCTAACCATGGAGGATAGGTGAGAGGAGTTAGGTCCTGCCCAGTCTAGGTTAAAATCACCAAGACAGATGATGTCACTTTCCCTGTGACTGATATCAGATAATCAATGAATTCACTAAGCCCTAGCCTGGAGTTCCTGGAGGAATATATACAGAAAATATGGATTTTTTTAACCTCCAAGCAGAAGTAGGGAATGAAGGACTCGTGAGTTGGACAGCTGGGGTCATGCATTAAGGTGATGTTCAGGTGAGATTTGTGGTGGGCGCCAGGCCACTGCCTCTTGCTTGAACAGTGCACGATCCACCCAAGCATTTTATATCAATAAGGAGCATGTTGAGTCAGTAATTATGGTTTATTAAGCTTAGAGATGGCTAGGATATCAGGCTGTTTACCCTGATCCGAGCCTCCAGATCGGAGATTGGCAAGAAGGCCCTGGTGTTGATGTGTAAAGGTGAGACCATCTGTTTGTGGCAGACATTGAGCAGGGAGAGCCTGTGTGTGATTAGGTACCTGTGCAGGACCATGATTAGTCTCAACATCCCCTGCAAGTGTAAGGGATAGGGTAAATATCCAGAGTGAGGCAATAATGTAAGCCCTTGCTGCACAACCAGGGGATATAGTGAACCTTAAATGGATGTGACAAATTAATAAGCACAGATGCTTGACGATAAGCCCTGATGGAGGAAAAGGCATAAGAAAGGGGTTAGCTAGTAGGTTGGAGAAGCAGAAATTGCCAGGAGAGCATACATTGGAGTGTGTAGTGATTATGGCAGGACAGGTGAGAGCTGAGAGTGAAAATAACATAAGCGTCCCAGCGAGAAGGGTAAGTAAAGACATGGATGCCATACTGACAAAGGAGAACCAAGATGAAGAGAGAGAGAGAGAGAGAGAGATATATGACACAAAGAAAAAAAGGGGGGGAGAGTAAGGGCAGAAGGTGGAAGATGGGTGGATGTCCAACAGGACAGACAGCAAGGTAGCACTAAAGACTGAAGTGCAGGCAATTCTAGTGGCAAACCGACTATAACGAGCAGATGGGAAACAAGGACTTGGGAAAAAAAAAAAAAACGAGAGGAGGAACCGCCGCTGATATCAGTGAGATTTCACTCTATAATAACACTAACAAAGGTGGAAGGGTATTGCGGTAGGCGGGAGCAGTCGCTCAGCGACTGCGTGGCTCGCTACTGCTGGCAGCTCTCTTTGTCGTGGGGCGCAGCACAGTTCATACCTAATTCGATTAGGAATGGGGGGCCTCGACTCCCTCACGACCAGGAGTCTCAGCAGACTTCTGTGAAAGAAACAGAAAGGTACACCTATTTATTTCAAAACCTGGTACTCACTAAATGGACGTGTGTTAATTGAATTGAGGAGCTCGTTAGGCAGTCCAGTGCGTTTTAGCTAAATGGGATACCTAAACTGAAAATGCAGCCAGGCAAGAAGTGGTTCGGCTGAACCGAGTAACTATGCAACACAGAAAATGCAATATCTATTATAGTAGACCACTTATCCTCTGTTTAGAGTTTATGCAACATTGAAAAAGCAAATATATTATGTAGACCACTTATCCCTGTTTAGAGGGCTCTCTCTTAAGGTGCAAAAAGGCAACGTTCTAAAATACAGTTAAATCACCAAAAGTCCATTAAGGTGACTTGTTAAAAGATCCCAAAATAGCTTTGAAACAGTTCACAGCCCAAGTAAAAAAAAACTATCTTCAGTGTTGGGACGACAATAATATTTGAAATCAAAGGCGCAAAATGCTACTGCTGGCAGCAAATTTCTCTTTGACCTGGGGGCACGGCACAGTTTGTACCTGAATTCGATTCGAAAGTGGGGGCTCCTCAATTGCCCTCACGACCAGGAGTCCCGCCATGAGCTTCTGTGAAAGAAACAGAAAGGTACACCTATTTATTTCAAAACCTGATACTACTGTGCGTCATATGTTAATTCGAATTGAGGAGCCGCGTTAAGCAGTCCAGCGCTTTTAGCTAAATGGGATACCTAAATTGAAAATGCAGCCAGGCAGAAGTGGTTCGTTGAACTAAGTAACTATGCAACATAGAAAAAGCAATATCTATTATGTAGACCAATTATCCCTGTTTAGAAGGCTCTCTCTTACGGTGCAGAAAAGGCAACTTTCTAAAATACAGTTAAATCACCGAAAGTCCATTAAGGTGTCTGGTCAACCTTAAGCTCAGTAACCGCTTCCATCTTCTTCTTCTGCTTGAGGATGAGGGGTGGTGAGCAAGCATGACAGGGGCGGTTAGAGATGGAAAGGCAGGGGTGCAGGAGGCAGGAGAGGACAGCAGGAAGAACGGGGGGAACTTGGAATGCGGGAAATGGGGAGCGGTGGATCACAGCGGGGGGGTAGAGGGAGTGAAAGCGCAAGGAGAAGGACCAGTTGAGAGGAAAGTGCAGGAGAGGGACCAGAAGTACAAGGAGGATACAGTAAAGGCAGCTGAAAGTTTATGGTAGGGAGCATAATGACAGGCAAGGAGGGGCTGAATGGAGACGGGAAGGAAGGGAAGACGCAGGCCAGGCAAGTTTAGCAGATTGGAGGGCCAATTCATGAGCAGTGATGGGGGCAGAGCGGGCCATAAAAGGATACTAGGGAGGAGGAGAGGCATAGGATCAGGGCAGGGGTGGCCAGGGTAAATAAGGAGAGGGGGCAGGGGGCACCCAGATAGGGGGAGATGCAAGGAGCCGGCTGGGGGGAGGGGCCAGCAGAAAGGATGAGGGACATGGAAGAGGGGGAATGGAGCAAAAGGGGTGGTCAGAGTGCTCCTGTTGGGTGATTCCTTGATCAGGGGTATCAAATGGGATAAGGAGGGGGAAGCCTGCCCGGTTAGAACAAAATGCTTCCCTGGACTAATGATGCACAGGGCCAAGCATGAGGTATATCAGCTGGCAAAGCATTGTGGTGGTTCCCCAGACATACTGGTCCACCTGGGTACAAATGACACTGAGGGAAATAGTGAGCTAAAGATACAGGCAAGGTTCAGGGAGCTTGCCAGGGTCTGTCATGACATAGGATGCGCGATTTCCTTCTCGGAAATCCTGTCAGTGCCAAGGGCCAGTGGGGAACACAAAGGAAGATTAGGGAGACAAACCAGTGGCTCAGGGTGGTGTGAGGCCAGAGGGTATGGGTTGATGGGGATTGAGGGGAGACCTGGAGGATAAGGGCTGTATGCTAGAGATAGGGCTCCATCTCAATTTGGAGGGCAGGGGAAATACTTGTGAAAATTAGAGGATCTTGAGGAAAGGTGGGGCTTTAAACTTGTGAAGGGGGAAGGATGGGAGAAAAGGCTGTCAGGGGGTCCAATAAAGGAGGGATTTGTCTCCACTTCCCCTGGGGAGCTGGAGGAATGCGGAAAAGGCCGACTGGTAAGGTACTGACTGGAGAGACTGAACTCTATGGGAATGAGAGCAGGGAAATGGAGGTATATGGAAAGGGTGAAGGTAGTACTGATAAATGCCAGGAGGTTGGCAACAAAATGCCTGAGCCCAGGCAATGCTAACTGAGGACAGGTGGATGTGGCAGCGTCACGAGACCTGAGCCACCGCAGGGCACGAACTCGGGACCTGAACCTGGAGGGTTACATCATGCTCAGGAAGGACGGGGAGGGAAGGAGTGAGGGGCAGCAATAATAGTCAAAAACTACATTGGCATAGGAGGAGTGGAGGAGGCGGAGGGAATTGTGGAGGACGATTTGGGTCACCCTGATAACAAGGGGGGACAAGAGAGTAAAAATAGGAGTGGTGTATAGACCTCCTGCGCTGGCAGAGGATCTGGAGGAGAGTCAGGTGGCAGATGTTGGGAGACGCTGCAGATTGGGCAGGGGAAGGGTGGTGGTGTTGGTGGACTTAAAACATGCCAGGAACGGACTGGGAGACTATGACATCCTCGGTGGCCAGAAAACAGAGGTTGTTGGATGCCTTTCAGGACACTTTCCTTACTCAGCAGGTGGGGGAACTGACCAGGGAGGCGAAGATACTGGATGTGGTCCTGGCAGATAGTGACCAGATTGGGGGCCTGGAGGTAAGGGACCCGTTGGCGGGGAGCAACCATGCCATGGTCTGGTTCTGCCTGAACCTAGGAGGGGTAGAAGGCTGCACAAAGACAGAGGCAACTGACTTCAGAGGGGCAGATTTCAAGGAAATGGAAGGATCCTAGAAGCATTTGGATGGGATCGGGCCAGACATGGGCGCTGACAGTAGTGGGGAAATCATCAGGAGGGGTGCAGGATGCTACCAGCACCTGTGCAAGAGTAAGATGAAAATCGCGGTAAATCCGTTAAACCTGCTGGTGGACCAGGGAGGTTCAGAAGGTGGTGAGAGAAGAAGGCGGCTCAAGGGCCAGAGGGATCGAGGGGAGCACGAGCTGATGGCCAGAAGGGCCACTAGGGTGGTGAGGGCGACTTCAAGGCAAGGAGCAGAACCAGAAATTAGAGAGGGAACAAGGCTCTTTAGATGCACTGAGGAAAAACGAAGGTGAAGGGCTGATTAGCAGGATCAAAACAGGGAGGGATGGGCACAAGACCCAGGGAGCAGGCTGAGGTGCTAAAAGAGTACTTGGCCTCAGTTTTCACAAAGGAAATGGGGGCGATCATACATGGGAGGAGATGGTGAAACTGAGGAGGGGGGACCCCTTGCCGATCAAAGAGGTCTGGGGAGAGGAGGCAAAGCAGGGGACGAGGTAGCGGAGGTGAAATCACGGCAGAGAGTGAGGGAAGCCCTCAGGTCCCTTATGACAGAGAAAGCACCGGGGCCGGATAAATTACATCCCAGAGTGCTGACGGAACTGGCGGATGTCCTGGCGAAACCCTGGCAGAGCTTTTCAGCATCTCTCTGAGGACAGGGTGGGTTCCCCAGGACTGAAAGGTGGCGAATATAGTGCCTATCCACAAGAGGGGGATCAAGGGAGGTGGCAGGGAACTACAGGCCCATCAGCCTGACACCGGTGGTAGGCAAGGTGATGGAGGGCATTGTCAAGGAGAGGCTGGGGTGTACCTGGACGATAGAGCAGCATGGATTCGCCCCTGAAATGATGTCAAGGACAAACCTTGTGGAGTTCTATGACTGGGTGACAGTGCCTGGACCTGGGGTAGACCGTGACGTCCTTTATCTTGACTTCAGCAAGGCATTGACTCTGTTCCTCACAGGGGCCTGTTGAATAAGCTGGGAGAAATGGGGGTGGGGAAGGAGATGATCAGATGGATAGGCAATTGGCTCCAGGACCGGACCAGAGGGTCGTGGTTGGCGGGATAGTCTCATCCTTAAGGAGGGTCATTAGTGGGGTCCCTCAGGGATCGGTCCTTGGGCCTTCCTGTTCAACGCCTACGTCTCCGACATAAAGAAGGGTATCAGGAGCGAGATGAGTCTCTTTGCAGAGGACCCAAAACTGGGGGCGGTGGTGGATGAGGAGGAGGGGAGGGAGGCCCTACAGGGGGACCTGGAGGCTCTGGAAAGGTGGTCTAGAAAGTGGACGCTGAGATTCAATGCAGGGAAATGCAAGGTACTGCATCTGGGAGCCAGAAACCCGAGCCAAGTGTACACCCAGTTTGGGGGGGGGGGGATGCTACAAGTCTCAATGGCTGAGAGGGACCTGGGAGTGGTGGTGGATGTCAAGATGAACAACTCTGAGACTTGTAGGAAGGCAGCGGCCAAAGCCAACAGGATGCTGGGATGCATCGTTAGAGGATTACCTCCATAAGGAGGGAAGTGACACTCCCTCTGTATAACTGCTTGGTGAGGCCGCACCTCGAGTACTGTGTGCAGTTTTGGAGGCCACACTTAAAGAGGGACACTGAACTCCTGGAGAGGGTCCAGAGGAGGGCAACCAAAATGATCTGGGGCCTGGAGGACAGGCCCTATGGGGAGAGGCTCAAAGAGCTAAATATGTACACATTGGAAGAGAGAAGGGACCGGGGGGACATGATAGAGGTCTTCCGGTACATGAAGGAATTAAATAGGGAGGAGCAGTCCAAGGTGTCCAAGGAAGGGGAGGGGGGCAACTAGAGGGCATGAGTGGAAGCTGAAGGGGGAGATTCAGGGAAGAAAGGAGGAGGTGCTACTTCACTGAGAGGGTGGTGGAGTCATGGAATGCGCTGCCCAGGGGGCTGGTAGAGGCAGAGACGGTGGAGGGAGTCAAGAGGGAGTTGGACAGGTACAGGGAAAAGGTTATGGAAGCAAAGTCCTGTGCAGTAGGAATATTTGGGACTGGGAAGGGAGAAGCCAGAGAGGGAGAGGGGGGCAGTAAGGTCAGCTCCCAGGGTGGGTGCTGACCAAACGAGCAGACACGAAAGACTATTGGGCCTATTCTGCTGGCATTTTAGTATGTTAGTATGAAGTGAGGTGTTTATAGCCTCCTCCACTGTTAAAAACCTCAAAGCCAATTGCTCTGTCGTTTTTTCAACTATCTCCACTCGTTCTTCAATTTTGCTCATTTTTTGTCCAATACTCCCACAATGCTGGTATATTTCATGAAGTGATGTTTGCACCTTGCTGAACGATTCTTTAATGTCCCCTTGTAACTCCACTATGAAAGCTTGCAAAGAAGCCAAAGTCGGCTTCTGAGGGTTTTTTGCCTTTGCGCCTTCCGGACGTAACATAACTGGTGAAGACCTAATATTCTTCAGGTGAAGCTACCTCTGGCCGCAAGCTGCAACACTGGACTTTGGATTTGCAAGAAAGCGAGTTGTGCTCACAACAGAGGGAGGTGAACCTTACAATTTACAATTGTCTTCGGTTTGAAGCAGATTCCTTAGGAAAGTTAATATTCTTCAGGTGGAGGATACTTCTAATTGAAAGGTGAAATAAGGAACTTGGAATTATCAGAAAAGGTAGTCTTTCAATCAACAGAGGGAGGTGGACCTTGCTTTACTTTTGTTATAATTGTTAAGATCTTCAGTGCAGGAAGAGTTTAAACCCACAGGGACTGAATACTGTTTACCGTGTCTGTCCTTGTGCACAGCTAACTTGATTGGAGTTAGTGATTGACTGTTTGCATTGCAATATTTGTAATACTTTGAGTTATTCACTGGGCTAAGAATTTGTCATAAGTCCTGAATTGAGAGCAGGTTACAGGCTGTATATGTGACCCAGACAGTGCCCCAGGGTGGAAAATACAGGTTACTCACCTGTAGCAGGAGTTCTAGGAATGGTATATGTTGTTCATCTACACTTTCTGGCAGGTTCCTTGCTGCTTTAAATCTTGCCGGAAGGTCTTCAAGTTGGTTCCTCCCACCCACCCAGGTGGTAAAACTCTCGCTCTGCCCCATACAGCCAGATCTAGCCCGCTGGAAGCCAGGTTAAAGGCCGGGCCGGGAGGCGGTGGAATGTTGGATGAACAACAATACTCATTCCTAGAACCCTGTTACAGGTGAGTAACCTGTATTTCTAGGGACATGGATATGTTGTTCATCCACACTTTCTGGCAGACTCCTAGCAGTTCTCTGGGAGGAGGGAGGCAAGCACACCCCCTACTTAGGAATAAAGACTGGAGAACCGAGGCCCCGACTAACATCCCGGCATGACCCAAGGTCGATGTGGAAGGGGGTTAAAACGGTATAAGCCAGCTTCCAGGTAGGAGCCCTACGGATATCCTGGACAGGGGTATCCTCGGAAGCAGCCACCAATGCAGCGGAAAGGCGGGTAAAATGAGCACTTATCCCTCTGGAAGGCTCCATGCCCGCCCACCTATAGCAGAGATCTATGCAGGAGGTGACCCACCCACTCGTCGTCCGCTTGGCTGCAGGTCTGCCAGGTGCGGCTTCAGCGTAGATGACAAACAGCTGGCGAACCTCTCCCGAACTTCAGCCCTACACTCCTGGGAAGGCAAGCGCTAAATTAGGGTTCCAATGGATCCTATATGGCCTCCAGGGGTGAATGGGGTTGGAACCGCAGAGACAATACCCAGATAAGGAAAGACTCACCACCGCCACGGAAGGAATCTCGGTGGGTGCAGGACAACCTTGTCCCTGTGGAAGACCAGATAGGGAGACTCAAAGGAGCGCCTGGAACTCTCCCGGCCTTCTGGTTGGCATGGTAGCCCCCAAGAAGGTGTTCTTCCACAACAGGTGGGGAAAAATGCACCTGTGCAAAGGTTCGAACGGCTTGAGCGTGAGCTAAGCCCATACCAGCGTAAGATCCCGCAGAGATGGGGATACTCTCCCCAGAGGGGAAGTGTGATCAAGGCCTTGGAAGCGCCAGACCACCTTTCCTGCGCCACCAACTATCTTCCGGCCCGCGCCCGGAAGACAGGAGTGGTTAACAGGAGCACCTTAAGGGTCGTCAACAGAAGCCCTTGTTCAAGAAGAAGAACGGACCACAGGTAGTCCGGAATGCTCACCGAGGAGCAGGAGAGGGGACCAGGCCCTATCCCAACACCAAATGGAGAACTTTAACATTTGAAGGCGTAGCATATCTGGTCGACTCCTGGCAGGACGCCTCAACAACGTCAAGGACCTTGCCGGAAGACCCAAGGCCTGGCCACTAGCCGCACAGGGGCCAGGCCGTCAGGTGCAGGGACTGAAGGTCCGGATGGAATACCTTCCCCTGATAACAGAGATCGGACCGGGTGGGCTGGAAGCTGCCTCGGGAGCCTGGGGCTGAGACTGAGGAGAGCTGGATACCAGAGCTGGCAAAACCAGTCTGATGCTACCAGAATCACCTGCGCCTAGTCCCTCCTCACCTTGCCTGTGGGTCAAGGGAAATGGGGAGAGGCGTAGAAGAGGCCCGGGTCCACGGCCTCAAAGGCATCCCCTACAAGAGAACCGGTGCTGAGGGGCGGGCAGGAGACAGTATCGGTCTCGACCTCCTGAGGGAAAAACAAGGTCCGCCCGAGGTGTGACCTAGAGGGAGAAGGATCTTGTGCTACCTCCGGCAGGGGAGACCACCGTGAGGCGCAGCCCTTATCCGCCTTAGGGCATCGCTAGTGGGTGATGGAGGCCCCGCCATCAAAATGGCTAGGAAACCGCCTCCCCGGCCGCCGAAGACCCAACGCGGAGAACCTCCTTACGCAGAGGCAAGGGGCCTCATCCGACCCTGGCTGGTTACAGCCCATGGTCGTGGTATTGTCCGCCTGACCTAAAACCACTAGACCCCCGGACAAACGGAGCAAGCGGTGCGGTAGCTAAGCGGACGCCTGAGCTCCCGCAGGTTGGAAAGACATCGACTACCAGAGGACCAGAGGCGGTGCACTCTGTATTCCCCTTGATGGGCACCCCACCCATCTGAGATGCATCAGTCGGAGAAGACCGTCGACTTGGGGCGGACGAACAGGATGTTCTCCTGCAGATGAGCTGGAACGGTCCGAAGGAGAGCGTTCCCCAACCCCAGGGCTGTTGTCACGGACTGGTCCAAAGGATCGCAGCATTGTGACCGCTGGCTGGCCAGTCACCATAAAGGAGACACATGGACCGGCGGGTCCAAACAGACCACGCTGGTGCAGGCCGCCGCAAGGCCCAGCAGGTGCAGGAAGTCCCGGGCAGGGCGCAACTGTCCAGTCAAACATGACTAGGTAAGGGAGGAAGAACCTCGGCCCTGTCCACTGGGAGCCGAGCTCAGACTCAAGAGTCGACCTTCGTCCCGAAGAAAGGATCACCTGCTTAAACACGAGTTCCAACATGGCTCCATTAAAAAGGAGACCAGCCTGAGAACAACCTAGAGGGCCAGAACTCTGGACCGTCCCCCTCCGCCCTGGAGGGGTTGCAGTCAGGCCGCCATCTGGGTGGGTTACTTCCGACCCTCGGGTGCAAGAGAATGTTGCTGAGAAGAGACCGAGGGCATGGCCTGAACTCAAAGAGATCCCCCGCTTTAGAGACGGAAGAGTCTCCCAAGAAACGGACGGATCGAAGTGAAAATACGCCCTGCAGGACCAGAAAATAGAGCCACACGCCTCGTGCCGAGGATGGGATATCTGAGTCAGAGTGACCATCCCGTCGTGCGGGTGAAGAATGGGGCACAAGCCCCCGTCCGTTTGGGGACCAGGAATACTTGGACACGAACCCAGGGTCTGGAAGGGGGTCCGCCACCTTCCTGATCACCTCTATCTCGAGGTGCCAGGCAAGTCTGCTCGGCGGGCCGACAGCGAGGCTGCGGACCCCATGACCCCCCCAAGGGGAAACGGCTCGAAAGGGTGGGGCCTGCTCACAATCCAGAAGAAGGACCTTCCCCTAGCACCTCCGACACCCAGAGGTCCGTGAAAGCGGACCAAGCGGAGGAGGGGCAGAGCCGTCTCCCCACAGGGAAACCCGGGTAGGGGTGATGGGGCCGGGGACCGCGCCCCTCAGCCCATCACTGAGCAGGCTTGGAGGAGGGACTGGCCGAGGGAGCTCCTGGGCCTTTACCTCCCTGCTTCCCTTTGGAGGAAGCCACTGGCTTGGGGACAGGATGCCCAGCACAAGCCTGCTGGCCCTCATGCTGGTGTTGATGGGCCGGTCGAGCCGCAGGGGCCGAGGGACAAAGGGGCTTAAGCAAGGGCTGCCCGCGGCCCTTGTCCTCCGGGCGGGGTGGACCGAACCGGAGGCAAACGGATCTCTTGGTCCCTGGAGGTGTCCCTCCACCCAGGGGTCAAGAGGCCGGTCTCCAAGAAGGGGATGTCCGCCAACTTGTGCTGGGCATCCACTGAGAAAGAAGATAGCCTCAGCCACGCCCTGCAGAGCATGGCCACCGTGGCCACTCAGCAACTTGGCACAGGAATCACCTAAGTCCAGAGCAGTCTGGGAGCTTGCTACGCCACCGCCCCTACCCTGGTCCCACACCCGACCCGGACCTTGGTCACCGAGATCAGCGGAGGGCACACTTATCTAGGGAGCCCAAAAGGAGTGGGAAAAATGTGCTATCAGTGCGGCCGAGCTGGCCTGTCGGAGGCCTAGGGAGGACGCCGCGTAAACCTTTGCGCCTGACATAGTCCATCCTTTGGACTCTTTGTCGGGGCCTATCCACATCCAGCATTCACAGAATGCTGGAAGACATTGTCGGTAACTAACCTCAGCGGAGGGTGCTCCGAAAAACGGGCAAAGAACCGACTCAGGACACAGTACTTGCTGGCCATCCTGGCCAAGGCAGCAGGACAGGAAGTAGGCCACTGCCAGAGCTCCAAGGCCGGGCCAACAATGGCCTCGGCCACCGGGAAGGCCTCCGAGGGTGAATCCCCTCAGTCTAGAATCTCCGTCAGGGGATAAGAGACCCCGTTTGGAAACGGGTTCAAGCTGCATCCTGGTGAACTCCGAGATGAGCTGAAGCAGACCCAGAAAGGACGATGGGCTGTCGTCCACAGAGTCGCTCCGGAGAGGACCCCGGTCCTCCCGACTGGGGAACTGGAGGAGTCGACGAGGACTCCGAATGGTCTGCCAAGAGCTGCCCTCAGGCCTGAGCCACTTCCTTCGCCCGCCAAGGCGGAGTGGGAGTGAGGGGACCGACCGAGGTTCCACCGAGTCGGTGGGCAGCAAGGATCAGGACGAAAAAACCGCCCCTGAAGTGGGCACCTCGACTCGCAGCGAGCGATTGCGTCGACGCTCAGGCGCATCTGCTTGCTGGACGGGAATGAAGCGGAGTCGATTGATTCCCAGACAAAAGCAACTGCTGCCACATGAACTCCTCAAAGTCGCATAATTACATCTTCGGGTATCGAGCCACCCTCATCTGGAGGAGGGACGAGGAGGAACGGTACGCCACTTAACTCGTGCCCGCACTGAGATCGCCGAAGTTGGCGGGAGCGGCTTGACCGAGAAGAGGACAGAGACCCAGATCCTCGGGGAAACCAAGGGTGGGCCCAGGAAGGAGCGGGGGACGCCCGCTCTTCCCTCGGCTCGGACAAAAGGACGGAGGCCTGTCGCCCGAAGGTGCAGGCAGAACCTCGGCCTCTGCTGGGGAAACCGCCCGAAGGGTTGACGACTCCGGCAGTGAACCGCCAGGAGATGGGTGAGAGAGACTCAACAACGCCGACGGGAGTCATGGCCGACTGACCTGACGGGGACTCCGTGAAGCCAGATGCCTGAGCCACACCTCGACAAGTCGAAAGTCGGGCAGACAGGGAAGGGGAACTCTCCTCCCCCGCCAGCACCGACGATGGGACTTAGCTCTCGACTCCTTTGACCTGGGCGAGAGGCAGGTCCTGAAGGTCCCTCTCCTCTGAGGAAAGGGACTGGCCAAGCTCCTTGAACAAAGCTGAATGAGGAGAACTCAGAGAGAAGCGGGATAAGCGCATGACCGAGGAGGGGAACAGACTGGTCGCCGCCTCCCCATGGAGGAAGAGAGTCGAGCTGCTCAGCGAGACAGCTGGCGTGGACACCGCCCGGCGTGCCTCAAGGATTTTCCCGGGCGGAAATAATTTCAGGTCGACGATCCTCCAGACGCTGGTCAAAGGGCACAAAATCGGCAAGCTTGCGGATCAAGGTCCAAGTCAAGGCAGTAACATACGCGTGGGAGCAGTCTTTCCTGGAGGTATTGACCCAGCGCCTCGAGAGCCAGGAAAGCGAAAGCATCCATCGCAGCAGCGAGGGAAGATCACCAAGTTAAAGAAAAACTTCCAACTAAATTCGAGAAACCAAAAATCAGGAACCAGTCAAAACGCAGAGCGCTAAGGAGGAACCTGAGCTTCCAAGCATAAGGAAGATCTGGCGTCATGGGGCGGAGTCAAGGAGTTTTACCACCGGGTGGGTTGGAGGAGCCAAGCTTGAAGACCTTCAAAACCAAGATTTAAAGCAGCAAGAACCTACCAGAAAGTGTCGATGTACAACATATATCCATGTCCCTAGAACTGTTTTTTTCTTTGTGTTTATCTCTGTGTGCCTTAAAATAGGTCAGACAGTGTCAGGAAGTGCTTACATCACAGCTACTTATCAGCCAATAGCTTTGGAAGAGTCTTCACAGACCTGATAACAACAGTACTATAAGCAAGTAGTTTTAGCAGGCTCATCAGATAACCCAATATTCTTCAAGGTGATGCTACCTCTGGCTGGAAGCTGCAACACTGGACTTAGGACTTGTAAGCGAGTTGTGCTCACGCAGAGGAAGATGAACCCACAATTACAGTTGTCTTTGGATTGAAGCAGATTCCTTAGGAAAGTTAATATTCTTTGGGTGGAGGATACTTCTAACTGAACGGTGAAATAAGGAACTTAGAATTATCAGAAAAGGCAGTCTTTCAATCAACAGAAGGAGGTAGACCTTGCTTTACTCTTTTGTTACAATTGTTAAGATTTTCAGTGCAGGAAGAGTTTAAACCCACAGGGACTGAATACTGTTTACTGTGTCTGTCCTTGTGCAGCTGGCGTGTTTTTTGGGGCTGACTGCTTACCAGACCACAAGTCACCAGACTGTTTTGGGGCTGGGAAAGTTTACCTGTGTCTGACTTGGATGTTTGGATTTTCCTCTGTTTGATTAGCACAGTATTTTCTCTGTCAAATTGTCGGGTAGGGCATCTTTCTGATAGGAAGGCACTTGTAACGGGAGTAGGTACAGAGCTTTTAGCTGACTGTTTAGTGAATGCACAGTTTAAGGCCCAAACCCTTCCCACCCCTCACCCACCCACCCTGGAAATAGTTACTTTATACCTGGGGTTCTAACATCATTTCCTCAAGAGGGGCAAGGTCATATCACTGTCATATCCTCTCTAGCACACTGCACTGACCATATAAATACACATTACATAATATATATTTCTATATAAAACCAAACACACACACACACACATACAAAAACAACAAAAAAAAAATTAAAAATAAACAAGGTAGACAGACATGTGGGGAGTAGTGCAATATAATGGTTGTGGGGCAGCAGTCTTCCAGGAGTCTTTCTGGAGGCTGAGATGCTGTCCTGTTTGCAGACAACTCTCTGCCCTGAGGGAGGAAGTTACCCATCTTCAGGCCACACTGGACAGTAGTAAGGGAACCTCCCCCATCCAGGGAGCACCAGAGCCACCACTACTACCTCAGAAGTTGCAAAGAAAGCACAGCAGTTGGACCACAGTGGGCTCAGGGAGGGTAAGGGTGGTGGAACAGAGGCACACCCACTCAGTTATTCCACTCCACAATCCATACACCATTCTGGGGGAGCATAGTTCCCAATGGATGCACCCGCAGAGGAGACTAAGGAGGTTGCAGACAACTGTCACAAGGGAGGCCCTCAGGAAGGAGGCAGAGGACACCACAGGGAAAGGAAACCGCTCCTGGTGGGGGACTCAATTATTAAGGGGCTAGAACTGGGGGGAGCAGGGAAAACTGAAGTAAGGTGTCTGCCTGGTGCCATGGCTTGGAGGGACAGGAAGCGCATCCTTAGGATCACAAGAACAGTTGCACGGGAGTCTGAGCTGGAAGTCACTGTCCACCTAGCAACAAATGACTTGGCTCATCATGAGATTACAGCAGTGCAGAAGGACTTTGTAGAGTTGGGAAGGAGCCTAAGACAAGTAGCACACACAGTATTCTTCTCAAAGGTACTGCCTGTCAGTGGCATGGGTGAGGCGAGGGTACTTTGCACCATGCAGTTTAACGAATGGTTGAAAAAATGGTGCGGAGCACAGGGGTTTGGCTTCATTGGGGACTGGGGTTCCACCTGGAGGGACACCAGCCTATACTGGCAGGCTGGTCTGCATCTGTCCAGGAAGGGAACAAGTCTTTTGGGCACTCGGTTTAAATGCTTCATTGGCAAGCTTTTAAACTAGTCAAGGGGGAGGCACTGATAAGATGAAGGAAAATCCCAGCCTCCCCCTACAAAACAGGGTACTAAATGAGAAAAAGACCAAGGTAGAAAGGTCAGTGGGGAATGCTGCTACAGAAGGTAAAGCCGTCAAAAAATGGAGAGCAATGAGTACCAATGCCCGTAGTCTGGGTAACAAGCTTCCTGAATTAGTGGCCTTGATGGAGGAGGAACATCTGGATGTCGTGGCAGTCACAGAAACATGGTACACACAGAACCATGACTGGGACGTAAACATACCAGGATACACTATCTACAGAAGGGACAGGGAGGGAAAAGAGGAGGGAGTAGCTCTCATAAGGAAAGGAATCAAAGCAACAGAACAAAAGGGTAAACAGGGAGGAGAAGAAGCACTGTGGGTCAATTTGAGACAGGCAATGGCACCACAATCTGCACAGGGGTTGTATACAGACCCCTCTCAGGGGAAGGAATGATAGAAAGTATACTTAGAATGACAGAAAAGGGGAGATATTGCTGATGGGTGATCTGAATATGCCAGATGTTAACTGGAGTGCAGTTGCAGCAGCCACTTCTAAGAGTGGGGTTATTCAAGATGCCTACAGGGGCATGCCTTAGACAACTAGTATTGGAACCCACTCAGAGGGAGCAATCTTAGACCTGGTTATCTCAAATGGAGATGGAGAGAGGATCACAGATGTAGAAGTGGGTAGCCATCTGGGAACTAGCGACCATTGAACAGTATGGTTCACAGTAAACACAGCAATAGAGTCAAGCCACACAAAGACAAAAGTACTGGACTTCAGGAGGGCTGACTTTGCCAAATGGGTGAGTGTCTAAGGAATGCACTAGCAAATGGGCAGAAAGGAGGTGGAAGAACAATGGGAATAATAAAACTGCCATCACAGAGGTAACAAGCCTTTGTGTGAAGCAAATAAACAAAACAAGGCAAGGTTGGAGGAATGATCAGACATATGGCAACTTAGATTCAGTGCAAGGTCTGTAGTTTCCTGCTCTGCCTTGCTCCCACTTTTGTGAAGGGGAATCACATCTGCCCTCCTCCAGTCCTCAGGTACCACCCCATCCTCCCTTGATTTGTTAAAAAGTGTGGTCAGTGGTGTCACTAGGTCCTCCCTTAGTTCTTTTAGGATTCTGGGGTGAATCCCATGAGGCCCCATTGCTTTGTCCACCTTGAGTTTTAGGAGTTCTTTCAGGACTCTTTCTTCTGTAAATGGACTGGTGTCAACCCCCTACCCAGAGTGCTTCTATTGTCTGGTTTAGGTAACTCCTCCTCATCTTCTTTGTGAATACTGAGCAAAAGTATTCATTCAGTATCTCTGCCTTTTCACTGTCTCCTCTGCCCACCTCCCTCTCCCTTATTAATCTTCACTATTCCTCCCTTAACCTTTCTATGCTCCCTAATGTACCTATAAAAGGTTTTATCCCCCTTCTTAACTGACTTGGCTATTTTTTCCTCAGTTTGGGCTTTTGCTATTCTGACTGCCTTCCCCACTTCTTTCTGCTTTAATTGATACAGTTCCTTGTCGTGCTCCTTCTGTGATGCCTTATACTTTTTGAATGCAGCCTTTTTCTCCTTAACCTTCCCTGCCACCTCTTTTGAGAACCATTGTGGTTTTTTTACTCTGCTTTGTTTCACACAAAGGCTTGTTGCCTCTATGATGGCAATTTTGATTTTTCTCCATTGTTCTTCCACCCCTCCTTTTTGCCCATTTGCTAGTGTATTCCTCATTCACCCATTTTGCCAAAGTCAGCCCTTCTAAAGTCCAGTATGCTTGTTTTTGCATGGCTTGTCTCCATGGTTGTGCTTATTGTGAAGCACACTGTGCAGTGGTCGCTTGTTCCCAGATGTCTACCGACTTCTAAATTTGTGATCCTCTCTCCATTTGAGAGTACCAGGTCTAGTATAGCTTCCTCCCGAGTGGTTCCAACACTAGCTGTCTAAGGCCTGCCCCCTGCAGGGCATCGAGAATGACCTTGCTCTTGGACGTGGCTGCAGTACATGTCATCCAGTTAACATCTGGCATATTCAGGTCCCCCATTAACAGTAACTCCCCTTTTTCAACCATTTTGAGAATGTCCTCTATCATTTTTTGTCCATTTCCTCCCTTGAGATGGGGGTCTGTATACAACCACTGTGCAGATTGTGATGCCATTCCCTGTCTCCAAGGTGACCCAGAGTGCCTCTTGTCCTCCCCCTTTACTTTTTAGTTCTGTAGCTTTGATCCCTTCCCTTATCTATAGAGCTACTCCACCTCCTTTTTCCCCTCCCTGTCCCTTCTGTAGACTGTGTACCCGGTATGTTGACATCCTAGTCATGGTTCCCCGTGTACCATGTTTCTGTGACTGCCACAATATTCAAGTGTTCATCTTCCATCAAGGCTACTGGCTCCAGGAAGCTTGTTTCCCAGACTATGGGCATTGGTACTCATTGCCCTCCATTTAATCTTGGCTTTATCCTTTTTTCCCCCCATGCCTGCTCTTTTTGCCCTTGTCTATTTTTCCATTTACCCTGTCCTGCCCTCTGTTGAGCACTGTACCTCAGTGTTTACCTTACTACCCATCATGTTTTGTGGGGGAGGCTTGAAATGTCCTGCCTCTTATTAGCACCTCTCTATAGCTAGTTTAAAAGCTTGCCAAGGAAGCATTTAAACCTGTCACTTAGGATCTTGGTTCCTTCATGGACAGATGCAGACCATCGCCAGTATAAACCTTCATCTCTCAGGTGTACCCCCAGTCCCCAATAAAGCCAAAGCCCTGTGTTCTGCACCAGTTTTGCAACCATTCATTAAACTGCATGGTGTGTAGTACCTAGCCTCACCCCTGCCATGGACTGGCAGCACCTCTGAGAAGGTAACTGTGCTTGCTACCTGTCTGAGGCCCTCCCCAACTCCACAATTTCATCCTGCACTGCACTGATCCCATGCCTAGCTAGGTCATTTGTCCCAAGGTGGACAATGATATCTAGTTCCCTCTCCTGTGATGCTGCTTCTGCAATCCTGAGGATTCGCTTCTTGTCCCTCCAAGCCATGGCACCAGGCAGGAACCTTACTTCCCTCTCCTCTCCCTTCCCCCAGGTCTACCCCTCTAACAACTGAGTCCCCTATCAGAAGCTGTTTCCTTCCCCTGTGGTGTCCCTTGCCACCCTTCTGTGGGTCTCCTGAGCATTCTTCTTCGTCTCCACTGAGAGTGCCATCATAGAGGAACCTTGCACTGCCAGATTGGCATATGGTTTGTGTAGAGGTATAACTAGAGGTGCTTCGATGTCATATTCTCCAGGAGAGGACGCCCCTTGAGAAGACCATTAATTTGGGACCAGAAATTGTTGATCACAAAGATTCTTATTTTGCAAGTTTCTAAGATACTGTCTTTTAGCAGATTTTAGGTCCTTTTTTATATTTATTTCTTAATTCTCTGTATTTCTGCCAATCACTAGTTTGGTTTGTGGCCTTGAAGGTACCCATGTCCTGACTCTCTCCTCAGTATCTTCTTTAGTTCTCGGACAGCCATCTGGATTGCTGCCCTTGATCCTAATTTGTTTTAGTGGGGCATGTTTATTTGCTGCCCATAAAAGTTCTTAGTAAAGAAGTCTAGGGCTGTCTTAACAGGGCAAGCTTAATTTGGGCCCAGTCAACTTTGACAACGCTTTAAGGAAGGCATGTGTCAAATTTTGAGTAGTCCCGAGCTGAGAAAATTCTGGTTGGAGGTACTGGGTGGTCATTTTTCCAAATGCAGAAAAGTAGGGGATGGTCACTTAGAGTCAGAAAAGGTACCTGCTAATTTGATTCTCTCCAGTTTGGTAACAAGAACCCAGTCCAGAGTGGTGCGACTGCCTGTCTTGGCTTTCATCCTTGTGGACTCGCTAATAATTTGGGTAAGGTTGACATCATGCAATGTGGACTTTATATCATCACTGATATGTTGATCCCAGTGTAAATTGAAGTCCCACAGGATTATTTTTTTTTCCCCCCACCAAGAGGCAGGTCAGAGATTGCCTTAGTCAGAGACTTTAGAGTGGCCACTGCTACCTTAGGAGGATTTGTAAATACATCCTACCAACAGGGACTAGTTCCACCTAACAGTAGTTTAATAAATACTGACTCGCAGTCACAATTGGTTAGGGTAGGTATAGTGACCAGTGCTGCAGTTAAGGAGCACTTGACATAGCCTGCCCGGTGTCGCTGAGGGCTAAGGCACTGGACGCCTTACCGCGCGCCATGCCAATGACCCGGGTTCGGGAGCCAGCTTGGGTTGTCAGGTGTTGGCCGGGGAAGGAGAAAATCGTGCGTCTGGAGGACTGCTCTCCTCTCCTGGGGAAGGTGGGGATGCATATCCTAGCCAGGCTACTAGCAATTCCCAGTGGAAACTGAGGGCGCTGAAGCCAGGAATGCAGAGAACTGGGTGGAGGTGACAGCGGACATCCTGCAGGCAGGTACGGGAGCGTGCCCATCGCAAGATGACATCACTGCACGTCTGCACCTCCAGGGACATACAAAGCAGAAAGCCCCTCATGCGTGAACGCCATGATGCCCCCAATGGGCTACCGCTTCCGCCAGTCGAACAAAGCCCAGCAAAAGCCAGGGCGGGGGCTCAAACATGATGTTGATACTCCCCCACCAGTCAGGGGGGCAAGCTCCAGCCTCCCAGTCATGCAGCTGTGGCAGAGGCCAGTGGGGAGAGTGTTGCGAGCCAGTGTATAGGGCGGACAAGGGGATAAGGCGCCGTCCACGCCACAAGTGAGTTTAAAATAGAATTACAAAAAAAAAGGAGGACTTGACACACGATAACACCACTCACCTTTTTCCCACCTATCCTGCCTAACAGTCTTGAAACCGGAAGCTCCACCATCGTGGCTGTATATATGGTTTGAGCCAGGTTTCCACTATGGCAATTATGTCAGGAGAAATCAGGTTTACCCAGGCTTCCTATTCATGCATCTTGGGCCTGAGACTGTTTATATACATATGGTTTATTTTCAGTCCTCTGGTGGTAACCCAGTTTAACAGAGTGGGTAACACAATCCTAACATTTTCACAGGGTAGACCAGGATTTAATTCAACATCACCAGCCAGTAATAACTTTGCGCTCGCCAAGAGTTTGATAAGCGATCCAAAGGAAGGAAGAATGGCTCTACGTTTGTACACTAATATTATAGCAGTTCCCCCCTTTTTTGAGACCATGTAGTATAATTAGGGAGGAATTAAGGTTGTCCAGTGGGCAATACCAAACCCATTGAGTCCAGTAGCAGCCATATGGCGTCGGAACCATCCACTGCTGAACCTGACCCTAAATAGCCACCCGGACTCAACGTGTTAAGTGGTGGGAATACTGAGAGGCCATCACCTGATCATTTTGGAGATCCACGATGAATAGCATCCAGTCAAGAGCCCAAGACTACCATGATATAAATACAAGCAGGTAATACTCCTCGAAGCATCTTGTTTGATCAAGTCAAGAATAATGTCACAAATTAAGTAATAGCAAGTACGAGTCGCAGTTGAACATTAGCAAGTTTGATTCCCCCCACAAGTATGTCAGCCCTCAGCAGTTCTGGCAATTTGCAATTATTCATAGACCAACCATACTAACATACTAAAATGCCAGCAGAATAGGCCTAACGGTCTTTCGTGTCTGCTCGTTTGGTCAGCCCCCACCCTAGGTGCTGACCTTGCTGTCCCCCTCGGCTTCTCTGGCTTCTCCCTTCCCAGTTCCGGATATTCTTGCTGCATTGGATTTTGCTTCCTGAACCCTCCCTGCACTGTCCCACCCTCTTGAACCCCTCCACTGCCTCTGCCTCCACCAGCCCCTAGGTAGTACATTCCATGGCTCCACCACCCTCTCAGTGAAGTAGCACCTCCTCCTTTCTCCTGAATCTTCCCCCTCCAGCTTCCACCCATGCCTCTAGTGGCCCCTTCCTCCTTCCTTGAAGCACCCTGACTGTTCCTCCCTATTTACCCTCTTCATGTACCTGAAGACCTCTATCATGTCCCTCTCTTCCAATGTGTACATATTTAGCTCTTCAAGCCTCTCCTCATAGGTCCTGTCCCCAAGCCCCAAATCATTTTGGTTGCCCTCCTCTGGACCCTCTCCAGGAGAGTAAATTTCCCTCTTTAAGTGTGGCCTCCAAAACTGCACTGCAGTACTCCAGGTCGGGGCCTCACCAAGCAGTTATACAGAGGAGTATCACTTCCCTCCTTCTGGAGGTGATCCCTAGTGATGCATCCCAGCATCCTGTTGGCCTTGGCTGCTGCCCTCCTACAAGTCTCAGAGTTGTTCATCTTGACATCCACCACCACCCCAGGTCCCTCTCAGCCATTGAGACTTGTAGTATTCCCCAGGTGTATACTTGGCCTGGCTTTCTAGCCCCAGGTGGTACCTTGCATTTCCCTGCATTGAACCTCAGCTTCCACTTTCTAGGACCATCTTCCAGAGCTCCAGGTCCTCTGCAGGGCCACCCTCCCTCCTCCCCATCCACCACTTGCCCCAGTTTCGAGTCATCTGCAAAGAGACTCATCTCACTCCTGATTCCTGTCCTTATGTCAGATAATGAGGCGTTGAACAGAAGGGGCCCAAGGACTGATCCTGTGGGACCCCACTAATGACCCTCCTTGGGATGAGACTATCCCACTAACTACGACCCTCTGGGTCCGGTCCTGGAGCCAATTGCTCATCCATCTGATCATCTGGTTTCCCCCCCATTTCCTCCTAGCTTATCCAACAGGCCCACGTGAGGAACAGAGTCAAATGCCTTGCTGAAGTCTAGAAAGAGGACATCCACTGGTCTACCCAGGTCCAAGGCACTTGTCACCCAGTCATAGAACTCCACCAGGTTTGTCTGACACGATTTCCCTGGGATGAATCCATGCTGTCTATCGTCCAGGCACCCTAACTTATCCAGGTCCCCCCCTAGCCTCTCCTTGACAATGCCCTCCATCACCTTGCCCACCACCGATGTCAGGCTGACAGGCCTGTAGTTCCCTGCCACCTCCCTTGATCCCCCCTTGTGGATAGGCACTACATGCGCCACCTTCCAGTCTTGGGGCACCCACCCTGTCCTCAGAGAGATGGTGAAAAGCTCTGCCAGGGGTTTCGCAAGGACATCTGCAAGTTCCTTCAGCACTCTAGGATGTAATTTATCCGGCCCCGGTGCTTTCTCCGTCTTAAGGGAGCTGAGGGCTTCCCTCACTCTCTCTGCTGTGATTTCCACTTCTGGTACCTCTTCTCCCTGCTTAGCCCTCCCCCCACCTGCCAGTGATGCCCCCCAGACCTGCCGATCGGTAAGGGTCCCCCCCTCCTCATTATCTCTGTCTCCTCCCATGTATGATGCATTTATAATTTCAATACTAACAATAAATTCTGTTGCGATAGTGCAGAAGATATACTTAATATGGAACTATGCATAGTGCCGAAAACCCAGCCACAAACATATCTCAATCTAACTGATAATATGTGCATCCGAAATGTGTAGAGATCAAGCTCCCACTAAACAAGCTTTAACAGATTGAAACTAGAAAACTCTAACTGTGAGGTCTGGAAATGTTATTCTGCCCTGAGATCAGCACTAGCAACACTAAGTACCATATCTGTTTGGCATAGCCTGGATGTTCTAGCAGTATCATTTCTGCTGACTCTCTCACAAGGTTTACAAGCACTCTTTGTATAAGTTGCAATGGTGAGGAGGCATACAGGAACTTTCCAGTCCACTCCAGGGCTAGGGAATCCTCTCTGGGACTGTGCCCCGACTGGTGGCCTGAAACAAAACTTTGGGAGCTGACTATTCTCCCATGAAGCAAACAGGTCTATTTCCTTGGTACCCCATCTCCTGAAATGCTTGCTGGTGCTGGTTCAAGGTTCACTCATGATTTCCTAGCAGATTCTACTTAGGAGTTTGCCAATACGTTTTAAATCTTAAGGCCATTTTGATAATAAACCCTCTGACTCTGCTACCATGCCAGGCAACACTTGAGTAAATTTATACACATTACGCAAGGGGAATAGGGAAGATTCTCTCTGAGGGGATGTTATACAGGGCTTCAAGAAAAAAAAAAAATCTACATTTTGCCCACCCCCCAATGCGTCCGTTCAAATGTCTGAGCGGCTTTCCATTCAGCAGCTGGAGGATATATTTAGGATATCAACAGACATAAACCTGTTAACTGCACTAAACCCCAGTTCCAGTTCCAGTTCCAGGCACTTGAAGCATTAAGGAATAATCTTAACATTACCATAAAACCTGCAGTCAAGGAGCAGGAAACAGTGGTAATTGTGAACACCTTGAAATACAATGAGGAGGTCAGAAGACAGATGACCAATACAACTATCAACCACTGACCTCTAACCCCACAGGAACGTTCCAAAACAAAATACATGCTGTACTGTCAGCAGCTTTGCAAATGTAATGTCATTACAAAACAAGTGTTTGAATATCTCACTGTTAATTTTCCAATCAGGACAACTATATACAGTGACTTGCAAAAGTATTCAACCCCCTTGAAAGTTGTCAGATTTGTCTGGATTACAAATGATACATTGAGATTTTGTTCTGTGTAATATTTATTTAAAAAGACTGACCCTCAAAATAATTATTTTAAAGTGACATTGGTTTTATGTTAGAAAATATGTTTAAGAAAAATAAATAACTGAAATATGCTGTTTGCATAAGTATTCAACCCTGTGCTCTGGAAGCTCCAAGTTTACACAGATGAAAAATATTGTTCTAACGAGGACACAATTGGCTTACAATTGGCCTCTCACTCTGAAACATTAAAGTAGCTCACATTTTCTGGATAAAACCCCCCCTCTTCAGTTTAATGACCATTGGTCAGACTGTGAATCTGAAGGAAGGGTGTGAAAATGAAGACTAAAGAGCCTTCTAAGGAAGTTAGAGATAAAGTAATAGACATGCATAAATTAGGAAAGGGTACAAAATAATATCCAAGTGTTTGGATATCCCAGTGTGCACTGTTGGATCAATAGTGAGGAAGTGGAAGCTGCATCACACCACCCAGGCACTACCTAGACAAGGCGCCCTCAAAACTCCAGCTGTCCGAACAAGAAGGAGACTAGTGAGGGAAGCCACAGAGAGGCCAACAATCACTTTGAAGGAGCTACAGAGTTCAGTGGCTGAGAGTGGAGTGAAGGTGCACATGTCAACCATATCAAGAGCTCTGCATAATACTGGCCTGTATGGGAGGGTAGCGAAAGAAGCCATTACCAAAAGAACCATATCAAAGCACGCCTGGAGTTTGTCAGAAAGCATGAGAGTGACCCAGCTAAGATGTGGCATAAGGTTTTGTGGTCTGATGAGACCAAGATAGAGATTTTGGCCAAAATTCAAAGCACTATGTGTGGCGAAACCTAACACTGCCCATGCTCTCGAGAAACACCATCCCTACAGTGAAGTATGGTGGTGGCAGCATCATGCTGTGGGGATGCTTTTCATCAGCAGGGACTGGGCATCTTGTTAAAATTGAAGGAAGAATGGATGGAGCAAAATACAGGAGATACTGCAAGAAAACCTGCTTCAGTCTAAAAAAACTGAAGCTTGGGAGAAACTTCACCTTTCAGCAGGACAATGATCCCAAGCACAAGGCCAAAGCAACACAGGAGTGGTTAAACAACAAAAGGTGAATGTCCTACAGTGGCCAAGTCAAAGTCCAGATCTCAATCCCATCGAGAATCTGTGGCACTGTTTGAAAATGCGTCCACAAGGTCACCCAACCAACCTGAACAACCTGGAACAAATCTGCCAAGAAGAATTGGCAAGAATCACTCCCGAACAGTGTGCAAGGCTGGTAGATACTTACCCCCAAAGACTTAAAGCTGTTATTGCAGCAAAAGGTGGCTCTA
The DNA here is from genome assembly GCA_016271365.2 of Neoceratodus forsteri. NCBI lineage: Eukaryota > Metazoa > Chordata > Ceratodontiformes > Ceratodontidae > Neoceratodus > Neoceratodus forsteri. The sequence continues at coordinate 1,385,133,947 of CM028129.1, forward strand.
CCAAATACTAATGTGTAGGGGTTGAATACTTATGCAAGCAGCATTTTCCAGTTTTTAATTTACTTTAAAAGATGTGCTGACAGATAATTAATTTTGGCTTTGAGGATATACTGTTAGAGCATATGAGTTTGCAATAAAAATACTGACTGGAATAATATATGTAAGACTCTCATTTGTAATCCAGACAAATCTGACAACTTTCAAGGGGGTTGAATACTTTTGCAAGTCACTGTATATGTTGCCCAACATTCACAAGAACCTGGAGAAACAGCCAGGCCACCCCCAGTATCTGGGATTGGGAGCCTTAAGGAACCCTTATCCAAATGTAACCCCTAGGTGGCGCTATCCCAAGGGCTACTACCCCACCTGCTTGGCTAGTAGCAGGTTAAGGGGCCTGAGTTCTGAAATGGGTGCCTCCACCAGGAGGTCAGGGTTGGTAGTGGTCAAGCTAACCTGGGCACAGCCCTCCGGGACACGGTAACCATCCTCTTTCCCCTCTAGTGGCCTGAACACTGTACAATAATCATTTTCACAATACCCCTGGTACACCACACAAGAACCCACACTGTTTGCACTTACCACCAGGGCTGGTTCCTCTGGCTTGACCCTGAGGACCCTCTGTAAAACTAGGTTATGCACAGCAAATAGCAACAGTACAGTACTTTGAGCACAAACAGGAACCACAGTCAGATTACATACAGAAAAAGTTAGATCTGATTTATTCAGGGGACTTGAACAAGGGAGGGGCAACGTTAGGTTAATTAGCTTAAAGGTTATATCAATCAAGCAGTTATGCATGTGCTTTGAGTCCCCCACACAGTCACACCTCTGGGTACCCAGGTGTATAAGAGCTGGGCTACCAGGACTGATGTCCGGGGTTGGTCGGCGTCACAGCCGGTTGAGGCCCTATGATGGAAAACACAACATGCACAGTACACAATATTTGTAATCCGGAGCCAGAGGGCTCAGCTCGTAAGGGGAATGAAACAACAAAACAATCAGATGACACACTCACATTAAGCTGTTGTTGTAGGGGGCTACCCTGGTATTTACTCACGATACCCAAGACTGGACACAGGCTGGACGAAAATCGAGACTGCAGGTGGTTGATCTGGAATGTTAGGACAAGTAGGGCCCACACGAGTCGCAAAGGCATCGTTCCTATTCAGGCGTGGAGCAGGGGGCTGATCCCCAGGCAGGTCTCTCGTCAATGGCTTCTCTGTACAGTGGGTAGCTTGGCTGGGCCAGTCTGGCAAGGCCCAGACCGCATGGAGACAAATTCAGATGCAGTCCGTTTTGGGCTGGATACAGCTTCCAGCAAGCAGAACACAGTTCACACAGTGGGGGACTAAGTCACAACCCACTAGCAATTCATAGCACATTTACATGTACGGGAATTCTATTGTACCAGGCAAAGCGCTCCCCGGTTACAATCACAAAGTCTCTGCACAGTCTCTGCAAGTGGGGTACCTCAGGGATCAGTCCTGGGGCCAGTCCTATTCAACATCTTCATTAGTGACCTAGCAGATGGACTAGAGGGTAAGGCTTGTCTGTTTGCAGATGACACCAAGATCTGCAACAGAGTAGATGATCCAGATGGGGTGGGCAGAATGAGAAGAGATCTGGATAAACTAGCAGAATGGTCAGAAGAGTGGCAACTGGGATTTAATGCAAAGAAGTGCAAAATCATGCACATAGGGAAGAGAAACCCTGAAGCCACTTATAGGCTGGGAGGAGTTGCTAGCAGTCACAAAGGAAGAAAGAGACTTGGGCATCATCATCACTGATGACCTGAAATCATCCAAGCAGACCTCTAAAGCAGTAGGTAAGGCTAGGGGGTGTTAGGGGTGATTAGTAGGGGTATCACAAGTCGTAAGAGGGAGGTAATAATCCCTCTGTACAAGACATTGGTTAGGCTCCCATCTGGAGTACTGCGCAGTATTGAGGCCACACCTTCACAAGGACATTAACCAAATTGAGGCAGTCCAGAGAAGGGCAACCAAAATGGTGCAGGGACTGCATCAGAAGACATATGAGGACAGATTAACGGAGCTCAATATGTATACCCTTGAGCAAAGGAGGGAGAGGTGGATATGATCGAGACATTTAAACACCTTAAGGGCATAAACAAGGTGAAAGAGTCTAACATGTTTAAATATAAGAAAATAGCAGGACAAGAGGACACAGCATGAGATTAGAGGAGGCCGATTAAGGGGAATGTGAGAAATTCTTTTTCACAGAAAGGGTGGTAGATGCATGGAATGGCTTACCACAAGAAGTAGTGGCTATGAATACAGTGCAGGGCTTCAAACAGGCATGGATAGGCATAAGGGAGCAATACAAATGACTATGAATAGATAGGTCACTGACATAGCAAAGGCGATGGCACATTTATAAGGTAGAAAAGAAATGGGCAGACTGGATGGGCCTTGCGGTCCTTATCTGCCGTCAACTTCTATGTTTCTATGTTTCTATGTTTCACACACTGGGAGCTTAGGGGTAGCTGGAACTCCTGACAGGCCGATCGCATTCAGCAAAATCTTCGGTCTTCTTCGGGTTGAGCCTGGCCCACTTCAGTAGCTTACTTTAGTCACACAAACTTGGATTTAGTCCAAAATAATTCTCTTCTCTCCCTCTCAGGAGCAGCAGACAGACATACAGGCCAAACACTCAGCCTTTTCACAGTTCTCCCACGCAAATCCACTCAGGATTTCTGCTCAGAATTACTTCAGCTCCTTCTTCTTCTTGAGCTTCCAGCTCAGAACTAACTGAAAAACTGCAAGCAGCCCGGGACTACCCCAAGATCCAAAATATTTGGTTGGCTAATTTGGCTGTCAGTCAAAGCAAGAGCTCCCCCTACGGTTGCAAAAACGGTGCAAAAAGTTCAATCTACAGTTCCTACAGATTTTGAATTCAGACAGCTCCTGTAGTCCGGCTACATTTTAGGTCCCACCAGTACTGATTGGTCCAATTTCCAATCCAGAACCAAGATAGTGGAGACCATCAAAACAGTCCTTGCTACAAGGAAAGCAGGTTAGACAAACTACACTATCATTATCACTCTAAATGATTTTCAGTAAATGGTTACATCTTTCAACAGAGCTCCCTCTCAGATTACTTAAGCTGCTATCAGGCAGCTCCTAAAGGGGCACTACACAGAGGCTATACAGGCTCTGGTAATCACATTTGAACTGCTAAAACGCAGGACATCAGCCTGGCAGTGAGTATTTAGGCAAGCTCAAGGAAGACTTTATGGAACCCCCATCTGTAGGGGTTACACCTTCCTTGCCTGGGAAAACTTAGGTCTGTCAAGTCTGTACCATCATAACATTGAAAATGCAACATATACAAGATATTTATACCATTAGCATGCTATACAAGTACTGATTCATCAACTGGCATAACTTGTCACTTTACCATACATTTCAATGTATTCCACTATATCATTTCCATTCTGACAATAGATTATGCATATTTCACACAGGTAAATTGAACATTACTATACAGAATCATGTAATAACTTCTTGTTCTCCACACAGTGCAAGAGGGGGCCCTTCCCTATCAGCCAACTTGGCGCTGGATGGGGCAGAAGCACCACGGTGAGAGGGCAAAACAAGTAACCTGGAATGGGCCGACAAGCTCAATTTGGGCAGTGAGCTCTGAGAGACAAACACCTTTGTGGACTACATTGAGATGCAAATCTACTGGCCTCCCGGGGGAATCATAATTGAAGTGCACCACTGGCTTGACAGTTCGGCCAGTCTTTCTGGGATGAACAACCACAGTCTCTGTACTTTCAGCAATGGTCTTGGTGCTTTCATCACTTGTGAGGGGTGCCTCTGCATGAAGGGGAGTGTCAAAGCTGGGAGCATGTCAGCCCCTTGCTCTGTAGTCTCTGTTTCTACAACACTTGGCTCATTTTGAAGACACTCTGGCACTGAAGGGGGGTTGTCAGCACTCTCATAGTGTTCCTCAAGTTCTGGCATGTCACCATAAAGACTCATACCATCAGCCTCTCCTTCAGGCAAATCATACAGTTCCACGATGCACAAAGATTCAGCATCCTCAGACGTGATACTTTGCACTTCACCTCCAGGGAGTACTGGCTCCAATGATGATGCCGGGGCTTTAGGCAGTCCAGAAGGCCCAGCTTCATCCCTATAATTCAACATAGGATTTCCACGAAACAGTTGACTCAGTTCATATGAGGGGTAATAGGCATTATCATACTCACTGTCATCCAAGTTAGGCTGGCAGTCACTATCATGCTGTGCCTGCTGTGGGGGGAAGTCTTAAATCGGCAACCACGTGGGCAGGCTGGCTCTGTTTTTTTCTTGCAGCAGCATGAGTCACTGGTCCAGGGGAATCAATCTCGGTGGGTTCAGCCTCAATTATAACTTGACCAATAGGTAGCAAGTGGTTACGGTGCATGGTCTTGACAGCTTTGGAGTTATTCTCTGGACGCACTTTGTACACTGGCAAATCATCCAACGTTCCAACTATGACATGGGGAAGATGGTGCCATCGATCAACAATTATGTGTTTATCATGCAATCCTAAATTTCACAGCAACACACGGTCTCCAGGCCTAAGCTCTTCGGCCTTTACTTTTCTATCATGTCTCCCTTTGTTGGCCAGCTTTCTTTTGGTGGCCACTGACTGGGCCAGTTGATAGGCATGGTTCAACTGAGCTTTCAGTTTTTGTACATATTGCAGGTAAGCTTCGGCTCAGACCCAATCAGGAGAAACCCCAAAACAGACATCAACAGGCAGCCAGGCCTCTCTCCCGAACATGAGGCGGTAGGGAGAGAACCCGGTAGCATCATTCTTTGTGCAATTGTATGCGTGTACCAAGGTGCTAATCTGCTGGCTCCATTTCTGCATACCTTTTGGGTGGAGGGTGCCTAGCATGATGCAGTTAAAGCGTTCTGGTTGAGGATCCCCCTACGGGTGATAAGGGGTGGTTCTGGACTTTTGCACCCCCCATAGAGAGAGCATTTGATTGAGATTCGGCTAAAGTCCCGGCCCTGTTCAGAGTGAATTCACTGAGGGGCACCACAGTGGACGAAGAAATTTTCCACTAGCACCTTGGCCACAGTAGATGCTTTTTGATCTCTGGTGGGAAAAGCTTGTGCACACCATGTGAAATGGTCCGTAACTACTAACACATTGCCAATGTTTCACTGATCAGGCTCTAAACTCAAGAAGTCTATGAGACTAGTTCCATTGGGGTGCTGGTAGTAATGCTGACAAGTGGGCAGCCCTCTGAGGCAGGGCTTTCCTCTGCAGGCAGCGACTACAAGTCCTTACATGGTGCTCAACATCGGCCCCCATCTTGGGCCAGTAGAATCGAGATCATACTAGGTCAAGGGTCCGGTCGATACCGAGGTGGCCCATATGATTGTGGAGGGACCTCAGTACCAAATCTTTGAAGGCTGTGGGCAGGACCAACTGTTGCTTGTCTATTTGGCCACCTCGATCTACAGTCTCTCTGTACAACAAATAATTAAGCAGCTTCAACCTGGGGTCTTCTTTAAACAATAAAGCAGTTCACATATCAGAGGAATGCAACTTGGATACATCTTTTCCTGCACGAACGGCGTCAAGTGCTGGCTGAATCATAGGATCTCGGGATTGAGCCCACTGAATGCTGTCACTGTTAAACTGAGGTAGTGCACTAATATCTAGAGCAGAGAAGTGGCAATACGCAGCCGGTATGCAGGTGTCAGAGGGGTCCAAGCAATCTACTAAGCAGTCCACTGTGTCCGCAGACATCTGTTCATTTCTATCAAACTTCTGGCACAATGCTCAGATGTCAGGTGCAGACAGCCTGACCCAGTTGTTCTTGGAAATGGGCTTCCAGGATAGGGCGTCAGCATCAATATGATTCAGGCCTGGTCTGTATTTGACAGCATAATCATATGTTGACAATGCAGAAAGCAACCAGTGCCCCGTGACGTCTAACTTAGCTGAAGTCTGTACATAGGTCAACGGGTTATTGTCAGTCCTCACCAATATTTTTGCCCCACAGAGGTAATCATGAAACTGGTAGACAATGGCCCATTTCAACACAAGGAACTCCAACTTGTGCACAGGGTAGTTTCGCTCTGACGGAGTCAAGCTCCTACTGGTGAATGACACTGGTCTCAAACCATCCTCATGGTCTTGATACAGTACAGCTCCTAGACCCTGCAGACTGGCGTCAGTATGCAGCACATAGGGTTTGGTGGGATCAGCATAAGCGAGGATGGGGGCATGGATGAGCTGGTATATGACTTCGTGGAAAGCTTCAGGTGTCCAACAGGACCCGAAAAGTTCACCTGGGCGGAAATATGCTTTGTCTGGTTCTTTGACAGACCCTTTTTTGTATTTCTGTTTGGTAGGAGGGTAATCCTGGGTAAGATTCAAGAGTGGCCGAATCACTTTGGAATAGTCCTTTATGAAATCGGCGGTAGTAGCCACAGAATCCCAGGAAACGTTGTAGTTCTTTCAAATTGTGGGGCTGGGGCCAAGTAGTCAAGGCTTCAACTTTACTAGGATCAGTCTCTATCCCCTCTGTAGACACTATGCGCCCCACATACTCCAGAGAGGTTTGTAAAAACTAGCACTTGTCAATGGACAGCTTGAGGCTGAAATCTTCCAGTCAGTCTAGTACTTTGAACAGTCGACTCTCATGATCCCCTAGGGAGCTCCCAAACACAATAACATCGTCCAAGTACACCAGACATTCCAGCAAATTCATGTCTCCCACCGCTCGTTCCATCAGTCGCTGGAAGGTGGCTGGGGCGCCCGATATCCCCTGTGGCATTCTCAGGAATTCGTAGAACCCCAAAGGACAGATGAAGGCGGTCTTCTCACGGTCCTCCGGAGCCATCGGAATCTGGTAATATCCACTGCTAAGATCCAACACCGAGAACTATTTCCTCCCATTCAGACAATCCAGAACATCTTGTATACGGGGCATGGTGTATTGATCAGGGATGGTCCACCTGTTGAGGGTCCCATAATCCACACACATTCGTACTGTTCCAGTCTTCTTACGAACAACCATAATGGGAGAAGCATATGGGCTCCTGGATTCTTGTATCACACCAGCCGCGAGCATTTCCTGCAAGTGTCTTCTCACATCGTCTATGTCTGCAGGGGCTAGGTGTTCGAGACCTCTCTTGAAATGGTCGTTCATCGTGCAGGCGTATGTGATGCTCCGCACCCTGGACACATCCCACGTCCCATTCCTTCAACGAAAACACTTGATCTCTCTGGGCAAGTTTCTGACTAATTCTAGTCTTCCATGCAGCTGGCAACGGGGAGTCACCAAAATCAAACAAGTCGGAAGTCACTATCTGTCTTGCCAGGGTACTTGTTGTTGGACAACACTGCAGTGTCTGTGCAGTGTACCGTAGCTAGGGTGCATCCTCTGTTTACCCGGATCTCCCGATCTGACACATTATGAATCTGGACCATCACTTGTCGTGCACAGGCATGAGCAAGAGCTGGTAAGATATTGGGCTTAACCACCAGTCCTTCCGGCAATTTTCCATCACCTGGCGCATCCAACATCAGTAAATTTTGTTCTTGACATCTTTGCGGAGGTGGACCTCCTCTTGAATGGTACACCGGGCGTTAAGGGCCAGTATTATTGAATTAGGATCCTTCTTCCACACGGCCCCTACCGGTTCATCCTGGTCCACTCCTTGGGGTTCTGTTGCAAATCATAGGCCCTCTTGATCATAGCGGGAATTCTTAGGGCCCTCCCAGTCCGTCGCCCTTGTTTCTCACGACAGAGTTGTGCCAGTCTCCCAAACATATGGGCGTTGGTCCCAATTGACAGGGGAACCCCATCATACAGTCCAGTAGAGGGACACACTAAGGCCAGTGTCTCGACTTGCTCCTTTACACCAGTTACAGCTGCAGGAAATGACAACTAGAGGCAGACATATCCTAGGTAGGGATAAGACTTGTCGCTCAGCCCTGACATATGTAGGCCTTCCAGGGATTGTAAGGGCACAGCAGATAAGTGTTTGTCATACCAGTCCTTAAATACAATGGTCACTTGCAACCCACTGTCCAGCACAGCCCGAGAAGGAATACCATTCACTGCCACGGTAGTCTCCACTGAAGGGCCCACTATTTTGGACCAGTCTGGAGGGACAGCAGCAGGGGCCTGGAGAGATGATTTAGCCACACAGGGATATGAATTACTATTTCTTGAACCCTCACTGCAGTCATTTTGGGCACTCCTCAACCGCTGATTCGTTCTCCGAAGCTCGCCTTGAAGCCAATATACAACTTTAACTAGGTCTTTTGTAGACCGGCATTCTCTCTTCATGTGTCCATCCTTCCCACAATTATGGCAAAATATGTTTTCTGGGATTTGGGGTGACTGAGCCATCACACTGGGAGCTGGGGCAGTGGTTCTACCAACTGAAAACATTGGTGCCATCTCTGTCTGCTGTGTGGTGAGCATTTGGAGACATCTCGTCAATTCTCTTACTTCCATAGTCAAGACATCGAGTTTCGAGCTGCTGTCAGCAGGAGATGCCTGGGTGGACACCCCAACCTCCATAGCAGATGCAGTTGGATAAGGGTCAGTGCCTGTACTTGCAGGAGCAGCCTTCATAAAGAAACTGTTTTTTGTTTTCCTGAACTCCCTCAGCAGTTCATCCCATGGTGGCACACCCTCACTGGTCCCCACTTCGGAAGGGCCTTCCGATGCCGTGATCACGCGGCCTGCGCTTACCCTAGAATTACAATGACCCTCTTCATCTTCAACCTCCCGGATTTCTTTTATCAAGTCACAACAGTTCGGTGGGTTTCCCCTTCTATCTGGGAGCCTTAATTGAAGAAGCTGCAATTTAGAATGCTTTGCATGTTGCAGTATGTACCCCAACCTCACATGGTTTAAATCACTGGTGGCTATCCCACCTTTTTTTTTTTTTTTTAAGACTTCTGCAGCGCTCTTTCCAGACAAGTAACATATGCAGACAAACTTTCCCCTGGCCATTGTTTTGTACCTTCAAATTTCCACATCCAGTTCTCCCCGACTCAATGCTCTCAAAATTGCCTTCGACTGCAGATAGGTACTTCTGGGCAGATGCATCAGGGTTTGTGGACCTCAGAAATTTAATGGCCTCTAGGGCGGGACCCCTCAAATTTTCTATGATCCTTTCCATTTCTCAGCCTCCGTACACTGGCATTCAGGTACCAAAGGGGCAACACAATCTATCCAGGTCTCCCAATCATCCTCCCCGGGTGGGGTGCTGGAGAAGATTCTCAACCTTCGGTAAGAGTCGTGACTAATGGCAGGTACAGACACAGGAGCCAGCACTGGCAATAACGGGTGCTGGAGCGGGAAGGGGTGTTGGGGAGGAACACCCCCAGGTGGCAGGAATAGTTTCTTTAAGTCCTCCACAGTTTTCCCTTCCTCCAGCAACAACTTAGCACATTTCTCCTCAAAAGTCTCAGATAGTTGGGGGGGGGGGGCATTCTCCCTGGGGTCTTTACTATCTTTAGTTATCACTCTTCAGGCAGTGAGGGCTCCTTCGGGGGTGATAATCCATGGCACTTTGGAACTGTGTACTGGGTCCTTACACTCTACTAACACCATGAAACTTTGGGCAAGCAGATTAGCCTGTCGACCCACCACCACAGGGTTTTGTAAACATTCAACCTTGGAAAGTACTCCCTCTACAGTGTCCTTTTTGGTACCCAGGGGAATATCCAGGATAAGAATAGCATTTTGGGGGTCAATCTCCTGCCCAGTACACCACCCCACCAACTGGTGTACAGCCACTTCTGTTGGGGTAGCCATTTATTTTTAGCAGCATTCGCAAATTTGGCCACTAGAAGACACAAATCCTCTGTGAAACCTCCAAACAAACCCTAGGGGCATGCCCAAGGGCTACTACCCCTGCCTGCTTGGCTAGTAGCAAATTAAGGGGCCTGAGTTCTAAAACGGGTGCCTCCACCAGGAGGTCAGGGTTGGTAGTGGTCAAGCTAACCTGGGGACAGCCCTCCAGGACACTGTAACCCCCCCCCCCTTCCCCTCTAGTGGCCTGAACACTGTACAATAATCACTTTCACAATACCCCTGGTACACCACACAAGTACCCACACTGTTTGCACTTACCACCAGGGCTGATTCCTCTGGCTCGACCCTGGGGACCCTCTGTAAAACAAGGTTATGCACAGCAAATAGCAACAGTACAGTACTTTGAGCACAAACAGGAACCACAGCCAGATTACATGCAGAAAAAGTTAGATCTGATTTATTCAGGGGATTTGAACAAGAGAGGGGCAACATTAAGTTAATTAGCTTAAAGGTTATATCAATCAAACAGTTATGCATGTGCTTTGAGTCCCCCACACAGTCACACCTCTGGGTACCCAGGTGGAGAAGAGATGGGATAGCCAGGACTGATGCCCAGGGCTGGCCGGCATCGCAGCTGGTTGGGGCCCTGTGATGGAAAACACAACAAGCACAGTACACAATATTTGTAATCCGGAGCCAGAGGGCTCAGTTCATAAAGGAAATGAAGCAACAAGACAATCAGATGACACACTCAGATTAAGCTGTTGTTGTAGGGAGCTACCCTGGTATTTACTCAGGATACCCAAGACTGGACACAGACTGGATGAAAATCGAGACTGCAGGTGGTTGATCTGGAATGCCAGGAGAAGCAGGGCACACAGGAGTCGCAGAGGCGTCGTTCCTGTTCAAGCATGGAGCAGGGGATTGATCCCCAGGCAGGTCTCTCGTCGATGGTTTCTCTGTGCAGTGGGTAGTTTAGCTGGGCCAGTCTGGCAAGGCCCAGACCACACGGAGACAAATTCAGATGCAGTCCGTTTTGGACTGGATACAGTTTCCAGCAAGCAGAACATAGTTCACACAGTGGGGGACTAACTCACAACCCACTAGCAGCTCATAGTACATTTACATGTACGGGAATTCTACTGTACCAGGCAAAGTGTTCTCCGGTCACAATCGCAAAGTCTCTGCACACACTGGGAGCTTAGGGGTAGCTGGAACTCCTGACAGGCCAATCGCATTCAGCAAAATCTTCGGTATTCTTCGGGTTGAGTCTGGCCCACTTCAGTAGCTTACTTTAGTCACACAAACTTGGATTTAGTCCAAAATAATTCTCTTCTCTCCCTCTCAGGAGCAGCAGGCAGACATACAGGCCAAACACTCAGCCTTTTCCCAGTTCTCCCATGCGAATCCACTCAGGATTTCTGCTCAGAATTACTTCAGCTCCTTCTTCTTGAGCTTCCAGCTCAGACCTAACTGAAAAACTACAAGCAGCCCCCCAAGATCCAAAAGATTTGGTTGGCTAATTTGGCTGTCAGTCAAAGCAAGAGCTCCCCCTTCAGAAAAGGCACAAAAAGTTCAAACTACAGTTCCTACAGATTTTGAGTTCAGACAGCTGCTGTAGTCCGGCTACATTTTAGGTCCCACCAGTACTGATTTGTCCAATTTGCAGTCCAGGATCAAGATAGTGGAGACAAACAAAACAGTCCTTTCTACAAGGAAAGCAGGTTAGACAAACTACACTATCATTATCACTCTAAATGATTTTCAGTAAACAGTTACATCTTTCAGGCAGTATAGTGGAGTGGTTTAAGGCTCTGAGCTGCAAATCTGGTGACATCCAGCAGACAAGACCTGGGTTTGAATCCCACAGCTTACACTTACATACTGTGTGACCCTGAGCAAGTCACTTAACTTCCCTGTGCTCCCAGGATGCTCCTGTAAAAAAACTTTCAGCTTAGTGTGCTACTCCCGGTTAAACAACTAAAAAAAATAAAAAAAAATCTTTCAACAGAGCTCCCTCTCAGATTACTTAAGCTGCAATCAGGCAGCTCTTAAAGAGGCAGTACACAGAGGCTATACAGGCTCTGGTAATCACATTTAAACTGCTAAAACGCAGGACACCAGCCTGGCAGTGAGTATTTAGGCAAGCTCAAGGAAGACTTTTTGGGAACCCCCATTTGTACAGGAGAGGTTACACAAATTTGTAAATTCCCATATTCAAGGGGTATAGTGGAAGGGTTACCATTGTTTATCAGGGATACAACTGAGATTCTCCAGGCTCTGTGTGAAGCGATTATAGAGCACTGATCTCGGTTAGTATACAAGGACTCCACGTCCATGGTCACCAACATTCCCCATGAGGGAGGACACCACGCCCTGACAATGGCACTGAGGGAATGTGATCTATACTCTGAACCACTATGTAATTTCATTTTTCAGTAACTAAGTTGGTTTTAACATGCAATGTTTTTTCATTTCCAGGAGAATACCTTCTGCAGGTAAGGGGTACTGCTATGGGGAATGCCTTGGCCCTGAATTTTGCCATTATTCATCTTGGCATTTGTGGGAGAGATGCACTATACATGACCCTATGACAAACCCTTTTCACAAACATATCATGTATCACAGATAAAAAGATTGTTTTTTTTTTTTATTTGGGATGGCACAGAGGCTGAGCTGAATTTAAAAGTTACTTGGAATCCACCAATGAGGTTCTCGCTAAAATGCAGTACAACTGACACTGAATACTTAAGATCTCAGAATCTGCAAGGGTAGTGGTAGGGACTCAATTAGAAAGCCCACTGATTGAAATTCCCTCCTCCTTAGAAGAAGTTATCACCCTAGACAAATGGTTAATAACATGCCGCTGTCACAGTTTCATAGAGTGAAACACAACTGCAGTGAGACACAGGATTACGCTGTCAGAGTAAGGGTGCTAGAAATCAAGTTTAAAAATAAGAGTTACTCTACTGAAGTTATTAGGGTGCAAAACAAAAGGCAGCCAGCATATCCAGACAATGTTTACTGCAGGGACAGCAAGATGAGTTAAGGAACCAGCATGACAGACTGAACTCTGTCAGCACATGTAGCATTCAGTCAGGAAAAGTAACAGATCATCAAAAAACTGGCATGTCTTACAGTCAGACTCAGTATTACATAAATACACTGGTGAGACCCATAGAGCAGTTTATAGAAGTGGCTACAACAGCAGACATACATTTGTGAGGAGTCTCCAACCACTGCAGACGGAACAAATGTGGCTACCACCCCCCTACTCCCAAGCACACACAAATGTGGGAAATCGTGTGTACTGTGGTGTGATTCAAGAAACTAACATTTGGGGTCCCTGAGGATGGGAAAACCTATCAGATCAGAAATTTTATAAACTACTCTAACACTGGAGACAGTTATATACGTGTGTGTGTGTGTGTGTGTGTGTGTGTGTGTGTGTGTGTGTGTGTGTAGTGTCGTTGATAGTAGGTGAACAATCAGGAAATTTAAGGTTCAACTGGGCAAGAACATGGAGGACAGTAGAGATGCAACCCTGAAAATGCTCTATATGAAAACATAAGGTGGAGAGTGGGTTACCAACTCGTTTTCATTCTACTGCATTGAGAGAGTCCATCTTGGTCCAAGAGGGGGTAACCTTGACAACCTGTTACTACATAGTGAGTCCTTCTGGACTTACAAATTGAAAGCTGGAAGTTTCCAGGTTAGAACGATAGAGTGGAACCTGCATAATTCCTGATTAAATAACCGTGTTTTAGAATCAGGACGTGTACAGAAACTCTGTTGATTGTATCGGTCTCTCTCCCTTCTCCTTTGCAGCAAATGCCATGGAGAGCATTACAAAAAATAAATAAACATACACTACTGTAGACATTTAGACAACTGCATGTGAATCTGACCCCTGGCGGGAATCCAGTAAACAGCTACCTCAGGATCATACCTCTTAACTGTCACACATTACGAGGTACATCACTCATTTTACCTCTCAGAAATGCTTTGTCCCACAGGAGAAAGGTGATATTCCACATTTCTTACTGAGACTTTAAAATAGATAGGAAATGTTTTTCTGTTGTAATTAGCTGTTAAACAAGCTATAAAGAATAAACAGTGACATGTACTCGTGTGTGTGTGTGTGTGTGTGTGTGTTTTTTTATATTTTAAATGTTTGGAGTTCACATTTATGTATGTACTCCTTATGTTGAGGATCACTGGCTTGCCACTGCGTAATTCTGTATCGGGAGTCGGTGCATGGCAAGCTTTGAAAATGCCCACGTTACAGACTCACAATAGAACATTCAGTTAACTTGCAGCTTTCACTTCACACTGTACTCCTGAACTGCTTCAACATGAAAGACTGCTGCTATTCTGGCACTTGTTAAAAAGACACCAATCAAAAGAACCGTCTCTGAGCAAGGGGCTTAATAAATTACGTAACAATTTTCTTAAGATAAAAAGCCCACTTAAACATATATGTTTCACCAAGGCACTGTATAACAATTAACTGAGTCCAAGAACTAGTGTCCGGTGACTTGACCAGTGTTGCCCCGTGAGGCTCATCGCAAGCAACGCCTTGACCGCTTACCCCGGGGTCAACATCAACTAGGGTCTTCCGTGGTCAAGCCAGACCACGGCCTTAACATGTAGATTGGAAACATGATCTCCTGTGAAGATCACCCCCGAGGTGACCAAGTTGGGGACACCAACTGGGCCATGTTCTCCAGGGTCTGTGAGGTCCACTCTTCTTCGAGCTCCCCAACAACTATTCAGCAGACTCAAGAAAAATCTCACTCACCTGCTCGACCGGAGCGGAGGTTGACAAGTTAGAACGGGTGCATCAAGGAGCTTTCAACCGAAGCCAGTTCGACCAGGGTCAAGCAGTCAGGAGAGTGGCAAGAATGCCCTCTTCCAATCCCACAACCTTCGACAGCAGTGCTTATGCCTTTTGCTGTGCTGAGATGGGCTCTCCCAAAAGGTTTGGAGGGCCAAGCACATTTCTTGGAAATCACCCAAGAAGGGCCCTCAGACGCTGGCCCCAGCTGTGAACAGCACAGAAACCAAGGAGCAATATAACTGCAGCCGACGCCATTTCCTCTTCCATGACTGCTAGCTGTACAGAAGACCACGCAGCAGCCAGAACCTTTTTTGTGTTCCTTTGGATTTCCATTTGGTCGACCAAGGGCAAGACAAGCCTTCCAGTCCTCAATGAATGAGGGTAGCATGGTCTGGCAAAGGCTGTAACCCACCATGCTGTGCTATTTACCAAGGCAGTAGAGACATGAATCGTGCCGGTCCATGACAGACATCTTCTACTGGCCCCAGGTGCAAAATTTAAACCAGAGTTTCCATTCTTCCATCATCGATAGCAGTCCTGAAGTTGGAGCCAGAAGACATGAAGTTTTTGAAGGCAGACTGAAAAATTTAAAGAAAGTTGCCAAAAGTGCATGAACACTCGAAATCCTTAAATCATCACAAAGCTGCAAAGGATCCCTGTAACTTCCAGTGGAAAGAACGATCCAGAGTGTGATAATCCAGTACCTTAGGTGCCCCAGGGTAGGTACGTTTGCCTCAGGACACCTACTGCTATTTAGTGCCTGCCCCATGGGGCACCCAAGGTATCTGTGCAGCCTACTGCTGTTTAGTGCCTGCCCCATAGGGTGTCTAGGGTATCTGTGCAGTGAGTCTCATTTAGTCCAGTATGTTCCCCCACTTTTTTTTTTATGACGCTAACATCACTGTCTGGTGGGAGGCTGCTGGAGGAGCGCCGACAGCCACGAACACGAGATGTACTGTAGCATGGTCAACTGACAGGCAGGCTCAGAGGCAGACTAGATGAGCAGGCTGATAGTCCTCTTCTTTGGACAGCTTTATCAGCCAATGAAGCTGCACGGGACAGAGTTCGTCGAGGCTGGAGTCGGGTTACAGCGACCAGACGCTAATTCGGAGTGTCCTCTATTAGTTAATTTGTCCTCTTCTTACAATGTGACCCATGGTCGCTGCAGAGCAGGCCTCTCTAGCCTGTTCAGTTGGTGAAACAGGTTGTGCAGTGAGTAGCACGCTTACACAGTGGAGAGGAAACGTTCCAGAACACACTGCAGTCAACAATCACAATCAGACTATTAAGTCCTTATTTATTTAGGAGAAAAAAAAAAGGAAAGCTCTTAAGAGTTCTAAGTTGACTGTTCTTAGGCTCAACCACTCGGCAGGACAGTGAGGGTCTCTCACTCGAGGCAGCAAGTTAGAAAGTAGAATAAAAGCTAACAGGCTTTCACTTTAAGCACAAAGAAAGAGCACTACTACATTCAAAGCTCTTAAGAGCTAATTTCAACAAGTTTAAAAAAAAACAGATAGGAGGATTGTGAGGGTGGAATTCAAGAGAGAGCACTAGAATGAAAGCTCTTAAAAGCAAGTTTCTGACTTAAAGACTGCTGTTGTCTCTCTGTATACTAAGAATAATAAGTACAGACAGGCAATGAAAGGAAAATAATTTGAGGGCTGGAAGGCTAAAGAAGTTTTCCTAAAGGTTTGAGATGGGCATTAAACTTAAGGGCTGGAGTCAAATAATCAGATGCAGATCATACACAGCTTCAATAAACTGTCACAAAAAGAATCTTTGTGCGCAAGCACTGTGGCAATGGTTACCCCAAAGGGCATTTGCCGGGAAGCCAAGTTTCAAAGAAATACAAAATCACACATGCCCCCACAATGCAAAGCATCATGGGCTACATATGCAAATCACCACAGAATATTATGCTGGTTCTACTTTAAGCAGAAATGCATGGTGCCGAAAGGCCTCTCACACAGTTTACAAAGGGTGCCAACAGAAGACAGACACGTGTTTCATCTTACCAGGATTCATCAGTATGCCTCGTCTGTTTGACACCCCAGTGCAATGAACCAGCTACCCTAAGATGGTCTATCTGGGTTTTGTTGTGGTAAACCCAATTCAAACAAAAAACAAGTGCCAATGGCTCCCTTCCTCACATAAATAAACTGTGTTTATTAACAAATTATTATAACATAGGTATAGTAGGATCACTAAGACAATTGGTTGTCTCCTGCCACCTGACCATGCATTAATGTACTATATACTCACAGTTGATGAGAGTCGGTAACATTACAGATCAGTAGGCATACCCAGTCTTGTTATTTTCTGGAGCAGCAGAAACATAAACAGCAGCCATTTCTCTTGTGGCACGTTAGCCAGTGCCAGAGTGCAGCCCTCCGACCCACCCCTGGAATCTCACAGAACCGAGTGGATAGTCAATCTGCAAAGGAACCACTCTGTTGTGGCACCTTCTATGGCTGTGTGTTGTGACCAAGCAATATCGACACCTCTCGGACCTGCATTGTGTCACCCACCCACTGACCCAGTAGATCTTGGACAACCGGGAGGGCAGTGATTGAAATGAAAAACTGCACAATTGTCCGTGTGTGTGCGGCTGTCTCTGCTCCACAGCAAGCCGCAGCCAGTGTGGGCAGTGGGCAAGCGCACACAGCGGTGCTATCAGTGGTACTGCTCAATGTGGTGGGCATCCCCTCCCGTTAGGATACTGTGCTGTAAGCAGCTGTGATGCCCACTTACCTGCATAGTACTGCATACTGTGGCATTTCCCCAGCGTCTCCCTTGCACCTCCTATGCAGGTACTGTGCATTAACAGGTTTCAGGCCAGCTTACTGACATGATACGACCAGCGGTATCAGTGCCCCCCCCCCGTACATTGCACCCCGCTGTCAGGCATTGACAGTATATGTGGTCCCAGCTTCCTTCCTGATAATTACTATGAAGATGCACCCAACTGTGAATAGTCATTGTGTGCATCTGAGATGCCCAACTTCCAAGTGATGAGCCCCAGCAGCAGGCAGTGTTGCAGATAGAGTGCCGCCATTCTCACACGCAGCGGGGGCTCCCGTAGTACTGCAAAGGAAAAATTAACCTCGGCTCAGACGAAAATGTTGCTAGCAATCTTGAGAGTCACTGACACAATGAAAGCAGTGAATGCTTCTCGAAAGGGGGTTTCCACCGGGAGCAGCGCAATTCACCCCTTTATACTACAGTAGTCTCCCCTTCCCTGCAGCTCTGCTTTCAGCACTATATTCACAGCCTCCTCTGGGGCCCAGGGCCAACACATGTAAAGCAGCTCCTGCATGTCCCCGTCTCCTCTGCCTGTATGTCAGTGTCTCTCTGTCTACTGACCTGCTGTAAAAGTCAGGATAGAACAGTTTTGCTCCTATTGAGTTGCCGTGCATTAGTGCTGACAGCTCCCTCCCTCACATAGAATCTCATGTGGGGAGGGAGTGAGAGGTAAGGTTTTTTTGGGGGGGTCTGAAGACAATGTGGTAGGCAATGTAGCACCCAGTATTATACATAATTAATGTCACAAATCCTCTGAATAATGTATCTGTCATATTTCTGTGTGCTTAACACCAATGCAGGATGCCTTATTTGTTAGGGACTATTTTTCATGGTGGCAGGATACATGACCTTTCTTGCTGTTTAAAACACCAAAAAAAAAAAACATACCATTCTGGATATTTTTTTTGTTCTTTAAATATACCCCATGTTATGAGCGCAATAATCCACTCCAGGGTGTGCGGTTACTGGGGATTAATGAACACACCAGGTGCACCGTGAAGCTTCTCATGCACAGGAACGCACTTGGGGTCATACAGACGACGTCCCAAGTCCACGTCTACCGAGGTGCAAAATGGAGAAGAAAAAAAGTGATCGGAGGCAGTGCAGGATGCCAGACTGACCCCTCATCAGCTACAGGGTCCTCTCACAGAACCAGAACCGTTGACCCTGCCACGAGGGTAAACTGTGGAGAAAGTACAGGGATTGGAAGGTACGTCCCGGGGACACTGGGAGACAGAGCTTTGGGGAGGGGTCGAGTCAGACAGAAAGCCTGCACTGGTCAGGAGAAGGAAATCAATGACAAAGAAGATGTGACTCCACTGCATCATTTACATCTCTGCCATCAGCTACTCTTACACTTCCAGAATCTATAAATACTACTAAGAACCTATTGTACTCCAATTTATTCTTACACATACTGACTGCACTTCCATGCCTAAAACCTGTAATGTAACCAATAACTGTACATTGTTGTTACTTGTTATGATCTCTTTGTGTATGTACTTTACTGCCTGTATACCAGACACTGAATCCTTTGAAAAAAGGCCCCTGCCTAAAGGATTTTATGCAACATTAAAAAATAGACTGACTGAAATCACACAAATAATCATACGTTTTTTGTGTTTTTTGGTCAATCTAGCTATTTGGACCCTGAGCCACCACCTGCTACTACTACTATCGAATCATACGCCAGACAACACCAGACCCATCAGTCACTACTCCCCACTGATGAGACTAGTGGGGATCCACATGGAAGGGGGACCCAAGAGTGCTGACGTCCGTCATTTAGACGGCTCGTGCTACAAAGGATTTTTTACTCCATTTTTCTTCCTCATCCCAGTCCCTTCCTTACCTATGACCCCTAAAAGCATCGTCCAATGCAGGAGGCACCCATCACAAGAGGGCTGAGCTCCCCGAGTCCACTTCAAGATTGGCTACACCAGCAGTTGTCAACGTCACCCTCCCCCACACTGGCTCATGCTGCTCTCGGCAGCCTTTGCCACACCCAAACACAGGTCACCAGTTCAGCTGCACAGCACAGCACCATTGGACCATCAAGCAGCCTCTAATGGCCATTCAACCGGAAACTTCTACTAACATGTCTTGACACTACAGGAACTGCCACTCCTGCTCACTATGATTCCTCCAATGATGTTTACTGTATAAACTTTAGCTCATTACCTTATTTTTGTTCTTGTTGTTTAACCAGGAGTAGCACACTAAAATGAAAGCTTTTTTACAGTCGCGACCTGGGAGCACAGAATAGTTAAGTGACTTGCTCAGGGTCACACAGTATGCAAGTGGAAGCTGTGGGATTCAAACCCAGGTCTGGTCTGCTGGATGTCACCAGATCTGCAGCTCAAAGCCTTAAACCACTGTGCTATACTGCCTCCCTTAGGGGACCATATGTCCATATATCTGTATCCATGCAATTGTATTTAAATGGCACTACCTCCTGTTGAATCTACTGATATGTTCTGGTGCAAGTATCTTGTCACATGCGATGGTTATATATGTTATTATGTTGTTATTATTACTACATAATTGTTATGTACGTTCACTCACCTGTGATGTCTTAACCCTGTTGGCAACTGTTTTGCCCCAGGTCCATCTTGTAAATGAGTTTGTCTCAATGATGTTCCACCTGGCAAAATAAAGATTTTGATTGATTGATTGACTGATTGAACATGTCAGGAAAAAAACTGAGCTACAGGGCTAGAAATAATTTTTTTGCAGATGGCTGTCCAAGGGACAAGTGGAAAGAAAGTTTTACCTGTTCCAAATAATTTGTACTTATCCAGCCAATTTTGAGGAAAATCTGGAAAACGACAGCTAGGATCTGTTTTAAATCTCATCCCTACTCAGGCTTGGACAGTCACATTCAGCTTGCTGAGTAAAATGTTTTTAAAATTCTCGATGTGGATGTTGCTGCAGTGCAATACTGTCAGTAATAGCAGTAATATATTCCTACCACTCTTCTTTTTTAAAGCAAATACAGCAAAAAATAAATGGGTTTCTAACTGTGCATGTTCCCAACACTGCCCCACAATGCTCCTCCCCTCCATTAATGGGATGCTGCTCTGCTGCACTGAAGTACTACCAGCAGTAGTAATTCTGTAATTAGTTTCCATCTCCCTTCATTTTTTTTAATAAAATACAGCCCCAAAAAGGGCTTCTAATGGTATTTGCCCCACCAGTGCTACAAACCACAACACACCCTTCCTCTCTCTCTCTTTCCTATCACGAATGGCTTGCTCCACTACCTGCCTGCTTGTCTGCCTCTCTCCTCCTTCGCTCCTACAGGGACACACTGCCTGCCTTGCCGACACCATTTTCTACTCCTTATGCTTAGTCTGTGGTGGAGTGGTTGTAGATGGACTTTTTTTTCCCTTTTTTTTTTTAAATTTTTCCACCACAGATCTAACGAGGACTGTTCTTTAAATAAAGAGCTCACTTCGCACTACGTTCTTTCTGATGGTCAGAGGGAACCAAGGATGTCAACTGCACATCTACAATGATGAAAAGTGCATGCACAGTTACAAGTCCTTGCAACTGTCGAGGCATAGTCCCCCTACAAGTCTGCTGCCCCAACTGTCGCTGTACTTTAACAGGTTGGAATCGAGCTGACCGATGACACCAAAGGAACTTCTCAACATCAGCACATCCATCTGTCCCTCCCTACCCAATCTTGCTCTTGTCTCCATGGCAGTCTACTGCTGGTACCTACAGCCCACCAAAAAAAAAGTGCAACTACCACCTGTCCAAGGGACAGGTAAAGGTACTTACGAATCAACTGTCCCATTTCAAAAATCTGCTGCCTATTTCAAGCCCAACTCAGCTAACTATATAAACAACTCTCTGAACAGGTGAGACTTGAAGGAAAGGATGAAAGACTCCTGGAAACTGAATTTCCAAGGTAAGAAACTGCCCATTCCCATCCTTCCATCCAACAAGCTGTAATACTAAGGGAGTCAGCAAACAGTCCATAAAAAAGCAAACTCTGACCATGATACAAGTCTTAGTACTGAGACTTTTTAAGCATACCATGCTAAATGGAGTATACAAGACAAAAATTATTTATTATAGTAATCTTGTTTCTTTCAAGGGATCCCTCAATATTCTTGACTATAGCAGATAGCCAGCTAGGTTCGGCTGACCCCGGAGGAGTTTATATAAATGATTAAAACTATACTACCAATCAGATTGTAGTAAGACATTACTGCTAGTAGGTTGTGCTGTTTGCTAGTCAGATTCTTTTTTTTTTTTTTGGCGCCGCCTGTCCCATATTATCAGCCCTACCTCCCGGACCCACTGCCCCCTGTAACCAATCCTCGATCTGCCTGGCTTACCTCCAGGGCAAGGCCACTTCACCCACTCTCTATGGAGATAGGTCCGATTACCACCCCATCACTGCGACCGGCAGGGCTCCCTCGGCTCCCCCCCCCAGGGTGGGGCCAGGGGGGTGAGCCATCCCGCAGAACACAGTCTTGGTTGGAGTTGGGCACTGTGGGGGGCCGCAGTACCAGGAGGAGGCATCATCCCTAGGACAGGCAGCATTTTTTGTGGATGCTAATCCCCTCAGGAGGCGGGACGAACCAGACATTCATCCCGCCTCCTCACGTATCAGGCGCTGGGTGCATCAGATCCCCCAGCCTCTGCCAGGGCTTCACACTTTTGCACCGGACACCATCATACACACCTCCCTTCCCCCAGAGGAGGAGAGCAGTTCATGGATGCTCCACCCCGCCCCCGGCCAGCCCTCTGACAGCCTGAGTCCGGATTCGAACCCAGGTCACCGGCAGAAATCCTACCCCTGTGCCAACAGGCCGGCCCCCAGTCAGATTCTTTTTGAAGATGAAAGGGGCCAAAGGCCCCACTCTAAACCCTATGCCTAAGGAAAGGAGAATAATCTTTGAAGAAAAAAGAACACAGAAAAACACCAAACCGTCCAAGGCAAACAATAAAACACGGCATGAACTGTGAAGCCTTGTACCAAAATGCTGCTCTACGAGAAAACATTTGGTCAGAGTAAAGGACTGTAGAACCTCAAACAGAGGGATACTGTGAGGGGAGGATGGGCGGGAAGGAGGGCAAGAATACTGAGGGATCCCTTGGAAGAAACAAGATTACTATGGTATTTTATTCTTCTCAACCCAGGAAACCCTCAATATTCTTGACTATAGCAGATTACAAAGCAGTGCAGTTGGGGTCGGCCCGATGGCGTGGAGGGTTGAGGCGCTGGACACCACACCTCACGTTATGCCGGCAACCCGAGTTCAGGAACGCACCCAGGTTGTGAGCGTAGGTTGGCCATGGAGGGAGAAGACTGAGCATCCGTTAGACTGCTCTCCTCTCCCTGGAGAGGGCCAGAGAAACACATCGCTCTGTGGGGGCCCATGTCAGGGGCATTGCAGGTGTGGTGTCAGCAGGAGAAAGCATGGTGGACGTCAGCACATAGTGTCTGGATGTCAATGCATGTCCGTGCTTCAGGGGAAAAAAATCAGAGGAAAATGTTGGTCGGTCGTGGCGGCTTGATGGCCGTGCCTCTCTCCACCCAGGGGATTTATCTAGAATCGTGCTCCGTTATTAGATCCGGGCAGAGCTGGTGGGGTCCCCTCTGCAGGTACTGTGTGTGTTAGCCGGATGTGAGTCAGCCGGTGAGTTGAATGGACAGAGAGGATGGCGGCCAGATGACATGCAGACTGAGCTGCGGGAGGTATAAATAATATAGTGATAAAAAAACAAAAAAAAAAAGCAGTGCAGTTGGGAGAAGGGAAAATAACCTACTTCGGAAACCAGTTCTGCTGAACTGTTATGCCAAATTTGGCATCCGATCTGGACTGTACATATAAGCAGTAGTGCTTTGTGAAAGTGTGTACGGTTTTCCAAGTAGCTGCTTCACAAATATCAAGCAAACAAATGTCTCTTTAAGCAGCCACTGAGGCTGCAGTGCCCCTCTTAATGTCCAGGCTATGAAGCCTGCGTTCACTTGGGGAAGAATCGTCTGTAAAGAAGACAGGTAGAAAGATAGACTGGTTGAGGTGGAACTCAAAAACTATTTTGGGAAGGAATTTCTTATTGGTGCTGAGAACCACTTTATCTCTTGGGAGACAATGCAGTTGCTTTCAGTGCAAAGAGCCTGTAGCTCTGAAATTCTCCTGGCAGAAGTAATTGCTACAAGAATACCATTTTCCAGGTAACATACTTTAAGCCTACTGTAGGTTGAAATGGGGCATCCATTAACATGGCTATACACAGGTTCAAATCCCAGGGAGGGATATGTTCCCTAAGTTGGGGCTGAAGGTGCAGCAGACCTTTAAAGAATTTTTTTAAATGGGGTGAGAAATAACAGATTTCTATTTGCCTACCAAAAGGTAAGCTAAAACTGCTGCCATGTGAACTTTCACAGAGGAGGCTCTCCAGCCCAAGGCCTGCAGGTGCACCAAGTAATCGAGAACTGAGGACAGGCTTGACTGTATGGGATCAATTTGTTTATCTTAAAGAAAATCCATTTGGAAGAACAGTCTTTTTGCAGCTAGGCTTTTTAGCCAGTCTGAGGATTTTCAAGACCTGCTCTGAATACTGAGAGTCATGGAACTCTAGCTCCTCAAGTACCAGGCCGTGAGGTAAAGTGACTGAACATTAGGGTATGGGACTGCCTTCTGTGGCAGTTTCAGGAGACTGTCACTGGAAGGCAGACAAATAGGCCGCTGGACTGATAGGTGGAGCTGCTGTGGGTACCAAGGCTGTCTCGCCCAGTCCAGGGCTATTCGGATCATTGTTGCAGCCTGGTTCCTGAGTTTGAGAGTGCCTTGAGAATCAGGGAAAACGCATACAGGAACCTCCCCGACCAGTCGAGGTGCAGGGCATCCACTGGCACTGTGCCTAGTGCCAGGGGCCTGCAACAGTTTAGGGGGAGTCGATGATTGAGCTCGGAAGTGAACAAGTCTATTTCTGGAGTGACCCATCTCCTGAAC
Organism: Neoceratodus forsteri; assembly: GCA_016271365.2. Lineage (NCBI taxonomy): Eukaryota > Metazoa > Chordata > Ceratodontiformes > Ceratodontidae > Neoceratodus > Neoceratodus forsteri. The sequence goes on from CM028129.1 coordinate 1,385,158,377, forward strand.
ACTGTAGCTACTACCTGACTGTTCAGGGTCCACTCGTGGTGGCCCTGGCTGATACAGCTCACAGATTCTGCAAGGACATTTTCCTTGCCTGGCAGGTGAATGACGGTTAGCTGCATGTCAGAAAGTAAGTTAGCAACCAAATCCTCATCGCTTTTGTGCAGAGTTTTGAGGATTTTGTGCCCCTTTGTTTGATGATGTAGAATAAGATGGTGGTATTGTCTGTCCTGACCTGGATAGAGTGACCTTGAGCTGTTGGGGGGGGAGGGTATGGCCAGGTACACAGCTCCAAGCTCAAGGAGCTTTAGATGACATCTGGATTCCACAGGGGACCATACTCGGCTTAGGGACTGGTCCTCCAGATGGGCCCCCTCCAGAAGACAGTCTGAATCCGAGGTACTTTCTCTATGAAGGCTGTATTAGAATGTGAACATAGGCACCCCTGAGGTATAGAATAGGTTTGCCAGTCCCCGTTTTTCCTCAGGGTGAGAAAGCATCTGAAGTAGAGGCCCTTTCCCCACTGGGGGGTGGGGTACTTTCTCCACTGTATTTTGTGAGAGGAGGGACTTTACCTATAACTCCAGCAAAATCTTTTCTGTTGGGATGAGAGTTTGAAACTTCTGTTTCCCTGCCGAGTAGAGAATTTTTTGAGTTGCAGTGTAAGACCTTGGCCCACTACCTCCAGCACCCACATGTCTGCGGTGATGCTTTGCTAATTGTGGAGGTAGTGGGTCAGCCTTCCTCCGAGAGGGGAGACGACCTGGACATTCCCGTCAGGAGTTATGTTTGGAAGCGGTAGGGTCAGCACGCTTGTGGGTTCTTCTGCTTCCTCCCTTAAACAACATACAAAATTGCCAGCAGATAGAGGCCATAATGGTCTAGCGAGTCTGATCGAGTGCGCAGCTAGTAATACCAAGTAGCTGCCCCCTCTGAGTTCTTCTCCAAAGAAAAGAAACCTCTCATTTGAGAACAGTCCATTGGCATAGGCAAGGGCATTGGATAGAAAGCTCTAGGTCAGTAACCCCCCACCTCTGGCTCCCCTTCCCTGGGGCTTGTAGGAAGTGAAGTTTTTTTCCTTAGCTGCACTGCTCTTGTAAGTGGTTTTGTATTCATCCACCTTTTTCATATAGGGATAAGTTTTATTCCCAAAAAGTGAGTTGTTCTCACAGGGAAAATCCATGGCCATATTCTGGGTATCTTGAGTAGGGTTAGTAGTCCATAGCCAAGGAAATCTCCTAAGAGAGATAGCTTGCGCTACTGTTCTGGAGGCGGTGTCCTTTGTATCCACAGCCATGTGATATTAATACCAGGTGGCATTCAGGGCAGTCCGTACTGTTTCAGGCAGGTCCTGAGCAGTGTTGTCAGGGAGCTTCTGGCTAATAGCAAGAAAAGCGTCCCATAGAGCTTTTTGGTACTGTGCCAAGTATGCTATATATGTAGCCAGGCGAGGAGGCTGTAGTATGATAATATTTCCTGCCCATGATATCGATTTTTCTGGGCTGTTTCTCAGTAGGCTGTGATAGGGTACTTTAGCCTTGACACAGGCTGCCGCTTGCACACCTTCACAATCAGGATGTGTATAAGGGTAGTCAGCGTCATTCTTATGAAGCTGGTACTTTCTCTATTTTCTTGTCCACCCCTGGGACGGACGTTGGGCTTTGCAGCAGTTTAAAAGTCGCCTACTGAAGGACTTGTGGACTGATAAGAGCAATTTCTTAGGGGGAGGAAGACCCATGTTTAAAAAGTCTGCCTCCTCATCCTCTTCAGAGGCTTCTTGAATAGATACTTTATGCGGATGATGCTGTCATCTTAGCATCCCACCATGATCCAGTCCATCTACAAGGTAAAACTGGTTCACAAAACACAGACTTATCCTCAACCAGAAAAAAATAAAGACCATGATCTTCTGTAGCTCCCAAAACAAAGACAAACAATATCAGCCCTCCATTAAAACCAAGCAAGGAATCACCGTCAAACAAGTTCATACCTTCAAATACCTCGGCCTCACCCTTGACTGTAATCTCTCCTATGTCCCACACATCAATAACGTGGCAACAGTAGCCAACACCAGGATGAGCCTACTGTTCCGACATAGGAAACATCTAACCCCAGAAGCTCTGTCCAGAGCTCCATCATCAGCATCATTGACTACGGTCTCATTATCTATGGATCTGCCACAACCTCATCTCTCAGGCATGTTTCGACTTCCCTCAATCAAGCCTGCGGACTCATTACTGGTTCCCACCATCTCACCCACACCTTCGACCTCTACTCCAAAACAGGCTGGCTGCAACTGAACAACCGAATCAAGTACCAAACCTGCATCACTGCTAAGAAAATCATGATGGGAAAGGCACCACCAGCAGTCAGCACCTTCCTCAAACCCAAAATCACCAACCGCAACACCAGGAGTTCTAAGCCCCAAATCCTTCAAATCCCTGGCGCATGACGTCCCAAGGCCAAAGGTCGTCTGCATACAGGGCTCGAGTTGGCTGACAGGCTCTCTGGTGACACCTCATCCACAGCAACGCTTGGGCGTTCAAAAAGCTCTGCCACTCCATAACTGGCACCTCCACCTGTGCTTGCACCCATAACATCTTCATTCCCTACGCTGCTTCTGACCTTATAGGTGTCAGTTTCTGCCCTCTCTTCTTGCACTTACCTGTCCAATGCAACTTCTAATGCACTTGCCCTGTGTCTGTCCTGACAAGGCCCCTCGGCTGTCTCACACCGACCCTCTACGCCTATGCCTTCCCCTACCCTCAGCCCTCTCCCCTTCTTGCCATCTTCCTCCTATTGTTTCTTGAGTTACTCATCGCTCAGTCTGATTTTGTCAAGCAAAGTTACTGTCTAGAACCACGTACCTGTAACCGTTTTATGTTTTAGCGTCTGTTACCCTGTAATCAGCATGACATGGAACCTTTGTAAAAGAGCCTTGGCTCAATGGTACTTTGTAATCCTTGAAACAAATAAATAAAAAAATAAAACAAACAAAGAGTGTCCATCATCTGTTGGACAAAAGGGTAGTGAGAGGTGAAATCCTCCTGACCTGGTAAGGGGGAGTCAAATTCCTGGTCAGGGGACTCACCTAGCTCTATCCCATCCTCCTGCTCCTCTTCATTTTCATCGTAATAAAAACTCTGACCTAGATCGAGGTTAGATGGAGCAGGGGTAGACGGCCCAGGTGGGTCTACGAACAGGATGTCCATAGCCTGGAACGTCTTACACATCTGCCAAGCCTTTTCCAACTCCTCAGAAGGCATATTTTGATTTGTCACTGGTGTCTCCCTTTGCCTTTCAGCGGGAGGGGCAGCAATATGCTCTTCATTTTTGGCAGGCACCGAATTGGAAACCTGCTCAGAATGTCTCATGCTTGGCTAACATTATTTTTTTATCAGACTTATTTTCACTGGAGTCCTTACAGGACCTATCTTTCTATCTATTAAGTATTATGAGAAGTAGTTCCCTCCTCAACTGACTTAGTAGATAGGGCAGGAGACTGAGAAGCCATAATTCTGACCTCTAGTCTACTTTTTTTTTTTTTAAACTGAATACAAGGCAAATAATAAAAACTTGGAACCACAGAAAAACAGCAAGGGTGTGGTCATCAGCAATGACCACGATTAAAAAATAAATGTAGCAGATTTTTATATATTTAAAAAAAAAAAAAAAAAAGGTAGGTCCAGCCCAGTTTAAAAGTCTGACAGAAAATAAGAGTCAGAAGACTGAAAAAACATTTCCCAAAGGCAGCTAAAAATGTAGAACGATTCTCAAAATTAGGAGACAAAAAGAAAAGTTGAAAATAAACAAGTTTCCCCTTAAAATGGGAGAAATAATAGAAAATTTGTTTAAAATGAGAAAAAATGAGGTTATTACCTCAGAAAATGTAGTTTCAAGTCAGAGAATACATCCTGGAAACCTGAAGTAATTCCTGTAAGGGAAAATTTAAACTGTTCCTGGAAAGCGCTGGAAGCCCAGGTGGAGGGAAAAAAAAAAAAACCTAAAAGCAGATAATCTAAAAAAAAAAAATCAACCTAAGTGCAGTTAAGTAAGCATTAATCCACGACGAAGGTGGCATCTAATGGGGAGTTAATGCATGGTTGGGGCCGTGGACGAGTGCCTACAACGACCAACTATGAATTAACTCCGCATTGATGCCACTCGAGGATTAATGCGCTTGTAACATGGCTTGTAGGATTATGTGGTTATTGTCCATGTTATTCTCATACCGTGCATACAATAATAAAAATAGATTTTGCTCTGTTTTGATTTCTGTGTTGCACTTTTGGAACATTTACCAGGGTACCATTTATATGCCGATGTTGTCAAAACAAAATTTCACATATCTCTGAAGAAAATATCAATGAACACTTGCTTGTGACTATTTTGAAGATTTGCACGGCTATGATTTTAGTACGTGCGTTTGGAGGTCCATCATATGCTCATTTCTGCATTTCGCTAGTTGCCCGTCGATATGTTTTGAATATTTTCTAACCTTCTGTGCGTCTCTCCAACGTCGGTCCGATGTCGTTCACTGTGCTCTTTGCCACTTGCGTTTCTTATGCAGTCTACTTCCTTTCCTGACTTCATTCCTAGTCCTGCACCTCTCCGGATTACATTTTCCTCACCATTACTTCACGATCACTCGCCCCTGCTGCTAAGATTACCAATCCTCAGACTCGCATTCTGGCTTGCACTACCTATGGGATTCGTTTCCCTGGCTACCTCCTCGGTTGCTCCTCTCTGTCTCGTCCACCTGCACGCTCGTTTCCCGTCTACATTCGTCCTCAATTCTGGTGAGAGATACCCTGCCCCGCTTCACTTCTTCTTTTCCTATACTGCTGCTTTCTCGCCTGTGGCTAGTTTCACAATTACACAAGCAACATGGCATTATCGTGCCATAATGCTGTGTTGCTCTTGTACCACCTGACACTTTTAAACCTATCGCCTTTGTTCCCTAGACTCCTAATATTTTTGCCATGTTACAAAGTAAAAATAATACACTATAAACAGAAAAGAATTCCCTTCAAGCGAAGAGAGTCAGACTCCAGAGCCAACTGTCAACTGCATGCGGAGAAAAGAATCTGACTAGCAAACAGCACAACCTACAGGCAGTAATCCCTTACTACAATCTGATTGGTAGTTTAGTTTTAATTATTTACATAAACTCCTCCAGAGCCAGCTGAACCCAGCTGGCTAACTGCAACAGCCAAGAATATTGAGGGATTCCTGGGGTACGAAATGCCTCTTTTTTTCTGTGTAGTTCATTCTTTTTTCTCTGAGGGTATAATAGTTTTATCATCAGAGTCAAATCCTGATCTGTCGGCATTTCTATCAGAACTCCGCCAAGGACGGTTTGTCTCACACACCAGACAGCTGCAAATGGACTAGCATTCTGTGTGTGCGTGGTGGGACAGGGGGGCTGCTGTTGAATGACAGCACACTGACCGGGAAATTGAAAGCAAGTAAAAGTTCAAACTGAAATGTTTTGTTGTTGCAGATCTATGGTTTAACTCTCAATGTTCTGAGTAGACTTAACAGATGATTTTTGGTTGGATTTATTTATTATCCGGTTTCTCATATTTTTAAATCGTGTAGATGTGTTTGCCTGTAGCTCCAGTGCACAAAAACACAGACACATAGATGTTGGATGTCAGATAAGGACCGCTTGGGCTCACCTAGACTGCCCATTTTCCCTACCTACTATAACACCGCAGACCCTACTTGATCTCTGACTTTCCACCCCCCCACCTCAAAGGTTCCCTCATGCCTACCCCATGCATTCTTAAAGCCCTTTACCGTTTTTGCCCCACCACCTCCGCTGGGAGGCTGTTCCAGTCATCCAACACTCTTCAGTAAAGCAGTATCTCCTCACATCTCCCCCGAATCTCCCGCCCTCCCCGACCAGCTTCACAGCATGTCCCCTTGATCTTGAGCATCTTTTTTTCTGAGAAATGCTTCCCTCTTGAACTTTATTTATACTCATGAGGTATTTAAATGTTTCTATCATATCTCTCTCTCTCTCCCTCCTTTCTGCCAGGGTGTACATATTGAGGTCCTTCAGTCTCTCTCCTCATAGGACTTGTGATGCAGACACTGTACCATTTTGGTTGCCCTCCTGGACTGCCTCTACCTGGTCTATGTCCTTCCGGAGGTGTGGTCTCCAGAACTGGACACAGATCTCTAGGTGAGGTCCCACCAGTGATCTATACAGCGGCAACACCACATCTCTTTTTCTGCTGGTGATGCCCCTCCCTATGCATCCTAACATCCCACTAACTCTCCCCACTGCCTTGTCACACTGTTTTGTCATCTATAGATCATCATAAATGATTACTCTCAGGCTTTTCCTGTTGGAGGGAAGGAGTATTAACCATCACTAATTTAGTACTCCACCCCTGGGTGTCTGTGCCCCAAGTGCATGATTCTGTACTTCTTAGCAGTGAAACCCAGCTACCACACCCCCTTGACCACTCCTCCAACTTTCCTAGATCACTACTAAATTTACACACACACACACACACACACACACACACACACACACACACACCTGTGGAGTGTCTACCCCATTACAGATTTTAGTGTCATCTGTAAAAAGGCATACCTTCCCTTCTAGCCCCTCTGCAATGTCACTAATAAAGACATTAAAGAGGACCGGTCCCAGTACTGACCACTGTGGCTCCCCACTTGTCAACCTCCCTTCCTCGGAGTGAACTCTGTTTACCACCACCTTCTGTCTCCTGTCCCCCAACCAATTTCTCACCCAGTTTACCATCTTAGAAGAAAAAATTACTCACCTTAGCAATCTTGTTTCTTCTAAGGTAATCTTACTGTATTCTGACTTATGCAGTACGTTCTCACCATAGGACTACCCGGAGCCGAAATGGTTAATAAAACTTATGCAAATGATGGAATGCTAGGCTCGAGCTTGGGTTTCAAACCACTGTCCCTAGTAAACAACCTCTAGCTGTCAGATTCTTACGAAGCATGCACTAAGCAGTTTCCAACTAATGGAAGGATAATAATAATAATTCTAACAACCATACAACCCTCCCTGAAACAGAAATGGCAGGAGAAATACATAGGGAATTACCCTTCTTTCAACTACTCCAAAAACCTGGTATCCCTGAAGACTCAAGTCACATATGCCAAAAAATAAAAGCAGTATAAACTCCCCAGGTTTGAAACAACTGGCACAGCAGTAATGCACGGCCTTAGGTTTTAGTAGGGGAGGAAGGGAAGGAGCTCAGAATACAGTAAGATTCCCTTAGAAGCATGGTTTCACCAGGGGGAGGTCATGTCATGGAGGCAGTATAGCGCAGTGGTTTAAGGCTCTGAGCTGCAAATCTGGTGACATCCAGCAGACCAGACCTGGGTTTGAATCCCACAGCTTCCACTTGCATACTGTGTGACCCTGAGCAAGTCACTTAACTTCCCTGTGCTCCCAGGTCGCTCCTGTAAAAAAGCTTTCAGCTTAGTGTGCTACTCCTGGTTAAACAACTAAATAAAAAAAAATAAATAAATGTCAGGCCAACCTCATTGAATTTTTTGACTGGGTGACTAGGGAGGTCAATCGGGGAAGGCAGTGGACATGGCTTATCTGGACTTTAGCAAGGCATCTGACACTGTGCCACATAGAAGACTATTACACAAACTGGGGAATATGGGTGTGGGCAGGACAGTAGTGCAGTGGGTAGGTAACTGGCTGGGCGGCAGGACACAGAGGGTGGTGGTAAATGGCTGTCACTCCACAGAGGGAAAAGTGACCAGTGGGCTACCACAGGGATCAGTGCTGGGACCAGTCCTATTCAACATATTCATCAGTGACATTGCGCAGGACCTAGAAGGCAGAAGTTCCCTGTTTGCTGATGACACAAAGCTCTGTAACAGAGTAGACACACCAGAGGGTGTAGACAGAATGAGAAGGGACCTGCAGAAACTTGAAGAATGGTCAGGGGTTTGGCAGTTGAAATTCAATGCAAAGAAGTGCAAGATAATGCATATGGGGCACAAAAACCCTGGCACAATATATCAGTTGGGGGGTGAGGATATAGCATGCACCAAGCGGGAAAGGGATCTTGGAGTTATCTCTGATGACCTCAAGGTAGGGAAACAGTGTGACAAGGCAGCAGGTGAAGCAAATAGGATGCTGGGATGCACAGGCAGGGGTATTACCAGCAGGAAAAGGAAAGTCATAATTCTACTATACAAGACACTAGTAAGGCCCCACTTGGAGTACAGTGCACAGTTCTGGAGACCTTATTTACGTAAGAACAGACAAGGTAAAGAAGGTTCAGAGGAGGGCAACAAAGCTGGTATATGGATTGCATCACAAGTCCTATGAGGACAGGTTGAAGGAATTGAATATGTACTCCTTGGAGGAGAGGAGGGAGAGAGGGGATATGATAGAGACATACAAGTATCTTACAGGGAGGAACAGGGTGCACGAATACACTATTTTTAAGCGAAAAAGATGTTCCAGGACTAGAGGGCATGGGATGAAGTTGGAGGGAGGACGATTCAGAGGAAACGTGAGGAAGAATTTCTTCACAGAATGGGTGGTGGACAAGTGGAACACCCTGCCAGAGAAGTGGTGGGGGCTGAAACAATCACAGGATTTAAGAATGCATGGGATAGACATAAAAGCAATTCTGGGTCAGGGTTAAGGGCAACAGACACAGGAAAAGCAAAGTAAACACAAGCTCAATGGGCAGACTGGGTGGGCGTGGGCCTTATCTGCCGACACTGTATGTATGTAGGTATCTAACATACTAAAATGCCAGCAGAATAGGCCTAACGGTCTTTTGTGTCTGCTCGTTTGGTCAACCCCCACTCTGGGAGCTGACCTTGCTGTCCCCCTCATCCTCTCTGGCTTCTCCCTTCCCAGTACTGGATATTCCCGCTGCAGAGGACTTTGCATCCAGAACCCTTCCCTTGTACCTGTCCCACCCCCTCTTGAACACCTCCACCGTCTCTGCCTCCACCAGCCCCCTGGGCAGCGCATTCCATGACTCTACCACCCTCTCAGTGAAGTAGAACCTCCTCCTTTCTCTCCTGAATCTCCCCCCTCCAGCTTCCACCCATGCCATCCAGTTGCCCCACCCCTCGGAGCACCTTAACTGCTTCTCCCCTATTTAACCCCTTCATGTACTTGAAGAGCCCTATCATGTCCCTCCTCTCCTCCAACATGTACATATTAAGTTCCTCGAGCCTCTTCCCACAGGTCCTTTCCCCCAAGCCCCAGATCATTTTGGTTGCCCTCCTTTGGACCCTTTCCAGGAGCGCAATGTCCCTTTTTAAGTGCGGCCTCCAAAACTGCACAGGCTGCCCTCCTACACGTCTCAGAGCTGTACATTTTGACATCCACCACCACCCACAGGTCCCTCTTAGCCATCGAAACTTGAAGCATTACCCCCGTATACACTTTTAGCCCGGGTTTTCGGCACCCAGGTGCAGAACCCTGCACCGAACCTCAGACTCCACTTTCTTGACCACCTCTCCAGAGCATTTAGGTCCTCCTGAAGGGTCACCCTCCCCATCCACCACTGCTCCCAACTTCGAGTCATTCGCAGAGACACTCATTTCTTTTTGCGAGTATTTTCACGAAGATCTCTACATCCATGTTAATGAGGAAGATGGGCCAAAACTGGAAACAGAATACTGTTTTTGCCTTTTTTAGTGATAACAGTGGATACCGCCTGCAAGGAGGAGAGTGGCAAAGCTCCCAAGTCCCATACTTCATTAATCATCCTAGCAAGTTGAGATGCCAAGATCTTCAAGAAAGCCACGCAGACCATCACTGAAATAACTTCCATCCCCACTCCCATATGAGCGTCAGACATACCTTCTATTGTTCTCCCACCCCACCCCCAACACTTAAAAGTGCCAATCTAAAATACTTATTTCTAATATTAATAATTAAGGCATATAAACCTGGAGGGTTACACTATGTTCAGGAAGGACAGGGGGGAAGGAAGGGGAGGAGAGGTAGCAATGATAGTAAAAAACTGCATTGGCATAGGGGGAGTAGAGGAGGCGGAGGGAACCGTGGAGGCGATTTGGGTCACCTTGATAACAAGGGGGCAAGAGAGTAAAATAGAGTGGTGTATAGACCCCTGCCCTGGCGAGGAGCTGGAGGACAGTCTGGTGACAGATGTTAGGAGACACTGCAGACTGGGCAGAGGAAAGGTGGTGGTGTTAGGGGACTTAAACATGCCAGGAACAGACTGGGAGACTATGACATCCTCTGTAACCAGGGAACAGAGGTTGTTGGATGTCTTTCAAGATGCATTCCTAACTCAGCAGGTGAGGGAACCGACCAGGGAGGCACGGGTACTGGATGTGGTCCTGGCAGACAGTGACCAGATTGGGGGCCTGGAGGTAAGGGACCCATTGGCGGGAGTGACCATGCCACTGGTCTGGTTCTGCCTGGACCTAGGAGGGTAGAAGGCTGCACAAAGACGAAAGTAACCGACTTCAGGGGTGGATTTTAAGGAAATGGGAAGGATCCTTAAGGAGCATTTGATGGGATTGGGTCAGACATGGACGCTGATAGTAGGTGGAAATCATCAGAGAGGGGTGCAGGATGCTACCAGCACCTGTGCAAGAGTAAGACGAAATGCGTAGGGCCCAAACTGTTGGTGGACCAGGAGGTCCAGGAGGTGGGGGAAAAGAAAGCAGCCTATAAGAAATTCAAGTGCTCAAGGAGTGAAAGGGATCAAGGGGAGTATGAGCTGATGGCTAGAAGGGCCACTAGAGTGGTGAGGGTGGCTAAAGCAAGGAAGGAGCAGAACCTGGCCAGGGAAATTAGGAGAGGGAAAAAGGGGTTCTTTAGATACATTGGGGAAAGACGAAGGGTGAAGGGGCAGATTAGCAGGATTAAATCAGGGAAGAGATGGGCACAAGACCCAGAGGAGAGGGCTGAGGTACTAAATGAGTACTTCACCTCAGTTTTCACCAGGGAAAATGGGGATGCTGCATCAAACATGGGAGGAGACAGAGATAATGAGGAGGGGGCCTTACCAATCGGCAGGTCTGGGGGCATCACTGGCAGGTGGGGAGGGCTAAGCGAGGAGAAGAGGTACTGGAAGTGGAAATCACAGCAGAGAGAGTGAGGAAGCCCTCAGCTCCTTAAGACGGAGAAAGTACCGGGCCGGATAAATTACATCCTAGAGTGCTGAAGGAACTTGCAGATGTCCTGGCGAAACCCCTGGCAGAGCTTTTCACCATCTCTGAGGACAGGTGGTGCCCCAAGACTGGAAGGTGGCGCATGTAGTGCCCATCCACAAGGGGATCAAGGGAGGTGGCAGGGAACTACAGGCCTGTCAGCCTGACATCAGTGGTGGGCAAGGTGATGGAGGCATTGTCAAGGAGAGGCTAGGGGGACCTGGATGAGTCAGGGTGCCTGGACGATAGACAGCATGGATTCATCCCGGAAATCGTGTCAGACAAACCTGGTGGAGTCTATGACTGGGTGACAAGTGCCTTGGACCTGGGTGAACCAGTGGATGTCCTCTTTCTAGACTTCAGCAAGGCATTTTGACTCTTGTTCCTCACGTGGGCCTGTTGGATAAACTAGGAGAAATGGGGTGGGAAACCAGATGATCCGATGGATAGGCAATTGGCTCAGGACCGGACCCAGAGGGTCGGGTGAGTTGGGATAGTCTCTTCCCAAGGAGGGTCATTAGTGGGATCCCACAGGGATCAGTCCTTGGCCCTTCTGTTCAACACCTACGATCTGACATAAGGACAGGAATCAGGAGTGAGATGAGTCTCTTTGCAGATGACTCGAAACTGGGGGCGTGGTGGATGGGGAGAGGGAGGGTGGCCCTGCAGGGGACCTGAGGCTCTGGAAAGATGGTCTAGAAAGTGGAAGCTGAGGGTTTAGTGCAGGAAATGCAAGGTGCTCCCACCTGGGGCCAGAAACCCAGGCCAGAGTGTACACCCCGGTGGAGATACTACAAGTCTCAATGGCTGAGAGGGACCTGGGGTGGTGGTGGATGTCAAGATGAACAACTCTGAGACTTGTAGGAGGCAGCAGCAAGGCCAACAGGATGCTGGGATGCATCGCTAGGGGATCACCTCCAGAAGGAGGAAGTGATACTCCTCTGTATAACTGGTTGGTGAGGCCGCACTTGAGTACTGCGTGCAGTTTGGAGGCCACACTTAAAGAGGGACATTAACCTCCTGGAGAGGGTCCAGAGGAGGGCAACCAAATGATTTGGGGCTTGGGGACAGGACCTATGAGGAGAGGCTTGAAGAGCTAAATATGTACACTTTGGAAGAGAGAGAGGACCGGGGACATGATAGAGGTCTTCAGGTACATGAAGAGGGTAAATAGGGAGGAACAGTGAGGGTGCTTGAAGGAAGGAGGAGGGGGCCACTAGAGGGCATGGGTGGAAGCTGGAGGGGAAGATTCAGGGAGAAAGGAGGAGGTGCTACTCACTGAGAGGGTAGTAGAACCATGGAATGCACTACCTAGGGGGCTGGCAGAGACAGTGGAGGGGTTCAAGAGGGGGTGGGACAGGTACAGGGGAAGGGTTCAGGAAGCAAAATCCAATGCAGCAAGAATATCCACAACTGGGAAGGGAGAAGCCAGAGAAGGCGAGGGGGACAGCAAGGTCAGCACCCAGGGTGGGGGCTGACCAAACGAGCAGACACGAAAGACCATTAGGCCTATTCTGCTGGCATTTTAGTATGTTAGTAAAGCCATCATGAAAGCCTGGCTCCAACCATTTCCACCCACTATTTGCACCTGGCAGACTCTAGAAGGTCAGTTGCACACCATGAAAAAAAAACCAAACAATCACACATACCCTTGATGGCAGAAAAAACTTTATTTCTGACTAAATGGACTTGGTGGATACATTACATTATGGAAGTGGCTAATACTTTTATACCATATTGGTTCACTTGGGTACGAATGACATTGAGGGAAACAGCGAGCTAGAGATACAGGTGAGGTTCAGGGAGCTAGCCACGGTTTGTCATGATACAGAATGCGCGATTTCCTTCTCGGAAATCCTGCTAGTGGGGAACACAAGAGGAAGATTAGGGAGATAAACAAGGGGCTCAGGGAGTGGTGTGGGGCCAGACGCAGGCTGATGGGGACTGGGGGAGACCTAGTAGATAAGGGGCTGTATGCCAGGGATAGGGCTCCATCTCACCTTTTGGGGGATCCTAAGTTGAAATAGAGGGTTCGTTGATGAAAGGTGGAGGATGGGAGAAGAGGCTATAGAGTGCAGATAAAAGGAGGGACTCTGCCTCACCCCGGGGAGCTGGTGGGATGTGTGGAAAACCGTCTGGTAAGGTGCAGACAGGGAAGGGAGGAATCCCCATGGGAGCACGGAGCAGGGAAGCGGGAGTATAGGGATGGGATGGGATGGAAGGTAGTCCTGCTAAATGCCAGGAGCTTGGGCAATAAAATGCCTGAGCTTCAGGCGATGCGAGCTGAGGGAGAGGTGGATGTGGCAGCTGTCACTGAGACCTGGGCCACCGCAGGGCACGACTGGGACCTGAACCTGGAGGGTTACACCATGTTCACGAAGGACAGGGGGGAAGGGTGGCAATCTTAGTCAAAAACTGCATTGACATAGGAGGAGTGGATGAGGCGGAGGGAACTGTGGAGGCGATTTGGGTCACCTTGATAGCAAGGGGGGCAAGAGAGTGAAAATAGGAGTGGTGTACAGAGCCCCAGCGCTGGTGGAGAGTCTGCTGGCAGATGCTGGAAGACACTGCAGATTGGGTAGGGGAAGGGTGGTGGTGTTGGAGGATTTAAACATCCCAGGAACGGACTGGGGGACTATGACATCCTCGGTGGCCAGGGAACGGAGGTTGTTAGATGTCTTCCAGGACGCGTTCCTAACCCAGCAGGTTGGGGAACCGACCAGGGAGGAGCGGATACTGGATGTGGTCCTGGCAGACAGTGACCAGATTGGAGGCCTGGAGGTAAGGGACCCATTGGCGGGCAGCGACCATGCCACGGTCTGGTTCTGCCTGGACCTAAGAGGAGTAGAAGGCTGCACAAAAATGGAAGTAATTGACTTTAGGGGGGAGGACTTCAAATAAATGGGAAGGATCCTTAAGGAGCATTTGGATGGGATTGGGCCAGACATGGACGCTGACAGTAGGTGGGAAATCATCAGGAGGGGGCTGCAGGATGTTACCAGCACCTGTGCAAGAGTGAGACGCAAATGCGGTAGGGCCCGAAAACCCTGCTGGTGGACCAGAGGTTCAGGAGGTGGTGAGGAAAGAAGGCGGCCTATAGGCATTTCAAGTGCTCAAGGAGTGAAAGGGATTGAGTGGAGTATGAGCTGATGGCCAGAAGGGCCACTAGGGTGGCGAGGGCAGCTAAGGCAAGGAAGGAGCAGAATCTGGCCAGGAGAAATTAGGAGAGGGAACCAAGGGTTCTACAGATACATTGGGGAAAAACGAAGGGTAAAGGGGCAGATTAGCAGGATTAAAACAGGGGAGGGATGGGCACAAGACCCGGGAGAGCAAGGCTGAGTACTAAATGAGCATTTCGCCTCGAATTCACCAAGGAAAATGGGTAGGGTTGCCTCATACAGGGAGGAGACGTGAAACTGGGGGACCCTTACCAATCGTCGGGGGCTGGGGAGAGGGGGACATCAATGGCAGAAGGGGGGATGGCAATGCAGGGGAATGAGGTAGCGGAGGTGGAAATCACGGTAGAGAGAGTGAGGGAAGCCCTCAGGTCCCTTAAGATGCAGAAAGCACCGGGGCCAGATAGAATTCATCCCAGAGTGCAGAAGGAACTAGCAGATGTCCTGGTCAACCCCCTGGCGGAGCTTTTCAGCATCTCCCTGAGGACAGGGTGGGTGCCCCAGGACTGGAACGTGGCACATATAGTGCCTATCCACAAGGGTGGATCAAGGAAGGTAGCAGGGAACTACAGGCTCGACAGCCTGACCTCGGTGGTGGGCAAGGTGATGGAAGGCATTGTAAAGGAGAGGCTGGGGGGCACCTGGAAAAGTCAGGGTGCCAGGACAATAGACAGCATGGCTTTGTCCCAGGGAAATCGTGTCAGACAAACCTTGTGGAGTTCTACGATTAGGTGACGAGTGCCTTGGACCTGGGTAGGCTGGTGGACGTCCTCTTTCTTGACTTCAGCAAGCCGTCTGACTCTGTTCCCCACGGGGGCCTGTTGGATAAGCTGGGGGAAATGGGGGTGGGAAACAAGATGATCAGATAGATGGGAAATTGGCTCCAGGACCAGACACAGAGGGTTGTGGTTGCAGGATAGTCTCATCCCCAAGGAGGGGCATTAGTGGGGTCCCTCAAGGATCGGGTTCTGGGCCCCTCCTGTTCAACGCCTGCGTCTCTGACATAAGGAAGGGTATCAGGAGTGAGAAGAGCTCTCTGCGGATGATTCAAAGCTGGGGTGGTGGTGGATGGGGAGGTGGGGAGGGCGGCTTCAGAGGTACCTGGAGGCTCTGGAAAGGTGATCTAGAAAGGAAACTGAAGTTCGCGTGCAGGAAATGCAAGGTATGGCACCTGGGACAGAAACCCGCCAAGGTACACCCGGGGAGAATATGCTACAAGTCCCGACGGCTGAGAGGGCCCTGGGGGTGATGGTAGATGTCAAGATGAGCAACTTGGAGACTTGTAGGAGGGCAGCAGCAAAGGCCAACAGGATGCTGGGATGCATCATAAGGAGGGGGGTGATACTACCTCTGTACAACTGCTTGGTGAGGCCGCACCTCGAGTACTGCGTGCAGTTCTGGAGGCCACACCTAAAGAGGGACATTGAACTCCTGGAGAGGGGCCAGAGGAGGGCAATCAAAATCATCTGGGGCTTGGGAGACAGGACCTACGGGGAGAGGCTCAAGGAACTAAATATGTACACATTGGAATAGAGAAGAGACCGGGGGAACATGATAGGGGTCTTCAGGTTCATGGGGAGGCGGTGAATAGGGAGAGGCGAAGTGGGTGCTCGAAGGAAGGAGGGGGGCAACTAGAGGGCATGGGTGGAAGCTGGAAGGGGGGATTCAGGGGAGAAAGGAGGAGGTGCTACTTTACTAAGAGGGTGGTGGAGCCATGGAATGCGCTGCCCAGGGAGCTGGTGGAGGGGTTTAAGAGGGGGTGGGACAGGTATAGGGGAAGGGTTCTGGAAGCAAAGTCCAGTGCAGCGAGAATATCCGGGACTGGGAAGGGAGAATCCCGAGAGGGCGAGGGGGCAGCAAGGTCGGTTCCCAGGGTGGAGGCTGACCAAACGAGCAGACGCGAAAGACCAATGGGCCTAGTCTGCTGCCATTTTAGTATGTTAGTATAAATATACAGATTTAATTTTTGGCAAAAAGGTACACAATGGAATAATTAAATAGAAGTGGTCAACCCAGACACCTCGTAACGTTTGGAGTGGGCACCTTTGACATCTCTCCATCATGGACTCCCTGAGAATAAGAAAAAAATTACAATGAGAACAATAACATGGCAAAGACTTATGCAATTTTATGTCTAACTATGGCTATCTTGCTTGACGATACCAGTAGGTTCCCCTTTGCCTTTTTCCAAGTTTCTTATCCCTACCTGATTTATCCCTTAGATATTACTGTTTACTGTTTATAGGGGGACAGGCAGAAGTCCTAAATGAGTACTTTGCCTCAGTTTTTAACAGGGGGATGGAGGGGCTATGTCTTGCGCGGGGAGCGGGGGCAAACTGAAGGAAGGGGTGGGACCGGTAGAGACCAGGGGCCCTGAAGGGTCTGGGGAAAGGGAGTGGCCACCACAAACAGGTAGGGGGCCAGCAGTGCAGGGTGAAAAGGGGAGGACGTGGAAGCTGAAATCCCAGAAGAGAGAGTAAGGGAAGCCCTCAGGTCCCTTCGGACAGAGAAAGTACCTGGGCCAGATGAGCTACCTCCCAGGGTGCTCAGGGAACTGGCGGATGTCATAGCAGTCCCTCTAGCGGAGCTTTTCAACATCTGAGGACTGGGTGGGTGCCCCAAGACTGGAGGGTGGCCCATGTCCTGCCAATCTAGAGAGGAGGCGGGAAATTACAGGCCCGTTAGCCTGACATCAGTGGTCGGCAAGGTGATGGAGGGTATTGTCAAGGAAAGGCTAGGAGGGTTACTGGAGCAAACTGGGTACTTGGACAATAGGCAGCATGGCTTTGCCACAGGAAGATCGTGCCAGACAAACCTTGTTGAGTTCTATGACTGGGTGACCTGGGCCCTAGACCAGGGTAGGCCAGTGGACGTCCTCTTTCTGGACTTTTGCAAGGCGTTTGATTCGGTACCCCACAGTGGCCTGCTGGCTAAGCTGAAGGAAATGGGGAGTAGGGAGACAGTTGTTAAGATGGTTAGGAAAATAGCTCTCTGCGTGTACTCAGAAGGTGGTGGTTGGAGGGTTAGCCTCATCCACAAGGTGGGTTACTAGTGGGGTTCCACAGGGGTCAGTGCTGGGGCCACTCCTGTTCAACGCCCATGTCTCAAATATCAGAAAGGGGATCAGGAATGAGATGAGTCTCTTTGCAGACGACTCAAAGCTGGGTGTTAGTGGTGGATGAGGAGGAGGGGAGGGGAGGGTAGCCTTGCAGGAGGACCTGGAGGCTCTGGAAAGGTAGTCGGGAAAATGGAAACTAAAATTCAATGCAGGAAAGTGCAAGGTTCTGCACCTGGGAGTCAGAAATCCAGGCCAGGGGTATACCCTGGGAGGAGACATGATTTAAATCACGGAAGATGAGTGGGACCTGGGGTAGTGGTAGATGTCAAAATGAACAACTCGGAGACCTGTAAGAGGGCAGTGGCAAGGGCAAATAGGATGCATCACCAGGGGGATTACCTCCAGAAAGGCAGAAGTGATCCTTCTACTGTACAACTGCTTGGTTAGGCCACACCTCGAGTACTGTGTGCAGTTTTGGAGACCACATTTAAAGAGGCACATTATATTCCTAGAGAGGGTCTAAAGGAGCGCAACCAAAATGATTTGGGGCCTGGGGGAAAGGACCTATGAGGACAGGCTCAAGGAGCTCGACAGGTACACCCTGGAGGAGAGGAGGGATTGGGGGAAGGGGGAACATGACAGAAGTCTTTAAGTACGTGAAAGGGATCAATAAGGGAGGCCCAGTCAGGGTGCTCCAAAGGAAGGAGGGTGGGGCAACAAGAGGTTGCGGGTGTAAGCTGGAAGGGGGCAGGCTCAGAGGGGAGAGGAGGAGATGTTATTTCACTGAAAGGGTGGTGGAGCCATGGAATGCACTGCCCAGGGAGCTGGTAGAGGTGGAGACTGTGGACAGGTTTAAGAGGAGATCGGACAGGTACAGGGGAAGGGTCAATCTGACCAGGTCCAATACAGGTGGAACATCTGGGACTGGGGAGGTTGACGTTGGAAGGGTGTTTGATATTGCTGTGAAGAACTGTGCTTGGTGCAGTCCCCTTTAAGGCCATCGTGCTTTCCTGCCTGCTGTTTAAGCCTTGGTTCCCCCCACATCTAAAATCCGTCGATGAGCTGAGCAAACAATGCTCGTCGACGAGCAGATGGATGGTCTGCTCCCTTTGCCCCTCTAAATGGCCTGCCTCTGTAACGCTACTGTTCCCACGCTAATTTTCTCAGCGCCAAAGAGCCCATTGTGATATCGCTGCCTCCGACAGGCAGGCACGCTGCCAACGCCCTGTGACCGCCGTGGCAGAGAGAAGCTCCGGGCACCCGTCGATGAGTCGAATCCTTCTTGTGCTCACTGACGTGGTGGTTGCTGCTTCAGGCAACGCCTGGGGACTAATTCTGCTTCACTGACCCCAGGCATGCTGTAACTGCCTCCACAGTGCTCCGGGTGGGGTGCTCAAGTACAGGAAGATGGCTGCGCGTGGTGAGGGAGAGCAGGGAGCCTGTCTGCACAGCTTGCAAGGCTGAAACTGGGGTCCCTGCGTTAGTGCTCCAAAGCACTAATCAGTAATCCGAGGGTTGAGAGAAAAAAAAAAAAGAATTAGACTCACTGATCTTCGGGTTTGTCACTCCTGTGACAGAGGTTCTGCAGAGCTCCTACCACTAGACAGGCAGGAAGTAAACAGACGTCTGGAAGAAATGAGTGGGAGGATACCACCTTCCTGCTGAAGTCTGTATACCTCCTGCCTGTCACGTGGTTCCAGTAAGGACCTCCCAGAAGTGATGAGCCCGGAGACCAGCTTTAGGAGAGAGAAAGCTTATGATGCAAACCAAGTTCAAGATGGAATCCCTCTGGTGGATTATCAGAGCAATGAAACCGGAGGACTACACTGCTTCCATCAATCGGTCAGATGTCTATCTTCATATTCGGATCCTCCACTCAATAGAGTATGCGGTGGAGCAGTAGTCTAGGAAGAGCAATGACTAGGTGAGCTTCAGGGGACAGAAATTGATTTTGGCAGTAGGCAGCACCTAATCTTTGGTGGATTTTCATCACAGTGCTGCTGATGTGTTCATTGAAAGTAAGGGAGGGATCTAGGGTGACACCTAGATATTTAAAGGCAGGGACAGTTTCAAGTGAAGGTCCAGCAGAGGCAGCGATCAAGAGTGGGGTTTTTGACCTGGCTATTTTTGCTAGGAATGGCTTAGAACCAAAGAGTATGACCTTTGTCTTTTTCTCATTAACGAGAAGTTTTCTGGAGAGGAACCAGCTCTGTGCGGCCCCAAAGTTTGCTGTGAGGGTGGTGGAAAAGGACTTTATGGAATTATCACTGTGGTACATGACTAGGTCATCTGCATAGAGGATGGTCTTGCAAGTGATGCTTTCAGCAGGGAGGTCATTAATAAACACAGAAAAAAAGCAGAGGCCCCAGTATTGAACCCTGAGGTACACCGGTGTGGGTAGGTAGTGGAGCAGAGGTATTTGTACCAATCAAGACAGACTGGGACCTGCCTGAGAAGTAACTACAGAACCATGTGACCGTTTCTGGTGAGCAGCCGAAGTTTAGCAAGCCGGAGTAGAGGAGATGGTGGCCGATGAGGTCAAAAGTCTTCGACAGATCCACAAACACTGCGCCTGTGGCTATGCCCTTGTCCATATTTCTAAGGATATGGTTCGTGAAAAGTGCCAAGGTGGAGGAGGCACCATGGTGTTTGCGGAAGCCGTGCTGAAGAGGACACAGGAGGCAGAATTTTTCTAGATGATTGGATAGCTGGTGGTGAATGATTTTCTCAAGTAATTTACTCAGGTGAGGAAGTAGGGAGATGGGCCTATTTTCGGGGGTGAGGGGATCCCCAGCCTTAAATATGGGTACGGCATGAGCATGCTTCCGAGAGTCAGGAACTGTTGCAGATGAAAGAGCGAGGTTGAAAATGTAGGTTGGGGCTTTACAATAATTGAGGAGAGCAGTTTCAGGAAGGTGGGGTATAGCCCATCACTACCTGGGCTACCTCGGGTAGGAAGTGTCTAACAGTTTGGCAGTGGTTTTTACGTTAATAACCTTAAAGTAAAATGGAGGAGCACGTGCTATACTAGGGGAGAAACAATTCATCACATATGAACTTTATTTGCAGTCGTCTCAAATCTGTGCAAAAGAATGGAGGCAGTGTTTGTAATGGCTCACCTAATTTATGTTCATAGCTAGAGGCTTCAGCTGCAAGGGGGAGGGGGCTCCAGAATGGATCTCTGCTCTGATGACAATGTTAGTAAGCAGGCACAACTGCCATGGCACTGGCCGGCATGCCAGTTTTGCAGGGCCAACTAAGAGATTTTTGTTTTGAATCGATATAACATCTGTTTAAGCTTTATGATAAGTAGTACAACTTTGCAGTAGACATCCACTGTGATTCCCCCCTTGGATAGTCAGTCCTTCCCGTGTGGGATGATCCGAACAAGCTGATGGGGGTATCCTGTTTTTCACCTTTAGTTGGTGAAACTGGTTCTGAGATGCATGCAGTGTTTCTTTCTCTTCTCTATTTTTAGAAGCAGCTTAGGTCTCAAGCGGTGAAGAGCGTTCACACAACACAGTGATGGTCATGCACATAAACAAACAAGGAGGCACATAAAGCAAAAGTATCCCCAGAAGCCCAAAAGGCTCTTCAGTGGGCCAAAAAGAATCCCTGATCTCTGCTAACTGTTCCATTGAACTGGCTCAGCCACCAGATCATCCATCCCGGGGACTGGTCTCGAAACCCAGAGGTGTTCAGTCTTCTGCGTTCAAACCCCTCAGATCAACCTCTTTTGCATCCAGGGAGAATGCCCAGGTTGGTACAGAAAACAAATGGAGTGCTCCGACAGGCTTAAGGCTGGGCTGCAGTGAAATGGCAGAAGCAAAGAGAAACAGCAGAATAAAGAGGCAGGACGCCTCAAAATACCAGGTCATATGGCTGTTTAACTTTTTTTTATGTGCACTAATTTATGAAGAAACAACAGCTTCTTTTGCAATCCTTGCTTTATGCTGCCTTTTTTCTTTCTCCCTATTTCAGAATGCCCAGGTTCCTTGGTACTCTGGTCATGCTCTCTAAGCAGTGACATTTCAAAAGGGAACAGATATGGAGCAATAGGGAGGGAGAGGTACCCCAGGGGTGTCACATCAGGATAAGGATAAAAAGGCCAATAAGGTGGAGGAGACAGATGATGCTATCTCTGCCAAAAGGGTGTGGTTAGCCCTCAAGGCCCTAAAGAAAGACAAATCTCCTGGGCCGGATGGCATTCATCCAAGAGTACTACGGGAATTGGTGGACATACTGGCTGCACCCCTGGCGGAGCTCTTCAACAGGTCACTTGAGACAGGGAGGGTACCTAGGGATTGGCGAGAGGTACAAGTGGTGCCAATCCATAAAGAAGGTAGAGGGAAGTACCAGGTAACTATAGACCCATCAGTTTGACCTCGGTGGTGGGAAAATTAATGGAGAGTATACTAAAGGAACGACTGGGGGTGTACTTGGAGGAGGTGGGAGGTCTGGATAGTTGGCAACATGGGTTTGTGCCAGGTAGATCATGTCAAACCAATCTTGTGGAGTTCTACGAATGGGTAACATCAGAACTGGACTGGGGAAAGACTGTGGATGTATTATTCTTGGACTTCAAGCATGCTTGACTCTGTCCCCCACAATGGTCTGGTGGAGAAACTGATGGGGTTGGGAGTAGCCCCCTTGATGGTCAGATGGATTGAAAACTGGCTAGCTGGACACACCCAGAGAGTAGTGGTCTGTGGGGAGCTCTCGAACCCTAGAGTGGTTGGTAGTGGGGTACCACAGGGCTCGGTCCTGGGTCCGATCCTGTTTAATGCATACATATCAGACATCAGGGAGGGTATAGGGTGTGAAATGAGTCTCTTCACTGATGACTCCAAGATGGGAGCAGTAGTTGAGGGAGAAGAGGGGAGGTTGGCCCTGCAAGGGGACCTGGACACCCTGGAAAGCTGGGCTCACACATGGAAATTAAATTTCAATATCACCAAGTGTAAAGTGTTACATCTTGAGCGGGAAAACCCTAAACACAGGTACACCCTGGGAGGGGAGGCGCTGGAGGCCTCAATAAGGGAAAAAGACCTAGGGGTCATGGTGGATGCATGTATGAATAACTCTGAGCAGTGCAGGAGGGTGGCCAGCAAGGCAAATAGAATGTTGGGATGCATCGTAAGGGGGATCACCTCTAGGAGCAAGGAAGTGATTCTGCCACTGTACAATGGACTGGTTAGACCACACCTTGAGTACTGTGTACAGTACTGGAGACCACACTTGGAGAGGGACATACAGCTCCTGGAGAGGGTACAGAGGAGGGCAACTAAAATGATACGAGGGCTAGGGGATTTGACGTATGAGGACAGACTTGAGGAGCTCTGCCTGTTTTCACTGGAGGAGAGGAGAGACAGGGAGGACATGATTGAGGTCTTTAAGTACCTCAAGAGAATAAATAGGGTAAACATGGAGGGGATCTTTAGACTAAAGCAGGGAGGTATCACCGGAGGGCATGGTTTGAAGTTGGAAGGTGGAAGGGTGAGGGGAAAAGAGGAGGAGGTTTTTCACTGAGAGGGTGGTGGACCTTGGAATGCACTGCCTGGCGAGCTGGTTCAGAGATCCACAGTGGAGGGCTTCAAGAGAGGGTGGATGCATCAGATGATGACCTGTCCCAGGGGGGTGGGGATGGATGATGGGGGTTCCTGGAACACAAGGGAGGGGAGGGCCTCGGCACCCAACTAGGGATCTGAGATTCGAGCAGACTCAATAGACCGTAAGGCCTAATCTGCTGGCAAATAGTACGTTAGTACGTGGTTCCTCCACTTCTTCTGATCCCAGGAGTTCCGCCGTGTTACCTGAATGTGTGTTTAAACTCCTTAAGCTCTCAGCAAACCAACTTTTGAACCCATATCTTTCATTTCCAAAGATATTTTATTGACTCCTACTAAAGCCTCCATTTTTATAACTATCTGTTTGACCAGACGAAGATGATTTCTGGGAGTTTCAGGCTCTCTCTTGTAAGGAACCACTAGGGCAAGTTAGTGCTCCAGACAAACACTTCACTCCTTTCTTCGTAAGTTCCCATTGCCTTTCACATGAGCCAAGACATGTGCCTTCTTCCTTCCTTTTCCCCAAAGCCAGCCAATCCAAAATAAAGCCACATAACACTGACCTTCACTGAGCAGTCAAAACATATTGAGAAATATGGGGGATCCCATTGGTCAGACAATTTTCTCCTGCTTTTCCGAGTGGCTAAAGGGTGAAAAAAAAAAATGATTCCAAGACTACTTTGGCAAGACACGTCAAATCTTTTTTTTTTCTAACTTTTTATTTATTATTTTTAAAAAACAAGATAAATCAACTTACAATATACATCTGGGTACGTTCACTATTTTGCTGTACATTGACAAATTTTATCACATAGTGCTAAGCAATAAATAAAGGTTACTCACCTGTAACAGGAGTTCTAGGAATGGTATATGTTGGTCATCCACACTTATTGGCAGGTTCCTTGCCGCTTTAAATCTTATCGGAAGGTCTTCAAGCTGGCTCCTCCCACCCACCGGGTGGTAAAACTCTCGGCTCCACCCCATGGCCTTAGATCTGGCCGCTGGAAGCTCAGGTTGTGCGTCCGAGGTCGGGGGAGGAGTCAGATGAACAATATATACCATTCCTAGAACCCTAAGCTATGTGAGTAACCTGTATTTCTAGGGACATGGATATGTTGTTCATCCACACTGTCTGGCAGACTCCTAGCAGTTCTCCGGGAGGAGGAGGCAAGGCACACCCCTACTTAGGGAATAAAGACTGAGAACCGAGGCCCCAAAACCAGCATCCCGTGACTCAAGGTCGATGTGGTAATGGGTAATAAAGGTGTGTGCTGACTTCCAGGTAGCAGCCCTGCAGATTTCCTGGATAGGGACGTCCCTGGAAGCAGCCACCAATGCAGCAGTATGACGGGTAGAATGAGCTCTCATCCCTCTGGGAGGCTCCATGCCCGCCAACTTATAGCAGCGATCTATGCAGGAGGTGACCCACCTGCCTATCGTCCGCTTGGCTGCAGGTCTGCCAGGTCGCGGCTTCAGCGCGGTGACAAACAGCTGGTGAACCTCTCCCGAATTTCAGCCGTGCGCTCCTTATAATAGCGGCGCCTTCTGGAGTCCAGAGTATGGAGCCTATATTCGCCTCCGAGTGTGATTGGGGTAGAACACCGGCAGAGTCAGCACCTGGTTAAGGTGAAACTCCGACACCACCTTCGGAAGGAATTTCGGGTGGGGGCGCAGGACAACCTTGTCCCTGTGGAAGACCAGGTAAGAAGACTCGATGCAAAGCGCCTGGAGCTCTTCCATCCTTCTGGCTGACGTGATAGCCACCAAGAAGGCGGTCTTCCACGACAGGTGAGAGAGATCACACCTGTGCATTGGTTCGAATGGCTTGCCCATTAGCTTTGCCAGTACCAGCAGTAAATCCCACGGAGGTGGAGGTTCTCGCACCGGAGGGGAAATGTGATCAAGGCCTGCGCCACCGACTGCTCCCCGGCCCGCGCCCGGTAAGCAGAGATGGCTGCCAGGTGCACCTTTAGGGTCGTCGACCTAAGCCCTTGACTAGAAAGGGACCATAAATAGTCCAAAATGCTTGCCACAGAACAGGAGGAAGGGTCCAAGCCCTTGCCCTGACACCAAATGGAGAATCTCTTCCATTTGAAGGCGTAGCACTTTCTGGTCGACTCCTTACGGGACGCCTCAACAACATTGAGGACCTCGTCGGAAAGACTCAAGGCCTGGAACTCTAGCCACTCAGGAACCAGACCGTCAGGAGCAGGGACTGAAGGTCAGGATGGAACACCTTCCCCTGACTGATTGAGAGCAGGTCCGGGCGAGCTGGAAGCTGCCTCGGGAGCCTGGAGCTGAGGCTGAGGAGATCTGGGTACCAGAACTGGCGGGGCCAGTCTGGGGCTATCAGAATCACCTCGCCTTGTCCCTCCTTGCCTTGAGAAGCACCTTGGAATCAAGGGAAATGGGGAAAGGCGTAAAGAGGCCCGGGTCCACAGCCCGAAGGCATCCCCTGCAGCCAGCCCTGCTGAGGGGGCGGATAAAACAGCCTCAGCTCAGCGTTCTCCTGGAGGCAAACAGGTCCACCTGAGGTGTGCCCTGTGGGAGAACAGATCTTGTACTACCTCCGGCAGGAGAGACCACTCGTGAGATGCAGCCCCTATCCGGCTCAGGGCATCGGCCAGGGTATTGGAGGCTCCTGCCACATGAATGGCTAGGAGATCCGCCTCCAGGCTGCGCACGAAAGTGACCAAATGCGGAGAGCTTCCTTGCATAGAAGCATGGAGCGGCCCCGCCTGGTGGTTCAGTAGTACATGGTCGTGGTATTGTCCGCCTGACTCGGACCACTTGACCCCGGAGAAAGGAGCAAAGGCGGTGAGAGCTAAGCGGACCGCTCGGAGCTCCAGCAGGTTGATGTGGCATCGGGACTCCCGCGGGGACCAGAGGTCGTGCACTCAGCGTTCCCCAGACGGGCACCCCAACCCATCAGAGAGGCATCAGTCGATAGAGAGACCGTCGGCTCGGGGCGGACAAACGGGATGCCCTCCTGCAGATGGAATGGAACGGTCCACCACTGGAGAGCGTTCCACATCTCCTGGGTCATTATCACTAGCTGGTCCAAAGGATCGCAGCGTTGTGACCACTGGCTGGCCAGTCCCCACTGAAGGGGGCGCATGTGCCAGCGCGACCAACGGACCACGCTGGTACAGGCCGCCATGAGACCCAGAAGGCGCAGGAAGTCCCAGGCAGGTCGCGATTGCCCAACCAGAAATGATTGGGCAAAGGAGGTAAGAACCTCGGCCATGTCCGCCGGGAGCCATGCTCTGGCTTGAAGAGAGTCGAGCTCTGCCCCGATGAACAGGATCACCTGCTTCAGCTCGAGTTCCGACTTGGCCTCGTTGATGAGAAGGCCAACTTGAGAGCACACCTGGAGGGCCAGATCTCTGGACCGCTCCACCTCCCGTCTGGAGGAGGCTGCTATCAGCCAATCGTCCAGGTAAGGGTACACCCGGACCCTCGGGCCTCTAGAGGATGCTGTCACCACTGCCATGCATTTGGTGAAGACCCTGGGAGCTGGAGATAAGTCGAAGGGCATGGCTCGAACTCAAAGAGGGATCCCTCCGCCGAAAGCGGAGGAATCTCCATGTGGACGGACGGATAGGGACGTGGAAAGAACGCTGTCCTGTAGGTCCAGAGAGCAGAACCACACGCCGTGTTCCAGAGATGGTATTATCTGCGCCAGAGTGACCATCCTGAAGGTTCGAGACCTTAGAACTTGTTCAGGTCGTGAGGTCGAGAATGGGCCGCCCCCGTCCTGTTCGGAACCAGGAAATACCTGGACACGAACCCCGGGTCTGAAGGGGTCCTCCACCTCCGTGATCACCTCCCTTTTGGAGGAGAGAGAGATGTCGGCTCGCGAGCCGCCAGTGAGGTCTGCGGACCCAGGCCCCCCGGTGCGACGGCTCTGAAGGAGGCGGGGCCTGCCGAGATTCAGAAGGCCTTTCCCACCACCTCCAGTACCCACCTGTCCGTGGTAACAGCGGACCAGGTGGAAAGGAAGTGTCTGCGCGTTCCACGGGGGAACTAGGGGTGAGGTGACAGGATGAAGGCACCCTCAGCCCGTCATCTGGGCAGGTTTGGAGGAGGGACCGCCGAGGGACCTCCGGCCTTTTACCTGCTTCCTGTTGAGGAAGCAGACGGTTTTGGGTTAGAGGTCAGCGCTGGCCCTGACGTTTGTCCGGGCGGCTGCTGCAGAAGGACGCAAAGGGCTTAGGCGGCTTATGCCTTTTGCTCTGAGTAGCACCAAGGTAGCACTGGATCCTCGATCCTCTGCAGGTGACCTTCCACCTTGTGTGAAGAGGCTGTCCCCAAAAGGAACATCCGCTAACTTGTGCTCTGTAACTGAGGTAAAGGTGGATATCCTCAGCCAAGCTCGACGACGCATGGCCACTGCAGCCGCCAGACCTGGCACATGAGTCCTCTCGATGTCAACGCAGTCTGGAGCTGCTGTTTGGCCACCGTCCTGCTCCCTGGTCCCGCACCTGCCTGACCGTAGTCTACAGATTCGCGGAAGATGAGGGCAACCTCATCCAGGGAGCCCAACAGGCGTGAGAAAATGTGCCATGAGGACGGCCGAACTGGCCTGACGGGCCGAGAGGACGAGCATAGACTTTCCGCCCCGGCATAATCCAATTTCTTGGATCCTTGTCGGAGGTTTGTCCACATCCCTGGCGCTCCCTGGCACGCCGGAAAAACGCTTGTTCGTAACCAACCCCTCGCCGAGGGGTGTTCGGAAAACCGACAGGGAACCGTAGGGACCGCGATACTTCCTGGCCAACCTGGTCAAGGCGAGGGCAGGAAGCAGGACGCCGCCAAAGTTCCAAGGTCGATACCACTCATGGCTTCGCCACCGAAAGGCCTCCTCGAGGGAGAATCCCTCGGTCCAGAATCTCGTGAGAGGATACCTGGCCTGCTTAGGAACGGGTTCGAAGCTTCATCCCGTGGACTCCGAGATGAGTCGGGCCAACCCTAAGAATGACGGGCGGGGTCATCGTCTGACTGCCTTCCCGAGGACTCCAAGTCCATGCGCTGGAGAAGAGGGAGGAATCCATCATCGGATCGCAAGAGTCTCAAAAGAGCTGCTCGGTCCGAGTTTACCCTCCACCTGCCGAGGTTTATCGGGAGTGAGGGTGACAGACAGCCTATGAGAAACTTGGGCCGACCGAGAATTTTTGGTCGGGGCCCCAACTAATGGCTGTGGAGGCGAGGTTCCACCAGAATCGGTGGGCAAAGCGGAATTGGCTTTAACAACCGCCTGAGAACAGGCTCCCCGACTACAACGAGGGGTTGTTTCGGTTGCTCCGTGACAGCTACTTAATGGCTTGGAAGACGACTGGGTCGGCTTATTCCCCGTCAAAAGGAGCTGTTGCCACATGAGTTCTCGTCACCTCGCGACGCAATTCTGCTTCGAGCCTCGTCTTCAGGAAAGAGCGGCGGCGCTTGCCGCGGTGGCCGAGACCAGACCGCCATGGCGGCGGATCAGCTGGACCGCGAGGATGTCCGGAGACCGAGAGCTCGACTAGGCCGAGGAAGGCGAGGAGAAGTGTCGGAAATCGGCATCCCTGCCCGGACGATCCCACTCAAGGCTCTGGAACCGGAGGCACAGACGAGCCGACGGGATCAACTCCCACTAGGGAGAGGGATTCTCAGCTTCTCCAGTTTATTAACTCCACCTAACGGGTCGAGAAAAATCTCGACCGTCGACGTGGAGTCTCGGTCAACTGGCCTGACGGGACACCGTGGAAGCCAGTGGCCAAAGCTGAGGGTCGACCGGGTCGACTGCCCGACAAGGAGGGGGGATCTTTCCTTCGGCCCCAAGAGCGTCAACGACGAGAGACTTATTTTTGCTCTTTTTGGACCTGGAAAAAGGTCCCGAAGAAGTTGGACCCTCACCTTTGGTCGAGAGGGTCAGACAAAGCTCCTTAAAAGAAGCCGAGTACGAGGCACCGAGAGAGAGTGGGACAAATGCCACAGCCAAGGTAGAAGCGGCCCGCGCCGCCTCCTCTTCGAGGGCGATCATCTGCTCGAGCTGATCCGCCGAGCCCGCCGCCGGACACCGCCAATCGGGCCTCTTTAGATTTCACCGGTGGAATTCTTTTCTCGGGGCGCCCCAGTTGTAATCGGGCAGCACGGTCCTCGGCGACGTAGGCCGAAAAGGAAGAGCACAAGTCACAGGCCTGCGGGTCGTGCTCAAGGTCCAGGCAGTAGACGCACGTGGAGTGCGGATCCATCCTAGACATCTTCTGCCTGCAAGGGCACCTCCGAAAACCAGGAGTCGATTTGTCCATCGCAGCCGCGAGGAGAAGAAGACCGAAGTCTTTTTAGCAAAAACTTTGATTTCGAACTTTCCAAGAATTAGGAACCAGTCTCAAACGCAGCGCGTTAAGGAGGGAACCTGAGCTTCCAAGCGGTAAGGAAGATCTGGCGTCATGGGGCGGAGCCGAGAGTTTTACCACCCGGGTGGGTGGGAGGAGCCAGCTTGAAGACCTTCCGGCAAGATTTAAAGCGGCAAGGAACCTGCCAATAAGTGTGGATGAACAACATATCCCATGTCCCTAGAAATTACTAGTCCCAAAAATATATTCATTCTTGTTGTTCAACATAAGAGTAGCTGGAAGGAGGGTCTTATAATAAGTACAGTTGTAACGTGCATACCCCCAGAGCCAGCATCTGTCTATGTCTCTTACGAATTCTGCTGCAGCGGCCCTGTGGGAGTGTCACAGTAGAACAAGCCGGCCAGATCAGTCTGTCCTAGCCTTCGTAGTTGAAGGCAAGGACTTGAAATTTAAGTCTGATCTTTCTAACCCGAATCAGGGGATCAGATCTGGGCAAGACAAAGCAATGTGTAAGAACCAGGTATTCCATCTGTTCATCAATACCGATACTGTATTTTGTAACTTGGCTGTCAGTCTTTTCATTTTGTACAGGGCATAAACTGTGTTTTCCCAACTGGAATTGCTAGGGGTATCCGACTTAAGCCACAACCGTGTGATTACTTTTTTGGTCGCCCAGGGCAGTATATTAAGTGGATAAATTGTGTGAGCACCTCGGATTTGTTAGGGTTAATGTAGCAATAAAGCTATCTCGGGAGTCAGGGTGCCCAGGCTAAGAAATAACTTGTATAACTGATTACCTACCCTTTCCCAAAAGGGGTCCAGAACTGGGCAGAACCATAAGACATGCGAGCGAGTAGCCACCTCGCACCCACAGCCCCACCAACAAGACAAATCCCCCTGGTGGAGTACTTAGCGGTAATCTCAGGGGTATGAAAGTATCGGGCTGCTATTTCCCAAGAGAACTCTCCCCGGGTATACAAATTAGTAGTTTTATGCTGTCATCTCCAAATGCGTAACCAATCATCCAGGTTGAGTTCAATCATCAATTCAGCTTCCAAATTAGATTGGGTAGTTTCCATGTCTTTAGTGTGGGCATTTTGCATCGCCTTATAAAAGTCTGATATCAGGTGCTGTTGCACAGGGGCATTCAGTAGTTAAGATAAGAGAAGACCTAATGGGGAGTCCGGCTGATCCGAAATGTCCATCCCTAGTTCCATGTTTAAAAATGGCAGATCTGCAAGTAGCGGGGACACTGTGGCAATGAGAACTCCGTCCTTAATTGCGTGAAGGTTTTAAAATGCCCCACTCATAAAATTTGGTACGTGTGTACTAGCCCTTTTTCCTACCATTTTCTGAGAGTTAGATCAGAAAGTGCTGGTGTAAATTTCGGATTTCTGGCAGGGATTCCCCATCCAGTTTGCTAGGAAATTATTTTCCTTAAGAGTGAGGAATTTCGCTCAACAACGGAGGATGGCTTTGGTAAATAAAGAGCCTCTTGCTGACGGGATAGATACCCAGGGCTGAAATATTAGGGTGTGATTCAACAGTGTTTCAGACATGGCCCTTTCTAATGTTAATCAAATTGGAATCTGACATGGAAGGAGTAGCCGATTCGACATATGCATTAGAGCAGGGTTTCTCAAATGGGGAGGCCCCAACCTGTTCAAGGGGAGGCTCATGCAAGCCTTAAAATGTACTGCATTTTAATGTCAACTTTTGGATGCTTCACGTGAAAGCATGCAGCAAAGTGAAAGCGAATAATGGCATACGAATTTATGTACAAAATGGTTACCAGGAAAGACACGCTCAACAAACATTTGTTTCCTGGTATGAGATGGGGAAAATACAATTCTTGGAAACTGTGCAAAACAAAATTCAAAATAATGCAAATGAACAGGAACAAGGTAACAACTGACCCATTATACTGGCTGCAGAAAAGCACAAATACAAAGGCTAAGCAGAGAGCTACTAGGAGCAAGAGCAGGAGGGAGCAAAATGGTCCCTGAGAAGGTGTTTAAGAGCAGGGTAAAACTGATGAAGAAAGCAATCTGACTCATGGAGGTATTGCAATGAGGGGTAAATAGAGTCCAAAAGTCAGAAGTGTGGAGTGAGTAGGCTGACCTGGGGAGGGGGGTTATGGAGAAGAATAATAATAAGTTCAATAAAATGAGAATAAACAACTATTCACATGCACTTCATTGTATTCTTCCTGTAATGTGCAAAGTATGATAGTTGTTCTAGCTATGGGGAGGCCCAAAATTATTTCTATATCAGGGGGATGGTCAAGATCTTTTCCAAGGCTTGGGGGAGGCTCACTATGACAAAGTGTGAGAACTCCTGCATTAAAGTAGTAGCAATGAGGTATTTGGAAATATTCGGTAAGGCCAACCCTCCCTTTTCCTTAGGAAGTTGTAGCCTGTGTGTGGCAATGTGGGGTTTGCTCCCCTGCCACAGGAACGTCCCAATAGCCCTGTCCCAGCTTCTTAACTCTTGTTGAGGGAGAGGAAGCGGAATATTTTGCATTAAATATAATAGTTTAGGGACTATATTCATTTGAACAGATTGCACCCCTTGTTAGTATCTAGATCGGTAGTGGTGTCCATCTTTTAAGGTCGGTTTGTACCTGAAGGAGCAATTGGTCATAGTTCAAATTGAGTAAACCGAAGAGAGACGTGGGGATTTTAATTCCTAAATAGGTTATATGGGGTCTGTGCCATTTGAGATTATATCTGTTCAGCAGGGCCTGGGAGGGGTATATTGCAAAGCCAGAGCCACAGATTCCCCCCCCCCCCATCTGATTTATTTTATAGCCTGTCAACTGTTCTATGATAGGCAAAATTTTGGTTAAAGTGGCTAGTGACTCTTCTGGTCGGGTAATAAACAAAATAAGATTATCTGTGTAATATGCCAGTTTGTGCTGAGTGCCATTAATAGAACAGCCATGTAGGCCTTCTGTTTGCCTAAAGTATTGGGCTATGGGTTCCATGTATAACGCAAAAAGATATGGGGACAAGGGACAACCTTGGCGAGTGCCCCTGTAAAGCTGGAAGCGTGATGAATGAGAGCAATTAACTTTGACAACTGCCTCAGGTTTAGTGTATATGCCTCAAATTGTATCTAAGAACTCCTGTGGGAAGGCGAATTTGGACAGTGCAGAGTGTAGAAAATCCCATGAGATCATGTCAAATGCCTTCTGGGCATCGAGACTCAGAAATAGTAACACAGAAACATAGACTCTGACGGCAGATAAATACAGGTTACTCACCTGTAACAGGAGTTCTAGGAATGGTATATGTTGTTCATCCACACTTTCTAGCAGGTATCCTTGCCGCTTTAAATCTTGCCGGAAGTCTTCAAGCTGGCTCCTCCCACCCACCCGGGTGGTAAAACTCTCGGCTCCGCCCCATGATGCCGAATCTGGCCGCTGGAAGCTCAGGTAGTGCGTCGAGCCGGGAGGTCGGGTGGGTGGTGGATGAACAACATATACCATTCTAGAACTCCTGAGCTGAGTGAACCTGTATTTCTAGGACATGGATATGTTGTTCATCCACACTTATTGGCAGACTCTAGTAGTTCGGGAGGAGAGAGGCAAGACACACCCCTACTTAGGGAATAAAGACTGAGAACCAAGGCCCCAAAACCAGCATCCCGCGTGAATCAAGGTCGATGTGGTAGTGGGTGATGAAGGTGTGCTGACTTCCAGGTAGCAGCCCTGCAGATTTCCTGGATAGGGACGCCCCTGGAAGCAGCCACCGATGCAGCGGTATGGCAGGTAGAATGAGCTCTTATTCCTCTGGGAGGCTCCATGCCCGCCAACCTACAGCAGAGATCTATGCAGAAGGTGACCCACCTGCTTATCATCCGCTTGGCTGCAGGTCTGCCAGGTGCGGCTTCAGCGTAGGTGAAAAACAGCTGGCGAACCTCTCCCCGAATTTCAGCCGTGCGCTCCTTATAGTAAGCGAGCGCCCGCCTAGGGTCCAGAGTATGGAGCCTATATTCGGCCTCCGAGGTGTGACTGGGGTAGAACACCGGCAGAGTCAACACCTGGTTAAGGTGAAACTCCGACACCACCTTCGGAAGGAATTTCGGGTTGGGGCGCAGGACGACCTTGTCCCTGTGGAAGACCAGGTAAGGAGACTCTCGATGGAAAGCCTGGAGCCTCCCATCCTTCTGGCTGAAGTGATAGCCACCAAGAAGGCGGTCTTCACGACAGGTGAGAGAGATCACACCTGTGCATCGTTCGAATGGCTTGCCCATGATCTTTGCCAGTACCAGCAGTAGATCCCACGGAGGTGGAGGTTCTCACACCGGAGAGGAAATGTGATCGAGGCCTTTGAAAAAGCGCCAGACCACCTTCTCCTGCGCCACCGACTGCTTCCCGGCCCGCGCCCGGTAAGCAGAGATGGCTGCCAGGTGCACCTTTAGGGTTGTCGACCTAAGTCCTTGCTGAGAAAGGGACCATAGATAGTCCAAGATGCTTGCCAAGGAACAGGAGGAAGGGTCCAGGCCCTTACCCTGACACCAAATGGAAAACGTCTTCCATTTAAAGGCATAGCATTTCCTGGTCGACTCCTTATGGGACGCCTCAGCTACATTGAGGACCTCGTCAGAAAGACCCAAGGCCTGGAACTCTAGCCACTCAGGAACCAGGCCGTCAGGTGCAGGGACTGAAGGTCCAGATGGAACACCTTCCCCTGACTGACTGAGAGTAGGTCCGGGCGAGCTGCAAGCTGCCTCGGGAGCCTGGAGCTGAGGCTGAGCAGATCTGGATACCAGCATTGGCGGGGCCAGTCTGGGGCTACCAGAATCACCTGCGCCTTGTCCCTCCTTGCTTTGAGAAGCACCTTGTGGATCAAGGGAAATGGGGGAAAGGCGAGAAGAGGCCCGGGGTCCACGGCCTCGAGAAGGCATCCCCCTGCAGCGAGCCCTGCTGGGGGGGTGGGCATGGAACAGCCTCAGCTTCGCATTCTCCCTGGAGGCAAACAGGTCCACCTGAGGTGTGCCCCAATGGGAGAACAGATCTTGTACTACCTCTGGCAGGAGAGACCACTCGTGGGACACAGCCCCTATTCGGCTTAGGGCATCGGCCAGGGTGTTGGAGGCTCCTGCCACATGAATGGCTAGGAGATCCGCCTCCAGGCTGCGCACGAGTGACCAAATGCGGAGAGCTTCCTTGCACAGAGGCATGGAGCGTGTCCCACCCTGGCGGTTTAGGTAGTACATGGTCGTGGTATTGTCCGTCTGGACCTGAACCACTTGACCCCGTAGGAACGGAGCAAAGGCGGTGAGGGCTAGACGAACCGCCTGAAGCTCTAGCAGGTTGATATGGCATCGGGACTCCCGAAGGGACCAGAGGCCGTGCGCTCTGTGCTCCCCCAGATGGGCACCCCAACCCATCAGAAAGGCATCAGTCGACAGAGAGACCGTCGGCTCGGGGCGGACAAACGGGATGCCCTCCTGCAGATGAGCTGGAACGGTCCACCACTGGACAGCTTCCACATCCCTTGGGTCACCATCACTAGCTGGTCCAATGGATCGCGCGCCAGGACCATTAGCTGGCCATTCCCAAGCAGAAGGGATGTATGTGCCAGCGCAACCGACCACGCCTGGTGCAGGCCGCCATGAGACCCAGGAGGCGCAGGGTAGTCCCGGCAGGGACGATTGCCCAACCAGAAATGATTGGGCAAAGGAGGAAAGAACCTCGCCCTGTCCGCGGGAGCCGTGCTCTGCTCAAAGAGAGTCGAGCCTGCTCCCTCGATGAAAAGAATCACCCTGCTTCGTCCGAAGTTCGACTTGGCCTGGATGAGGAGGCCAATTTGAGAGCAAACCCGGAGGGCCAGATCTCTGGACCGCTCCACCTCCTGTCTGGAGGGGGCTGCTATCAGCCAATCGTCCAGGTAAGGGTACACCCGGACCCCTCGGCGCCGCAGGAAAGCTGTCACCACTGCCATGCATTTGGTGAAGACCCTGGGAGCAAGAGAAAGGCCGAAGGGCATGGCTCGGAACTCGTAAAGGGATCCTTCCGCTCGGAAGCGGAGGAATCTCTGGTGAGACGGACGGATAGGCATGTGAAAAACGCCGTCCTGTAGGTCCAGAGAGCAGAACCACACGCCGCGTTCCAGGGATGGTATTATCTGAGCCAGAGTGACCATCCTGAAGGTCCGAGACCTTAGGGAACTTGTTTAGTCGGCAGGTCGAGAATGGGGCGCCAGCCCCTCATCCGTTTTGGGACCAGGAAGTACCTGGACACAAACCCCGGGTCTGAGGGAGGGTCCGCCACCTCTCTGATCACCTCTTTCTCAAGGAGCAGAGCGATGTTGGCTCGGTGAGCCAACAGCGAGGCTGCAGACCCCGAGGCCCCCCTGAGGGCGACGGCTCGGAAGGGCGGGGCCTGCTCGAACTCCAGAGGCAGGCCCTTTCCTACCACTTCCAACACCCACCGGTGTGTGGTTATAGCAGACCAGGCGGAAAGGAAGTGGCGGAGCCGTCCCCCCATGGGGAACCTGGGTGGGTGATGAGGTTGGGGCTACACCCTCAACCCGGCCACTGAGCAGGCTTGGAGGAGGAACCGCCGAGGGACCACCTGGGCCTTACCTCCCTGCTTCCTGGAAGAGGAAGCCGCTGTGGCTGGTTTGGGATGCCAGCGAGCCTGCTGGCCCTGATGCTGCTGGGTCGGACAAACTAGCGAGACGGACGAAAGGGCTTGGGTTGTGGCTCATGCCCTTGTCCCTCTGGGCGGATGAGACCGAGTCCAGAGTGGCATTGACTTTTCGATCCTCTGGAGGTGACCTTCCACTCCAGGGCCGAAGAGGTCGGTCCCCAGGAAGGGGACATCCGCCAACTTGTGCTGGGTATCTGCTGTGAAGGTGGATATCCTCAGCCATGCCCGACGGCGCATCGCCACTGCGGCCGCTACTGACCTGGCGCATGGGTCACCGATGTCCAAAGCAGTCTGAAGTTGCTGTTGGCCACTGCCCTGCTGCCCTGCGCACCTGCTTAACCGTGGTCTGCAGGTCAGCCGGGAGATGAGGGTACCTGGTACAGGGGCCCAACAGGGCATGAGAGAAGTGCGCCATCAGCACGGCCGAGCTGGCTCTGGGAAGGCCAAGGGAGGGATGAGCTTGTGAGACTTAGCCTGGCAAGAGTCCAACTTCTTGACTCCTTGTCAGGAGGCTTGTCCATATCCCTGGTGCTTCCGGCATGCCGGAAGACGCTGTCGGTAACCAATCCCTCGGCTGAGGGATGTTCCAAGAAACTGGACAGGGAGCCGGTAGGGACCGCATACTTCCTTGCCATCCTGGCTGAAGGCGCAGGGCAGGAAGCAGGATGCCAGAGCTCCAAGGCCGGGCCCACAATGGCCTTGGCCACCGGAAAGGCCTCCGTAGGAGAATCCCCTCGGTCCAAAATCTCCGTGAGGGGGTACTTGGCCTGCTTGGATACGGGCTCGAGCTGCATCCTGGTGGACTCCGAGATGAGCCTAAGCAAACCCATGAAGGACAATGGGCTATCGTCCAGCGACTGACCTCCCGAGGACTCCAAGTTAACTCGCCTGGAGAACAGGGAGGAATCATCGTCGGACTCAGAGGAGTCCGCAAAGAGCTGCCTTGGGCCTGAGCCACCCTCTACCTGCCGAGGGCGATCGGGAGTGAGGGTGACAGACAGCCTAAGGGGCAGACCCTGGGCCGACCGAGAACTCTTGGTTGGGGCCCCAAACAACGGCTGTGGAGGCGGAGGTTCCACCAGAATCAGTGGGGCAGTCGGTTTTGGTCGAGCAACAGGCCGCTTCGGCCGCTCCGGTGACAGCCACTTGACAGCCGGGGAAGGCGACGACGTCGGCTTGCTCCCGGATAGAAGAAGCTGTTGCCACATGAGGTCCTCGTAGCGCCGACGCAACTTGCGTCGAAGCCTCCCCTCGTCCGAGCGGCGACACCGCTTGCCGCGGTACTGAGACCGCCTATGATGGCGGGATCGGCTGGACCGAAAAGAAGTCCGAGACCGCGAACCTCGGCTTTTCCGAGGAGGGTTCTGGGGCAGGGCGGGGGAAATCCGCTCTCCTCTTGGCTCGGAGAGTTCAACCGTGGACTCCGGAACCAGAGGCACGGACAAGTCCATGGAAACCTCAATCTCCGCCGGGGGAACCGGGGAGTGAGGGTTTTCGGCTTCACCGGTCGACAACCCATCCGACGGGTCGAGAAAAATCTCGACTGCGTCGACAGGAGTCTCGGTCAACTGACCTGACGGGGACGCCGTGAGGCCAGTGGCCGAAGCCGAAGGATCGCCCGAAGTCGATGGTCGACTACTCAGTGAGAGGGACCTCTCCCGCTCCCAAGAGTGTTGACGGAGGGACTTACCTTTGTGGTCCTCCTTCTTGGACCGAGAGAAAGGCCCTGAAGATGATGGTCCCTCTCCCTTAGTGGAGAGAGACAGACAGAGCTCCTTGAAAGAAGCTGAATAGGAGGATCCCAAGGAGAGCGGGATAAATGCCGCGGCTGAGGAAGACGAAGATGCGGCCTGCGCCGCCTCCTCCTCGAGGGCGATCATTTGCTCAAGCTGATCCGCCGAGCCCGCCGCCGTGGAAACCGCCAAACAGGCCTCCTTCAACTTTACCGGAGGATAACGTTTCTCGGGGAGCCCAAGTTGCATACAGGCGGCGTGGTCTTCCAGAGACCTAGGCCGGAAAAGGAAGAGCAGAGGTCGTGAAGCCTGTGGTCGTGCTCAAGGCCCAAGCAGTAGAGCGCCGCGTGGAATGCCGGATCCTCCGAGACATCTTCTGCCGCATAGGCACCTCAAACCGGGAGTCCCGATTTGTCCATACATGGCCCTTGAGGAAGATAAATGACAGTCTTGAAAACCTTAAAAGTAATTTCGGTAGACTCAAGAAATAGGAACCAGTCTTATACGCAGAGCGTTAAGGAGGGAACCTGAGCTTCCAATCGGTAAGGAAGATCTGGCGTCATGGGGCGGAGCCAAGAGTTTTACCACCCAGGTGGGTGGGAGGAGCCAGCTTGAAGACCTTCCGGCAAGATTTAAAGCGGCAAGGATACCTGCCAGAAAGTGTGAATGAACAACATATCCATGTCCCTAGAAGGACCACTTGGCCCACCCAGTCTGCCCATTTCCCTACCTACTGGATAAGCTGCAGATTCTAGTTAACCAACAGCCTACTTCCTGCCACCCCCCACTACAATTGCCTTGTGTCTGTCCCATGCATGTTTGAATTCCCCCACTGTTTTAGCCCCAACAACCTCCCCAGGAAGGCAGTTCCACGATCCACCACTCTCTCCGTGAAAAAATTTCCTCACATTACCCTGAGCTGTCCCTTGTTCTTACATCGCCTCTTTTGCTGAAAGATGCTACCCTCCTGGACTTTGTCGATTCCCTTGAGGTACTTGAACGTTTCTATCATGTCCCCCTGTCCCTCCTTTCATCAAGGGTATACATATTAAGCTCTCTCAGTCTCTCTTCATATGGTTTCTGATGCAGACCCTGCACCATTTTAGTTGCCCTCCTCTGGACTGCTTCCATCCTGTTTATGTCCTTGCGTAGATGAGGTCTCCAAAACTGCACACAGTACTCCAGATGGGGTCCCACCAACTGTCTGTACAGAGGGATAACCACTTCCCTTTTTCTACTTGTGATGCCCCTTCCTATGCATCCCAGTATCCCCCTGGCTCTCCTTACTGACTTCTCACATTACTTACCAACCTTTAGATCATCTGATATGACTACCCCCAACAAGTCCCGTTCCATTTTTGTTGTTGTTAGTACCTTCCCTGCTATTGTGTACTCTTCTCCTGGGTTTTTGTTTCCCAGGTGCATTACTTTGCACTTCTTTGCACTGAATCTAAGTTGCCATATGTCTGACCATTCCTCCAACCTTGCCAAGTAGGGGAGAGTTTGTTATCTGTGCATGATTCATGAAATATAAAGTTTGTTTAATGTTATCCTGGAAGGGCACTCACAAGACTTTGTACAGAACTGGCGTTAATAGATGGGTGGAGAGTTGCGAACCCGAGAGATCGTGACTACACATATTATTCACCAAAGTACAAAATGTATTCCAGGATAGATTTTTTTCTCATTTTGGCAAATCGGATATCTTGTTTAACAGAGCGTCTATAGGGAACATTACCCTTTCCGATCACACCCCAATCTATCTGGAATTAGATTTAGCCCCGAGGCCAATGGAAACCCTCTGGCATCTCAATGTTAGCTTAACAACACATACTGAATTTAAAGAGTTGATACAAACGGCCACCAAAACTTTTTAACAATACAACCCATTGGAAGATACCAGTGCGGGGGTCTGGTGGGATGCCTTAAAATGCTATCTATGCGGAGAAATAATATTGAAATTTAAATATCTGCAAATTTTCTTTCTCCGACGGCTGGTCTCCGGGCTTCCTTACTCCTGGGCTGTACCTCCTGATGCTGATCCACAGGCAAGAATCAGACCTCTGCAGCAGGGGACATCCAGCCCTCCACTTCCTGTTCTCCTCAGTTCTTCCTAAAGCAGTTCAATGTCGTAATACTACAAGAACTTGGGAACAAAAAATAAGAATTTTAAGGCATATATGGCCGTGAGGCCAGCCAACTATATACATTCTGGGAGGGAATCTGAAGCCCAGAGACCAGCCGTCGGAGAAAGAAAATTTACAGGTATTTAAATTTCGATTTCTCTCTCCTAAGCTGGTCTCCGGGCTTCCTTACTCCTGGGATATACAAAAGCAGTATGTCCCCAGATGTCCCGGGTGGGAAGAATGTCAAGAGCCCTTAAGGGTTCACCATCGCTTGAAACACTCTGCGGTCAAAGGATGCCTCTGCCGAGGACATTACCTCCAGTGTGAACTTTTTTTTACACTAGAGTGTGTGAATGGATGATTAAAAAGCCACTCAGTGTGAGTGTGCTGTCGATGCTTCTCTGAATTACGCCCACGAAGGGGGCCATGACTCTCACTGGGCCAGGCAAGTTACTGTGGCCTGTTCATAAGCCGTAGAGGAGACGGATAGAATCTGTTTGGCAACAGACCTACTGAATCCTTGCTGCCCCAAATTATTTCCCTTTGGCTGGCATGAACACAGTTGATGTTTTGTGAATAGCTTCTCCTCTCTCAATATACATTTTTCTCCCTCTTCCCAGGTCTAGTGTATGAAACTTTCCATCCTTGTTGCTTTTAGAGAGTGGGTAGAAAGAAGGAAGAATGAACCCTTGATTGTAATAGAGGGGAGACATAACTTTGGCAAACAAAAATTGATACTGTTCTAGCCTGATGAACGAGTGTACAGCTCTTGGGCAAGCAATGCTTTTAGTTTGCTGAAACTCCTGGCTGGAGTAATAGCTCTGAGAAAAAAGGGGCGACCTTTATTTTGAGATGCATGATGGATGGCTTGGGGCGCTCTAAAGGGGGCACTGGTTCCGGCCTTGAGAACCATATTAAGACTCCATGGAGATAGCTTTGGTGAATTGAAGATGTTTTAATGCTGCTGCCTGAAGAACTACCAGACTTGGGGATATGAGCCCAACAATTCCCCAGGGTCCGTCAAGAGTGCTCCCAGTGCAGAAACTCTAATTTGTAAGGTGGTTGGTTGCAGTCCTTTGTCCATCTGTCTCAAAGGAACTGCAGTAGCACAGGCGATTATATTGTGTCATTCTGTGTGTGGCTGGAATGAAGCCAGAACCAACATTTCCTCCAGATTCTATAATGCACTTTGGAGGAAGAAAAGACACACAAGTTCCCAATCATGTCAACAACAGGAGCTGTGCCGCATAACTCCTTCAAAGTTTTTCTACTCACTTTCCAGGTCTAGAGAGGGACCAGTTGTTAAAATGGGGTGCAGAACTGGACCTTGATGGAGAATGCCCTGGCTGAAGCTGAATGTTCAAGGTGGTCGCCCTGACCAATGAATGAGAAACAGCTAAGTGCGGAAAAACCATAAGGGACAGACTAGAATCATGACTGTCCTGTCCAAGGCCACTTTGTGGAGGACTCTTGATAGAGGCGATGTTGGAGGAAGGCATACAGGAGACCGAACAGATCCCAGTTTTATGGGGAAAAGGTGTCCTGAGCCACCGCTGGTTCGTCCTTGGCCAGGGAACAGAATTGCTTCACCTTGGAGTTCTGCCCGCAGGCGAAAAGATCTGTTTGAGTAATGCCCCACTAGTCTGTCTGAATGTGGGAGGCACTGTCCTTCCGCTGCGATCCCTTGGTCAACCCACCCTGCGACTGAGTCATTCTGCTATGACATTTTCCTATCCCAATACAAACATCGCTCAGTGGTGCTCAACCCACTGACAGAGAAGGGATTCCTTTAGCATTTTTGAGCTTCTCGTTTCACCCTGATGGTCGTTGTATGTCAGCGTTGCCAGACTGTCAGTTGGAAGCAGGCTAGCCTGATTGAGGAATTGCTGTTCAGCGTGTCTCGGGGCAAGGCCTACTCTTCCCCCCCCTCAGAAACGCTTATACTGTACCTTGTGTCCAACAGCGATCCCCTGCCCGGTGCCAACAGCTGATGCAGGTGAGTCCTTCCCAGCTCCTGAGGCTTGCATTGGTCGCAATTCCGACTTAGTGCGGATGGCCTAACTTGTGGCCCTTCATGACCTCTGACCTCTGGGACCATCCCTGGAGGAAGGGCTTAATCAATCTTAATGAGCTGTGTGAAAAAATAAGCAGGCAGCTGAGGAGCTTGCAAGACTCCTTGATGAGCAATTACAGATCATAAAATCTAGTTTTCGGGGAGAAACCTTGTGTCATGATGTTAGCCCCCACCCCTGAGGATCAAGGTCTGGTTTGGAATTAGGAGCCCTTTCTCCAGTTGATGGGAAACCCATGTGCTATAGAGGACCTGACTACCTCTGTCACTGCCTGTAATGCTTGGTTGAGCTGTGGGGCCTTTTAAGTGGGCTATAACCACTACTAGCACCTTAAATACTGTCCATGGGTCTGCCATGCCTTCGAGGATTATGAAAATGAGGGAGGAAACGTCCCTACTCCAGTCTGAGGGGGAACCTGCTCGTTATCCCCTGCTGGAAGGAGACTAGGAACTGCTTGAGCATGCCAAGACTGTAATTGTTTGGGACACTGCTAATCTACTGGTAGAAAACTGGCAAGTGAACCATGTGAGGTCATAGGCGGCTTTCAGTTTAATTTGTTTGGGAATTGGTGATGTACTATGCTCCGAATCTCCTTATGTGTTTTGGTAAGGACCCATTTTCCCTTCACTCAAGGATGGGTCAGAGATCTTCAACGCGGCTTTTTGTTGCCGCCCCCTCAGGTGCCACCACATCCTCCCCTGTAGTTATACTGGTTACGGGAGGAGAACCATGCGAGTTTTCCTGAAGGAGTCACATTCTACCCTTGCTGTAGCCATGTGCACGAAAATGCTTTCAGGAGCCTGGAGACCAGGATTTTCTTTCCCTTGAAGCAGCATGTGTACCTTCTCGGTTTCCTCGAATTCCGTTCTCACCTCTTTGAGGGGGTGACTCCCCACTACAGGTTTCCTTCATATGGTGCATTAACCAGGTGGATTGCTATAGGCACGTCCGCTTGCTGAAGTGCACAGACAGAAGATTGGTAAGACCTGGAATTTGCTGTGTTGCTGGCTGCTGTACTGTGGCATGATGACTGAGCAAGAATAGGCCAGGCTTAAGAACTGAAGTAGCTGCCGGGCCAAAAATTGTTTTTTTTTTTATTTATATAACCTGAAGGGTAAATGCGAAAGAACTGGCTCTCATAGCCATGAGTGATGTTGTGGTCGCCTGAACAGTTTGTATGACAGATACCTCCACTTGCCTGACCACTGGGTCCCGAGGGGCTCTGGGTTCGAAACCAGAGAGCCCATTCTGTGGTGGCCTGGCCCAGTTTCTCAATGTTGTTGTCAAACTCAGGTGAACCTAGAGCCGTGTTGTCTAGAGAGAGCAGCGCTGCAGTGCAACTGAGGTTTGTATAGAGAGAATGCTGCCAGGCTTATTCTAAGACACACTTGGCGGGGGTCCCCTGTTGCTTGCGGGTACAGGCGTGCACCCCATGCCGGCCCCGTAATCCACAGGGATCCAGTAATCCATGTGTTAGGGGATAGGACCCACATCTCAAAACCAATTTCCAATCGTGGTCTGGTTCTCAGATCCAAAAAATGGTTGGGAGTGGAAAATTAAACTCCAGTGAAAGGTCACCAGGACTCCTGGCTTGCAGGCCTTTGTATGCTGTATTGCCCAAGAGGGTGGTTCCTTTATTTGGGGGGGTTCTAGGTTCTATCCCGTGGCCATCGCCCTTGAAAATATAGGGAGTGCCTACCATCAATCGCCTGTGGGAGTCTGCCCCATTGGCTCCTGGTAGAGGTCTCT
This sequence comes from Neoceratodus forsteri, assembly GCA_016271365.2. NCBI lineage: Eukaryota > Metazoa > Chordata > Ceratodontiformes > Ceratodontidae > Neoceratodus > Neoceratodus forsteri. The sequence continues at coordinate 1,385,202,020 of CM028129.1, forward strand.
GGGGATGAGCCTTTGACACCAGTACTCGCCGACGGGCTGTGCCACTAAGGGACCGGTTAGTAGAGGCGCGAGTTGAATGAGGTCCCTATCAACGAGCTGATAAGCCAAGGAACTCGTTGATGGCCTGGGCAGACTGCCGCTAGACTAGCAGTGTTCTACGCGGCCTCCGTCGACGAGCTGATCTCTTCAAAGCGCTCGTCAATGGGAAGAAATGCTCCCTTAAGGTGCCTTTGCCCCTGGTAGAAAAATCAGAAGAAACTGTGCACCCGGGTGGCCGGAAAGCCAAGCCGCTCGCTTAATGAGGCCTCCTGATAAGTTGAGAATCCCAGGAGCTCGCCGATGGCCTGATCATACTGATACCAGAGTGGTGGATCTGATGGCCTGAGCAGCAGTAATGGCCTCTGTCGATGAGCCCTAAGTCACCCCGGGTGCTCATCGCCAATTGTGCGCTGCCTGCTAGTAGCATCACCAACTGCTGGGAGCCTGAGGGCCTCGATACTGCTGCTGGGAAAGTGCTACCGTGCCCTGCATTTAATCCGTGTCCTGGAGTCAACTGCGACGCTCCAAGTGTAGCATCCCCTCCACTGCCTGCAAGCCCTTTTTTTGGCATATAATCCAGTTTTATCCTCTGGCCCGACTATGCGTCTCTGACCCGACTTGTGTGTTTGGGGGTGGGAGGCAGTGCCAGCAAGTCCGATAGCGCAGGAGGCCTTAAGCGCCAGAGAAAAGAAATGGCGTGTCAGTCTGCTGGGAATGCGTGCCGAGTCTGTGGCGGCGCGAGGAGAAATGCTGAGAGGGACCAGTCTGTCCAGCAAGCACAGCTGAGACCGGTAGCCCCTGAATGCTGAGAGAGCGTTATTATGGGCAGCTGAAGTGAAGTCCTCAGAGAGAGCTAAATTATGGGCAACTGAGAGGGGCCAGTCTGTCCAGCATGCACGGCTGAGACTGGGGCCCGCTAAGAGCAGAGAGGGAGCTTTGCCTCTTGAGCCACCCATACCTGCTCTCTGTGGATGCCACCGCTGGTTCGTCCTTCCGTGTAATAAAAAATTTTGAAACTTACAGTCCTGAAGTCTTCAGCCCTGTCACCTCAGTGACAGAGCTCTGCTGCAGAGTACCTGCTCTTTGCGAGGCAGGAAGTAAACTGAGGAGAACAGGAAGTGGAGGGCTGGATGTCCCCTGCTGCAGAGGTCTGATTCCTGCCTGTGGATCAGCATCAGGAGGTACAGCCCAGGAGTAAGGACGCCCGGAGACCAGCTTAGGAGAGAGAAAAAATATTATTCCCAGATTAAAAAAGCCTGTATGAAAGAGAGCTTAGAATCAGAAAGAAAAATAGCTCAATTAAAAGACCAGCGTCAATCAACCCTGTGGATAGGAAGCTGCTGGAGGGGCGTGTGCAGAAGATGAGGGTTGGGGAGTAGGTTTCCTCCCCCAGGAGAGTCATTAGCGGGGTCCCACAGGGGCCGGTACTGGCCCCACTTCTGTTTAACGCCTAAATCTCAGACATCAGAAGCGGTATCAGGAGCGGGATGAGCCTCTCTGCAGATGACTCGAAGCTGTGGGCGGTGGTACAGGAGGAGGAGGGAAAGCTGGCTCTCCAAGAGGACCTGGAGACTCTGGGGAGGTGGTCACAAGCCTGGAAGCTAAAGTTTAATACTGGGGAGTGCACAGTTCTACACCTGGGGGCCACAAACCCAGCTCATGTTTACACCCTTGGGGGGAGAGAGACTGCAGGTTTCTAGGGAGGAGAAGGAACACAGGGCGGTGGTGGATGACAAAATGAATAACTCGGAGCAGTGTAGGAGGGCTGCAGCCCAAGCACATAAAACACAGAGCTGCACAGCCAGGGGGATAACCTCAAGGAGTTGAGAGGTACTCCTTCCACTGTACAATTGCCTGGTTAGACCACATCTCGAATACTGCATGTAGTTTTGGCTTCCCTACTTAAAGAGGGACATTGTTCTTATGGAGAGGGTCCAGAGAAAGGCGACCAGGATGATACTGGGACTAGGGAAAAGGCCCTATGAGGAGAGACTGGAGAAGCTCAACCTGTACTCACTGGAGGAGAGAAGGAACAGGGGGGATATGATAGAGATCTTCAAATATCTCAAAGGAATGAATAGGGTAAGCCTTGAGGGGATGCTTCAGCTGTGGGAGATAGGGGCCACCAGAGGACACGCAATGAGGCTGGACGGGGAGACTGAGGGGGGAACAAGGAGACGCTACTTCACTGAGAGGGTGGTGGAGTCTTGGAATGCGCTGCCCAGGGAGTCGGTGGCTGCTACGACTGTGGAGGGTTCAAGAAAGGCTGGGATGGGTATGAGGAGGGTGCATGCAGGCCGCTTGGCGGTGTGAGGAGAAGGCGGCTACAAGCGGTGCCCTGGGAAGGCACTGATCATCAAGCAGACTTGATAGATCATAGGATCTAATCTGCTGGCTTCTTAGTATGTTAACCCTAGAAGACGCAGTAAAGATATAACTAGACCAGACTAGACACAAACTGAACAAAATACTAAACACAAATATAGAAAGACAATTAAGGTACTCAAAACAAAAATTCTATGAACGTGGCAGCAGGGTAGGTAAACTCCTAGAATGGCAGTTGCGTAGGGACGAGGACAGAAGAGCAGTACTGCACATAAAGGATCAGACTGGTAGACAAACTACGACATCCCCACCCCTAATAGCAGAACATTTTCAAAAATATTATATAGATCTGTATACTGCGGAGAGAGGTCCGGGGCACTCAGAGAGAGCATCTATCCATTTAGACCAACAGTTCTCAAACTTTGTCATAGTGAGCCTCCCCTAAGCCATGGAAAAGATCTTGAGCCTCCCCCAAAATACTGAAATATTTTTGGGCCTCCCCATAGAAAATAGCCTACTTTTCACAGGTACATCAGGAATAAACTGAAACCTCTTTGCATAGCTGGCTCTCATGTTAAGCTTATTGTAACCCCCCTCCCAACAGGACAACCTACTTGCTCCAATATTTTGACTCTCGAACCATTGTTACCCCTTACTGCCATACCTTCATGGATCAGATTGCTTTCCGTTTGCCCTCTAACTGGAATAACCTTCCTGATGACCTCTGCCTCTCCCCTGCTCTTAAGCAACTTCTCATGGTTAATTTTGCTCCCTCCTGCTCCTATTCCTAGTACCTGTATGGCTAATTCTTGTATTTGGACAGTTCAACTGCCAGTCTAATTGATCAATTGTTCCTTACATTGTTAGTTTGTTGTTAATTTGTTTGCACCTTTATTCATTTTGTATTGCTTGAGTGTTTTGCAGTTACATTCTGAACTGTATTCTCTCACTACCCTTCCCTGGGTACACCTGATATAAGCCATGGCTCAGTGTACAGTACCTTCCCTGGTCACAGACTTGTGAATAAATACATAAATTCACCTATTATCCTCTTTCAGTTTGCCTGATCCCTTCACACAAAATTCATAAAGTTCAAAAGTGATATATAATACTTTTTCAAGACTTGCTTGAGCCTCCTCTGGAACAGGTTGGAGCCTCCCCAGGGAGGCTGACCTCACCAATTGAGAACCCCTGATTTAGACTCTTTACAAACCCCTAAGCTGACCGACGAACAACATTCTTCTCTTGAAGCCCAGATTACAGAGCAGGAAAATCATCAAATGATTAAACAATTAAAAAACGGGAAGTCCCCAGGTACTGATGGGTTCACGTCAGAATTCTATAAACAATTTGACACATCACTGATGACACCACTCGCAGAAGCATTTAATGAACTAGTGTGGGGGGGGCGGGGGGAGCAGTCCCGGCTTCATGGAACCAAGCTCAGATTTCAGTGATACTTAAACCGGATAACGACCCTGAGGACTGCAAATCATTTCGTCCCATCTCTCTTCTCCAGGTCAACCTAAAAATATTTACGGGTATCCTGGCGGATCGACTACAAAACATAATATATTCTTTAGTGCATAGAGATCAAACAGGTTTTATCTCAGGAAGATATTTACAAGACAACATTCAATGCTTCCTTACCATTATTTCAGCTCAAAAAAAGAAGAGAGAATTCCAACTGGCCATCAGTATGGATGCCGAAAAGGCATACGATAGGGTAGATTGGTCTTCCCTAACTTTAGTTCTTTAAAAATTTGGCTAGGAGATAATTTCACAAAAATTATCGAAACCTTGTACTCCATCCCCGAAGCAAGAATAAAAATAAATGTTTTTTTAACTAACAACATTCCTCTACAAAGAGGCACAAGGCAGGGCTTCCCATTATCCCCCCCTACTTTTTGCTCTCTCATTGGAACCTCTTGCCATAGCCATCAGACCTAAAGTACAGTTACGTAAGAACTTACCGTAACAGTAGATCTTCGAGAACAGCTCTTGCAGCAGGTTACACCATTAGGACTGAAGCCAGCAGGCGTCAGGACCCCACGGAAAAATTCTAGCTAGCTATCTTCAGCGGGGACCGCCCCCGACGTCCGCCTCCGTCAGACGTAGTACATAAGGGGGCGGTCCCGCCCGATTCCCCAGTTCTCCCGCCGGAAACTTCCGGCCGCAGGCTGACATCGAAATGGGAGACCGAGGATCCACCGTCATAAGTCAAAGGGAAAAACCCTGATAGTAAAGGCGAAAACCATGCCTCCTCCAAGGGGGAAGGTGGGCGGGAAGGTACCTGCTGCAAGAGCTGTTCTCGAAGATCTACTGTTAAGATGAGTTCTTACGTAACTGTACTATACTTGAGACACAGCTCTCTTGCAACAGAATTTTACCTGTGGACTGATTCAAGAAATAGCAGCTGCCAAAATTCTGGGAGGAGGAAACTAGGAAATACACTCCAGGTCCTGAATCTAGGACAGGAGACCCTGAAGCACCGCCAGGCCAAAGCCGGCTCTTCGCCGAGAGGCGATGTCCAGGCTATAATGCCTGATAAATGTATGCACAGAGCTCCAAGTGGCTGCAGCACATATGGCAGAAGTGGAGACGTTTCAGAGTGCTGCAAAGGAGGTGGCCACACCCCTAGTAGAATGACCCCGGACTGTACCCGGGAGGGGCTTTTGTTTGATATCATAACAGAATGAAATACACTGGACAAGCCAGCGAGACAGGGACTGTTTGGATACAGGTTGGCCCATCATCCTTTCAGAAAAGGAAACGAAAAGTTGCTCAGAACTACGGAGTAGTTTAGTTCTGTTGAGGTAATACCTCAAGCTGCGGTGAACATCCAGGATGTGGAGCAGTGCCTCTCTATTAGAGTAGTTCAGGAAATAGACCGGCAGGTCAATATCCTGATTGAGAGTGAGTGTAGAGACCACCTTAGGAAAACATTTTGGATTCGTCCTCAGGGATACTCTGTCCCGGTGGAAAACTAAATAAGGCTCTTTGCACACGAGAGCATGAAGCTCAGAAATTCTTCTCGCTGAAATAACAGCAACCAAAAACAGCGTTTTCACGACAAGCAGCAGCTATAATCAGCGGCAGGTTCGAAGGGAAGCGTGAGTTGTTCAGGACAAAGAGCAAATCCCATGGAGGCACTGGGTCCAATGGGTGGCCTAAGATTAACACCCCTCTCAAAAATTCCCGGCGTCTAATTGTGCCACTGTGCGATGTCCCACGGAAGGTGGTAGGCAGAGATAGCACATAGGTGCCTGTGATAGAGGGTAGGCTAGAGCCCGAGCGGAAAAGGGAGAGCAGGTAGTCAACACCACTCCACCGGGCAACCTAAAGGGAAAATCGTGATGCTTGCGACCATAAACAAAGCCATTTCATGGCGATAAATACACTTGTACATTACTGACTTTCTGGCTGCAGAAGAACTTCTGCAACTCTTGCGAGACCCCGCGGCAAGATGGCTATGTCTCTAGGAGCCATGCATGCAGGTTCAGTGAGCGAAGTCCGGTGGACCAGTGAACCCTCCTCCTGAGACAAAGATGGAGCTGAGCGGCAGGGCGGAGGTTCCCAGGATAGCTGAATTAGCAAGGGAACCCAGATCTGTCTGGGCAGAAAGGGGCCACCAGGATCATTGTTGCATGCTCCTCGCGGTTTGAAAGAACTCTGGATCAGCGGGAAGGAGAAAGCGTAGAGAATCTGTCCACCCAGGAGAGGGACAGCGTCTCGCCAGAAAACACCAGGCCCTGGATCTAGCGAGCAAAAATTGGGCACTTTGCGTTAGATGGGGATTCGAACAAGTCAACTCTGGAGTTCCCCATCGAAGAAACAGATCCTCTGCTACCTCTTGAAGAAGTTCCCACCGTGGACTCTGGCCTGGGAGCGACTCAGGCCGTCTGCAATCGTGTTGTCCACCGGGAACATATGCAGTGATCAGATTGCGCCGTGTCGGATTACCCAATCCACACCCTCATGGCTTCCTGCAAAGGGGTAAGAGTGTCGCCCTCCTTGTTTGTTGAGGTAATACATCACCGCCGTGTTGTCTGTCTGAAGCAGGAGAGTACTCGGCGGGATTTCTGACTGAAGGGCCTGCAGGGCATAAAGGACCGCCCTCATCTCTAGGACACTGATATGGAGATGAGCCTTCAGAGGGGTCCACGTACCCTGGGACTTCAACCCGTTCAGGTGTGCTCCCCACCCTAGACCTGAGGCGTCTGTGGTGAGGATCACCTCCGGGGACCGCACTACAAACGGGACACCCGTGGAGAGCGACCCTGGGTCTAGCCACCACTGCCAGTCTCGGATCACGGTGTTCATGATTCTGACGGATGCTGCATGGTCTTGCCTTTGATCCCATTGCACCTTGAGGCATCCACTGGGTTACCCATGTGGGCCTTGCGAGAGGACGGTGGGAATGGCCGCAGCCATGTGTCCGAGCAAGCGAAGGACCCGACCTGGCAGGGACGGTCTTGTTCGCGATAACTCCTGATGAGGATCTGGCTCCGCTCTGTCGTCTGGAAGAAAAGCTCTTCCCTGAGCGATTGTCCAGTACTGCGCCTGTAAATTGCAGCTTCTACGACGGTACCAGGAGAGACTGCTCGTGGTTGATTAGGATGCCCAGAGATCGGAACCAGGTCCTGGGTGCTCTGGATCATGCAGCCAACAAGCGCCTCTCTGGAGGCGGCCATGAAATAATACGTCCAGGTGCGGGGAACACATAATGGCCCTGTCTCCTTAGAGGCGCTGCCACGACTGCCATGCATTTGGTAAAGACCCTGGGTGCGGATGACAGTCCGAATGGAAGGGCTCGGAATTGAAGGTGGTGGTCGAGACTCTCGGCGCGGGAACCTCTTGTGCCTGAGCTATAGGGATGTGCAGGTATCGTCTGCATGTCTAGAGGCAGCTAAGAAGGCGTCTTGCTTCCAGCATGGGAATGAGACCGAAGAGTCACCATCACGGAATCTCTTGTAGGCGACCGACACGTTGAGGTCGCTGAGGTCCAGAATCGGACGGAGGTCCCCTGTTTTCTTTGGAACCAGGAAGAAGTGGGAATAGTACCCTTGTCCTCTCTGGTTCTCCGAGACGTACTCCATCGCTCCCTTTGGCAAGGGCGTGAGTACTTCTTGCCAGATCAGAGACTTGTGCTGACCCGGATACCGGGAGAGCAAAGGAGGCCTCGAGGGTGGTTTTTCTGCGAATTCTATATAGTGGCCTCTTCCGACCAGCTGAAGAACCCACCTGTCGGTGGTTATAGCCTACCATCCTGGCAGGAAGTTCATAATCGACCCCGATCATGATTTCCGTTGATCCTGAGGCGGGGGCGGAAAGAGTCAGGCTGTGGCGGCTGAGGGTCCTGCTGGCTGGACCGGCTTGAAATACACTGGCCGGACCTGCGGCTGTTCCCCTGGGCTCACGAAAGCCAGAGCCCCTCTGTTAATGGGAGGCGGGACTGTTGCCTCTGCATCCGTCCACGAAATCAGCTTTAGTTCCTACGAAGAAACTAAGCTTGGGTGGTACATGGCCTGAACCCGACCTCGCCGCCTTCCCAACCTCTTGAAGTTTGGTAATAATCTTCTCTGAGGGCTTACCAAACAAGACTTCTCCCTCGAATAGGAGTCCATGATATTCTTCTGGGCGTCCGGGTAAAACCGAGGCAGCGCACCAAAGTGTCTCAGGATGCATACGCCTGAAGCTGCTGCTCGGGCCGAGGAGTTCGGAGTCATCTCGCGGCTCGTAGCACCAGGTTCCACGTCCGAACCCCTCGAAGAACTGAAGCATCTCCTCACTTCTGCTCACCTTCCGGCAGTTTTCAGCGCATCCAGACCCTGTTCCCACAAAGCATTTTGGAACTGCACCATGTGGTCAAGTAATTCAAAGGATCTGATAGGCGCGGGCAGCGAAGCATCCGTCGCCTACCCATAGCATCAACTGTTTGGACTCTGGGTCGGTGGCAGGGTGCTCAGATGTTCGCGGTCTCTGGGACCCGTCATGTAGAGCCTAATATGACCAGGAGAGTCGGCCTGAGGCTGCTGGGTCAAGTGACTAGTCTTCTCTGGGAGCCTTGTACAAGCGATCAGCTTTCTTGACATCGCGGGAGGCGAATGTGGGCAGCTTCACACTGCCTTGGTGGCGTCCACGAAAGTGTCTACCAAGGGTGGCACCACAGGCTTAGGGTCCTTCGCGAAAGATACTTTGCAGGCGTATTGGCCTTTAAGAGTCTAGCTCTTCCGCACCCCATCCATGTTCTCTTGGATGTGTCTCATAATATCCGAGAATGAAGGGTCATCAGAGAACTTTGGCATCTCGCGTGGATCCGGAGAAGGGATGGAGAGGAGATGGGGATCTGGATGTTGAGAACTCTGATCCACGTGTCCTCCGTCAAGCGATCATCGGCATCTTCTGGGTCTCTTAGGGCTGGGTGACCTGGAGAGAGATTTGGACGGAGGTCTCCGTTGTCTGGTCTCCCCTAGGAGGTGTTCTGTGCTCCCGAGGGGAGGTAATCGACCTACCGACCCGATGGGGAGAGGCGCAGGAACGGAGGAATGTCGGTGTAGGAGGAAGGGAGGAGGAAGAGGAGGAGGAGTGGGAACCATGTCCTTCTTTATAAGTGTCCCACCAGTAAGTGAACAACTCCTTCACTTCTACCATGGAAAAGGCCCGGCAGCGGTTCGGGCGCGCCGATGGACGAATAAATCGGGTCGGTGTCGGCTCCACGACGGACTGGGTAACACGAGGTTCCCTAAGCGCTCAATAGGACGGGTACGCCGATCTGGTCCTCGGGCTGAGTTAATTCCTCCTGGTTATGGTCTCCTGACGGGCGTGAGGTTCTCTCTTCTCAATAGGAGCCAGGCGCTTGAGGTCCCCTAGCAGCGTCCGATGAGGTGCTGGCCTGGCGGCAGTCGTCTGGCCGACAGGCCCAGGATCTGTGGTGAGAGGGGCGGCGGGCGCGCGGCGTCGGGTCTCTGGGTCTCTTCAGAGGTAAGCTCAAGGTCTTGTGAGGAGGCAAGGAAGCCGACCTGGCGTCGAGGTTCAGAGAGCGGGAACCCGACTTATGATGATGGTGGCGATCCCCAGACTTGACCAAGGCCCTGGAGGACGAGGAAGGTCTGGCAGTCTTGGCCTGAGAAGAGGAAGACTTCTTAACCGCAGCAGAGGGAGGCTGAGAGCTGGCCCTGGAGGGGGAGCGGTCGGACCTGGAACCGGAGCTGTGAGAGTCTGAGGCCCTGGATGGGGACCTGGAAGGGGCCTTCTCCCTTCGTTTTTCAGCATGCTTGTGGGCCTTTTAAAAAAAAAAAAAAAAAGAGTCCCCCTTGGAAGACATGGTCTTAAGCTTTTCTTCCAGCAAAAAAGCCTGAAGGGCCTTCTGGCGACGGATCCAGGTTCTGCTATTAAACCCCTGGCAGAAGGGCAGGCCGGGTGTGTGAGTGGATGCAGGCACAGGCACGGGGCGCAGGCAGCGTGAGGGGCCTTTACAGAGGATCTGTTTCCCACAAGCACACTTGGAGGAGTGACCAGAGGTGGAGAGGACATCAGAGAAAACTTGCTTGAAGAAATCCGAATTTCCTGTAGGAAGAACTTAACCGATGTGCGCTGAGAGCTGAACCGAAGGATCGAGACATGCAAGTCGTGACAGGAAGAACTGGGGGATCAGGCGGGACCGCCCCTTATGTACTACGTCTGACGTCGGAGGCGGGACTGACGTCGGGGGCGGTCCCCGCTGAAGATAGCTAGCTAGAATTTTTCCGTGGGGTCCTGACGCCTGCCAGCTTCAGTCCTAATGGTGTAACCTGCTGCAAGAGCTGTGTCTCAAAGTAAGATCAAGGATGATAGTGGGAGAGCTTGTGCAAAAGTTGGCTCTTTATGCAGATGACTCTTTTCTTTGTAGCAGACCCAGAAACAGGGGCTGAAATTAACTTTTGCAGCTACTAGCCAGCAGGGCTACTGACCAAGAAAATCCACCAGCCCCACAAACTTTTCCTCTGGCCCAGCTGGTGTACTTATTGAAATGTTACCTTCTCAAGTACAAGCCCACAGGGCATGTTAAAGGAAAATCTTACTAGTCCGATACAAAATCTACCAGCATTTGGCTAGTGGGCCGGTGCCAATTTCAACCCCTGCAGAATCATCTGTGCCCCCGCTCTTACAAGCGCTTGCAGAATATGACTCACTAGCAGGTTACAGGATTAACCTTCAGAAATAAGAAGTGATGACCCTAAGTGGCAACCCATCCCCAACATTTTGGAGAACCATTCCTTTGGCATGGGCACCCAAAAACACCTTTAGATACTTAGGTATCAGAGTATCAGCAGACATTTCTCAGTTATTTAAAAATAATTATCTTAAGCTTTTTCAAGAACTACAAACAGATATAAAAACAGACTAGCTTACGGGGCGAATACAGAGGGTAGAGGTTGGTGGGATAGTCTCCTCCCCCAGCAGGGTCATCAGTGGGGTCCCCCAAAGTTCGGTATTGAGGCCACTTCTGTTCAATACCTATGTCTCAGATAAAGGGAAGGGGGTTAGGATTAGGCCCAGTCTCTCTGCTGATGACGCAAACTGGGAGCACTGGCGGACAGGGAAGAAGGGAGAGAGGCAATCCAGGGGAACCTGGATACCCTGGAGGGGCGGTGATTGAAGTTTAATGCAGGGAAATGCAAGGTGCTGCACCTGGGGGTCAGAAGCCTGGGCCATGTATACACCCGGAGGAGGGGGGCACACTGCAACCACATCCGGCGAGAGGGATCTAGGGGTGGTGGTGGACGTCAAAATGAATAACACTGAAAACTGCAGAAGAACCGCAGCAAAAGCAAACAGGATAATGGGCTGCATAGCCAGGGGGATTACCTCTAGGAGGGAGGCGATCCTCCCTCTGCATAATGCCTTGTTCAGGCCATATCCAGAGTACTGTGTGCAGTTCTGGAGACCTCGCCTTAAGAAGGACATAGCACTGCTGGAGAGGGTCCAGAGAAGGGTGACCCAGATGATTCAGGACATATTGGGGGGGGGCCTATGAGGACAGACTGAAAGAGCTTGGGCTGTACACACTGGAGTAGAGAAGAGACAGGGGGGACATGAAAGGGGTTTTCAAATATGTAGAAGGAATAAATAAGGCGGAGCCAAGGAGATGTTCAGGCTAAAGAAGTGGGGGAAAAACCAGGGGGCATGACTAAAAGCTGGAGGGGGGAAATTACAGGGGGGACCGTAGGAGACACTACTTCACCAAGAGGGTGGTGGAGCCATGGAATGCACTGCCTAGGAGTCTGGTGGAAGAGGGCACAGTGGAGGGCTTCAAGAAGGGGTGGGAGAGGTACAAGGGGAAACTGAAGCAGAAGACCCTCTCTGGGGATGGGGGTGGGAGCACCCGTTAGGTGGCTGGCTACCGAGCACACATAACAGACCATGAGGCCTATTCTGCTGGCTTTTAGTATGTTAGTATATGGCAAGATGGCGCTTATTGCCACTGACTCCGTATGGAAAAATACAAACATTATAAATGAATGCATTACCCCGTCTCTTATTTCTATATCAAACTCTCCCAATCCCAATTCCAAGGTCTTTCTGGAACCAGCTACAGAAGGAAACCCAACTGTCTGTACGGGCAAGAAGTCATTCTGTAATAGCACAGACTCCTTTACAGACCTCTAGGGGGGAAGAGGGTTTGACCTTACCTAATTTTTCTCAATATTATCTGGCGGCAAGAGGGGCACAGTTGTGCACATGGGCAAAATGCAGGGAGGTAATGCCTAGATAACCAGGGTTGCCTCTCGTTTGCCCAACTGAAAGATACATTTTCACTTTGTAGAGAAGACCACTTCTGATTTTTACAAGTGCAACATCTTTTGATGACCCCAGGAGTCCAAGCCCAAATATACAGAGAGCGCATGAGCTTAGAATCATTTTTTTATTAAACTTAAGGGCAACACACTATCTTTCACAACTTTACCTTATCCTGAATCAACAGGACTCATCACCACTAAACAAAGTGGGAGATAGTGAGAGGAAGTGGGGAGACAAGGTCAGTGGGGTGGAGGCAGGAGGAAAGCAGTTGAATAGGGTAGAGGAGAGGATCTGTGGATTCTGGCCCAAAAGGAGTCGGGGGGCAAGCTGTGCCGACCAGGAGGTGGGGGAGAGAGAGTAAATTAGGAACCACATACTAAAAGCCAGCAGAATAGGCCTGGACAGTCTTCGTGTCTGCTAGTAGCCAACCCTATTGGCGCGCTCCCCCTCCCCCTGTCCCCATGACGGTCAATCTTGGCTTCAGCACCCCCATGCATCTGTCCCACCCCCTCTTGAAGCCCTCCACAGTGCCTTGCTCGACTAGACTCCCGGGCAATGCATTCCATGGCTCCACCACCCTCTCTGTGAAGTAATGCCTTCTACATTCTCCCCTATATGTTCCTCCCTCCAGTTTCCATTCATGCCCTCTTGGTTGTGCCCCTTTGCTTTAGCCTTAACATTTCCTTGGCTCTACCCCTGTTAATCCCTTTCACATATTTGAAAACCTCAATCATGTCCCCCCATCTCTCCTCTCCTCCAGTGAATACAGCCCTATACACAGATGATGCGGTTATCCACACCAACAGCACTAAGCAGCAAGCTGACAGCCAATCCCTGCAGTGCAACTTTAATGCCCTAGAGAACCGGATCCTACAGAATAAGTTGCTACTAAACCACACAAAAAACTAAATCTATATGGTATTCGCTAGCCAACAGAGGAAGAATAAACTTCTACCCTTGTCCATCTACAACCAAGATGGTGAGGTCTTAAAGCAGGTAAATTCCGTCAGCCTCTGCTCCCTTGAGTAAATTCCTTGAGTCCTGGCGGCCATTTTGGGTCAGGTTCTATAATGGATGGTTCCGACACCATATGGCGTCTAATGGACCCAATGAGTTAAATACCTTAGTATTCACCTTGACAGTCTTTAACTAACACATACTCGACATACAGACCATGTTGTTGGTGCAGTAAACCAAAAACTGGGGGTTCTCTATAGACATAAGCACTTTATGACACCAGAAACTAGGAAACTTGCTGTAGCCTCCTCTGTCCTCTCCACTGTGGACTATGGACCAGTAATTTATGGAAATAACAGACACCAACCTCAACAGAATCAGGACCATCTTAAATGAGGCCTGTCGCCTCGTCCTTGAAGCGGATAGGCTCGCATACACACACACACACATAACCTCTATCTGGATACAAAATGGCTTCAACTAGACCTCACGATAATATTCCAAACCTGTCTATTGGGAAGAAGGCACTACTAGGGCTCACCCTCTATCTCCAATCCCTGTTACATACCTCCTATAATCACTCCACTAGGAATGTTGCAAGAAATACCCTGTACATCCCACGCTGTAGGACCAGTAAAGCCATGAAAGCCTTCCCTTACCGAGCGCCAACCTGGCTAAATGAACTCCCCTCCACACTGCTGTAATTACCTAGACTGAACCAATTTAAATCATCCCTCAAAAAAATACCTTGCTCAGCATTTCTTATGCCTGTGCAATCAGCAGTATGATCCTTAGTAACAACATCTCCACTGCCGTATCTCATACTTTGGCATAATTTGGGATACTGCGGACAAAGTTACATTCTGCAACTGCCCTAAGCTCTAATCATGGACAATGCAATGCCTGCTGCTACCATTTCCTTTGTATCATACTTGTACATAGAAACTTGTTCTCAGAAAACTTTATGATTGATATCTGAATATTGTAAATATACCTGGGACCTTGCATGATCCTTCCACATGCATTACTGTTATAACTGTGTTTGTACCCCAACTGTATTCAGACGTGGAACCTTTGTAAACTAGCTCTGCTCAAAGGTGTACTCCAAACATTCCAATAAATAAATAAATAGATCTCTCCAATCTGGAGCCAATGTCCTCACCCGAACCTGCTCCCACCTGTCCAATCAGCACTTTCCAACCAGCTATACATCTCTAGACAGAGGGTCTGGTGTTCTGTATACAAACTGCTGTCCACACCCCTCCACATATGGCATTCCTCAACTGCTGTAACAGCCAATCATTGTGCCCCAAGTCGGCCAATGCCTTCAGGTACATACTGACTGCTGCCTTCACGCCTCCACATACAAATTGCAAACAAGTCAACAGACTTATCAGTGGCCCCCAGCCGTGCCTCTGCTGCAGATGCTGTTCATCACCAACTCACTATCTCCACCACGCTCTGCATGTCACTGTCAGGCAACCATAAGACCAAGTGTGCAGGCCACCACAGGCAAAAAGGAGAATTAAGAAGAACAACTGGTACAATCAGCACAGGAAGACCATGCATGCATACTACTGCCAGAAGCAGAGAGGAGAAAGTTTCATGTTCAGTGTGGTAGGCAACGCAGTAACACGTATGGACAGGTAGGGTTCCTTCTGCTGTAGTCTGAGGCAAAATGCACCATGCCTCAGACAAGAAAAATTAAAAATGTGGGTACCTGTAAATACGCTTTCTCTTGGCAGGGTGGAGAAGGACTGAGTTCCCGAGTGGGCTCTCCTTCTCCGGGGGCATCCAGCCTGTTAGTGACCTCTGTCGCAGGCCGGGGGATCCTTCGGGAAAAGACCAGTGCCAAATTGCATGGGAGGCGAGACAGACATTGACGTCATAGCATATCCCGCCTCGGGGGTGGGAGGGGTTAAGCATCAACAAAATCTGCCCCAATGGCGCCCTGCCCAGCCACCATTCCGCTGCCACCAGTGTCCGCCAGGTCCCGCTCCCATAGCCCCATCCGGGGGAGAGTCAGGCTCGTTACCACTGTCCTTTGGGGAAAGCTTGGGCATGGTGGGGCAGCATGCAAGATAGGGGCTGAGCCTCAGCCCAGAATGGGGGCCAGGCCAAAAAAAAAAAATAAAAGAGTTATTTCCACTGCTGGTCGTAGGGTTCTAGAACCACTGGGATCTTCAATATGGATCAATAGGCAGAAAATCCAGCTGCAGTGTTGGGACATAAGCTCCTCCCACCAGGGGTCATGCCAGTTGGCTCCAAAGCAAGTAGAGAAATCAGAGGACCAAACCAGGTCATCCCCCATAATGAAAAAACTTGAAACAAAATGTTATATAACATTATACGTGGGGCACAGAAACCCTGCAGAGAGTTACAGGATTTGGGGGGTGTTGACAGTTATCAGGGAAGAAAGGGATTTAGGGATAATCATCTCAGATGACCTAAAGGTGTCCAAACAGTAGCATGTTGGGGCACACAGGAAGGGGCATCTCTAGAAGAAGGGAGGTGGTGATGCCACTGTACAAAACACTGATGAGGCCTCATCTGGGGTACGGGGTACAGTTCTGTAGGCTGCATCTTCGTAAGGACACTGACAGGATGGAGGCGGTTCAGAGAAGGGCAACAGTGATGGTGCAGGGCTTGCACCAGGAGACATATGAGGAGGGATTAAAAGACTCAAAAATGTATACACTGGAAGAAAGGCAGGAGCGGGGAGATACGAAACAGAAACCCTCAAGTACCTTAACAGCATAAACAAAGTGCAAGAGGGTGACATCTTTCAGTATAGGAGGTGTACAAGGACGAAGGGGCATGATATGGGACTGGAGGAAGGCAGGATAAAGGAGAATGTGAGGATGTTTTTCTTCACAGAAAGGGTGGTAGATGCATGGAATAGCCTACTCCAGGAAGTAGTGAGGGGGATTCAAACATGCATGGAATAGGCACAAGGGGACCCTAGCGGTGGGTAGGAAAGGCTAAAGCCAATGACCAAGTAGGGTCAGCGACCACTGATGCAAGCAGGGAACACAGGCAGACTGGGTGGGCCTAGCGGTCCTAACCTGCCGTCAAATACTATGTTACTATGTCCTACAGAACTAACTGGAGGCTAGAAACATAGAAACATAGAATTTGATGGCAGATAAGGACCGCTTGGCCCACCCAGTCTGCCCATTTCCCTACCTACTGGATAAGCTGCAGATCCTAGTTAACCAGCAGCCTACTTCTTCCTACCCCCACCCCCTAGAGTGGCCTTATGACTGTCCCATGCATGCTTTGTACACTCTCGGGAGGGAAGCAGCCCTGCGACTAGCAGCTGGATGTACAGGTACCCACACTTCGATTCCTCCCTCCTTATGTGGGTCACAAGGCTCTAGGATCACTTGGATATGCAACAACTGTAAGACAAGTGTACTCCAGGGTGGGAAGAATGCAGAAATATTGTTACACATCCACAAAGGCCAGTAGAACCCTACGGCCAAAGGAAGCTGCTGCAGATGCAGCAACACTGAGCTTGTAAAATTTTGTAAATGTGTATGGAGAGGACCAGGTAGAAGCTCTGCAAATGTCAGCTGGAGATGCATCCTGAAGTTCCGCCTATGAAGCAGTCATATCCCTAGTGGAGTGATCTTTCACCGGACCCGGGAGGGGCACTCCAGCTTGTCTGTAGGACAGGATGATGGTCGATCGGATCCATCTTGTGATAGTCTTTAGAATCTTTTTTGCTCACATTCTGGCCCACTATGAGGACCAGAAGGCTTGAAGTTTTGCGAAGTGGCTCTGTTCGTTTGAGGTGCAGCTTCAGGGCAAGCCTAGGATCCAGAGTATGCCATTCTCTTTCCTTGTCATTCCCTGGGTTAGGACAGAAGGAAGGACCAATTCCCAACTGCAGGGGAAGGCAGAGGTGACCTTCGGTAAGAAACCTGGGTTTGTCTATAGCACTACTGAATTCTGGTGAAAAACTGCATAAGGCTCCTTAAAAGAGAGCACCTCAAGCTCAGATGTGTTTTGCTGAGGTGACAGGAATGAGAAAAGTGACCTTCCTGGTAAGATGAAGAAGGGATGCCTCTCCTAGAGGTTTGAAAGGTGCCCTGGTAAGGGCCTTGAGAACTAGACAGTCACCACAGAGGCACAACAGACTTCATTGGCAGACATTTCAGGGTAGCTGCTCGCAAGAAGTATTTGATGTCAGGATGTGACCCCAGTGATTCCCCAGTTTCCACCAGAAGCTTATCTCCTAAAACTGAGACCTGAACCCCTAAGGCCTCCAGTTGTAGACCCGTATTGAAACCCTCCTGGAGCAAATGAAGGAGTATTGGTAAGGAAACCATATGATTGTCTATCTGCTTGGATTGAAGCCAGAATAAACAAACATTTTCACCAGATCCTGTTGCACACCCCTGATGAAGATGGATGCCTAAAGTGTATCACCATTTCAATTACTTCTGTTGAATAACCTAGGTCTTTCAGAGTTTCATGCTCAATCTCCAAGTCAAGAGGGATACACTGCGTAGATCTGGATACAGTATGGGACCTTGGTGAAGACAACCCGGGCTGATATGAAATATGAGTGGCAGATCCCATGCCATGTGGACAAGATGGGGAAAATCATTGTCTACAGGGCCATCATGGGCATACCAAGATCACCTCTGTTTTGTCTTGCGCCACTTTGTGTATAACTGTCCATAATCAGAATAAGGAGGAAGGCATACAGAAGATCATACTGACCCCAGTGGAGGGAGAAGGCATCTTGGAACAAAGCTTCCTCGTCAAACCTTGGCGTTTTGCCTGGAGACGAAGATATCTACCTGAGGTGATCCCCAACAGAGGATGATGAGCTGAAAGACACTGTCCTGTGATTCCCATTCCCCCAGCACAATGTGCTTGTGGCAGAATCAGTCTGCCCTTATATTGTCTTGACCTGGGATGTATGCGGCGGCCAGACTGGAGAGGTGACACACAGTCCATTGTAGCAACAGTAAAGTTTCCCTCAGCGTGAGTAATTCTTGTGCCCCCTTGGCGGTTGATGTATGCCATCGTTGTCCTGCTGTCAGCGAGCATCAGGACATCTTGTCTGACAACAGTGCTTCTGAATCTTCTCATTTCGAGCACACTGATGCTTAGGCAGAGCTCAAGCAAGGTCCACTTGCCTTGAACTGAGAGATGATTCTTGTGGGCACCCCATCCTCTGGGGCTTGAATTTGTGGTGATCCATATCTGTTGTGGACGACCTTGCTTGCGCCCCTTCATTATGTTCAGAGCCCCTAGTGTTCTGCAGCACTTTGTCCTGGTTTCTGAGGGAAGGCTCCTAGGTTTCTGCGGCAGTATTTTCTAATTTCTGCAGCATGATTTATTCATTTCTGTGGCAGAATGTAGTCCTGTCATTGGCTAAAACATAATGTGATGTCATTAATAACATCCCATGTGAGCACAGAGGAGGGACTTCAGGATAAATGAGACTGAGAAAGGAGCTGGGCACTATGGAAGAACAGTATACAGTATTTGAATGAAAATTCATCAAACTATATATATATATATATATTCTGTGCCATGAAGCAAATTCTGTGGAAAATTTCATGGCTGCAGAATTCCAGGGGCCTTGATTATGTTTGACTCCACTATCCATCAAAATAGACTGTCCATCTGCTGAGATAATGTCACTTTGAGATTTCTGCGGTCTCTGTGAAAGGACCACTGTTTAAGGACAGTTGCTTGAGTCTGTTGCATGTGAATTAAGGCCCACGACACTTTATCCACCAGAGGAACCACTGTCCCTATGAACTGCATGACCACTTGAACTGGAAGTTGAGCGGCCTTTCAGAACTTCTGAAGTAGGGATTGTAAGTCCTGGAATTTTGCTGGTGGGAAATACTTTTGCCCTGGCAGGTTATGAAGTCTGCCCTCAGATGGTTGGGAGTCTGCGCTGGAAACAAAGAGCTCTTTTGCTGGTTAATGACAAAACTGTGTGTGGAAAGGCAACAAATAACCTCTGTCACAGCTTGTACCACCAAGTCGTAATGAGAAGCTCATATCACGATGTCGTCCAAATACAGAAAGAGCTGGATCCCCTGGTTGTGCAGGTGTGCCACTACGACTCTGGAGAAGACTCAAAGCCTGAATGGAAGTCTTCTGAACTAGAAGCAACTGTCCTCGCTCTTGAGCTTGAGGTATTGTCTTTGGCAGTCTCAGACACGAATGTATAAATAGACATCCTACAAGTAGATGGAGGCAAGAAAGTTTCCCTGGTGGACTCCCCTGGTGATGGAAGATAAGTGTCTCTATCTTGAAAGATATGCTGCGGAAAAATCAACTCAGGAATCTGAGGTCCAACATGATCGGAACCCCCCCACCCCCGTGAACTTCAGTATGAAGAAGAAAAAGAAGAAGAAGAGGGGGTAAACTCCCCTGTTGACCTCTGGGAGGGGTACTGGTTCTATGGGCCCTTTCTGAAGTACATCTATGACTGCTTGAAGCATTGCCTGTCTCTTGGTGGAGTCGGCCGACAGTGGAGGGAAAACACAACATGAAAAAGTGGAGGCTCTGTGTCGAATGTTTTAAGGTACCTCTTGTTGACAATGTCCAGGACACACTCCCCAAAGAAACTGGAAAGTCTGCCTCTGATGCAGGGATAGGCCTGGACTGTCTCATTGTGAAAACGTCTTATTGGAATATCTGGCATCACGGGAGCCGCTTCCTCTGCCTCAGTTGCTGCGCTGGTTACAGGAGGCAAACCAAGGCCGTCTGCTAGAGAAACTCCAGTTCTGATTTCTGTTGTATGATGATTGTCCACGAAAAGGCCGGAATCTGCCAAACCACAATTTGTCCCTAGATTCTGACTGCAGCATGCGGACCTTAGGTGTTTCTCTGGATTCTTTGCCTCTTTAAGAACTGAACCAAACAGAAGGCTGCCTTCATAGGGTGCACTGACAAGGTGAACGTTCGAGGAGGCATCAGCCAGAGGTTTCATCTTGCAGATATCTGGTAGTACACTCTTCTCGTGGCACAGCGGACTGCCTTCTCCAAAACATCCACAAAGCAAGTGGATGCAAGGTCCACTAGCTTCAGTTGCTGGATCATAGCTGTGTTATGCTGGGAATCCTCCGCCAGCTGAAAAGTCAATTCCTTAGCCCAGGAGAGTGGCCCTGGCTAAGTAGAAATTAACTGCTGCTGCCTTTCAGGGAAGCCACTGAGGCCTTAAGGCCTCCTTTAAAGAGGATTCCACCTTGCGATCTACTGTGTCCTGGAGCGTGGCCCCTCCATTAGACAGAATTATAATTGTCTTCATTAAGGATAAAATCATGGGGTCGACCCTTGGAAGGTTCAGCCACGTTTTGGATTGTTTCTCATCAAACTTCAGTAGCTTGCTGATCCTTTGTGGGACAAGGAACATTTTTTCCAGGCCTTGCCACTCTTCTTTAAGTAGAACCCAAACTGCTGGTGGGATTGGGAATGCTGCTGAAAGCTTAGTTGATTTGGATAGCCTGAAAGCTGGTTTGTCATGTCTGGAAGTGGAAGGTGTGGGCCCTAGGTGCATTTCTGACATGATGACATGTTTAACTCATTCAGGCCTAGATGCGGCTGTAGGTGGCGTCTGAAAGCATAGCCACTCAAGCCAATAAAGCCTGTAGACGTACTCAGCTGACTTTCACTCAGGCCTGGAAACGTCTGAGGAAGTCAGCAGTTTTTACCTAAATATTAAACAAACCGAATTGCTTAGAATTGATTGCATAGCTCTGCTAGAAAGGTAATTTTGTGCTGAACAATTTTGCTGGTGATACTTTTTGTCTATCATGCGTACTTTAGCAGTTATTCGCATTTGTTTAAAGGTACAGTGTGCATGACTAACATCTGTCTCTCAAGCCTCACCTAAGCACCTTGAATAAATCCGAAAAAAATACCACAGTTGTCTGGTATTTCAGCTAGTATAACATAAAAACTAAGTTGATTACAACTGATTGCACAGCACCATTGGAAAGGTAATATTGTGCTAAACAACTTTGTCGTTTGTACTTTGCGAGTAGCACTTATGGTTCAACAGGTATTCACATTTGTTTGTGGCGTGCTGATTATGGCTTGATGTTGCTTGGAAAGGCCCAGGATGCAGTGCTAAGAGTATACAAGGCACAAGTGGTGGAAGTCTCAAAGAGCTCTTGTTGCATGAATGAGTTAACGAAAAAAGTCCAGGTCATCCACATCAAAGTGTCTTGCAGATTCCGGTTCTGAATCCAAGGAATTGCTATGGATCTCTCTCTCTCTCCTTGGTAGATGAAGAACTTGAATCTGACGATTAAGGTGACCTAGCATGATGCTCCTTTCTTTTGTGATGACCAGAGTTGTCAACTGTCTTTTCCCTGGAGTGAGGTAAGCTGGCATGCTTCTTTTTTGTTAATGCCGTGGTGTTAGTTGTGTTCCTCCTCATCAGTTCATTTTCTAGTGTCTTTCTTATAGGTATGGGTCTGAGGGGATGTAGAGGGCTGCAAATCAAAGCAGGCTGGGTTCAAAGCAAATTCTCCATTTAATTTGTCTATTAAGACTGCTGTCAGTTGTACTGAGGGCTGTTGTGGCACCTCTTGGGAGCAAGACAAGGCAATGTCATTTTCCTGTGGGGGCAGAGCCCGGTGGCCGCAGCCTTGCATTTTAAGCACAGGGACCCCGCAAAAGTGGCTTGCATTTGGCACATTTTCTGCCCCAGGCAGACTTGTACAAGGACTTACTGGAAGACTTGTCTGGAGACATTGTGATTTAAACAAAATAATGGCAGAAAGCTCAAAGAAGGATGCTTGAAAAATCATAGTGGCACTAAGTAAATGCTGCCCCTGTGAGGGCTCAGGCAGATAAGGAGGGCCCCCCTATAAAAGGGAACAGGGCACCTTCTGAGGCCAGGCGAGAACAAAACTGTAAGCTTCAGCCCCTCACCTGCTAGGTATGTAGGGAATGAGTGCCTTGGTAATGATGAGAAAATAAGTCCAATGCCAGCGTGTAAGAATCAGCTAAAAACAAGGGTCTGCTGGCCCTGCAAGCAGAAAGCCGCTACAGATGTTCCATCCCATAAGGGAGCCAGCCTGAGCCATGGAAGAGTCCCAGTAAACTGAGCCATGAAAGAACCCCAGTAAATAAAAACTACCCCAATGTGTCCAGACAGACTAATGCAACCTTGAGGGAAAACGCAGCAAGAGCTAGCAAGGGTGCTGCTCAAAATGGCCGCGGGCACTATTTTCCCAAGCTTTGCGAGTCCAACTGCTCTGAGCTTCTCCCAGTGGCCGCCCATCCCCCCACCAAGGTAAGCCCACCAGCCTGTACTCACTGCACTCCTCTAGCATTGATCTGGAGGTCCACAAGACAGGAGACAGATAGCCACTGCTGAGCAAAGGCTCTTGTGTTAATCACGGACTCAGGCAGCTCCATGGGTGAGGCCAGCGTTGGAGCACTGCAGGTAGTCCCTCGGCCGGCACTAACTGCGGCTCAATCCTTGATGTAGCTGCCCACAGGAGTGGGCTCTTGCTGCTTTCTGTGCAGTCCAGTCCTCATCAACGAAGCTCTCCTGGGTGGGGTGGGGGTGTGAGGTGGGCACCAGACCGTGCAGCATACACAGCAGAGTCTGGAAGGGGTCCAGCTACAAATGCCAGGAGAGCTGATCCCAGCTGCACGTCCGTGGCAAGTACTGAAAAAAAACTGACAGATAAATGTCCCAAAACAAAAAAATACAATTAAAACGAGTGAACAAATCACCTCTGTCACCAAGTGACAGCATGCTGCTGCAAGGTGCCTACTAGACTGAAGGCAGAAAGTAGACTGATGTGATTCCCGGTGGGAAGAGCCTACGTCCCGATGCTGCAGCTTTGGTTTCCTGCCTAATGGTCTATAACAGGAAGGAGATCCCAGTGGTCCTAGAGCCCTGCCACCAGCACAAGGAGGGAGACATATTAAGATCGACTTTTGTTAAGGCACAGGATAGTGAACAAGGAGTTCAGGGTTTGAATCCCGACCCCTTCACATAGCAGGTTAAAATTTTGCTATCACAACATGAAGTACCAGAATGGTCTACTGACCATAGGGAAACATTTCAAAAAGTATCAGGTCATCCTTACTTCAGTTGGCTCTAAGTTTTGCTTTACTCTTAAATTTAACAAGAGTGATGACACATGGCTGTGTGAAAAGGGAGTTATATGCAAGAAAAAATAGCTAAAAAAGAAGACTATCCTTGTAACATGCAGACTTCCGAGCAAAGTTTCCTGTAAACGGAACCTGGCACAGTACTCTGGGGGCAATCAGGTAGCAATTACTCACCCTTCTATACATATACCTTGAAGCACAAGAGTTTTGCATGGTTGCTTCCAAGTTCAGAGCAACCAATGCATCCATGTATGCAGCCTGCTCAGAAACGCTGGCATAACCTTCTTGTGATGCTAAATTAAAAAAATCTGTATGCAATTTATCTGAAGTACTGATTAAGAGAGATTTTTAAATCCCTGCATAAATAAAATGAAAGACTGATTGACGAAATTCCCCATGCCAACTCTAACTGTAACATGGCTTGATGTTAACATTGGGAACTTCCCATGGGGAAAGCAAAGCTAAACTGCAGTGCAGTGTAGCCCAGAAAAGGTCTGATTTTTGCTATTTAATATTGTGACCAGCTCTCTACACTGTGATTTCAAAGTAGACATGATACTATAATGACAAGGACTACAAACTGTAAATTTTCCTGTATTTTTTAAGCTGTACGGGGAGTAATGTGGAGTAACTGAGACTACAATGAGGGCATCCATTTTAGAAAAGAAATTCAATCTCCATTAAAGTGAATAATTAAAATGAATGACTGCCGCAAAATGAGATTGTATCAGATTGCAGTGTTTCCTCCCAGAAACAACTGAAGGTGAAAGGGCATTTATAAAGCACTATAAGCATGATGCATACTGCCCCGTCTCCCATGTCTTATTGCGGGTACTTGCACTTCTCTTTTTCTCTGCATCTCCATTCATCCCTTTTTTCGTTTTACTTCTCTGTAGTCCCATATATGCTGTAGCTACAACAATACTAGCGATCATAACACTTACATGGCAAGACACATGGGTCTGCTGTAAAAGTATGGGGTCTATAAACCAAAGTAGGGGGCAACCCTAATGCATAATGGTTTAAGGAAAACAGAGATTGTAGTTAAGTTTCCGGCATGCATTTTATGAGGAAATTTACCATAACATCAGAAACAGGCATTGGAAATAGATCATGTTATCTAATGTTGACACTAACTGTAAATTGCACTATAATAACTGGTGCCCGTTTTTTCCCATAGGGAAACTGGGTTGTAATTTTGTCGTTATAACCAGCTGGTTTAAAAACAAAAAAACAAAAAAAAAAAACACACACGCACCCGGTTTCCCTACCTGTGTGCATGTGCCAGTCGCGATCTTCCTCGTCCGTGCAGTCTTCCACGGTCCCCGCTTCTCGGCGTTCAGGTCAGTTTCAGCAGGAGTCAGTGGCAAGTTTTTTTTTTTTTTTTTTAACAAAAATATTACTGGGCAGAGCAGATATAAAAACTAAATGCAGTTTCCACCTCCAGCAGCCGCCAGGACCATGCTGAACCCACAGCAGTCAATGACTCGACTCCTTTACACAACCATTTATTTTGTGTAACTGCTGTGGCGAAAAAAAAATGATCCCCAGCAATTATACAAAATAAAGAATGGGTAAGGGGTAAAATCCTCGTTATAACCCCCTACCCATCTATTACTCACTATATTATATTTGTTGTAATCACATTGTCCTTGGCCTATTGCTATTGTATTATCCAATTATCTACCGTACATTCCTTTTTCCTTTTTCTCACCACCCCATGTTTTTTGGGGGGTGTTTTTTCTGTGCCCTGTATGTACGGTTCCTTTACATTATTGTACTCATGCATTGTGTTGCTACCACCCTGTGGCCCTGGTCGTGACTGAAAATGGTCCTCTCGATCACTGCACCTACCCGGTTACCAAAGACATCAATAAATAATTACACGTAGAACTTTCTAAAGTTATCACTGACAGGTACTGAAGTCCATGGGGGGAAAAAAAAAAACTATTAGCATCATCAGTAACCTTACACACCATCAAGTGCCCCCACCCCAACCCGATTCATAAGCAAGTAAAGCATACTTAAACATTTGCTGATTTAAAGGGGCTCCCTACCTAATCTACACACTAAATAGCCAGCAGATTGAGCCCTATGGTCTATCGAGTCTGCTCAGGGATCAGTGTCTACTCAGGGCACCGTTACAGCCCCCCACCCCCCCACAAGATCTCCTACCCCCAGCGCGGCTCTGGGATGAACTCTCCCCCCTATACCAATCCCAGCCCTTCTTGAACCCCTCCACAGCTGTAACAGCCACCAGCTCATCGGGCAGCACATTCCAGGGCTCCACCACCCTCTCAGTGAAGTAATGTCTCCTTGTTTCCCCCCTTAGCCTCCCTCGACCAGCCTCAATGAGTGTAACCTGGTGGTCCCTTCCTCCCTCAGCTGAAGCAGCCCCCCCCTACTAAGTTTACCCTATTCATTCCCTTGAGAGATCTACCACCCAAAGTATCCTGTGATTCCCTTGGTAAGATCGAAATTTAAATATCTGTAAATTTTCTTTCTCCGACGGCTGGTCTCCGGGCTTCCTTACTCCTAGGCTGTACCTCCTGATGCTGATCCACAGGCAGGAATCAGACCTCTGCAGCAAGGGACATCAAGTCCTCCACTTCCTGTTCTCCTCAGTTCTTCCTAAAGCAGTCCAATGTCGTAATACAAGAACTTGGGAACAAAACACAAGAATTTTAAGGCATATATGGCCGGAAGGCCAGCCAAGTATATACATTCTGGGAGGGAATCTGAAGCCCGGAGACCAGCCATCGGAGAAAGAAATTTACAGGTATTTAAATTTCGATTTCTCTCTCCTAAGCTGGTCTCCGGGCTTCCTTACTCCTGGGATATACAATAGCAGTATGTCCCCAGATGTCCCGGGTGGGAAGAATGTTAGGAGCCCTTAAGAGTTACCACCGCTTGAAGCACTCTACGGCCTAAGGATGCCTCTGCCGAGGACATCACTTTCAGTGAGAACCCACATCCCCTTTTTTTTTTTTTAATATGAAGAGTGTGAATGGATGATCAAAAGACCACTCAGTGTGAGTGTACTGTCGATGCTTCTCTGAATTACGCCCACGAAGGGGGCCATGGACTCACTGGGTCAGGCAAGTTACTCTGGCTTGATCATATTCCGAAGAGGTGACTGATAGAATCAGTTTGACTATAGAGCCTATTGCATCCTTGCTGCCCCAACTTTTTTCCCCTTTAGCTGGCATGAACACAGCTAAAGTTTGACGAATAGCTTCCTCTCTCTTAATGTCCATTTTTCTCCCTTCCCAGGTCAAGTTTATGACTCTTTCCATCCTTGTTGCTTTTACAGACGGGCAGAAGGAAGGAAGAATGAACCCTTGATTGTAATAGAGGAAGGACATAACTTTGGCAAACAAAAAGTGGAACTGTTCTAGCCTGACGAACTAGTGTACAGCTCTTAGGCCAGCAATGCTTTTAGTTTGCTGAAACTCCTAGCGGGAGTAATAGCTGAGAAAAAAAGGGACAACCTTTATTTTGAGATGCACGATGGATGGCATGAGAGGCTCTAAAGGGGCCTTGTTTTGAGATGCATGATGGATGGCATGAGAAGCTCTAAAGGGGGCCCAGGTCACGGCCTTGAGCACCATATTAAGACTCCAAGGTGATAGCTTTGGTGAATTGAAGATGTTTTAATGCTGCTGCCTGAAGAAGTACCAGACAGGGGGACATGAGCCCAACAATTCCCCAGTTCCGACAAGTGTGCCCCCAGTGCAGAAGCTCTAATTTGTAAGGTGGCTGGTCGGAGTCCTTTGTCCATCCGTCTCAAAGGAACTGCAGTAGTGCAGGCGATTATACTGTGTCCTTCTGTATGTGTCTGGAATGAAGCCACAATCAAAATTTCCTCCGGATTCTATAATGTACTTTGGAGGAAGAAGAAACATACGAGCTCCCAATCATGTCAATAACAGGAGCTGTACCGCATAGCTCCTTGAAAGTTTTTCCACTCACTTTCCCAGTCTAGAGAGAGGCCAGTTGTTAAAACTGGGTGCAGAACTAGACCTTTTCCTGCTCAATCTTCAGGCCCAGAGAGACAAGTTGTTCAAACTGAGATGCAGACCGGCCCTTAAAGGAGAAGGTCTGGGCTAAAACTGAAGGTTAGAAGTGGTCGCCTCGAAAGATGAATGATAGTCAGAAACCCATGTGCGGACTGGCCATTAGGGACCCCCTAGAATCATGACTGCCCTGTCCAAGGCCACTTGTGGAGGAGTCTTGATAGAAGCGTTATTGGAGGAAGGCAAACAGGAGGCTGAACTGATCCCGGTTTAGGGAGAAGGCATCCTGAGCCACCGCTGGTCTGTCCCTGGCCAGGGAGCAGAATTGCTGTACCTTCGAATTCCGCCCACAGGCGAAAGATCTGTCTGAGGATTGCCCCCCTCTTCTGTTGGAGTGTGGAAGGCACTGTCCTCTAGCTCCCATTCCCCTGGAAGAACAACCTTGTGAATTGAACCAGACTACTGTGTCACTTTCCTGTCCAGGAATATACATCTTTCAGTAGTGCTCGCCCCACTGAAAAGAGGGGAAACTTTTAGCATATTGACTTCTTGTGCCACTCTGGTGGTCGATGTATACCCATGTTGTCAGACTGTCAGTTGGAACCAGTCCATCCTCATTGAAGAATTGTTCTTTTAGAAGCCTCAGAGCGAGGTATACTGCTCTCATCCCATAAACGTTTATGCTGCACCTTGTTTCTAACCGGAGTACCTGCCTTGGGCTGATAGTTAATGCTTGTGAGCCCCCAGGCTCCTGAGGCTTGCACTGGCCGTGATTCGTGTTTGGTGTGAAGGCCCAACTTGTGACCTTTCATGGCCTCTGTCCTCTGAGACCCTTGGGGGAGGGAGAGATCAATCTGTCCCCACTGGCTGCATGAAAGAGAAATGCAGGCAGTGGAGGGACTATGTGAAAAACTCCTCGATGAGCTTCGGCAGAGCCCTAAAGATTTAGCTTCCAGGTAACCTTGCTTGGTTGGGCTAATGGGTCTCCATGGGCCATGACTGCTACTAGCACTTTTAATAATTTTCTCAGGTGCATCTGTGTATTTCCTGAATGTGTAAACAGGTATGGTGCAGGCAGATGGATGCCGGCAAATCTCCCTTTTGTGACCCCCTGATGACAGGGTTTCCACCTTGAAGGATGTGTTGTGGACAAATCTATTCAGGAAGCTGAAGCCCAGGACTGGCCGGAATCTCTCTGTGCAAGATGGCACAATGGAGAATAGGTAGACACCTCCCCACTTGGATCTCTGAGGAGTAAAAATAGCCTCTGCTTCCCGAAGGTCTATCGTGGCCTGTATCGTCGCCTGTCTTTTATATGGACTGCCATATATAGGGGAGGGCACCACATGAGGAAGGGGGTGCTTGTATAGGTGACCCTGGCTGATAATGGGGGCTTGTATAGGCACCCCTTGCGATAATGGCTAGGACCCCTCTGACAGGCTTGGACTGGACCTCTCCCTCAAGCATTTTTTTTTTTTTTTTTTTTAAATGTCTGCCCCCTACTCGAGGCTTGGCCTGGATAGTGTTATTTCACAGATTAGTATCTTGACCCTTATTATAATCTTGGCAACGAGAAATGTGTCTGGGGCCTAAAGACTGAGATTGCCCCGTCTCTTGATAGTGCGCGTGCACCTCTGTCAGCTCCCCGGATTCCTTCGCCGCTTCTTAGGGCTGAACTGACTGGGGAATATCATTATCATAGGGTGCGTTAACCAACTGGCTTGTCGCAGAGGTGCCTGCTTGTCAGGTCTGAAGCCAGAGGTGCTAGACCGGTCTGAAGCCAGAGATTGCAGCTAGTCAAGGTTTGATAAGACTTGATCAAGTGGTGCTCCTCGATGCCTTCTCCTATACAGTTACAGCGTAATCCTAAGTCAAACCCATTAAGTGCAGCTGGTGAAAACTAGGCATGTTCTTCTGAGTCCAGTGAACTGAGATGGCCAATCCAGGGGCCGCGAGGCTAAGTGGCTCTGGCCGAAAAGAGAGTGGTGGATACCACCTTGAAACATAGCTAAGGCTTTTACAGCCTAGTTGAGATCGGTGTCCTCTTTTCTATGCCCTGGGTCTATTATGGGTCAGTCTAACCCCTCTGCAGATTGCTTCTTGACCACTTGAAAAGGTTAGATAGCCACCAGGCCATTGGGTAGATGCAATCTGGGCCTTGCCATTCCTCCTATCGCAAGTCCTCTATGCCTGAAAGGGAGCCGCGGGGAGATCCAAGGAAAAACCCAACTAAGATCTGGGTTATGAAAAAGATTAGACCCTCCAAGTCGGAGTCGCCCGAGCCCGATTATGGTGAGCTCCCTAGTTCCCCCTTTCCTAGGGGAGATGAACTGGAGCCTACGGGGTCTGGGGAATGCTCTCTGTGACACTCTCCATTATTAGCGTCCAGAGATCTTACATTGAGACCATAAGGATGTGAAGACAACTCTTCCTCTTCAGATAAGGACTGGTGTGAAGCATACAGGGTCCAGAGCAGGTGCCCTGTGTTAACTGTAGGACTGGGGCCAGAGATTAGACTGCGGACTGCTGGGTCTCTAAGGCCACTGCTCTCTTGTAGCTCGGGAGTGCTGTTCGCCGAGACCTGTCCAGCTGCTGTCCATCGGACTGAGTCTATGAGGGGTATTGTGCCTTCCTGGGGGTCCTTGACATTCACAGACACTGCTGTCTGCAACTAGGCCCTGCGACTCGGCGAAGGCCAATAGAGGTGGGGATGAATCCCCTGTCGCCCCGGAAGGACTGACTGAGACCATAAGCCTAATGGTCTTACTCCCCCTCTTTTTTTAAAGTGCACTCCCTCCCCTGGAGGTTTCCTGTTGAAGTTGCTGGCCCTTTAAGGAAAGATACTGAGCTCCCTTTTTCTTCGTATGCCTTCGCTGCTGTACTAAACATTTGGGTGGGGGGGGGGAGTGGTCTTAATATCCTGCAGCGCTAGCTCCCCAAGAATACGCTGAATGACCACAAGGGCTAAGTAGGCAGAGACAGACCCATCTCGCCGACTGACTGAGGAGACGGAATGGCCATCATCGACAAACACCCAGGACTGCCCTTGTCCAGGGGTATAAGAGAAAAGAAAACGCTCTGGTGCTATGGTGTTTATTGCCCCCTGTACACTAGGTCTGTTCCAGGGAGAGACGTCCGCTCTTTGCTTCATGACCTCTGTCGTCTGCTCAGAGTAGTGCTCTGCTCCAAGTAGCGCTCTCCTACTGTACTGCCATGCTCGTTGTTGACAAGCCAGAAAGTGAACATCGACAAGCGGCAAGCAGGCGATCAGAGCAGTCGATCATCGACGAGTGGCTAGTAACCCAGTGCCAGCTGTCGACAGAAAAAAATCAGGGCTGCCCGTGAGGAAATGCGCATTTATGCTCCTAAGTAAGCGCTTCGGTGCTGTTTTGAGCCCCCAAACACCAACAACTGCCCTCTGAACTGTGTTAGGGAAGCAGGCCCTGTGAATGATCGGCTGGGGATCCCAGAGCGCCAGCCAATGAATGCACAAGGAGCGAGCAACAGTCGACAAGCGGCTGAGGAGTCCAATGCACCAGCCGTCGACGGAAACACTCGGAGCTGCCCTTTGTGAGGGAATGTCCTGGATAAGCCCTCCAGTGTTGATTTTCTGCCCCAAAATATTCCGGTGCCGATTTTTAGCCCCAAATCTGTACTGGGGCAGATTCCAGCTCCTGATATGGACGGCCCGGTCCAAAAATCACGGGAAACACGAGAACGCATTGAAATGGGGCCAGTCTGTACAGCTTGCAAGGCTGAGACTGGGGCCCATGCAGGAGCGCTGAGAAATAGCTACAATGCCTGAAATAAAAGAAATTGATGGACTTACAGTCTGCTGTCTTCAGCTCTGCCAAGAGGACAGAGCACTGCTTGCAGAGTACCTGCTAGACTGGAGGCAGGAAGTAAACTGAGAAGAACAGGAAGTGGAGGGCTGGATGTCCCCGCTGCTGAGGTCTGATTCCTGACTGTGGATCAGCATCAGGAGGTACAGCCCAGGAGTAAGGAAGCCCGGAGACCAGCTTAGGAGAGAGAACAGTAGTTTATTTGGCCAGGATTTTCTTCAAGGCCTGTACTGTCTTTATATTCACTGTCTCTGTTGGTAGGCTGTTAGACAAATTCACCACCCACTGGGGGAAACCACCCACCATTACCCATAAATTTACCACTTCTGAGCTTCAGGATGTATCCCTGCATCCTGCTGGAGGACACCAGATCAAACATCTCTGTCCAAGCTTGTTGATACCCTTGCGTATGCAGTAAACTGAGATCAAGTCCCTGCCCTCTTTTTTCCCCCTGACATGGTAAACACATTAAGGGCTACCACCCCCTCAACTCAGCTTCTGTTTTCTTCCTCCTGATCATTTTGGTGGCCCTGCATTCCATCCTCTTGACTGCCTCAGTGTCATTTTTATTGAGAAGTCAAAAACTGCATGCAGTACTCTAGGTGGGGCCTGAGAAGGGCCTTGTAAAGTAGCAGGATTACCTCCCGTGATCTAAAGGTCATCCATCTTTTGATGCACCCAGCATTTTGCAATTGTTGCACTCTACTTATCATGCATCCCTTGTGTATTCTTACCCCAGGTCCTCTTCCTCCTCCTCCACTGAAGTAAGATGAGAACCACACAGTGTGTAAGTCGTACCGGTTTTTTCTCCCCAAATGCAGCACTTCTCATTTGGCTACCCTGAATCTGAAACTCCATCTAAGCAGTCACCCAGCTTGTTTAGATCCTCCTGAAGTTTGTCCCAATATTTAAGTGAGTACACCACCCTGGCCAGTTTAATAGCATCAGCAAACTCAAGCAGCCTGCTGGAGACACCAGCATCTAGACTGCTGATGAAAAGGCTGAAAAACAGAGCCTCAAACACCAATCCCTCAGAGATCCCACTCATACCCCCTTCCACCTGGAGTAGTGTCCATCCACCGTAACCTTTGGCTTCCTATCCCAAAGCCAGTTAGCAATTCACAAGTATACCATACTAGTGTACTATGCCCAGAGGTTTGTCATGCGCCACAGTATCAAAAGCTTTGCTGCCAGTCCTTTCAAGCTGCTTCCAGAACCTGACCCAAAATTTTCTGAGGTCCAACCATGACCCCTTCTTGAAAAAGATGGGGACCACATTTGCCACTTTCCAGTCCTCCAGCGCCAAATCTTTCCTGCCAGACTCACTGGTCATTTTTCACTTTAACTTGCTAGCTTTGGAGCATACTGCAACTCCTCCTGGACCTGGTCAAGTTGCCCCATACCTGTCCATGTTGGCTAGCGTAGATAATTGTTGGTCTTCATTTCTGACAGCAACCATCTTTGCTGGAAAATCAAATGCAGATGAATCTGCTAGACTCAGGGATCATGCTGCTGTGGGCAGGAACTCAAGAACACCTTCCCACTGCATGAAGGCAAGCTAGAAGGTACAGGTGAATTAGGCTCCATGTGCTGGGGAAGGGTTTTCCAAGTACAAGCATCCACAGAGTTCAAAGACTGCAACGTTGGTAGGCATGCTGGAATCAGTGCTCTGTGGTAGTAAGCATCAAGGATTCGTGGCAGAGAGATCTTGTCAAACTTACCTGAAAGTATTCTTTGATTGGTAACTATGGCAGTAGACAAGGTCAGACAAGATCGAAATTTAAAATACCTGTAAATTTACTTTCTCCGATAGCTAGTCTCCAGACTTCCTTACACATGAGCTATACCTCCTGATGCAGATAGGAAGACAGGAACTTGATCTCTGCAGCTGGGGATATCCACCCCTCCACTTCCGTTTCACTCAGTTCTTCCAAAAGCAGTCTAAATGTGGCCATACTACAAACATGGAAACAAAAACAAGAAAATTAAGGCATACATGGCCAATTGGCCAGCCAACTATGTACATTCTGGGAGGTAAGCAGAAGCCCGGAGACCAGCCGTCTGAGAAAGAAAATTTACAGGTATTTAAATTTCGATTTCTCTCTCCTAAGCTGGTCTCCAGGCTTCCTTACACATCGGATATACAAAAGCAGTATATCCCCAGATATCTCGGGTTGGAAGAATGTCAAGAGCCCTTAAGGGTCCACCACCGCTTGAAGCACTCAGTGGCCAAAGGACACCACCGATGGAGGACATCACATCCAGGTTGTAAAATTTTGTAAGTGTGTGAATGGACGACCATGTGGCCACCCTGCATAGGTCTGCTGGAGATGCTACTCTGAAGTCCGCCCACAAAATGGCCATAGCTCCAGTGAATGGGCTCTCACTGGACCAGGCAAGGTTATTCCAGTCTAATCATAAGCCATGGTGATGACAGAATGGATATATCTGACTAGAGCCGTTCAAAGCTTTTTTACCCTGATTTTTACCCATATTTTGACCTGTAGTCAGAATGAAAAACTTGAAGTTTTGCGAATAGAATCCATTCTATTAATACACACTTTCACCGCTCTTCTTGGCTCTAGGGTGTAAAACTCCCTTTCCTTTTCATTTTTGGGGTGTAGGCAGAATCAACTCTTGGTTGCAATGGAAGGCAACATAACTTTTGACAAAAAACCTGGATCTGTTCGAAGCACCACAGAGTCCTGATGAAAAACAGTGTACGGCTCTTTGGTGGACAATGCTCCTAGTTCACCGATTCTCCTGGCTGAAGTAATAGCTATGAGAACGGTGACCTTCATTGTGAAGTGCATGAGTGATGCCTCCTCGAGAAGCTCAAAAAGGTGCCTTGGTCAAAGCCTTGAGAACCAGATTAAGTCTCCAAGGTGGTATCGTTGGCTTGATTGGATGGCGTTTTAATGTTACTGCCCTTAGAAGCCTCCTAACATGGAGATGTGAACCCAACGATTCCCCTGAATCCGCCAACAAGAACGCCCCCAGCGCTGAAACCTGAACTCGTAAGGTGGCTGGTTGCAGTCCTTTACCAAGCCCATCTTGAAGGAAATGCAGTAGTACAGACAATGATATTGGATAGTTCTGTATGTGTCTAGATTGAAGCCAGAAAAATAATTTCCTCCAGATTCTATAATACACTTCAGAAAAAGAGGAGCAATAACAGAAGCTGTGTAGCCTAGCTGTTTGAAAGTTTCCCACTCAATCTCCAAACCAAGAGGGACAGGTTGTTCAAATTGAGATGCAGAACTGGACCCTGATGGAGAAGGTCCAGGCTGATCTTGAAGGTCAGAGATGGTCGCCTTGACAGGTGAATGAGAAGCGGGAACCATGGGCGACGAGGCCATCGGGGAGAGACTAGAATTATTTCTACCCTGTCCAGAGTCACTTTGTGGAGGACTCTGGGTAGAAGTGGTATTGGAGGAAAAGGCATACAGGAGACCGAACTGACTCCAGTCTAGGAAAAAGGCATCCTGAGCAACCGCTAATTCGTCCCTGGCCAGGAAGCAGAATTGCTTTACCTTGGAGTTTCACCGGCAGGTGAAAAGATCTGAGGATTGCCCCACTGTTCTGTTAGGATGTGGAAGGCACAGTCCTTCAGCTCCCATACCCCTAGTAGAACATCCTTGCGACTGAGCCAGTCTGCTGCAACATTTTCTTGTCCTGGAATATACACCGCTCTTAGGCTTGCCAGGTGGTGCTCAGCTCACTGAAAGAAAAGAAAGAAGGAAGGGACTACCGTAGCATTTTTGAGCTTCTTGTGCCACCCTGATGGTTGATGTATGCCATCACTGTCAGATTGACTATTAGAATCAGTACGTCCCAATTGAGGACTTGCTGTTCAAAGTGCATCAGGGCAAGGCGTACTGCTCATCTCGAGGACATTTATGTTGTACCTGGTTTCTAACAGCAACCACTTTCCCTGTGCCGAGAGCTGATACAGGTGAGCCCCCCCACCCGAGGCTTGCATTGGTCGTAATTCGGATTTGGTGTGGATGGCCCAACTTGCGACCCCTCATGACATTTGTCCTCAGAGTCCACCACTGGAGAGAGGTTTTTATCTGTTGACAAACTGTGATCAGTTGGTGCTGGCTATGTCCGGGCTGTGACCACAGAATGAGCAAATGTGCCTGAATGGGCCACATGTGGACTAATGCCCAAGGAACTGAATCCACCAGTGATACTAGAGTCCCAATTAGCTGCATGAAGGATTGTGCAGGCAACTGAGGAGCTGTGTGAAACTTCTTGAGCTTCAGCAGGTCCCTGAATTTTGTTTTCGGGGGACAGACCTTGCTGGCTTGTCATGAAGTCTGCCCCCGGGTGTTTCAAGGTCTAGCTTGAGGTTAAGGAACTCTTTCTCCAGTTGATGACAAATCCGTGTGCTGACAGGCACTGGACTACCTCCACAACTGCTTGTACTGCTTGGATGACCTGCAGGACCTTGATGAGAATATTGTCCAAGTAAGGGAAAAGTTGTATCCCTCGGTTCTGAAGGCGAGCTATGACCATTGCTAGCACCTTTGAGAATGTCCCTGGGGCTGAAGAAAGCCCAAATGGCAGAGTTCTGAATTGGAAGTGCTGCCCCCCCCCCACCTTGAACCTGAGATACTGCATGTGTAATCCCTGAATGGGAATATGCAAATAGGCAACTTACAGATCGATGGATGCCACAAAATCCCCTTGTTGCAACTCCGATGCTTGATGACAACGTTTCCATTTTGAAAGGTCTGCTGCGGACAAAATGATTCAGTAATTTGAGGTCTAGGACTGGCCCCAATCCTCCTGTGTGTTTTGGCACGAAGAAGAATAGGGAGTATTTACTTGATAGCCGCTCCTTGCAGAAGGTCTGTAATGGACAGCCCGTCGGCGCAGCAGTAACATTCCCACTCGCGATGCCGGCGACCTGGGTTCAGGAATGGATCCAAGACGGAGGAGGGCCAGCCAGAGGAGAAAGATTGAGTGTCCCTGGACTGCTCTCCTTCTCCAGGGGGAGGAGGGACAGAGTGTTCAGTGCAGTGGCGACATCCGGTGGAGGCTGGGTGTTCCACTACGCACTGATGCCAAGTAGAATCCTCAGGGGCGGGGTGGACGCTGGCATCATTGCACGTCCCCGCCCCTGTTACAGGGGGAAAAACTTCCGTGTCCCCGGCTGTCTCCATGAGGACCTGCCCCCGGGCCTCGATTAGCCTCCGCCGGCTCCCCGACTAGTTACCAGCTTCTCAGTGCTGAAAGGGCTACAGCACCAAGACCCCCACCCTCTGGGGGGCAAGCCAGGGGTGACTGGGGAGTGTAGGCAATAGGCGGAGGTGGAGGCAAGGGGGTCCATGACCAGGTCGGAGATTGATGGTTCCGGGGGGGCACACAAAAAGTAATAAAAAAAAAGAAGGAGGTCTATAATGGCCTATGACATCGCCTGTCTTTTGGACGGGTTATCCGAGATATGGGAGGGCACCACATGAGGTAGTGGCAGTTTGGATTCGAATTCTATTAGGTAACCCTTGCTGATGATGTCTAGGACCCATCTGTCGGACATGGTCTGGACCCATTCCTTGGGAACATTTTAAAGTCTGCCCCCTACTCAAGGATGGGCCCGGATAGCTTCATTGTGACTTCTTGTTGCTGTTCCCGGTGTCTCTGGCACCACCACCACCACCACCATCACCAAATCTGCCCCCTCTAAAGTTACGCTGGCTACACGAGAAGAACCATGTTCTTTTTCCCTAAAAAAGAAAGAAAGAAAGAGTTTTGGCCCTTGTTGTAACCTCAGTCATGAAAACTGCATATGGGGCCTAAGGACCACGATTTGCCACTGCCCCTTGACTGGGGCATGTGCACCTTAGCCATCTCCCCAGATTCCTTCACCAGCTCTTTCAGGGCTGAACCAAACAGGAGATTACCTTCATCGAGTGCATTTACCAAATGGCTCTTCAAAGGGGCTTCTGCTTGCCAGGCTCGAAGCCAGAGGTTGCGGCGAGCCGAGGTTTGATAAAACATGGTCCGAGTGGCACACCTGACCGCCTCCTCCGACACATCTGCAGCATAAACTGAGGCCAAACCCACTAACTGCAGCTGATGAATAATAGGTGTGTTCTTTTCTGGGTCCTCAGCAAATTTAAAGGCTAAATCAGAGGCCCAGGACAGGGCGGCTCTGGCTGAAAAAAGATTGGCGGTTGCTACCTTGAGAGACGTTGCTGATGCTTGGAAGGCGTTCTTGAGCGAGGCAACCACTTTCCTGTCCACCAGGTCTCTGAGCAATGCCACTCCTTCAGCTGGGATGACCATCTTCTTAGTTAGGTTTGAAATCAGAGGGTCGATTCTGAGGCAGTCTAACCACTTTTAGATTGCTTCCTGTCAAACTTGAGAAGCTTAGAGAGCCGCCAGGGCAGTGGATAGGTGCGTTCTGGACCTTGCCATTCCTCCTTTAGCAAGTCCTCTATGGCAGAAGGAATAGGGAAGGCTGTGGCTGGTTTGGAGGCAGATGCCAGGCGAAAAACCTGTTTCGGCTGGGTGGGAGCCGCCGGGGAAGATCCAAGGTAAATCTCGGCTATGACCTTTTTTATGAAAAGGTCTAGGTCCTCCAGGTCAAAGTTTCTGGATGGGGAGTCGTCAGAGTCTGATGATGAGCCCACTTGTTCTCCCTCTTCGGGAGAAGAGGGACTGGAGTATGAGGAGTCCGGGGAATGCTCCCTGCGACGCTTTCCCTTATGACTGCCCCTAGATCTACTTCGAGAACAAGATCTTTTTTTTCTCCTGTGGTGTGACAAATGCTTATCCTCCTTATCCGAGGATCTGTTCCTGTGCCAGGATTTTTTCTTTTTATCGTAGTGATGTCAGGACAACTGCCCCTCTTCAGATGAGGACGGGGACAGGGTCCTCTTTCTTTTTGCCTTTCTGTTAGGCCTCACATCTGGTGACCTTGGAGGTTGGCAGTCGAAGTATACAGGGTCCAGAGTAAAGGCCCTATTTAACCTGTCTATGAGATCTGGGGCTAGCGAGGGGGCTGCAGGCTGCTGGGTCTCCCTGGTGGCCACTGCTCTCTCAGATCTGGTGGCTGCTGCTTGCTCAGACCTCTCTGTCTGCTGACTATCAGTCTGAGCTGAGGAAGGGGCTGCCTCCATCGCGTCCTCTCCATTCACAAACGCTGCCTTCTCACATTTTAGGCAAAGCAACCCAGCAAAGGCGATCAGTAGCAGGGACTTGCAGCGCCAGCATTTTCTGCCCCTGGAAGGTTTGTCTGAGGCCATGACACTAACTGGCCCAACTCCCCTTTGATTCAGCGCACCCCCGGGGAGGTTTCCTGATGCTATGCTGTTTAAGCTGTAATGAATTGTGCTGGCCCTTTAAGGGCAAAATACTGAGCTGCTCCCTTTTTTCCTTTCTGTAATCAGTAATTTTATTAAGTTCTTTAAAATCTATCAAGGAATCCCCCTGTGCGTCCCTTATTGCTGGTTTGGGGGGGGGGGGCCTGCACAATGCCAGGTTGAAGCACCGTTGGTCCAGATTAGCGCTCCTCATGCACTGCAGTGCTCATCGACGAGAGTTCACAGGACATTGACGAGCTGCTATACTAGCGCTGCAGGCCCATCGTCGATGAGCGGCCAAAGCGATTAGAATGCCAGCCGCCAACGGAAAATGCACGGAGCTGCCGTTGGCGAGAGGATAGATCTTTATTAAGCACTCTGGTGCTGTTTTTATTCCCCCGATTGCCAAAAAACGGCACTAGAAGAATTCCAGGAGATTGCCTCTTGTCAGTTTGCTGGGTTGAGCCCAAAATTGCAGGAAAAAACACTGCGGTGAAGTGGGACTAGTCTGTGCAGCTTGCAAGGCGGAGACTGGAACCCAGACAGGAGCGCTGTAACACAGCTAAGATTCCTCAGAAATCCAAATGAATAAGAATTGTTCGACTTACAGTCTGCTGTCTTCAGTTCTGCCACGTGGAGACAGAGCTCTGCTTGCAGTGTACCTGCCAGTCTGAAGGCAGGAAGTAAACTGAGGGAAACAGGAAATGGAGGGCTGGATATCCCCAGCTGCAGAGATCAAGTTCCTGCCTTCCTATCTGCATCAGGAGGTACAGCCCATGTGTAAGAAAGCCCAGAGACCAGCTCAGGAGAGAAAATAGTGGATTTGTTCTGTTTCACCTTCAGCAAGGTGTTTGACTCTGTACCGTACAGAAGGCTGTTGAAAAAATTGGGAGGATCTGGGAACCAGGAAGAATCTATGAGATGGGTGGGAAGTTGATAGTGGGGGCAGCGGAGGGTGATGGTAAACAGGGTCAAGTCACAGGACAGGGAGATCACGAGTGGGGTGCTACAGGGTTCGGTCCTAGGGGCAGTCTTTTTCAATATATTCAACGGTGACATACTAGAAGGAATACAACGTAAGATGACTTTTGCGGATGACACTAAGCTCTGTGGCTGGGCAGACAACAAAAAAGGGGTAAGGGAGTTGGAGGGACACCAGCAAAGATTAGAGAAGTGGTCCAAAGCAGTGACAGCAGCGGGGGGGGGGTTTAAAAACATGGGTCGAACTGGACCCCACTGGTGTAAAAGATGTGGATCTGAAGAGGAACCCACTGGGTCAAAATGTATTCAGTGGTGAGATTTTGAACAGTTCACATTCCCTTCCCTCAGGTATTGTTATAGAGTAAGTGTGTCAATTTGGACCAACTGAAAAAGGGAAGCGGGGTAATTTCTGGGCAGGATGCAACTTTTGCCCTTCTGGTACATGTTCGTGTTGTCCCTGGTCCAAAGTTTAGCAGTTAACATTTAATGCCAAAAAGTGCAAAGTTATCAACATAGAGAATAAGAACCTCAGGAAGAAATACTGCATGAGAGAGGTTACGTTGAGCACTACCAGT
Source organism: Neoceratodus forsteri (assembly GCA_016271365.2). Taxonomy (NCBI): domain Eukaryota; kingdom Metazoa; phylum Chordata; order Ceratodontiformes; family Ceratodontidae; genus Neoceratodus; species Neoceratodus forsteri. Next base: position 1,385,241,967 of record CM028129.1, read on the forward strand.
CAAAAAAAGGGCATGGAAGTCATCATACATGTCTCCGTAAAAACAATCTAGCCAATGTAACATGTCATACAGCAGAGCAACCAAGATGTTGGTGTGTATATGGACAGAGGAAGGCGGCGATACTGCCGCTACAGATCACTGGTGTGTCCAGTTCCAGAGTCCACACCTAAGAGAGACATACAGGCTAGAAACAGTACAGCATAGGGTAACCAAAATGATTCAGAGCCAGTAGAGCAGATCTTACGAAGATCAACTAAAAAACCCTGAACATGTACTCACCAGGAGAGCAAAAAGGAAAAGAGAAGTATGATACAGACCTTCAAGTTCCTGAAAGGAATTAATAAGGCAGATTGTGGGGAAATATTTGGCAGGATTGGCAAATCAAGAACATGGGGGACAAGACTGGAAGCTGGAGGGGATCATAAGGGATGCAAGAAAACGTTATTTTTACAGAGCAAGTGGTTGAGACATGTAATAGACTACCAGCAGAGGTGGTGGGTGCAAAAATTATAAAAGGTTTAAAACACGACTGGAACCAACTACAAGACTTAATAGTTATAGAGGGGGGGAAGCAGTAAGGCAGGGGTCAAGGGGATGCAGTGTGGGCAATAACACTGACTAGGCATTAAGTCCCAGAGAAGGACAGAGTAAAACAGAGCAGACTGGATGGACCAAATATCTTTTTCGGTTTGGCAGCAGAGGCACATGAAGTAGCACGTTAGGATTGTCAGCAGTTCAGGGGTTGGCATACCAGATATCAAGGCGGGCAGAAGGTGGTGCTAAGTTATAACAGAAAAACAAAGAGAAGCAAAACACAGCAAGAAAATCTGAAGCCTCGTTCATACGGCAGGCATCAGGATCGCTGCCGTCCCCACCGGATCCACAGCTGTATCTAATAATGCTGCCGACCAGCGTTCACACGCTACAGCTGTGCACCGTTGCAGGCTTGCTTTCTGCGTTGCCACCGTCTTCCAGAAACTGCAGGCTGGCTATTCAGCTGGCATCATTGTGAGAGGTGCCAGGTGTTCAGACGTCTGCGCAAAACAGCACAAAACACCTGCACCACTACACAATTCCAAGAAAAGAGGTCACAATGAAACGCTACTCGAATAAAAATGGCAAAAGGGTGGCGTTCAGACGTGCACAGCAGTAACAATCTCGTTGCAGTGCACCAGCAACAGCCCAGAATTGACTGAACGGGGCTTGAAACTTGAGAGGGCTGTGCATCCACTGCCTTGACTAAAAAGATATTTAAATCTGAACTGTGCCTTAATAGCAATAAAACAAAATCATCAAGTTCAAAGAAGCAATCAACTGATTTCTGGGGCAACAGTAGGTAAACTGCAGTACAAAAATGCCTTACTGTATTTTAACATGGATTGGTAGTTAGTGCCTCACTCTGGTCTGGACAGCATCCAGACAAAACAAAATGCTGTTTCAAAGAATGAAAGGGCTTGAAAAATGTTCTTTCCGGCTGGGAAAGGTACTACCTAAATTAAGAATCTCGCTTGTTAACCAAATATAGAACTTAATTATTTGTACGGTTTCTAAGGGATGTAACGTGTAATGATTATGGTACGTTTTCTTTCTTTTTTGTATACAAAAAAAGGAAAACTTTCAATAAAAAAATTAATTGAAAAAGAAAAAAAATGCTTACTAGATCTCCTTGGACAAAACCTGTCTGCATTAGTCTTTCGCTGTCATGCAAAATCCCCAGTTAGCCGTCACTGCAGACTAACACAAGCCTTTGTGTGCCACTGTAATGTGGACTAGTGCAAAGAGCAACCAACAGGTTAGCATACTAACATATTAACATACTAAAAGCCAGCAGAATAGGCCTGATGGTCTTTTGTGTCTCTCTGATAGCCAGCCCTACTGGTGCACGTCCCACCCCAGCCAAAAGGTCATCTTCGGCTTCAGTTTACCCATGCACCTGTCCCACCCCCTCTTGAAGCCTTCCACTGTGCCCACCTCCACCAGACTCCCGGGCAGTGCATTCCATGGTCCCACCACCCTCTCAGTGAAGTAATGCTTTCTACGTTCTCCCCTGTAATTTCCCCCCTCCAGCTTCCATTCATTTATTTTTTTTTTATTTATTTAGTTTTTGTTGAACGGCTAAGTGCACTAAACAAATCCTGCCTATTTTCAGGCACGGCCCGGAGGAGGGAGATACAGATGAATGCCAGCTGACCTTGAACCAAATTAAGCTGTTGGTGGTATTTTTTTTTAGTGCCCCCTTTCTTTAGCCTGAACATTTCTTTGGCTCCGCCCCTGTTTATCCCTTTCACATATTTGAACACCCCTATTATATCCCCCCGTTTCTCCTCTCCTCCAGTGAGTACAGCCCAAATCCTTCCAGCCTTTCCTCATAGGTCCTTTCTCTCATGCCCTGAATCATCCTGGTTGCCCTCTTCTGGACCCTCTCCAGACCCTCTCCAGCAGTGCTATGTCCTTCTTGAGGTGAGGTCTCCAGAACTGCACGCAGTACTCGAGATGCGGCCTGAACAAGGCATTATACAGAGGGAGGATCACCTCCCTTCTCCTGGACGTAACTCCCCTGGCTATGCAGCCCAGAATCCTGTTTACTTTTGCTGCAGATCTTCTGCAGTTTTCAGTGTTATTCATTTTGATGTCTACCACCACCCCCAGGTCCCTTTCGTTCGTCGTGGCTTGCAGTGAGACCTCCCCAGGGTGTATACATGACCTGGGATTCTGACCCCCAGATGCAGCACCCTACACTTCCCTGGATTAAACCTCAATCCGCACCTTCTTGACCACCTCTCCAGGGTATCCAGGTCCCTCTGGACTATCTCTCTCGCTTTGTCCCTGTCTGCCAGTGCTCCCAGTTTTGAGTCATCCACAAAGAGACTCATCCTACTCCTAACCCCCCCTCCCCATATCGGAGACATAGGCATTGAACAGGAGTGGCTGTAGTACCGAACCTTGGGGAACCCCACTGAAGACCTTCCTAGGGGAGGAGACTATCTCACCAACCACTACCCTCTGTGTTCGACCCATTAGCCAATTTTCTACCCATCTAAGCAACTGTCCTCCCACCCCATACCCCCCAGCATATTAACAACCCGATATAGGGTGCAGTCGAGCATACTGAAATCCAGGTATAGGACATCCACTGGTCTTTGTCAGTTCAGGGTCCCTCACCCAGTCGTAAAAATCAATGAGGCTAGTCTGACACGATCTCCCCGGGACAAATCCATACTGTTAGTCATCCACGTGACCCAACCATTCCAGTTGCCTCCCGAGCTTCTCCTTGATGATGCCCTCCATTATTTTGCCTACCACAGATGTTAGGCTGACAGGCCTGTAATTTCCCATCTCCTCCCTAGACCCCCCCCCCTTTGTGGATAGGCACATGAGCCACCCTCCAGTCTTGAGGCACCCATCCTGTCTGCAGAGAGGCATTGAAGAGTGCAGCTAGTGGAGCTACTAGTTTGTCCGCTAGTTCCTTCATTACCCTCGGATGCAGCCATCGGTTCGGTGCCTTATCAGTTTTAGCGCCCGAAGGGCCTCCCTCGCCCTGTCCTCTGTGTATTCTCCCTCCCAATCCACCCCTTCAATTAAGCACCCGTCCCCTTCCAGGTCAGGCCCACCCGGTGCCCATCAGTACTCCATTTAAATAGAAATTACCTGATAGTATACTTCTTCCTGGTACTGCCTTTGTTCGACTCTACACTGATTTTTGTTTCAATAAATGCCCCAGAACAGACCTTAGTCTCCTCCACCATCATGTACTACAAAGAGGGTACTGAACACAAACCTACAAGATGGAGGCAGTGGCTCCACAGACTCACAGCAAAACAGCTCACCATGGATCCCCCAAAACTACAAAGCTTGATACCCATGACTCAGAAAAAAAATTACTCACCTTAGTAATGTTGTTTCTTCTAATGGAGTCTTGCTATATTATGACAATTGCAGTTTGTCCCACCATTAGAACTGCTCCAGAGGTGAAAGAGTTCACTCCATTCCATGAATGGAACTTAGAGCACAAGCTCTAAAGAGAAGCTTTGTCTGTGTAGTTTCAAACCTGAACTGTCAGATCTTTACGAGCAAAAACTCGCTAAGGTCTGTGTGGAAGCTGTAACCTACACTAGCCAACTGGCTACCTAAATATTAACACTCCATTGCTGGTCCCAACACCAAAGACTCAAGTCAGGGGACCAGAACTAATAGGATAATTTAACAATATGAGAAAAATATAAGGAAAAAAGAAAACACCACACCCCCAAACCCCAAGAAGGGGTGAAAACACATAAAAAGGGCATAAAATAGTGCCCACACTAGGCTGCCCACCCCATACCCAAGTAGAAGTTCTGAGAGGGGCAGGCTGGGGGGGGGGGGGAAGTCATAATATAGCAAGACTCCATTAGAAAAAACAACATTACTAAGGTGAGTAAGTTGCGAGCAGTGAAGGGGGAATTAGCAAGGTACAGAAGGATACTCAGGAGGAGAAGAGGCATAGGATTGGAGGGGAGGGAGTGGCCATGGTAAATAAGGAGGGGGTGGCATGTGGCACCCAGACAGGGGAGGAACAAGGAGCCAGCTGGGTGGAGGGCGTAGAAAGGATGAGGACATGGAAGGGGAGATGGAGGAAAGGAGTGGTCAGAGTGCTCCTGCTGGGGGATTCTATGATCAGGGGTATCAAATGGGATAGGGAGGGAGAAGCCTGGCCAGTTAGAACAAGATGCTTCCCTGGACTAACGGTGCACAGGGCTAAGCACGAGGTATATCAGCTGGCAAAGGACTGTGGGGGTTCCCCGGACATACTGGTCCACCTGGGTACAAATGACATTGAGGGAAATAGCGAGCTAGAGATACAGGCAAGATTCAGAGAGCTCGCCAGGGTCTGTCATGACATAGGATGCACAGTTTCCTTCTCAGAAATCCTGCCAGTGCCAAGGGCTAGTGGAGAACACAAAAGGAAAATTAGGGAGATAAACCAGTGGCTCAGGGAGTGGTGTGAGGCCAGAGGGTATGGGTTGATGGGGGATTGGGGGGAGACCTGGGAGGATAAGGAGCTGTATGCTAGAGATAGACTACATCTCAATTTGGAGGGGAAGGGAATCCTTAAGTTGAAAATAGAGGAGTTCATTGGTGAAAAATGGGGTTTAAACTTGTGAAGGGGGTGGGATGGGAGAAAAGGCTGTCAAGGGGGTGCCGATAAAGGAGGGACTCTGTCTCCACCCCCCTGAGGACCAGGAGGATTGCAGGAAAAGGCCAACTGGCAAAGTGCAGACCAGGAGAAAACAGAATCCCCATGGGAACACGAGCAGGGGAAATGAAACTATAGGGAAAGGGTGGAAGGTAGTCCTTCTAAATGCCAGGAGCTTGGGCAATAAAATGCCTGAGCTCCAGGCGATGTTAACTGAGGGAGAAGTGGATGTGGCGCGTCACTGAGACTTGGGCCACTGCAAGACATGACTGGGACCTGAACCTGGAGGGTTACACTATGTTCAGGAAGGACAGGGGGGAGGGAAGGGGAGGAGGGGTAGCAATGATAGTCAAAAACTGCATTGGCATAGGGGGAGTAGAGGAGGCGGAGGGAACCGTGGAGGCGATTTGGGTCACCTTGATAACAAGGGGGGGCAAGAGAGTAAAAATAGGAGTGGTGTATAGACCCCCTGCCCTGGCGGAGGAGCTGGAGGACAGTCTGGTGGCAGATGTTAGGAGACACTGCAGACTGGGCAGAGGAAAGGTGGTGGTGTTAGGGGACTTAAACATGCCAGGAACAGACTGGAGACTATGACATCCTCTGTGACCAGGGAACAGAGGTTGTTGGATGTCTTTCAGGCAGCGTTCCTAACTCAGCAGGTGAGGGAACCGACCAGGAGAGACTGAGTACTGGATGGGTCCTGGCAGACAGTGACCAGATTGGGGCCTGGGTAGGGACCCATTGGCGGGAGTGACCATGCCACGGTCTGGTTCTGCCTGGACCTAGGAGGGTAGAAGGCTGCACAAGGCGAATGTAACCGACTTCAGGGGCGGTTTTAAGGAAATGGGAAGGATCCTTAAGGAGCATTTGGATGGGATTGGGTCAGACATGGACGCTGATAGTAGGTGGGAAATCATCAGGAGAGGGGTGCAGGATGCTACCAGCACCTGTGCAAAAGTAAGATGAAAATGCGGTAGGGCCCAAAAACCCTGTTGGTGGACCAGGGAGGTCCAGGAGGTGGTGCGGGGAAAGAAAGCAGCCTATAAGAAATTCAAGTGCTCAAGGAGTGAAAGGGATCGAGGGGAGTATGAGCTGATGGCTAGAAGGGCCATTAGAGTGGTGAGGGCGGCTAAGGCAAGGAAGGAGCAGAACCTGGCCAGGGAAATTAGGAGAGGAAAAAGGGTTCTTTAGATACATTGGGGAAAGACGAAGGGTGAAGGGGCAGATTAGCAGGATTAAATCAGGGGAGAGATGGGCACAAGACCCGGGGGAGCAGGCTGAGGTACTAAATGAGTACTTCACCTCAGTTTTCACCACGGAAAATGGGGATGCTGCATCATACATGGGAGGAGACAGAGATAATGAGGAGGGGGGGACCCTTACCGATCGGCAGGTCTGGGGAAGGGGGGCATCACTGGCAGGTGGGGGGAGGGCTAAGCAGGGAGAAGAGGTACCAGAAGTGGAAATCACAGCAGAGAGAGTGAGGGAAGCCCTCAGCTCCCTTAAGACGGAGAAAGCACCGGGGCCGGATAAATTACATCCTAGAGTGCTGAAGGAACTTGCAGATGTCCTGCGAAACCCCTGGCAGAGCTTTTCACCATCTCTGAGGACAGGGTGGGTGCCCAAGACTGGAAGGTGGCGCATGTAGTGCCTATCCACAAGGGAATCAAGGAGGTGGCAGGGAACTACAGGCCTGTCAGCCTGACATCGAGTGGTGGGCAAGGTGATGGAGGGCATTGTCAAGGAGAGGCTAGGGGGGACCTGGATAAGTCAGGGTGCCTGGGACGATAGACAGCATGGATTCATCCCGGGAAATCGTGTCAGACAAACCTGGTGGAGTTCTATGACTGGGTGACAAGTGCCTTGGACCTGGGTAGACCAGTGGATGTCCTCTTTCTAGACTTCAGCAAGGCATTTGACTCTGTTCCTCACGTGGGCCTGTTGGATAAGCTAGGAGAAATGGGGTGGGAAACCAGATGATCAGATGGATAGGCAATTGGCTCAGGACCCGGACCCAGAGGCGTAGTTGGTGGGATAGTCTCATCCCCAAGGAGGGTCATTAGTGGGGTCCCACAGGGATCAGTCCTTGGCCCCTTCTGTTCACAGCCTCGTATCTGACATAAGGACAGGAATCAGGGTGAGATGAGTCTCTTTGCAGATGACTCGAAACTGGGGCGGTGGTGGATGGGGAGGGTGGCCCTGCAGGGGACCTGGAGGCTCTGGAAAGATGGTCTAGAAAGTGGAAGCTGAGGTTCAATGCAGGAAATGCAAGGTACTCCACCTGGGGCAGAAACCCAGGCCAAGTGTACACCCTGGGGGAATACTACAAGTCTCAATGGCTGAGAGGGACCTGGGGTGGTGGTGGATGTCAAGATGAACAACTCTGGAGACTTGTAGGAGGGCAGCAGCCAAGGCCAACAGGATGCTGGGATGCATCGCTAGGGGGATCACCTCCAGAAGGAGGGAAGTGATACTCCCTCTGTATAACTGCTTGGTGAGGCCGCACCTGGAGTACTGCGTGCAGTTTTGGAGGCCACACTTAAAGAGGGACATTAACCTCCTGGAGAGGGTCCAGAGGAGGGCAACCAAAATGATTTGGGGCTTGGGGGACAGAACCTATGAGGAGAGGCTCGAAGAGCTAAATATGTACACATTGGAAGAGAGAAGGGACCGGGGGGACATGATAGAGGTCTTCAGGTACATGAAGAGGGTAAATAGGGGAGGAACAGTCAGGGTGCTTCGAAGGAAGAAGGAAGGGGCCACTAGAGGGCATGGGTGGAAGCTGGAGGGGAAGATTCAGGGAGAAAGGAGGAGGTGCTACTTCACTGAGAAGATGGTGGAGCCATGGAATGCACTACCTAGGGGCTGGTGGAGGCAGAGACAGTGGAGGGTTCAAGAGGGGTGGGACAGGTACAGGGGAAGGATTCAGGAAGCAAAATCCAATGCAGCAAGAATATCCGGAACTGGGAAGGGAGAAGCCAGAGAAGGCGAGGGGGACAGCAAGGTCAGCACCCAGGGTGGGGGCTGACCAAACGAGCAGACACGAAAGACCGTTAGGCCTATTCTGCTGGCATTTTAGTATGTTAGTAATTTTTTCTTCAAACAACATGAAGTCTTGCTATATTATGACAATTGCAGACTACACAGCAGTACCTCCATGGAGGAGGGACAGAACCTACTTAGGGAATAGGCTCTGAAGCACAGCTGTGCCAAACCGAGCATCTCTCCTAGCCTGGACATCCAGGGAGTAATGCTTGGTGAAAGTGTGTACCGTTTTCCAAGTAGCAGCTTGACATAGCTCCAATATAGGGATGTCTCTGGCAGCAGCTAGAGACGCGGCTGTACCTCTGGTAGAATGAGCCCTCAAGCCAGAGGGGGGATCTCTGCCCAGTTTCTGATAACAAAATTGGATACAAGAGACAATCCACCTGGCAATTGATCTCTTAGTGGCAGGTTTCCTTTCCCAACCTCACCATAAGTGAGAAAAGTTGAGGATTCGAACCGTGACCCTTTGTACGTTCTATATAGTAACTTAGGCCCTCTTAACGTCCAAACTGTGCAATCTCTTCACCAGAAGAGGAATGTTCAGTGAAAACACTGGAAGGGAGACAGATTGGTTAAGATGGAAATCTGAAACCACCTTAGGCAAAACTTCCTGTTAGTCCTGAGGACTACCTTATCCCTGTGGAAAGAAATAAAGTCAGTTTCTACTGACAAGGCTTGCAACTCACTTCGCCTAGCAGAAGTGATAGCCACTAGGAAAACAGTTTTCCAAGTTAGATACTTAAGCTCTGCAGAAAACAGAGGTTCAAAAGGGGGTTGCATTAACTGGGCAATGCAAACATTAAGGTCCCAGGCAGGGGCCGGATCCGGAAAAGGTGGATTAGTATGAAGTAATCCCTTAAAAAACTTGGAAAATACAGGGTGAGCGGAAAGAGAGGATGGCTTTCCTGCTGAAACAAAAGCAGAGACAGCTGCCAAATGAACTCTCAGGGTAGCTGGTCTCAGGCCCAAAAATTAAGATGGACCATGTAGTCTAACACAATGGGCAAATCAGCAGATTCTGGGAAATATGTTTCCCAGAACACCAAATGGAGAACCTTTTCCACTTAGAATTATAAGTAGCCCTAGTGGAAGGCTTCCTAGAAGCCTTTAGGATTTCAAGAACACCCTGAGAGAGGTGTAGGTCAGCAAATTCTAACTCCTCAAGAGCCAGGCCTTGAGGTTGAGGGATTTGAGGTTCGGGTACCAAACTCTCCCCTGGGCACAGGTTAATAGGTTGTGATTCCTGGGGAGACACAGGGGGAGATGGACTGTCAGGGACAGAAGGAGTGGGTACCAGGGCTGCCTGGCCCAATCTGGGGCAATCAGAATCACCCTGCAAGGCTGGGATCTGATTTTACTAACACTTGAATAGGAGAGGAAGGGGAAAGCATAAAGAAACTTCCTTCCCAATCCAGGAGAAGGGCGTCCAGGGGGACTGAGCCCAACACTGGGGGCCTGCAACAGAACATTGAAAGTTGGTGATTGTCTGGGGCTGCAAAAAGATCTATCTGAGGGGTGCCCCATCTGGCAAAGACTATCCCCAGTACTTGAGGATCCAGAGACCATTCATGATGGCCCTGAGAAATCCTGCTGAGAGCATCTGCTAGGACATTGTCCTTTCCTGGAAGGTGAACTACTATGAGTGAAGTGTTCAGGGAATAGGCCAGAGACCACAACTTCATTGCCTCGGTGCACAAGGCCGAAGACCGAGTGGCCCCCTGCTTGTTGATCTACCACATTGTTGTGGTATTGTCTGTTCTGACTTGTACCACTTTGTTCTGGACAGAAGCAGAAAACGCTTGAAGAGATAAAAAGACAGCTCTGAGTTCCAGCAAATTGATGTGGAGCAGAGATTCCTGGGGGGACCACACTCCCTGAGTGGAGAGGTCGCCCATGTGGGTCCCACCCCAGGAGGGAAGCATCCGTAGTGAGGGTCAAAGTGTGAGAAAGGGGAATGAGGGGACCCCAGTCTTAAATTGCTCTGATCCTGCCACCACTGGAGGCCTGGATCAAGGTTGGATCACTGGGACCAACTTGGAAAGGGGTCTCTTCTCTGAGACCAATAGGCTCTCAAGTGAAACTGAATGTCCCTCATCTGAAATCTTGCTCCCTGCACTACAGCTGTGGGCATGAGCCATGTGCCCCAGGAGCTGCAGAAAGTGTCTTGCTGGTCGAGAGACCTGCAGATTGAAGGAGGAGGCCAGAGCCACCAAGTTCCTTACCCTTTCTAAGGGAAGAAAAGCTCTGGCCAGATTTGTGTCAATTCTGCACCTATGAAGGTGAGTACCTGAACTGGTTCCAGAACCGACTTTGGTAGATTTGCAGGAAGCCCAGGGAGGTGAGAAGCTGCTGGGTGACTTGCAGGTGAGATTTTACCTGTTCTGGGGACTGGCCTACAATGAGCCAGTCGTCCAGATAGGAAAAACAGCAATCCTTTGCCTCCTTAAGTGAGCCACTGCTACTGCCAGACATTTTGTGAATACCCTTGGGGCAGAGGTAAGGCCGAGGAATTGCTCTGAACTGGTAGTGACCTGAGGGCAGTTCGAATCTGAGGTACTTTCGGTGGGAGCTTCTGATTAGGACGTGAAAATAGGCATCCTTGAGGTCCAGGGAAGCTAGCCAGTCCCCTGGCCTTAGAGAGGGTAAAATCATTGCCAGAGTTACCATTCTGAACTTTGGTTTCAAAAGATGCTTGTTCAGATATTTGAGGTCTAAAATGGGCCGCCATTCTCCTGTCTTTTTTGGGGTAAGGAAGTATCTGGAGTACATACCCTTGCCCTGGTGTAGGGGAGGAACCCTTTCTACCACTCTGAGAGCTAACAGGGTTGAGACCTCTGCTTCTAGAGTAGAGGTCTCTAAAGAGTTTGCAGGTGGAAAAGACCTGATTCTCATCTTTGGGAACTTTTGAAGCTGAGAACCAGACCCTGGCTTACTACTTCCAGAACCCACTTGTCTGAAGTTAAAGACACCCAGTTCTGGACTGAAGTAAGCCAACCTGCCCCCTACTGGTAAAGGAGAATCGGCCCTGGGCACCCCATCAGGGTGCCTGCTTGGCAGGTGCTTTAGGCTGAGGGGTGGGGGCAGGCCTGCCCAGCCCCGTCTGCCTCTGCCTCTGAAGAACCCCCTCTGAGCATAAGCAGAGGAGGCCTGGGTTTGGTAAAAAGGCCTGTGGAAAGGCCTACCCCTACCCCTTGGGGTGTGCCTCTGAGGAATGGCTTGCCGCTCCTTGGCTTGGGCACTTTTATAGGTAGTCCTATATTCATCCATCTTCTTCATATAATTCTCTGTCTGCTCCCCAAACAGAAATTTCCCTACAGGAAAATCCATAGCCTTAGTCTGGGTATCCTGTGACAAGCTAGTACACCTGAGCCAGGCCAACCTACAAAAGCTACAGATGTGGCCATGACTCTAGAGAAAACATCATTAAAATCACAGCAGCATGAAACTGCACCTTAGAAGCCTCAATGCCATTGGCAGCCACCTGCTCCAGCTCACTAGCAAGCTGGCCAGGGCTTGTTTGGCTAAATCCATAACAGTATCCCATCTAGATTTCTGATACCTTGCTACATAAGCCATATAATTTGCTTGCCTGAGTCCCAAGGACGCTGCCATATACTGTTTTTGCCATGGCATCAATCTTCCTGGAATCCTTGTCAGGAGGATGTGAAGCCAGGGAATATAGCTTTATCACAGGCTGCAGCCTGAACTACTAACATGACTGCATTGCTGAGAAAGAATTCTGTATCAGGACCTGACAGTGTGTACCTCCTGTCCATCTTTTTATCTACAGGAGGCACAGAATTAGGAGTTTAAGATTTTTATTGTTTGTTTCCTAAATGACTTATGCAAAGGAATAGACAATCTCCTAGACTCTAGTATATCCATCATTTCTACAAAATCAGGCTCCTCTTGCTCATCCACAGCTTCCTCCAAAGGAAGCTGGAGGGTTCAGCAACTTTTGTAAAACATAAAATGAGAGGGGACTCAGAAAGCATAGGGGGAGATTCTAAAGGTCTGTCTGGGGAGATGTCCGGTTCAATGGGCACACCCAGACCCTCCAAGTCACATTCATACTGTTCATAATCATCCTCCCCCTCCTCTGGTTCATAAAACTCAACATCATATTCCTGAACCGATGGAACCGACCGAACCGACCTTTTACCAGATAGTGGCGGTTCGGACGGAACCGAAAAAAGTGACTGGACAATCTGAATAGCTCTTGCTATCTCTGCAGCAGTTGGAGTAAGAATTTTGGGCTCCAAACCTGCTGACTTTCTTTCTCTTTACTGGAACTGGTTCATCCGAGCCAGCTTTTCGTTGCCGAGGAAGTCTCGCCCTGGTCAGAGAACTCCCTCCGGTTCGGCTGGCACCGAACCGGCTGGCCATCCGGTCAGCTGGACTTTTTGGCCTCTCGCTCCCTGAGCCTGCCCAATCTCTTTCCAGGGTGGCTGCAGAATTCTTCTAAATCTGGCAGTCTGAATGGAGGTGGTCAAACCCCAGACAATAAACACATGTGGTGTGTGGGTCAGCCTCGGCAAAGACTTCCCCACAGACATCACAGTGTTGAAACCCAGTGGGCCTGGTTTTTCTTTTGGGTTTCTCAGACATAATGCCAGCCTAACCAGAAAAACTTGCCCTTTAAACGGCAGTGCCAGGCAAGACACCCTTATCGGTTCCTAACCATGTCACGGGTATTGGAAAAAACCGTAATGAAATCCGTTCTTTTTAGAACCGATAAGAACCGGGAACCGCACTCTAAAGTCTCAAGTTTAAAAACTAAGTTTTACCCAAGCTGATCGGTTCAAAACCAAACCGATAAACCTTACAAGTTCCACACAGAATTAAAAAATGAAATTACTTACGATACCACAGACAGAGCTTGAACCGATCGGTTTTGCGGTTAAAATAAAACTATTCTCGGTTGAATCAAACCGAGAAAACACTGTTTAAACCGAGAAATGAACCGAGCAGTAGGAGAAATCTCCGGAGCGACTATTCAGTGAGGCGGAGTAAAGAATCTGACAGTTCAGGTTTGAAACTACACAGACAGAGCTTCTCTTTAGAGCTCGTGCTCTAAGTGCCATTCATGGAATGGAGTTAACTCTTTCACCTCCGGAGCAGTTCTAATGGTGGGACAAACTGCAATTGTCATAATATAGCAAGACTTCATGTTGTTTGAATAACCAGCTGTCAAACCATCCCAGACAGCCAGTTTTTATTTTGGACAGCCGTTTTGCTATTCATAGCTGTCCCTGGGACAGGCAGTTGCCTGTGTACTGTAAATGGTCACTAGGACCCAAAGGCAGATTGCTTCAGTCAGCCACCAACCGAAATATTTTATTTATTTAGTCAATCACAGGAATTACAACCCCGAGTCATAGACTCATTTACAAAGGCTCCGCGTCAGCACAATCATACATTCAGAGATAGTACATTAGGTGGACATCACATTTCAAGTAATTACATATAATAGCCAAGATGGCTGAAAGTCTATACATGTAGTAGCTAGAGTATAGATATTACAATGGAACAATTATAATACAAGTGCAGCCTGTGGGGCATTGTCATACAGTAGTAACGGTGATCTATACAATAGTGAGACAACACAGTTTTAAGGAAGTATTTACATATAGTAGCCTGGGTGGCTGTTGACTTATACATTTAGTAGCTAGGGTATTGGTATTAGTACAGGAATTACAGTTACAGTGTAGGTGCAGCCTCTAGGGCATTGTCCTATAGCAGAGACAGAGATCAGCAGCAGAGATATCCTATACACAGTTAGTCCTATACAATTGGTGGCAATGACAATGGGGAGTGGCCACAGTGTAGTTCTGTGCAGGTCAGTTAGGATGATTAGCAGCAGCACTGGCATTGGCGCAAGGAGAGAATGTGTTTTTTTAGGATGGTCTTGAAGTGTCCTAGACTGGAAATGGAGGTTATGGCTGGGGGGAGCCCACTGTACCAGGCGGAAGCTCTATAGGGGAATGATCTCTGAGCAAGGGAGGTTCTGACCCTGGGCATGGTCCACAGATGACTGTTGGCAGAACGAGTGGTCGCAATGCGGTAACATGAGAGTAGTGAGGCTGAGACCCCCAATGGAGTTAACCCTAGTTGGATTTTTTTTTTGTGAGGAGACAGGACTGATACTGTAGTCTTTCCTCAAGCGTGAAGATGTTTGTAAGAGCATAGAGGATGCAAGTATGGGAGCGTCTGTCTGCGTCTAGGAGGAGTCGACACATTTTATTAATGACTATGTGAATTTTGTTTAGGGTGGTGTCCGCAGCAGAGCAGATAGGGAGCCCATAGTCAACGAGAGAGAGGACAGAAGAGGTGACAGCCAGGTTGAGAGCCTCTGGTGTCAAGCAGTCTTTGTGCCAGTATAGGAGGCCGATGCGGGTATTAATGGCTGAGATCAGGATGTTAATGTGGGCATGGAAGGATAGGGAGGTGTCAGAAGCAAGGCTGCGGTATTTGTAAGTAAGTACTTGTTCCAGAGGGAGGCGAGCATAGGAGAGGATTTTTAGTTCAGTGTCCTTGGCCTTGTTCTGCTGGTGGGCAAATAGCATAGCTTTTGTTTTTTTTGATGTTGACCACAAGTCTGCGACTGGTGAACTAACTTTCGATCTGGTTGTCCTGGTTGAACGAGTGTTGGAGGGAGGACTGTAGGTTGTCAGGGCAGGGGTGTGCGGCGTTGAGAACCACAACATCAGCATACAGCAGTAGATTACCGGAATAAAATAATAATAATAAAATAAAGATATGATGGAACATTGATGTTCTAGCATTTTTTGGTGTGCAGTGTGTGTCCCTCTAACTCTGTGCGGGCGGGCAGTCCACAAGCAAGAGAACCAGTTTGTTGGCTGTCTGGATTCACAAATGCACATGCACAGTTGCCAATTCTCAACTGACTCCACAATCAAGCACCAATATCATGAAATGAGCAATGTGAGCGGAGTTCCCAATTGACAGTAATTTCATTTTTTCTGAAAAAGCTCTTCCCAGCAGGATACTGGCAGCAGTAAAAGCAATTTTTGGGGGGCCAAGTCTGCATTTTACTGCACACACAAAGAAAACAAAAAGCCCTGTGGCAGAATAAAGAAGAAAGAGAGACAGACTACAGGCCTAAAAGGGGGCGAAATGCCCCTTCAGAGTTCTGCAGACAAGTGGGATTTTAACTTATTGGAAAAACGAAAAGAAAAAGAAACCAATAGACCCCTGCAGCCAAGTCAGACACATGGAGGCCTAAGTTGTAAGTGTTAGTCTGAGGAAGGGATCAATTAAAGTCTAGTTTGGGGTACAAGGGCACAGCTTTGATTCCGATATCGAAATTTAAATACCTGTAATTTGTTTTTCTCCGTTGACTGGTCTCCGGGCTTCCTTACTCTTGGGCTGTACCTTCTGTTGCTGGTCGTCAGGCAGGAATCAAAGATCAGTAACAGGGGGCATCCAGCCCTCCCCTTCTGTCTTCCTCCAATATTTCCGAAAGCAGTCCAAATGTGGCTATACTATGAGAACTTGGAAACAAAACACAAGAAAGTTTAAGGCAACCATGGCCCAGAGGCCATCCAACTATGTACATTCTGGAAGGGAATCCAAAGCCTGGAGACCAGCCATAGGAGAAAGAAAATTTCCAGGTATTTAAATTTCGATTTCTTTCTCCTAAGCTGGTCTCCGGGCTTCCTCACTCTTGGGATACACAAAAGCAGTACTTCCCCAGATGCCCCAGGTGGGAAGAATGTCCATTGTCCTTAAGAGTCCACCACCACCTGAAGCACTCAGTAACCAAAGGATGCCTCTGCCGAGGACATCACATCCAGCTTGTAGAATTTTGTAAATGTGTGGAATGGATGGTCAAGTGGCCGCCCTGCATAAGTCTGTTGGAGATGCTTCTCTGTAGTTCGCCCACTAAGTGGCCATAGCTCTGGTGGAATGCGCTCTAACTGGGCCAGGCAGAGGTACCCCGGCCTTGTCATAAGCCGTGGTGATGACTGACCTGATCCATCTGGCTATCGAGTCTTTTGACGCTTTTACCCATATTTTGGCCTGTAGTTAGAATGAACAAGTCTGACGTTTTACACATATCTTCTGTCCTCTTGATATAAATCTTCTTCTCAGGTCTAGCATAGAAATTCCCTTTCCTTTTCATTTTTGGGACGTGGGCAGAAGGAAGGGAGGATAAGATCTTGGTTGCAATGGAAAGGGGACATAACTGGGTAAAAACCCATGGGATCTGTACAAAGAACCACAGAGTCCTGATGAAAAACCACGTATGTCTCTTTGGTGGACGGCACTCCCAGCTCGCTGATCCTCCTTGCTGAAGTAATAGCTACCAGAAAAAAAACACCTTCATTGTGAGATGCCTGATGAAAGTTTTCTTAAGAGGTTCAAAAGGCTCCTTGGTCAAGGCTTTGAGAACCAAGGCAGCAGCCAAGGCCAATAGGATGCTGGGATGCATCGCTAAGGGGATTACCTCCAGAAGTAGGGATGTGATCCTCACTCTGTATAACTGCCTGGTTAGGCTGCACCTCGAGTACTGTGTACAGTTCTGGAAGCCGCACCTAAAAAGGGACACTGTACTCCTGGAGATGGTCCAGAGGAGGGCAAACAAACTGATCTGGGGCATGGGGGGGACCTATGAGGAGAGGCTGGAGGAGCTCAACATGTACACCCTGGAGGGGAGGAGAGGAGGGACGGGGGGGATATGGTAGAGGTCTTTAAAGTACATAAAGGGGATCAATAAGGGAGGCTCAGAAGGGTATTCCAATTAAAGGGCAAAGAGGGCTGGGATAGGTACAGGGGGAGGGAGAAGCTGTGGAAGTCCCATAACGGGGAAATACCCTGGAAAGGGAATGGGGGAGCCAAAGAAGTGGGGGGGCAGCAAAATGGGTGCCCAGTATGGGTGCTGACTATTGAGCAGACATGAAAAACCATAAGGCCTATTCTGTTGGCATTTTAGTATGCAAGTCTCCAAGGTGGAACTGCTGACTTAATTGGGGGGTGTTTTAACATTGCCACCCTTAAAAACCTCCTGACGTGAGGGTGTGAGCCCAGTGATTCTCCCGAGTCTACCAACAAGCATGCTCCCAGGGCTCAGACCTGAACTCTTAGGGTGGCTAGTTGCAGTCCCTTGTCAAATCCCTCTTGAAGAAACTGTAACAGCATAGGTAATGATAATGGCTGGTCCAGTATATCTCTGGATAGAAGCCAGAACATGTATTTCCTCTAGATTCTATAATACACTCTAGAAGAGAAGGGGCGACGTGAGTTCACCATCATTTTGATTACCGGAGCCATACAGCCTAGCTCCTTGAAAGTTTCCTGTTCAGTCTCCAACCCTAGAGAGATAGATTGCTCAAACTGGGGTGCAGGACCGGCCCCTGATGGAGAAGGTTCGGGCTTCAGTGAAAAGGTACAGACGGTCTTACTGGCAGCTGAATGAGAAGCGGGAACCAAGGACAGCGAGGCCATCGAGAACAGACTAAGATGATCTCTGCTCTGTCTCGGACCACTTTGTGCAGAACTCTGGAAAGCACTGGTACCGGAGGGAAGGCATACAGGAGGCCGAAATGACCCCAGTCTAGGGAAAAGGCATCCTAAGCTACCGCTAGCTCTTCCCTGGCCAGAAAGCAAAACTGTTTTGCCTTGGAGTTTCAGCTGGATGCAAACAGATCTACCTGGGGATTGCCCCAGTGTTCTGTTAGGAGGTGGAAGGCGCTGTCCTTCAGCTCCTAACTCCCCATGTAAGACATCTTGGCGACTTAGCCAGTCTGCTGAGACATTTTCCTGACCTGGAATATACACGGCTCTTATACTTGCCAGCTGTTGCTCTGCCCACTTGAAGAGAAGCAGCGACTCCCAGAGCATTTTTGAGCTTTTTGTGCCTCCCTGATGGTTGACGTAGGCCATTGTCGTCGACTGTCTGTTAGAATCAATACATCTTGATTGCGTACTTGTTGACAGAAGTGTATCAGGGCAAAGCGAACTGCCCTCATCTCGAGGACGTTTATGCTGTACCTTGATTCTACCAGGGACCATTTGCCTTGTGCCAACAGCTGATGCAGTGGGCCCCCCAATCCACAGAGGCTTGCATCGGTCGTGATTCTGAGTTGGTGTGGATGTCCCAACTTTCGCCCCTCATGACATTTGACCTCCAAGACTACCACCGGAGGAAGGATTTTATTTGCTGAGAAACTGGGATTAGCTGATGCTGGCTGTATCTGGACTGGGACCGCTGCCTGAGCAGATGGGCTTGAATGGGTTACATGTGCACCAGAGCCCAGGGACCAAATCTGCCAATGACACTAGAGTCCCAGTTAGCTGCATGAAGGTCTGTGCTGGCAGCTGGGTTGCTGTGAGAAATTTGTTGATGAGCTTCACTAGGTACCTGAACTTCGATTCTGTGGGAAAAGCATTGTTGGTCCAAGTCCTGAAGTCTGCCCCCAGGTGGTTCAGGTTCTGGCTCAGAGTTAGGGAGCTCTTCCTCCAGTTGATGACAAATCTGTGTGCTGAGAGGCACCGGACTACCTTGGTAACTGCATGTGCTGCTTGGTTGAGCGTCAGGGGCCTTGATGAGGATATCGTCCAGATAAGGGAAAAGCTGTATCCTCCTATTCTGAACGTGAGCAATGACCGCTACTAACACCTTCGAGAATGTCCTTGCAGCTGACAAGACACCAAAAGGAAGGGTTTTAAACTGAAAGTGTTACCTTCCCACCTTGAATCTGAGTACGCATCTTGCAGGTCGATGGATGCTATAAAGTCCCCTTGCTGTAACTCCTTGATGACTGCTGACAAGGTTTCCATCTTTAAGGGTCTGCTGCGCACAAAACAATTTAGACCGCAAATTCCTAAGACCAGTCTGAAACCACCTGTGCGCTTGGGCACGATGAAAAATAGGGAGTATACCCCCCGACTGAACTCTGTGGGGTGAACCTGCTCGATCACTCCCGCTTGCAGGTCTGTGATAGCCTGTAATGTCACCTGACTTTTGGAGGGGTCGTTTGAGATAGGGGAGGGTACCACGTGCAGTAGGGGTGGCTTGGAGCCGAACTCTATCAGGTAACCCTTGCTGGTAATGTTTATTAGCCATTTGTCTGCCGTCGTATGGACTCATTCCTCGAGGAGATTTGATAGTCTGCCCCCTACTCGAGGATGGGTCCAGGTGGCTTCATTGGAACTTTTTGTTGTTGCCAGTGTCTCTGGATTCTCCACCGGCACCGATTCCTCCCCGCCCCCAAGTTATGTTGGTTGGGAAGGAAAACCATGTTCTTTTCCTGGAAAAGTTAGAGTTTTGATCTTTGTTGTAACCCCTGTCACAAAAATTGCACCTGGAACCTGAGGACCATGATTTGCCCCTGCCCCTGGACTGGGGCATGTGAACCTTGGCTGTCTCCCAGGATTCCTTTCACCGCCTCCTTCAGGGCTGAACCAAATGGGAGATTTCCTTCGTATGGCGCATTTACCAAATGACTCTTTGAAGAGGTGTCTGCTTGCCAGGCCCGAAGCCAGAGGTTGCAGCGAGCTGAGATTTGATAAAACGTGGTCCGGGCAGCGCATCTGACTGTCTCCTTAGACATGTCCGCCGCATATGCTGAAGCTAGTCCCATTAACTGAAGCTGCTGTATAATCAGTGAGTTTTTCTCTGGGTCTTCTGCTAGCTGAAAAGCTAGATCCGAAGCCCAGGACAGGGCGGCTCTAGCAGATAAAAGATTTACTGATACCGCCTAAAGAAAAGTCGCTGACGCATGGAAGGTCTTCTTAAGGGAGTCATCCACTTTTCTGTCCACTGGATCCCTTAGTGATGCCCACCCTTCAGCAGAGATGACTGTTTTTTTGGTTAGATTCGAGATCAGTGTATCAATTCTGGGGCAGTCTAACCACTTTTCTAATTGCTTCTTGTCGAACTTTAGAAGTCTAGAGAACCAACAGGGGACCAGATATGTGCGCTCCGGACCTTGCCATTCCTCTTTTAATAAGTCCTCTATAGCGGGAGGGACAGGGAAGGTTGTGGCCGGTTTGGAGGTAGATGCCAGGCGGAAAGTCGGTTTTGGCTGGGAAGGGACAGCTGGAGAAGATCTGAGGTGGATCTCGGATATGACCTTTTTATTAAAGAAATTCAGATCCTCCAGGTCAAAGTTTCTGGATGGGGAGTCGTCAGAGTCCAATGAGGAGTCCACTATCTCCCCCTCCTCGGGGGAAGAGCTGTCGTCTGAGGAGTCTGGGGACTATCTCCCATGATGTTTTCCCTTGAGCGTGCCTCTAGATCTACTCCGGAAACAAGATTAATTCTTCCTTTTCCGTGAGGAATGGAGTTCATCCCTCTTCGGATGATCTGTCCCTGTACCTGGATTTTTTTCTTTTTGCCACAGCGCTAGGATAGCCGCCCCTCGTCGGCTGAGGATGGGGTCCTTTTTCCTTTTGCCTTTTTGTGGGGTCTCCTATCAGGGGACCCAGGACGTTGTCAGTTGAAACATGCAGGGTTCAGATCAAAGGCCCTGTTTAACTTGTCTATGAGGTCTGGATCCAGGGAGGGGATGGCAGCCTGTTGGGTATCCCTGTTTGCCATCACTCTCTCCAACCTGGAAGTAGCCGGAAGATCAAACCTTTCTTGGGTATTCGACTGTGTAGAGTGAGAGGCAGCGCCTGCTAAGTCCTCCCCATTGGCCACCGCCTCCTTTTCACAGTTAAGGCAAAGGGAGCCAACAAAGATGATCAGGAGCGGTGATTTGCAGCGCTGACATTTTTTGACCCTGCGAGACTTTTCTGAGGCCATTATTCCCCGAATTCTTGCAGTATCCTAGACTGCCGTTAGTCAAATGGTGCTGTCCCTTTAAGAGCGGTGTGGCACTGAGAGATGGGGGTTGGGGGTCCACAAACACTGTTCTCGTTGTTTCTTGGAACGGCCTCGAATTAGCACTTCAGCACTACTGGCTGTCCTCAGCGCTCATCGAGGAGACTAGTCCCAGCGCTACAGCGCTAACTCTCCTCAGCGCCTGTTGACGAGAGAGCCGACTGTCAACGAGTGGCTTGGATCTGTGCCGACGAGATGCAGTCGACGAGCGGCTGAAATTTTCCCAAAAGCTGCTCGTCAACAGGAAGGCACTCATCTCCAGAAGCACTCCGGTGCTTAAATGAGGAGTCCCCCTAGCCTTGAGAGCTTACAGACGTCCATTGTGGGGGAGCCCAAAATTGTGAGAAATATAGCGAGCTGCTGAGACGTGGGGCCAGTCTGTGCAGCTTGCAAGGCTAAAACTGGATCCCACCATGGAGTGTTTCCAAATTGCTCCTAGCATCAATGCTATACACTTGCCCAAAAGTAGAATAAAGAATTTATGACTTGCCGTCTCTTCAGCCCTGCCACGTGTGACAGGGCTCTGCTGCAGAGTACCTGTTTCACTGAAGGCAGGAAGTAAACTGGAGGAATCCGGAAGGGGAGGGCTAGATGCCCCCTGCTGCAGATCTTTGATTCCTGCCTGACAACCAGCAACATGAGGTACAACCCAACAGTAAGGAAGCCCGGAGACCAGCTTAAGAGAGAGAAATAGCAATTTATGGACAACTATAAATTCTGTGGGGCAGGCAAAATTTACATTCCAGATGGAAAGCCATCCACCCAAAATTATTTCTAGCCCTACTGATACCAACTTTAAAAACTGGTCTGCTATGCACAAAAAAAAAAAAAAAAATTTCTACGATTCAGTGGTGGTGTTGTCAATTAATTCTAATGTTTGTTAGTTGCCCTCACAGGATTAGAAGGCACTGTCCCATCTACCTATCTGCAGCAGGAAGAGCAGTGACTCAATTCCACGACTCCTCACAAGGGCAACTAAACATTTAAGGAGTACTTCAGTCAGAATTTCCAAAAAACATACATTGTGCAGAGGGTTCTGATTTGTGCGTGTAGTCCTAGTGCATCCTTCTCTCTGTCTGCCATCAACAGTTTTTTCTATAATTTGCCTACTACTTTTATGGCTCATGGGGATCACCATGTTCCAATTTTTTTATTGCTTTTCTTTCTTCTACATTGCATCCTGTCTCATGGGACAGCGATGCATCCAAGATCACTGAATCAGTGAAAGCTGCCGCAGCATCAATCTGTTAAGTTCCTCTTCTATTCTCTCCCTTATTGACTATGGGATATTCTTCTGTGGTGCGGCCGACAGCACTGCTCTTTGCCATGTCAAGACTGCCCTGAACAAAGCTTGCCAACTGGTAGCTGGGTGTGACAGGTGGACCCATACTTGTAACCTCTACAGGCTTACAAACTGGCTTAATTTTGACGGCAGGCTTATATACCACTCATGCTTGCTAGCCAGGAAAATTTCCAACAAACTCTCCCCGCCAGAGCTTCACAACCTAACTCTGCCCACTCTCCAACCCAGGGCTACCAGAAGCTCCTCAAAAGTCTCCCTACTAGTTCCCCACTGTAAGACATCCCTTGGGCAACAAGCCTTCTTCTACAGGGCACCCCGTTGGTGGAATGACCTGCCTGCTCCTATCTCTTCAGAACTGAAATTAGGCCCCTTCAAATCTAACCTAAGAGAGTTTCTCCTCCCCTCTTGTGCCTGTGACTGTGACTAACCCTCTGGCATTGTCCTCCACTCCATTGTACAAGGTCAACTCCGACTGGACAAGCTAATAACAATTCCTGGTTTTACCAATATTGTTTCATTTCAGTACTACAGTGTATATTATTGCAATTATTGTTTTATTCTCAGTACTATATTGTACATTATAAAACTGTATATGTGTTTTCCATGGTAGACCCCGGCGGTACTTCCACTACCCTCAGACTTTGCTGTATCCAATAGTGTTCACCCTGTTGCACATGATGTTCTACTCTTTGTTTTATTGTTATACTGACGTGGAGCCTCTGCAAAGGAGTCTCTGACTCAAAGGTTTGTAATTACGATTCTTCTATAAAAATAAATAAATAAATAGCCTGCTGTTGTGGCCTAAACTAAACACCTTTTTCTAGTTAAATCTTTTTGTCTTCAGGTACATGATTAGGTCTAGCTAGCAGTATATGTCTTGGTCTAACTAACAGGAGTAAATGTTTAATTTTTAAAGCTTTTTATGTAGTCAATCTGCACACAGCCATAAAAAGCACAAAAATTACCCCACATCAATGTCATAATTAGTGAAGAATCTAGCCATTTCATCGCAGAGTAGCCCACTCAATTATCCCTCATGTGTTTGCTAAACTGTAAATACAACGTTAGTTCTCACTAGATCAGGAAAGTTACTCAAAAATACAGCTCTGCTGCTGTAAAATTGACCAGTACTTGATGAATCTGTGGTCTCAGATGCATCCCAGCCACATGGACAGGAAGCGCTGTAGGAAAAAGAGCAATAAAAAATGTGATCCACATGGGCAATAAAACTAGTGGCAAATTCAGGGGAAAAAATCCTAATAGCAAAGGGAAGGACACACTAGCACTGCACGCACAAATCAAAACACTGTACAACACGTTTCTGCAACTTTTGACTATGATACTTCTTTAAAATGACAGCACCAATGGATTATAGAAAACTGGTTTGTCTACATGGTAGACAAACCCGTTTCAATATGAATCAAGCTTTGCAGTCAGGAGGTTGTCCATGCAAGAGCTATTTTGTGGTAAGTCGATGAACACATTCACCATCTTGTATACTTGCACTCCCTCTTAGGTTTGCCTTCAAAGCCCTCTTTGTGACCCAAGGGTGAGAGAGTGAAACTAGAGTCAGACGGGATGCAACTTTTCCATTATTTTACTGTCTCAGGTAGAAGAGAGAGAGAGAATAATGGGAAATGTTAGAAAATAGTGCCTGGGAGGCCAGTCCACAGGTGCAGCGGTAGCACTGTCACTTGCAATTCCAATGACCCAGGTTTTGGGACGAGCCCGGGTCGGTGGGCAGGCGGGGGAGTGGGGGTACTGGCTAAGCGTCATATAGACGCACGCTTCCTCCGGAGAGGGAGAAAGTATGGTCTCCGCCACAACACCGTCACCTGGGTGACCACAGGTGGTGGTGTAGCTGCAGCTATGGACTAAGGGAGGGAGATGTCGATGGCATGATGTGCTGACAGCAAGGCCTTGATGTCAGGAGGCAGGACAGAAAATGCAGAAGACACCCTACTGGAGCAGGATACCATCCACTACAGGCCCTGCACTGCCAACTGGGTTCTTCCTCACCAACCGGCACTAAACCTTTGTCCGAGAGGAGTAAGGGCAAGCCCCCTCGCAGCCCTTCCGATGAGGGGTTATTCATGGGGGAGTGGCAAGTTAAGGTAAGCCCCAGAGGCGGCAGGTGACAGGGCTGGACTGGTGGGGGCCAGTCAGGCTAGAAGGGAGTAAGGTGTAGTCAATTAAAAAAAAAAAAAAAAAGAGCCTGGGAAAAACAGCCAGACATCATGTGCCTTACGTTTCCAAGGGCAGGAGTAAAGATTGATGCTGGCCCACTAGCCAAATGTTTGCCCAATTTTTAATTGGGCTAGTAAGTTTCCTTTCACTATCTCTGCTAGCACGTATCAGACGCAACAGTTCCATAAATACATCAGTTGGTACAATGGAATGTCCGTGGGGCCAGTGGATTTGGTCAACTACTAGCCCTGCTAAGCTAATGGTTGCAAAGTCCATTTGTTTTTTTCAACCCCTGCATAGGTTTCCACCACTGGTAGTTACCCCTCTATGTAGTACCAAGGTGCACAAAACAACAGATAAATACTGCCACTTAATAAGCCTTCAACACCAGTAGGACAACTTCGAAACAATATAATAAGTAGTCTAGACAAAATCTACCTTACATTTCGTACACTTACCTTTTCATAATTACTAATGAAATGTTCATTTAAACCGGGTTTTGTTTGCCACTTGATCATTGTCCGGACTGTCAGCTTGTCTACTTGTAGCATAGAGTGCTGTTGTGAGAGTCCTGCCACTTAGGAGGCCGGAAGTAGACTGGAGGGATCCGCGCAGGGGCGGAGAGGATGTCCTAATGTTACAACTTTGTTCTTTCTGCCTTCAAGTGCACACAGGAAGCAGATCTCAGCAGTACTCCCTCGGACCAGCACGAGGAGGGAGAAAATAAGGATCCCCAAGGGCCAGTGGGACCCGTATCTTTCATGCACAGACACAATAAAGGATGCAGGTACATTCTAGATGTGCACAAGTGTTACAGAGTCGTTTCTTTTCCCGCAAACGGTGCAAAATGTTCTAAATTGCAGTAATTTTCTTCTGCAATTAATCACTTTTTACCAGTCGTGCACATCGGAGCTCAAACTTTTCCCCGGGACTCCCATTTCTTTTTTTCTTCAGCGTGTTCCAGACACCCAAAACAAAAACCTTATTAAGAGCCCTTGATTCTGTCACAAGCACAGAATTATGGTATCAGTCGTCAAAAAAAATGCCAAATCTAAATTAAAACCAAATAGAGAATTCAGTTTACAATTTTTGGTCAGGAAAGGCACGCCAAGCTTCAGCTCGTTCCCAGGAGCACAGGTTGGCTGAGTGATTTGCTCAGGGTCATAAGTATGTCAATTGTGACTTTATTACAAACTCAGGAGGTTTTCTGGATCTCGAGGTTCACAGCTTGATGCTCTGATCTCTGGACTATACAGCCTCCAAAACCTTACTTTCATGCATTTTCCTTAGTTATTACGAGTAGGTGATGATAAATATTATACATTTTCAACACTAGTTGAATTCTGCCTAAATAATTCTGTTTTTCAGAATTTTCCCTAGGATGTCAGTGGCTCTTTAAAAAAATACTCAGAGACTCTTTGTTTTCATTAAAAGTAGGCCGCAACTGGTGTGATGGCCAGTGACAAGCTAGAAAACATCAATGCCCTTTCTTCGTCCTGAATTACGTACATTCTGATGCAAGAAACCGAAGCAGGAATCTCTTTTTAAAATGTATGCTTGCACACATTCATGCACGTGCTTGTCCCAAGAATATGAAGCGAGTGGCAGTAAAACATGCAGCAGCATGATTAAAAATGTGAAACAGCACTTATTTTGAGACCAGGCATGCAGCGTGGATGAGAAGCACGTTGGATAAACTCTAAGACAACAGAAATATAACCTGAACTTGCAGCATTATGAATCGGCTAGGAGCCCAGAATTAAAATTCAATAAACAGGAGCAAAGATCTGCCCAAAGAACATTAAGAAAGTTGGGAATGCAGTTACATGTTCAGTGTGAATGAAGGCCTCTGTAGAAAGAGAGGACTATGTACATGTGAAAAGGATTTCATTTAAAAAAATAAATTAATAAAAAAAAAAAAAAAACCACACACACACACACACAGGAGCCTTGCCTCCTAGTGAGAATTTTTTTTAATCCGCAGTTCAACAAAAAAGTTTTTTTCCAAAAAGCTAGTTCCAGCTTCAATTAATATATTAGTATACATACCAAAACAGGGTTTTAAATAATTGATTAGCACTTTTTTTCTTGGGACAATACTTACTATACAGAAAGCATTTATACAGGCGTTCTAGAAGTGCTATGTTTGTTAAACACAGTGAGGCAAGTGCTATGCATTTTCACAATGTTTTAAAACTTTTATGAGCAAAACGCTAATCAATTTTTAGAGTTAAATAAAACCCTGCAAAACGTTTTTTTTTTTTTTTAATTCAGTACACGTTATTGAAATTTTGAAATGGCACAACAGACAATACAAAATACAAGACACCAACCAATATAAAACTGTTGAAAACACTTGAACATTAAACATTACCCCCCAAATCCCCACTCCACCCTCCCTAAGATGACCAGTAAGTTATTAAATGGGTGCCTTAGGGAAACTCAATACACAATTTCTGCAATTAAGGAGAAAATGGCAGAGTGGAGAGTAACGTATATCAAGCGCTTGCAGCACAAACATTCAAAATCTTGCCAGGTAACTCAGGACTTTATCTGTTAAGGCATAAAAGGGGAAAACTCTCCTGCAACACCAGGCACTCTGCAACATAACCTCATCTCAACAGTAAATCTGCAATGGTCCCTGTCTAGCTTGGAAAACATGGTATCTATTATTTGAGACTGTTTTTTTTTTGTTTTTGTTTTTTTTTTTTTTAACATCAAAGGCAAACAAAATTTATTTGTGCCACTCCACGAATGAAGGAACCTTTTGATCCCGCCAGAGACTTAGAATGATATGCTTTGCTACTGCTGATATAAGGGCAGTATAGCCTAGAGGTTAGAGTAACGAGCTGTGAACGGGCTTGGTACATCCAGCAGACCAGACCTGGGTTTGATTCTTATAACCTCCACTTGCATACTGTGTGACTCTGAGCAAGTCACTTAACCACCCATTGCTCCCAGGTCACCCCTGAAAACAGGCACTTGTGCCTAGCAGACCTTACCTGGTTACCAAAGACTAAAATAAAAAAATAAAATGCCCTTAACTTGGGCTACTAAACCTGACCTCTAAATAAACCAAGTAAACACATTTCTGGGATGAAGCATCTTGCAAACCTAATAAGGGTCGACCAGGATGATTCAGGGCATGGAGGGTAGGACCTATGAAGACAGACTGGATGAACTCAATCTGTACACATTGGAGGAGAGGAGGAACAGAGGGACATGATAGAGACTTTCAAGTATGTAAAGGGGATAAATAAGGGCGGAGCCAGAGAGTGTTCAGGCTTAAGAAGTGTGGGGGCTACCAGGGAGCACAAGTGGAAGCTGGAAGGGGGAAGTACAGGGGGGAGTGCAGGAGACACTTCTTCACAGCAAGGGTGGTAGAACCATGGAATGCACTGCCCAGGAGTCTGGTGGAAGAGACCACAGTGGAAGAATTCAAGAAGGGTTGGGACAGATACAGGGGGAAGCTGAGGCCAGGGAGGGCCACCTCTGGGGCTATGGGAGGGGTGGAGGAGCGACCTCCCAGTAGGGGGCTAGCTTCCGAGCAGACACGATAGACCATGGGGCCTATTCTGCTGGCTTTTACTATGATACTATGAACTCCTCCCTTACTGCTGTCCAAAAAGGTTGAATTTTATTGCATGCCCAAAAAGCATAGTACACAGTGCCCGACATCTGCTGACCCCTAATACACAAGTCATCAGCCAATAAACCCCAGTTTAAGAAGCTGCTTAGGAGTATTATACATGTTGTGTAGAATGTGAAATTGCCGAACATGTTGCCTGTCTTGTTTTATATATTTATGCAAGTCTGCCCATATTGACTCCAGTGATTCTCCTCAAGCTCCAGCTAGAGTGCACTGGCCCAATAATCACATCTGCCAGTTAACTGCTGCAGATCAGTATCTTGCAATATAGCATAAAGCCCAGAAATGACACGATGCTCTTGTGCAGCTCTAAGCTGCATCCCTCTCCCTTCATCCCATGGTCAGGGACTCAATGTTTGCAACACACAATGACATAATTGCATAAATTTAAACACAAAGCTATTCAGCACCTGGAACGTGCAAAAAGGGATGAATGAATCTCCCAGAATTAAATGACTCAGCATATGGATACTGATGTGGCCCCAGAGCCTACGATTTTACATTCTGCCCTTTCTCTAAAAAATTGCGGTATGAAACAGTGATTGTGTGGGCTCAGTTCTCAAGGAAAGCGACAGCAACCCACTCATTTGTTTATGAGCTCTTAATGACTAAATAACCGGAGTACCTCTGAGGGGTCCCAAAACTCTGAATATTGGGAGAAACAGTAAAGCCCTTTGGTCAGTATCACATTCCTGACATCAAACTTACCTTTCTACATAGCTCCTATGCTGCACACCATGAGTTTTGCTATTTTTTCAATCCTAACCCTTACCAGGTCTTGAACTGTATTTCTAAACGAAATGTTCCAGTCGTTTTTTCTTGAGAATAAAATAAATTAAAGCATTAATAAATACTCAGATTTTGGAAGAACTACAAAATTTTACCATGAAATAAAACTGGGACACGCCTGGAGCATTTTAGAGTAAAAAAAAAAAAAGTAGAGACAAATTTATGTTTGCTGAATTTCGTTCCACTGCTGCTTTAAATCCACTGTTTTCAGGAGGAACGGTATATTTGGGTTCCAGGATAGAGGCTAGCCCAAACCCTTGCAATTTCATATCAGATTACCTGCCTCCAAGCTCAGACATTTTACAAAGTTTAAGTCTGGAGACCACAGGAAAGTACTATATAAAAATTGATGGTCTGAGGGGCCATTTAATGGGGAAGTAGAAAAGACTGGGCCACCAGCTCCATGGTGTTCGAATATAATCTCTTGCCTACCAAAAGTCCTGGACTTATCCTCATGGACAATGGTGTCATACCGCGAGGTAAGGCTCCAGTGTGTGTATTTTGGGGGGCAGTTTTCACATCTGCCACAATTGAAGCATTTTACGCAGTATTGCATGATGGAATAATGCACTCCACTGTGTCCAGCTATGGTGAGATAGACTTCCAGTGTGTTGTAAGCATGAGGGCAGCTGACTGCTTTCAACCACGGGACACGTCCATATAGCCAGTAAACCAGGATATGCTGAAGTGTGTTATTCATTTTATACAAACAAGCCCACCATTTTTTAAAACACAATTTAAAGTAAAAATTTAAATTTTTTGTTTGAAGCCACAGGTGTTAAGACACACTCAGATAGTAACACTGAAGTGTCACTCTTGGCCAGTCAAGTGGCTAGGATTTGTTGACCAATTTTATAATATGGATGACAAAATGGATCGAGATGGCTACAGCAAACACTGCTGTCTTATTGGGCAAACCAGATCACCTGCCATGACTATACGTACTTACGTATGCACTCTGCTGCATTTTGTAAGCCAAAATGTTTAATGCCAGACAAAAATTGGGGGTTATTTTTGGTAACAAGTTAAGGCCCACTAGGCACAGGTGCCTGTTTTATGGGGCGACCTGGGAGCACTGGGAAGTTTAAGTGGCTTGCTAAGAGTGCTACAGTACGCAAGTGGTGGCTGTGGGAATCAAACCCAAGTCTGCTGGCTATACCAAGCACAAAATTTTAATTGTTAGAACACATGAGGGTTTGTTGACAAATATAGGCATTCTTCTACTGTGTGTGCTGACTAGCAGCTTTGTGCCTCAGCATGCATCACAGTGCCCAAACCTCCCAATAAACCCTGTCGTGAAGTTACTTCTCACAAGTATGATGGTCATGACATCAGATTCCAATCATTACTGTGCAGGATTTTCCTAAGCAATAATATAATGACATTAGTGTCAACAGCTAAGGGCCATGCCTTTATTAAAAAAAAAAAAAAAAAATATAATGAATATATATGTTCCTTTACATTATCTGCCCACTGGACAGCCAACATTTTGTTGCTAACATAACTACGTTCTTTATAACAATTTACTGATTATTTTTGTAACTATTTACACATTCTAAACAACCATCAAATAGTTATCTACACAACAATCAGTTATCTCTACATTGAACTTTGCAGCCACAGGTCTGGTGTCAATATGAAAACAGACAATTTAAATAAACTATGCATATAAGGTAAGGTTAAGGTTAAAGAGCAGCTGATGCCTTCAAGACAAACTTTTACAAACCATAATATTTAGACACAGTTCAGCTTGTGTTTCAGTTTTGTATTCCTCCTCCCTATTATTTATTACCGAGGTCATCTGCATTAAAACAAAATCTTTGGTCCTGAAGAGTTGATGTATCCTTGTTGCCTTCTCCCTACCCAAGGTCATAATGGACTGCTTGTGACATCACAGTTACTCTCGGAGCAACACAATGTAATGTCACAACAGAGGATTATGACTTGAAGTAAGGAGTAAGCTAGAGGCAGATGAACTCTTAGGACACCAAGGGATAAAGAGCATGTAGTCATGCAAATTTACTCAAATAAATAACGGGGAAGAAAAATATATAGAATATATACAGAATGCAAGCTGAATTGTACCTAATTATTGTTTTTCAAAGTTCTCTCTGAGGCGTCAGTAGCTCTTTAACATCCAATAAACTCAAAAACTGAGAAAATCCAATACTATTGCTAAAAACAAAATACAATTACAAAGCACAAAAATGGAAGTATTCCATCTACCACTGTCTGCTTATTTTTGGTGTGCGTCGGCAAGATGTTTTATTACCTCAACAGTACTGAGAGCTGCTCCTGGTATGGCCGAGCTTGGGTGAAAAACTCACAGCAGACAGAACCCAGCTACCACCCATCAATAAGGAAACGAAGAACAACTTTGTCCAGTGAAAAACTCTGCATTACATAGTAAAGCCAAACAGCTTTCACATGGTCAGGTGCAGTAATGAACTCCCCAACCCCTCCCTTTGATATTTCGCAGCAACATACACTGTTTCAAAGAGACCCAGAACATGCAGCAATTAACCAATCTTGAACTCAGTTTTGTATTATGTTAAAAACAGCCGAATAAAGGCTTTAAACTGGCCTAACACTGAGTCAGTCTAAGATTTTCACATTCTTTGAGCCTCCCATAACACCTCCAGAATTATTCAGTGACAAACAAGATTAGTTGCAAGGTTGTTTGATGACAAACTGAAACTTAGTGTTACAGTTTCTGGAAAACAGTGAGAAAAAAATGATTTCATACCCTGCAATTTGACTTCATGGTTTACCTCACTTTTACAACGTAACTGTAACAATGCAACACAGTATGTACCTCCAAACAAGTTTTAGTACAATTATAAAATTAGATTTAAAAAAAATGAGCAATCCATGAAGTTTATTTTAATTGGTCCAAATTGACCACCTAAGCATGCATTAATTCCCCAAGTAACCCCAGGTCGCAACAAACCTAATCTACCAAATAGCCTAACTACATGAAAGGGAAAGCTTTTTTTCCTTCAATTAAGGACTTTTACCTTTCATAAGCGTAGCAAAAAAAAAGTCAGATTTCTCCACACTTCCTAGTTTTGTTACCAAACTCACATGCTATCTAATAACAGCCCAACTACGTTAAAGTAAACTTTCTTTTAATTAAAATAAAACCTTTGTCCATTTTATATGCATAATAACTCACTCCAGAGCATGGGTTTCTTGAGAATAAATGCACTTCCTTGGTGCATTTAGCTCATGCTTTCCAATTCACAAGAGGTGTAAACTAATTCTTTAGAAACCTGTACCCTGTCGTGGGTTGCTTACTTACCTAAGTTTTCAAATTTATGCAATGTATACGAGAATAAAATGCTGGCTAAAACATTGATCTGGCCAAGTTCAAACTTTTTAAATGAGAACAGTTTATTTTTCTCAGTGTAAATGTATCCACGCACTCCACAAATCACTACCCTCCCTTCACTGAAGCAGCTGTCATATCACAACCATATTACAACATTACATGGACCAGTCGGAAAGCTCTAAATTCCTCCCATTCAATAAATGGTATAAAACAGCAGCACAACACTGACAAATTGACAAAATCGTTGCAGGGATTTTGTTTAAAATCATCAATAGTACATATACCTAAAATCAAACAATACTTTTTAACAAACAAGCCACACTGTGTAAGTTGCATATACAAAAGCAGTGTTTGGATAAATATTTCCATCTATATTCGTGGAGGTGACCTCACAGACACTTCACTCATGCCAACGCTTCGCTCTGCCACTTACGAGGTAATCAGTGATCACCACAACTTTGTATGGATTAAAAAAAAAAAAAAATGTATCCAGCAATGCCTTTTTGCATATCCCCTGTATATCTCTGGTATAGAATGCTAAACACTACTGGATCTCTGGATCGCCAGACTTTGTGTATGTGTGTGTAGAGGGGTGGTGTAGGGATACCAACCCAGATATCAGTTATGTAACAAGGCTTTGAAACTGAAGAATTTTATATAAAACGGAGGCTCACATTTTCTTGGGAGCAAAACAATGAAATCCTCCGTTTTGGAATCTTTCATAGCCAGGTAATTTACACACAACAGCTGCGAAAACAGCTCACTTCTTTTTTTTTTATATATATATATATATAAACGGTCTTTCTGCAACCTGTGGACGAAACTGTTTAACATGTCATCCGTAACACTACGTGCATTTGTTACCGAGGCTCGAATTTTTAATTTATTTGGTGTTCTAGGCATACCAAAAATTGGGGACAGAATACCGATTTTTGCCTGCTGGCAATTCTGTTTTGAATGCAAGGTTTTGGGAAAACATATTTGCAATGCATTAAAAACAACAGCCACCAACTTATTTTGTCTGAGGCGGCATATCAAAACATTTGGAAGAAATATCAAAAATTAAGATTTTGGTATTCTGTCTGGATTTGGAATAAACATATTTAAATCCAAATTTCTAGCCTCATTCACATTCAGGAGCCCAGGGTTCGCTAAATTTCAACCGTACTATTCTGCAATATAATCGACTTCTGTAAAAAAAAAAAAAAAGTTTGGGCTACACAGAAAATGAGAAAAATGTAGCAAGCGCTACATACTGACATCTTCCCCACCAAAAATGACAAAAACATACTCTTCTTTTTTTAAGGAATAACCTACTCACTATTCCTGATACTTTACTTATCTGACCACAAGCATATGCGAATAATTTGTAAACACTTGTATGTCAACAAACTTTGTTAATGTTATTAGCAAATTAAAATATCTTCACTGTTATTTAAAGGATACCTGGAGCTGAAAACTACTATTTGTTGCACAGTATACTATCAACCTGCCAGCCCCCTCCAAAATGATTACAATTGCAAGGTCAGGCAACAGAACACTGTCCTGTTAGGAAGCTAATAATGGGAATACCAAAAAGGCATCCACTGACACATCACCTGCTAGTTTATGGCATTATATCATTACCAATAAACTACAAGCTACCTTACTTTTTTATATAAAAGGCTGATAAAGAAGTATTCTTTAAATTACAAAAATGAATACAATGATCTTATGGGGGAACCCTGCAAGAAAGTAACTGTGAAAAAAAATCTTGACACAGTATGCTACAATTATATATATCGTAAAGTGTGAGAAATAATCAATAACTTGTTATATTTAACATTAATTTTTCATTCACCCATAGTACTACAATGCACTGTACAATGTGTCATTCTGAAGCTGCCTGGCAGTAGCAGTATTCTGCAAAGATATTTTCCTGCATCGGGTTCAATTTAATTAGTTTACTGCTGCATCCCACTAGTGCGATTCAGCATCGCTGTTGGTAGTTGATGACAATTGCTGTCAACGTCAGTCTAGCAATTCCACTTTCCGTTACACTGAATCGCCATCGTTGCCGTATGTTTCAAATCCGGGATTAGAGCAAATTGTAGCACGCTAACATGATTCGCACACAAACTTCGCAATGTCAGGTTGTGACAACAGCTGCCACCGGTTACGACATTCAACAATGGAACAACTCGATTCCACCCACAGGCAGAGGGAAACACGTACAGCCCCCTCCCCCTCCTGCTTCCCTCGCCATCCTAAGCTATTTTTTCTATGAAAAAAAACCCGAAGTAAACTGTATGCAAATATAAAAACCAGGCGCGGCGCCGAATGTAAAAGAGCTGTTACTGCGATACGTCAAGTTAATTACAGGAACCCAATCTGTGATGACGCTAAAAGCGCCTTTCTCCTGCGAGCTCGCCTTCTGGTTGTTTAGGCAAAGCAACAGTACAAGTAACCAAACATGGCGACCGACACAGGCTACAATCGGCAAGCTCCCCCCGATGTTTCAACGGAAAATTCGTCCCTTTGTGTAATGCAAAACGATGCTGAATCACAACAGAAAGGTGCCTAGTGCTGTCAAAAGTCTGAGTGTGAAAGAAAATCTGGCTTACCGTATACTCGTTAGAAGCTATTGGATGAAAACATCAGTACAGTAGCCAGCCAACATTTTCAAGCGGCGCCTACACTGCAAACGGGGAGTTCGCGTGAAACAATTGTGGAGGATGATGGGTAATTTTAGGTCGAACAGGCAGGCGAAGGGGAAATGGAAAATGTAGCGCGCAAGTCTGCAAGCAGGCATGTGGTGACAGAAGGCACGATTAATTTGAGGACTGCAACTTCGTACATGGGGAAATAATCGAAAAAAGGAAACCATTATAACAAAAATCAGTGCTTGTGTATGCTTTAGTGAGATTATATCACATCTGTGATTTCTATTTAGACTGCTGAAGATCTTGTGCATATTTGTCTTGCCATTGCTTTTGTGGCGAGGTCACCTGGATGGATTTTGGTGGATAAATATAAATTGTGTTATTTTGTTGATAAACTAAATGTAATTATTTGTTTCAATTTGTTGAGCAGTTGATTATAACGTTATAATATTGGTGTGGGAAACTGAAAACAAATGGCGTGAAATTTGCAGCATACCTTTTTATGTAATAAAACGACGTGTTCAGCTGCCTCGGTTGACTGACACGTTATAGATTTTGCCGCGCTAAATACTTGGGTTATTTTTTAGTGGACCTTGTACTGCGTTATACGACATATATCTAATAAAAAAAAATTAAAATCAAGAGTTTATGTATTATTTAACTTTAAATATTGTACAGTGTTTTTTACTGCATCTTATTTCAAGTCTTTTTAAATGTTTCACATTAACAATTTTTTTTATTTTACTGCGTGTTTCTAAAACTTCTGAAAACAACTGATCTCAGAATTTGCTGCCTTTGTAACATCAGTCCGTTGTCATGTTAAGCATTAGAATGACCTTACAAGAGGGTATAAAGTCAAAAATCCTGTTTAAAGCTTATTGTGCAGATTTCATGGATAACTTGGCAAAAACTTACTTCAAAACTGGGAAGAGGCAAATGAATTATAAAAAAATATATTTTCTACTAAATTACAGTTGCTAAATAGAGAATTTTTACTGAAACACCTTACCTCACTTAAAGTAGAAAGTGGCAAGAAATTTGATGTAAACATCTGTGGAAATGCACAGTGGTGAGCACTGTGACCATTCCTAATAAAAAAAATAAATAATTACCAATGTTAGTTATGGTCATAAATAAAATATAAGAAGAAAATCATACCATTAAGGATAGAATTAATCATAAAAAATCACTGGGTAGACTAATTGTTTTCTTTGGGGGCGGGGGGATGTGTACACCCATATATTTTCTTTAATAGTGTTAATTATGTTACTCCCCTCCAACTATGCATATATCAGTGGGCTATGAAATGTGTTGCTGACAATTAAAATGGGGTCATTTTTAATTTTAAGTAGTTTTTTTTTAATCTGGATTATTACTAAATGTTAGTGTCATCCCTAGACTGCGTTCAAAAGGTAGATGTTGTTTCCACCCACAAGGCTGTAATTTAAAGCAGTAAAACACAAGGTGCAGTATGTCATGGGATATCGTCATGCCTCAGGTGTGTTGTGAGGCACTGCAACAAAGGCCGAGTATCTTATGCACCTGAGAAGTGATGATATCCCATGGCATACACACCCTGAAGTGTATTATTGATATCATTCAATTGATCCATTTAAAATAATTATAAATATTTTATAGATTTTTTTGTGTATGTATACACAAAAAAATTAGTTTTTTTTTGTGGCCAATAGATGATGCCATTCTGAAGGACAGGCTGGACCTGTGAGATGGAGGGATTCAAAGTAGGTAAACAGCTGCTGGAATGTTTTCTGACCTGTGATTATCTGCTGGGATTTCAATCAAAAATATTATCCAACATAACAAAATAAAAAAACACCAAGAAATGTAATATTTCAAACCAACAATTATTTTTTGTACAGCAGTGACCATATAGGACCTAAGCAATAGCTAGCGTGTTTAATCGCGGGTAAGGAGATGTCTCAACCAATCAAGTTGCTGGATTATTTATATCCATTACAAAGCAATAATACCTAACGGGGTGTGGTATGTCATAGGATATCATTACGCCTCAGGTGTGTTGTGAGGCAAGAAGACAAAGGCTGAGTGGCTCATGCACCCAAGAAGTGACAATATTCCATGACACTCGGGTCGTACCTGAAAACGGTGTACTTAACCAGTTACCAAATGCATAAATAAATAAATAAAATAAAACATACCAAACCCTGGAGTGTATTACTGCTCTTCTACAACAGATCATTTTTTTATGTACTAAAAAGTTTATAAATAATTTTATCGAATTTTTTATGTGTATGTAAACATTTAAAAAATATAGTTCTGTTTTGACAAGTAGATGGTGCTGTTCTGGTAAAGTACAGGGATTCAAAGTAGGTAAATATAAAACAGCTGAAACTAGTTCTTACCTGTGAATACGTGCTGGGATTTAATGACAGATAGGAAGATGTCTCAGCCAATCAAGTTCCTATATTCTTTCTAGCCATTGCATTATACAACAAGCTTCTGTTCTGGGCCATTTGGGATCCAGAACAACCCCCACCATTTAGTACCCACAAACTTTGCATCCCAGATCAGTTATTCAACTTATCCAATATCGGAGTCAGGAATTCACATAAAAAAAGACATGCCCGCAATAAGTTAACCGAATTCTGAAGTGGTGCAACTTTAAAACACGCAAGGTTAAGGTGCACTCAATACTGGAACAGTAGCAGAACTGACAAAAATAGCAAACTACAGATTTATTGTGCAGCTTAGAGTAGTCTGTGTGTTCTATGGCTTCAGGAAGTTTTATTTGGTGCACCCAGCCTCTAACAGCATAGTCAGCTTGTGTGTTTGAAGAAGAATAATCAGTATTTATATAGCGCTTTTCATATACACAGTATTCCAAAGCGCTTTACAAGCAATGCTAGACTGGTAGTGAAGTGACTGAATGTGTGGTGGCGGCCATATCGCACATCATCACCCACACACAGCCTGGATAATTGCATGAACCGGTTTATGGGAAGGAGAATGTTGGCCAGGACACCGGGAATGTTCCCTGCTCTTTGTGAAGAGTGCCCTGGGTTCTTTTACTTCCACCTGGACACCCACCAGGACAACACCAGGATGGGCAGAAGGGACCTCGGTTTAACGTCTCATCCAAAGGATGGCACACCCCAGCAGTACAGCATCCCCCAATACTGCACTCGGATGCCAGCGATTTTTAAGTGCAAGTCCAATCCCGGTGTGGGATGAGAACCCACAACCTTCTGGTCCAGAGGCAGATGTGCTACCAACTGAGCCACGCTGACACCGGTGCAGCTTTAGACAGCAGTTTTTAAAGTTTTAGTCTCATCTGAGCTGCTGTTTTGTTTGTTTGTTTTTGCTTTCTTTTTATGCCCCTATCTAACCAGCTGATCTCCATCATCCTGCCTCCCCCCATATCCGTCACCCGTCTTCTCAGGAACCTACCACTCTCTCTCTGCTCCCCCCCCATGCCAGGTCTTCTTTCATCAGAGCAAGTCATCTTAATCCAGCTTCGAGAGGAGAGGTGCCAGAGCTGACAGTCTGGAGCGTGCAAGGAGAAAACAGGACTTAGTATACCCCATGTCTTTGTTCCATGATTTTAAAAGAGTTTCTTAGTTTTCTAAATCAGCAGAGTTGTGACCGCCATTGTTTCCTGACCACAGTAACAAGATGACCCTTTCTTATAGGTCAGGTGCCTACACTTTCAATTTTAAGATGTCGATATTAGCTGTGATCCATTGCTTTCTCTATCTGTATTATGTAAAGGCCACTCGTAGGCATCATTTTTTATTCCACTTAAAATTTATATGGAATTTCATAAATGTAGGTGCAAACAATAGTACATTGTATAATCACATGCCTTAATATATGCCCTGCCTTAACAAGTTGGGAAAAGAAGAAATTGTATGGGTCGGGAGAGGTTTGCCAGGGTTAAATTCCCCTTCCTTTAACCACTCTCTGAGCATTTCATGTTCACATTGATACAGGGCTAACTTCCTATTTATTTTATCTTATTTAGTGAATCCTTCTTTCTTTTCTCATCACATAAAAACAAAACAATAACGAACTAAACCAAACCCGAGAGAGATTCCCTTCTTTTTTCATCTCCCAACCATTGGCTTTGTTTTTTTAAACAAAATGCTGGCCCTTAAGGGGAGAGCCACAAATGATCCTGCTACAGCCGGGATGTTTTTCCTCAAATGTTACATGCAGCTTCATGGCATGTTACAGACGAGGACGTCATCAGCATGCGCTTGCAATGCGTGCCATCGCAGCAACACCTGCAACGTACCCACCACTAGCCCTCCAACCCAACTACTACCTATGGGCACTCAGGAGACAGTATTACACCGGAGGACAGTACCCACCATCCCCAGAGGAAGAAAGGGTGTTCTGGGACACTTGATCCTCCTCCACCCACCTGGACCAGATGGCCCTGACTTGTTCCCAAATCCAGTCACCAGCGCTGTGAGCATAGCTCTACTGCTGCACTGACAGGCCAGCTTTTCCCTTTGTTATTTCCATTTTAAATTTTGTTTTTAAAAATGTTCATAGCCATACAATACTTGCAGTCATTTTGCTAAATTACACTCACGATATCTGGCTTCTACTGGTGATTAAGCAGGTTGAACTTGGGCGCTTGATCACCAGGTATTGCTTCTCATGCTACAGCAAACCGAGTGTTATCAGCTAATTATACTGTAATGGGATTTCCTTGACAATTCAGATTGCAAAAAAGCAATATTTTTATATTTACCCATGAAATATTGCCCTGAAGTTACAGTGAGTAAGCAAGCTAGAACCCACGATGGTTTGCGGTAATGCAAAATTAAAGCACGTCCCAGGGGTGATAAAGTACAAGAAATTTGCGCCTCTGGGAAATGCATCGATTTTGCAAAGCCATTTTTGTAAAACACTGTAAGCCACTCATGAGGAAAACCGGTTTTGAACCACCACTCCATGCAATCTTTATTGGCTACCTTTTTGTCCTAGGGATGCCCACTATACCATTTACAGGGTTCACACTTAACCTTTTTATTTATTTATTTTTTTTCACTGGTCGTTGCTCCAATTTGCACTGGCCACAAGCTATAATAGGGATTATTGGGCAGAAAAGAACTCCCTCTCCCCATCCCTTTCCAATTACTCCATGGTTTTCAGTGGCATCAGCTCTCTCTCCATCCCCTTAATTTCTCCCGGTGTCCAGCGGCACCCCTCCCTCTCCCCCATCCCCATAAGTGCTCCCTGGTGTCCAGTGGCAGCCCCTCCCAGTCCTCTTTCCCCATAAGTTCTACTTGGGTTCCAGTGACACCCCCTCCCTCTTCTCTTCCCCATAAGTTGCCCCTGGTGTCCAGTGGTGCCCCTTCCCTCTTCATTTCCCCATAAGTTTTCAGTGGTGTCCAACAGCACCCTCAGGCACCCCAGTCCCACCACCTTTGTCCCTGACAGCAGCCGGCACAAACCCTCCACTCATCTCTTAATCCGGCTGCCATTTAACTTTGTCTAGATGCCATTTAACTCTTGTCATTCATGTAAAAAGAAACAACCTACCCCCACCCATCGACCCCAAACCCTGCCCTGCCCATCAGTCTCACCACCCTCCCCAACCTTGTCCCTTTAGTCAGCAGCTCACTCTAAAGTATGTAAAAAAAAGTCTTTAATGCAGCATGCCGCTGGTAGTATCTTAACAGTCTCCCCACTGGTCCTGAATGTTGCCAATCTCTCCCCATAGTGCTTTACTATATCACGTGATGGAGATATTTCTGGCTTTTGGGCCTATTGGTGAGACTGTTAAGATACTGTTGGTGGCTCAGTGTATTAAGGATTTATTTTTGTATACTTAAGATCTTTTGTGTGAGTTGCTGACTAAGGGAAGGGGACATGGGGGGAGGGTGACGGGGTCATGATGGATTTGTGGGGGGAGTTTTTTGTTTTTTTTTCTCACCAGCTCAAATGGACAAGCGGGAGAGGGAGTCCCACTGGTGTGAGGCAGTTTGTACTATGCCCTGAGCAGTAGACGTTTTCTCCCAACAATGAGACTTCACAAAAGCCTACCTGAGGCCTGGTGGCACTGAGTGTTGAGGCGCTGGACGCCACACCTTTTGTCACGCCAGCAACCTGGGTTTGGGAACAAGCCTGGGTCATCAGGGGTCAGATTGGGGAGCGGGATTGAGCAGCCATGAGGCAGCTCTCCTCTCCCGGGTAGGAACCTTGTGGCTCCTGCCGCATGGCTGTCCCCAGGTGAAGGTCTGTGGGCAGCGCAGGACAGAGAATGGCATTAAGGAAGGGTGTTGCAGGACTGCAGCATTCACACGCCTCCACACACGAACGTGTGGCCGCAACAGGATGGGGGAGAAAAACGGAGCTGGCAGGCTCCATGGTGGTCCCCTGTGGTGTTCCCGGGGATGGGGACACTGACCTCGGATAGAAGCAAGTCTCTCCAGCGGGGGGAACCATATCCCGCCTGCCAGCGCCACAAAAAAAATGGGTGATAAAAACTTTAAATTAACAAAAAAAAAGCCTACCTGTTCCTTCCAGTTCCTCTGATCCCAAGATTTCTTCAAAAAAATTCAGCAATCGAGGAAGCTTTCTTCTGGTAGCCTTGTAGTAGCTAAGAAAGACATAATTCTTTGATCTGATGAATCTCACAGTTCAGGAACCATTTGAGTTCCTTTGCTGCAAAGGATATGCTAGGTCAGGGAGCAGTTCTTCATTGAAACCCAGGGTCACTACCGTTGGCAGCCTGGCTCCTGAGAGGAAAAGGCTTCTGAAACAAGGTAGCAGGTCCTTACCTGGAGTACTGTGTGCAGTATTGGAGTTCATAGCTAAAGAAGTTCAGGGATAACGTGAAGGAAGGCATTGCAGAGGTTATAACAAGATGCTTCAGGAACAGCTGGAAAGGATGTACAAGGAGAGGTTGGCAGATCTAAACATGTACACACTTGAAGCAAGAAGAGAGGGGGGGAACATGATGGAAACATACAAATAACACCACTGTGTAAATAAAGTTGATAGTGGAGAACTGTTCAGATTGAGTGGGAACAAATACCAGGGGCCTCTCCATGGAGCTGGTGGAGGACGTTTAGGAGCAATATCATGAAGAACTTTTTTATGGAGGAGGGGTGTAACAGGCTACAGAAATAGGTGGTCTATCTGAAATCAGTTGGGAGGACTCAAATGAGGGTAGAACAGATACAGGACATGATACTGACCTCACTAAAAAGGGAGGGGGGAGAGTTAAGGGTCCCTATGGCCCTTTCATTCAATATTGCTAGTTAGGAATTGGCAGACATGATGGGCCAACAGGCCTTTTTCTGCAGAAAGACTCTAAGTTTCTAAGGGTTTCAGCTATGACACATTTGTGTCATCTAGAAAATGACATGGTCAGGAATACTTTTCCTTCTTGTGCTACAGAACAGGGGTTCAAGCCTGCTAAAGCTATTATCCCAGAGATTTTAGATTTCATGCAATTAGGGGTGGAAAAAGACTTGGCCCTAAGCACCTGGGATCAGATCTCGGCTCTGGGGCCATATTGTCTCCTTTGGATGGCTCCTTTATAGGTACTTACTCTGACATCATTTGTTTGCTTTGAGCAGTTAGCATTCCAGACCATTGTACCATTCCCCAGTACCCTCATGGGACCTGAATGTGGTCCTTACAGCTCTATGCAAGCTGCAGTTTGAACCCTTATCATATATTCCCAGGGATAACCTTTCATACAAAGTTTGTTTTTTGATAGGCATCTGTTCCGCCAGACAAATCTGTGAGCCTCAGGCTCTCTCTCTTGTAAGGAACCATGTTTCATTATGCATAAAGGACAAGGAAATGCTCTGCACATTTCCATTGTTTTTTTTCTGAAGGTTCCCACTACCTTACATGTGAACCAAGAGGTGTGCCTTCCCTCCTTTTGTCCAAAGCTGGCTAATCCAAAAGAAAAGGAGTTTCCAGATAAGGTCCTTCCTCGTCTCTATAGAAAATGGCATTGTGTATTGCCCTATACTGTATATGATGGTAGCCAATTAGGAGATGCACAGCCAATTAAGCAGTACCACAGCATTATGTGTTATTAACACCTTTTACCACAGTAATACATAACAAACACTCTACAAACCATAATATACACCCTTATTAACATAGAGCAACCACTTTGATGATAAAATAACATTAACTGAATTAATACATGAAACAACCACCCCTAATTACACATCTTAAAATCACATTACAGTCTTGACAGTCTGCCCAGTATAGCCCCCACAAAACCAGCACAGAACAAAAAAAAACTTTCTTTAACCTAAACAATTCAAAACCTCCCTCCAACTCAATTCACCACACAGC
Organism: Neoceratodus forsteri; assembly: GCA_016271365.2. NCBI lineage: Eukaryota > Metazoa > Chordata > Ceratodontiformes > Ceratodontidae > Neoceratodus > Neoceratodus forsteri. The sequence continues at coordinate 1,385,285,252 of CM028129.1, forward strand.
CATTCCCTCAACACTCCAGGACTCACATCAGCTGCCAAGCCCTCCTTGCTGCTTCTTCCCCTATGCTGCTCCAAATGCTGACTCTCTCCTGAGGCTCCTCCAGATTGCTGTTCACAGTCACTATGCCCGACTGAATAGACAGGCCAGGCCACTGCTCCAGACCACACCGCCCACGACACAGCCACTCCCACCCCCACCACAGAACATGCCCCAAAGCAGGCACACACAAGGCCACTCAAACCTCATCCTGAAAGGAAATGCCACTAAATCATTCCCCCTTTATAGGGGAAGGGCTAGAATGGGTGCAAGTCCTCCTGTGCACTATGGGGAAAAAAAAAGAACATAGGACAAAACACTATTAAAGCAAACCATTACACTACACTACGGAAAAACACTACATCTTAAAAAAGAACATGCAAAACCTGGCAAAATGCAAACAGTAACCAAAAACTTATATAAAATACACGATGACAAAGTCCATTATACTCATGAAATAATACCACTAAGAGGTCAAACAAGCTCATAAAGGCCACTCACCCTTTGGTCTTGTGGCTTTATGGCTTGTTTGACCCCTCAATGGTATTATTTCCTTGTATACCACACTGCCATAATTTATTCGCTATATACGTGTGTGAGAATATTATAGAGCTATAGTAGCGCCTGTATATTTTACTTATTTTATTTTAAAATGGGTAACTAGGAAAGGCACACTGAGCCAGGGCTCGTTTCCAGATGCCACCCAAGGGAGAGGAAAAAAACAACGAGCAAATACAATAGAATAAACATTTACAAACAAATAATGTGCAAACTACTGTAGCGTAATTTGGCAAAGGTGCAAAATATACAAGATATAGGTCAAATAGGGTTGAGTAGGCAATTTAATGTTAAACCCTGATTTTTGTACGTTAATAACGTGGCCGTTCTTGTTCTGAGTCATCTAACATTTGGCATGCGCCAAGTCACTGCCAGGGTCTTGGGATCATGTAGATTTGATAGCAGTAGGTTCAGCAGTTTTAAAGTTCTAGAAGGATAAAAACACATAAAATGGAGGGCAGGGCCTACAGCCACTGAGACTGGTTCTGTTTTCTTGGTGCTTCTGGATCTCTACCAAATACAGCTGAAAAAATACCTTTTTTATAGACAAAACTGCAAATCCGTTGTCCCTGACAGAAAGATCTACTCCTTATTTATATTACTTTCAAATGTAGTACTTTCTTGTTAGTGAAAATGGCTGCTACCACCAGGCACAGTTCCCTCACTGTGGTGCTGGAGGGGATCATCTGGCAAGAGTACTGCAGTCCGTAGCTTTGGTTTGACAGCTATGCTCCCTTTATTCATAATATATATACCAGTTAACATCAATGTTCAGGTGTCAACCCACCGGCGCAAGTGGTAGTGATATCACTTGCAATGCCAACAACCCGAGTTCGGAAACTAGCCTAGAGGGTCGGCTGGGGTGAGGAGGATAGAGTGTCCTATGGACAGCTCTCCTCTTCTTGGGTGGGGGGGGGGACAGACACTGGTTGGCAAAATTCCACCTTTTAGCAGTGACTAGGGGCCAGTGCACCACATCAGGTGTGGGTGTATGCTGGGGTTGGTGGTGTCATAGACATGATTACATTGGGCACATGTGCTTGTCCTAGCAAGTGACATCTTTGCACAACCGTTCTGCCAAGGGCTAACTCTATAAGAAAAGAACCCCTGTGGTAACGCACAGTGAAGCCAGCATCCACTGCCAGCACCACTCTGCTGTTTCTCCCAGCTGCCTACCTTCCAGATTAGCATCTTGGTCATTCCACTGTTCCAGGAGCTGGGGGGAGCCCCACTGTGGGGGGGGGGGCCCAGTCTAACAATTGGCACAACAGTCCTGGGGGCTAAGGAGTGAACCTGAACGGGGTCCATCAATGGCTGATATGTGATAAGTCCCCCTGCATTCATAGGAGCATAAAGAGAATTGAAAAAAAAATCAATGTTCAGCAGTTTTGTTTATGTAAAATACTACATTGCAACATATGCATGGTTTTGTCAGCAGTATTCGGTGGGGTGTACACTTTACTTGTGTTTAGTTACTGTACGTGATATTTGTAATGCTCAACAAGGATTGTTGTGAGAATTGACTCTTTATGGTCCTGGATGACCCTTCAACCCATCATGGACAATATTTTCATACAGATCAATGGTATGTGGTGCACGTAGGCATTCTTGATGTATTTTGCAGAATATTTTATTTGAGTCATGATCCATATGGGGTAACCCCCATGGTGTATCTCATATGCATGAGTGAAATATTCTGTTTTGGTAACCTTTCTTTTTTATCTGTATATGCACTGTCTTATGCTCTGGATTTCATCAATGTACCAATGTGTGAAACTCAATAAAATATAAGTTAGAAAAACACAAAATTCCCCACAGTTAATTTTTTTTGCTCACCGATAGCAAAACAACGGTTGGGATTTGAAATCTGAAACTTACAAGATCACTAGAGTTTAGCCCAAGGATGATTCTTTAATAGTTTAAACAAAAATAGTTTTGAAATTATTACCAAAAATTTGTTCTGTTGATGAACTCCTACTGGCAAACTGTACTACTTCTTGTACAGTGTATAATATTTGTCCTTAACTCAGTGTATTTAATTATTTTATTGGGACCCAAAACATACTTTGGATTAGTGCAATCTTTCTTTTATCTGCCTACCTAGTGTGTGTATACTATGTGCAGTCTGTCTGTATTAAGTATGTATATCAAATACAAGCTATTGTACTATGTAAGCAGTCTATTTTCCACATTGTTCCCTACCGGTGTGCAGTATATGTAACTAATCAATATACACAGTGTAGCGTAGTGGTTAAAAGCACTGAGCTGCAAACCTGGAGACCTGGGTTTTGAATCCCATCAGCTTCCATTTGCATACTGTATGATCCTGAGCAAGTCAATTAACTTTCCTTTGCTCCTAGGTCGCACCTGGAAACAAGCCCTGGCTTAGTGTGCCTTTCCTGTTTAAACAATTTCCCCTTTCCTATACATATCTAATTTCTGGATGTACTAGTACAATCTCATGCTTGTACATATCATTTCACTTGCGTTTATGTACATTACTGCCTACAGCTTGTACAGTAATCTTTTGTGTAACTAATTCTGGATCGCCCCTGAAAAAGGGACTAGCTGTCTCAGTGGGCTTACCTGGTTATCAAAATTCAAAGAAGTAAAATAAATGGAAAATCCTTGGGTATTAGGAACTCTGTAATGGCTGGGCAGATGAGACTGAATTGTATGTGGGGTACTGTAGAATGTGAGGATGATTCCTCACTGACTGTCATTCTGTATTTTTTTTTTAAGATATTGGCTTTTTTTTACCTTAAGGTTGGGGGCAGGATCTTCCTGTTTCTTCTCCAATGGCAGGCAATAACTACAGACAGGTGGGTTCTGGGCATTGTTTAGCATGGCCATAAACTATGGAATTAATATCTCAACCTGCTGGGACACCTCCAAGGCCACGCTACTATTCCTTTTAGCAACTTGATGTACATAGGGTAAAAGTTCAGACTCTGTTCTCAAGAGAGTCATTCAGATGGTTCCTTCAACAGAACTCAACCAGGGGTTCTACTTCCAGTATTTTCTGGTACCCAGAAAGACCACTGGTTCCCTGCCCATCTTGAAACTCAAGGGATTCAGTGAGCACATGGTATACAAAAAAATTCTGCATGCTGTCTTTAGGATCTCTCCTCACTCTGCTGTCAAAGAGAGACTGGATGTGCATTCAGTAGTAAGGGGGGGTGCAGTTGCGGACAGGTGGGGATGATCAGAGGGTAGTAAGGTGTCTTCCTGGTGCCACGGCTCATAGGGATGGAAGGAGGATCACTGGGGAGGCAGGGAAGGGGGGAAAGAACTGGATGTCATTGTCCACTTAAGGACAAGTGACCTGGTTGGGGAGAGGCCAGAAACAGTCCGGGAGGAATTCTAGGAAACTGTGGAGGGGTCTTAGGCAAGTAGCACAATCTGTTACTTTTTCTGAGGTGCTACCATAGAAACATAGAAACATAGAGGTTGATGGCAGATAAGGACCACAAGGCCCATCCAGTCTGCCCATTTCTTTTTTTACCCTATAAATGTGCCATTGGCCTTTGCTCTGTCAGTGACCTATCTATTCATACTCATCTGTATTGCTCCCTTATGCATATCCCATGCCTGTTTGAAGCCCTGCACTGTATTCATAGCCACCACTTCCTGAGGTAGGCCGTTCCATGCATCCACCACTCTTTCTGTGAAAAGAATTTCCTCACATTCCCCTATATTGGCCTCCTCTAATCTCATGCTGTGTCCTCTTGTCCTGCTATTTTTCTTATATTTAAACATGTTAGACTCTTTCACCTTGTTAATGCCCTCAAGGTGTTTGAATGTTTCGATCATATCACCTCTCTCCCTCCTTTGCTCAAGGGTATACATATTGAGCTCCGTTAATCTATCCTCATATGTCTTCTGATGAAGTCCCTGCACCATTTTGGTTGCCCTTCTCTGGATTGCCTCAATTTGGTTACTGTCCTTGTGAAGATGTGGCCTCCAGTACTGCACGCAGTACTCCAGATGGGGCCTAACCAGTGTCTTGTAAAGAGGGATTATTACCTCCCTCTTACGACTTGTGATACCCCTACTAATGCACCCTAACATCCCCCTAGCCTTACCTACTACTTTAGAGGTCTGCTTGGATGATTTCAGGTCATCGGTGATGATGATGCCCAAGTCTCTTTCTTCCTTTGTGACTGCCAGCAACTCCCCTCCCAGCCTATAGGTGGCTTCAGGGTTTCTCTTCCCTATGTGCATGATCTTGCACTTCTTTGCATTAAATCCCAGTTGCCACTCTTCTGACCATTTTGCTAGTTCATCTAGATCTCTTCTTATTCTGCCCACCCCATCTGGATCATCTACTGTGTTGCAGATCTTGGTGTCATCTGCAAACAGACAAGCCTTACCATCTAGTCCATCTGCAATGTCACTAATGAAGATATTGAAGAGGACTGGCCCCAGGACTGATCCTTAGGTACCCCCACTTGTGACTTGCATCTCTTCTGACTGTATGCCATTTACCACCACTCTCTGTTTTCTGCCTATCAACCAGTTTGCCACCCAGTTGACCAACTTCTGACCCACCCCGAGCCTACCCAGCTTATTTAGCAATCTTCTATGTGGAACAGTGTTGAAAGCTTTGCTGAAGTCAATGTAGGCGACATTAATTGCTCCCCCTTGGTCCACCACTCTGGTTACCCAGTCAAAGAAATCTATGAGATTAGTTTGACAGGACCTTCCTTTTTGTAAACCCATGCTGTCTTGGATCCTGTGCCCCTATGGATTCCAGGTGTTGCACTATCCTTTCCTTAAGGAGTGCCTCCATAATCTTGCCCACTACTGAGGTAAGACTGACTGGTCTATAGTTCCCTGCCTCCTCCCTGCTACCACTCTTGTGGAGCGGGATCACATGAGCCCTTTTCCAGTCTTCTGGGACCTCTCCTGTGCTCAGAGACTCACTAAATAGTTCTGCTAATGGCTCTGCTAGTTCCACCCTTAGCTCCTTTAGTACCCTGGGATGTATGCCATCAGGTCTCATTGCCTTGTCCACCCTGAGCTTAGCGAGCTCTTGTAGGGCGCTTTCTTTGTGAAGGAGTAGTGCTCACCTCCCCTCCCTCCCCTGTGTCCACGGTGCTGAGCTGTGGGCCCTGCCCTACCTTCTCTTCAGTAAATACTGAGCAAAAGTATCTATTTAGGATAGATGCTTTTACAGGGTCCTCCTCCTCACATGCCCCCTGTCTATGACAGGTGTTGCACTATCCTTTCCTTAAGGAGTGCCTCCATAATCTTGCCCACTACTGAGGTAAGACTGACTGGTCTATAGTTCCCTGCCTCCTCCCTGCTACCACTCTTGTGGAGCGGGATCACATGAGCCCTTTTCCAGTCTTCTGGGACCTCTCCTGTGCTCAGAGACTCACTAAATAGTTCTGCTAATGGCTCTGCTAGTTCCACCCTTAGCTCCTTTAGTACCCTGGGGTGTATGCCATCAGGTCTCATTGCCTTGTCCACCCTGAGCTTAGCGAGCTCTTGTAGGACCCTTTCTTTTGTGAAGGGAGTAGTGCTCACCTCCCTCCCTCCCCCCTGTGTCCATGGTGCTGAGCTGTGGGCCCTGCCCTACCTTCTCTTCAGTAAATACTGAGCAAAAGTATCTATTTAGGATAGATGCTTTTACAGGGTCCTCCTCCTCACATGCCCCCTGTCTATGACAAGGTGGAGGACAGGAGGCTCTGCACCAGAGACTTCAACTTATGGTTAAGGAAATGGTGCAGAGAAGAAGGATTCAGATTCATTGGGGACTGGGGCTCCACCTGGCAGGATGGAGACCTGTACAAGGGCTCCAGCCAGCATCCCTCCAGGTGGGGAACTGAGATGCTCAGTGAACAGTTTAAATGTTACATTAGCAAGCATTTAAACTAACTGAGGGGGGAGACAGAATTAGGCAGGAAGATATAGTCTGTTCCTCCCCCCACACGCTTACAGGGTCAGCAGTGGGTATCCCGTGGGTGAGGAGTACCAAAAGGAACAAACACAATTAGGTAAACAAGAAGAAGAGGGAGGTGACATGGAAAGAAAATAGTGGAGGAAATAGGAGAGGACAAAGGGGCAAGCTGAGGGGAGATGGAAGTACAAATTGGAGAGCCATGTGTGCAAATGCTCAAAGTCTGTGCAGCAAGGTGGCAGACTTGGAGACCACCATGGCAGCAGGAGACCTGGACATCGTGGCAATTACAGAGACCTGGTGCAGTGAAAACCAGGACTGGGATGTAGCCATTCCAGGGTATGCTCTATTCAGGAGTAACAGAGTAGGTAGGAAGGGAGGAGGGGTTACTCTTTACGTGAGGGAGAACATAAAGGCCACAGACATACGGGGGGGACAGAGGGAGACTGGGAGGGGGACCGCTGTTCGAACAGGGGTGATCTACAGACCTCCAGCACAGGGGGAGGAGGGAGATAAGGATATGATAGAAGAGATCCAAGGGATGGCTAACAAGGGCAAGGTCTTGCTAGTGAGAGATTTCAACATGCAAGATGTCGATTGGAGCCTCCTTGCTGCAGCAACAGGTAGGAGTAGGGAAATCCTAGACTCCCTGCAAGGGGCATTCCTCAGGCAACTAGTTAAGAAACCCACTTATGCGGAGGTGATACTGGACCTGGTACTGTCAAATGGGGACGGTGTCACTGACGTCACAGTGGGAAGCCACCTGGGAACCAGTGATCATTAGACAGTGTGGTTCAACATTAGGACTGGGCCAGAATCTAGCCACTCTAAAATGAGGGTCCTGGATTTCAGGAAGGCTGATTTCAAGAAAATGGGAGAGTGCCTCAAGGAAGCCTTAGCAGAAAATAGGGAGAATGGGTGGGGTAGAGGAAAAGTGGGCAAAAATAAAGAGGGCCTTTGAGACTGCAGCTAACCTCTATGTCAGGCAGGTTAAAAAGAGCAAGAGAAAAAAAGAGACCGCTGTGGTTCTCCAAGGAAGTAACAGACAAAGTAAATGAAAAGAAGTTGTCATTCAAAAGGTACAAGTCTCCAGCCTCCATCCCACCAGGTGGAGCCCCAGTCCCCAATGTATCCGAATCCTTCTCCTGCTCTGATACCTTAAGGTCGGGCAGGGCACCCAACTGCAACACCAGTGGCCCAGGTTCGGGAATGAACCTGGGGATGTCGAAGGGCCAGCCAGGGGGAGTGGGACTGAGCATCCTAGGGACTGCTCCCCTTCTCTGGGAGGGGGGGTAGCGTGTCCAGCACAATGTGGACATACATGTGATATGTCCAACTTGCTTAAGAGGGAGATTTGGGTCACATTAGTAGGGAGATTGGCCTACTAGTAGGGAGATGCCGTAACATCATGAGTTTGCCCTTAAATGGCGTCAAAAAATAAGAATAAAAGCACTTAATATATTTCATTTTGTCAAGAGTAAGCACTAAAAAGAATCAACAACTAGTTCTACAATATTATCACTCATATTGTTCATCACTAATTTACTTTTTATGTGTTTTTATCTGCCAAAAACAAACATGAATGGATATTTTGGACATAATTTTACTTAAGCAGGAGATTTTGTTTCCCAGGAGGGAGAGAGGGAGTTCAGTCAAAAAAACAGGAGTCTCCTGCGCAAAGAGGGAGATATCACATGTATGTGTGGATCCCTGGCGGAGGCCATGGGTACCCCCATGCTGGTGCCGTTATGTGTGGGGGGTGGGACATCATTGAACGTCCTCGCCACCAGGGGAAAAACTAGAAAATAGCATCCACCACTTATGACACCTGCTCACCCTGGCCCTGATCGCACGCTGTGGCACTTCTGGGGATCCTGACCTATCCCGTCGCCCACTATGGCCAGTAGGACTCCACACCCCGTCTTGGGGGGGCAAGCCAAGGAGGCAATGCCGGTGGGCTCTCCTGCCGGCACCCTTGTCTCGATACAAAGAAATTGTCTGCAGATAAGGACCGCTAGGCCCATCTAGTCTGCCCATAAGCCCTAAACTTGTATGCAGTCACTGATCCTAAGTGATCAATGGCTTTTCATCACTCCCTCCCCACCCATTGTTCCCTTGTGCCTGTCCCAGGCATGTTTAAACCCCTCCACTGTGCTTGCCCCCACCACCTCTTGTGACAGACTGTTCCAAGCATCCACCATCCTCTCTGTGTAGAAAAACTTCCTCACATTACCTCTTAATCTACCTCCCCTCCAATTTCATATTGTGTCCCCTCGTTCTGATATCTTTTCTACATTGGAAAAGACACCCCACCTGCACATTGTTTATGCCCTTGAGATACTTAAAAGTTTCTATCATGTCCACCGTTTCTCTTCTCTCCTCCAGTGAGTACATATTGAGGACTCTTAGTCTTTCCTCATATGTTTTGTGATGCAAGCCATTCACCATCTTTATCAGCCTTCTCTGGATAGCCGCCACCCTGTCTATGTCTTTACACATGTGTGGTCTCCGGTACTGCACGCAATACTCCAGGTGAGGCCTTACCAGTGTTTTATACAATGGCATCAACACCTCCTGTCTCCTGCTAGTAATGCCTCTGCCTTTGCACCCCAGCATGCCACTGGCCCTCCCTGCAGCCTTTGCGCACTGCTTTGATACCTTAAGGTCATCAGATATGATAACCCCTAGGTCCCTGTTCTCTTTGGTGACAGTCAGCACCTCCCCCTCCTTATTCTGTAGCTCTCCCCAGGGTTCCCCCTACCCAGGTACATTGTCTTGCAGTTTTTTGAATTGAACCGCAGTTGCCACACCTCTGACTATCTTTCAAGATTCTCCAGGTCCCTCTTCATTTTCTGCACCCCTTCTGGAGTATCCACTCTGTTGTAGATCTTGGTGTCATTTGCAGATAGGCAGACCTTTCTTTCCAGCTACTCTGCAATGTCACTAATGAAGACATTGAACAGGACTGGTCCCGGTACTGATCCCTGTGGTACTGCGCTGGTCACCTCTCTCTCCCTAGATTGGAGCCCATATACCATCACCCTCTGTCTTCTGTCCGTCAGCCAGTTGTCGCAGGAGTCCTACTGGTGCGGTGGCCCTGCCCTGGGGGGGCAATCCAGGGGGTATCAGGGGTACCGAAAGGTAAGTCCCGGGGTGCGAGAATGGGCTGAGGGCTGGCGGAGGCTGAGCCACAAAGGCGGCTTGCACAAAAAAAGGAGATTGGCCACAAACAAGGGAAAAGGACATTAAGGGAAGGGAGGTGGACATTAGCCCTCTTATGGAGGAGAACATCCGTAGGGAACTAGCAAATCTAAAGGCAAACAAGGTAATGGGGCTGGATGGGGTAAACCCCAGGGTACAGAAGGAACTAAGGGAGGAACTGTCTGGGCCTCTGATGGCCCGGTTCAACCTATCACTGGATAGGGGGAAGTTCCCGAGGCCTGGAGGATGGCGGATATGGTACCACTACACAAAAGTGGGAATAGGGAAGAGGCAGGTAACTACAGACCTGTAAGCCTGACTTCGGTGGTGGGCAAAGTTATGGAAACACTACTTAAAGAAAGGATTGTGGAATACCTTAACACCAGTGGATTGCAGGATCAGTGGCAGCATGGGTTCACATGGGGGGAGATCCTGTCAAACAAATCTGATAGAGTTCTTTGACTGGGTTACCAGGGAGGTGGATCAGGGAGGAGCAGTGGATGTGGCCTAGCTGGATTTCAGTAAAATCTTCGGCACTGTTCCACACAGAAGACTAGTAAGCAAGCTAGGCAGTCTGGTGGGTCCAAAGATACAAACATACGAATTGGCCAGCAGATAAAGGCCTTGTGGTCTATCGAGTCTGCTCGAGAGTGCAGCTAGTAGCCCTTATTCTGCAGCTGACCCTCCCTTTTACGCTGTCGCATCCCCTTTTGAAGCAGCCCACTGTTCTACAGGATACCACTTCCGCAGGTAACGTGTTCCACCCAGACACCACCCTCTCCGTAAAAAAGTGTCTTCTCATTTCCCTCCTGAACCTTCCCCCCTCCAATCTCAGATCGTGGCCTCGACTGTCCCTACCCCCCCAACTTGAATAGTCCCTCCATGCCTGTCTTGTTTATTCCTCTCATGTACTTGAAGGTTTCAATCATAACCCCCCTCCGTCTCTCCCCTCCTCCAGTGAGTACATGTTCAGCTCCCTCAGCCTGCTCTCATAGGGTAAGTCCCCTAGTCCCTGGATCATCTTTGTTGCCCTGTGCTGCACCCCCTCCAGTAACTTAATGTCCCTCTTCTGGTACAGTTGCCAGTACTACATGCAGTACTCCAGGTGTGGTCTAACCAGTGACCTATACAACAGCGGTATCACCTCCCCCCTTGAAGATATGGCCCAGCAATACAACCCAGCATTTTGTTGGCCTTTGCAGCTACCTTCCTGCATTGTGCTGAGTTGTTAATTGAGCCCGTAATGATCACTCCCAGATCCTTCTCCTCCTCTGTCACGGCTAGTTGAAGCCCACCCCCAGATGGTAGCTCCTTCTTGGGTTTTTTGCCCTGAAATGTAGTACCTTGCACTTTTTCGCATTGAACCCCAGCTGCCAGGTGTCCGACCAGGTCTCCAATTTAGACAGATCTTCTTGCAACCCTTGCCAACCTTCTAGGTCATCCACTACTGCTCCCATCTTGGTGTCATCTGCAAACAAACTGATCTTGCTCTTGATGCCCATCGGGATGTCTGATATGAACAACACTGGTCCCAACATCGAGCCCTGCAGTACCCTGCTTGTCACTGCCCTCAAAGATGAAAGCGCCCCTCCCACCACCACCACCCTCTGCTGCCTACCCTGTAGCCAATTTACTACCCATCCCACCATCTTCGCCCCTGCCCCTGTACCTGCCAGCTTACTACCCAGCCTCCCATGCGGCACTGAGTCGAAAGCCTTACTGAAGTCCAGATACAGGACATCCACTGCATGGCCCTTGTCCAACTGTCTAGTTACCCAGTTATAGTAATCCACCAGGTTAGTCTGACAGGATCTGCCTGCGATAAACCCATGCTGCCTACCATCCTATACCCCCATTGGTTTCCAGAAGGGACACCAGCCTCTCCTTCAGGATAGTCTCCATCAGTTTTCTCACAATGGATGTGAGGCTTACCGGTCTGTAGTTTCCCAATTCATCCTTGGGGCTGCTCTTATGGAGGGGTACCATGTGAGCCATCCTCCAGTCCTGAGGTAAACACCCTGAGTCCAGGAAGGCATTGAACAGGTCTGCCAAGGGCCCTACCAGGATTTCTGCCAGCTCCCTCAGTACCCTGGAATGAATGTGCCATCTGGCCCTGGCACCTTGTCCACCTTCAGTGCCCTCAAGCACTCCAGTACCCCGCCTTCTGTGATTTCCCCATCTGTCACCCCCTCCCCCCGAAGCCTGCCCTCCCATCCCCCCTTGGTATCACCCCTCCTTTCTCCTTAGTAAACACCGAGCAGAAGTATTCATTAAGCACTTCTGCTTGCTTTGCCCCTGTTTCCAACCACCCCCCTCTCTCTTAATCCTTACTATGCTGTTCTTACAACTCTTTTTCTCCCTAATGTACCTGAAGAAGTCCTTCTCCCCCTTCTTGATGCCCTGTGCCAGCCTGAGCTCTTTAGACGCCTTGGCTGCCCTTAAAGCCTTTGTCACCTCCTTCGGTTCCTTCAGGTAATCCTCTCTGTCCTCCCCCCTCCCTATTTTTTTTAACCTCCTAAAGGTGGCTCTTTTCATTCTTACTTTCTCCATGACCCCCTTGCTCAGCCAGCTAGGTTTCTTGGCCCTAGCTCTCTTACTCTGGACCCTGATGCAGGTTTTGGTTGCCTCCTCAGTCCCCAGTTTTATGACCTCCCCCTTCTGAATAATGTCCATATTAGTTGGATAACATAGTAAAATGGATACGAAATTGGCTAAGTAACAGACCTCAGAGGGTGGTGGTAAATGGAGTTCACTCGTAAGAAGGTAAGGTAACCAGTGGGGTGCCTCAAGGGTCAGTATTGGGACCAATCCTATTCAATGTCTTTATTAGCGACATTGCAGAGCTCTGGAAAGGAAGGTATGCCTGTTCACAGATGACACAAAAATCTGCAACAGAGTAGACACACATGGGGGGGGGGGTGAAAAAAATGAGGGAAGATCTGAAAAAGCTAGAAGACTGGTCAAGAGTTTGGCAATTGGGCTTCAGTGCAAAATTATGTACATATTGCACAGAAACCTAAGGGTAACATATCATTTGGGGAGGAGGAGTTAACAACCACAAAAGGTAAGGCAAGGCAAAGTTTATTTCTAGGGCGCCCAATCCTGGAGGCCTTGGGTGCCTTACTTTAAAACAAGCAAGGGAAATAAAACAATGAACAGCATAAAACACTAAAATAAATACAGCCAGAAAGATAAAAATACAGCGACATTTCTCAATTAGGTGAATTTTAATAGCCAAATCAAATCTCCTGGTCCAGGAAGGCCAGAGAAAATAAATGGGCCTTGAGACCACCCTTAAACATCTCGATCGATGGGAACAGGAAAGGGATCTGGAGGTCATCATATCTGATGACCTGAAGGTAGCCAAGCAGTGGGATAAATCAGTAGAAAAGACTAGTAGAATGCTGGGGTGCATAGGGAGGGGTATCACCAGCAGGAAGAGGGAGGTAGTGATACCCCTGTATAGATCAATGGTGAGGCCCCACCTGGAATACTGTGTCCAGTTCTGGAGGTCCCATCTCAGGAAAGACATAGACCGGGTGGAGGCAGTACAGAGAAGGGCAACCAAAATGGTGCATGGCCTGCACCAAAAGTCCTACGAGGAAAGATTCAAGAAGTTAAATATGTACTCTCTAGAGGAAAGGAGGGAAAGGGGAGACATGACAGAAACATTCAAATACCTCAAAGATATCAATTAGGTACAGGAAGGTGGCATTTTGCACAGATAGAGATGCTCAAGGACAAGGGGGCATGACATGAAGCTGGAAGTGGGGAGACTTAGAGGGGATGTGAGGAAATACTTCTTTATGGAAAGAGTGGTGAACATCTGGAACAGCCTTCCAGCAGAGGTGGTGGGTACCGAAACAGTAACTGGTTTCAAGCATGCATGGGATAGACACAAGGGGATCTTGGTAACAGGATGGGGGAAGGGGTTAAGGCTGTAGATCAGTTAGGGTCTATGGTAGCACAGCAGGTAGGGACCTTAGGGCAGACTGCGTGGGCCCGCAGGTCCTTTTCTGCTGACAGCTTCTATGTTTCTATATCCTTGATATACAAAGTGCACACTAGTGCATAAAAATCAGACACAGTCTCTGGAGATTCTGCCTGAAAGGGTGTTATTATCCGTTCAGGGCAGGACCCTTTGTTTTATCTTCAGCACTGTGCGTCTGAACCAAATCCTTTGTAATGGTAGCCATGGCACTCTGTACAGAGAGAAATTCTGTCTTCTAATACATGGACGAATGGCTTCTGTAAGGAGCTTCAGCTGCCAGGGTGGAGTATACTCTTCACCACACCAGGCTATCACTAGATAGCCTGTGGGTATTAGCCAGTACAGAGTAATATGTTCTGATTCCTACCCAGAGACTGCAGTACATTGGGGCGATTCCATACTCAGCTCTACCCTGAGCAAGGATCACCTGCTGGGAGGTTTCCCTTTTCTGCAACCTTAGGCACAGAAATTCTTACCTTGGATGCTTCCATTCTGGAATAGGGCACCTATCTCAGTCCTCACCAGACCTATGGTTTCCAGTCTTCATTAGAGTAAAGCCTTCACATAAATGTACTGGAAGTGAGGGTAGTTCTCTGCATTCCCCAGGCCTTCACCTCTGATATCCAAGTGACATCTTTGCTCATAAAATCAGAGTGTGGTATCTTACCTCAACAAACAATGGGGCATGCATTTTTACCTCCCTTGCCAAGAGTCAATAAGGGTATGAGACTGGGTGATGGCAAGGTTCAAGTCCCAGACCACACAGAATCTCTGACTAAACTACTAAAGTAACCTTCAAGCCTGTGTCTTCCTGTGACAGGAAGTGCGTCTTGGAAGTCTCTATTTCTTATAGCCATTTCTTCAGCCAGGCAAGTGTCTGAACTACAAGCTTTTGCATGTGACCCACCTGTTCTAATTTTCCACGAAGACAGAGTGGCACATGGTACTTACCACAAGTTCTTTCCCAAAGTGGTTCTGATTTCACATTAAGTCAGTCCATTGATTTGTTAGTATTCTTCCCTTCTCCTCAGAACCCAGGCGAAAGACTGTTGCACACTTTATGGAGGGATATGTCACATTACCTCAGCTATTTGTTTCCTTTGGTCCTGGCACCAAGGGAGACCAGTATCTAAACAATGTCTATTTAGGTGAATATCCTCCTGCATAGTGTTCTGCTAAGGTTCTGCTTCATAGACCCATGACTTTCACACCATTGTCCCCGTGTCACAGTGGACCGTTCTATTTTTCAGCACTTGACAATGCACTGCATAGTGAGTCCATCCAAATTTCTATGTTCGGGCAGCATCCACTGTGCTCCCTCTGCCTCTCTGTACATGATTGGTGGGGCAGATCCAATCCTGCTGTTGGTGGACGTTTTGGAACTCATTCATGGATGTCAAGAAAAATTTAAGCGTTACAGCCCGCCCACATTATATAGGCGACCCCATGCATCACCATGCAGGTAGGCACATTGATGTTTTTGGCCCCAGCTTTCAAAACCTTCCCTTGAGAGACATGTGGGAGGCTAGATGTTGATCCCATGCTGGCTACAAATTTGACATTCACTTAGCTTTGGAACCATTACACAGTGGAAAGAGCAAACCCATAGTTACACAGTTTATCATAAATGTACGGCTGCAGTGTCAGAGCCTTTACTTAAGGAATATAGCCCAAGTAATCAAACCTTGATCCATAGCAACTGCTGTAGTAAGTCATTAGTGACAGATGTAATAGCCGATAAGGTTCCACGTTTAGGCCCAAAAAACAACAAAGAAAGGTAGGGCAGTGCTCTTTTGGTGCCAGTCCGAGGTGCAGCTGAGAGGGTTGGTAACCCCCCCGGGACAGAAAATCAACAAAAAAACAGTACACTCATACAGGAAAACAAAAGACTAAGTAAGTTACTGAAAGTTAGAAATTTTATTTGTCAAAGACAAGAGCAAAACATGCAAACACCCCTACTGCTGCAGGCTAGATGCCCTAGCACTTTCACCAAGAGTCTTCATGGGGGGGGGGCTTCTAGCCAGATTGATAGCCCTCATGTACCCATGGTTACTGCTGACATCATCCTTAGTGAAGAAAACATCTTACAAAATTTAAAGCAGAAAAGGTACTAGTGGGAGTCAGCTAAGCTGAACATACTTATTGCAATACATAAAATATGAATGCTTGTTCCTAGTGAAATTCTGTATAATGTAGAAAGTGCAAGTGCAAATATGAACAAGATTAAATGCATGATAGACTTTCGAAAACCACATATCAAAAATATTTCTTTGTTATTGGCTTTATGTGTCATTAAAATTCATACCGTTTCACGTCAGATATCAAAATGGATTTTTCAAAATGCATTCTTCAAATTATCAAAAACCAGTCTGGTTGGGGCTTATCTTATTATTTAATCATTTGCATAAATTCCAGCTTCTCTAACAGTTTCAAGATGGGGGAAGAATAGAAATAAGCATATTATATTTAGTTAATTGACTTTGTGTCCCCATATATACAGGAATGACCTATGCAATCTTCCCACTAGGAGGAAATGTACCAGAGGCCAGAGAGAGGTTGAACAAAAATGTCCAAGAGAGATAAATGACCAAACATGCAAACAACCAAAATTGCCAGCAGAAAAAGGACATTACATTCTATGGAGTTTGAGCAATGTGGAGTGCATGCATCTGGTGTTACATGGCAGTCTACCCCTGCCCCGTCCCTATTACCCTCTCCTTGAATTTATCCCAACCCCTCTTAGATGCCCCAACCATTTTCTGGCTTGCAACCTACTCCAGTAGCCCATTCCACACTGCTACCACTCTCTCCGTAAAGAAGTGCCTCCTGGCCGCCTTCTAGAACCCTCCTCCCACCAGTATGCAACTGTGCTCCCTCATGTTCTTGTTCTCGCGTAGCTAAAAAGGTCACCCAGATCAACCCTGTTTATACCTTTGAGGTACTTGAAGGTTTCTATTATGTCCCCTTGCTCCCTTCTTTCCCGGAGTGAGTACACATTAAAGTTTACCAGCCTTTGTTCATACCAGAGTCCCTGTTGACCCTGAATTATCTTTGAGACTCTTCTACTTTTTGCCTCCAGCTGGTTGATGTCCTTCTTGTGGTAGGGGCTCTAGTACTTCACACAGTGCTGCAGATGTGGTCGCACCACAGATCTGTATAGTGGCAGTATAACATCTGTCCTTCTGCTGGTGAACCCATTTGTTATGCAACCCAGCATCCTGTTTGCCCTTGCAGCTGCCTTGTTGCACTGCATAGAGGGTTTCAGATTGCTCATGATTACAATACCCATATCTTACTATTCTTCAGATACCATGACAGTCACACCCCCTAGCCTGTACTCGATTCTGGGGTTCCTACTCTGTGCGTGCATCACCTTGCACTTATTGGACCCCCATTGACACATTCTGGACCATCTTTCTAACCTTGCCAGATCTTCCTTCAGATCCCTGGTTCCCTCCTTCGTGTCCACCCTCCCACAGAGCTTGCGCTGTCTCTAATGTCATCTGCAAAGTGGCAGATTTTTCCCTTTATACTGTCTCCAGTATTGTTTATGAATACATTGAACAGCACTAGACTGAGCCACAATCATTGTGGTGACCGCCCTTGTTCCTGAGTGCTTCCTTCCACCACCACCCTTTCGGTTCTCCTTACTAACCAGTTTGCCACCCACCTAGTCAGCGGTTCACCTGCCCACAGGTCCTCCAACTTCTTGATCAGTCTCTTGTGAGGGACTGAGACAAAGTCCTTGCTGAAGTCCAGGAGCAGTATGTCTGCTGCCTGGCCCCTGTCAATTGCTTTTGTCAAAGAAATTGATCAAATTGGCATGACCTTACTGACATAAACCCATGTTATCTGTCATCCTTGCACACGTTCACGTGAAGTAACTTGACCAACCACCATTCCTTGAGAATGGTTTCCATCACCTTGCCAACTATCAATATCAAGCTGAATGGTCTGTAGTTCCCTGATTCATCCCTTGCTTCGCTGTTGTGCAGAGGTACTGCATCAGTGATCCTCCTCTCGACTGGGGAAGCATAAGAAAGTTTATTTTCTATGCCATCACAGCCACCTGCCTTGTTAATTTTTAAGGACAACATTCCTTGAGCACTTCTTGAAGACTGAAAAGTCAGAATGAGAATTTATGTGGGCTAGTAAAGACTGAATATTAGCAGCAATAATGGAATCCATAGGCTCGTGAGACCTAAAAATATTAAAAGGCTCAGAAAAATATAACAACATGGAAAAACAGTCATGATGGGGGGGGTTCATCTTGGTGCATCAGCCCTACAAAACATGTTTAGCAAAAAGAAATGCAGGAAAAGAGAGATTACAGTGAGTCCCTTAATTAAAGCATTGACTGACACCAACATTTAGATCACAATTTAAAGAGCAACTTTCTACTATAACAAAAAGCTTAAAACCACTAGATTTACACCAGTTGTGTTTTAGCTTTAGTGTTTTCTATTTCATTTTATTTATTTACTTTTCCATGTTATTGGTCTACTTAATATTGCACATAATGCAATACTTATTGCGCAGAGTCTTTCGCACTGTATCTGACTCTTCCCTGCTGACATCAGAGTTGCTGTTTGTGACACTGTAATCTGTCATCATGGTGAGCACTGTAAACATAAGTACTGTGAGGTTAACTGGGAGAAAATTATCAGACAAAATAGACAGGAACCTAATCAAATGGAACAAGTTACCTTGAAATACTCGAACAGAATAGATGCAATCAAAATGAACATCCTACCAAGAATAATATATGTTTTAAATATGATTCTTTGCATCATTACAAAAGTCTGGTCTCAAAACATACATTCTTGTTTATATACATTTATCTGGAATTATAAAAAACTGAGATAGACCAACCTTAGATTATCCGAACCAGGTCTAAAAGGGACAGATTTATTTTTATACTACTCTGCCATTAGACTAAACCAAAACTCTTAGTGGTTAACTACTACTAGTATTAAGAATGTAACACCAGAATAGGTAACAATTGAACAAGAAATTGTTAGCAAGAGAAATATAGATCTAGATATTTTGTTCTTTGGTAAACTGAAAATTAAAGTCAATAACTATTTAATTTCTGACACCTTACGTCAAATGACGCAAATATCTTCTGCCCTAAAATTAAGATTGAATAAATCATCATTCTAACCCCTATAGAGGAATCCAAACATAATAGCAAATGGAATTACTTTGCTTAATGAAAATTGGGAGAGCAAAGACATGATATAAATTACATAAAAAAGTAACAATTTCAAAGATTTCTTAAACCTTAGAGAAGATTTTGGAGTGAATAATGAAGACAAAAACCTTTTAATGAGATAAAGGCAAGTGCATCTAAAATATATATAATAGAAATGAAGAATTTCCAAAAACTGACATGACTCTGGCTACCTCAGTGTCTATTTGTAGGCTTAAACACGGTGGGCCCCATATTCAAATGTCCCAGGCTGCATCGCACAAGTGTCTGCGCCACGCAACTAAGATGCGCCGGCACAAAATAATGGTATATTCAGAAGATGAGCTGTGAGATGTGATCACACATGTTCAGCTGAATATCCTGAACATGCGCGATCACGCAGTGGGAGATGCATGGCGTGGCAGGTGACATGAGCCCTATGTGGAGCATAGGGAAATGCCCGATAGGCGCCACATGGGCAGTGTGCAAAATTGCAGTATTCAGCCAGGATATGCAAATGGCTTCATTGCACATTCCGAGCTCATTTCCCACATGTACAGCTCATTACTGGAATGTATTCGGGCCATTTCCATACCTCAGGTATGCATAGTTCCAGCTTTGCAGGGTTGCCCCCACCACCCCACAAAGGTGAACAGGAAGTACTGCAGCCTAGCAGGCAGGTGTGATGGAATGTTTGTGTGTGGATGAGTGGATTGCATTGGCCTGGATATGGTTCTATTACCCATAGCCATGTTTAGGGTCATGCTGGGTTACAGGGGGCCCACCTGGACAGTGGCCATAGGGGCCCACCTGGACAAGCAACAGGGGAGGGCACAGGGTGACACAGTCTGATCAGCATACCACATACATGTGATACACCAGCTCTGTATGTAGCGTACAGTCACCTGCAGTGACCCACACACCCCTGTATGAGAGGAACATAGTGATAACTGCAAGGAGTGGCAGTGGCAGGTACCCGAGTGGGTGGGCCCCACCTGTGTGCACCTATGGTGTACCACCATGGGTGTGTGCCACAGGTCAATCCCTACCAGGCTGCCACTCATACCATCAGGCTACCTGGGCACCATTGGGCGGATGCCACCACTGGGTGGCACCCTGCATGCCATATGGGTGCAGTCCATGGCCCCCAGTACATGTGTAGCAGTATGGCCATCTACTCCACTGGTGTGCTGGGGGCCATCCGACAGCACTGGCATGTGGCAGCTGGGTGTCTGTGTCCTGGGTGCAGTGTGGAGGATGGCTTTCTGGGTGGTGCCATGGTGTGCTGGCACCTGTGGCTTTGGGCACTTCTGTCCTGGAATGACTGCTGTGTATGTGTGCCTGGAGCACGTCCTGGTGCACCTCCAAGGGCTGTTTCAGGATGGCCTGTCTGCAGTTCCGCGGCCTTCCTGTGGTGGCTGGCTGATTTAGGCCATCCTTTTGTCTGCCTAACTTTGAGCAGCACACTTCTGGGATGCGCAGCAGATGTGCCACACATTTTGGCTGAATATATGGATGCATGGCATATTCATGTATCCACCCCCTTTTTATGTGCTATATACATTATTTCTGCATGATCGCGCTTTCAGAAATGTGTGACCCATCTCTCCCATTCAAATATCAAGCTTCTGTGCAATTTCTGAGATGTGCCACGCATCTCCATTTTGGGCAGCGCATCTCCTTTCAATAGGTGGGCCTGTATCTTCTCAATATATAACTTACGTCTGAGCACAGTGCCCACAGGGCACTCGGAAATAAGTGGTAAGTGGTCTAGTCTCCTAGGGTCAAACACAGATTCCTGGAACTGGGAGGAATATTTTCTTGAAGGCACATACCACCTTTGCTTCTGTGAATCACAGAACAATTCAATACAAAATAATAAACAACCTCTACTGCACTCCACTTCATTTGTATAAAATGGGACACAAGGATTCTGATAAATGTAACAAATGTGGAATGAACCAAGCGGACATTGTACATATGTTTTGGAGATGCAAGCATATAGTGAACCTATGAAAAAGAATAGCAGATTTTTTCCTCTCCTCCCCCCAAAATAGCTAATAACATATCAAGAAACCGGTATACTAGGATATTTCCATAATAATAGTAATATTAATGCTTTCGAGTCTAATTCTATAAGAACAATATTTGTTTGTTTATTTCAAAAGTTTCACCAGGAAAGACATACTGAGCTGGTAACAGCTCATTTCCAGATGCGTCCTGGGGGAAAAGGATGGGGGGACATCATATAAAGCATCTACTATCTATTATATATATATATAGATATATATATATATACACACACACACACAGTGCAAGCCTGTTGTAACGGACGCATCTGTGCACACAAATTTTGTCCATTACATCCAGAGGAGGTGGAGCCAATGTGTTAGGTGTGTCTATGTGTGTAAGCAGGGGCTCAGAGTGAAAACCTATTATGATACATCATAGATTAGTCAGAATCCTGCCTACCATATATTTTTCTGTACTTTGTGTGTATTTAGATTTATTTGAATGTCAGGGAACGTGATTTTTTATGAAGTTTATTGCAGAAGGTAAGAAGAAGATAGTAATATACAGTAATATGATTTAAATTAAGAAATATTAAACTTTAAATACAATCAGAATGACATATATCTTGGTAAGGGAAAACAGATTACCAGGGCTAAACTAGTGAGAGGGTGAAAGAAGAGGGTTAAGAACAGATGCAGGAGACTTTAAGGACAACACCAAAGAGGCAGAGCGAATAGAAAAGGGAAGAGAGGATCAAAGTTTAGGAAAGCGATAAGAGAAGGCAGATTGACCAGCTGTAGATTTCCTAGAAGGAATAACAAGGGAATGAGGAGCAATATTACGTAAAGGACAGCAGGAAGCTGAGGGAGAGGATAAGAGGGAAGATCTATGGTAACTAAAAATGTAGTACAGTACTAAAATACTGGATAAATGAATCCTCACTCCATTTTCAGGAATGGAAACAAACATTAATAGAAACTCAGAATAAACGTGTGCAGAGCCAGCCTGGTAGCACCGGAGGTTTAGGTGCTGGTCGCTACACCTTGCGTCACGCAGGTGACCCAGGTTTGGGAACAGCCCAGACCATCATGTGTCAGCAGGGGCAAGGGAGGATCGAGCATCCGGAGGACCGTTCTCCTCTCTTGGGGGGGGGGGAGGTTTGTCGTCCTGTTCCATGACTGCCCTCTGGCAGCGACTGGAGATCAGTACAGGTTGGGCAGCATGTACCGGCATCTCTGCTTTGGTGGGGAGGGGGACAGGGGCAAAAGGTGGAAAAGGGGAGCTAGTGGGCTTCAGAATGGCCCCACGTCCCTGAGCCACCCCCGGATTCTGAATTGTGCTCTGGAAGGGGAGAGATGGCCGGTGCTGTCCTCCCTGGCCCCGCCACAAGGGGCAAGCCATGGGTGAACTTCCAGGGGTTGGGATGAGCGGGGCTGGAGGATGAGTCCCTCCGAGGCAGGGCCATAGCTGCCTGTCAGGCTCCGGGGAGCAAAAATAAAACAATAAAAAAAAAAGAATAAACATGCACACTGTTTTTGTTCTAAAGAAGCTACATTTTTTACAAGCTGGGAATATTTGTTAAAATTTTCACAAGACATAACTGAGAAGGTCTTGACGTCAGTGAGGCTACAATATGGGGTTCAGGCAAGTGGATTGCTATATACTGAATTTATTAGGCTTCAATTTCTCTTCTTGCTATCACTCATTACTTCTACTGACTTTCTTTTACTCTTATCATTTCTGCTAATTCTGTCTACATCTTACTTTTACTACACATGTATTTCTGTTAGATAGATCTTTACAAATGTTTTTATGGAATACTGAACTATAGATTAGATCACTATTTAAAGATCATGTAATCTAATGATATACAGTATATTGCATACTTTCTATTACTTTTTAATTTAAATTATTAGGTTATTCTATCATATCTGACGGAGGGTTTTTACTCTGAATACTATGTATGACTTTACATGAATAGTTGATATGTAAAGAATTCATTTTAGTTGCAATAGAACATGTTGTATTTATTCATATTATTAAAATAAAACTTTTATTGGCAAAAAAAAAAAAAAAACTGGTAGAGGCAAATGCCTTTTTACAGACTTTTTGAATGGAGTACCAAGATATGTTATAAACCTTGGAAAGGAATATTGACAGTGAAAAAAAATACTCTCTAGTAAATTGTAATAGATGAAACATCATATTTATGAAAGCACCTGCTGAAGTGTAGAGTAGCACTTTAATGAGCAGAGGAGCAAAAATCAGTACGTAGGATATTCTAAGACAGTATGGTCTGAAAAAAATGGCCACATCAAAAGTTCAACAGTGCAAGGTATTAAAATAAACATTCATTCATGAACTTACTCATGAATAGTGCCTTTTGAAGTCCAAAATAGCAAGTTCAGAACCTCACTGGCTTTAATCACCTCAGCGCTTTGCTCAGCAGGAACTTTTTCAGGGGCTAGGGACTAATGGCAGGAAGTTCATTTATAGAGGATTGCCCCACGTAACATTATGGAGTTAATGCATGCAAATTATTATGCAAAATACTTCATAAATAGTCATGAGCCATGGAATTAAACCACAACAAACTGGCCCAACAGTGCAGTCATACAAAATAATTTTCATTGGGTAGGTCAGATTTATGGTTATGATTCAAGCCTTTTAATAGTTTACAAAAGGAGCCCAGGTTGGTGTTATGGGAACTTGCAAGCTTATCCCTGAAAAAGGAAGCTTTTGCAGGTCTGACATCACTAGGATACTTATTATGCAGTTGCATATACTTCTGCCAGTCATTTTCTAAATGTGTTTTTGTGGCCATCTTTCAAACTCTGTATCTGACTTTTTGAGATTTCCATAAGTGGGAAGAATACCAAGGCGCATTATAGATCTTAATTTGTTTAATGTAAAGTGAGGTGCCTGTTACAGTTAATTAGACATTAGAATTCCCAGGCTTCCTCGATGGTTGCAATTAACTCCAGCCAATCGCCATTTATCATTTTCTAGTTCTATCATAAAGTAAGTATAATCAAAGCATTTAAAAGAGCAATAGGAGATACATCTAGGTAAACCAGATGGCTTAGTCCTCTTAAGAATACAGCAGGTAATCTGGTGGTCACTGAACGAATCAGCCACGACTCCATTGAAAGAAACACAGAATTTGACGGCAGATAAGGACCGCTTGGCCCACCTAGTCTGCCCATTTTCCTATCTAACAGATAAGCTGCAGAGCCTAGTTAACTAACAGCTTACTTCCTCCTAGCCCCCACTAGAACTGCCTTATGTCTGTCCCATGCATTCTTGAATTCCTCCACTGTTCTTGACTCCACGACCTCCTCAGGGAGGCTGTTCCATGCATCCACAATCCTCTCCATGAAAAAATACTTCCTCACATTACCTCTGAGCCGTCCCCCCTCTATCTTCAAATTGCACCCCTTGTTCTTGCATATCCCTTTTTCTGAAAGATGCTACCTTCTTGGATTTTGTTGATTCCCTTGAGGTACTTGAAAGTTTCTATCATGTCCCCTCTCTCTCTCTTCTTTCCTCAAGGGTATACATATTAAGCTCCTATAGTCTTTCTTCGTATGTCTTCTGGTGCAGACCCTGCACCATTTTAGTTGCCCTCCTCTGAACAGCCTCCACTCTGTCTATGTCTTTGCAGAGATGGGGTCTCCAGAACTGCACACAGTACTCCAGATGGGGTCTCGCCAACTGTCTGTACAGAGGGATAACAACTTCCTGTTTTCTACTATTGATGCCTCTCCCTATGCATCCCAGTATCCCCCCAGCCTTCCTTACTGCCTTCTCACATTGCTTGCCCACCTTTAGGTCATCTGATATAATTACTCCCAGGTCCCTTTCCATTTTTACTGGTGTCAGTATCTCACCCCCCTTTGTGTACTCTTCCCCTGGGTTTTTGTTTCCCAGGTGCATTACCTTGCACTTCTTTGCATTGAATCTGAGCTGCCATACATTTGACCATTCCTCCAACCTTGCCAAGTTCCTTCTCTTCCTTTCCACTCCCTCTTGAGTATCAACCCTGTTGCAGATCTTTGTGTCGTCTGCAAAGAGACATACTTTTCCTTTCAGTTCCTCTGCAATGTCACTTATAAAGACATTAAAAGGACCGGTCCCAGTACTGAACCCTGCGGTGCCCCGCTAGTAACCCTCCTTTCTTCACTGTGGACTCCATTTACTACTACCCTTTGCGTCCTGTTGTCTAGCCAATTGTTTATCCAGGCTACCACCTTGGGACCCACTCCAAGGCTGGCTAACTTGTGTATTAATCTTTTGTGTGGGACTGTATCAAATGCCTTGCTAAAATCTAGGTAGGCCATGTCCACAGCCCCTCCCTGGTCTACTACACTGGTCACCCAGTCAAAGAAATCTATCAGATTCGCCTGACATGACCTTCCCATCGTGAATCCATGCTGCCTTAGGTCCTGTGCCCCACTGGCTTCTAGGTACTCAATTCTTTCCTTCAGAAGTAATTCCATCATTTTTCCTGTCACTGAGGTCAAACTAACTGGTTTGTAGTTTCCTGCCTCTGTCCTGCTCCCACTTTTGTGAAGAGGAATCACATCCACCCTCCTCCAGTCCTCAGGTAACACCCCATCCTCCCATGATTTGTTAAAGAGAGTAGTCAGCGGTGTTACTACTTCTACCCTTAGTTCTTTTAGAATTCTTGGGTGAATCCCATCAGGCCCCATTGCTTTGTCCACCTTCAATTTTATTAGTTCTTTCAGAACCCTTTCTTCTGTAAATGGACTGGTATCAACCCCCATCTTCAGACTGTTTCTCTTGTTTGGTTTAGGTACCTCCCCCTCCTCTTCCTTTGTAAATACTGAGCAGAAATATTTGTTCAGTATCCCTGCTTTTTCACTGTCACCCTCTACCCACATTCCCTTCCCTTTATTAAGCCTCAGTATCCCTCCTTTGGTCTTCCTTCACTCCCTAATGTACCTATAAGAGGTCTTATCCCCCTTCTTAACAGTGTTGACTATCCTTTCCTCGGTTTGGGCCTTTGCTATTCTGACTGCCTTCCCAGCCTCTTTCTGCTTTAACTGATAACGTTCTCTGTCCTGCTCCTTCTGTGTTTCCTTATATTTCCTGAATGCTATCCTTTTCTTCTTAACCTTCCCTGCCACCTCTTTTGAGAACCATAGTGTTTTTTTCCTTTGTTGTGTTTTATTGATTTGCTTTACACAAAAGCTTGTTGCCTCTGTGGTGGCTATTTTGATTACTCCCCATTGTTCCTCCACCCCTCCTTCTTGCCTGTTTGTTAGTGCTTTCTGAGGCACTCTCTCATTTTCCCAAAGTCAGCCTCCTAAAGTCTAATACTCTTGCTTTTGTATGGCTTGATTGTATGGCTGTGTTTATCGTGAACCACACTGTTTGGTGGTCACTTGTTCCCAGATGGCTACCCACTTCTAAATCTGAGATTCTTTCTCCATCCCCATTTGAGAGTACCAGATCTAAGACTGCTCCCTCCCGAGTGGGTTCCAATACTAGCTATCTGAGGTGTGCCCCTTGTAGGGCATCAAAAATGACCCTGCTCTTGGATGTGCCTGCGGCAAAGGTGCTCCAGTTAATATCTGGCATTTTCAGGTCCCCCATCAACAATATCACCCCTTTTTCTGCCATTCTATGGATGCCTTCTATCATTTCCTTGTCCATTCCCTCCCCCTGAGATGGGGGTCTGTATACAACCCCCATGCGGCTTGTGGTGCCATTTCCTGTCTCCAGGGTGACCCAAAGTGCCTCATCTGCTCCCTGTTTACTCTTTAGTTCTGTTGCTTTGATCCCTTCCTTTACATAGAGAGCTCCTCCTCCTCCTCTTTTACTCTCCCTGTTCCAGCTGTAGATTGTGTATCCTGGTATGTTGACATCCCAGTCATGGTTCTCTGTGTACCATGTTTCTGTGACTGCCACAATATCCAGGCAACCCTCTTCCATCAAGGCCATTAGTTCAGGGAGCTTGTTACACAGACTATGGGCATTGGTACTCATCATCCTCCACTTTTTGATGGCCTTACCCCTTTTAGCCCCATTCCTGTCCTTACTGCCTTTTTTTACATTTACCTCTGTCCTGCTCCCTAATGACTTCTCTACCTTGGTCTTTACCTCACTAATTACCTTGTTTTGTGGGGGGATGCTGGGATTTCCCTGTTGCTTTTCAGTGCTTCCCCCCTTGGCTAGTTTAAATGCTTGCCAATGAAGCATATACACCTCTCACCTAGGACCTAGGATGATATTAAACATCTTAAGCTTATTCGGAAAGCTCAAATTGAGCACTGAGGAGCTGGCCCTTTTTATAGTACACACCAGTAGTGTTATAAGTTGTATGAGACCCAAATCTAAAATTAAATTGTGTGAGATTGTTAGGATGATAAATAAATAACATTAGTTTGCTTATAGATCTGTAAAATAATCATTTTAATAACCTCCAGTTTTTATTCCATAACTTGAGTGTTGCAAGCATATTTATTTACAGTATACAGTACTGGATGCATACACACAGTATAGATTCTATCAACGGAAATAACATTAGCAGAGAATCTGGCCAATACTATTTACGTAACAAAAATATCCTAATACATGTGTAATAACTCTTAAGACATATTGTATTCGAACAATTTCAAAATACTAAAATTTGTTTACAAAATGACTGCCATTCTTCAGACTCCTAAAGTGGTTTAATTGTGACACAAAAAATTAATTTCTTATACAGCAGAAGATCACATGCGGTAGGAGTAAATCTGTTTATTGTTCAGAATTTCCAGGTAGTTACCATTCAGCAATTGCTCACTTACAATGGAATCCTGAAGGTAGAGGCAGAGGTTTTCCTTATTTACAAGATGAGCATATAAAAATTTCAAACTGTTTGGAACCATGGTTTATGTCTGTGAACATTGTATCTGATGAGACAATCCAATAAATGGGATTATTGAAAAAAATGAATAAAAAGAAAGTCTTACTGAAAGACCAGTTTACAACACCTTATCTTCCACTGTTAAAAATGGAATGATCAGTCAAGATTATCTTCTTTGACTTGTCAGTACATTAAAGTAATGTTCATCAAAACTGTCAGTAGAACCCCTCTGTTAGCATGTTAAACTTTCTCATACCTTAGAGGTATTAGGAAAATGAGACACCCTATTCTAATGATTTTCCATACTTAAGAGGACACCTTCCTTTCTTCTGTATTTGTTAAGGGAGTCAAAATCATCTGGGAAGTATTTAAAAAGATTTCAGCATGGAGCTTTAAACTGTGATTTTGAGAGGACTTTCCAGATAAAAGCTTCAGCTATGTCCAGTCTCAAGAAACATCTTTTATCTAAAGAGGAGTATCCAGGGTCTCCATCTACAGATAAAACAGCAAAGGCTTTTCCTTCTCCAGAGGCAAAGGTGATAGTTCCAACACAACTTGGGGGACAGAGGTAGGCTCTTAAATGATCATATTCATAGTCCTTCCTTGCGTATTCCTGGCCAGGGGACAAAATTATCAATTAAATATGTGGTCAATTATCCACAACAATATCAGATGCCTACTCAACCAAATTTCATGGCAACACAACTCCCCTGAGCTGGCATTGGAAATATTCATGGACGCAGAGGAGGTGTTTGACTGGATGGACTGGCAATTCTTGCATACAGCTCTGGAGGTGATGGGGGTAGGGTAGTCTTTCAGAACAAGTGTACAAACCTTGTTTGCATCCCCACAGGACACTGTCAGGGTAAATGGAATCCAATCCAACCACTTTCCCTTAACCCTAGGCACCAGACAGGGGTGCCCCCTCTCCCCTCTCCTATTTGCACTATGCACAGAACCCCTGGCAACAGCGGTGAGAAAGAACCAGAGCATCGAAGGTATCCGGGCAGAAGATAAGACTCATAAAATCTCACTCTGTGTGGTTGACTCCTTGTTGTTTGTCACTTCACCTGAGACCTCAGGCTCGGCTGTACTGGGGAACTACAGGAGAATGGGGAGGTCTGAAGATGCAAAATCAACCTACACAAATCGAAAGCAATCAAACTAGGTGGGACCTGCCCACACTTTTGGGAAACTTTCCCATTTAAGTGGGCCAAGAACAACACAGTATGGTACCCTGGGGTCAACATTTCTCCAAATCTAGCGTCCTTGTTTCAACTTAATTATGAGAAGCTATTAGGGGAGGTCAAAGCAGACATAGCAAGGTGGCAAATACTCCCCCTCTCTCACTCTCAAAATTAATATTCTTCCACATGTCTTGTTCCTCTTTCAGGCCTCCCCATTTGAATTCAAGAACACTTCTGGAAGTGCCTACAGAATCTACTGCTCAGCTTTACATATGCGGGAGGACAACATAGGCTGAGTAAGAAGCTACTGACACTGCCTAGGGAACAGGGTGGCCTAGCCATGCCAGATTTCAGATTGTATTATCTGACTGCTTAGCTGGGCCCAGTGGTATCCTGGGCCAAGCAGAGGCTTGATACAGGCTGACTTGAAAAAGAAGCCGATCAGCCACTGCCTGCACCTCTTTTCACCCTTCCTCATGTGTCCCTCTCCCTTTATATCTGATCAGAAATTCCAATTCCCTGGACTAAACACACCCTGAGAATGTTAGCTAAAGCCCAAAAATCACAAAACCCCCTGATGAATAAAGCCCACTTTCCATTGTAATAGGGGACCCCGAATTCACGCTGCCTAGAACAGACCCAGGGTTCCAGATACGGAACAGGATCACACTTACAAAATTCAAGTCCCTGATACAGATTGGATTGTGTGATTGTGTGTCCCTTTCAGTGACATACAGGAACACTATGGCCTCCCAAGGCAAGACCATTTCAGATACCTCCAAGCAAGGCACTACCTTACTTCCCAGGATTTCATTTCTAAAGTAGATAATTAACCTCTCTAGAGAATTTTTTGTAGTGTGCCACCATGTTGCCGGGGGGGGGAACAATCTCGAGAGCATTTAAAGCCCTTCTAGGTGAGAACCACCCCAAACCCACCCGAATCCACAATAAATGGGAGGCAGAGGCAGGAATTAACATAACAGAGGAGGCATGGCAGTGGCTGTAGGGAAAAGGGTGGAAAGTTATGATATCTTCAGGATGGCAAGAGTTCCAATGGAAATGTGTGTCCAGGTTTTTCCACACCTGCAATGGCATGCAACAGTTTGGCACAGGGGATGCAAATCTGTGTTAGAGGGAATGTGGGGGTACTGGTACCCACCAATACCCCCACATCCTGGGATGTCCTGACCTGAGCACACATCCTGGGATGACCTGAGCATCCTTCGTCGGTGGTGGTGACTAGGACACCTGGCTGTGTGCAGAGCTATGGTTGTTCTTCATCTACTAGAAAATCAGAGAATATTAAAGAAACGCTTGGATCCTGTGCTTGGACAGAATCATTGAAGGTGTGTGCTGGCGGCCACGTGAGGAGGATTGTTTGGGGTAGTCTGGATGGGCGATACTGAATATTCCATTCTGCTCAAAGAAAACCCGAATTTTCCTTCCTCTGTGGCACTGGCTAGAACACTGAGCCGTAATACCGCATAATACTAAGGAGCTGTTTTCTGCTGGGATAGTTACAGCATTTTTCCTGGTTTAATTTCATCAATAATTACCTCTGCTGAATCCACTCAGCAACTGCACTGATTCATGTCAGGATTTTAGACTGCTGTGAGTCTGCATCTTTCATCACCAGTGAGAGCAGTGAGTTGTTCCTCCACACTGCCTGATTTGTGAAACAAATTCGAGGGTTAAAAACTGACTTTTACTACCCTGCTAACTGTGCTTAATGCTAATGAGAGAAGCATTAAATAATAAAGAGAAACATTGACTGGCCCGACTTTCATAATCTTTCCCCCTTTCTGTTGGTGCTTTACTTCCTAGCAGTTGGAAAGAATACTGTTCATTTAAGCGGGGTGGTGGTGTAAGCACCATTCTGCTTATCACTTTCTTCCCTTGGAACACTGTTTACTGTCAAGTGCTTTGTGGGACTAAGGAGCTGTTTTCTGCTGGGATAGTTACAGCATTTTTCCTGGTTTAATTTCATCAATAAATTTTCAACTGAACTGCTGGACATCTCAGCTGCTTTTAGGAGTAGTTTATCTCCTCACAGCACATTTCTTTGAACATTTGTTTAGTATCTGACTTTAGCACTGCTGTGGTTATATTCCATAGGGTATTGGTGGGTGATGTAGTGTGGGTAAGGGATAAAGGGCTTAGTTAGCGTGTGGTTGTGGCGTGTATGTGATTAGGAATTGTGTTTTGTATTTAGAGAGTGTATGGTGAATCTATCATTAGTTTAGGGCTTCTTTTATCTTGATTAGATAAATTTAAGTGGTTTTATTATAGTCTAAGTTCGGGAAGTGAGAAATATGTATAGGTCTCGGGCCCCCTTGTACCATCTATGCTGCGTCCCTGCTGCATGACCTCCACCTCTTTGTAGATGTGCCCCTCCCAGAAGTTACGGGAGGTGGGGATTGAGAGGGAATGGAAGGACGTGTGGCGTGTTACTGCTAGCATAGCGTGGGTGAGCAATATCGGGGTGGTCTGGAATAGGAGGTGCCCAGGAGTTAGACAGAACCCTGAGAGGGGCCCTGCATGCTTGATTCCAGTCCTCAGGGTTCCCACCAGACCACATGGGCAGGTAGCTAGAGGGCTGGTAGTCTCTGCTAGTCCCCTTTGGGCATTGCTTTGCAGTGCCAGATCAATGAGGAACAAGACCGCTGTTATGGCGGACTTGATTTCTTCAGTCAACCTGGCATGCATTACTGAGACCTGGTTGAGGGATGACACTGGGCCAGTTCTGGAGGCATCAGCCCCTGCCTGGTACTTGGTGGTGCACTGCCCGAGGTGGGAATGCAGGGGAGTGGCCATCTGTTTCAGATCCAGTTTGAACTTCTCCGTGCACCCAGTGGGTTCTGCCACATTATTTGAATGTGTGGCGGTGTGTGGGGGTCCTGATGCAGGTTGCAGGATTCTCCTCATTTATTGTCCTCTGGAATGGAGGGGAGCTTTCCTACAGGAGGTAGCAGACTTTATTGCCGACAGGGAGTTGGAGTCCCATAGATGGTTAATTCTAGGTGATTTCAATGTCTGGATCGATGACGAATCCTTGCTTTTCGGTTACAAATGTTTCCAGATGATGACATCTCTGAGCATGAGACAGGTAATTACCTCTGCGACCCATCAATATGGTCACACCTTGGACCTGGTATTCTCACTAGGTCTTGTTGTTACTGTCATCAAGATTGATCGGGTCATTTGGTCTGATCACTGCATGGTGGAGTTCTTGTTTGGCCCCCCCACCTTGAGATGATCCGCTACTGCCCACTATGGGGATTGTCCTCAGAGGGACTTTTGGCAGTAGATTTTTCTGGCATGAGTACTGCCTGTGTGAGTGGCATGGATGAGGTGGTGACAGCCTATAATGGGGCTGTTACCAAGGCACTCAATCCCATTGCACCAGTCCATATACGACCCTGGTTTTCTCGCTTGAGACCCCATTTTTTTTTTAACCTTGTGTTTATCCGCCTTACTGCACTGTCCCTCCACTCATTCAGATTCCCTCAAGTCGCCTTCCACAGCATCCCGTGGTGCTCCCAGGAGTCTGCTCCTAGAGTGTCCATCCCCTCAGAGACCCTCAGGTATCCTGGTGTACCCCCTGGGTGGGGCCGGGGAAGGAAACCCCAAGACTTCCCCCAAGCAATGGTGGAGCGAGCGGGACACAGTGGAGTCTGCCCCAATGAGCGTCGGTGACGTGGTCCGGCTTCAGAGGAGTCATCACCCAGGAGTAATGGGCTCCATTTTTTCTCCTGTTCTGGTGAACCCCTACCCCCGCAGTTGCTGGCACACTGGGAGAGCCAATGAGGAGGCATGCATTGAGATGCAACTCCTCCCCAGGCTTTCAGCTGGCGCTGCCCCTTCCGCTGTGTATCCCGATCTGCATCGCCAATCCTGGGTACACCAAGGAGGTGGCAATATAGCAGCAGGACAGACCTGCAACCCTCCCCAGAGAGGGAAAGCCAACGTTGGGTGCTCAATCCCTCTCTTCCCCTGCCGACCCTCTGGCGGCCTGAGTCCGAGACCCCCATGGTTTGATGGGGCTCTCGAGATGAAGACCAAGTGTCGGAAGTTGGAGTGTTGCTGGCAGAGGACCCAGTCCATGGAGGACAGACTGGTCCTGAGAAGTCATTATAATGACTGTTAGGGAGCAATCAACTGTAAGAAGGCAGAATTCCTGTCCAGGGAGATTGCTGCCGGGAAGAATAGACCAGCTCAGCTGTTTGAGACTGTGGACAGGCTGTTGCATCACAGCCTGTCTGCAGCCGAACAAGCACTTTCGATCGCTTTGTGTGAAGATTTTGCTCTATTCTTCTCAGATATGGGGTCCTCCATTTGGGCAGGGATCTCCCTAGTGGGACAAACTCTGTCCCACAGTGATCAGTCTGGTTCGAGCAGAGGCATTCTGATTGTCTGGGGTGTTTTGGCCAGTTGAGGTGGCTAAGGTTGTTGAGGTGATTTCGAAGCTTCAGCCCACATACTGTGAACTGGATTCTGGCCCAATCCACCTCCTAGTGGGAGAGGCCGAGGCCATTGATCCAGTGTTCACCGGGATAGTTCACTGCTCACTCTCAGAGGGGTGCTTCCCTGCAATCTTGAAGGAGGTTCTGGTGAGGCACCTTCTGAAGAAACCATCACTCAACCCGGATGTCATGGTGAATTATAAACCTATCTCCAACCTCACATTTGTAGGGAAAGTTGTTGGGAAAGTAGTAGCTCTACAGCTCAAGGCATACCTCTCGGCTTTTGACATGAATGAGCCATTCCAGTCCGGTTTCAGAGCTAGGTATAGCACTGAAATGGCATTAGTCTGAATGCAGAATGACCTCCTCAGGGTGAAGGTTAGAGAAGAACGGTCAGTTCTCGTTCTTCTCAATCTCTCCTCAGCATTTGACACTGTGGACCACACTGTGCTATTGGATCGCCTTAGAGAGTATTGTGGACTCACCGGAACAATCTGAGTCCTATCTCTCAGAGGAGGCAGAGTGGTGATGGGGAATTTCTCTTCCTCCTCAAAGCCCCAGTCGTGTGGAGTGCCTCAAGGTTCGATCCTTTCGCTGATGCTGTTCGTGGTGTACATGCTGCCCCAGGTGAGCTCATTAAACAATACAGTCTGGGGTTTTACTGTTATGCAGATGACAGCCAGCTGTATTTGTCATTTGTCCCAGGAACTGGAAATGCCATTGAAGTGCTAAATAAATGCCTGGCCAAGATACAGGACTGGATGTCCTCTAACTGGCTGAGGATAAACCCTGACAAGACGGAAGTGCTAGTGACAGAGCCTGGTCGACGGCATGATGGGGAGGCTTCCAGAGTGGTAACAGGTTTGGTCCTGGGATCTACCTCGTGGATGGCTTCCTCCGGAGTGAGAAATGTGGGCGTTATCCTTGATGACAGACTGACCCTGGAAGTCCAGGTGTTGTCCATGGTCAAAAGTGAGTTCTGCCATTTAAGCAATATCGCCGATTTAGACCCCTGATTCTGCCTGAAGACTTGCCATCACTGGTACAAGCCTTCATAACTTCCAGGCTGGACTACTGTAACGTTCTATATTTTGGGGTCAATGGAGGGGTCCTCCGCTGACTGTACCTAGTGCAGAACACGGTGGCCTGGCTGCTGGTGGGTCTACTGAAGTTCTGTCATGTGACCTCAGTCCTGCTGTATCTGCGCTGGCTGCCTGTCAGGTGAAGGATCATCTTAAAGGTGGGCTTGCTCACCTACAAGGCCCGATACAGCCTGGGCCTTGGTTACCTGTCTGACTTCCTAACTCCAGCCGACCCGGTATGTTCCCTCTGCTCCTCCACTGAGGGCCTCCTGACGAGTCCGAGGGCCAGGCTGAAAACCTTGAGGATCACTCCTTCCAGGTGGCCGGCCCGGCCCTCTGGAATTCACTGCTAAGATTTTTAAGGGAGGCCCCAACAGTGGAGGTATTTAAAGGGGGCCTGAAGACCTATCTTTTTAAGAAGGCATTTTATGATGACTGATTTTATATATATTTGTTTTTTTAGTAATTATATGAATATTGTTTTGTACTGTCCGAATCTTGCCTTAACTTTAATGGCACCCAGATCCCCCGGGACTGGGTGCCAAAATATAAATAAAATATTACTTACTTACTTACTTACCATATATTCTGGGCGTGCCCACACCTAAAACCTTCTTGGAAGCCAATTCACACTATTATAATTGGACTATGGGATGTCATGATGCCCTTTTCCTTTAGGAATCTGGTCCTGGGAGCTAACACAAGTGAGATGAAGAATCTTCACCAGCAGGGCTTGCTTAGAACACAGAATAACTACAAACTGGCTACAGAGTCCATACCAACACTAGAATCACGGGTGCAGAGAGCAGAAGTAATAAACAGGATGGATAGTATTACTGCTACCCTGAGACTAATGGTAGAGAAACATACGGAGCTGTGGTCCAGGTGGGAAAACCATCAAATGGCCAACATCCCCTAGAGCAGGCTCGGATAGAGAGTAGGTGCAGGGAACAAGGAGGCAACACATAGAGATCAACAGAGCATACCAAAAGCACAGATTATGCTGGAGATGGGGCCATTGGAGGGAGGGTGCCCTTAGGCTGCAATCCTCCAGCTACAGCTAGAGTTCCCTATATCAGGGCCTCCAAAAAACCCCTTAAAATTCAGCCCTACAGAAAATGTAGTCGGGCCAAAACAAGAGCAAGAACTGCTTAGAATTTGAAAACTTACAACCTTGTTGTGCCACAGTTGGCTGTACATTGACGTTTTCTTGCCAGCTTAATTTACAATTCATGCATGTAACAGAAGCTCCTTCAGTGTGAAGATGCAAATGTATACTGAACAGTATTTGTGTGCTCTGTTACATGAATTTTTTTTTACTGTAACTGGCATGCAATGGTTAGATTCTTCCCATGTGCTGAATGTAAACTCACCTGCACTACTCTGAAATCCTTTAATAAAACTGAGTTTAAAAAAAAAAGATGTCAACAATGACAGAAAACAAAAAAGGATTCTGAAAATTAATGTAATCTAGCCTCTCCTTTACCCTAAGT
This sequence comes from Neoceratodus forsteri, assembly GCA_016271365.2. Classification (NCBI taxonomy): domain Eukaryota; kingdom Metazoa; phylum Chordata; order Ceratodontiformes; family Ceratodontidae; genus Neoceratodus; species Neoceratodus forsteri. Next base: position 1,385,321,246 of record CM028129.1, read on the forward strand.
CCATTCCACAAACAACAAAGGCTCCATTCAGGGATCAAAATTAACACACTCTGCCAGTTCCCTGTGCAAGTGGGAACAGGCCAGTACGTGTAGTTGTTTTTCCCTTTACCTGCACTGTGGTGCATGTAGCCTGTAGGAACCTGGACCCTGAATGCTTCAGCACATCCCTGTAGTCGGGCTGGGGGAAGTGATGAACACCCATCTTCTGACATCCCAACCCAAGGTCATATGGTCCACCAAGTCTCAGAAGTGTGTTCCTGCAGGTTTCGTGTCCACCGACAATCAGAGTTTGAGAGATGTAGTAAGTGTCAACCATGAAAACCTGAGTGTGCAGTTGACAGTTCACGCTCGCCTCCACTGCTGCGTCCTTGTTTGTGTTCAGAAGAGTGAAGAACAGTAGCGTGAGGCGAGCATAACAGCATACAAGTAAGCATTAATCCATGATGAGGTGGCATCTAATTGGGAGTAAATGCATGGTTGGGACCGTTGTGGCCTAAGGCCGCAGGCCGAGTGCCTACAACGGACCAACCATGCATTAACTCCCCATTAGATGCCACCTTCGGAGTGGATTAATGCACTTGTAACATGGTCTGCAGATCTCTTTGGATATCACAGATCTGTTTGTAGTGCGGTCATTAAGTAGACCATCACACTATTCAAGTCATACTGTTCAGTTTACTCTTACTTTCAAAAGTTTCTGCTATGCTCTCTTACATACATATATGTTTTTTTCATACTTTGGCACAGTAGTACATTACTGTATTGCTTAATGATTGCTACAGATTTTTTTACATTTCTGATGTCTGTTCGTTTCCTATGCTTCTTAGGAGGACCGCGATTTCCTGGTTTTCCTGTTTCGCTGTGAAGTTGTGTGTCTCATTTGCATACAGCTTTTAGTGCTTTATACGTGTATATAACATTTTTTTACCTGATTCGGTTCTCTTTGCACTACTCGATCCATTATACCAGTCAGATTTCCCCAGTCTCTTTTTTGTTTTCCCTGTCGATGGATTCGGTTGGATTATTGCAGTTTACTGTCCCATATACGGTAAACGTCTCCAACTTATATCTGCTTTGGGTTGCTCGCTGTCTGCCTCTTTGTTCCCTTCAGTTGTATGCCATGTGGCTCACTGCTTCTTCAACAGGTTCCTTGCATTTTTTCCCTATTTCGCCCACTCTGCTACTCGCTATTTTGGCACATCTAACCATTTGTTCGTCATTGCCAAAGTTCTGTTCTACGCATGCTTCCATGCCTCTTGTTCCACGTAAGCTACACCTTACTGAGCTTTTCTCCATGTCTACGTCGCTCTACTTGACTCCTACACCTTTTTTTTACTGTGTCTCTCTAATACTTGTCCTACTCATCCTCTAAGCTACCTACTTGCTCTTAATAAACTTCATTTCTACTGTTCTTTCCCTTTCGTTTTTTTACACACTGCTCATTTTTCACCTGTGGCTACTTGTGGTGCTTCACTAGCAACACGGCATTATTGTGCCATAATGCTGTGTTGCTATTGCACCACCTGGTGTGTTTCCACCAATTGTTTTGCTACTTTTGCTTACTCTTCGTTTGCCATATTACAAACATTGTTAACTTTAACCAGAAAAGACCTTTTCAGGGCATGGGAAGAAGAAATTAAGCCATCTTAAAGTATGCTATGTAAAAAAGAGATATAAAAGCCCTTTTCAGCTGGCCCAGTGGTGCTGAGGGTTGAGGCGCTGGACGCCACACCTCGCCTCATGCTGGCAACCCGGGTTCGGGAACGGACTTGGGTCGCTCGGGGGTCAGCCGGGGTGAGGAATGATTGAGCATCCATAAACTGTTCTCCTTCCTCGGGGAAGGGGTATAGTTCGGCATGCTGTAGCCTGACACCTAGCGGTGGCTAGACGCCAGCACAGGCATGCCGACCAGAAGGGTGGTCCCACATCCGAGGCGATTGCTTACTTCTACGGAGGTGGGGGTTAGCCACTCCACTCATTGCATGGTACGACGCCGGGGTGAAAAATAGAAAAAATAGGAACTGTCAGTCTCCATGATGGCCGGTGGGACCCATGCCAATGTCTGGGAACCAGATGTAGGCTTCTGTGGGTGGGATGGGGGAGAAAGTCGACACTCCACTCCCTGACCCTGTCACAGGGGGTAACCCATGGGAGACTCCCCAGAGGATTGGGTGTGGGATGCCGGACCGAAGGACTAAGCCCCTCCAAGGGAGGGAGGGGCCGAACCACCTACCAGCCCCAGACAAAAAGTACTAATAAAAAAAATAAAAAAGCCCTTTCCAGTTCTCAGGGAGAAGTTTAAAGTCCTTCTGTAACTTATGGGCCCCAGCGATAAATTTAGGCTGGAAAGGAAAAATTAAGCCTACATAAGGGATATACTGTACATAACAAAAGAAAAGATACAAAAGCCTTTTTCCGGGCTCGGGGAGAAGTTTAAAGCCCTTCTGGGCCCCAGATATAAGTTTGGGCAGAAAAAGTTAAGCCCTCTTAAGGGCTAATACACACAAAAAAACCAAACATAAAAGCTCTTTTCAGAGCTTGAAGAGAAGTTAAATGCCCTTCTGAGCTCCACTGATAGATTTGGGCAGAAAAAAATACAAGCCCACTTTTATTTTCAGAATCAGTACTGTTTTCAGTTTTTTTTATATAATTTTTGACCAGTGCAGGCCACCTGACTCTGGTACATGTAACTTTTTTGCCACATGCACCACAGTGCAAGTACTAGAAAAAGTTAATTTCTACCCCTGGCTCCATTGTCAGCACATACATTTAAAAGTGCTGGAGTCAGTGGTAGAAGAGGTTTTTAAATTCAGCACAGCTACAGGACATTTTTCTGTTTCCAAGATCAAATGGGATGTTTCAACCACTTTTATGAAACCTAAAAGTTTGCAAATGGAGGGATTAGTGGATATTTCTACTATGGTTCCCACAGATTAGTGTGGTGGTTGTGCTAAAAGGATGCCTTCCTTTTTGGCAATGGAAAGTTATGATCTTAGAATTGACAAATGGCACTAGCATCCTGGAGGAAAAGTGGGAAAAAATTACCATGGAGGGAGAGAAGGCCTCTTATTGTACATGGATGCAAATAAAGCAGTTCTAAGCAAATGGGAGACCTGTTATAACAGCATCTGTCATTTTGCGCTATCTGTGCCAAGGCACACCCACTGCTGTGTGCTCTATGCTGACCTTGGTTGACTCTGCCCTCCCTTGTACCAGACACATGCCTCTGGTTGTGCCATAGACAAAATAATCAGAGAAGGTCTTCCTGAGTCTATTGCTTGCTGGTTCAAACCTTCCTTACTGACCTACTCCCTGCATACATAGATACATAGATACATAGACAGTGTCGGCAGATAAGGGCCTATGGCCCACCCAGTCTGCCCATTTGAGCTTGTAAGTTCAGTTTGTTTTCCTAGAAGTCTGTTGCCCCTTACCCCTGACCTCTAGAATTCCTTTATGTCTATCCCATGCATTCTTAAATCCCGTGATTGTTTCAGCCCCCACCACTTCCTCTGGCAGGGTGTTCCACTTGTCCACCACCCGCTCTGTGAAGAAATTCTTTCTCATGTTTCCTCTGAATCGTCCTCCCTCCAACTTCATCCCATGCCCTCTAGTCCTGGAACATCTTTTTCGCTTAAAATAGTGTTTTCCTGCACCCTGTTCCTCCCTGTAAGATACTTGTATGTCTCTATCATATCCCTCTCCTCCTCTCCTCCAGGGAGTACATGTTCAGTTCCTTCAACCTGTCTTCATAGGACTTGTGATGCAATCCATGCACCATCTTTGTTGCCCTCCTCTGAACCTTCTCTACCCTGTCTATGTCCTTATGTAGGATGGTCTCCAGAACTGTACACTGTACTCCAGGTGAGGCCTCACTAGTGTCTTGTATAGCGGAATTATGACCTCCCTTTTCCTGCTGGTGATGCCCCTGCCTATACATCCCAGCATCCTATTTGCTTTACCTGCTGCCTTGTCACACTGTTTCTCACTCTTTGAGGTCATCAGAGATGACAACCCCAAGATCCCTTTCCTGCTTGGTGCATGCTATATCCTCACCCCCAACTGATATATTGTGCCAGGGTTTTGTGCCCCATATGCATTATCTTGCACTTCTTTGCATTGAATTTCAACTGCCAAACCCCTGACCATTCTTCAAGTTTCTGCAGGTCGCTTCTCATTCTGTCTACACCCTCTGGTGTGTCTACTCTGTTACAGAGCTTTGTGTCATCAGCAACAGTGAAATTCTGCTCTAGATCCTGCGCATGTCACTGATGAAGATGTTGAATAGGACCGTCCCAGCACTGATCCCTGTGGTACCCCACTGGTCACTCTTCCCTCTGTGGAGTGACAGCCATTTATCACCACCCTCTGTGTCCTGCCACCCAGCCAGTTACCTACCCACCACACTACTGTCCTGCCCACACCCATATTCCCCAGTTTGTGTAATAATCTTCTATGTGGCACAGTGTCAAAGGCCTTGCTGAAGTCCAGATAGGCCATGTCCACTGCCCCCCTGATCCACCTCCCTAGTCACCCAGTCAAAAAATTCAACGAGGTTGGTCTGACATGACCTCCCCTGGTGAAACCATGCTGCCTTGGGTCCTGTAGTCCATTGATAACCAGATGTTCCACCAATCTCTCCTTCCGTAGTGCTTCCATGATCTTCCCACTACCAAGGTGAGGCTGACTGGTCTGTAGTTCCTGCTTCCTCTTTGTTCCCACTTTGTATAAGGGGACTACATCTGCTGTCCTCCAGTCTTTGGGTACCTCCCTGTTTCCAGTGATCGGCTAAACAGGATAGCCAGAGGTTCAGCCACCACCTCTCTTAGTTCTTTAAGGACCCTGGGTGCACCCCTGTCTGGCCCCATTGCTTTATCAACTCTTATTACTTCCAGTTCCTTCAGGACCCTTTCTCGTGTGAAGGGACTTGTGTCCATTTCTGCACCATTCTCACCCTTGTACTCCCTTCAAACCCATTACCTCCTCCTCCTCAGTAAAGACTGAGCAGAAATACCTGTTCAATATGTCAGCTTTACTGTTGTCATCCTCCATGCGGCTCCCATCCTCCCCCTTCAGTCTCACTATCCCTCCCTTTGTCTTTCTTTTTTCACTTATGTACCTGTAAAAGGTTTTGTCCTCTACCCACTGATTTTGCAATGTGTTCTTCTGTCTGAGCTTTGGCTTCCCTTACTGACCTCCCTGCCTCCCTTTGCTTCTCCTGGTACTTCTCCCTATCCCCTTCTGCCTGTGTCTTTTTGTATTGCCTGAATGCAATCTTTTTGGCTTTCACTTTCTTTGCTACCTCTTTGGAAAACCATAATGGTCTCTTCCTTTTCCTCTTGCTAACCTGCTTAATGCATAATTCTGTTGTTCTTGTAATCCCCATTTTAAATACTGCCCACTGTTCCTCAACCCCTGATTCCTGTCCCATTCCCCTTAATGCCTCTTTCAAGTATCTCCCCATTTTCCCAAAGTCTGCCCCCCTAAAATCCAGGATACGTGTTTTTGTGTGGTTTGGTTCTGCTCTTTCTGTGATTTCAAACCACAATGATTGGTGGTCACTGTTTCCCAGGTGCTCCCCACTGTTACCTCCATCACACTGTCCCTGTTTGTGAGCACAAGGTCCAGTATTGCCTTCTGCGAGTTGGTTCCATGACCAGTTGCTTGAGGAAGGCACCTGAGGAAGTCCAGGATAAATCTGCTCTAGTTGATGCTGCTGCTGGGATGCTCCAGTCCACATCTGGAATATTGAAGTCTCCAACCAGTACTACCTCATCCTTGTCTGCCATCCTTTGGATGGCTAGCATCAGCTCCCTATCTGTTTCTTCCTCCTGGGCTGGTGGTCTATAGACCACACCTGTGCGGATGGCTGTCCCCATTTTCCTTTCCAGCTTAACCCACAGTATCTCTCCCCCATTTTGTTCCTCCTGGATCTCTGTGGCCCTTATGTCATTTTTTACATACAGTGCCACTCCTCCTCCCTTCCTGCCTGCTCTGTCTCTTCTGAATATGTTGTAGCCAGGTATGGCCATCTCCCAGTCATGGTTATCATTACACCAGGTTTCAGTGATGGCCACAATGTCCAGGTCTGACTGTACCATGACAGCCTCCAGATCTTCCATCTTGTTGCTAAGGCTCCTGGCATTTGCACACATGGCTTTCCATGATTTGACCTCCTTAGACTGCTTCACTGTTCTACTCCAGCCCCTTCCTTGGTTGTCATTTATCCCTGGTTCTCCTGCTGTCTGCCCTTCTGCTGAATTTTGCCCTTTCTGCTTATCCACCTCTTGGGCACTAATCTCCATCTTTGCACACTGCTTTGCAGAGATAGCCCTCCTCTGGTTCACTGGTTCCACTGCTAGCTGTGGGGGTGAGAATGAGGTACCTCCTTGCTGGCCTGCCACCCCTTTGCTAGTTTAAATGCTTGTCAATGTAGCATTTAAACTTATCATTGAGTGCTTGATCCCTCCAGGATGGATGCAGACCGTCAGGCTTGAACAAACCTCCATCCCTCCAGGTGGGTCCCCAGTCACCAATGAATCCAAACCCTTCCTCACAGCACCAGTTCTTCAACCATGAGTTAAAGTTCCTGGTGCATGCACTCCTATGCTCTCCTGCCTCTCACAGGTAGTACTTCTGAGAAAATGACGAAGTAGCTACTTGCTTGAGACCCTCCCAGTTTCCTAAACTCTTCCTGAACTTCCTTTGGCCCCATTTGCCAGGTCATTAGTACCTAGGTGGATAATGACATCCAGCTCACCTCCTGTCTTGCCTTCCCAGTGATCCCAGGATCTTCCTTCCATCCCTCCATGCCATGGCACCTGGTAGGCACCTCACCTCCCTGTCCTCCCCCCCTGTGTTCCTAGCTGGATCCCTCTTATGATGGAGTCCCCACCAGGATTCGCTTCCTCCTCCTCCTCTGGGGTCCACTGCTTTCCCGCTGAGGTCACCTCCTTGCTAACCTCCACATCCTTTCCTTCCACTTCTCTGGGTACTTCTATTTGGTTGTCCTCATTTGCCAGTGTGGCATATGAGTTCTTGAGTGGAATAGGATCTGGGATGTGCCTCTGCCTGACTGCTCTAACCTCCCTGAGCCACTGTCATCCAAGTGCTCCTCGTTCTTGGCATCCTTGAGGCAGTTGCATTGGACTGGGTGGTCCCTGGATAGGGGTGATGGTACCTGACCCAGTTTACTTCCGCCTGAGTCTGGCTACCTCATCCTGCAGTCCAGAGATGCATGCAGATAGGGCAGCACCCTGTGTCCAGAAGGTTCGCCTGAATATGGCTGCCCCACAGCCACTGCATTGCACCACTCCCCACATTATACTGCAATTCCACTACTTGTCTGCTACTGAAGCTTTCCTAGTTCCCTTTTTATTAATTTACTGTACTAAAAATCCTGCCACTGATCCTCAGATAATTTTTTTTTTAAAGAAAAAGAAACCAATAAATAAATAAATGAGTCAAAACACTTGTCGTGCTGAGGGTGGGCTTCTTCCCCCTTATGCCCCTCCTACTTCACACCCCTTACTATACCCTGTGTTTAGCTCCTGTCAATCAGATTTAACAGGGCATATAATTAAGAGTTGGGGAAGGAGGAAGTGAAATTTGCAGCAATTAAAGACAGCACAGAATTACACCACCACTATGTTTTAAATTTTCAACAGCCCAAAAACAATTATAAGTAAAGACAACAAAGAAAGTATAGTGTCACTAAAAGCCCACAATCTAAGTTTAAAAGAAAAATAGCAATTACCAGTTACTCTAAAGCACTGAATTGAATATGTTTCCTTCCTTCCCTTCTGGCTTCTTCTGAGAAAATAAACCTCAGCTTGCTACTTTAACTCTGACTAAGCCCCACCTCCAGTTATCACGTAGCTGAGGTCAGAGGCCAGACAATTAACACCCTTCACCCAACTACAGGGCAGTCAGACAAGCCAAGATAAAATTTGCAGCAATTAAAGACAGCACAGAATTACACCACCACTATGTTTTAAATTTTCAACAGCCCAAAAACAATTATAAGTAAAGACAACAAAGAAAGTATAGTGTCACTAAAAGCCCACAATCTAAGTTTAAAAGAAAAATAGCAATTACCAGTTACTCTAAAGCACCGAATTGAATATGTTTCCTTCCTTCCCCTTCTGGCTTCTCAATGGACAACCAGTGGCGGAGTTAGAGGGGGGGCTGGGGGGTCGGTTGCCCCTCCTGGCTGCCCCAGTGTGAGTAGTGGTGCCCCACCACCATCTTTATTTACTGCTTAGTGCCCATTGTGGAGCCCATGATTGACTGAATGGCCCCCCGGTTCCCAAATGCTCCCAAACCTGGCTCCGCCACTGTGGACAACTCTCTACCGGATATCCCCAAATGCAACACTAGGATGTGCGAGTATGCCTTTGCTGTGTCTGGACCAAAACTCTGGAATTCTTTCCCTGAGGAGCTGAAACACTTGCAGTCCACCATATCTTTAAACATGGCCTCAAAAGCCACCTACAAATCAAGGACAAATGCTCTTGCTCCTAAACTATATGGAATACTGACCTGGTTCTTGTCCCTCCCCAAGGCTCCACTAGCACTTCTGGGACTCCCCTATCCCAGCTCATTGCTCTTAGAACCAAGCTGCTGGCCACTTACCCTTGACTCCCTTATTAGTCCTCTGGGTAATTCTTCCCACCCTTTGTTTCATAGTGCCCTCTGTACTTACATGTGTTATTTTTTTTCCTTACAGTTATGATTGTCTGTTGAATTCCTTGTACTCTCTGTGTATATTCATTGTATACCATGTGTTTATCGTGTACCCCACTGTTTTCAGTGCCGTATGCTGTCTGGAACACCCCTGTTATAATATGCTGGTTTTGTCTGTAACTCTCCTGCGTCATGCCTGAAAATAGACAATGTTGTTTAGTGCACTTACCCGGTCAACAAAAACTAAATAAATAAAATGCAGCCGGAAGAAGATGTGCTCACAAGAAACCTTCATAACCTTACCACCCCAATACATACAACCCCACTACATACACTATTCTGGTGGAACTGACAGAGACAAAACAGTGATGGATGGTGAGGACATGGTGGTACCTGGGGCTCATGATGTTCTCATATGGATGGACAAACAAAGGAGCAAGAGTCAAATAATGGTGATGGATGACTCAGTTATTAAGTTCATAAAATACTACAGGCTGATAAACCATCTGCATGAAGTATTTTCACGTAGAGTGCTTTGACATCCATAGTGACTAGGCTGGCTTTGCGAGGGAAGCCTTTTATCCACTGCATTTTATTTGGGAAATCAGGTGCATCTCTTAGTAAACTGGAGGTTTTACGTGCCTCTGGCTTGAGGATCTACTTTAGCCAGCTGATCAAGAAAGCAAAACAATACAGAACATGAAAGCATTTTTTTAACCTTCTTGAACCTCACCACTGTTTTCACCCCCACCACCTCCACAGCCTTCCAGTAGAGGTGGTAGGGGTGAAAATAGTGGTGAGGTTCAAGAATGCATGGGATAGGCACAAGGGAATCATAGTGGAAAGGAAGAAGGGGAAGGAGAAAGAGTAATAGATTAAGTAGGGTCTGCAGTGATGATGTATGTAGGGAAAAATGGGCAGACTGAGTAGGCCAAGCAGTCCTTATCTGTCATCAAATTCTTTGTTTCTATGAATTTTATTTTTATTGAGTTTGCAAGTACTATAAAAAACAAACATACAGTTGATACATGACAGGATAACTTTGGCATTTTACAAACATCACTCTTCAAAAGTATAAACGTTCGGACACCTCTCCAGTAGGTACAACATAGGGGGAGTTTCCTAATACAGCATTAACACCCATGCCGTCCCATTATGCATGCAACCAGAGAATGTTCCAGGAGATCATAGTGAGATAGTCCCACAATTAGCTAAATTACCATTACAGCTCTGACCTCTTGATCCCCTTTACTGAAAGAACTTAGTGTTTTCTTTATCCATATTTTTCCTCAAACCCCTGAAAGGAATACTAGTTACCTCCCCAAGAAGGCACATTGGAAACAGGAGCCTTCAACTTGTCATGGAAGCTTTTAAATTTAAAGAGGAACAGTCAGCACTCACAGCCCTGTACCCCAGTGTGAGGCTGGTCCCAATTTGCACTTAGTGTACAGAATAATTTTTTTATGTACTATTTACTGCAGTAGAGAAAACTGTATCCTAGAAACACAGAATTTGTCAGCAGAAAAGGACCGCTTGGCCCACCCAATGTACCCAGATGTTCCCTGCCTAATCGTCTCTGCAGACTTTAACTGGTCTCCAGTGACCCTCCCCTCCCTGTCTATTTACTAATATTCTCCTACGTCTATCCCACGCATGCTTGAAGCCCCCCACTGTTTTCTTTGCTACCATGTCTGCTGGTAGTCTGTTCAAGCATCTACCACTCTTTCAGTGAAGTAGGACTTCCTCATATCCTTCTTACGTCCTCCCCCTCCAGCTTCATTGCATGCCCCCTGGTTCTGGTGCTCTTTCTCATTTGAAAGAGACTCCCCTGCTGCACCCTGTTCACCCATATGAGGTAGGGCTCAGATATGTTCCCTCTCGCTCTTCTCTCTTCCAGGGTGTACATGTTCATGAGATCCCTCTGTCTTTCCTTGTAAAGCTTCTTGGGCAACCCTTTCACCCTTCTTAATTGCCCTCCTCCTGGACTGTCTTCACCCTCTCTGTGTCCTTTCTGATGTGTAGTCTTCAAAACTATACACAGTACTCCAGGTGGGGTCTCACCAGCAAGTGATACAGTGGCAACACCACCACCCTGCTCCTGTCAGAGATACCCCTCACCATACTCCCTAGCATCCCACTAGCCCTACCCACTGCTTTGTGACACTGTCCTGCCACTCTGAGGTAATCAGTTATGATAACCCCAAGGTCCATTTTCTGATTAGCGACTGGCAGTACTTTCCTCCCATCCTATACTCTGCTCCTTGATTCCTATTCCCTAGGTGCATGATTTTGCACTTTTTGGCACTGAACCTCAACTGCCGTGCTCTCAACCACTCCTCAAGTTTCCCAAGATCCCTGCGCATTCTCACCATCTCTTCCTGAGTGTCCACCCTATTACAGATTTTAGTATCATCTGCAAAGAGGCATACCTTCCCTTCTTCTGCAGTGTCACTTGTGAAGACATTGAAGAGCACTGGTGCCAGTACTGAGCCCTGCAGCACCCCTGTGGTCAGTCTCCCATCATTAGAATGAGTGCCGTTAACCATCACCCTCTGTTGCCTATCCGTTAACTAGTTTCTAACCCAATTCACTGCTTTGGATCCCACCTCTAGGCTGCTCAGTTTCTTTATCAGTCTCTTGCGTTACACAGTGTCGAATGTCTTGCTAAAGTCCAGACAGGTAAATATTTCAGAGAAATCAGCCACATGATAAAACAATTTAGTTATCCTTTATAATTAATTTATTTTATTTTCACTTTTCTACCAGGCACCAATACCATGAACCCATTGTTTTGCCCATTTTCAGGACTTCATCGGGGAATTTTCTGGCCCACTTTCAAGAAATGTCAGGAATTACAAGACCCGAGGCAACACAGATTCATGGGTGAAGGTCATGTGAGACAAACCTGATAGATATCTTTGACTGGGTGACCAGGGAAATAGATTAGAGTGGAGCAGTTGACATGGCCTACATGGATTTCAGTAAGGCTTTCAACACCATTTCCCCATAGGGGGCTCATAAGGAAACTGGGTAGCTTAGGGGTGGATCCAAAAGTGGTACATTGGGTAACAAATTGGGTAAGGGATAGGCGACTAAGGGTGGTGGTCAGTGGTGTTCACTATGGGAAAGAGAGGGTGATCAGTGGGGTGCCACATGGCTCAGTACTGGGAGCACTCCTTTTTAATGTCTTTATAAGTGACATTACAGATGATCTGGAAGGGAAGGTCTGGCTCTTTGCGGATGACTCCAAAATCCACAATAGGATGGGCACTCCAGAGGGGGGTACAAAGAATGTGCAGAAACCTGAGAAAACTTGAGAAGTGGTCGTGGTCAAGGTCAAGGGCATGGCAGCTGAGTTTCAATGTGAAAAAGTACAAAATCATGCACTTACGGAACAGAAACCGAGAGAAAGGGTGCAATATGAGAGAAGAGGTATTGACGGTCACCAAACAGTACAGGGACAGGGGTATAATCATATCTGATTATCTCAAGGTGGCAAGACAATGTGACAAGGTAGTGGGTAGGTGCTAGGGGGATGTTGGGGTGCATAAGGAGGGGTATCACCAACAGGAGGGAGGTCGTGTGGCCTCTATATAGATTGCTGGTGATACCCCACCTGGAGTACTGTGTCCAGTTGTGAAGACCATATCTCAAGAAGGACACAGACAGAGTGGAGGAAACCCAGAAGAGGGGAACTATAATGATGCAGGGTCTGCATCAGAAGCTCTATGAGGAGAGACAGAAGGACCTCAATCTGTATACCTTGGAAGAGAGGAGGGAGGGGGAATATGATAGAGACCTATAAATATCTCATGAGGGTCAATAAAGTACAGTAGGGGTGTATTTTTCAGAGGAATAAATGCATTGGAACAAAGGGACACGCAATGAAGTTTGAAGGGGCTAAATTCAAGAGAGATGTGAGCAAGTACTTCTTCACTGAAAGAGTGAGGCATGCCCAGAACAGTCTTCCAGCAGAGGTAGTGGGACAAAAACAGTGGTGCGCTTCAAGCATGCATGGGATAGGCACAAGGGAATCTTAATGGGAAGCAGGGGGGTGGAACCAGAGATTAAGTAGGGTATGCGGTGACAGTATAGGCAGGGAGAAAAAATGGGCAGACTGGGCAGGCCAAGCAGTCCATATCTGCCATCAAATTCTATGTTTCTGTGTTTCACTGTTCAATATTTTCTTCAACGATCTGGAATCTAGTCTCTCCAGCAGGCTGCTTATGTTCTCTTATGAGACAAATTTGGCAATGGTGGGGGATTCTCTATAGAATGGGGACAAACTTCAGGAGCACCTGAACAAGCTGGGTTATTTGGTGGACTCCTGGAGTCTCAGATTCAGTTTGGCTAAATGCAAGGTGCTACACACGGAGAGGAAAAAGAGGTAGGACCTACATACTGTGGTAATCCTCCTGCTGCAGTGGTGGAGGAAGAAAAGGACCTGGAGGTCATAATAGACAATGGGTGTTGTCTAACCCTTTTATAATGAATACTATTAAAAAGTTGATTTAACAATTTTTCAATACTAATTTGGGTTCGGTTCATTGTGCAGACACTTTATGGTGTGCTGTTAAAAAAGTGTTCTGCAGGGAGAATTTGTCTAGCTTCCATGTGGAAGCCCCAGAAAGAAGCCCAAGACCGCTCCTTATTGGTCCAAACTCAATCGCTCGAAGCTTCCTTATCCTCATCCACCCCAGAGTCCACTTGGTGTTACCTGAACCCCTTATGTTCACAGTATGCTGCACTTATGCTACAGAGGGGGGAATTAGCTGTACTTTATTCCAGATGTACTTACATCAACCAGGCAACAAGTCTGGCAAACTTTTAGCTCTACGGCTTCAACGTCAGGAAGCCCAAAAGACAATTCAGGGGCTTCATACTACTTCTGGTCAGTCTCTGATAACTCTTCCCGGAGATATGGCTTTACCAAGATTTATACACCCGCAGACCCTACTTTGTTGCATTTTGATGAGGCCCTAAATACTTTTTAGTGAACATTCATTTGCCCCAACCCACTCCCGAGCAATCCTCTTGCTTGGAACTCCCTATACAATGGGTAGAAGTGTTGATGGCTATTTGGAGTCTGCATCCTGATAAAGCCCTAGGCCCTGATGACTTTCCCTCTAATTTTTATTAAACATTCTCTACTGAGCTAGCTCACTACTTCACCCTTATCTTGAATCAATTTTTTGAGGAGGGTATTCTTGACCGTTCTTTATTGGAGGCTAAGATTACGGTTGTCCCTAAGCCCGGTGGGGATTTATGATGGGTCACCTTTCGAGCGATCATCTTCAAAAGATGCTCCACCCAATCTCCGTGTCTGGGAAGGGGGGCCCTCCAGCGGCCCTGCTCTCCCTAGATGTGGAGAAGGCTTTCGATTGTGTAGCCTGGCCTTACCTTTTTGCCATTATGTGACGCTTTGGCTTTCCTGTTTCTTTTATTAAATTAATTCAACTTTTCTATACCTCCCACTCCACGCATATTGTATGTAATGGAGTTCTTTCAGACCCTATTTTTTTTAGAGAGAGGTACATGTCAGGGCTGCCCTCTTTTTCCTTTTTTGTTTAATTTATATTTAGAACCTCTCATTGTTAAACTTAAGTCGGCTACGACGGTTACTGGCATTTCAGCAGGATTACAGACCTACTCCATTTCAGCCTACGCTGATGATATACTTTCACACCTTACAAACCCTTATTTATCTGCCCATGCTGCTTTAGCTATTATTGCGGAGTTAAGTAATTTCATGTCATACAAAGTTAATGTTCATGAAACTGCTATTTTTCTGTTTAATACTAGAGTAGATAAAGTGGCCATGATCCAGCTAGGTTTTAAGTGGGAGTCCAAATCTTTAACCTATCTAGGCATTAAAATAGCTAAATATCCAGTGGAACTGGTCTCTTTTAATCTGGACCTGTTGATTAAGACTCTTGAGCAGGATTTGGCTCGTTGGGCAGGTCTTCCTCTCACTTAGGTCGGCTTAATATGGTTAACATGAACGTTTTACCTCGTATATTATATCCTTTAAGTATGCTTAATTTGGCCTTTCCCTTCAAGAAATTTTCACACTTACATAATATTATCACTCAGTTTCTTTGGCAAGGTAAGAGAACAAGGTGTTCATATAAACGCTTAACTGCGCCTCGACAAAGTGGTGGATTACGTCTCCCTAACTTTTTGTTTTATTATTTTGCATCACATTGTTCTAAATATCTTCAGTGGTGTTTGCCACACAGTGCCAATGACAGTATGTATGAGCCCCAGTGGCTGCATATTGAGCATCAACTCATAATACTGGAGCTCGGCTTAATTCTCTACTGTTTGTTCCACTTGCTAAAGTGCCTCCTTATCTTAGATCCATACCCAATACGCATTACGTGGTCACTGAAGGCCCATAGTCAGCTTTGTCATTATTTTGGTTTAAGTTATTAAAACACATTTCCCAGCCTTTATTTTTTATTCCTAATTTTCAGATGGGTGATACTATGCTGAATCCTAAGTATTGGAATAATATAGACATTCCTTCTGTTGATCACTTTGTGTCACATGGATCTTTTATCGCTTACCAAGCATTTCTGGAGCATTGGAACTTAACAACCCCTTCTGCTTTCCATCATTTTCAATTGAAACATTGTTTCCTTACTAATATGGGTCCATTATCCTGGTCAGTTGAAGGAGGTGAGTCTCTCATGTGTCTTATTCAAACCGCTAGTCAACTGCATTCTCTTTCAGCTTTATATGCTATTCTTCAGATTTAGACCCCTCTGGGTCATTACCTATTTGTTACTCCTGGTCTAGTGCTCTAGGTTTGGATATGACAAAAAAACTAAATAAAAAATAAATAAAATAAAAAATATTGGCAAAAATTGTGGAAAGACCTGTATAAGTATAAAGACAACACCGATTCAGATTGCAGCAGTTTAAGATGTTACATAATCTTTATTACACCCTCTATAGACTCTTCCATATGGGTAAAATTAAATCACCTTTTTGCACTAAGTCTGGAAAGGAAGTTGGCACCCTCTACCATGTCTTTTGGATTTGTGATAAGGCCGACCCAAAACTGCCTGGACCCTCTTCTGGGATTACAGGAATTGTTTACTGCACAAGTTTGTTTGCAAGGTATTTATGATGACACAGTGTTTGGCCGTCAAAAGTATTATTTTTATTTTATTTTTTTATTTAGTTTTTTTGGTGGTAGGGCTCTCTGCCAGGTATCTGCCCTAGTCACGGCCCCCGAACTTCCAACTGCTGTCACTGCTGGGTCCCCCGGTCACCCCTGGAGGGCGGGGCCACGGAACTGGTCCCCAATTCAGTCCACAGAACAAGTATCTGGTTGGGGGATCCTAGTGACAGTGGCTAATTGAAGCCCAGGGAGGGCTTTGTAGAGGGGCTTCACAGAGGCGGAGGCCCCACCTGGATTTTCCTGAATGGTTCTCCTGTGGAACCGAGTGCATGCAATGATGCAAGCTGAGGGACAGCCCGCACACATCCATGCACGCTTCCCTCCAAGCATCCGCACCCAGCTCCCCCCATGCTCTCGCCTGGTGCTGTGCACCCCAGCTTCCTCCAGGGGGGCAACAAGACACTGATGCTGTGCTCCCCCCCAGAGAAGGAGAGCAGTCCTTCGGATGCTTAATCCTACCCTTCCCCTGCCAACCCCCGACGGCCCGTGCCCATTCCCGAACACGGGTCACCGGTGTGACATGAGGTGTGGCGTCCAGTGCCTCAACCCTCAGCGCCACTGGGCCAGCCCCATCAAAAGTATATCTCTTTGATTGCTTCTGTGGCTAAGTTTTTAAACCTCCAGCATTGGATGGATCAAGATATTCCCTCATATACTAAATGTCACTGTGAGATTTTATTTGCACTTAATGTGGAGTGTTCCACAACAATTTTGTGCCATAGAACTTCTTTTTTTAAAAGGACATGGGAGATGTTCCAGACCTTACTTTCCATCTCATCCAATTAATATTGGTTCTGCTCCCCCCCCCCCGGGTTATCTTTCTTTTTCTAAATTGTCACTTCTTCCTTTGGGGTTTCATTATCACTTAGGTATACCACTTTGTTATTGTTTTGTTTCATATTACAGGAATCGCCCATCAGTCTCTTTATTCTTTTTTTTTTTTTGGCAAGCTGTTGTTAGAAGTGGATGCAGGCCTTGAGGGGGTGGGTGGACATTTATTTTTCATTTATACTTTTTTATCTTTTATTTTTTCCGCATCAATTGTTATAGCCTTTCTATTTTTTAATTTGTCATGCTGTTGTTAAATCATGTTGTATTCTTGTTGTAGGTTTGATGGCATGTTTTGTAGATTGGTTTTATGTTCATGTTAGTAAATACGTTTCAATAAAGCATATTTAATGAAAAAAATAGACAATGGGCAGTAGCATGACATGCAGTACACAGATGTTACCCTGAGGGCTGGAAGAACTCTGGGTTGCATCAAAAGGGGAGTGTTCAGCAGAGAAGGAAATACTGCCACTTTACAAGACCCTAATCAGGCTCCACCTGGAGAACTGTGTACAGTTCTAGGCTGCTCAATATTAAACAGTGAAGCAGCTGGGATGGTGCAACTCAAGGCCACCAAAATGATCTGGGAAATGGGAGACAAAAGCAATGTGGAGAGGCTGGTGACCCTCACCATGTTTACCTCAGAGAGAAGTAGGCTGAGGGGAGACATGATCTAAGTCTCTTGCGTACTTCCAGGTTATCAGTGAGATGGAACGGAGATATGTGACCTTTTTATCCAGCAGGAAGCAGGGACATCTCCCGAAGCCTTGGGGCAGTTAACTATGGGCTAAATTAGAAGGCATTTATAACAGAGTTTGGCGAACTTATTGAATGAACTACCAGTAGAAGCAGTAGACATGAAGGCAGTAGCCTTCACAGTAAGTCTGGACAAATTTCTGCTTAGTAAGGCAGTTCCAAGGTACCCTGATTAGAGAATACTTATGAACGAAGATATTGGCATGGCAAACTTATTCATCCCTGCTTATGACGCATGGGTGCAGACATGATAGACTTAGAGTCCCTTTCAACCCAAAATTACTGTTACATTCTTCCCTTGTACATACAATGCTTAAGGCATATATTTTCCATTGAACATTAATATGTTAAGTTTTCTGTGCACTTGTCTCATTTGCATGTTCTATATTAAATAATGCTATAGACACATATGATAGTGTAAATAGTGTTATTTTTCAGTATTTTTTATCCAAAGTTTGTGTTGCCATTTTTATCAATAATTTGTTTTTTTATCAATATTTAATTAGATAAATTTTTTCATGTTAAAAAGAACATTTTCATCTCAAAACTATATTTTTTCTCAATAACATAACTAATGATCAGTTCTTCAACCACTTATGTACTTCCAGATCTATGGTCTTCATTCCTTTTCTTTCTCTCCATTTTCACCAAGAGCATGTTTTGATTTAATAAATTTTTAGTAACAGTTTTTATTTAACACTTTAAAAAATATTTTTGGGCAAACAAACATTTTTGGTATCACTTGACATTATTTCTTTAACACCTGGCACATTTTAAGGTCCATCAAGTGCTATTTTAATAGGTTTAATTGGGTTAAATTTCAGTACTCATTCTAGTAAACCATACATTACCTAACTTATGATATTGGTATGAGTTTTGGTGTGAGTAGTAATATAGCTAAAGTAATTATTACAATATAGGGCTCTGAGTGTGTTTTTCAATTGAAGAGCCATGATCTTGCCAGTTGCTTTTTAGTTTCTTTGTGTATTACAGGATATCCATTCAGAGACTACAAGATAAGAAGGGCATACTGTTCATAGATCTTCAAAAGTGCTGCAGTGCTATACAGAGTAACCGTGTGTAACATGCAGCTAGCATGATTATGTATCTATGTCTGTAAAGTGTTACCTTTTACACCCTGAAGTTCAAGTTGCCAGATTTTGCTGATGTATGCTGCTAAGTCATTCCATACTTTAAGTGTTTTCATTTCTGATTTAAATTGCTAGTGTGCAACTAAATGGTTAATAGTACAGTGACCAAGTGCATCATGGAGACTAGTACAAACTGTTGGGAAGTGTAGTAGTACACAGTCTTGAGAGGCGTAGTGTAGTTCTCTTTCCCAGACGTGGCTGCTTGCTTAAGTGAGTGCATAAGTGAAATAAAGCAAACTGAATTTTCTGCAACTCGTGCATTATTTTTTATGTAGTTTAATATATTTTTCAGTTCTGTTGTGAAGTAAAGAAACCAGTCACTATGACTCCTTTTCAGTTCTGTGCCATGCATGCAATTTGATACAGGACAACACAGAGTACTAACAAAGTGAATAGTCTGACTGGGCAAGAAAATGTCTGTCATAATAGCACAGATTAATTTTACTGTCAAAGTGTTTTGTTCCAGACGAAGAGCACTGTCAATTAAAGTAAAACTACAGTCAAAATGTACAAATAAATAAATATGTTGTGCTGAGTGTTTTGATTTGTGTGTGCAATCTGGGTGCACCATTTCCTCTTTTGGTGTTAGTTGTTTCTAAATTGTCTACTTGTTTTATGTCCCCTAGGGCTCTCCATGTATGTATGTTTTATTTCCTTTTTCTGCACTGCCTCCTGTCACATGTAACAGCCATGCTTTGGGGACCATTAATTCAGCAAGGGTTGGTTTACTGTTTTGTTTACAGAAGAAGAACTAGGATTTCATCTGCATCTCCTTCTCCAGTGAACACTAATAAAGGATACACTCACTGTTTGGTAAATACCTGAGGGATAATTCATGCAAAGATGTTAAAAGAGTTGGAATTTCATTTAGCCCATTTTAACATTAGAAATTTCATCCCCAAAAGTGACCTTGTCAGAGAATGGGTCATTCAGTATAAGCCTGATCTAATGATACTTACAAGAACCTGGCTAAACTCAAAAACACTGGACTCCTATGATGCCCTTATAAATGGAATTTAGTGCCAGTACAATTAAGATTACATTTGAACCCTATGATCATATTTGGTAAAGTTCAAAACTGGACTCTGCATCAGGCAAATCAACCCTTTACTTCAGTCTCAACCATGATTATAGCTGAAGACAAGTACCCTTGTCCCAAGGACTGTATGCCCATCAAGGTTTGTTCTACACATGTATCTGTTTATTGTCAATGACATCAGTGTACATTGAAAGAATAATTTATTGAAGTATGCTTTGTTCCATTTGTAATTTTGCTACAGTGTAAAGTTTGATCTTCTTCGAGGTTATCTTTTCCCTTAGGCCACACCTTTAGAACTATACCCGCGTCAGTGTTAAGACCACACAGACACATTTGCTGGCCGAGGGCCACTCACTATGATGTCGTGCATCAGCATCTACATAAATGTGGGTGGCTCCATCATGCCTCAGTTCTTTTCCCACTGTCGACTGCACTCGTACCTCCCATGGAAATGAATATGACTAGCCATTGTAATTTATTACTTTTTTACAAAGCAATCACTAATAATTTAGTGACATTGCTGCCTCTGTATGCTGCCAAATGCAATGACATTGTTCCAGTACTGTGAGTGCTAAGAAAAAAATCTACAAGGATGACACACATGAAGTGTGTGTCTGCTGTTTAGGCCTCTCTCGCAACATAAGGACTTGTGAGATTTGCCAGGGCTTCATCCAGGCAACTAGATGGCACAGAAGAAAAACCCTGCATAAGTTTTTATCTGAAAAAAAACTCTTATCAGCCATGGAAAAAGTCCAGGGTCAGAAGGCAACGTCACCAGCCCAGTCGACAGATTTGCAGTTGTCGAAGTCAAAAGACCACAAAAAAGATAGATTGTTGTCGGGACAGTAACAAAAATATGAGTAAGGACAGATCTGCTTCCCAAGTGAGATCTAGGCCATCACTGCAGCCTACAGGTAGCTAAAAGCCTACATTGTCATCGTCCACCCCCGTGATAATAACGTCAACCCACATAGCCATCGACCAGACACCAAGGTTGGAGTTTGACTTAGGTACTACCGTACCTACTATGGATGGCATGTCACCATCAGTAACAGCTCTAGGCCTGTCGTCGACTCCAGCAGTCATGGCCCCTAGCCAGGGCATCATCAACACGCAAACAGTACTGGCTTGTTTTCAGATATGATACGGTGCATACTTCCTGGCATGCTTATGCAGCCTGTACTGCCATCAACAGGGGTTACTGTGTCCCGTCGACATGGTCAACTGGTACACAGCAAGCACCTCCTGAGTAGAGGCCTTTGGTGTTGCCAGTGAGGCCTTCCATCCCCGCTGTCAGTAGGGATGCTGACAAGGAAGAGGAATATAATTCAGATCTCATAATACAGGAGGATTATGAGGAGTAGGAAGGATATGGAGAGGGATATTATATGCCACCTTCCAGTTCCACTGTATAGAAACATAGACTTTGATGGCAGATAAGGACTGCTTGGCCCACCCAGTCTGCGCATTTCCCTACCTATTGGATAAGCTGCAGGTCCTAGTTAAACAACAGCCTACTTCTTCTTAACCCACTACCAGAACTGCCTTATGTCTGCCCCATGCATTCTTGAAATCCCCCACTGTTTTTGACCCCATGACCTCCTTAGGAAGGCTATTTCATGCATCCACCACCCTCTCTGTGAAAAAATACTTCCTCACATTGCCCCTGAGCTGTTCCCCCTCTATCTTCAAATTGTGCCCCCTTGTTCTTGCACATCTCTTTTTCTGAAATATGCTTCCCTCTTGGACTTTGTTGATTCCCTTGAGGTACTTGAAAGTTTCTATCATGTCCCCCCTCTCCCTCCTTTCCTTGAGGGTATACATATTAACCTCCTTTAGTCTCTTCATACGTCTTCTGGTGCAGACCCTGCACCATTTTGGTTGCCCTCCTCTGCACTGCTTCCATCCTGTCTACGTTCTTGCTGAGATGGGGTCTCCAGAACTGCACGCAGTACTCCAATTGGGGTCTCACCAACTATCTGTACAGAGGAATAACAACATCCTGTTTTCTACTAGTGATGCCTCTCCCTATGCATCCCAGTGTCCCCCCCAGCCCTCCTTACTGTCTTCTCACATTGCTTACCACTAGGTGCCTTTCCATTTTTGTTGTAGTTAGCACCCCCATTGTGTACTCTTCCCTGGGTTTGTTTCCCAGGTGTATTACTTTGCACTTCTTTGCACTGAATCTAAGCTGCCATGCCTTTAACCATTCCTTCAATCTTGCTAAGTCCTTTCTCATCCTTTCCAGCCCCCCCCCTGTGTATTAACCCTGTTGCAGATCTTTGTGTTGTCTGCAAAGAGGCATACTTTTCTTTCCAGTCCCTCCGCAATGTCACTTACAAAGACATTAAAAAGGACCGGTCCCAGTACTGAACCCTACGGTACCCACTAGTAACCCCCCTTTCTTCAGAGTGGACTCCGTTTACTACTACACTCTGTGTCCTGTTGTCCAGCCAATTTTTTACCCAGGCTACCACCCAGGGACCCACTCCCAGGCTGGCTAACTTATTTGTTAATCCTTTGTGTGGGACTGTGTCAAATGCCTTGCTAACGTCTAGGTAGACCATGTCCACAGCCCCTTCCTGGTCTACTACTTTGGTCACCCAGTCAAAGAAATCTGTTAGACTCGTCTGACATGACCTTCCCGCTGCAAATCCATGCTGCCTTGGGTCCTGTGCCCTGCTGGCCTCTAGGTACTCAACAATTCTTTCTTTGAGAAGTGATTCCATCATTTTCCCTACCACTGAGGTCAAACTAACAGGGTTTGTAGTTTCCTGCCTCTGCTTTGCTCCCACTTTTGTGAAGGGGAATCACATCTACCCTACTCCAGTCCTCAGGTACCACACCATCCTCTCATGATTTGTTAAAAAGGGTAGTCAGTAATGTCACTAGTTCTCCCCTTAGTTCTTTTAGAATTCTGGGGTGAATCCTGTCAGACCCCATTGCTTTGTCCACCTTCAGTTTCGAAGTTCTTTCAGGACCCTTTCTTCTGTGAATAGACTGGTATCAATCCCCCTTATCCAGAGTGCTTCTGATGATTGGAATAGGTACCTCCCCCTCCTCTTCTTTTATGAATACTGAGCAGAAGTATTCATTCAATATCTCTGCTTTTTCACTGTCACACTCTGCCCACCCACCCTCCCTTTATTAAGCCTCACTATCCCTCCCTTGGTCTTTCTTCCTTCTCTAATGTACCTATAAAAGGTTTTATTCCCCTTCTTAACCAAGTTGGCTATATTTTCCTCAGTTTGGGCCTTTTCTATTCTGACTGCCTTCCTCACTTCCTTCTGCTTTAACTGGTATAGTTCTCTGTCCTGCTCCTTCTGTGTTTCCTTATACTTCCTGAATACTATCTTTTTCTCCCTAACCTTCCCCATCATCTCTTTTGAGAACCATAGTGGGTTTTTTTTCTTAGTTTTGATTTGTTTATTTGCATCACACAAAGGTTTGTTGCCTCTGTGATGGCAGTTTTGAAATTTTCCCATTGTTCCTCCACCCCTCCTTCTTGCCCATTTGCTAGTGCTTTTCTGAGGCTCTCTCCCATTTTGCCAAAGTCAGCCCTCCTAAAGTCCAGTACCCCCGCTTTTGCATGGCGTGACTCTATGGCTGTGTTTTTCGTGAACCACAGTTTGGTGGTCACTTGTTCCCAGATGGCTACCCACTTCTAAATTTGAGATCCTCTCTCCATCCCCATTTGAGAGTACCAGGTCTAATATTGCTCCCTTCCCAGTGGGTTCCAACACTAGCTGTCTGAGGCATGCCCCCTGTAGGGCATCGAGAATGACCCTGCTCTTGGATGTGGCTGCAGCAAAGGTGCTCCAGTTAACAGCTGGCATATTCAGATCCCCCATCAACAATATTGTCCCTTTTTCTGCCATTATAAGGATGCCTCCTTTTATTTCCTTGTCCATTTCTTCCCCCTGAGACGGGGATCTGTATACAACCCCTGTGCGGATTGTGGTGCCATTTCCTGTCTCCATGGTAACCCACAGTGCCTCTTCGCCTCCCTGTTTACCCTTTAGTTCTGTTGCTTTGATCCCTTCCCTTATGTAGAGAGCTACTCCTCTTCCTCTTTTAACCCCCCATTCCTCCTGTAGATTGTGTACCCTGGTATGTTGACATCCCAGTCATGGTTCTCTGTGTACCATGTTTCTGTGACTGCCACAATATCTAGGTGTCGCTCTTCCATCAAGGCCACTAGTTCAGGGAGCTTGTTACCCAGACTACAGGCATTGGTACTCATTGCCTTCCATTTTTTGATGGCCTTACCCCTTTTAGCCATATCCCTGTCCTTACTGCCTTTGCCTTTTTCTCCATTTACCCCTGCCAATCTCCCTATCGACGTCTCTATTTTGGTGTTTACTTTGCTAACTACCCTGTTTTGTTGGGGGGGGGCTGGGATTTCCCTGCTCCTTTTCATTGCCTCCCCCCTTGGTTAGTTTAAATGCTTGCCAATGAAGTATTTAAACATCACCTAGGATCCTGGTTCCCCTCCTGGACAGATGCAGACCATCACACCAGTATAGGCCTGTATCCCTCCAGGTGGACTTCCAGTCCCCAATGAAGTCAAAACCCTGAGCTCTGCACTAGTTTTTCAACCATTCATTGAATCCCATGGTGTGGAGCATCCTAGCCTCACCCATGCCATAGATAGGAAGCACCTCCAAGAAGGTTACCGTGCATGCTACTTGTCTAAGGCCTCTCCCCAAATCCACAAACTTTTCCTGCACTGCTCTGATCCCATTCCCAGCCAGGTCATTTGTCCCTAGGTGGACAATGACATCCAGTTCCCTCCTCCATGCAGCTGCTCCGCGATCCTGAGGATTTGCTCCCTGTCCCTCCAAGCCATGGCACCAGGCAGGCACCTTGGCTCCCTCTCCCTTCCCTCCCCCAGTCCTACCCCCTAACAATTGAGCCCCCCACCAGGAGTTGTTTCTTTCCCATGTGGGGTCCCGTACCACCCTCTTGTGCGTCTCCTTTGTGGAGGTTCCCATCCTCCTTGGTCTTCACTGCGGGTGCCTCTATAGAGGAACCATGCTCTGCCAGAATGGCGCATGAACTGTGGAGAGGTACAACTGGAGGGATGCGTCTTTGTTCCACCACCCTCACCCTCCCTCAGCCCACCGTGGTCCAGCCACTCCTCTTTCTTGACAACCTCTGAGGCAGTGGTCGCAGCCCTGGTGGTCCCTGGGTGGGAGAGGAGGTACCCCAAATCCTGGGCAACTCAGCCTGGAGACGAGCAACCTCCACCCTCAGCCCAGAGAGGTGCCTACAGATGGGACAACACTGCATCCTCCAGAACGTGTCCTGGAAGACTGCTGCTCCATAGCCACTGTACTACACCACTACTGTCATATCTTATTTCTGACCCCTTGATTGTTTCTTTGTATGCTTACACTTTCTTCTCTCTGTTTATTTATTTTTTTGCTTGTTTGTTTTTTCTCCCTACTTTCCTACTGCCTCCGTGCCCTTACAGTTCCTGTCCTTCCTGTTCTAGGACAGGACGTTCCTGTATTCCTCAGTAGTCTCCTTCTTACTTGCTCAGTCAGACCTCCAGCAGCTAGGAGGTGAGGGAGAGCTATTCTTTTCCTTCTAGGATGGTGAGCCTTTTGTGCCTCTGTGATCACTCCCTTCCTGCTCCCAAACAGGAAGTTCCTGTTGTCAGTCAAATCCAGTGCCTACAAAAGTGGAAAGTGGAACTAGTAAGGGTGGGGGTGGAGGAGGGGGCTATACAGTCCCAGTAGTAGAGTAGTAAAGTTCTAGAAGCTGCCTCCTTCCTCTTGCTGCTCTCTGCTGAAAGCTAACTAAGGAAATTTTAAATGCAGACACCTGGCTTTCTGCTGCCTAAACCACACCCCTTAATGTACAGCTCTCCTCTTCACCTAGCTAACTGCACAGATAACAGTTCCCCCAACTCAGACAAGCACACTAACTCTTGTTTTTTTTTCCCAATTGAAGGTCCCAGTAGTAGAGTTCTAGCTCTTTAGTCCCAGTAGTAGAGTAGTAAAGTTCTAGCAGCTGCCTCCTTCTTCTTGCTATGAGGGATTTGTAATGTATACTCCCAGATCTCCTCCTGAAGATCCTACCTTTCAAACAAAGGTGCAGCAGATACAAAATGCTACATGTTTTGCTGTGGAAAAAGAGGATGCCACCAAAAAGAATTTGATGGATGTCCTGGAAGTTCCCTGCATGCCATCCATCATTGTTCCTCCAATTTATCCTGTATTAGGGGATGCCACCTCGGCTGTATGGTATAGACCAGATACCATACCAGCTGTACCCAGAGAGGCTGATGAGCAATACCATGCCCCTACTGCCAAGCCTTATTATGCCAACCAGCCTGAAACAGATTCTGTAGTAATAATGGCTGCCCACGATAGATCCAAGGTAACAAATACCCTGCCACCTGATAAGGAATCCAGGAGGCTTGATGTGATGGGCAAGCAAACATATGCCTCTGTCTCATTGGGCTTGCATATTGCAAACTATCAATCTCACATACTCAAATACCCTCTGGAAAGCTGCCAAAGCTGCAGCTCAGTCACTCATAGAGGGCACTGCCATGAATGAATTGCTTAAAAATGTGATGGCTGGAGCTGAGGTAGGCAGACATCTGCTATGCTCAGCATATGATGTCTCAGAAGCATTTGACGGGGGAGCTGCCACTGATATTTGCATAAGAAGGTATTCTTGGCTCACAGTGACTGGGTTTGCAGTTCTGAATGCTCCTTGTAGAGGCACCAAACTGTTTGGATATTATGTAGAAGCGGCATTAAGAGTCCTTAAAGTCTCAAAAATTACTTTAAGGTCAGGTTAATCTTTATACCTCACACCTGGTAGCAGTTGAGGTAAAGGATCTTTTTGCCACCCTGCTGTCAGAGATGGCTGTCAAGCCTACCATCAGCAAGGCCAAAATAAGGGTGGTGGAGCCATGCCAGCGCCCTCTCCCCTAGGGCCCATTCTGAAGCCTCAAAAGCTGGTGGTACTGCCCCCACTGGCTCAGCGTGACTTGTATCAGGCACGGTGTCATAATATCGTATGACATAACAGGCGCAACAATGTACTGCACTGTAATTGCAGTGGCTACATTGCTGCCCGGCTCAGACATCTGCGAAACACATTTCGCCAAAGAAGTGGCTTTTGTTTTCACGGGGGGCTCTGCCCACCCACCTCCGTTGACGGGCGGATCATGCCTCAAACCCCCAATTAATATAATCAACTCTGGAAGGGGGGCTTCAACATGGGGATGAGGAGAAACACCATCAGAGGAGAAAAAAATGAAACCGCACAATGTGGTTTCGCAAAAGTCTGGGACTGGGATTCAAGCCCTGGTCCACAGGCACATAGCGCTCCTGCACTGCTGCAGCTCATCCTACTGAGCCATGGCAGCAGCTCGGCGGCCCACCTCCCCAAAAGAGGTCTTGACCTCCACGTCACTCCTCCTCCCCATCCATGCGTAACAGGGTGCAAAACCACATGCAACATATGTGCCTTGAGGGGTTTTGTACCCTGTCACATTAGTACACTGTGCTATACAATATGTTCCATGCAGTATTCCATGCATGGTTCTGTATACAACATATTGACCCGGTAGGCTCGTATCAGACTCCCCCAAAACCACTTCACCCACAGGAGGTGGTGATAAGGGGTCGCTTCTTCCTTTATTTAACACAATGGAGGGAGATTACTGTAGATGAGTGGGTCCTGGAGATAACTGCAAATGGACATGCTCTGGAGTTGCTAGAAACCCCTTCAGGGCATCCTCCATCTCCTTCAGTTTATCCCCTGGGACATCTGTCCCTGATGAAAGAAGAGGTATAAGCTTTGCTACCTAGATGCACACTAGAACCTGCACCTTCACACCAAAAAGCAAAGGGTTTTACTCCAGGTACGTCCTGGTCCCCAAATGTACAGATCTCAGACCTATGAGACCTAAATCTCTACATAGAGTACAAGAAGTTATGCATGGTCTTTGCAAAATCTGATTTCCCTGTTGCAAACTCTCAGTAAGCATTTGTCTGTAATCCTCATATGGTGCTGGTAACTGTGGAAAATTGAAGAATAAAAACATGATATTTATCCATTACGGTGTCAGTGCTAGTTTTCTTTTCATGCAGTTGTAAGTCTTTCAACTGTGCACGACGGTGAGCGGAGCTGCTTCATTTGCTGGAACTGGATTTGCTCCCTGGACATGAAGGATGCATACCTTCATATCAAGATCAGACAGCATCACAGAAAGTACTTGAAATTTGTCCTGGAAGTAGCACTTTCAGTTCAGAGTATTACCCTTTGGCTTGTCTTCTGTGCCTCGGGTCTTTACCAAATGCTTGGCTTTGATGGCAGCAGCCCTTCACAGGGAAGGTCTGTCTTCACATAACTGGATCGTTGGCTGTTGAAAGCCAGGTTGAGAAGCCAGCTTGGACACACCCTGTTACACAGAAGGCAACTGTTCGAAGACCTGAGGGTTACAGTGAATGTACTAAAGTAAGTACTATCCCCTTGCCAGAGGCTGAAGTATATAGGTGCAGTCCTGGACACAGAACAGGGCAGAATGTCTCATGGCTCAAGTGCAACTGGTGTACAGCAGTCATTACTTCCCAGTCAGGACTTTCCTGTGTCTCCTGGGATGCATGGCAGTGGCCATTGTGACTGCACCACTGGCTTGCTTACATATGCAAATACTACAGTGGACACTGAGAGTGCAGTTGGATCAACTGATGGACAACATGGACCAAAAGTTCATTTATTTATTTATTGAAATGTTTTACCAGGAAGGCATACTGAGCAACAAGTTGCTCCTGGTGCAACCTGGGGGGGGGGGTAGGGAACAATGGGATAGAATACAGAGAAATGTTACAGTGCTGGAATAAAATTTGCTTACTTGCATACAATGAGAGCAGGAGGGATTACAGGTGGATAACATTGTCTAACAATACAACAGTTAAGTATAGTAGATGTGAAGACACATATAGCAAATTGGCAACAGTTGGTAACACTGGAACACATATAATAACTTGGCAGCAGTATGTAGCGCTAGATGGTAAGGTGACCCAATAGTAATTGGTAGCCATTAATGTAACATAGATATTCAAGATTTACAGTGATTGGAGTAAAGAGAGGAAGAATGGAAGGAGGGAACGAAAAATTGCAGAGGGTAGAATGGAAGAAGGAAAGGAAATTTACAGAGAAATGCAGACATAACATGATTTTCGAGGCAAACAGAGATGACAGGGTGGGCTAAAGTGCATATAAGAGGGGTGTAGGGGTAGGTTATAAGTGCTTAATTGCGTGTAGGGGTAAAAGTTACTTGTCACGTCCCATTTAGGCGAAACACTGACATGATGGACTACAGCAACCTCTTGAGGGGCGTACCATTCTTAATCTCAACTCTGACTCAAATTCTCACCTCAAATGCATCAGGATCCAGGTGGGGAGCACATCTGGGCCCTTGCCAGACCCAAGGTTTATGGACCCACGTGGAAGCCAAATTGCACATAAATGTCCTGGAGATAAAAGCTATCCTATACAGTCTCCAGGCTTTTAAAGAGCATCTGACTCCAGGTCATCTGCTATTACAGACGGACAATGTCAGTGTTATGCATTACATAAACAAGCGGGGGGGGGGGGACTCACTCCTATACCATATGTTGGGAAGCAGTGAGAGTGTGGTACTGGATGCTGGGACATGGCCTGGAGTTATCAGCTGTGCATCTCCCAGGGGTCCAAAACATCTTAACAGACAAGCTAAGCAGGTCACTGTCCAAGGTGCACCAATAGGACCTGCTGAACTCCGTGGTAGATGACCTCTTTGCAAGGTGGGGTTTTCCAGAATTGGACCTTTTTGCATACCCGCACAATGGAAAATGACCGCGTTTCTGCTCACTCACTTCAGGGTCTGGAGTTTTTTTGGGAGATATGTTGTCCCTCTCATGGAAAGGAGGTTTGTGTATGCACTCCATCCCATTCCCTCAATACAGAGAGTATTACTGAAACTACGGATGGAAAGTGCAACCCTCATCCTCACTGCATCTCTGTGGCCTTGACAAATATGGTATCTGCTGCTGCAGCAACTAGCAGTGGAGCCTCCAGTACTCTTGCCTCTGTGCATAGTCCTGTTGTCACAGGACCAGGGGTCCCTAGTTCACCCGGACCTGAAGTCTCTGCACCTACATGCATGGCTCCTGAAGATGTAGCCATTGCATGGTTTGGAGTGTCACCAAAACTAACTGATGTACTGGTTGCGTCCGGAAAGCCTTCCACCAGACATATGTACTCTTTAAAGTGAAAGCGTTTCACTTTGTGGGTCACTTCCCAAAATATGGACCCATTCACCTGTCCGGTCAATGGGGTGTTGGAATACTTGCTGTCACTGTCAGATTCTGGTCTACAGTATTTAACATTGAAGGTGCATTTGGCAGCTATATCAGCTCTCTGTGCCCCTGTTGATGGGCATATGATAGCTCAATTAGAGGTTTCCTGTACCTTTGTGAGGGGTACTCTGCATATGAGACCCCCCATTCATAATCCAGTCCCCCCATGGGACCTCAATTAAGTGCCTGAGGAACTTACTTTGGCTCCTTTTGAGCCAGACCATGAGTTGTGGCTTACTCTTTCTTTCATGGAAAGCATTATTTTTAGTTACAATCACTTCAGCTCTTTCAGAGCTGCAGGCTTTAATACGTCAGCCTCCTTATTTGATTTTCCATAAAGACAGGAGGCCCGATTCTCAAAGCCCCCTGGATGGCACACAAGGAATGGTGCAGGGTGTGGCTTGCGCCAAAAGATGCACCGGGAGCACTTCTCAAATGCAGCCTGTGGCAAACCCAGGCTGTGTGTGCCAGAGGGGGCTTGTGCCATCCTTGCAGCACAAAATGGGCTGTGGCATGGAACTAGGGGACTTGCTGCAGACGCAGGCTGCCATATCCTCTAATTCCGGATTCTCAAAGGCCTCCCAGAGGGCAACTTTCTAAGTATCAATAGACCAGCCAGGGCTGATCTATTGGTACTTAGAAGTGTGTCCTCTGGGAGGGTATTGAACCTTGCCCCAATGTGCCGCATTCCCCCTTATCCATCCCTGATCCCCTTTTTAATACATTAATTCATCCCTGGTGGCTAGCATTGCCCCCAGCTCATATCCCCTTTTAAATAAATGAATTGGTCCTTGATGGCAAATGACCCTCCCAGCCCCAAACCTCTTTTTAATAAAGGAATTCATCCCTGGTGGCTAGCGGACCCCCCGCACTGATCGCCATTTTAATACATGAATTTATCCTAGTGGTCTAGTGGATCCCCCAGCCCCAATCCCCATCCTATTTAAGTTACTCATGTCTCTGGTGGCTAGCAGTCCCCCCAGTTCCAATCCCCTTTTTAATAAATAAGCACTTACTACATACAGGATGCCACCTTGGCTGTATGGTATGTGTCAAGGAGTGTGTACTGTATACAGTGAGCTGTCAGTCAATGAGTGCCTACTGTATACAGTACATGCTCATTGTCAGCTCAGTTGGTGGCCGGCCATGGTGGAGAGCAGAGGGCTGTACTGATCACTGGCTTGGGGATGGGATGTGTGGGAGCAGGGTGGTGGCGCGCTGTTTGCTGGGGTGGGAGTCCACTAGACCACTGGGAAAGATTATTTATATTTTATGGGCAGATCAGGAATAGGGAGGGGGGTCTGCTAGATCACCATGATGTTAGTAATCTAAATAGGAAGGGGATCGGGGCTGGAGGGGTCTACTAGACCACCAGGTATGCGGATTCATTTATTAAAAAGGGGATCAGGACTGGGGGGAAATAGCCACCAGAGACATCCTAGAGTGGCACATGGCCACCCTGCAGCCTGCAGCAACCCATCCAGATGCACCGTTCGTTTGGCCCATGGCCACAATTGCTGCAAGCTGCAGGACTTTGACACCGGGACCCTACCTGATAGAGAATGGGGTGCAGGGTCCCTGGTGCACTGGCAGTCGGTGCAAGCCACCATTGTCACAGCTTGTGCCGAGTTTTGAGAAGGGCACCCAGGCTGTCTTTATGGACTAATCCTAACTTAGTTTTTGCCAACTCAAACCACCCACCTTCCAGTTTATTATCCTGAGCATGCCAATAAAGGTGAAGCATTGCTCCACACTTAGGATGTACATAGAATTTTGAGATACTATATTACTTGCACCAAGGACTGCAGAATGTCCTCTCAGCTTTTTGTTGTTGTTTACTCCTGGGAAAGAGGGCATACCTATTTCAAAACAGTGCAGTGCTTGTTCAAATGACTAGCACATTATATTATGTTCTGTTACAAGAACTTCCTGGTGTGATCATTCTGCAAGGGGTATGGCCACATCTGTTGCTTGCTTCAGAAATGTCTATGTGGCTAACATCTGTGCTTCAGACACCTAGAGTACTGTCCACACCTTTACTAAACATTACAGTCTGGACATTATTTCTTGTAGACATGTAGGCTTCGGCCTTGCTGTTCTACAGGGTCTACTGTAATGAACAGACTGCAACAACCTCCCAACTGGCTTTTGGAACTGCTTATGACTCATTCCAGAGGTGTGATCTAAAGAAAGAGATATCCTCCAAGAAGATAGAACAGTTACATACTTACCGTAACAGCAGATATTCGAGAGACTCTCTTCCCTTAGCCATGTTGGCCCTCCCTCCTTCCCCCTTTTATCAGATGTAGGGGAATTTGGCATCCAGTTCTGCCTTGGGAATTTTCATGGCTGCTTTCTCCAGCACCTGCGTCTATCTAATATCAGAGATGCTGGTATAATCTCCTGGTTCTGCAAGAAGAGAGTTTTCTGAGCACATTCTCCAGTGGGGAACTGAGGAGAGATGGGATCACCCACGTTTATGTAGATGCTGATGTGTGACATTGTTGAGGGCAGCCCCTGGCTAGCAAATGTTTCTGTGTGGTTTTAGTGCTGACAGAAGGTGTGACCCAAGGGAAGAGATTCTCTTGAAGATCGGCTGTTACAGTAAGTACGTAACTGTTCCTTGTTATGTAATATTTCATAATGCTATATTTGATACCCTATTTTTTCACTTACGTAACTAGGTCCTTTGTATACTAATAGTACCAGTTGAAAATGAATCAGTGGCTTAATGGGGATTGCCATGTTCATACTTAAATAAAAAAATTGTTTTTTACTAAAACTACTTCTAATAATAATTCAGTGGGTTATTCTTTAAGGGAAATGCTAGAGTCTTCACTAATTATACCATTGATAACCTTGGGTGATTTGTGTGTTTTTGACTGTATGTAGTTTGAAGACAAAAAATCTTTAAAAAGAAAACATTAATTCCTACTGGCTAGACCTGGGCACACACCTTGAAAACAAAAATATAGGATTAGAAATAGTTATTCATGAGTCCAGAATATCAGGCTCCTAATGGCACAGTGCTGCAAAGTGAACAGTAAGCAAGAACTCATTGAATCAGTGGGCTCTGACACATGAGTGTTACATAGGATAGGAGGCACGAGGCATTATAGGAAAAGTAAACGTAATAAAATATACAGATGTAGAGCTCCCCAAGGGCCATTAAACAAACAGGCACATTTAGGAAAAAAACGTTTAACAGTAAACAAAGAAAAGAATGCACTAGGATGACACAAAAATCAAAACACTCAGCACAACATATTTTTTGTAAATTTTGACTGTAGTTCTCCTTTATGTAAGTTGAACCCATAGAAAAAAACAAGTTACAGTGCAAAATTAGTTTAATTCTCAGCTAGGGCTGAGGAGCTCCTGAAATGTTCGATTGGCCTTGGTGGCTGTAGGCTCCTCTCCCAGTATTTTAATGCATCTTCTATTGTCTTCAGTAGACCTAGTACAAGGGAACAGTAGCTGCAAAATCTCCAGCTTCCACCTTTCATTACTATAAATGTTTGATTGAGTGCCAAATGAACGAGCTTTGTTGTAACTGTATAGGAGCAAGACTCCTGGGATTGCATAGCTAATGTTCTCCTTTTAAATAAAATACCACAAGATAGTGTTCCATAAAGGGAACATAAACCTTTCTTTATGTGAGTAACCCTTAATCTCTAGACTGGGCATTTTCATTTGCTCGCTTGAAATAATCTTATTTTCCTTTTTTTAGGATCCTTTGTTGGTGCTACTTTTTTTCTACCTGATATTCATTTTTATAATTACTGAATCAGTTCTGGAACACAGTGACATATGTTGCGTGGAAGCTCACAGGATAAGTTTCACAGCAGGGCTGCCTCCACTCAGTTGGTATTATTGGGTTCTGGAACTGATCCTAAAAAAGGAAGAAACAAGATTATTTAAGTGTGAACAGAAGAAAAAGTAAAAAAGATAAAGATGTGCCCTTTAAAGGGACACTATCAGCCCTTTACTTACTGCCTTTGCCAGTATTCATAAACATGCCTGTACTGCCTGCAGCAGTCTGTCTTGTACTGAAACAGACACAGCAGCAATGAATTCCCCACAAAAATATTTACTTTTATGAATTTTACTGAATAATGAAACCCTATTGGTCCGTTCCTATTCTCCACGCCCAATGCCAAACTGCGGTCATATTTGTAAATGTCGATGAAGCACTGGAAGGCTCGTTCACAGACTATTCTACCTAAGTTCAGCTAAATACAGTTTCTAATAGCAGAAAGAAAGCTGAACTCGGGAAAGTATTTGTTTTTTTTATATGAGTGCTCAAACTTAGGTAAATCATGGTCTGAAAATTGAGCCATGATACTGGGCATGTGTGTAAACATTGCATTCATACACAGACATATGCATACATGCATGCCCTGCATCACGGCTCAACTTCCAGACCATGATTTACCTAAGTTTGAGCACTTGTTTTAAAAAAACAAACACTTTCCTGAGTTCAGCATTCTTTCTGCTATTAGAAGCTGCATTTAGCTGAACTCGGGTAGAATAGTCTGTAAACGGGTTTGCTTTTCAGTAAAATTCATAAAAGTAAATATTTTTGTGGGAAATCATTGCTGCTATGTCTATTGCAGCACAAGATGGACTGCTGCAGGCAGTACAGGTGCATTTATGAATACCAGCAAAGACAGTAAGTAAAGGGCTGACAGTGTCCCTTAACAGAAACATCACATGCTATATTATTTTCTTTTGGAGGCACATTGCAGCTGCATAGACATGTAGACCAACATTTCAGGGCAATATCCCATGACAGTGTGGGGTTATTGGATTACCACACTCGTGCACTGTGAGGCACAAGGCCGCAGGCTGCATGCCCTCACAGCACCTGGGTGTTGCTTAATCCCCAATAACCCCATACCCTGGAGTGGGTTATTGCGCTTATAACATGGGGCACCCCTTTTTAAGGAACCAATACAGAGAAATTGTTTATAAGGTTGCAAATTAGATTTTGCAGGATGTATCCTGCCACTACAGAAAGTAGTTCCCATTGTTACTGTGCTTAAACATCTGGTATACTGTCAGAAACAACTACCTGTACAGCTGTCAGGTGGAACTACTGCCTACTTGTCTAGCAAGGAGGGGAACAGAAGCACTCTGAGCTGATTGCACTGTACCATTGAATTACCTGACAGCAACTGCGAGCCCGTTGTACTATCACGCCTGTCACTGTCTCACTGCAGTGCGTCTCTCTCTCTCCTCTCCCCGCCTGGTTAACCAAGACCTGATCAGGGTACTGTGTGTTGCTCTCTCTCTCTCGCACGGCGCTTCACTGATACACAAAGAGAGAGAGAGAGAGAGAGAGACACACACACACAGAAATTACTGTGTGGTGCTGTCTTTCGCACAGCACTTCACAAAGAGACACACACACACATAGACAGAGAGAACATTTCAACACTTTGGTTTACATTGTGTCTCTCCTGCTCTCTCTCTGTCATCAATCTGCACATTGGGAAAACTCAATATTACAGTACATGGACAAAGAGAAAGACAATACACAGCAGACATTCTCACTGAAAGGTAGCCAGGGAGCTCCCCATTCAGGGATGATGTATGGGTGGGGGGGGGACTGGCAAAGACCTTCACCGGGCTCAGTCTCTGTGTCCCATCTCTCTCTCTCTCTTTCCACTGCTGTTCAGGTGCTGGTATACTACACTCCAGGATGCAGATGACCACTGAACATCTGGGAGACACACAGACTCACGGGACATTCACTCTCCCCCTCGCTCTTGCTGTCTCCACATTTGCCTAACTTCACTCTCTCTCTCTCTCTCACTGGCTAATTTCACATCATTGGGGGGGGGGAGGGCAACATTACAAACCATGCTGCTCTACAGAACTGACAGACAACGATCACTTGCACTTGCTGTCTCTCTCTCTCTCTCTCTCTCTCTCTCTCCATCACTTGCTTGCACACAGGGGATACTGACACTTTTACATTTTAAACAGTACGGTTATTTTTCCTCTGTTAAATCAGCCACTTTTGTATCATTTATAACGTTAGTGGTGTACAATCTATACTTAGCTCTGCTTTTGGTGAAGAGTTGTCCTTTGTTTGTGTGTCTTTTTACAAGTTATTTGTATATGGTTGACATTTTTTTTCACCATTAAGATGTTATTATAAAAAAAACACATTTAACTGCAGAATCCAGTGTCTTTGGACAAATCTTGGAATCCTTGTATTTTGTCACAAGTGAATACAGCAGCACTACAGTGAAGATTGCATTGTGGTTGCCATAGAAAATGCAATTTGTATTTATTTTTGATGGGCCAAATGGCTATTTCTCCAGTGCAGGGTGCATTTGTCTCTTATGAGTCAGTAGATGATACAGTTTCTTCCTGCAGGCAGGCGGGAGACTGGTAAAAGCAAAGACACTCCATGTTGTGTCCCGCTGAGTCTTCATTGCTTGTTTCCCACTTTATTTCCTGTCTTGCAGGATGTAGGTCAGGGGCTGAGTTAGTTCTTCAGTTAGACTGGATTTCGGGTTCCAGTCTACTACTCTGTCTGGGTCTCTACCAGGCTGCCCATTCAGCTGCAGTCTAGCCACTAAACTCAGTGACTGGCAGTTGTTCAGCCTTGTATTGTGCTTGAGAAGTGCATTGTATATATTATTCTTGGGCAATAGATATTTGTTCAAGGGGAGGTCATACTGTTGTAGTGCCGTGTCTTGGTTACTGCACATGAGGAGGCTGGGGTTTGTAGTCTTTCTGTGAGCCCAGAAACTACAACTCTGCTATCCATACTAAACTGGGAAAGTGCAATTGCCCAGCAAATTCTGGGCACATCTGTGAGGCAGAGTAGCTTTGATTTTAGCCCACTGAGAGTTTTAAAAATGTTTTAAATAGTTTACATTGTTGGGAAAATGCAATTAGGTCATGTGACATACGGATCTTACTTCTGGGTACCATCTGTATAAAAACAGCCAGTGAGTGTGGCAAGCGCAGGCCAGTGTACACAGAGACATGCGTGTCCAGCATGAACTGCATGAACTGTGGGCCAGGTACCCTGTTTACTGAGTTTACTGAGTCTGGTTGGACAAAAGAAGGCTCTAGGCCCATCTAGAGTGTCCCCCACACGATGTAGGACATTAACCCATGGTAAAGGATATTTTTAACCAGTTATCTAAGCCTGTCTTAAAGGAGTAGTCCACCCAAAACTTGCAAAAAATATATATTGTGCAGAGTGTTTTAATTTGTATGTGAAGTTCTAGTGTTTCCTTCCCTCTGACTGCTATTAGGAGTTTTTCCTAAATTATCCTGCTAGCTTTATGCTAGTTTTACGACCCCTGGGATCTCCATCTGAGACAGCTTAATTGTATTCTGTGTTCCCACAGTGCATCTTGTCTCATGTTACAGTTTTGTACAAGAGACCCAACATTCAGCACACCCATGCCAAACAAACTAAATATCTTGGAAGCTTTACAAGCTGTACAAAAATTACCAGTAGCAAAGTTCTTCAGGACAGTGAGACCTTTACGATGAGGGTAGTCACTAAGTTGAATTCTGTAGATCTTAAAATATAGCCATCTCTACTATTGTGAACTGATTGTAAAGCAGTGCTTTCTGCCTGATTTATGGTCTCTTCTACATCACTGTCAAGTGAGACAAGATGCATTCTAGGACAAAGGAATACAATTACGCTGTCTCAGATGGAGATCTCCAGGGGTCGTAAAACTACCCTAAAGCTGGTAGACTAATTTAGGAAAAATTCTTAACAGCAGACAGAGGGAAGGACACAACAACTTAACGTACAAATCAAAACACTCTGCACAACATATGTTTTTTGTAAGTTTTGGGTGGACTACTCCTTTAAAGATATTAAAATTTGTCTGGTCCACTAACTCTTGTGGGAGTGAATTCCATGGTTTAGGTGCTCTAACAGTCAAGTAGTTAGCCCTTTTGTTTGTTTTGTTGTGACTAACCATCAGCTGTTTATTATGGAGCCTAGCAACAGTGCGTTTTTTTGAATATTCAAGTCCGCATAGCTGCATTAGTTCTGGTGATTTAAGCATTTTATAGGTGAATAAGAGATCCCCTCACTGTCTTCTATTGTGTAATGAATAAAGGCCAGTTTCGTGTAATCTTGTTTGGTAGTCTGAAGTTGATAATCTGGGTATCATCTTAGTCATACGCCTTTGAATTTATTCAATTTGTTGAATTTCCCCTTTCAGATAAGAGTTCCAGAAAGGAGACCCATAATCAGCATAAGGTCTAATATAGGCTCTGTAAAGTGGGATCAGACACTGTTCTGATTTGTTGACGAATGTTCTTCTGATCTGTTTAATGATACCGTTTGTTAACCTGGTTACTTTAGTGCAGTGGTCTGTTTATTGCAATATTAAATTGAATCCTTGTTAGATTTAATTTTAAGGCTAGGTTAGCTACCATACAGTGGTGTGAATAACACACGGCATCTGTATTAAATTGTGGTCTGTCCAGTCACATTGTACCTACATACCACTGTCCTGACCAGGGATACGGCCGTATATAAAGAAGCAGTTGTACATAAATAAAGCTCATGCAACAGAGAATATAGTAATCACTGCATTTATAACTGATAAAACCAGTACACCTGAAAATAATGGATAGCAAAATGACTCAATGTGGAACTTGCTAAATGTTTGTTTGTGAGCAAAAAGGTGACAATTTTATATGCAGTAAATGTATCTGAGTAGATGAATTAATTAAGGAGGTGAAACTACTTACTGATAGGCTGGAAGTTTGGACTGAAAATGTAACATTAGAAAAGTTCACTAGCCAGCCCGGTGGCATAGAGGGCTAAGGTGCAAGCCTTACCTGCAACCATGACGACCGGGTTGGGGAGCGGACTCAGGAAGCTGTGGGTTGGCAGGGGGGAGGATAGGATCGAGTGTCTGGAAGGACTGCTCTCCTATCCTAGGGTGGGTTTGGGGAATGCATTGCTTGGCAGCAGCCACCAGTGCAGACTGGAGGCACTACGTGAGCGACACAGTGAAGGGGACCTAGAAAAGTGGAAATGCTGCCTGGTGGCTGCTGGATGAGGGCTCTCCATCTCTTGATGCCTGCGATGCCTTCGGTGAGCCTCCTTCCTCAGCAGCATCCCCTGGGCCCTATTGATTAGTGCACTGGAACTCCCTTCCCGGTGCCTTCCCCCTCGGAGGAGAGGGACCCACCCAGCGAAGGGTTACATCCGGGATATCCTGGGGGATGGCTGTGATGTGAGAATCGGAGAGCTTGGGCAGGGCTAGCGGGGATCGAAGAAGGACTTGCAGGAGCCCGAAGGAGTGGGGGTCACCAGGTGAGAGCAGGAAAAAAAAAAAAGGAAAGTTCACTGATAACTCACTTACAAGATTTCAGGAGGGAAATATTAATGGTAGGGAAATTGAAACAAGAAAGAATACACTGGCAATAAAGGATAATAGAAAAAGAAAGACAAATGACCATCATAAGCTGATGGAACAGGTAGAAGAAAAGGAGTGGCGCAGAGTTCAAGGGCACAGGAAGGATCAGGCAATCACTATGGTACCTACTGAATTACAAAATAGATTTGATGCACTTAGTGAGGACCTAATGGAACCTAGTCAAGGGGATGATATGCTATGGCAGTCAGGGATGAGATGATACATGATGAGTCTACTGCACCCAGTATATCCACCACTTGTATAATTGAGACCACAAGAAATACAAACTATAGAGATATATTAGTACTGGAAGACTCCATGTTGAAATATACGGATTCCATAATATGTCGGGGGAGAAAGACCACTGTATGCTTGCTTCATTATCTGGAGCAAGTATCCAAGATATTAAAAATGATTTTGATGGATTACTAATGGGGTCAAATAAACCTATCACAGTGATACATGTGGGGACAAATGATGTCGTAAGGAAAAGAATGTTAGACATTCAGCAAAACTTTGAGGAAATAGGGAACATGTTACGTGATAGAGGTTGTGATATTTTAATATCAGGAATACTTTCAGTTCCTAGAACTGGAAGTGTAAGGACACGTGACAGCCAACAATTAAATGGATGGCTTAAAAGATGGACTTAGAGGGAAGGGTTTAAATACCTCTATAATTGGGAAAGGTTTCAAGATTTAAGACTTTTTGGGAGAGATGGACTACATTTAAATAGGTACAGCTCACGTATACTAGCACAATCACATAAAAATGAGATAGAAAAATCTTTAAACTGATCATTGAGGGGAAAGGGGGGTGATATCAGAAGTAACACATACTGCTAATACGAATAATGGAAAACTATCAAATAAAAACCTAGGAGAATGGAAGTGTTTATTAGTGAATGCCAGGAATTTAATAAAGAAAAAGGAGGAATTAGAACATTGGTTATACAAGGATCAAATCCATATTTGTGCCATTACAGAAACGTGGTGGCAAAATGATGACAAATGGGGGGGAAGGGGAAATAAATGGATATAAGCTTTTTAGTAAAGAAAGAAATACTAGAAGTGGAGGTGGAGTTGCAATTTATGTCGCAGAAGGAATAGCGGTTGAAACGGAGGTGAATGAAAGTGATCCAGTTGAACAAGTATGGATTAAAATATACCCTAGAAAGGAAAAGAAAATTCTCTTGGGACTTATCTATAGGCCTCCTTCCCAGGAGGCAGATTTGGACCACTATATGTGTACAACGCTAAATAGTACTAATGCTGAGGACAATGTGATCCTTTTGGGAGATTTCAATGTGCCAACTATCAATTGGCACACTTGGGTTTGTAAATCACAACATGAGACTGAGTTTCTTGAAAATATAGATAACTTAGGATTAAACCAATATGTCAGTAACCCAACCAGTGGAGGAAGTATATTGGACTTAGTTATGAGTAATATGGGGGAGAAAATCAATTTGTGTGAAACGACAGTACCTCATGGTAATAGTGACCATGCTATGGCTGAATTCCTGGTATCTGATAGCAGCTACAGGACACATGGTAATACATTAAGATCCTTTGCAAGAGCTAACTTTGATGGAATGCGTAAACAATTTAAAAGTTGGGACTGAGAAAGGGAATTTACAAATTTGAACTTAAATGGAATGTGGGTTACTTTGTAAAAAAATGTAGAGTATCTGACTGAAAAGTATGTTCCTGTCAGGATCAGGTACAATAGGGCAGGAATAATTCCACCGTAGCCAAACAAAAAAATTAAGAGACTAATTGAAATAAAGGGTACAGTGTACAATTAAGCTAAAATTAGTGCCTCAATGGATGCATGGTCAAAATATAAGATAGCTGCAAGGAAATGTAAGCAGAGTATTAGAAATGCAAAATGGGAGTATAAAATGAAATTGTCAAATAGAGTAAATGATGATTATCAGGCATTCTACAACCATATCAGTCATGTACGTGAATCTAATTTACAAATTGGACCTCTGGAGGATAAAAATGGCACCCTTTTAGATAATGTCAATCAGAGAGCGGAATTACTAAATAATTATTTTACTTCAGTGTTCTTTGACAAAGTAACTGCTAGACCACAGGTAATTGATGGCATCAAAGATGAGAGAATACTAATCAGCAATGACATTGTCAAAGCTAGATTATCTAAAGTGGCATCAAACAAGTCACCAGGCCCTGATGGGATTCACTCCAGGGTGATTAGAGAACTTGCAGAGGACATGGCAGAACCTGTCACCAAGATTTTCAAATTATCCAAAGATACTATTTCAGTAGTGAATAATTGGTGAGAAGCAAATGTTGCCCTGATATTCAAAAAGGGTTCCAAAAGGGATTGCATGATTTACAGGCCGATTAGCCTGACATCCATTTTGGCCAAGATCATGGAGGGTCTGATTAAAGACATGATTGACGAAACACAACATGGTTACACTAAGGGTAGATCATGCCTAATGAATTTGATCGAATTCTGTGAAAAAGCCTCCAGGGCCCTTGACAAAGGACATCTTGTTGATGTACTTTATTTGGATTTGTCTAAGACCTTTGATAGTGTACCACACGATAAATTGCTGGAAGTTCTAGGTGATACAGGACTAAACAAAAGAACAGTAGATTGGATAATGGCCTGATCAGACAACAGAAAACAGACAGTAAACAGGGGAACTTCAACAAACTAGGTGACTGTTTCCAGTGGGGTGCCGCAGGGATCAGTCCTGGGTCCATGTCTTTATATTATAGTGGCACGGTAGTGCCACTATAGTTAGGGTTGAGGAGCCATTTACATGTTAAACTCCAAATTTTGCACCTTAATAACTTTGCAACCATTTGATGGATTTGCACAATCAAGACCCATACGCCTTGGGATCTGCCAAGTTTCGTACCGGTCGCATATACGGCTATGGAGTTATTAAGCATGATATGCGTGCGCATTTACACTTTTCTGGAATTTTACTGTCGTCTCTAGAGGTCGCACGATTTGTGCGACTGATCCAAATCTTCAGGGAAGGTGCGGCCGGGGTCTCCGGTGTGCCTTTTGAAGATTTCGTGAAAAAATACTAAACGGTTCAAAAGTTATTCAAAAAACAAGTTCCATTATAAGTCAATGGGAGAAGTTAAAAAGTTCGACAGTGTCGCAAATGCAGTTTTTACTTTCGCAAATGGCCCTTTTACTGTCGCAAATCTGCCATTTTGTTTTCAGTTAGCGATCAGAAAAATGCCTGGCATTTAAAATTGGGACCCTCTAGCAACCTAATTCTTTTTGTATTCACCTAGTCGGACCCTGAGGATGCTAGCCATGTCTTTATTTTGGAATAAACACCCAGAAATATGTTTTCACATTTCTGGAAAAAGTACTTGCAAAGTACTGATCACACTTATACACTGTCGAATGAATTTGCTAAAGCTTTCGTAAACTTCGACAGTACTTTTCTAGGCTGTGGGAAAATGACAGCAATTCTTTGGCACCCCACTGCAAAAGAACGGTTTGGTGTTTTGGCCTGAAATTTGGAAGGAACGCAGCTGACAAGTTGATGCTTTTTCCCATAGGATAACATTACGGTGTCCGACGCATTACAGGAATCCTTTGGTGCCCTGCTGCAAAATAACTTTTTGGTCTTTTGGACTGAAATTTGGTGATAACACAGCCAACATCCCACAGATGTGCCCTTTTGTGGTTTGGTGAAAAAATAGTACAGGGAGCCAAAGTTATGGCACTCTGAACTTCTCTTTTTTTCCCATAGGATAACATTACGGCGTTCGCCGCGCCTTTCAGGGCCCATATCTTGGAAACGGTGTGAGATATGGACTTTTTGTCGGAAAAATGCTTAGCCCCCTAACAGGGGCTAAGTACAAAACTAGCCAGGAAAGTCATAAATCATATGATTTTTACATTTTTTTTCTACGTCATACGGTTCCTGACATATAAGCAATTTAGTATTCCAACTCCTCATTTTCTGCTCCGAGAACCATTATTATGCATACATTCTTTGTACTCACTGTCTTTCTTTATGCAGCTTTTGGGGAAAACCAGCCTGTGCGTTTACATTACTGTTACCGTTACCGTTTTCGCTTGAGGTTCCGTTCCCGTTTCATTTACCGTTCACGTCTACGCCACCATGTGCATTACCCTTTGCGTTTTCATTTGCACTTGCTTTTGCGTTGTTTTTAACATTTCTGTCTACACTACTATTTCTCTTTCTGTTTCATAGGCCACCATGCGACATTATTTATGTGCGTTATGGGCACAATGTTACTATGTGATAAGACATCATGTGCTGGGGTCCCACATCCCGCTGCCACATTACATCACTATTTCTCGGTATCATTCTCAAAAAAGGGAAATTAGAGGTAAAAACTCTGTTTAATGCATTAGTTAGGGTTGTTCCACACCAACAAAAGTGAGGAAATTGTGTTAGGGTTGAAAGCCCCCTGGCTCCGCCCACACCCCTAACCGGCATGGGGTGCGCATTAGGGTTGTTGTTCCTAACTCTCACCCCATTCTCCTACACCTCTGCTTCTTTACACATCTGATAGGGTAAGAGTTTTGAACTGTTTAATATTTTTTTCACGAAATCATCAAAAGGCACATCGGGGACCCTGGCCATATGTTCCCTGAACATTTCGGACCGGTTGCGCAAACCGGGTGACCTCTAGAGATGACAGTATAATTCCAGAAAAGTGTAAACGCACGCGCAGATCATGCTTAATAACTCCGCAGCCGTATATGCGACCGGTACGAAACTTGGCAGATCCCAAGGTGTATGGGTCTTGATCGTGTATTCCAAATTTCAGGCACATCCATCAAACAGTTGTAAAGTTATTAAGGTGGAAAATTGTGGGTTTAATATGTAAATGGCTCAACCCTAATAAATGGCTTCTCAACTTAACTATATATATATATATATATATATATATATATTAGAGGTAAGAGTTTAATGCATTGTTACATAACTGAATTACACAAAAGTGAGGAAATTTTTGAAAACTTTGACCCCTCACCTCTCAACAGTGCAAGATCAATGCAACTCTCACCCCATCACATGTGCAGTTAAAGCAGAGGTATAGGAGAATGGGGTGAGAGTTAGGACCAAAGACCCAATGCGCACCCCAATGCTGGTTGGGGTGGGCTGGGGGTCCAAGGGGGGTTTTCAACCTTAACACTGAATTTCCTCACTTTTGTCGCTGTGGAACAACTCTAACTGATGCATTAAACGGATATTTTTGCCTCTGATTTCCCTTCTTTTTGAGAATGATAACGATAAATAGTGAATGTAATGCAGCGGTGGGCCCCATGCTCCCGCCACGTAATGTGGCGGCAGGATCGAGGGGCCCTTTGGGCCCCACGCTCCCACCATGTGATGTCTTGTGACATAGTAACAGGAACAGCAACGCAAACAGAAGCACTAACAGTGGTGCACGTGGTAATGCAAGCACAAATGAGAACAGAAAGGGTAATGCACACGGAGGTGTAGACGGGAATAGTTCGTCACGTGATGTCTTGTCACATAGT
This sequence comes from Neoceratodus forsteri, assembly GCA_016271365.2. NCBI lineage: Eukaryota > Metazoa > Chordata > Ceratodontiformes > Ceratodontidae > Neoceratodus > Neoceratodus forsteri. Next base: position 1,385,366,209 of record CM028129.1, read on the forward strand.
AACATGGTGCCTGCAAATGCAAATGGTAATGGGCATGGTGACGCAAAGTGAAACAGAAAGAGAAACAGTACTGTAGACACAAATGGTAAAAAAAAATAATGGAAACGAAAGTGCAAATGAAAACGCTAAGGATAATGCACATGGTGGCGTAGACGTGAACGGTACGTGAAACGGGTACGGAATCGCAAGCGAAAACGGTAACGGTAACAGTAATGTAAGCGCACAGGCTTGTTTTCCCCAAAAGCTTCATAGAGAAAGACAGTGAGTACAAAGAATGTATGCATAATAATGGGTCTTGGAGCAGAAAATGAGGAGTTGGAATACTAAATTGCTTATATCTCAGGAACCATATGACGTAGAAAAAAAATGTAAAAGTCATATGATTTATGACTTTCCTGGCTAGTTTTGTGCTTAGCCCCTGTTAGGGGGCTAAGCATTTTTCTGACGAAAAGTCCGTATCTCGCACCGTTTCCTAGATATGGGCCCTGAAAGGTGCGGCGAATGCCGTAATGTTATCCTATGGGAAAAAAAGAGAAGTTCGGAGTGCCATAACTTTGGCTCCCTGTAACATTTTTTCACCAAACAACTACAAGGCACATCTGTGGGATGTTGGTTATCTTCCTTCCAAATTTCAGCCCAAAATACCCAACCGTTATTTTGCAGCAGGGCGCCAAAGGATTGCTGCCAATGCGTCGGACACCGTAATGTCATCCTATGGGAAAAAGTGTCAACTTTGGAATGCTGTAACTTTGCCACTGTGTAATATTTTTTCAACAAAACACTGAAAGGCACATCTGTGAGATGTTGACTGCGTTTCCTCCAAATTTCAGGCCAAAACACCAAACCGTTCTTTTGCAGTGGGGTGCCAAAGAATTGCTGTCATTTTCCCACAGCCTAGAAAAGTACTGTCGCAATTTGCGAAAGCTTTCGCAAATTCATTCAACAGTGTCACAAGTGCGAAAGTACTTTGTGAAAGTACTTTTTCAAGAAATGTGAAAAACATATTTCTGGGGTGTTTTACCCCAAAATAAAGACATGGCTAGCATCCTCAGGGTCCGACTAGGTGAATACAAAAAGAATTAGGTTGCTAGAGGGTCCCAGATTTAAATGCCAAGCATTTTTCTGATCACCAACTGAAAACAAAATGGTGGATTTGTATCAGTAAAAGGGCCATTTGCGAAAGTAAAAACTGCATTTGCGACACTGTCGAACATTTTGTTAACTTTTCCCATCGACTTATAATGGGAACTTGTTTTTTGAATAACTTTTGAACCTTTTAATATTTTTTCATGAAATCTTCGAAAGACACATTGGGGACCCCGGCCGGACATTCCCTGAAGATTTAGGACTGGTTGTGCAAACCGTGCGACCTGTAGATGCGACTGTAGAATTCCAAAAAAGTATAAACGCACGCACATATCACACTTAATAACTCCGCAGCCATATATCCGACCGGTACAAAACTTGGCAGATCCCAAGGTGTATGGGTCTTGATTGTGTATTCCAAATTTCAGGCAAATCCGTTGAACAGTTGCAAAGTTATTAAGGTGCAAAATTTTAGGTTTAACATGTAAATGGCTCCTCAACCCTAACTATGGTAGCACTACTGTGCTACCATTATAAATATATATATATATATATATATATATATATATATTATTGAGATATAAGCAATTTACTATTCCAAGTCCTCATTTTCTGTTCCAAGAGTCATTATTTTGCATACATTCTTTGCACTCACCGTCTTTCTCTATGCAGCTTTTGGGGAAAACCAGCCTGTGCGCTTACATTACTGTTACCATTACCGCTTCCACTTGCGGTTCCGTACCCATTTCACTTACTGCTCACGTCTACACCACCATGTGTGTTACCCTTTGCGTTTTCATTTGCGGTTGCGTTTGCATTGTTTTTCACATTTCTGTCTACAGTACTGTTTCTCTTTCTGTTTCACTTTGCGTCACCATGCGCATTATGATTTGCGTTTGCGGGCACAATGTTACTATGTGACAAGACATTACGTGGCGGGCCCCGCACTCCCGCCACCGCATTACATTCACTAGTTCTCATTATCATTCTCAAAAAGAAGGGAAATTAGAGGCAAAAAAATCCGTTTAATGCATCAGTTAGGGTTGTGGGCTGGAGGGGTGCAAAGGGGGTTTCAACCCTAACATCGAATTTCCTCGCTTTTGTCGCTGTGGAACAACCCTAACTGATGCATTAAATGGAGTTTTTTGCTTCTAATATATATATATATATATATATATATACATATATACAGTATATATGTATATATACAGCACAAATATCTGAGGTAGCAGGAATATGGCAAACAAAATTTACTGATGACAGAAACTGGGGATGGTTGTGCATCATGCTTCTGATATCCAAAAGTTGCAAGAATCCTTGCTTAAGATGGAAATCTGGGCCAGGTTATATAAACTTGAATTTAATATGAATGAATGTGGGGGCATGGCTAGCCGGCAAGCATGGAGGACGCTTGGTAACATCGCTCCCTGGTGTGATGGCTAAAAATTTAAGAATTCAGCTGAACAACTGCTAAAGTGACACTGTATGGGTGATCCCTATTTTTCTACTTCAAATGGCTTCTGGAAAATCTAAAAATTGGCAGGCGACATTACAGTTTGGGGCTAAAACATCGAGCAACAAAAGTGATACTGAGCTACGCCACTCAGGGACTCCTTCACCAGCTACAAGCATGGACAGAGTGCCAATTGAAAGTGATATGATGGAGCTACCTAAAGCACTTGCAGAGGTCCCTGAAATGCTAGTGCAAATGCGGAATGACATGAAAGCCGGATTTTTGAATTTAAATACCCAGTTCTCACATCTGCAGTCTGTGGTTTCCAGTCTAACAGAAATGACTACCACTCACACTTCCCAACTGTGCGAGCTGGAGCGCAGAGTGAGTGAAATGGAGGATACCTACCCGAGAGCCTCAGTAGAGCGCAATGGCCTTTTATCAACAATTGCAGACCTAAAAGAGCGGCTTGATGAGCAGGAGAATCGCTCTCACAGATCTAATCTACAGATTATCGGCCTGCCTGAAGGAGTAGAGGGGGAGAAATCTGAACGTAGAGATACACAGATGGGTCACCAAGAAATTGGGCCTGGGAGAAGAAGCTGAGAGTTTTGAAATTGAGAGGGCCCACAGGGTAGGCCCATTGCCAAAACCAGGGGATCGTCCCCGACACTGTCTTATAAAATATTTGAGATTCAGAGATAAAGAAACTGTTTTGCAGAAGGCTAGAGAGACGGGCCCAATAAAAGTTGACAATGCCACTGTACACATATATCAGGACTACAGTCGGGAGCTGCAGGTGAAACGGCAGAAATTCAATCCAATCAAAAATAAACAATACCGTTTAGGGTGGAAATCATCTTTGGCTTATCCAGCGAAGCTGCGAGTGGACAGACCAGGTCAAGGCCCATGATTCTTCACATGCCACAAAATGGCGGAACACTGGGTTGAGGAGGAGGAGAGCTGGACTGCAACTCAATGTAGAGTGAGGTATACAGTTTATATCGATTTACACTGTTTTCTCTATATTCTTTCTTGGCATGTTTAATAAATGTTTAATGTACGTTTAATATATGGGAACATCCGCAGATATCCTGGGTCTCTTATTTCCTCCTCTTGGGATTTAAGTGAGTGGCTGCTTCGCCATGCGAACCTTCAAATGGAACTTTCAATACTGGCTTAGCTAGCCTTGGTGTGCACCCCCAACCGAGTCTAGGGACCTGGGTATCAACGGGTGATTTCAGGCCTTATTTTCTGGACTTCCACTGGTTTGCTGGCTTCATATCAGTTGAATCTTATGCCGATATTACCAGCGATGGTTAGAAGACAGGAAAGTGTGACTTGATTTGACCCTATAGTGAATGACGCGAGGGATATTTCCCCTAATTGCTTAGGTTTGCAGTAATAATGCAGGATGGAGACTGTATAAGTCGTGTATGTCTGCAGTTCTGGTGGGATTGGTAACATGATAAATGTCTCCACCATATGAGTCTATTATGGAATAAAGTACATAAGGGTTTTATAAGCTGATGGGTCATTGACCTACATTTTGAGGTCACCCATACTAGCGCCTTTATTTATAGCTCATGCCATTAACTGCTATGTAAAGGTGGGCAAATGGGGCCCTACCATCTACTAGTTGCTGTTGTTTTTTTCAAGTTGTTCAGCTGTTTAACAAATTTGTTGCATACAAGGCCAGAGAGCCGTCACCCCCTACTATATTAACAAGGCTAGAATATGGGCACATTACTATGCTGTTGCCTAATGTTTGTAGTGGGAATTTTGGCGGGCTTAAACTCGCAAGGGGGGGATTACTGTAGTTAATGGTGGTAAAGGGGAAGGAGGGGGTTTAACTGATGTGGAGGGGGGGAGGGGGAAGGTACTAAACTTGGCCTATAAAGCTAGATATTTCATGATCTCTACACTTATGAGAGGAGTGGGAGTGCCGTCCTGGATCCACCTTAAATTGCTGTTCCTGGTGGAGGAGGTTCTGGTATCCTTATTGGAGATCAGCTTGCATGATGGCTTGGCTGGGTTGCAAAGTATGGGGTTACTAAGGGGGTTAATAGACATTCAACAGGGGGGGCGGGGGTATGAAGCTGGGCTAATGGGCAGAATGAGTGTGGATGTTTGCAGACTGTATGCCAGATTAAAGGTGCATAGTGGAAGGATGTTTTATGATGGGGGGTTGATGTTAAATGTCTGTCATGGAATATTAATGGCTTAAAATCAGTCATTAAGTGTAAGAGGGTCTTGACAAAGGTGCGCAGAGCAAAGGGTGGTTTAGTACTCCTACAGGAGATGCATTTTTCTTATCCCGAATTCCAAAAAAAAAACCACATTCATGGGCGGTATGTGGGTGTCATCAACGTTTTCCTCCAAGGCCAGGGGGGTTTCAATATGGATTCCTCCAGGTTCCCCAGTGCAGCTTTTGGATTCCCTAGTGGATCAATGTGGCCAATATGCATTAGCCAAAGTAGCAATTCCGGGTAGAGGAATGGTGCTGATAGGGTCAGTATATGCCCCGAATGTTGATAACCTGGGTTTCTTTCAGAAGTTAGCACTAGACATGGTGAAATGGCAAGGCCCCTGGTTATTGGGGGGGGGGACTACAATTGTATAACTGACACAGTTTTAGATTGTTCAAATAGAGTCCTGATCACTAAATCCCAGAATGCCAAGGCCCTGGAGGCATTACAAGCTGACTTTGGTTTGGTGGATGCCTGGCGCCATGTAAATCCCTCTGGACGACAATACAGCTTCTACTCACATGCCCATAACTCATATGCTAAAATAGATAGGGTGTTGTTGTCAAGTTCTCTAGTGGCTAAATTGGGGGAGGCAGGTTATCTGCCGATCATGATTTCAGACCACGCACTGCACTATGTTACCATTAGAGGTACTGGCTCTCCGACAGGTTCTAAAACATGGAGATTAGACCTTAGGCTGCTGAGAAACCAGGATTATCTTACATATATGGGGAAGAGTATACAAGAATTTATACACTTTAACTGTAGGGGAGACACTTCACACTGCCCATGCTGGGAAGCTTTGAAAGCATATGTGAGAGGGCAGTCCATTGCCTTTGCCTCATGGGAAAAACGTGTTACCACAGGGGAATTAGAATTTCTCAGAACCAAGATTGAAGCTTGTGAAAGGGCACACATGTTGTACCCTACAGCTGCCCTATATGGAATACTGCAAAAGTTAAAATAGAAGCTTAATACTCTGTCGAGTGCCCAACTAGAGAGGACTATACTCCTCTCGAGCGCGGGACAATATTTTGATGGCGACAGAGCAGGGAAGTATTTAGCATGGCAAATTAAAAAGAAAGACTCTGCCAAAAATATACGCCAAGTCTACAATGAACAGGGAGAACTCCAAAGGAGTACGGAGGACATAGGCAATACATCCGGAGCATTTTATAAGTCACTATACACATCTGAATGTAGCCCCACAGGGGGTGAGTATAGCAACTTCTTTCAGGAGATCCCCCATAACAAGCTCAGTGATGAGGAGGCAGCGGAGTTAGATACTCCTTTAACAGAACAAGAAATTAGGAACGCATTAAAAGCACTTAAGAGTGGGAAAGCCCCGGGTACCGACGGCCTGCCAATAGACTTTTACAAAACATTCGAGGGCTATTTATTTGAGCCTCTATACAATGCTCTAGTGGAAGGGCTGCATGAGGGTAGGTTGCCCCCCTCCACTTGGTCTGCCACCATAACAGTTTTGCCCAAACCAGGTAAAGACCCAAATTTATGCGCTTCATACAGGCCCATTTCACTGCTGACAGCGGACTATAAGATTCTGGCAAAAGCTTTAGCCTTTCGACTAGAAAAAGTGCTGCCTAGAATAGTACACCCGGATCAATCCAGGTTTGTCAAAGGCTGAATGGGTAAACATAACATCAAACGCACATTAAATATCATATTCCGCTGGGCAAAGACTAAGAAATCGATGGGGCTGCTTGTAGTGGCATTAGATGCGAAAAGCCTTGACCGTGGTGGAGTCGGGGTACCTGTTCTTTACATTGGGGAGGATGGGGGTGGGACCCTCTTTTTCTGCATGGATTCGGACTCTGTATCAAGGGCCTTTGGCACAAGTTATGGTGAATGGCCAACTATCGGATCCCTTCCAGTTGAGCAGGGGAACACGTCAGGGGTGCCCTCTGTCACTGTTGCTGTATGTATTGTCTCTTGAACCTTTGAGGGCTGTGCTTTGAGCACACAGAGGGATTAGAGGCTTTATGGGTGGAGGGAAAGAACATAAAATTGCAATGTACGCTGACGATCAATTACTGTAGTTACAGAACCCCGCTGAAGATTTAGCTTTGGTTCATAAATTAATGAGCACTTTTGGTGCTATCTGGGCATAAGGTTAACTGGTCTAAGAGTGAGGTGTTGCCAGTTGGTACTAGGAACACAGCACAGCTTATTGCCCAGTTGGGGGTCCTCCAACTTGTTCAGAAAATAAAGTATTTGTGGGTACAGATATCTGCATTATATGGGGAGCTGTATCGCCTCAACTTCAAGCCGCTTGTACATGAATTAACAGAGGATTGTGATCGGTGGGTGGCACTGCCTATCTCGCTGCTAGGTAGGGTAGGGGTAGTAAAAATGTCCATTTTGCCCAGACTACTATATCTGTATCAATCCCTGCCTATAAAGATACCCCAGTTACATTTCAAACTGATAGATGCGATAACTCATAAATTTATTTGGCAAAAAGGTCGAGCAAAAATAGCCAGAGCAGTGTTGTACAGAAGACATGAGGAAGGTGGTGTAGGATTGCCACATTTTAAATGTTATTACTGGGCGGCGCAATTGGCCTTTATACCTACTGGCAAGGATACACTGGGGTGCCCATGGCTTGAACTAGAGGAGGATATACTGGAGGGGAATTTCCGTAATGACACCTTAGTAAGCAGCCTTGGGGGTTGGCAGCTAAACATATAACCAACCCTTTCACGGGCACTACCTTATCAATATGGCTACAAGCCCATAAACTAATTGGCTATTCATGGGGTAGGTCCCTTAATCTTAATATCTTAGGTTACATGAAATCAGTGGGGAGCAGCACTACTACAGTGGTGCAGTGGCTGTGAACTTGGAGGGAAAAAAGGGTTGTTGGCTATTAACCAGTTGTATGAAGGGGTCTTACTAATGAGCTTTGCCCAGATTTGTGCTAAGTGGGATATTCCTGTGGGGGACTTCTTTCTCTAATTATTAGTTCGAAAATGCTGTGGTGCTAACACCCATGGTACTACTGACTGGTCAACCCCATCTCCTTTTGAAGAAGAGGTGTTCCGCCCACAACCGGTAGTCAGGCCAATGTCCATTTACTACAGAGCACTTATGGGCTTGCTCTCTCCAATAGATAATCAGAGTCAAAAGAAATGGAGTCTAGATCTCTCCACCCCTATCGACTCAAAAACTTGGCGGTAATAAACTGAGACAGATTCAGCTGTTCTTCCTCCACAGGGCATATGTGACACCAGGCTGGTTGCATAACATAGATGAGAGCCGATCTTCTGCATGCCCCAAGTGTTCAGCAGATGATGCAGACTTTCTACATCTGGCACTTACATGTCCCAGGGTGACACCATTCTGGCATGAAATACACAATATTATGTCTCAGATTTTGGGATACGCTCCTTCTAAATCACCTCTGGAGCTGTTATTAGGGGTGGACTCATCGAAGGAGATCTAATTTCCTATGGTCACTCACCCTAATCAATGCAAGAAGAACAATTGCACAATCCTGGATGTCAGTGGCAGCTCCAGTGGTGTCAAGATGGGTGCAGAATATTAAAAGCTGTATGGTGCTGGAGAGGGCGCAGCTGGGTGCGCAAGGGAAAATAGCATCTTTCTGGGGAACGTGAGAGCCTTGGTTACGAGCTGTAGAGATGGGCTTAATTTTTTGACTAACTATAAATAGCCATAAAGCAGTGGGTTGCCAATCTTCCCTGAATTTCAAGGGAATAACGGAATTTAGTGCACAATCGGCTGCCTCCTCGCTTGACACATACATAACTGGTCTCTTAGATGTTGACTGGTTATACCAGTATACACCTCAGTATTTTTTTTTTTTAACATACTATCTCCTATGCGTTCCACTGCCTGTCATGCCTCTTAATATGCACAATGAAACAATATACTGATGTACCTGGTATAATGTATTGCTCTGGATATGATGTGAAACTTCCAAACTCACAATAAAGATATTAAAAAAAAAATAAAATATGAATGAATGTGTTGTCATTCATTTTGGCAAAAATAATACAAGAACTGACTATATGCTAAATGGACAGATACTTAAAATGGTTAATGAGGAAAAAGACCTGGGTATCCTTATCTCTGAGGACTTGAATTTTAAAAACCATTGGCAAACTATGGTCAAAAGAGCAAATGGAATTATGGGAAGTATAAGACACATACACAGCGGAGATGATAAGGTTATCATACCATTTACTCTGCACTGGTCAGGCCTAATTTGGAGTAGTTATGAGGATAGACTAGGGGCTTTGGGTATTTTTTCTTTAGAATACAAGAGACTGAGGGGAGACTTGTGCTTGTTATACAGAGCATTAGAAAATCACAACTTGTGGGAATGTCTTGGATTGGATTTAAGAAACCAGTTTCACCATGCTAGAGTCCATGCATTGCACCATAAGGGAGAAAAAAATAACACCAGGAAAAGGTGTGCATGGTTTAGCCAACGAATAATATCAGTATGGAATTCTCTCCCACATGAGGTGGTAGGAAGTCGTAGTATGAGTGAGTTCAAATTAAAATTGGATGAACACTGTAATAGGAATAATATTCAGGACACACTGGTCCACCTGGGTACCAATGACATTGAGGGAAATAGTGAGCTAGAGATACAGGCAAGGTTCAGGGAGTTTGCCAGGGTCTGTCATGACATAGGATGCGGATTCTTCTAAGTCTCGCAGTGCAAGGGCTAGTGGGAACACAAGAGGAAGATTAGGGAGATAAACCAGTGGCTCAGGGAGTGGTGTGGGGCCAGAGGGTATGGGCTGATGGGGGATTGGGGGGATACCTGGGAGGATAAGAGGCTGTATGCTAGAGATAGGCTCCATCTCAATTTGGAGGGGAAGGAAATACTTAAGCTGAAAATAGAGGGGTTCGTGGGTGAAAGGTGGGGTTTAAACTTGTGAAGGGAGGAGGGACGGTAGAAAAGGTTATCGAGGGGGGTCTGATAAAGGAGGGACTCTGCCTCCATCCCCCTTGGGAGCTGGAGGAATGTGGGAAAAGGCCGACTGGTAAGGTGCAGAACAGGGGAAGATGAAATCCCCATGGGAACACAATCAGGGGAAATGGAAGTGTAGGGAAAGGGTGGAACTGGAAGGTAGTCCTGCTAAATGCCAGGAGCTTGGGCAACAAAATGCCTGAGCTCCACGCGATGCTAACTGAGGGAGAGGTGGATGTGGCAGTGGTCACTGAGACCTGGGCCACCGCAGGGCATGACTGGGACCTTGACCTGGAGGGTTACACCATGTTCAGGAAGGACGGGGGGAGGGAAGGGGAGGAGGGGTTGCAATAATAGTCAAAAACTGCATTGGCATAGGAGGAGTGGAGGAGGCGGAGGGAACTGTGGAGGCGATTTGGGTCACCTTGATAACAAGGGGGGCAAGAGAGTAAAAATAGGAGTGGTCTACAGACCCCCTGCGCTGGCGGAGGAGCTGGAGTAGAGTCTGATGGCAGATGTTAGGAGACACTGCAGACTGGGCAGGGGAAGGGTGGTGGTGTTGGGGGACTTAAACATGTCAGGAATGGACTGGGAGACTATGACATCCTCGGTGGCCAGGGAACAGAGGTTGTTGGATGTCTTCAGGATGCGGCTCCAACTCAGTAGGTGGGGAACCAACCAGGAGGCACGGATATGGGATGTGGTCCTGGCAGACAGTGGCCAGATTGGGGGCCTGGAGGTAAGGGACCCATTGGTGGGGAGTGACCATGCCACGGTCTGGTTCTGCCTGGACCTAGGAGGGGTAGAAGGCTGCACAAAGATGGAGGCAACTGACTTCAGGGGGGCGAATTTCAAGGAAATGGGAAGGATCCTTAAGGAGCATTTGGATTGAATTGGGCCAAACATGGACGCTGATAGTAGGTGGGAAATCATCAGGAGGGGGGTGCAGGATGCTACCAGCACCTGTGCAAGAGTAAGACGAAAATGTGGTAGGGCCCGAAAACCCTGCTGGTGGACCAGGGAGGTTCAGGAGGTGGTGAGGGTAAAGACGGTGGTCTATAGGCATTTCAAGTGCTCAAGGAGTGAAAGGGATGGAGGGGAGTATGAGCTGATGGCCAGAAGGGCCACTAGGGTGGTGAGGGTGGCTAAGGCAAGGAAGGAGCAGAACCTGGCCAGGGAAATTAGGAGAGGGAACAAGGGGTTCTTTAGGTACACTGGGGAACAACAAAGGGTGAAGGGGCAGATTAGCAGGATTAAAATAGGGGAGGGATGGGCACAAGATTTGGGGGAGCAGGCTGAGGTACTAAATGAGTGCTTCACCTCAGTTTTCACCAAGGAAAATGGGGGGGCTGCAACATACATGGGAGGAGATGGTGAAACTGAGGGGGGGGACCCTCACCGATTGGCGGGTCTAGGAGGGGGGCATCATTGGCAAGAGGGGAAGACAAAGCAGGGGGACGAGGTAGCAGAGGTGGAAATCATGGCAGAGAGTGAGGAAAGCCCTCAGGTTCCTTAAGATGGAGAAAGCACCGGAGCCAGATAAATTACATCCCAGAGTGCAGAAGGAACTGGCGGATGTCCTGGCGAAACCTCTGGCGGAGCTTTTCAGCGTCTCTCTGAGGACAGGGTGGGTGGGTGCCCCAGGACTGGAAGTTAGCACATATAGTGCCTATCCACAAGGGGGGATCAAGGGAGGTGGCAGGGAACTACAGGCCCATCAGCCTGACATCGATAGTGGGCAAGGTGATGGAGGGCATTGTCAAGGAGAGGCTAGGGGGGATCTGGAAACGTAGGGGTGCCTGGACGATAGACAGCATGGATTCATCCCGGGGAAATCGTGTCAGACAAACCTTGTGGAGTTCTATGACTGGGTTACGAGTGCCTTGGACCTGGGTAGACCAGTGGACGTCCTCTTTCTTGACTTCAGCAAGGCATTTGACTCTGTTCCTCATGGGGGGCCTGTTGGATAAGCTGGGAGAAATGGGGGTGGGGAAGCAGATGATCAGATGAATAGGCAATTGGCTCCAGGACCGGACCCAGGGGGTCATGGCTGGTGGGATAGTCTCATCCCCAAAGAGGGTCATTAGTGGGGTCCCTCAGGGATCGGTCCTTGGGCCCCTCCTGCTCAACGCCTATGTCTCTGACATAAGGAAGGGTAACAGGAGTGAGATGAGTCTCTTTGTGGATGACTCAAAACTGGGGGCGGTGGTGGATGGGGAGGGGGTGGCCCTACAGGGGGACCTGGAGGCTCTGGAAAGGTAGTCTAGAAAGTGGAAGCTGAGGTTCCCAGTGCAGGGAAATGCAAGGTACTGCACTTGGGAGCCAGAAACACTGGCCAAGTGTACACCCGAGGGGGGGATGCTACAAGTTTCGATGGCTGAGAGGGACCTGGGGGTGGTGGTGGATGTCAAGATGAACAACTCATAGACTTGTAGGAGGGCAGCGGCCAAGGCCAACAGGATGCTGGGATGCATCGCTAGGGGGATCACCTCCAGAAGGAGGTAAGTGATACTCCCTCTGTATAACTGCTTGTTGAGGCCGCACCTCGAGTACTGTGTGCAGTTTTGGAGGCCACACTTAAAGAGGGACATTGAACTCCTGGAGAGGGTCCAGAGGAGGGCAACCAAAATGATTTGGGGCTTGGGGACAGAACCTATGGGGAGAGGCTCAAGAGCTAAATATGTACACAATGGAAGAGAGAAGGACCGGGGGACATGATAGAGGTCTCAGGTACATGATGGGGTAAATAGGGAGGAGCAGTCAGGTGCTCCAAGGAAGGAGGGGGGCAACTAGAGGGCATGGGTGGAAGCTGGAGGGGGGAGATTCAGGGGAGAAAGGAGGAGGTGCTACTTCACTGAGAATGTGGTGGAGCCATGGAATGTGCTGCCCAGGGGGCTGGTGGAGGCAGAGACAGTGGAGGGGTTCAAGAGGGGTGGGACAGGTACAGGGGACGGGTTCTGGAAGCAAAGTCCAGTGCAGCGAGAATATCCGGGACTGGGAAGGGAGAAGCAAGATAGGGCGAGGGGGGAAGCAAGGTCAGCTCCCAGGGTGGGAGCTGACCAAACGAGCGGACACGAAAGACCATTAGGACTATTCTGCTGGCATTTTAGTATGTTAGTATGTTATCATCTTTAGTAACAGGCGAGCAGTTATGGGCATTTGCCTTATTTTGCTCACATCATTCCTATGATACCTCCCAGTAGTGGTCTGGTATGCTCAGCACTGCCCTTGAAGCCACTATTCGCATCTGTTTCTATTAATAACCATCAGCACTAGGGAAAAGTTACAAAAGCCTGAGGAAGTCGCAATTGGGGAAGCCCCAGCCATCTGACCCAGCAGGTGAGTGGCTGCAGCCAGCTGATTTGTTTTCCAGAACGGACTTTAATTTTCACTTTGGTATGTGTGTGTCATGCAAGTTGTGTGAAAATCTACGAATCTTTAGACAAGTGCCCAGTTTTCATGTAAGCCTTGTAAAAATCAAACATTTTGGCATCCACATTTAGAAGGGAAATTGGGCTATAATTTGTACAATCTGAGGTATCTTTACAGGTGGCAGGCATCTCTGCTGGTTCCTTTATTTTGTTGAATGTTTATACAATAATTGAGAGCAGATGTTCCCTTAATTAATTCTCCAACAAACCCATCCGGGCCCGGCGCTTTGCTGTTTTTGAATAACTTTGTAGCCTCCTCCACTTCTGTTGCAGTAAATGGTATTTTGAGTTCCAAGCTGAGTAAAGAAGTGCTGAATTTCAGGCTCAATACTTTCTGGAGTGTCCCGGTGATACAGGGATTTATAAAACCTGGTAAAGGCTACTGCTATTTCTTAGGGTCTGTATATATTGGGGTGGACTGTCCCATTATCCTATATGGGCATAACCATTATCTCTGCTTGCAGTCTAAATGCCAGGAGCCTTCAGACCCTATCACCTTGATTAGAATATGACTGCTGAAGAAACCACAGCTGATCCTCTGCCTTTCTGTTTAATATATTCCATAGCTCTCCCTGACGTTCGTGAGTTTCTGCTGGGTGTCACCCCCTTCTCTTTGTTTATGTTGTTTCCAAGTTTCTGTGTTTTAAGGGCTCCTTGTATAACTGTTGCTTTTTCCTCTCTGAGGCATATCCAATAACTTCTCCTCATACTACTGCCTTGAGACCGTCCATACAAACGTTTTTTTAATTTTTTTTGACTACTGTTACAATCCAGCTACTCTGCTATGGCCTCCCTAGTATTGATTCAGATTCTGAAAAGCTCCTTGTTTACCAGGGTGTGCTAAACTGCCATTCCATTTTTTCACTTCGTCCTCAGTCTCAATTATCACTGAAACGGGTGTGATCTGAGTTTGTTATTGAGTGGATAGAGCTCTTTATTTTATGAGAATACCTAACCTGAGTATAGATTTGTGTGTATTGGAGTATGTTTGATTAGGGTGGAAATATATATGGTCCTCCCTCTTGTGCTGCTTTCTCCACAGATCTGTCAACAAGATAGATTCCTTAGTGTCTGAAGCCTCCAAAGTCAGTTCAGCTGGTGGGAAGCCCCGAGGCAGAAACATTGCGCTGGCCTGCTTGGGTTTGAAAAAATCCACAGAAGGTTGTGGCATTCAGCTACAAGGTTTCCCATTCCAGGGGCTAAGCTGAGAAAAACTGACACAGATCAGATAAGAAGAAAAAAAAACTACAGAAAAAGAGGAATTTTAGACTTAAGGATCTGCTAGTGCTGATGCCTTTTTATGTTTGCATGCACATGTGTGCGCAGCAAACATTTTGTTATGAAGAAAGGCATCTCAGAGGTGTGTCACTGCTGAGCCCATTGCAGCTCAAGCTACAATGGCCTTGCCAATGACAGGCCACTGACCAGGCACTCTGGTCATGACACTACTCACTGTTTGCTGGGTGGAAACTTTGCATAGTTGAAAGTAGCCAGCCATTCCTATCAGACATCGGCTGGCTCGTATCATCTACATAACACTGCCCAGCAGCCAGATGAGCAGTGTGTTTACCCTGAGTACAGAGGTTTCTGCTACAGCCAAATCGGTGGGAACTCCTGATGTATGTACCTAGACTTTAGCAAGGCATTTGACACAGTCCCACACAAAAGATTAATATACAAGTTAGCCAGCCTGGGAGTGGGTCCCAAGATGACAGCCTGGGTAAAGAATTGGCTGGAGAATAGGACACAGAGAGTAATAGTAAATGGAGTCCACTCTGAAAAAAGGGGGGTTAGTAGTGGGGTACTTGAGGGTTCAGTATAGACCGTCCTCTTCAATGTCTTTATGTGCGACATTGTAGAGGGACTGGAAGAAAATATGTCTCTTTGCAGATGACACAAGATCTGCAACAGAGTTGATGCACAAGGTGGGGTGGAAAGGATGAGAAGGGACTTGGCAAGGTTAGTGGAATGGTCAAATGTATGGCAGCTTAGATTCAATGCTAAGAAGTGCAAGGTAATGCACCTGGGAAACAAAAACCCAGGGGAAGAGTACACAATGGGGGGTGAGAGACTAACAACAACAAAAATGGAAAGGGACCTGGGGTAGTCATATCAGATGACCTAAAGGTGGGCAAGCAATGTGAGAGGGCAGCAAGGAGGGCTGGGGGGATACTGGGATGCATAGGAGAGGCATCACCAGTAGAAAACAAGAGTTATTATCCCTCTGTACAGACAGCTGGTGAGACCACATCTGAGTACTGTGTGCAGTTCTGGAGACCCAATCTCCATAAAGACATAGACAGGATGGAAGCTGTCCAGAGGAGGGCAACTAAAATGGTGCAGGGTCTGACCGAAGACATATGAAGAGAGACTTAAGGATCTTAATATGTATAGCCTCGAGGAAAGGAGGAGGGGGGACATGATAGAAACTTTCAAGTACCTCAAGGGAATCAACAAAGTCCAAGAGGGTAGCATCTTTCAAAAAAAGAGGTGTGCAAGAACAAGGGGGCACAATTTGAAGATAGAAGAGGGCGGCTCAGAGGTAATTCAAGGAAGTATTTTTTCACAGAGAGGGTTGTGGATGTATGGAACGGCCTTCCAGAGGAGGTTGTGGAGTCAAAAACAGTGGTGGAATTCAAGCATGCATGGGACAGTCATAAGGCAATTCTAGGGGGTTGGGGTAGGAAGAAGTAGGCTGCTGGTTAACTAGGATCTGCAGTTTATCCATCAGGTAGGGAAATGGGCAGACTGGGTGGGCCAAGCGGTCCTTATCTGCCGTCAAATTCTATGTTTCTATGTCCTGCACAGCCTGCGTCTCCAGTTCCTTTACATACCTAGGCAAGCAAAATTATTTTTTACAGTTCACCTAAAAAGTAGCAAAGAAAGGGTCTACAGCTTCAACTGATGTTGAATAGCCACATGTGAATTGTGGCCAAGTATGCCAAACAAAAACTCGAGCATGCCAGAGGAATGTAATACAGTGTCCAGGCTTACTGCAAGATCCAAGATTAGGAAATGGAGACAGTACAACGCTGTGCGACACCAGGGAGCCCACCCCCTGTGCTGCCAAACATAACACCGGCACTGTGGTGCCCAGTTCCTAGTGTCGGTACCTCAGATAAAATCATCCATAGTCTTTTTTATTTTTTTGAATCCTTGTAAAAAAGAAAACTGTCCATTGATGACTGTTGCTGCTGCTTTTACCCTTCCCCCACCTGACCCTCCCACTCAGCACTGATCACCACCAACCCCAACCCATACTTACCTACTGGGGTCCAATGCTGTAATGCTCTCTGAACAGGAGGCATGTCTTCACCCTTCAAAACTGGATCCGAGGCCTGCTCGGTGGCACTGAGGGTTGAGGCGTGGACACCACACCTTGCACCATGCCAGCGACCCGGGTTTGGGAACGAACTTGAGGTGCTGGGGGTTGGCAGGGGAGAGGGTGGATTAAGCATCCCAGGACTGCTCTCCTCCCTCTGGGGTGGGTAAGGGAAAGCATGTTGCACTGTAGTGGCCCCCAGTGATGACTGGGGGAAGCACAGTTGCAGTGTACAGTAGGGGAGGAGCATGGCAAGACGTCAGCTTACTCGTCGTACGTCATTGCACTGCCAGCTCCTAGGGGGAAAAAAATGGAGGAAATGGCTGGGCACAACCAAGGCAGCTTGATGGCCACGCTCCCGCTGATCTGGAGGACTGTCATGGAAGTGCGCTGAGGGATCAGGTCCATCCCGGCTTGGAGAGGCATGGGGGAGGCCCTCCAGTGGGTTGGGGCGGCTGCCCCGGACCCCCATCATGCAAGTGATCCTGCTGCTTTCCAGGGCGGTGGGGGCTGGTGACTGGATGCCCCCACCAGTGGTGCTGCAGAAGCATATAAATAGTGACATGATTAAAAAAACAGATCAGAAACAGAAGAAATCAGGTATGCGTTCAATGTATTTCAATGCATTTTGAACTTGTACTCATAACTTGGTAATTTTTTAGTATTTTTCCCTCAGATTTTCAACATTGGCTTTTTGGGACCCCACCTCATGAGCAAGTAGATTAAAATCTTCAGCTCTGGGCTGAAAGATTATTTTTCAGTCACGCCACGAAATCACCTTTTGGGCTAGATTTGAAACTTTTCACCTCCTGAGTTCATGAGGTGGGGCCATAAGAAGTCTGTTATGAAAATCTGGGGTAAAAATATTAAAAAACAACTAAGTTATGAACGTACTTTGACATTTTTCAACACTCGCTCATAAGTTTGGCAGTTTTCAATATTTTGACCCCAAATTTTCAACATAGACAATTTTTTCACACCACCCCATGAACCCGACAGCCGTCGTTTTTCAATTGGGGCCAAAATGTGTTTTGTGGCACGAAATGACATTTTGGCAAGGATTTGACAATTTTTCACCTACTGGGTTTATGAGGCAGGGTCTTAAGAAGACTATGTTGAAAACTTGGGGTCAAAATGTTAAAAAAAAAAACACAGTTATGAGTGTACATTGACATATTTCAATGCTTGTTCACAACCTTGGTAATTTTCAATATTTTGACCTCAAATATTCAGCATAGTCATTTTTTCCCACCACTTCATGAACTTGATTGCTGTCATTTTTCGAATCCTGGCCAAAATGTGATTTTACATTTGTGTCGCAAAATGACATTTCATCCACTATTTTATAAATGACAATTTTCCTGTTCAAATACAAAAGACTGTGTTGAAATTTTAAAATAAAACTGCTACAAAAAAAAAAAAGTAACGTTTGCAGGGACAGCTGCTGGCCTACAGGCAATTATAGTGATAGGTTACACGTATCTGTTATACTGATTTGTTTTCAAGTTTTGCTTATGATCCTTGATGTTTTGCAGGAAGTCAGGATCCACCACAAATTACTCATCTCACTAGGCATGCCTGCCACACACACCATACATGCAAACATTCGGCATTAACAAGTGCATGTTTTCCCTAGAGTAGGCAAGTCATACCAGGGTGTTACCTATCCTAAAGTCTAAATAAGCAGTTTTAAAAAAGATAATTAAAAAAAATAGATGAAAGTCTTTATGGGGCTGGCTTGTATTCAGTTAAGATTTTAAGTTTCATTCTGTAATTCTTTGTGGCATTTTAATGGTGCTACAGTAAGTGAGGAACAGGGCTGCAGCATGTTCCCTGTACAATGTAGTAGAAATAGCAGGGGTAGGCTTTTTAGCACTTTACCCAACATAGCTCTCCACCTTTCATTTTTCAGAGTAGTATCATTACTACCCCAGAAATGAAATGTGTCCTGCTAGGTTGTGTAAAGTTAGGATAAGCAGCTGCTCTCAACATTCTACAACATTTAATATTGAATGTACTATAGCCCTGTCCAGAACTTAGTATTATCAACATGCTTTTTTTGGGACAGAGTTACAGTTTGGGATTCCAAAGCTTATTCAATACTTGTCAGCAAAGGCTCAGTTACATTTTTTTTAAACTACTTATTTTAACTCTGGCAGGTAGCACCCTGGTGTGACTTAATTTTCCTGATCGTAACATAGTAACATACAATCGTTTCTACATAAAAGGCTTGTAAATAAACTGGGTAGCTTGGAGGTGGGCCCTAAGGTGGTGAACTGAGTATGAAATTGGTTGATGGATAGGAGACAGAGTGTAATGGTAGATGGCCTCATTAGGGGGTGTGCAGAGTGACCAGTGGGGTACTTCAAGGATCAATACTGGGACCAGTGCTCTTCAATGTCTTTATAAGTGACATTATGGAAGATCTGAAAGGGAAGGTAAGCCTCTTTGCAGATGACACCAAAATCTGTAGTATGGTAGTCACTCCAGAAGCCGTGAGAGAATGAGCAAAGACCTGAGAAAACTTGAGGAGTGGTCAAATGTAAGGCAGCTGTGTTTCAATGCAGAAAAGTTCAAAATCATGCACCCAGGACACAGAAACCCAGAGCCAGAATATAAAATGGGAGAAAAAGTTTTGACAGTCACAAAAAGGAGCGGGACCTTCGAGTAATCATATTGGATGACCTCGAGATAGGATGGCAGTGCAAAAAGGCAGTAGGTAGAGCCAGCGGGATGCTGGGGTGCAGAGGGAGGGGTTTCTCCAGTAGAAGGAGGGAGGTGATCTTATCACTGTATAGATAATTGGAGAACCCACCTAGAGTACTGTGCCAAGTTCTGGAGACCATATCTCAGAAGGACATAGACAGGGCAGAGGATGTCCAGAGCAGGACAACTAAAATGCAGGGGCTGCATCAGAGATCCTATGAGGGGAGGCTGAGGTATCTCAATATGTACACCCTGAAAGAGAGGAGGGAGAGGGGGGACATGACAGAGACCTATACATACCTCACAGGGGTGAATAAGACACAGGAGGGGAGTATTCTTTAGAGGAGAAAGTGAACGAGTACTAGGAAGCATGCAATGAATCTGGAAGGGTGGGGGGAATGTACATACCAACATACAATACATATGAAGAAGCCAGCAGAAGAAGGCCATTTGGTCTATCTAGTTTGCTCGTCTTGCAGGGTCAACAGCGTGACCTACTAACCCTGCCCCTCCTCCCATCCTTTCCATCCTCCCTACCCATGATCCTTACCTACCCCAATGCCTATCCCAGCCTTTCTTGAAGCTGCCCACTGTCTCCAACAAGACCACCTCTTCTGGCAGCATATTCCAAGTGTCCACCACCCTCTCCATGAAGAAGTGCTTCCTGATCTCCCTCCTAAATCTTCCCCCTCCAGCTTAAGACTGTGCCCCCTCGTGTTATGGTTGCCAGTTAGCTTAAAGAGACCTTCCTTATCCACCTTATTTATTCATTTCAAGTGCTTGAACATCTCAATCATGTCCCCTGTCTCTCTCCTATCCTCCAGGGAGTACATGTTCAGTGCCCTCAACCTCTCCTCATAAGCCTTACCCTGCTGACCCGCTAACATCTTTGTAGCCATCCTCTGGACCTTCTCTAGCACTTTAATGTCCTTTTTGAGGTGTGGGCACCAGTACTGAATTCTATACTCTTGATGGCCTCACCAGTGTCCTGTACAAGGGTAGTATAACCCCCTCTCTCCTACTACTGATCTCCTATGTACCCTGGCATCTTGTTTCAAGTTCAGGTTCAAGTTTATTGCAGGAAAACTCCATTGAGCAAGCTTATTACAAGGAGGTCCTAAATCATGTAAACAGTCAAGGAGACATTGCATAAAAAGGCAACATAGAAAAAGCAAAATGAAACAATATACAAATAAGATTAACATGCACCAATACATAGCAGTAAATCATAGTAAAATGAGGTACAGTTAAGGTTCATATAATACACAGTGCTCAATGAAGACAGGACAAGGTAGGGATTATTAGCTTAAGTTAGTGAGAAGCAATAATTTTGAGGAGTGTATAGTGACAGGAAAGAGTAGTTAAATAAGAAGGAGGGGTTGAAAATGAGAGGTGAGAGGAGGAGGAAGAGGGCTAAAGAGAGTAGGAGGAACAAGATATAGATAAAGAAGGCAAGGGTAGGAGAAGGTTTTGAGATTAACTGGAGAGATCAATTAGATAATTTCATGTCCTGACAAAAGCTAGTTCCAGGTGGATGGGGGAGCATCGTAAGGATATGGGGCAGGGAAGAGGCCTAAAAACAGCTACAAATATCTTCTATTTTAGATGCGGTTAACTCTTTGTAGTAATTAACCGAGACCATGCTGGATAGTTTCAGGGTGGATTGGAGTCAGTTCCAGATTGTTGGAATAGCATGTGAGATGGCACATTTTCAAAGGTGGTGCGAGTCCTGGGCACATCAAGGAAGATGAAGTCAGATTTCCTAAGTGAGTATGCACAGTGGGAGATGCAGATGAGAGATGTTAGGTAGCTTGGACGTTTGTTCAGGAGTAACTTGAGAGTCCAAATACCAGCACGGAGCAAATGTCTAGTGGTAAGTGATGTCCAGCCAACAGCTGCGTAAAGGTCACAGTGGTGGATTCGGTACGGGGATCTGGTGATGAACCACAGGGCACGGTGGTAAAGGACGTCCAACTTATTTAGGTCTGAGATTGCAGAGGAGGTGTAAATTAGATCCCCATAATCAAGTAAGGGAAGGAATGTGGCCTGCACAAGCCTGGTTCTAGTTTCAATCGGGAAGAGAGACTTATTTCTGAAAAAGAAACCTAACCTGGCTTTTAGCCTTCTGGATAGGTCCTCAAGATGGTCACTGAAAGAGAGTTTGTTGTCTAACCAAATGCCAAGATATTTAAATTTGGGAACAACTTCCAAAGGTTTGCCTAGAGAGGTGACAACAAAATCTTTCAGTAGGCCTGGGGGGGGGGAGTTAGATGAGTTACTAAAAGAAAAAAATTATAGCCTTAGTTTTCTTGGCATTAAGAATAAGCTTAGCATTAGTAAGATTAGTTTCCAGCTGAGCAAAGTCAGCTTGCAGCACGTCCCTTACTTCAGACAACGTTGAGCCAGTGGTATACAGTACTGTGTCATCTGCAAAGAAGTATAAGTTGGATTTGGTTATATAAGAGACAAGGTCATTGATGTACAAGGAAAAAAGGATAGGGCCTAGGATGGAGTGTTGTGGGACTCCCCTGTCAATCGGCAAGGAGGCTGAGAATAGGCCACCGGCTTTAACTTTCTGAGTCCTCCCTGCTAGGTAAATGGTAAACCACAGAGCGGTGGAAGGAATGGCACCTAGTTTAGTAAGGCTGGTGACTAGTAAACTGTGGGCAACGGTGTCAAATGCTTTACTAAGATCTAAGAAGACTGCACCAGTGATCTTCTTAGTATCCATAGCAGAGATCCAGTCATTAGTGACTTTAGCCAGTGCTGAGATAGTGCTGTGCTGTGCTTAGGCCAGAAGCCGGATTGTGCTGAGTTTTAAAGTGAGAAGGTTTTGATATGAAGTTTTAATTGATTGTAAATCAGTTTTTCCAAAACTTTAGACAGAATGGGCAAGATAGAGATAGGCCTGTTATTATTTAGATCGCATGGGTTCCCTGATTTGAATAAGTGAAGGATGTGGGCGAATTTCCAACAAGATGGAACTGTGGCAGAAGAGACGGCGAGATTGAAAATATGAAGAATGGGGGCCGTGAGACGGGTGTAGCCTAGTTTTAGGAAAAAAGGTTCAAGACCATCATCCCCAGTGCTTTTCTTGGTATCAAGGTTAAATAGCGAGTCTTCCACTTCTTTGTAGTTAGGTGTGAACAGCTGGAAGGGACAAGTTGAGGTAAGGGGAGTGGGGATAGAACTGGCTTGATTTAATCCCTTGGCCTGCTTAAGGTGAGAAGTCAAAGGCTAAGCCAGCAGTGACAAAATGGGAGTTGAGTTCTTCCAGGATTTTTTTCTGTTTTTCTCTGCATTATCTAGCTGTTATACGTATTGTATTTTCTAAACAACTGCCATGAGCTTCTGAAGAAGGACTGGTTGGTCCGAAAGCTAGAGCACTTTGTTCTTGCTGTAACATCTATGTTGGTCCATTAAAAGGTATCAAATCATTTGCTTCTGGATCTATTCTTGCAAGGACCAATACGGCAAATACTAAATCTAGATTCCAGGATTTGGGAAATACTTTCAATGATCCTGCCTTTGGTAAGGATCTTGGCTGGAATGGAGGGGGCACAAGGCCATCCTTCAGTGGATTTAAGTGTCCTCCAAATTTTATGAGAATTCCCGTTGGCCTGTTCCAGGGTGGAAACATAGTAGTTTGCTTTGACAGAGCGAATGCTTTTTACACACGCGTTTCTAGGTGCTCTAAAAGTCTGCCAATCTGCAGGGCTCTTGGTATGCCTTGCCAGAGTCCAGAACTTGTCCCTGTTAGCGAGTGCAGCCTTAAGACTTGGAGTAAACCAAGGGTGAGAGGTGTGATGCACCCTAGCCTTGATAAAGGGGGCATGCTTATTTGCCAGTGTGACAAGGTTGTTGTCGAAGACAGAGACAGCCTCATCGGCTGTTTTGGCAAGATAGAGATCTTGCCATCTATCCTTGCCTAAGTCAGACAGGTAATTTACTACCTGAAATTTACAAAAAGACCATTTAGTTATGATCTTGGGCTGGTGTCAATTCTTGGCATGCGATCTTATGCATACAACAACCCCATGGTCGCTCATATCGTTATGGAACACCGCAGAGCATAACATTTTATGTGGATGAGTGGTTAATATAACATCTAAGAGTGAACTGTTTGCAGTGTTCAATGAATTGTTCATTGTAGGTTCACTAATTAGCTGTATGAGTCCAAGCTCGTCACAGAAAGATTTCAGGCTGTGTGATTTAGGGGTAAGCCAGTCCATATTGAAATCCCCATGGATAATTGTCTCAGCATTGGCAGCCGTGATTAGTGATTTTAGTACATTGAGGATATCAGTTCCACCAGTTGGGGGCCTGTAACCACCTATAATAGTGATGTATTCCATGGAGTGAAGGTGAAGCTTGAGGGATACAATCTCATATTCCTTCTGTTTGGATGTACAGAAGATATCACTAATTGTATGTAGCCCTTAGGTGGCGCTATCCCAAGTGCTACTACCCCTGCCTGCGTAGCTAGTTGCAGGTTAAAGGGCCTGGGTACTGAAACGGGTGCCTCCACCCAGAGGTCAGGGCTGTTAGTGGTCAAGCAAACCTGGGCACAGCCCTCCGGGAGACTGTAACCCCTCCTCTTTCCCTTCTAGTGGCCTGACCAATACACAATAATCACTTTCACAATGACCCTTATTCACCATGCAATTACCCACACTGTTTGCATTTACCACCAGGGTTGGTTCCTCTGGCTCGAACCTGGTGATCCCCTGTAAAACAAGGTTATGCACAGCAAATAGCAACAGTACAGTACTTTTGGCACAAACTGGAACCACTGTCAGGTTAAATGCAAAAAGAGTTAGATCTGATTTATTCAGGGGACTTGAACAAGGGGAGGGGCATAATCAGGTTGATTTGCTTAAAGGCTATATCAATCAGACAGTTATGCATGCACTTCAGAGTCCCTACACAGTCACACACACTGGGTACCCAGGTAGAAAGATGACGGGCTAGCCAGGAATGTTGTCCGGGGTAGGATTGCATCGCAGCTGGTGGGGGCCCTGTGATGGATGAAAGCAACATGCACAACACACACTATTTGTAATCTGGAACTGGAGGGCTCAGTTCTGGACAGAAAAGACAACAAAGCAATCAGATGACAACACTTTAGATTTAGCTATTGTCGCAGGGAGCTACCCTGATGTTTACTCATGATACCCAATACAGGACACAGGCAGGATGAAATCGAGACAGCAGGTGGTTGAACTGGAGTGCCAGGAGAAGCAGGGCCCATACGAATCACTGAGGTGTCGTTTCTGTTCAAAGCATGAGAAGGGGGCTGATCCCCAGGTAGGTCTCTCGTCGATTGCTTTCTCTGTGTAGTCTGGCTCGGCCAGTGTGGCAAGGCCCAGGCCAAAGGGAGATGAATACGAATTCAGTCTGTTGGAGCTGGATGCAGCCTCCAGCGAGCAGACCACAGTTCAATACACAGTGGGGAACCAAATCACGACCCACTATCAGCACACAGCACATTTACATGTAAGAAATTCTACTGTACCAGACAGATTGCTATCCGGTCGCAATTCCAGGGTCTCTGCACAAGCCAGGAATTCAAAGATGGCTGGGAAATCCTGACAGGCTGATCGCATTTAGCAAATCTTCGGTCTTCTTCAGGTTAAAGCCTGGTCACAGTTCTGTGGCTTATCTCACTTTCACAATTCAGATTCAGTCCGAATGAGCTCTATTTTCCCTCTCAGAGACAGCAGGCAAACAGGCAGACAGGCAGGCCAAAACTCAGCTCTTTCACAGTTCTCCTGCGTGAATTACACTGGGGCTGCTGCTTGAATCACTCAAGCTGTTACCACTTTCACTTCCCAATTCAGACTGACTCTAGCTGCAAGCAGCCTGGGACTTTCCCCAGGATCCAAAAGGTTTGGTTGGCTGATCTATCTGTCAGTCAGTTCAGGTCTGTTTTGGCGCCAAAATGCAAAAAACTACAATTCCAACAGAATTTTGCTCCCACAAGACTCCTGGGGACAGGCTCCATTTTAGAGTCCCCAAAGGTACTGATTGGTGCTGACTGGCAGTCCAAAACCAGAATGGTGGTGCAATACAGAAGGTCCATGCTGCAAAGAAGGCAGGTTAGACAAACTACAATATCATTACTATTCTAATGGATAATCTGGCAAATAAGTACAGCTTCTAACAGAGCTCCCTGTGCACTAACAGCGATGGCAGAACGGAGTGATTATCTGGTAGCCCGGGAGGGACTCGAGCATAGAAACACTCAGCCCCCCTCCCAGATTAATTATGACTGCAATCTAGGCAGCTCTTAAAGAGACAATACACGGAGGCTTTACAGGCACTCTCTGGCAATACATTTGAACTGCTAAAACGCAGGACACCAGCCTGGCAGTGAGCATTTAGGCAAGCTAAAGGAAGACTTTTCAGGAACTCCCATTTGTAGGGGGGGTTACACCCTTCCCTGCCTGGAGAAAACTTGGTGTCCACGTCAAGTCTGTACCACCATAATATTGAAAATATATATGAGACATATAACATCTGCTGCATTAGTTAACGTAAACTTATACCTTTACTATACATATTCACTACACTTCACGATACTGTATCTATTATGACAATGCTTATGCATGTTTCATACATGTGATACTGATTCCACTATGATTAACATACTTGTAACATCACAATACTGATTCATGTTATAAATTCCTGTACATTAAACAATGTAGGCGGGGGCCTTTCCCTATCAGCTAACTTTGGGCTGGATGGGGCAGGGTCACCATACTGAGAAGGAAGAACAATCAACCTGGAATTGGCCATTAAGCTCAGTTTGGGTAGTGAGCTCTGAGAGATATAAACACCTTTATGAATGACACTGAAAGGCAAATCCACTGGCCTCTCAGGAGAATCATAACTGAGGTGCAATACTGGCTTGACAGTTTGGCCAGTCTTTCTGGGGGGAGCAGCCATAGTCTCTGTACTTTCAGCACTAACTTTGGAGCTTTTGTCATTCATGAGGGGTGCCTCTGCATGGATGGGAATGTCCAAACTGGGAGCACTGTCAACTCCTTTCTCTGTATGCTCTGTTCCCACAACACTTTGCTCATTATTATCTTCTGATGAAGGCCCAGTTTGCTCATTTTGAGGAGGCTCTGGCACAATTAGGCTTTGCAGCACTGAAGGGTGCTGTCAGGACTCTCATATTGTTCTTCAGGTTCTGGTGTGTCACCAGGGAGACTCAGACTATTAGCCCCTTCTTCGGGCAATTCACACAGTTCCACAAAACACAGAGAGTTCGCAACCTCAGACATCATACTTTGCACTTCACTTTCAGGGAGCATTGGCTCCAAGGATGAAGCTGGGGGGTTAGGCAGTCCAGAAGGCCCAGCTTCATCCCCACAATTAGTCATACCTCAAAACAGCTGACTCAATTCATAGGAAGGGTAATAGGCATTGTCACACTCACTATCATCAGAGGTGGACTGACAGTCACTATCATTCTGGGCCTGCTGCGGGGGAACCCTTAAATCTGTAACTACTGGGGTAGGTTGAATCTGTCTTTTTTTTGCAGCAGTATGCGTCACTGGCCCAGGGAAGGCAATGTCTGCTGGCTCAGCTTCAATAATAACTTGGCTGATAGGCAGCAAGTGGTTATGGTGCATGGTCTTGACAGCTTTGGACTTATTCTCTGGGCGTACCTTGTACACTGGTAGATCATCCAACTTTCCAACTACTACATGAGGAAGATGGTGCCACCTATCAACAATTTTGTACTTTCCATGTAGTCCAAAAGTGCATAACACACGGTCTCCGGGCCGTAGCTCTTGAGCCTTTACTTTCTTATCATGCCTCTCTTTCTGGTGAGATTTCTCTTGGCGGCCATTGTCTGGGGCAACTGATATGCATGATTCAATTGAGCTTTCAGTTTCTGTACATACTGCAGGTAGTTTTTGGCCCGGACCTTGTCTGGAGAGACCCCAAAGCAGACATCAACTGGCAGTCAGGCCTCCCTCCCGAACATGAGACGGTAGGGGGAGAACCCAGTAGCATCATTTTTGGTGCAATTGTACGCGTGTACCAAGGTGCTAATCTGCTGGCTCCATTTATGCTTGTCTTTTTGATGGAGGGTGCCCAGCATGTCTAGAAGGGTGCGGTTAAAACGTTCTGGTTGAAGGTCTCTCATGGGTGATAGGGGTGGTTCTGACTTCCACACCCTACAGAGAGAGCATTTCTTTGATTAATTCATTTTCAAAGTCTCTGCCTTGGTCAGAGTAGATCCGCTGTGGGGCACCATAGTGGACGAAGAATATTTCCACTCGCACCTTGGCCACGGTTGAGGCCTTTTGATCTTCAGTTGGAAAAGCTTGTGCATACCATGCGAAATGATCTGTAACCACTAACACATTGCAAATATTCCATAGATCAGGTTCTAAGCACAAAAAATCTATGCAGACCAGTTCCATGGGTGCACTGGTAGTGATATTGACAAGAGGAGCATCCCTCTGAGGCAGGGCTTTTCCTTGGAGGCAATGACTACAGGTCTTTACATGGTGCTCAACATCGGCCCCCATCTTGGGCCAGTAGAATCGAGATTGTACCAGGTTGAGAATCCTATCAATACTGAGGTGCCCCATGTGATCGTAGAGGGACCTCAGTACCGAGCGTTTAAAGGCTGTGGGCAGGACCAATTGTTGCTTGTCCACTTAACCACTATGATCCACTGTCTCTCTGTGTAACAACTGATTGAGTAACTTCAACCTGGGGCATTCTTTAAACAATAGGGCAGTTTGCAAGTCAGGGGAACCCAACTTAGACACATCTTTTCCTGCACGCAGGGCATCAAGTGCGGGTTGAATCATAGGATCTTGGGATTGAGCCCACTGAATACTGTCACTGTCAAATTGAGGTAGTACACTAATATCTAGAGCAGAAAAATGGCAATAGGCAGCCGGTATGCAGGTATCAGGGAGGGCCCAAGCAATCTACTTAAAACGGTTCACTGTGTCCATGAGACATCTGTTCATCTTCTGTCAAACTTTTGGGACAATGCTCGGATGTCAGGTTCAGACAGCCTGACCCAATCACTCTTGGAAGCGGGCCTTCTTGACAGGGCATCAGCATCAATATGGTTCAGTCCCGGTCTGTATCCGACAGCATAATCATAGGTTGATAAGGCAGAAAGCCACTGGTGCCCAGTGGCGTCTAACTTAACTGACGTCTGTACATAGGTCAATGGGCTATTGTCGGTCTTCACCAATATCTTTGCCCCATAGAGGTACTCATGAAACTGCAAAATCACACATGCCCACTCAATGATGGCCCATTTTAGGGCAAGGAACTTCAGCTTGTGCACAGGATAGTTTCACTCTGACGGGGTCAAACTCCTGCTGGCGAAAGCTACCGGTCTCAAACCATCCTCATGGTCTTGATACAGCACAGCCCCTAGGCCCTGCAGGCTGAGTGTCCATAATGCAGCACACAGGAGCTTGGTAGGTCATAGCAGAGGTGAGAATAGAGGCATGGGTGAGCTCAGAGTATGACTTCTTGGAAGGCTGCTTCTCATTCGGTGTTCAGCAAAGGGCCCACAAAGTCCACCTGTGTGGAACTACACTTTCTCTGTTCTTTGACAGCCCTTTTGTATTTATGGTTGGTAGGGGAGTAACCCTGGGTAAGATTCAGGAGCGGGCAAATCACCTTTGAATAGTCTTTTTATGAACCTGCAGTAGTAGCCATAGAACTCGAAGAACGTGTAGTTCTTTCAAGTTATGGGGCTTGGGCCAAGTGGTCAGTGACTCAACCTTACTGGATTGGTCTCTATCCTTCCGCAGATACTATATATTCCCCATACTTCTGCAGAGGTTTGAAAAACTGGCACTTGTTGACAGACAGCTGAGGTCAAGTCTTCAATCGGTCCAGCACTTTAAAACAGGCCAGGGTCTCTATGTGCTCCTCTAATGTGCGTCCCAACACAAAATATCATTCAGGGTACACGAGACATTCCAGCATATCTCACCCCAGACATTCCATCAGTTTGCTGAAAGGTGGCCGGGTGCTAAAATCCTCTGTGGCATTCTTAGGAATTCATAGAACCCAAAGCGACAGATGAAGGCTGTTTTCTCATGGTCCTCCACGCTTATCGAATCTGGTAATATCCGTCTTAAGATCCAATACCGAGAACCATTTGCCCTTTCAAGCAATCCAGGGCATCTTGTATACTGGGCATAGTGTACTGATCTGGGATGGTCCTCTGATTCAGGGTTCAATAATCAACACACATCTTCACAGACCCCATTTTCTCATGCAACTGTGGGAGAGTAAGTATGGGGCTCCCTTGATTCTTGTGATAACGCCAGCAGTGAGCATTTCCTGCAGGTACCTCCTAACAACATCTATGTTCACTGGGGAGAGGCGTCGGGATATCTCTTGAAATGGCTGGTCATCATGCAGGTGTATGTGATGCTCTGCACCCTGGACACACCCCACGTCCCATTCTTTTAACGAAAACACTTAGTCTCTCTAGGCAAGTTTCTTGCTAATTCTAGCCTTCCATTCAGCTGGCAGTGGGGAATCACCAAAATCAAATAGGTTGGTCCTCTTCCTTTACACCAAGTACTTGTTGCTGGGTAATACAGCAGGTCTGCAGCTGCACATAGCTAGGGTGCACCTCCGCTCAATCAGACCTCCTCGACACATCTCAATCTGGACCATCACTTGTCGTAGTATAGATCGGGCAGGGAGGCAAATGCTGGGTTTAACCAATAATCCTCTGCAACTTTCCATCACCCGGTCATCCAACATTAATGTTTTTTTTTCACTTCCTTTTGAATGTGAACCCTTCCCTGAATGGTGTACTGAGTATTGAGGAGTACCAGGAGAATCAGGATCTTTCTTCCACACTATCCCCACCGCTCATTCTCCTATTTGCCTTTGTTAGTCCATTTTTGCAGATCATAGGCTCTCTTTATCAGGGCTGGGATTCTCAGTGCCTGCCCAGTCCATTTCCCTTGTTTTTCATGACATAACTGCACTAGTCTTCCAAACATGTGGTTGTTGGTTCCAGTAGAAAGGGAATCCCATCACAATCCCATATAGAGGGCACACCCGGCTAATGTCTCTATTTGCTCATCTACACCAGTTACAGTCCTTGAGACAACTAGAGCTGACCTATCCTAGGTAGGATAAGACTTGTCGCCAGGGCCCACACATACAAACCTTCCAGAGATTGTGGTACGGGATTACCCAGATAAGTGTTTGTCATACCAGTCCCGAATACAATCCCTTGGCATCTGCTACTGAGCACAACCCGAGCATGGATACCATTGACAGTCACAGGTCTAATGAGGCCTACTATTTCTGGACAGCCAGTCTGGAGAAGGCATTAGCAGAGGCCTGACAGCTGATTTAGCCACAAAGAAGTTTGAGACAGGGTTTCTCAATCCTGGCCATGGTAATTTCTGGCGCCTCCGCCATGGTCTGTGCCTCAGTGTCCCCTTGAGTCTGTATACAACTGTCTAGGTCTTTTGGGGACCCGCATTCTCTTCATGTGCCCATCCTTCCCACAGTATGGCAAAATATGCTTCTGAATTGGCCATTAAGCTCAGTTTGGGTAGTGAGCTCTGAGAGATATAAACACCTTTATGAATGACACTGAAAGGGCAAATCCACTGGCCTCTCAGGAGAATCATAACTGAGGTGCAATACTGGCTTGACAGTTTGGCCAGTCTTTCTGGGGGAGCAGCCATAGTCTCTGTACTTTCAGCACTAACTTTGGAGCTTTTGTCATTTCATGAGGGGTGCCTCTGCATGGATAGGAATGTCCAAACTGAGAACACTGTCAACTCCTTTCTCTGTATGCTCTGTTCCCACAACACTTTGCTCATTATTGTATCTTCTGATGAAGGCCCAGTTTGCTCATTTGAGGAGGCTCTGGCACAATTAGGCTTTGCAGCACTGAGAGGGTGCTGTCAGGACTCATATTGTTCTTCAGGTTCAGGTATGTCACCAGGGGAGACTGAACTATTAGCCCCTTCTTGGGCAATTCACACAGTTCCACAAAACACAGAATTCGCAACCTCAGACATAATACTTTGCACTTCACTTTCAAGGAGCATTGGCTCAAGGATGAAGCTAGAGTTAGGCAGTCCAGAAGGCCCAGCTTCATCCCCACAATTAGTCATACCTCAAACAGCTGACTCAATTCATAGGAAGGGAATAGGCATTGTCACACTCACTATCATCAGAGGTGGACTGACAGTCACTATCATTCTGGAGCCTGCTGGGGAACCCCAAATCTGTAACTACTGGGGTAGAGTTGAATCTGTCTTTTGCAGCAGTATGCGTCACTGGCCCAGGGAAGGCAATGTCTGCTGGCTCAGCTTCAATAATAACTTGGCTGATAGGCAGCAAGTGGTTATGGTGCATGGTCTTGACAGCTTTGGGACTATTCTCTGGCTGCACTCTTGTACACTGGTAGATCATCCAACTTTCCAACTACTACATGAGGAAGATGGTGCCACCTATCAACAATTTTGTACTTTCCATATGGTCCAAAGTGCATAACACACGGGTCTCCGGCCGTAGCTCTTGAGCCTTTACTTTCTTATCATGCCTCTCTTTCTGGTGAGATTTCTCTTGCGGCCATTGTCTGGGGCAACTGATATGCATGATTCAATTGAGCTTTCAGTTTCTGTACATACTGCAGGTAGTTTTTGGCCCGGACCTTGTCTGGAGAGACCCAAAGCAGACATCAACTGGCAGTCAGGCCTCCCTCCCGAACAGCAGGCGGTAGGGAGAACCCAGTAGCATCATTTTGGTGCAATTGTACGTGTACCAAGGTGCTAATCTGCTGGCTCCATTTATGCTTGTCTTTTTGATGGAGAAGTGCCCAGCATGTCTAGAAGGGTGCGGTTAAAGCGTTCTGGTTGAAGGTCCCTTTCTGGGTGATAGGGGTGGTTCTTGACTTCCACCCCACAGAAAACATTCTTTAGTTAATCTACTTTCAAAGTCTCTGCCTTGGTCAGGAGTAGATCCATGGGGGCACCATAGTGGACGTAAGAACATTTCCACCGCACCTTGGCCACGGTTGAGGCCTTTGATCTTCAGTTGGAAAAGCTTGTGCATACCATGCGAAATGATCTGTAACCACTAACACATTGCAAATATTCCATAGATCAGGTTCCTAAGCACAAAATCTATGCAGACCAGTTCCCTAAGAGTGCACTGGTAGTGATATTGACAAGAGGAGCATCCCTCTGAGGCGAGGGCTTTTCCTTGGAGGCAATGACTACAGGTCTTTACATAGTGCTTCAACACTGACCCCATCTTGGGCCAGTGAATCGAGATTGTACCAGGTTGGAGAATCCTATCAATACTGAGGTGCCCCATGTGATAAGTAGAGGGACCTCAGTACCGCAATTCCCTAAAGGCTGTGGGCAGGACCAATTGTTGCTTGTCCACTAACCCACTATGATCCACTGTCTCTCTGTGTAACAACTGATTGAGTAACTTCAACCTGGGGCATTCTTTAAACAATAGGGCAGTTTGCAAGTCAGAGGAACG
The DNA here is from genome assembly GCA_016271365.2 of Neoceratodus forsteri. NCBI lineage: Eukaryota > Metazoa > Chordata > Ceratodontiformes > Ceratodontidae > Neoceratodus > Neoceratodus forsteri. The sequence continues at coordinate 1,385,398,955 of CM028129.1, forward strand.
CAACTTAGACACATCTTTTCCTGCACGCAGGGCATCAAGTGCGGGTTGAATCATAGGATCTTGGGATTGAGCCCACTGAATACTGTCACTGTCAAATTGAGGTAGTACACTAATATCTAGAGCAGAAAAATGGCAATAGGCAGCCGGTATGCAGGTATCAGGAGGGCCCAAGCAATCTACTAAAACGGTTCACTGTGTCCGCAGACATCTGTTCATCTCTGTCAAACTTTTGGGACAATGCTCGGATGTCAGGTTCAGACAGCCTGACCCAATCACTCTTGGAAGCGGGCCTTCTTGACAGGGCATCAGCATCAATATGGTTCAGTCCCGGTCTGTATCCGACAGCATAATCATAGGTTGATAAGGCAGAAAGCCACTGGTGCCCAGTGGCCTCTATAACTGTCATACATAGGTCAATGGGCTATTGTCGTCTTCACCAATATCTTTTGCCCCATAGAGGTACTCTATGGAAACTGCAAAATCACACATGCCCACTCAATGATGGCCCATTTTAGGGCAAGGAACTTCAGCTTGTGCACAGGATAGTTTCACTCTGACGGGGTCAAACTCCTGCTGGCGAAAGCTACCGGTCTCAAACCATCCTCATGGTCTTGATACAGCACAGCTCCTAGGCCCTGCAGGCTAGTGTCCATATGCAGCACACAGGGCTTGGTAGGCTCAGCAGAGGTGAGAATGGGGGCATGGGTGAGCTCGTATATGACTTCTTGGAAGGCTGCTTCTCATTCGGGTGTCCAGCGGGGCCCACAAGGTTCACCTGTGTGGAACTACACTTTCTCTGGTTCTTTGACAGCCCTTTTTTGTATTTATGGTTGGTAGGGGGAGTAACCCTGGGTAAGATTCAGGAGCGGGCAAATCACCTTTGAATAGTCTTTTATGAACCTGCAGTAGTAGCCATAGAACCCCAGAAAACGTTGTAGTTCTTTCAAGTTATGGGGCTTGGGCCAAGTGGTCAGTGACTCAACCTTACTGGGATTGGTCTCTATCCCTTCCGCAGATACTATATGCCCCACATACTTCACAGAGGTTTGAAAAAACTGGCACTTGTTGACAGACAGCTTGAGGCCGAAGTCTTCCAATCGGTCCAGCACTTTAAACAGTCAGGTCTCATGCTCCTCTAATGTGCGTCCGAACACAAAGACATCATCTAGGTACACGAGACATTCCAGCAAGTTCATATCTCCCACCGCACATTCCATCAGTTGCTGAAAGGTGGCCGGGGTGCCCAAAATCCCCTGTGGCATTCTTAGGAATTCATAGAACCCCAAAGGACAGATGAAGGCTGTTTTCTCATGGTCCTCAAGCGCTATCGGAATCTGGTAATATCCGCTTCGAAGATCCAATACCGAGAACCATTTGCTCCCTTTCAAGCAATCCAGGGCATCTTGTATACTGGGCATGGTGTACTGATCTGGGATGGTCCTCTGATTCAGGGTTCAATAATCAACACACATCTTCACAGACCCATTCTTCTCATGCACAACCACAATGGGAGAGGTATATGGGCTCCTTGATTCTTGTATAACGCCAGCAGTGAGCATTTCCTGCAGGTACCTCCTAACAACATCTATGTTCACTGGGGAGAGGCGTCGGGATCTCTCTTGAAATGGCTGGTCATCATGCAGGTGTATGTGATGCTCTGCACTCTGGACACACCCCACGTCCCATTCTTGTTAATTTAAAACACTTAGTCTCTCTAGGCAAGTTTCTTGCTAATTCTAGCCTTCCATTCAGCTGGCAGTGGGGAATCACCAAAATCAAATAGGTTGGGGTCACTCTTTCCTTTACACCAGAGTACTTGTTGCTGGGTAATACAGCAGTGTCTGTGCAGCGTACCATAGCTAGGGTGCACCCTCCGTTCAACCAGACCTCCCGATCTGACACATTCCGAATCTGGACCATCACTTGTCGTGCATAGACGTGGGCATGGGCAGGCAAAATGCTGGGTTTAACCAATAATCCCTCTGGCAACTTTCCATCACCCGGGTCATCCAACATTAATATTTTATTTTTCACTTCCTTTCTAATGTGAACCCTTCCCTGAATGGTGTACTGAGTATTGGGAGGGAGTACCAGAGAATCAGGATCTTTCTTCCACACTATCCCCACCGGCTCATCTCCGTCGGCTTTGTTAGTCCATTTTTGCAGATCATAGGCTCTCTTTATCAGGGCTGGGATTCTCAGTGCCTGCCCAGTCCATTTCCCTTGTTTTTCATGACATAACTGCACTAGTCTTCCAAACATGTGGTTGTTGGTTCCAGTGAGAAAGGGAATCCCATCATACAATCCCATATGAGGGCACACCAGGGCTAATGTCTCTACTTGCTCATCTACACCAGTTACAGTCGCAGGGAAAGACAACCAGAGCTGGACATATCCTAGGTAGGGATAAGACTTGTCGCTCAGGCCCCACACATACAAACCTTCCAGAGATTGTAGTGGCACATCAGATAAGTGTTTGTCATACCAGTCCCGGAATACAATGGTCCCTTGCGACCTGCTACTGAGCACAACCCGAGCATGGATACCATTGACAGTCACAGAAGTCTCTATTGAAGGGCCTACTATTCTGGACCAGTCTGGAGAGGCAGTAGCAGAGGCCTGGACAGCTGATTTAGCCACAAAGAAGTTTGAGACAGGGTTTCTCAATCCTGCACTGCGGTAATTTCTGGCGCTCCCTGGCCATGGTCTCGCTTTCCGTAGCTCCCCTTGAAGTCTGTATACAACTTTATCTAGGTCTTTTGGGGACCGGCATTCTCTCTTCATGTGCCCATCCTTCCCACAATTATGGCAAAATATGCCTTCTGGGGTCTGGTATGGCCGAAGCATCACATTGGGAGCTGAGCCGGGGGTACTACCAACAGAAAGCCTTGGTTCCACCTTTTTCTTCGGTGTGACGAGCATTTGGAGACATCTCGTCAATGCTCTCACTTCCATAGTCAAGTCATCAATTTTTGAGCTGCTGTCAGCAGGAGATGCCTAGGTGTGCACTCCCACCCCATAGCAGAGGCAGTCAGATAAGGATTGGGGCCTGTACCTGCAGGAGCAGCCTTCATAAAGAGACAATTTTTTGTTTCTCTGAACTCCCTCAGCAGTTCATCCCATGGCAGAGCATCTGTAGCAGTTCCTGTCTTGCTGGACCCCCCGGGGCTGGCATTTAGTTTTCGGATTCCATCATGTGATTCCTGTAATTCCAGGCCATCAGCGACTGACCCCGCACCTGGAGCAGGGGTTGCAGCAGCTACGACTGTGCAGGGCTCCGAAAAACCTTCCTCCTCCTCAACTTCCCGTACCTCCTTCATCAACACATGGAAGGGCAATGGACCAGATTTCCTTTGGTGCAGTTGCAATTTGAGCAACACCCAGCTGGAGTGCCAGGCAGTGCAGAGTATATGATCCAGTCTTACCCGGTCCGCTTCACTAGAGGCCCAGCCTCCTTTCCGAAAAACGGTTTGTACAATTCCCTCTAATCGATCCATGTAGGCAGATAACAATTCCCCGGCTGTTGTTTAACCTCTTTAAGTTTCCACTTCAAGGCCTCAGCACTAGTGGTGCCCCCAAACACATTTTCAAGGGTGACTATGTACTCTTGGGCTTTGGCGGCAGGGTCAGAGGACCTCAGGGAGTGAAAAGTATGTAGGGCAGGCCACTGGAGGCTGTCCCCCAGGTGGGCCCTTTTTTCGGCCTCTGAGCACTGCCAGTCCTGTACCGCAAGAGTAGCAGAGTCTATCCAGGTCTCCAGGTCGACTTCCCCATTAGGAGTAGGGCAGATGCCAGAGAATACCTTGAGTTTGCAGTAAGGGCCATGACTACTGGCTGGCTCAGAGACAGGTACAGAAGTTGATGAAAGAATAGGTGCTGGGCCGGGTGTGGGCAGCGAGGAAGTGATACTCCCAGGTGGCAGGAATAATTTTTTAAACTCCTCCACAGTTTTACCCTCCTCCAGTAACAACTTGGTAAACTTCTCTTCAAAAGACTCAGATAATGGTGGGGGCTCATCCTCTAAGGGATTCTTGCTATCTTTGATTATCACCCTCCAGGTGGCTGGGAACCCTTCTGGAGTGATAGTCTGGGGCACCTTTGAACTGTCCAGGGGTTGCTGCACTCCAACAAGGCCATGAGAGTTTGGTCAGTTAAATCAGCCTGCCGACCCACCACTACAGCTTTTTTCAAACATTCAACTTTAGAAAGTGCCCCTTCAACAGTGTCCTTACTAATGCCCATAGGTATATCCAGTATTAGCAAAGCATTATGGGGGTCATTCTCATGCCCCGTACACCACCCCACCAACTGGTGCACAGCCACTTCTGTTGGGGTAGCCATTTATGTTTGACAATAATTCGTAACCTCGGCCACTAGATGACACAAAATCCCAGTGGTGAACCTCCAAGATGTAACCCCTAGGTGGCACTATCCCAAGGGCTACTACCCCTGCCTGCATGGGTAGTTGCAGGTTAAGGGGCCTGGGTACTGAAACGGGTGCTTCCACCCGGAGGTCAGGGTTGTTAGTGGTCAAGCTAACCTGGGCACAGCCCTCCGGGACACTGTAACCCCCCTCTTTCTCTTCTAGTGGCCTGAGCAATATACAATAATCACTTTCACAATGACCCTTATTCACCATGCAATTACCCACACTGTTTGCATGTACCACCAAGGCTGGTTCCACTAGCTTGACCCTGGAGACCCCCTGTAAAACAAGGTTATGCACAGCAAATAGCAACAGTACAGTACTTTTGGCACAAACTGGAACCACAGTCACGCTAAATGCAAAAAAAGTTAGATCTGATTTATTCAGGGGACTTGAACAAGGGAGGGGCATAATCAGGTTGATTTGCTTATAGGCTATATCAATCAAACAGTCATGCATGCACTTCAGAGTCCCTACACAGTCACACACACACACACTGGGTACCCAGGTAGGAGGAAGGTGTGCTAGCCAGGATCGTTGCCTGGTGTAGGCCGGCATTGCAGCTGGTTGGGGCCCTGTGATAGAAGAAAGCAACATGCACAACACACACTATTTGTAATCTGGAGCCAGAGGGCTCAGTTCGTGACAGAAAAGACAACAAAGCAATCAGATGACAACACTTTAGATTTAGCTGTTGTTGCAGGGAGCTAGCCTGATGTCTACTCATGATACCCGATGCAGGACACAGGCAGGACGAAATCGAGACTGCAGGTTGTTGAGCTGGAGTGCCAAGAGAAGCAGGGCCCACACGAATCACTGAGGCATCGTTCATGTTCAAAGTGTTGAGCAGGGGGCTAATCCCCAGGCAGGTCTCTCATTGATGGCTTTCTCTGGACAGCGGGTATTCTGGCTGGGCCAGTGTGGCAAGGCCCAGGCCAAATGGAGATGAATACGGATTCAGTCCGTTGGAGCTGGATGCAGCCTCCAGCGAGCAGAACACAGTTCAACACATAGTGGGGAACCAAATCACGACCCACTATGAGCACACAGCACATTTACATGTAAGAAATTCTACTGTACCAGGCAGATTGCTATCCGGTCGCAATTACAGGGTCTCTGCATAAGCCGGGAGTTCAAAGGTGGCTGGAAATCCTGACAGGCCGATCACATTCAGCAAATCTTCAGTCTTCTTCAAGTTAAAGCCTGGTCACAGTTCTGTGGCTTATCTCACTCTCACAATTCGGATTCAGTCCGAATAAGCTCTATTTTCCCTCTCAGGGATAGCAGGCAGACAGGCAAGCCAAAACTCAGCCCTTTCACAGTTCTCCTGCGTGAATTACACAGAGGCTACTGCTTGAATTGCTCAAGCTGTTACCACTTTCACTTCCCAATTCAGACTGACTCTAGCTGCAAGCAGCCTGGGACTTTCCCCAGGATCCAAAAGGTTCAGTTGGCTGATCTATCTGTCAGTCAGTTCAAGGGCTCCCCCTCCAGGTCTGTTTTGGCGCCAAAATGCAAAAACTACAACTCCTACAGAATTTTGCTCCCACAAGACCCCTGGGGACAGGCTCCATTTTAGAGTCTCCAAAAGTACTGATTGGTACTGACTGGTAGTCCAAAACCAGAATGATGGTGCAATACATAAGGTCCATGCTGCAAAAAAGGCAGGTTAGACAAACTACAATGTCATTACTGTTCTAATGGATAATCAGCAAATAAGTACAGCTTCTAACAGAGCTCCCTCTGCACTAACAGCGATAGCAGAATGGAGCTATTATCTGGTAAATACAAAATCACACATGCCCCCACAATGCAAAGCATCATGGGCTGCATATGCAAATTACCACAGAATGTTATGCTGGTCCAACTTTAAGCAGAATTGCATGGTGCCGAAAGGTCTCTCACACAGTTTGCAAAGGGTGCTAAAAGAAGACATAGACACGTGTTTCATCCTACCAGGACTCACCAGTATACCTCATCTGTTTGACACCCCAGTGGAATGGACCAGCTACCCTTAAGGCAGTGTGCCTTGGATATATTGTGGTGAACCCATTAAAATAAAAAAGTATTTAAAAGACAAAGAACCTCTGTGCGCAAACACTGAGGCAAGGGGTAACCCAAAGGGCATTTGGCTGGGAAGCCAAGTTTCAAGAAAATACAAAATCACACATGCCCCCACAATGCAAAGCATCATGGGCTGCATATGCAAATCACCACAGAATGTTATGCTGGTCCAACTTTAAGCAGAATTGCATGGTGCCGAAAGGCCTCTCACACATTATCTGGTAGCCTGGGCAGGACTCAAGCATAGAAACACTCAGCCCCCTCCCAGATTAATTATGACTGCAATCTAGGCAGCTGTTAAAGAGACAATACACAGAAGCTTTACAGGCACTCTCTGGCAATACATTTGAACTGCTAAAACGCAGGACACCAGCCTGGCAGTGAGCATTTAGGCCAGCTCAAGGAAGACTTCTGGGGAACTCCCATTTGTAGGGGGTTACACTATGCTGCTTGCCTTAGTTCTCTCTCCTACTGCCATGACCTGGTTTAAGAACTACCTGTGTGACTGGAAGTAATTTGTAAGGACTGATCACTCTCTCTCTCTCTCTCTCTCTCTTTTTCTCTCTTTGTCCTGACTGTCAGTAATATTAATGTTCTGCAAGGATCGATATTGGGCCCTTTGCTCTTGTCTCTTTCTATTAATAATGGTCCTCAAGTCATTTCTGCTCCTCTGGTATCCCATGATTTGAGCGAGTCAGTTATAGTGACTCAATTTGGGCAACGTTAAAACAGCAACCGTGAAATCGACTACAGTGTTTTAACAGCCCATGTCATGGTCAGTGATTTAGTAGTGGTAGAGAGCTGTAGAGGCACTTTATGGTTGATGGATGTAGCTACTTGTTTATCAGGCTGGCTCTGAATTGGCCTCGTAGCCTAGAGGATACAGTCACCACCTGCGAGCCTGGTAGACCTGGGTTCGATCCAGGCTTTGAGGAGTTTGTTTTTTTTGGGGGTGGGGGGAATCTTTCTATTTCATTCCTGTCGTTCTGCCCGCCCTCCTGACTTTGTTCCCCTTTGCCATTGCCCCCTCCAGTGTCCTACCCCTCCCATACTTGTGTCCCCCTGCACAGTATAGCTCCCTCCCGAGTTTTCCCCTGTCCCAGAATTTTACCCCCCCCCGGTGTTTGTTAATTTAGTTATGGGGTACGGGGGGGCAGAGCCCCACCCCCCGCAGAAATAAAAAGTATACATATTCACTGACTTTGCAGCATTCTGTAGAGCTGTTTGCTCTATAGCTTTCGCTGTTTTGGTCTCGCTATTATTTTCAGCGCAGTGTTGCAGTTGCGTTCATCACATAGAACCACTCCTCAATATATGCTGATGAGCTGGTACTATACTATAACTCACATTGCTTGGATGATATAAATAGTCTTCCACAAGGTCCAAGACTGGCTCCATAACAGTAATTGGTCTGAAATACTAAAATGACCCAGTCCTTGCTGTTTGGCTCCAATTCTGGACATCAGGCCAAATACAACCAGTTAATTGTTACCTGCATTGATGGGTTCCAGCTAGGTACTGCAATGTTACTCACTTAAAGTACTTAGGGGTCACTTTTGATCCCATATTGGATGTTTTACTCCATATCTCCAATGTTTGCAAATCAGTCAACTACAGGTTGGGCCTTGCTTACAGAATTCACTATAGGCTCCATGCACTGTGCCTACATGATCTTTGGCAGGCAGGCATATATAAGTCATCAAGCCATACATCAGGTGTCTTGTCAGACCCACACAACATGCATGTGCCCCTTCCACGTGGATCCCCTGTCCATGTGAAGCACTGCTCAGGGACATACCAGGGAGTGACCAGGAGTGGGGCATGGCTCCTCATCATTCACTACCTCAGCTCCAGGGTGCAGAGGGCCAGTGGGGGGGTGTTGGCTACCCAAACAGGGACCTGCCATAGCTGCTACATGCCCCCTCCAACCAGCAGTGGACGACCATGATGGGGAAGCACCCCCCCATTCTTCTGCCCACAACTTTCTGAACATGCAGAGAGGAGGGAGGGAGGGAGGATACAGTCCAGGAATTTTCCCATTTAACTTTTCTCTTAAAGGAATACTGTACTGCCGAATCCCACAGTCTCCTTCTCCACATGGAGCAGGGGATCCAGCGGAAGGATGGGTAGGGCATCCAATTGTATGTTCACTGGTGATTGCTGCTGCACCCACACCACACCTTCTGGCCCTTCTGCACTACTACATGCATGTTGGTAGGTACCATGGACAGGCAGGTAGGGACAGGGACACACGGACTGGCATAGTGCATGATACATGCTGATATATGTGTGTGTGAGCTGCTGTGGCCTAGGTAGGTGTCTTTAGCACATAGTCAGGCCACTGTTGTGCATAGACCCCATTAACCTTACCCAAAAAGCTCACTTGGTTGTTGCACGAGCCTAGCTCAGCTCTGGTCGGCTGTTCTTTTTTAGAATCTCTAAAGGTAACTTGGCCAAGTTGGATATCCCCTATAATACTATCTCCCGCTTCACACTTGCCACTAATCATCTCACCCACCACTGTCGGCTTGCTATACTTTGGTCTAGGTTGTCTTTCCCCTGCTGATAGGCAGTCTTTTCTCCTTGGGTGCTTTACTGACTAAGTTCTAAGATCCTGAACAGCTGCTCCTTTGGGTGACCTAATTTAGTTTCCTTTGTGCACCTTTCCTCTCAGATTTAGTGCTAAATCTTTTTTTTTTTTTGTTTTGTTATTCCAAACTGTTCTTCTAATATGGGACTCTTAACTCTCTCCTTGGAATTCACTTCCACGGAGGCTGCACAATATCCTCTACCATCAGCATTTCTAGAGTGAGTTCAGACAATACCTGCTGACATTAAATGCTCGTGTAACTAGGTTGCCATGGATGTTACAGTTACTACACCTGCCATTTGGGCTCAAGCAAGGTTGAGGGGCTGGAGATGATAAACTCCTGATTGGTGGTTTGCATTTAAAATTTACATTATTAGCAGAATGGGACAACCTCCTGGGAAGCAGTACGTCTCCACAGGAGCAGACAGTTTGTGAACCAACACACTGCAGTGACTACCTCCACAAATCAGGTACTTATTATTTTACCTTAAACAGAACTCCGACAAATGATTGCCAAAAAACCAAAAACAGGTACTTAATTTAGGGTCAGGATTCTGGCCCTAAAATGGAAGAAAAAGGGGGTGACATACAGAAAGGAGATAGTTCAATATATCCCATGGCTGGTCTTTTCTGCCCTTCTAGGTCCTGATAAAATGTAACACCAGCTGCTCATCAGTGTCTTTCAAGGCACGGCCAAAGTAACAATATCTATGGGTTGTGCTTATGTGCCCTTCCAGGCTCACCACTCAAACTGTATCCGGTCCCCACACCACAATGCACAGTGCAGTTGTTTTGCGTTGGCCCTCCTATACAGGGGGCACTATCCACTCCTTACTGGTGCCAGTGTTATAGGTCTACTGAGGGAGCGCTCAGTGCTTCACTGAGTACGCAGATGTGGAAATGGTGTAGGCCCAGTGATGTTGCAAGTTGTTGGCCAGTGGTGATGCACTTAAGTGAAACAGAAATGCTTTATGAAATTAAACCCGAAATGATTTTCAAAACTCCAAGTCAAGTATTTAAAAATGAACTTGACAGACCGGCCTGGCGGCACAGAGGGCTGAGGCATTTCTGCCTTACCTTGCGCTATGCCAGCGACCTGGGTTCGGGAAAGACCTTGGGTCATCTGGGAGCCAGCATGGGTGGGGGAGGGTCAGAGCAAGATTGAGCTGCTTTGTGGCAGCTCTTCTCTCCTGAGGAGGGTGGATCTCCCTCCTGCAGTCCCGCCATCACCAGGTGGAGGTCTGGTGGTGGCATAGGTGGGTGGTGGTGACCGGTAGGGTGGGGCATCCTGCAGTGTGTGGCATGTGTGTGCCTCCCCACAGGTGTGCTTGTGTCAAGGACGCAAGGGCAGGCGGGAGAAAACCAGGGGGGAAAAGATAAATAAATAATTGAAAAAAAAATGAACTTGACAAGTTCCTTCTTGGTAAAATAAGTAAAGGAAAGTTTTCCCACTAGGAGTGGGAGAAGGTCTAGATGGGCAATTAACCTACTTCTGTCTAATAACCCAAGTGAGTACTTGCAACACCTGGCTGGATGGCCAGATCCAATAAATGCTTTCCAACTACTTAACAAGTTGCCATTGTCAAGGGCAAGTCTTGAGTTTACTCATGGTTCCTAAACCAGGGAATCTTCCTCGCTGTGCAGGGGCAGCTGATGCAGCTTGCAGGGATCCATCATCGTCCAGTTTCCTTCCACTCTTCGGTCTCTCCTTGCTCTCTTACATTCCAGTCTGTGATGGTATGGGATGTCACAGGGCTGTAGCCATCCAGTGCAAGTCAGGCCTCTTCTGCCTCTAGCAATCAGTGGCTAAATCCTCCATTTCTCAGGCACGTCCTCCTGTGGCAGTCTTCGTGAACCTTCCCCGCCCAGCATGTCCTGGCATCCAGTCCCACAAAGGTGGCTATAACCAGCACCTGGCAGCAGTTCTGATCAGACAGTTTTGGTTGCAGTCTGCTATACTGTCTGCAGCACAAGAAACGCTTTTGCAAGCTGCAGCTTTCAGCTTCTTAATCATGTGGCGCTCAGCATGTGATTACCTCTCTTTCTAAGCAGGAGCTCTGCTTCTCACTTCTTTATGGCAGACACACAGTTGGTCTGTGCAATGCAGCATAAGCTGTCTCTCTCAAGAGCAGTCAGCTGCCAGTCTGTTCAGCTGACACATGCAAACTGAATTGGGCTTGGTGACAGCACCTCTCGTTTGAAGAGGAATTTCTTCTCACCATTGGTACACTAAGCTGCCAAGCACTTTGGGGCTAGGCTGGAGGTCTGTCACACAACAGATGATTGGCTGGAAATGCGTGCTGCTGCAAACATGGCTAAATGATTTGTGCTGTCTCATGAAGTGCATAAGAACATACAAAATTGCTGTCAGAAAAAGGCCCACAGGTCTGTCAAGTCTGCCTGATTGAGCAGCTCTTAGTTTCATATTACTACAGCTGCTCCAGCCCCATCTAAACCTCTTCCTCCCCTTTCTTGGTATTTCTCCCCTTTGAGTTCTTGTCTGTACTAATCCTGCCCTGACTCTATCCCAACCCCACTTAAAGCTATCCATTGTCGTCAGTTTGATTAAATCCTCTGGGAGTGCGTCCCATCTTACCACCACTCTCTCTGTAAAGTAGTGCCTCCTCATCTCCCTCCTGAACCTTCCCCCTTCCAAATTCAGACTGTGCCCCCAGTGACCCTTCCCCTCCTTAAGCGGAACAATCCTCCCTCTCTGACTTTGTTTATGCCTTTCAAGAACTTAAAGGTCTCTATCATGTCCCCTCTTTCCCTTCTCTCTTCCAGCGAATACATGTTGAACTCTCTCAATCTTTCCTCATACAGCAACTCCCCAAGTCCCATGATCATTTTCGTAGTCCTGCGCTGCACCCCCTCCAGTAATCTCACATCCTTTTTGAGATATGGGCACCAGTACTGCACACAGTACTCCATGTGTGGCCTCACCAGTGATCTATACAAGGGCAGGATGATCTCCTCCTTTTTAGAGGTGATCCCTCTGGCAATGCACCCCAGCATCCTGTTTGCCCTTGCTGCTGCCCTCCTACACTGTGCTGATACCTTCATGTCCCCTGTGACTCTTACCCTGAGGTCCCTTTCCTATGTTGCTATTTGGTTTTAATGCAAGTCTGTTCTGCATTTATATCAATAAAAGAGGATGTTTTACTACCATGACAGGTAGCCTGATGTGTGGTGAAAGCACATAGTGCATAAGAACTGGTCAATGGGTGTGACAAATTTTGCTGGGAAGTTAGTACAGTTCTCTTTTTTCCTATGCGAATACCTCTGTACCGGGAAGTGGAGTGGCTATCCATTTATTTATGTACATAACATCTATGTCGATAACACTCTGCTTTTTTTTCAGGCACCTTAGTCCCTGAGCTGGAATTGACCTCTCACCATGACTTTGACAACATCCAGTGTTGGGTCCGTTTTAACCAACCCTTACTCAATGAAAAAAAGAAGGTCTTTATGACTTTTGGCATATAAGGATGCAACTGATTGAGATCTATACTACTCCGTCTCCTGCTTCCAATATTGTAGTGCACGGTTGGATCATAGCCTCAACTTCTGCTCCCATATCGATTCCATCCACAGTAAGCTCCTTCCCAAACTCGGTGCACTGTAGTGTAATAATTCCTGGCTCTCCAGGTCTTTTGTAAGATTATTTTCACGATGGTCTGCCCATTCCAGCCTGGAGCAATGGGACTTGACCAGACTAGGAAATGGCTCCTGGAGGTACCACCAACATTCCAACAGTGGATAAACGTAGTAACAGAAATACAAAACATGGAAGAACTTACTTTTAAGATCATAGAAACATAGAACATAGAAATATAGAATTTGATGGCAGATAAGGACTGCTTGGCCCACCTTGTCTACCCATTTCCCTACCTAATACATAAGCTGCAGATCCTAGTTAACCAACAGCTTACTTCCTCCTACCCTCCACTAGAATTACCTTATGTCTGTCCCATGCATTCTTGAATTCCCCCACTGTTTTTGAGTCCGCTACCTCCTCAGGAAGGCTGTTCTATCTATCCACAGCCCTCTCTGTGAAAAATAGTTCCTCGCATTACCTTTGAGCCTTCCCCCCTCTATCTTCAGATTGTGCCCCCTTGTTCTTGTACATCTCTTTTTCTGAAAGATGCTACCCTCTTGGGCTCTGCTGATTCCCTTGATGTACTTGAAAGTTTCTATCATGTCCCTCCTCTCCTTGAGTGTATACATACTAAGCTTCTTTAATCTCTTTTAGTATGGCTTCTCTTGCCCTGCACCATTTTAGTTGCCCTCCTCTGGACAGCCTCCATCCTGTCTATGTCCTTGCAGAGATGGGTTCTCCAGAACTGGACGCAGAACTCCAGATGGGGTCTCACCAACTGTTTGTACAGAGGGATAACAACTTCCTGTTTCAATCTCAGAACCGCCACCTTTACGAGGAGATGGGCATGTTGGATCCTATACAGAGATTCCATGTCAGATCCCACCTCTCCCTAACATTAGATCTGTTCTACAACCTTTGTTGCTCACCTTTCATTTGCGGGGTTGTTTTGCCATACATACATTATGAATGACCAGTAAATTAATTAAATTTTTTTTTTGTCATGTATACTGATGACTCTGTTATGGCTGTAAGGTGATATACAGTATTTGATGTACCCAAGTTGTTCAATAAACATGAATTAAAAAAACACACACAATGGTCTGTCCATCTGTGCAGTAGTAGCACTGCCGCTCACAACACAGGGTGTGTGTGTGTGCGTGTGTATGTGTGTGTAAAGCTGTCACAGGAAATGAAAGGTAGGCCACAGCTTGGTTGTTTCAGTACAGGGCAGTGCAGCAGTGTGCCATGGATGGCCTGAGGAATCCCAGGATGTCCAGGAGAGGGGCCTTGATGGGGCAAAACAGACTTGGGGGGGGGGGGGGAGAAAAAACATATTATTTTATAAATATAATATTCTCAAGATGATTCTCCCAGTATTTGACTACACAGGCATGGTTTACAGTGCCATTCCTAAATCTACTTTGGCCATGCTGGACTCTTTCTTTTATTCCTATCACTGCTCTCTCAACTCCCCAACCCCCACCCACACTACTGCTATTTTCTTCTTACCCCTCCTTTCCCTCCCAGGGTATGCTCCTTTCCCATTTTGCCTCCTACCTCTCCAAATTTAAGCACAGCTGTCTCCCAGCTCTCTGCCTTCCCTTTTTTCCCTTCCTCCTATGCCTGCCACTCTACCGACTCACAATCCTTCTCTCTCTCTCTTTCCAAAACCCTGGCTGGGCAAGCAGACTTATCCTACCATCTGTATCTATTCTTCCTACTCATCCTTCATCCTTCAGTCTTGAATCCAGGATTTTCTCCTGTATTAAATCCTCTTCTAGCTCCCTTCTGTCCCCTAGTGTATTGCCCTTTTCTCTTCCCTCGTTTTCTACCACCCCTTCCTCTTTCTTCTTTATTGTTCTAATGCCACCACCTTAGATCTATAACCTCTGTTTTTGCACTTATGTATTTTAGTGATAGCAACTATATATACTTTCAACTCTGTTCATATCTTTCTTGTATCAACGTTCCTAAATATTAGACATTGCAAATTAGCTATTAATATGTTTATCGTTATGTTTATTTATTTTTGTTATTTATTTATTTATTATCTGGGTGGGTGCTTTGATCCAAAGGACTGTTTTCAGGCATGACCTGGGCCACGAAGATGGCACAGTGTAAACTGCAATCTCCCCTTCTCTTGTACTCCCAGTCCCCACTGGGTCACACCTGGAAATAAGCCTTGGCTCAGTGTGCCATTTCTGGCTGTAAGATCAGAAGACTGTAGGTTGTAGTTTCACACTAGGAGCTTGGGCTAATACCCAATACTGACAGTGCAGCATGATGGGGGGAGGGGATGAGATGTTAAACTGAGGTCCCTTCTGCCCCTTTGGTGGCTGTCTGGATGGAAGTTAAAGGTCACATGGCACTTTTCATAAGAGTTGGGGATTTAGTCTGGTGTCCTTGCCAACATTTACCCTCTGAATAAAACACCATATAACCCACCCCTGGAAGCCACCAGGAAACAAAGTGTCACAGCTTCTTGTCTTTTCCTTGTTAATAATTACACATAAAATAAACTGTCAGCATTCCATTCTCTGGGCAACCAGGATTTAGCTTACATTGCATATTCTCAGAAGACACTTTTATACTGGTTCTTTAAATTGATCTAAGTGCAGGCATTCAGTACACTTGATTGGTGTGCTTGACACTTAACCTGAGACATCATCTGTAACTTTGCCGTAGACTTTTGCACATTGAACCTTAGGCAGAATCGGAAAACTCTGGATGGATATGGCAGATGACCCAGTGCTAAGAAACCATATCCACACTTCTTGACCCCTGGGAATATCATACTACTGTAATTTCTACTCAGGATATATCTAGGACTCAGAATATATCTATACTCAGAGTCGCATAAGACAACCTAAAGGTAGGCAAGTGTAACCCCTAGGTGGTGCTATCCTAAGGGCTACTACCCCTGCCTGTGTGGCTAGTTGCAGGTTAAGGGGCCTGGGTACTGAAACTGGTGCCTCCACCCGGAGGACAGGATTGTTAGTAACAAAGCTAACCTGGGTACAGCCCTCCGGGACACTGTAACCCCCCCTCTTTCCCCTCTAGTGGCATGGACAATATGCAACAAATACTTTCACTGTAGCCCCTATTCAGCATACAACTTCCCATACTGTTTGCACTTGCAACCAGGGCTAGTTCCACCGGTTCGACCCTGGAGACCCCCTGTAAAATAAGATTAGACACAGCAAATAACAACAGTACAGTGCTTTTGGTACAAACTGGAACCACAGTCAAATTAAATGCAAAAAGAGTTAGATCTGATTTATTCTGGGGAATTCAACAAGGGACCAGTGAAATCAGGTTAATTGATTCTAAAATTTATCTGGTCAGGCAATTATGCATGCATGTTTAGTCCCTGCACAGTCACATGCTCTGGGTACCTGGTTGGAAGTAAAGTGGGCTAGCCTGGAACATTGCCCAGGGTAGGCCGGTGTTGCAGCTGGTTGGGGCTCTGTGATGAAAAGAAAAGGCATGCACAACCACACACAATTTGTAATCCAGAGTCTGAAGGCTCAGTTCATGAAAGGATAACAACAATGCAATCAGATGAGAACACTTGAGATTTAGCTGTTGTCGCAGGGAGCTACCCTGATTGTTACTCACACTATCCAATACGAGACACAAGCTAGATGAAATGGAGACTGCAGGTTGATAACTGGTCTGCCAGAAGAAGCAGGGCCCACATGAATCACCGAGGTGTTGTTCCTGTTCGAGATGGTTGAGCAGGGGGCTGACCCCAGGAGAGTCTCTTGTCGATGATGGTTTCTGTGCCTGAAGTAGCTGGTTGGCCCAGGTGGCAAGGCCCAAGATGAGTGGAACAGTTCGGAGTTTCAGTCCAGTAGTGCTAGATGTAGCTTCCAGCAAACGTGGCACATTTACACAGTGGGGAACCAAATCGTAACCAACTAACAGCACATTTATAGTAAAGCAATCACCATATCACAATACAGAAGGCAGTCTGGCTGTAATATCAGTGTCTCTGAGCAAAACTGGGAATTCTGTGGTAAATGGATGTCCTTTTTATTTTTTTTTCACTTTATCTTTTTATTGAAATTCGAGTATATAAGAAAGCACACATCTAATACAATAGAAGACTATCCTCCATGTAAGGTATAAAATATCACTTAATAAAACACAGTATTTAGGGTAAACATATTGAAGAAGCCTTATATACATATATTGATAATAAAATACAAACCTAGACAGGATGCAAGTGGAGAGCAGAAGGGTTACAATCAATAGGGTATTATAGGATCCAAAATAGCAACCATATACAGTACAAAATACATGCTAGGGCAGGCTACAGCAAGGCATTCAGTAAATTGCAAAAAGTGATAAATGTGGTAATACAAACAGTGTTCAGTAATGGAGAGGTGAAGATAAGAGAAAAGTGAGCAAGATAAGAAAGAAGAGAGAAAAAAGCAAGGAAGAAGGGAAGGAGAGGGAGAAAACAGGGAAGAAGGGAAAAAAGAGGAGAAATCTATGCACACAAGTTTTGTGAAAACCTAATCTGAGAGCAAAATAAGAAGGAGGGCTAAATATCCCTAAGAATTAGGGTCTAGAAGAGCTGGGTTCAATGTACTTGAAGTAATCTTGCCAACATATGTCATATACAGTGAGTCAGTTATGAGTAACATGAGATAATCGGTCTAGGGAAGCATACTGAGAGAGGCTTTGAAGAACACCTGAAAGAGAAGGCACCAGAGTTGATTTCCATTCCATAAAAATCAGACATTTGACCAGAAGAGAAAGTATGTTTAGCCATCTAAAATGTGCATGTGAGGGGAGAGAGCTATTGGGGATAAGGATGCCTAGAAGGAATAACTTGGAGTCAAAAGGTATTTTTTGTCCTGTTACTGTGAAGGCAAGTAAACAGACTTTATGCTAGACCTTATTAATGGGAGCGCAAGACCACAAGATATGAAGTAGATCCCCGTAGGCCAAATTGCAGCGCCGGCAATTATTATTATTTAATAGGCCCATTCGTTGAAGCACAGAGGGGGTTCTATACCAAAGATGTAGGGTTTTAGTTTGTATTAAAGAACTACAGGCATCTTTAAAGGTATTACGTGCAATACGCTAACAATTACTCCATTGTGCATCTGAAATATTGTAGTTAAGAAGAGTACTCCATTTATTTTTGGCTTGTATAGACTGATCAGGTAGATTATCAATAATGTCTTTGTAAATGGAGCTGTTTAATTTTACTGATAAATTAGTCCAGTGCGAGATGTATGGGTTTAGAAGAGTATGCCTATACACTAAACTGGAGAGAGAGAGAGAGCTATAAGCTGCCCGAATTTGTAAACATTTCCAAAAGTCCTGTTTAGGAAGTTTCCATGTAACCTGCAAGTCTGAGAATGATCTAAGAGTGAGTGAATTCTGGTCCAAGATATCTCCGAGAAAGAAAATGCCTTTGTTCCTCCATGTACGACAGAAAATTGGGTGATCTTCTAGAGTGAGCAGTGGATTGCCCCATAAGGGGGCATAAAAACAGGGTGTTGGATTGGATTTCAGGAATGTGTGGGTTAGTTTCTAATAAAGAACAGAGGATGATATAGTTGAGTGAGATTTTAGTTTAGGGGAAATGGGATTAAAAATGAAGTAAGTGGGAACTCCTCCCGGGCACAATGCGGATTCCATTGCAACCCATAGTGGTGAGTGAGGGGAGGGTTTCTTAAATCCCATTTAATGGTTTGGGTCAGTCGGAAACCCCAGAGGTAGCCTTTGAACCAGGGGAGTCCGAATCCCCCTTTTTTCTAATGTGATCGAAGTTTGTTGTGGTTAAATCTCGGTGGTTTCCCATCTCTGATAAAGTTACCTATTAATTTATCAATTTTAGCAAATAAGGAGGACAGTAAGACTAAAGGAATATTGGCAAAGAGGTAAAGAATCTTGGGAGAAATGGACATCTTAATGGCTGCAATTTTCCCCATGAAAGAGAGATTAAGAAGCTTCCATCTGTCCACAATTGTTTTGATGTTGTCAAATAAGGGGTTAAAGTTAATGTCTCATATCTTCCCTAAGTTACTAGTAATTTTGATTCCTAGATATGTTATGCCCTGTTGTAACCAGTGGAATCCAAGAGGTGTGTTCATAAAGGCTTTACAGAGGCCATTAAGGGGCATAGGTTGTGATTTGCCATAATTCAAAGCAAGGCCATACATTTTAGTAAAATTATTAAGCAAATCAACCAACAGGAGCCCAGCCTCATTCAGGTTTTCGAGTAAGATTAAGAAGTCATCTGCGTAGGACAGAGAAACATATCTTGAATTGCTCACAGGTATGCCCATAATGCCAGAAGATTGACATGAACAAGTAGTCAGGGGTTCCATGGCTAAAATAAGCAGGGAAGGTGACAGGGGACAGCCTTGTCTAGTTCCCCTTGCCAGATGAAAGTAAGAGGAAAGGGTGGAATTTGTAAGTACTTTAGCAACAAGGGAGTTATATAATAGCTTGATCCAGCAGCAAAAGGTATGAGAAAGACCGAAATAAAATAAAACTTGATGAAGGTAGTCCCAGTTTAAGGAATCAAAGGCCTTCTTGAAATCAATAGCTATGGCTGCAGCTGGTGTCTTGAGGGATTTGGCTTTGTGAATTAAATTAAATAATGAACGTAGGTGATCAGAACCAGATCTATGTTTAATAAAACCAGCTTGCAAACAATAAGTTAGCTTCGGAATCAAGGATTCAAGTCGAGAAGTTAGTAGTTTGGCAAATATCTTCCCATCCGTGTTTAATAAAGAGATGGGCCTGTAACTTGCAGGGTGAGTAGGGTCTTTTTCTCTCTTAGGGATTAGAGTTATAATTGCTTTGGTGCAAGATGGGGAAAGCTTGCCAGTATTGGAAGCTTCTTGATAAACACTAAGAAGAAGGGGACATAAGGTGTTGGAAAACATTTTATAGAAATCGACAGGGAATCAGTCACCCCAAGGGGATTTGCTGGATTTCAAGGAAGACAAAGCTTTCTGGATTTTCTGAAGCGAGAAAGGTTCATCTAAAGAATTTATTTCAAGAGTAGAAAGATGAGGAAGATTTAACGATTTAAGGAACTGTTGAATTTGTAAAATGGATGGAGGATTTGTGTTAGAGTATTGTTTTTGATAAAAGGTTTTCATGCTACAGTTTATAGAGGGGTTGTCGGAGTGAATCGTATCTTGTTCATCTTTTAGGCTTAGGATATGTCATTCCATTTGTTGTGCTTTGAGCTGGTAAGAGAGGAGTTTACCATTTATATTGCCGTGTTCCCAATACTTATATTTAAGTTTAAACAAGTCCAGTTCGGTTTTACGAGAAATTATTTGTTAATTTTAACTCTAAGTGGAAGAATTTCAGGATTAAGTTGAGAATCAGGACAGTGCTTATTAGAAGAAAATGATAAATTCTCTTTAGCCTTAAGAGATTTTTCCAAGTCAGCCAGCTGTTGTTCCCTTACTCTTTTCCTATGTGCAGCATAACTGATAATTTTCTCTCGAATCGTAGCTTTAAGAGCTTCCCATACAGAGGACATAGAAGATTTGGTTGGGGTATTGTGAAAGAGGAAGTCCTGAATTTGTGCTTTGATCATGGGTAAGAAATTGGGATCCTTGAGCAGGAGAGGGTCCAGCCGCAAGTAAGAAGATTTAGGTGCTAATGGGCCCCACAAAAGTTGCAATTTGACAGGGGAATGGTCCGAGATTATGATGGGAGAGATGGATGAATTAATAGTTTTTTCCATTATAAAAGGAGAGGCTAACCAGTAGTCAGTTCTACTGTATGTCTTATACAGAGAGGAGCAAAAAGTAAATTCTCAATCACGGGGGTGAAGGAGGCACCATACATCAGCTAATCCAACATCTTGCATGAGTAATGAGAGGGCTTTAATACTTCTAGGGTGGGCCTCTGTAGTGGGGCTACTTCTGTCAATACTGGCTTCTAAAGCTAAGTTAAGATCCCCTCCAAGAATAACTGGTCTATTATCAGTGTTAAAGGATAGAATCTGTTGAACTAAATTATGAAAAAACTCCGGGGAATCGGAGTTTGGTGCATAGACACTAACAAGCAGAAGAGGACCAGAGTTGGTATTCAGTTTGACCATCACCCATCTGCCATCAGTATCAGAAACGGAGTTTACAAGGGACCATTTGAGACTCTTATGTATAAGAATAGCAACTCCTCTTTTTTTTGAGGTATAGGATGATTCGTAGATCTGACCGACCCAATCTTTTTTAAGTCTATGAATATCCTCTGCTAATAATTTTGTTCCTTGAAGGAAAGCAATTTGTGTTTTATGTTTTTTGAGACATGAAAGAATGTGCTTCCGTTTACAAGGAGAATTAAGTCCCTTCACATTCCATATACAAAAATATGTCACTCATATTGTTAGTGTTAAAGAAAAGGAATGATCGCTGGAGTGTGAAGGGACAAATAAATGAGGCAGAGGATGATTAGAATGCAATATAGTGAGCTTACGTATATGCAGAGAGTGGCAGGAACATTCAAGCCACAAAAAGTGAGATATATGATACATGAGTGGCACAGACACCTTATTAAAGTTAGAATAGAGATCGGGAAGGAGAAAAGTCATTAACAACAACAACAATAATAGTAAGCTAAATAACAAAGAAAATGTTTTATGGGTGTGAGGTGATATGAGTCAGCCAACTGGCTAAGAGACTCTCTCACCACACTCTGGGGTGTCGATGTAGGGAGGAGACTAGGGAGGACTGGTTATAAATATCGGCCCAAACCTAAGTCTGATCCCAGTAATATAATAAAGTAAGTATTTCTGATAAGCTAAACTGAAAGGGAATAATACCAAGAAAGGCAGGGGACTGTAATAACCTCAGCTTAATTCTAAGCTAACAGGACAAGGTATAAGGATAAAGCTAAACACCAGAACTTATTTATAAACATTAGTAGTAATAGTACAAGATATACCAACTCGAAATAACAGTAAATTAAAGAATCATATATGAGACGCAAGTACAGCCTAGCCTTTAGCAAGGAATTCAGGGAGCCAGGTGTAATGCAAATGAACAAATATAAAAGGAAAAGTAGATCATTATCACATTAGAGTGACTCTGAGTATACTTTGCAGTGCAACAGAATAAGTACATAATAAAAACAATATTGAGGGGGAAAGAAGAGTGGGAAGGACAATCTAAGCCCTTACACCCTGAGCCAATTGCAAACCGGGATTATGTGGAGAGGTATAGACTTCAGTGATAACTGTAGACAGAAGAGATAGTCATAGTAAAGATCAGTTCTGATTACTTGAAAATTGCCTAAATAGGTGTTATATGGGGTGACAAGGCCTAGAAGACCAGGCCCAGTGAGCCCCAAAACAGGAGGGACCACATAGCAGTGGATTTCTACAATATCTGCAGGCTTCGAGTAAAATAAGGAGCATAAGGAAGACGTAGATTGACAATCCTTTGCAACAGTACACCAAACATAGCCCACCTCTTTGAGTGCTAATGATAGTTCCATATTGTAAAGAGGAGGTAGTAAGAATAATGGAGAGTAGGGAAGGATATAGATTAAATGTAGATGCCAATAATACTTAAGAACCTGTTATCAGGAGAGGGAAGGGGTAAATTGCCTTGTAATATGTAATAATTCACATATGAAAAAAGAAAAGGCAATAATCAGGATGCATACCAATTGAAGATATGCAACTGAATAGCCAAACGACTATAAACCTGATACACTGCTAAACTGGAGAGTAAAAGGTTAGATACAGAGAGCCTGTTTAGTGAGGTAATGTATAAGATCTAACACTAAAATAGTGGGTTAGGAAAGCATTGCTAATATACCAAAGTTCCCTTGAAGATCTTTAAGCTGCTCGTTTAAACACTGCAACAAAAAGTAAATTGATCATGCCACGATGTACAGCCTTTGCTTTCTGGACCCGCTGGGAGCAAAAGCAACCAGGCAGCATAGACTGTAGAGTGGGCAGCTAGGCAGAAAAAGTGTACTGGCACTCCCTTTAAGTATTCTGGAAGCAAAACCTACCAAGGTATAACAACTGTGACCATATTACTGACCATATAAGCTCATGACACCTTAGATTTATTAGCAGGATCGTGACTATTGATGTTCTTTCTTTTGGTCTTTGCCTTACATTTCTTTTTGGGTGGCTCTAAAGATTTGAGGGGGGAACTTGCAACAACTTCTGCCCATGAAGTATTGGCAGAAATGCCTCCTTGAGGCACGGGGCCCAAATTAGAGGGATGTTCATCTAAAATTTGCTGGGAAAGATCCTCCTGCGAAGAGCGCATGTCATCCTCCAAGAGAGCAAACTTTTTGCTCAAGGGAATAGAGAGATTGATTTGAAGGTGAGAGGCTGCAGCTTGGGGTGTTTGGGGTGAAACCTTGCTAGAACAGCATGAAAGTCTTGGAGAATAAGGCCCCGACAGAAGCTTCTCTTGCAGCCGTGTTGATTGCCTTGGGGTCAAATCAGTTTGTTGCGTTGCTTGGGGCTGTGAGTTCTGCAACACTTTCCCCACGTTCCTTGTACCTCATCATCCAATCCGTGCAGATATCAAAGCTGTGTTTGGGTTGCCAATTGCTGCTGAACCTCCCAGGATAAGATTACAGAGAGCGAGAACTCCAGATAGTTGGCTAAGGCGTCAGGGATTTCAAAATCCTTGAAGGAAGAGCCTGAGAAAAGGCGTAGTGTCGCGGGGTAACTTAGAGCAAATTTAATGCTTCTTTGGTGGAGGATTTGTTTAAGTGGATTGTAGGCCTTCCTTCTGAAAAGTCTCTGTAGATGGAAATATTAAATTCTTGCCACTGAAGCTTCCCCATTTCTCTGGCTCATTTCAGTATTAATTCTGTATGGGAATAGTTCAAGAAGTGAGCAATGATGGGCCTTGGTCACTGGTCTGATGTTGGCCTGGGACCCAGAGTGCGGTGAGACTACTCAATGATTAACGTTAGGTCAGGAGGCAGTTTAGGCATTGCAGGCAGCACATGTAATAAAAGCGCAGTAGTGTCTTCTAATTCTACACCTTCAGGGAAGCCAAAAAATCGTAAATTGTTGCGACGATTACTGTTATCAATAGCGTTAATTTTGGCTTGCAGGGATTTAATAGTTCGATTTTGATTGTGGACAGTAGTCTGGAGGTCATGAATAGTAGTGGTGTTACAGACAATTGCTTTCTCATTAAATGCAGTTTTCTTGCTAAAAGTTTCAAGAGTGGTCGCATTCTGTTGGGTGGAGGCTTTTAGATAATTAATCTCAGATATCAGTTTAGCAAACATTACTTCCACTCTAGCAAGTGAGCTTTGCTGTGCTTGGAGATCTGCCATGGTGCTGATGGATGAGGCCTAGTATGCTGCAGTATGGTGCAGAATAATTGAATATCAGTAGATAATGGATCAAAAATGACTTACAAACTGTGTCAGGCAGTAAGATTACAGGATGGTCACAGGAGTTGGTGCCAAAGAAAAGTCTGGTGAAGGCTAGATGAGGTTAGATTGCAGTCATTCCTGCAGAGATTCTGAACTATGCTGCCATCTTCCGCCTGGTCAGGCTACGCCCCCTGTAAATGAATGTTCTGATAGGCTGATCGCATACAGCAAACCTTCGACCTTCTTTGGGTTTGAATCTGGCCACTCTTCAGTGGCTTTGTCACACTCCAGTTCGGATACAGTTCGACTGATAAGCCTTTCAAAGGATTCCCTCTCAAGGGACTGCAGGCAGACAGGCCAAACTCAGCCGTACCACCAATCTCCTATGCGAACTACGCAGGAGATATTGCTTGAAACACTCGAGCTGTTTACTCTTCAAACTCTAACTCCAGACTGACTGACTGCAGCTGGCAGCTTGGGAATTTCTCTTCGGTCCAAAAGGTTCTGGTTCGTTGATCCATCAGTCTGCCAAAGCAAGGGCTCCCCTTCCAGGTGCATTTAGGCGCCAAAGTCTCAAAACTACAATTCCTACAGAAATTCCTCCCATAAGACTCCTGGGGACAGACTCCATTTTAGGGTCACCAAAGGTACTGATTGGCCCATTCTGGCAGTCCAGGACCAAGATGGTGGTGATAAACAGACCTGTCCATGCTGCAAAGAAGGCAGGTAAGACAAATTACAATATTATTACTATGCTAGTAAATAATCAGCAAATTAGTATAGCTTCTAACAGCGCTCCCTCTGCGCAAATAGCAATGGCAGAACGGAGCGATTATCTGGCAACCCAGGCGGGATTCGAGCATAGAAACACTCAGCCCCCTCCCAGACTAAATAAGTACCACATTATTGGCAACTCTTAAAGAGACAGAACACAGAGGCATTGAGGCACTCTCACACAAACACTTTTAAAGCGCTAAGACACAGGATACCAGCCTGGCAGTGGGCATTTAGGCACACCCAAGGAAGACTTTCGGGAACCCCCATTTGTAGGGGGGTTACACAAGTAATGAGAGAAGGCAGCAAGGAGGGCTGGGGGAATACTGGGATGCATAGGGAGAGGCATCACCAGTAGAAAACAAAAAGTTGTTATCCCTCTGTACAGATAGTTGGTGAGACCCCATCTGGAGTATTGTGTGCAGTTCTGGAGACCCCATCTACACAAGGACACAGACAAGATGGAAGCAGTGCAGAGGAGGGCAACTAAAATGGTGCATGGTCTGCAACAGAAGCCATATGAAGAAGAGAGATTAAAAGAGCTTAATATGCATACCCTCAAGAAAAGGAGGGTGAGGGGGGACATGATAAAAACTTTCAAGTACCTCAGGGGAATCAACAAAGTCCAAGAGGGTAGCATTTTTCAGAAAAAGAGATGTGCAAGAACCAGGGGGCACATTTGAAGATAGAGGGGGGACAGCTCAGGAACAACGTGAGGAAGTATTTTTTCACAGAGACAGTGGTGGACGCATGGAACGGCCTTTCTGAGGAGGATGGGGGGTCAAAAACAGTGGGGGAATTCAAGAATGCATGGGACAGACATGAGGAAATTCTAGTGGGAGGTAGAAGGAAGTACGCTGTTGGTAAACTAGGATTTGCAGCTTATCCAATAGGTAGGTAGGGGGAAACAGGCAGACTGGGTGGGCCAAGTGGTCCTTATCTGTCATCAGAGAATATGTTTCTAGGATAATCTAAGGCTTCTTTAGTAATCTGGATTAATACAACACACAGCCCCAGCTAAAGCTCATCGTGGTGTTTAACCCTCAACCTTTCAATTCAGACTTCTGTTCTGATTTGTTCTGATATCTGAATGCTTTAAATGCCCTGCTTATGATGTTAACATTTCTATGTGGTTTGGTTTAAACAGTGGGTCTTTTCACTTTCGATCTAAACCAGGAGATCTTCATAAAAGCTGTATTTACATGGCTTCTCCATTTCTCTCCTGTGCTTTCCAAACCTCCCATGCCAATCCTGTTGCATGTTTTCATAGTCCCTCTCAGTGCAGATGCAAGCCGTGTTGGACAGGGGCTATGAATTTAGGAGTGGAGTGGGTGGATTCTTCCTGAAACACACAGAGGCATACACTATGTGCTGAAATGGGTGGTGTATCCTGTCCACAAAGCTGCTTACAGTGCTCACTTTGTAATGTATTCCCTGGATTGCAGTGGCATGAGAAGCAGTGTATTGAATGACTTACCATGATCTGGTATGTGTCCAAGCAGTCACATTTGCACTGCAGCAACTTGAGCAGTCAGGTTGTTGTGGTGCAAATGTAGATGTGTAAACTGGCCTGTAGCCTTGGGATGGAAAAAAATGCTACAACCGGCAGCAAAGCTAGTAGTCAGGTACAGATGTCTTCTTCTAACTCATAGCATCAGTAGAACCTTGCTGTGGGAAAAGTTAGAGAACTATGGACTAGAAGAAAAAATTACTCACCTTAGTAATGTTGTTTCTTCTAATGGAGTCTTACTATATTATGACATATGCAGTGAGTCCCAACCTTCGAACTGCTCTGGAGGTGAAAGAGTTAACTTTCCATGCCAGGCATGGAACGCTGAGCTCGAGCTCAGTTGAAAACTCTGTCTGTTGTTCTTCAAACTCAAACCGTTAGATCTTTACGAGCTAAACTCACTGAGGTCCTGTGTGGAAGCTGTAAACCTACACTAGCCAAGTGGCTAATAAACATAAGAACACATTTTATTGCTCCCAACAGAAAGACTCAAGTCAGGAGACCCAAAAAATGAAAACACAACACCAAGTCACCCCAAGAAAGGAGGGGTGAAAAACAACAAGGTGGGCATCTACTAAGTGCCAACACTGCACAGCCCACCCACATCCCAAAAACAGAGGTTCTGAGAGGGATAGGCAGGGGGGAGGTCATAATATAGCAAGACTCCATTAGAAGAAACGACATTACTAAGGTGAGTAATTTTTCTTCAAACAACATGAAGTCTTGCTATATTATGACATATGCAGACTAAAGCAGTACCTCCATGGAGGAGGGACAGAAACTACTTAGGAAATAGGCTCTGAAGCACAGCTGTGCTTAAACTGAGCATCACTCCTAGCCTGGATGTCCAGGAGTAATGCTTGGTAAAAGTGTGAACTGTTTTCCAGGTAGCTGCTGACATATCTCTAGAATAGGATGTCCCTGGCAGCAGCCAGGAAGCAGCTGTACCTCTGGTAGAGTGAGCCCTCAGGCCTGAGGGGAACCTTACCCAGTTTTTCATAGCAAAACTGGATACAAGAGACAATCCACCTGGCAATGGATCTTTTAGTGGCAGGTTTCCATTTACCAACCTCACCAAAAGTGAGGAACAGTTGGGGGGAGTCAAACCTGTGACCCTTGGTACGCTCTAGGTAGTAACTAAGGGCTCTCTTCACATCTAAGCTGTGCAGCCTCCTCTCGCCAAAGGAGGAATGGTCAGTGAAGTATACTGGAAGAGATATAGACTGATTGAGGTGGAAATCTGAAACCACCTTAGGCAAGAACTTCCTGTTAGTCCTGAGGACCACCTTATCTCTATGAAAGGAGATAAAATCAGGCTCCACTGACAAAGCTTGTAATTCACTTATGCATCTGGCAGAAGTGATGGCTACCAGAAACACAGTCTTCCAAGTCAAGTACTTAAGCTCTGCTGAAGACAAAGGCTCAAAGGGAGGGTTGCATAAGCTGAGCAATGCAAACATTAAGATCCCAGGCGGGAGCAGGGTCCCTGAAAGGAGGGTTGGTGTGAAGCAATCCTTTGAAAAACTTGGAGAATACAGGGTGAGCTGAAAGAGAAGAGGGCTTACCTGCTGAAATAAAAGCAGACACAGCCGCCAGATGCACTTTTAGGGTAGCTGGTCTCAGGCCCAAGGTATTTAAGTGGACCATATAATCCAGGACTGTGGGTAAATCAGCAGATTCTGGGGAAATATGCTTTCCAGAGCACCATATGGAAAACCTCTTCCATTTGGAATTATAAGTAGCCCTGGTGGAAGGTTTCCTAGAAGCCTTCAGGATATCCATTACACCTTGGGATAGGTGTAGATCAGCAAACTCTAACTCTTCAAGAGCCAGGCCTTGAGATTGAGAGATTTGAGGTTCGGGTACCACATCCTCCCCTGAGCATGGGTTAACAGGTTGTGATTCCTGGGAAGACACAGGGGAAGATGGACTGCTAAGGACAGTAGGAGTGGATACCAGGGTTGTCTGGCCCAATCTGGAGCAATCAGGATCATCTTGCAGGGTTGAGACCTGATTTTGACTAGCACTTTGAACAGGAGAGGGAAGGGGGGGAAGGCATAGAGAAACTTCCCTTCCCAATTGAGAACTAAGGCATCCAGAGGGACTCAGCCCAACACTGGGGGACTGCAGCAAAAAAGGGGAAGTAGGTGATTGTCTGGGGCTGCAAAAAGATCTATCTGCGGGGTGCCCCATCTGGCAAATACCACCTCCAAGACTTGTTTCCCCATCACCCTTAACTTTAACATTCAAACCACAGGAATTCCTCACTTATGTTTAATGGCAGCATCATTCCCCTGGAATGGGCAGCCCCAGCGCTTCAGAATGTTACAAATATTATGGAACTTGGAATGAAATTCAAACTCTGCTGTGTGGTCACACTTACCCCTAGAGTCTAGCGTCAGATTTAGTTCTTCACCTGAAGAGAGCAGTCACTTCAAAGCCTTCTCTACACTTCTGCCTGGTTTACAGTTTATTGTTTTATATTCCTGCGGTATTTAAGGGTAAAGCTTAGTTTTCGATACTCTGTGTTATTTAGGGTGCGATCTGTTTAATATTGTGTGTTTTTATTCTGCCTCTGGTTCCCAGAAACTAGGGAAGATCGTTTTCGGTGTGGTTCCTGCTTTCAGGGAACCGCTATTTTACATCTTTAGAATTAATAAAAATAGTGTTCTTGCTTAACTGCTTTGTGGTTTACTTTGGTTTATTCTTGGTTTTGTTTTTTTGAGAACCAAGACCATCTTTTGTACCGGCCCGGTGGCGCGGAGGGTTGAGGCTCTGGATGCCACACCTTGCGCCACGCCAGCTACCCGGGTTCGGGAACAGACCCAGGTGGCCGGGGGTCAGTGGGGGGGGGGGATTGAGCATCTGGAGGACTGCTCTCTCTTTCCCTGGGAGGGCTAGGGTAATGATCGCTCAATGAGCGAACTCTGGCGGAGGTTGGAGGGTAGCCGAAAGCAGTGTTGTGGCATATGCCAGGGGGTGGAGCAGTGAAGTTTGTTGCCTTGGCAGCAGGGCTCCACAGGGGATGTAAATCATGTAGAAAAAACACCCTCTGCCGATAGGCGAAGGCACCTCCTTCTGTAGCCCACACTCCCAGAAACAGACTCAGCGTCCTATGCTGAGCCAACCCTCTCAGGCCCAGTGTCTCAGTACTGATAGAAAGAGCACCCTGGGCAGGGGCAGCCCTTCCCCAAAGTGTAGACCCGGGGGATGCCTGGAGCCTGAGAGGAGCTAAAGGGGTCAGTCGAGTCACGTAGGGAGGTAGAGACTGCAGATTCAGAGGTCGCTGGAGAGAGTTCGCTAACGGGGTGAAAAATAGAATTCGAAAAAAAAAGACCATCTTTTGCAGTTTTCAGTATAACTAACCTCTTAAATTATGGCATATATTTGTTTGAGGATTTGAACTGCATTTATTATCAAAATACCCTTTAAAAACTATTTAGACCCATTTTAATTTGGTATTACTTTTTCTGGGAACACAAATGTTTTCAGGGTTGTCAGCATTTGGCTTTAAAAACTGTACAGTCTGATTTGAGCTCTTGGCTAGGGCAGACTACCATGGGCTGTGCTTAAAGTGCCTTGGTCCATACCAAGATTTTTCCGGTTGTGATCTTTGTAAAAGGTTTTGCCCTAAAGCATAAAAGAAATGGGTTACAAGATTAGAAGACTTTATGGCTTCTCAGTCTGCCTCCTTGTCACCAAAAGTCTCAGAGAAGGGTCCAGTCCATCAGAGTAAACAGCAGTCCCTGTCAGAGGGGACAGGAAAGAAAGATAAAGCTGCTGCACATGGTTTGGAACTCAGTTCATCTGAAAGGGGGATCCCTGACTCTAGTAAAAATAAAAGAGCCTCTGAGCAGGCAGCAGAAATGTTGTTTGTTAAGAAAAAAAAAGTCACTGTTCCTCCTTCTGAAGAAGGAAAGGAGCCACTGGTGGACTTAAAACAAAAGCCGTCAGTAGAGGACATAACTGCATGTCAGTTCCTCCAGGCATTCCAGGCCATGGGGAATTTCATGAATATGCCTCCCCAAAAAAAAACAAGCTCTGGTTCCATTCCCAGTGCTTATAGAGAAGGAGGCTGAAATTTACCTGGAGGAAGGAGAACCCATACAGCCCAATAGCCAGATGGTTCCCATGAGCAAGAATTTGACTCTCCTGCCCCACCCAGGCCTTCAGAGTACTACAGTTCTCATTATACTTTTGTAGGACATATGGTAAATACCCTCAACATCTCCTTCTATGAGGCTGAGTAGGATGAAGATGGTATAGAATTAATGGGTACGATGGGCTTGGCACCCAGAAGGAAATTAATGGTGCCCATCCATAAATCCCTCAGGAAAGCCACATGCAAAAACATGTCAGCCCTGACCTCAGCTGCTGGCATAGAGAAGACAGCTGAGAAAAAATATCAAGTGGACAAACATGGTGCCGAGTACCTGTACTCCCATCCTGATCGTGAGGGAGTGGTTCGGGCTGCCGCCTGTGATAAGGTCAAAGTGAACTGGATAGTATGGGCAAAAAAGCTCATACATCAGCTTCCCTGCTCGTAAGGCAGGCAGCTTACTTGGCTTACACAGCCCAGTACCCGAAAGCCTTATGGAATACCATACTGGCACTAAGTGAAAAAAGTACTGGAGACTTGACACAGGACATGGCTGACACAGCAAGATCAGACATAGATGCTGCAAAGTACTAGCTCCATATGGCAGTGGACACAAATGACACCATCTGAAGTCATGGCCCATACATTGTCCTCAAGGAGGTTTGCTTGGCTTAGAACTATCAAATTGTCCCCAGACACCAAAACATAAGTAACGTATTTCCCCTGTGAGAGAAATTCCCTGTTTGGTGACAAGACAGAAGCTCACATGAAAAAGATGAATGTTTATAAAGCCACCTACAAGATCAATACTGAGAAAAGTCCTCATCTTTGTACAAGCCTTATGGAAGGAGAATGTAGGGGATACTACCCGTGTACATTTGCTCTGTATGAGTATCCACTACAAATGAGCTACTATAGGGGCTGAGGTGGCAGGAATGCTAGGTGTGCAGCTGCAACACCAGCCCTCAAACCCCCAGACAAAGTAGAACCTATGACAAGTCTTCCATCCATTGCCAGAGAGAGGAAGACTGGCTTACTACTTCCAGGAATGGACAAAAATGATCACGGACAAGTAGATCCAGGAAATAGTGAACCAAGGTTGATCCATACAGTTCAGAAAATCCCCAGCACTGCAGAACCCAAAGGTGCCTCACACCTCAACAGAAGAAATTTTGTTGGGAGATGGAGGTGAAGAAACTGTTGCAAGCAAATGCAGTGAAAAAAGTACCTGCCTCACAATGGTATAAGGGACTTGATTCCAGATACTTCTTGACGCACAAGAATAATGGTGAGTGGTGCCCCATTTTAGACCTGAGACATCTGAACAAACATTTAAAGAAAGAAAAATTCAAGGTGGTGACACTGGGCTCAGTGACTCTATCTCTACAAATAGGAGACTGGCTGGGGTCACTGGATCTGAAAAACACCTACTTTCAATACTGTAACAGTCAGGCTAAGTCACAGAAGATAACCTCAGGTTCAGGTTAGGAAACTGCTAGTACCAGCTCACATCCCTTCCCTTCAGTCTTACCTCGGCTCAAGGGGTATTCACAAAGTGCCTAGCTGTGGTGGCAGCACATTTGAGAAGGAAAGGGGTGGTGGTTTTTCCCCTACCTGGACAATGGGCTGATCTCAGGAAAAAAACACAGCAGGAAGCAAAGTCATCCATACTGCTGACAGAAGACACATTGGAGGACTTGGGCTTTCTCATAAACCTTCAAATGTCTCAAACAGATACATTCTGGACTTTTTCAGTGCAATTAGATACCCTGCAGGTGAAGGCATTCCATCCTCAAGCAATGATAGCAAATCTGATTTCAAATGCAGAATCCTTCAAGGCAGGTTATCCAAGACCTGCAAGGGACTTTCTACAGCTACTGGGTCACATGGCCTCAGTCACTGCAGTAGTGCCAGGGGCCATGTTCCAATTGAGGGACATTCCATAGCACCTAGAGGACCATTGGTTCCTGAGGTGGGATCCTTTGTCCAAACTGGTGCCTGTTACAAAAACTTTGTTAAAGGCACTGGAATGGTGGAAGGAAAAAGACAACATCCGAGAAGGAATTCCCTTCCTCCAGCAATCCCCCACAGTCATACTCCGAACAGATACCTCCCTCTTGGGGTGTCTACATAGAAGACCTTACTGTAGGTGGCACCTGGAGCACACAGAAGACTTTAGGGCACATAAATCTCCTGGAACTCAAGGTGGTGTTTCTGGTGATGCAGGCTTCCTGCTCCCATATTCAGTGTCAGTCTCTTCAGATTAGAACTGACATCACTGCAGCAGTGTATAACATAAACAAACAGGGAGGAATAAGATCTTTAAAGTTGTACACAGAAGCCATAAAGATCTGGAACCTGGTCTACTCCCTGGAAGTTCAACTATTCGCAGTGAACCTGCCAGGGAAAGACAATGTGCTGGAAGACTCCCTGGCAGGATCATCCATGGAAATCACGAATGGGCCCTGAACCAGCAGGTGCTGGCATCAGTGTTCAGACGGTGGGGCACACTAGAAATGGATCTTTTTGCTTCCTGGGGCAACAGTCAGCTTCCACTGTTCTGTTACAGACCCCCAGCAGTAGGTTCAGTCCCAGGGGATGCTCTTGTCCTCAACTGGAGTACTGATAAAACTGAGAAGGAAGTCAGCAACAATGATTCTCAAAGCTCCAGACCAAGCCAGGCAGGTCTGGTACTCCATGCTCCTGTCCCTCTCCAACAGACCACCTATCAACCTGCCCCTGAGATACAGTTTGCCAACATTGTCGTAGGGCAAGATAACATTGCTAGATTTGAGAACTCTTTTTTTTTTTTTTAATTTCTTTTTATTGTTAGTTTTAACCGGATGAAAGTATCCCACAGGTACAACTGGGATAGTAGTATCCCCATTCTGTCATCACTGTCAGGCGTGGTTGTCATAGACTTAAGTCTGATCTGATAAAGCTATATATTGTATCCATTTCTGCCACTTCGATGTGTGAGCTGAACACCTCCCCCCGCAGTTCCACATTAAAACTCTCGGATGATCAGTTTCCAATCTTTTACTGTTGGAATTCGATTCGTCATCCAACATCTCGTTATAGTTTTCTTGACTGCAATAAAGCAGATTGGTAACATAGTTTGACCCCGGGGGGGAGCGTGGTCTGCATAAATCCCCATTAAGAATTGTTCTGCTGATAGTTCTGTTGGTTCAGAGAATAAACTAGAAAGTTCATTTTGAAAAGAAATCCAATATGGCATGAGGCGGGGGCATTGCCAAAATATTTGACCAAGGTGGCTATTGTACAACCACAATTCCTCCAACACTTCCCATAATCCTCTGGGAGGTATTTTAAAAGGAACACGGGGGATCGGAAAAAGCAGGAGCGACATTTCCATATGAATTCCTTCCAATGGGGGGATGAGATGGATTTTACTTCCATCAGGGATGACCGGGACCAAGCCTCCATGGTAATCTCTATTTCAAGGTCCCTTTTCCAGCCGTCCAGAATAGAGGCCATAGAAACTGAGAGTCCACTTCTTAGCTCTCTATACACCAGGCCTATTATGTGGGAACCCAAATTACCCTTAATCGTCTCTCTCCATTAAAAAGTTTTAATAGGTCTGGGACTGGAGAGGTTAAAGTAGGTTGAATGTTTTTATTGTGAAGTATATGATTTTGAATTTGGAAATAACGAAATCTATGTGAATTGGCAAGTGGGTTTTGGGACTGGAGCTTGTCGAATGGAAAAATACCTTCATTAGAGAGAAACTGAAAAACATGAGCAAGACCAAAAGATCTCCATTGGGAGAAAGTGTGGTCCATAAATATTGGGGCAAATGACTCATCTTGGGATATCAATTTACAATATTCATATATCCTGAGGATTGGGCCCGATCTTCTATTACGTTTCCACATCCTATATGTCTGTGATGTGATTCCTGTGAAGGCTGAGGGATTGAGGGATCCCTCCTCGAAGGAAAACAAATTCTTTTAATATCAAAGAGGTCATTCAAGTGGAATTCTATAGTTTTCCAGGGGGAGTTATAGGAGTCTGATAGCCACAGTATCAATGTTCTTAAAAAGGCAGCCTGGGAATATAGGCTAAAGTCTGGAAGATTCAACCCACCCTGAGAAAGGGATAATTTTAAGATGGGGAGTCTAATTCTCGGGCAATCCCCCCCCAATAGAAAGCTGAGTATCATTCTATTCCAGGATTTGAAATAGTATTTCAAAGGGAAGAAAGGGATGGTCTGGAGCAGGTATAAGATTCAGGGGAGGATGTTAGTGTGTATAATGGAAATTAATTGATGGAGCGGGAAAAATACTGTGGCCCACTTATCCAGATCAGCCTGGATCTGTGTCGTGAGGGGTTCATTGTTGCTCATTTCCAGAACTCCTAGGTCTCTTGGGAGGTGAAGACCCAGGTACTTTATTTTAATAGTGTGCCATTTAAATGGAAAAGTCTTTTTAAATTGTTGGGTAGGGGAGAAGTTAAATGACAGGATTTCCGTATTTACATTAAGTTTAAAGTCAGATATTTTTTCTAAAAGGGTTAAGATTTTCCAGGCCGCCGGGTTAGATTGCGAGGGGGTCAACAAGGTCAGCAACACATCATTGGCAAACATACTGATTTTGTATTCTTGTTGGCCAGTTGGGATCCCCTCAACATCAGGAGTGTTACGGAGGAGGAATGCCAGTGGTTCTAAAAATAGGGCAAATAAATATGGGGATAAGGGGCATCCCTGTCTGGTGCCCCCCCCCAAGGAGATGGGAGGGGGGGAGACAAGGAACCATTAAGAGACTGAGAGAGCTTAATATGTATACCCTTGATGAAAGGAGGGACGGGGGGACATGACAGAAACGTTCAAGTACCTCAAAGGAATCAGAAAAGTCCAGGAGGGTAGCATCTTTCAGAAAAAGAGATGTGTAAGAACAAGGAGACACAATTTAAAGATGGGGGGGGGGGGCAGCTCAGGGGTAATGTGAGGAAATCTTTTTTCACAGAGAGCGTGGTGGATGTGTGGAACTGCCTTCCTGGGGAGGTTGTTGGGGCTAAAACAATGGGTGAATTCAAACATGCATGGGACAGACACAAGGCAATTGTAGTGGGGGGTGGCAGGAAGTAGGTTGTTGGTTAACTAGAATCTGCAGCTTATCCAGTAGGTAGGGAAATGGGCAGACTGGGTGGGCCAAGTGGTCCTTATCTGCCATCAAAGTCTATGTTTCTATGTTTAAGACCAGGGGGTCCAGTGACCATTCGTGATGGCCCTGGGAAATCCTGCTGAGAGCATCTGCCAGGACATTGTCCTTGCCTGGGAGGTGAACTGCCATAAGGGAGATGTTCAGGGAATAAGCCAGAGACCACAACTTCATTGCTTCGGTGCACAAGGCTGTAGACCGAGTGCCTCCTTGCTTGTTGATGTACCACATTGTGGTGCTGTTGTCTGTTTTGACCTGTACAACTTTGTTCTGAACAGATTTGGAGAAAGCTTGAAGTGCTAGAAAAACTGCTCTGAGTTCCAGCAGGTTGATGTGGAGCAGAGATTCTTGTGGGGACCACAATCCCTGGGTAGTGAGGTCGCCCATATGAGCTCCCCACCCCAAGAGGGATGCATCTGTAGTAAGGATTAAGGAGCGAGACTGAGGGACAAAGGGAACCCCTTGTCTCAGATTGCTTTGATCCTGCCACCACTGTAGGGCCTGGATCAGGGTTCGAGTAACTGGGATCAATTTGGATAGAGGGTCTTTTCTTTGAGATCAAAATGCTCTCAAATGGAACTGGATGTCCCTCATCTGAAATTTTGCTCCTTGCACTACTGCTGTAGAAGCAGCCATGTGCCCCAGGAGCTGTAGGAAATGCCTTGCTGGTCGAGAGACCTGCAGGGTGAAGGAGGAGGCCAGAGAGACTAGGGTCCTTGCCCTGTCCAAAGGAAGGAAGGCTCTGGCCTTCTCTGTGTCCAGCTCTGCACCTATGAAGGTGAGGAGCTGGACAGGCTCTAGAACTGACTTTGAAAGATTCAGAAGGAAACCTAGAGAGGTGAGCAGTTGCTGAGTTATTTGTAGATGTAACTTGACTTGGTCTTGAGACTGGTCTACTATAAGCCAGTTGTCCAGGTAAGGGAAGATGGCAATTTTCTGCCTTCTTAGGGAAGCAACTGCTACTGCCAGGCACTTTGTGAATACCCTTGGAGCAGAGGTGAGGCCAAAGGGCATTGCTCTGAACTGGTAATGGCCTGAGGGTAGCTCGAACCTGAGGTACTTTCGATGGGAGCTTCTGATGAGAATATGGAAGTTGGCATCCTTGAGGTCCAGGGATGCTAGCCAGTCTCCTGGCCTTAGAGAGGGTAGAATAAATTCCCAGAGTCACCATTTTGAATTTTGGTTTTAAAAGGTGCTTGTTTAAATATCTGAGATCCAGGATGGGCGCCATTCTCCTGTCTTTTTCGGGTGAGAGGTACCTGGAGTACAACCCTTTGCCCTGGTGTGAGGGTGGAACCCTTTCCACAGCTCTGAGAGCTAGGAGGGAAGAGACCTCTGCCTCTGACAGAAGTGCCTCTGGTGGATTTGCAGGTGGAAAGGATCTGGTTCTCAGCTTTGGAAACTTTTGAAGCTGAGAACCAGTCCCTGGCTACTACTTCCAGGACCCACTTGTCTGATGTCAGAGACTTCCAGTCCTGGACAAAGTAAGCCAGCCTGCCCGTACAGGTAGCTGAGAATCGGCCCTGGCAACCCCATCAGGGTGCCTGCTTGGCAGGGGCTTTGGGCTGAGGGGTGGAAGCAGGCCTGCTTGTCGCCTGCCTCTCCTCTAAAGAACCCCTCTGGGCAGCAGAAGGAGGCCTGGGCTTGTAAGGCCTATTAAAGGCCTGCCCTGCCCTGGAAGCTGCCTTTGAGGAGTGGCCTGCCTTTCCTTGGCCTGTGCACTCCTATAGGTAGTTCTATACTCATCCATTTTCTTCATGTAATTCTCTGTCTGCTCCCCAAATAGAGAATTACCCACAACAGGAAAATCCATGGCCTTTAGTCTGGGTATCCTGCGACAGGCTAGTACATCTGAGCCAAGCCATTCTGCGAAGTGCCACAGATGTAGCCATGACTCTTGATGACACATCATTTGAGTACACTGCAGCATGGAACTGCACCTGGATGCCTCAATACCATCAGCAGCCACCTGCTCCAGCTCCTTGGCAAGCTGGCCAGGGACCTGTTTTGCTAGAGCCATAACAGTATCCCATCTGGATTTCTGATATCTAGCAACATAAGCCATATAATTTGCCTGTCTGAGTCCCAAGGATGCTGCCATGTTTCTTTGCCATGGCATCAATCCTCCTGGAGTCCTTGTCCGAGGGGTGTGAGGCCAAGGGAATATTTGC
The DNA here is from genome assembly GCA_016271365.2 of Neoceratodus forsteri. Taxonomy (NCBI): domain Eukaryota; kingdom Metazoa; phylum Chordata; order Ceratodontiformes; family Ceratodontidae; genus Neoceratodus; species Neoceratodus forsteri. The sequence goes on from CM028129.1 coordinate 1,385,436,722, forward strand.
CTTGTCACAGGCTGCAGCCTGCACTACCCCAACATGGCTGCATTGTTGTGTAAGGAACTCCATATCAGAGCCTGACAATGTGTACCTCTTGTCCATTCTCTTATCCACAGGAGGTATAGTGTGAGGAGCTTTTAAAATTTTAAAAGTCTGTTTCCCAAAAGATTTATGCAAGGGAATAGACTGTCTCCTAGACTCTGGGATATCCATCATTTCCACATAGTCAGGCTCCTCTTGATCATCCACAGCTTCCTCTGTAGGGAGCTGGAGGGTTTCAGCCACTTTTTTATAAAACATAAAATGAGAAGGGGACTCAGTAAGCCTAGGAGGAGACACTCCTGAAGGTCTGTCTGGGGAGATGTCCGGGTCAATGGGCACATCCAGACATTCAAATCCACATTCACTCTCCTCATACTCCTCTTCCCCCTCCTCCGGTTCATAATACTCCACTAAATCATACTCTTGAACCAGTGGAACCGGCCGAACCGGGTGCTTACCCGATGGTGCCGGTTCGGTCGGAACCGGGGAAAGTGACTGGACTATTTTAATTGCTTTGGCTATTTCTTCAGCGGTTGGAGAGGAAAGTTTTGGCTCCACACCAGCTGATTTCCTAGTCCTTTTTGCTGGAACCGACTCCTCAGAGTCGGCTCTCCTTTGGCCCGAGGAAGTCTCGCCTTGGTCAGAGGGCACTCCCTCTGGTTCGGTTGGTACCGAACCGGGCTGACCATCCGGTTCAGCGGACTTTTTGGCCTCCCTTTCCCTGAGCCTACCAACTCTCTTTTCCAGGGTAGCTGCAGGAAAACTTTTACAAATCTGGCAGTCTGCATTGAGGTGGTCAAACCCCAGACAATAAACACAGGTGGTGTGGGGATCAGCCTTTACAAAGACTTCCCCACACACACTGCAGTGTTGAAACCCAGTGGGCGGTTTTTCTTTTGGGTTTCTCAGACATAGTGCCAGTCCTAACCAAACTTACCCATTTATGGCAATCCGCCAGGTAAGACCCTCTTATCGGTTCCCAACCATGTCATGGGTCGTGGAAAAAAACGTAATAAAATCATTTTTTTAGAACCGATAAGAACCGGTAACCACACTCTAAAAGACAGATTAAGATATTTTAAACAACCTGATCGGTTCAAACCGAACCAATAACCGTTTACAAGTTCCATACAGAATAGAAATTAATGTAAAACCTATCTAGTACTCACAAATACCACAGACAGAGTCTGAACTGACCGGTTACGGTTTAAATTTGGTCAAAACCGAGAAAAACAATACTTTAACTGACAAAATGAACCAAGCAGAAGGAGAAATCTCCGGAGCGACTGTTCAGTGAGGCGAAGTAAAGAATCTGATGGTTTTTAGTTTGAAGAACAACAGACAGAGTTTTCAACTGAGCTCGAGCTCAGCGTTCCATGCCTGGCATGGAAAGTTAACTCTTTCACCTCCGGAGCAGTTCGAAGGTTGGGACTCACTGCATATGTCATAATATAGCAAGACTTCATTTTGTTTGAACAAACTTTACTGAACACCACCATTAGACTACATCAAAATTCTTGGAGTAGCTGGCCCAGTGGTGCTGGAGGGTGAGGCGCTGGTCACTACACCTCTCGCCACGCTGGCGACCTGTGTTCGTGAAGAGCCTGGGCTGCCAGGGGTCGGCAGGGGGAGAGAGGATCAAGCATCTGGAGGATTGCTCTCTTCTCTCGGGGGGAGGGTGCTATGTCATCCAGCTTGTTGACTGCCCTTTGGTGGTAACTGGAGGGCAATACGGGTCAGGAGGTGCACTCAGACATAATCATGTTGGTAGGGAGGGGGGATGGGAGAAACAGAGGGAAAAAGGAGTCTGTGGGCTCCCATGATAGCCACACACGAGGGTCTACCTGGCTTCTGGATTGTATCCAGGAGGGTACACCACTTTCCTGGCCCTGCATGGGGAGCAAGCTGTAGGAGAATTACCGGGGTTGGCATGTGTGGGGTGGCTGAATGGAGAGAGTGCCTTCTTTGGAAGGCCGAAGCCCCTGCCAGGGCTCAGGAGGATAAAAGCCTGAATAAAAAAAAAAATTCTTGGACTAAGGTACAACATGATTGATATGGCCTTACTTCGAAAGAATTTCCAAAACACTTAGGGGTGCACCAGAGATGCCTGCTGGCACCAACCCTGTTACATATTTTTATATAATCATGATTTTCACTTCCCAATGGTGGCAGGGAAAAAAGTACCTTGCCTTGCCCATGCTGACGACCTGGTGCTAATACCCACGTCAGTTTTGGGTCTTAAAAGGAACTGGCATGCTTTGCAGAGTTATGCAGAAAACTTAAACTGAGAATAAACAAAGAAAAAACCAAGGTGGTAATATTTGGGTCCCTCCTTAATCCCAAATCCAACAAGCAAATTACACAGTTTACATCAGCCTCAGGCCCCATTTCTGATCCTGTAAAAACTGTAGATCTTTTTAATACTATGTTCACTGACCTTACCCCACACCTAAGTAAGCTGCCCCCCAGCCCCCCACTAACCATGTAAATCTCACTGAAACTCCCAGGCATCAGCTGATGGTAACACTCTTTCGTTGTTCTACTTTAGGGCCATCGGCCACAGCGTAACCATCAAACTACTAAAGACTCTTCCAGCCCGAGGTAGCCCTGGGAGTAATGGGCTACCCAACATTTCTGAAACTCATCTCCCCAGCCATCATCAAACCCTTGACCTTTATATTCAACCTTGCTCTCTCAATGTCCACAGTGCCTAACACGTGGAAACATGCAAATGTGGTACCCATCTACAAAGTTGGTGACCCCCTTGCCCTTGAAAACTATAGACCCATCTCCCTCCTCCCTCACCTCAGCAAATTACTGGAAAAAAATCATCCACTATCATCTGTTTGAGCATCTGGAAAAATATAACCTTCTGTGTCCGCTCCAGCATGGTTTCCGCAAACATCATTGCACCTCCTCTGCCCTCACCCTTTTCTCCAACCATGTCCTGAGAAACATGGACATAGGCAAGGGCACAGGTGCAGTATTTGTAGACCTATTAAAGGCCTTTGACCTAGTGGACCATCACCTCCTTCACTCCACCTTGCACCACTTCGGTTGTTCACCAGACATTGCTATGTGGTTCCACAGCTACCTGTCCAATAGGTCCCAATCTGTTCTGATCAGAAAGGTGCCCTCTGCATCATTACCCACATGTACTGGAGTACCACAGGGCTCCATACTCAGCCCACTACTCTTCTCAATGTTCATTAATGCTCCCCCCCCAAGAAAACCTAAAGTGCAGTGCACTCCTCTGTGCTGATGATCTGGTACTGTACCACAGCGAAAAATCCCTGGAGAAAATCTCATCCACTCTAACTATCAACTATGGTGCTGCCCATGGCTGGTTCCTCTCCAGGAAACTGCTTGTGAATGAAAAAAAAAAAACATGCTGTTTGGCTCTAAGCCTTTTCTTGCCAAGGTCACCAAGTCAAATACATCCCTACTCATACACTTCCCAGCTGGTCCACCGCTTGACACAGTCTCCTCCTTCAAATACCTAAGGGTGACACTAATATTCAATAAACACATAACAAACATCATAAGCAAAATACATCAAAAACTTGGGGCAGCCTACAGAACCAGACTATTTCTGTCTCCGGGTGCCAGTCTGGCCATAATGCAAGGTAACCTCCCCCCTCCCACGCTTGACTACTCCTCCCCTGTCTACTCCTTTGCCGCCTCCCTTTTGCCTCGCTCTCCCCTCATTACTACATACAACTCCATCTCCAGCTTTGTCCTCCAAGCAACCTGCTCTACTCACCACTGCACACTCTACAAATCTCTAGGGTGGCCCAACCTCCAGGGATGCTTCGACTATGCCATGGGCTGCCTAATTGATAACTCTCTTAGGAATAGCCGCCTGTCCCCTTACGCCTCTCTACTCATAGACAAGGTTATGCCTAGAACCCTCAGGTCTTCCTCCACTCTTTCTCTGGAAGTCCCACGCACCCATTCTGCCATGGGCAGTAAAGCCTTCTCTGTGTCAGCCTCCTCCCTCTGGAACAGGCTCCCACTAGCAATCCACCTCCTCCCTCTCATACATGTCCCTCAGAAACAACCTACGAGCCTGGCTCCTGACTGAATCCTCCAGCTCCTGTTCCCGAGTCCATGTCTCGGCTCAAGATCCACCCTAGCCTCCATACTGCACCGCCTTTCTGCACTGCCCCTACCTCAAACTTTTACTTGTCAGCCTCCATCCCTGCCATTTAGCCCTGATTGCACTTAAGTATTTTTGTTTGTTATCCTTGCTATCTTATTTCCTCAGGGTTAATCAGGGCTGTCTCTGACAAGATAAACTGCTGTATTATAGTTAAATGTTTTTTAGCACCTCTCTTTAAATGAATTACAACTCAGCTATTATAAATAAGCCTTTTTCTGTGTGTTTGTATATATGTTTTTGCTCTGTAGACCAAGACCTACATATTGTTACCCAGTATCTACTTTTCTGTACCCAGATTGTTTCGCTGTCCTTACATGTACTTGTATTACTGCTTGGATATGCACTTTTTGTACATCTACTAATGTCAATGTTCCTGCCTCATTATTGGGGCCCAAGTTGTGGCTGAAATCGGTCCTTGTTGGTCAGTCCACTTACACGGTTATCAAAAACATAAATAAATAAAATAAAATTTGGAAACAAAAGTAAAATATTGCCAAAAATCTGGATAAAGCAAGGTAGGATAGAAGTGACAAAGCACTATGACTATCTGGATGTTAGATTCTCAGAAAACAATACATGGAAGAACACCTTAGAATGATTAACGCCAAATTAAAGGTGGCCACCAATGCTTTTAAGTTATTTCGTGCCAAAATGGGGAAACATTCAGTACTGGGAGTCCTTAAAGTCCTAAATGCAGAAATAAAAACAAGTGCTCTGTATGCTGTGGAAATTTGGGGTTCCTCTGAACATAAAGAATTAGAAGTAATTATGAATAAGACATATTAATGGTACCACAATCAGTTCCATCAGTCATCTCAAGAATGGAATTGGTGCAAACAGCAATTTCCACTCTGGTTGTAGTTCATTTATTTTAGTTTATTATTATCTCGGAAGGCACCTTTGAGCCAAGGCTCTTTTACAAAGGTTCCACATCGGGGAAACAATATAGAACATAGTTAGGACAATAACAAGTACAGTAGTTTCAAGCAGCCAAAGGCGTTGTCGGGTACATTAAAGCTTTCATATGGAATTACTGTAATATGTGCAATGATTCACAGTATGTATGTTAAGTTACAGTAATTTGTGTGTATTATTCAAGTACATATGTACAATAAAAAACACAGTTGTAATATGGTTCACTAGAACAAATTAGAAAAAAGGATGCTGTTTACTCTAAAATTGTTTCTATTACAAGAACACAGACTCCCTAGAAGGTGTCTAGAAGAGGAAATAGCATATTCAATGAACAGATTTACATCTCCCAGCATACAGTGCGTACAAAAATGTATCTTACCATATGGGTTAGGGCACTTGAACTGAGGCATTTTCCTAAACCCATGGGAAAAAATAGTCTCCCAGGTCAAAACAAGGCTGAAAAATATAGAAATGGCTAAAACTTTCAGTTGTCTAAACAGTCTTCAATTATTTACTTATTACAAACAAATTAATAAAGGACAGGAGTTAGAATTGTATTGAAACATTTAACCTGTCCAATTGCTAGGAGACTGTTAATAAGGTTCAGATCGGAATTGTTTGCTTCCAACTATGTGTATTATAGACAAAAACATGAAGGGGTTACTTCTCCATTCTGCAAATGTGGAAATAACACAGAGAATGACCTAAAACATATTATTTTGATATGCCCTCTGTACAAGGAAAACAGGTCCAAATGGCACAGTGGTGTGCTTGGTGATCTTGGCCTCTCTCCCGAACAAACAGTGATCTTTTTATTCTCCACTAATGATGTGAGAATACTGAATAAATTAGTCAGATTTTTATCTGCTGTACATATGTAAAGATAGTTTTTTATTTTATTTATTTTTTGATGACCGAGTAGGTGCACTGGACACAAGAGTGACTATTTTCAGGCACGACCCGGGAGGTCGACAACACATAGAGATATAGGCACGTGGAAATACAGTGTCAAAAAAATATACAATACATCACACATCATACATCACATATCAGAGTGAAGAAGATTAACACAATGAAGGTACCAAGGCACATATGGTGTATTTATATAGATAGAACATAGGTGCCCATGAGTAAACAGTTATAGTGATATAACATTTAAAGTGCAAGAAATACCACAAGGTATCAATACAGTGCAGTGGCATCATACAATCAGCTGAAAACAGAAAAAATAACACAGTTTTGGGAGGAGGTAGGGAGAAAGGTAATGCAGAGATATAGCCTAGCGAGAGTGAGGAAGAGAGAGGGGAAGGGATGGGAAGAAAGGGGTTTGATAGAAAAAGAAACAAATTCCACAGAAGAATGGAGGGAAACTGCTGGGCTGTACAAATAGAAAGAGCCAAGTTCTACGGAGGGTTGAAACAGGTGCATTGGGCATTCGAGCAGTGCTTCTCCTTAAATATAGCATGACTAGGTGCCATGCATACATCTAGGAGCAGTGAATTCCAGTAATTGGGAGTTACATGCGAGAATCCTGATTTCCCTTAGGTAGTTCTACATCTGGGGATGCTAAGCAGGGAGAGGTTAGAAGATCGGAGACTGTAGGAGATGGGCTGAGGGGTCAGCATGGAGGCGAAGTAAGTAGGCACACTGGACCGCAGTATACTGTCCAGAAGGTTCCCAAGAGAGAGGAGCCGGTGTGCAATGGGGGAGGGCCACTGTAGATCTGAATATAGTAGTCAGTGATGTCTTAACCTAGGGTAGTGAGTCTTATTATGAATTAACTGTTTTAAGTATTTTATATTCAGATGATTGAAACTTGAAATACGAACACACAACATTTTGTAAAATATGTTTTAATGTGAATATTTGTTTGTATGCATACATTGATTGTAATGGTTAGGTATCACATCATAATAGCGAAGTCATTTGAGCAAATCAATTATAGTGAGTCAGTTTAGCGACAGGCAGTAAATAGCGACTGGCACATAATAGCGAACATTGGCTGCATTGCCAGGGTGTTACAGCCAGCCGATCATGCCAATACCTCCACCATCAGTGAGCGGCGCAGTGTTGTAATCTAAAAGATAGGGGAGTAGGGGGGAGTATGTCACAATGTAGAACACCTGTCATTGTAAAATAAAAGTGGGCATGTTATGTGCCCTGCTGCTTACTTGTTCCGGTGAAAGATGGCTGTAGAGTTTCTCAGAAGCCAGAAGGGAATGCCACTTGCCCTATATGGAGGATATATCTTCAGATGGGATAAGGAGGTTGGAGAGCAATGGGTTAGCTGTTATACACTGTGCTATTAATGGCAGTTGCTGAAATTGTGTTTGCTATTTTGATGTTCACTATTATACACTCGCTATTTTGACATGGAGCCCAATGGCTATATTGCCGATCAGGAAAACTTTTGTACTTGCTTCTAACCCCAGTGTGAGATGCATGCCTGTTTACAATCTCTCACACGAGATCCACTCCCTAGACTCCAACTTTGACCTCTCTGTATGTGTCCCTACTTGCAGGCTCTGGAAGGGTTTTCTCATATACTTCCCACTGACTTCCCCAACACAACTAGGCCCTGTTATGATCAGTGCAGTGAAAATGTTACTTCTCTTTCTCTTCTGCATGGAGTCCTCTTTCTGCACCTGGTGGTTTCTTTTTTTTTTTATATTTATGCTTTTTTCCGGTAGGGCCTCCTGTCAGAGTCAGCCCTGGTCACGGTCCCCGGGACTCCCACCTACCAACAATTGCCATTGCTCTCTCTGTTACCCCCGGCTTACCCACGGAGAGTGGGGCCAAGGCACTGGTATCCTGCTATTCCAGTACCATGGAACAGGTATCTGGTTGGGCAAGCTTCTGGCGATGGAGGCTGATTGAATCCCCAGGGAGGGCTTCATGAAGACGGAGGCTCCACCTTGCTTTTTTCCCCTGTAGACTGGGGCAGAGAAGTGCAATGATGTCCAGCATCTTTCCCACCCCAGAGAAACTCGATATTGCATCGCTACAGGGTGGCAACCTAGCCTCCGCCAGGTGTCGCTTCTGTGCGATCACAGGCACCCCTTCCCCCCCGAAGAAGGAGAGCAGTTCTAGGGACGCTTGCTCCTTCTCTCCAACGACCCGGATCTGTTCCCGAACCCGGGTCACCAGCATCACAAGTGGAAATCCAACCACTGTGCTGACGGGCCGGCTCATTTGGTGGTTTCTACTGACATATAACCACTCTCATGGTTTGACGAACCTGCTCTCTTATTTCTCAAGTTCCAGCAGGGATGCTCAGGCTATCAGCCACCACCACAACTCTGAACTAGCTATGGAAGGCTTTCACTTGACAGTGAAAAAAACTTAGGTCACCTAGATGGGGGGCAAATAAGCACATAAAATGACGGAGCACAAAAAATAACTGCATAACGTGCATACATTTTTCCCCATAATCTATTTTTGTTTTGTTTATGAAAAGTATTTTGTTTCCTTGTCTTATTCTAATTTTGTCAATTTTAAGGTAATGTGTCATTTCTGGACATTTTTGTCAATACTTAACTTATTTGCCTTTCTTTGTAACTACACTTGTTTTGTACTCAATTGACGTGGGACCTTTGTAAAAGAGCCTTTGGCTCAGAGGTATTAATTCCTAGAACAATAAACTAAACTAAACTAAACATTTATTAAAGGCTTTCCACAAAGAAAACCCCAATGCTTCTTGGAGCTCTGCCACTTTCTCAGGGGGAAGTAAAACCACACAAAAAAAGCATGTATTTCATACATTTTTGGTGAATGTGTTCATTGACTCCTCCCACCATCCACCTGCACCTGCTTCCCATAGGAGGTTCCTCCTAGTTATTTTGGTAGCTCAGATTTTTGCTTCCCAGCCATGACCTTACTGGTCCCTAGCACATTGCATTGCGTGCCTCTGTACCAGTTTGTTTCCACAAATGCAGTTTTCTACTTGCACATGTATTTGTACAACATACTTGTGCTTTAAATTGTTCCAGGTTTGTACCAAAGATCTGTTACTTAATGTACTGTGTATCTGTATGCACTTTGTGACTGTGCCATGTAATGTACTGCTTCATGTTTCTCTGTTCCTCCTGTAACCTTCCCACCAGCTCACACCTGGAAACCAGCCATGGCTCAGTGTTTCTCTCCTGGTTACCAATTTTTAAATCAATCAATAAATAATTAATTCATCAGTACATTGCTGTAGTAAAACATTGATAATGCTGTAGTTAACCAGACTTCGCTTGTTAGAGATTTAATTTGAGGGTAATCATGCCACAGTACTTCTATAAGTCTAGTAAACTGATTCAAATTCACAAATGTAATTTTATAACAGTTCTCCCAAACAACTGAGCAGAATGTACTTTTTCCATGTGCAGCTATTAAAATATTTTATCATGGGGCCAGCCGGTTGGCGCAGCAGTAGCGCTATCACTAGTGATGCTGGCAACTCGCATTCAGAAATGAGCTTGAGCCATCATGGACATTTGTTTGTTTGTACTTTGGCAAGGTCTTTGACACTGTAACACTTGAAAACTCATAGAGAAATAGCACAATATGGAGTCCGCAAAGTGAACAGGAAGTGGACATCCAACTGGCTAACAGGTGGGAAGCCGAGAGTGGTGGTGGATCGGTGGCCTTTTGAATATACTAAAGTTCTGAGAGGAGTACCCCAATGGTTGATTCTGGATCTTTTGTTCTTTAACATATGTATTAATGGCTTGAAAGAGGGGATGTACAGCAGTCTGCTTAAGAAAGCTGACAGCTCTAAAGTGACATGAAGATTGGACATCTATTTAATTATTTCAAATGTTTTTCTAGGAAAGCAATATTGAGCTGATAACTGCTCATCTCCAGCTGCATCCTTTGATGAAGGAAAAGAGGAGTACAGTCCAACTTGACAATGCAGTGCAAAAGGTATATAACAATATGCATAGCAAGTTGCAGCTGTTAAGCAAAAAGTCAAATATAAATATAGAATAAACATATGGTAGTAATAGATATGTGCATTAAATAACAGATTCAAAAATAGACAGTGTGCGATGACCCAGGGATAAGCTGTTGTCAAATGTAAGTGATTGTTAGGACACCTGGAAGTCTAGTCATAATGTAATCAAGGGCAATTATAGAACAGAGTGGAGAAGTTGAAGCAATTAAGCAAAACGCAAGCAAATATAGTTTTTTCATTCACTTACTAAAAAGTAGTTTAGGTTTTTATTTGCTTGATCCTGTGACCCCCCCCCGTCCATCCGCCGTGTTCGTATACTACAGTTCTAAGTGTCCCCAGCAGCCAGTCCTCTGATGACGCGAACAGTACCGGTACAATAAGCATGGTCATGCACTCTGTTAAACTAATACTCATTAAAATAGACTGCAGGCACATAGATGTCCCTCGTGACTGATCCGTCTTTGGCCTCATCAGTGGACTGGTAGTGGGGCACACTGGGAACTACAGTATGCAAACATGGGCGGGGGTGCTGGATCAAACAGATAAAAGCATAAATTACTTTTCTTTTTTTTCCTTAAACTATATGTATATTGTTTTTTAACACTGATATACAGTCAAAATTCCAGGCATAAAACATGAGAAACATATGTCTAACTGATCACTGAGGGCGCCGCGCCTCTTAATTAATACAGTTACTGCATCCTATGCAATGATACATCTTTGGGGGTATGATGTTGTCATTATTTTAACATCCAAAAGTAAATCTTCGAGTTTAACTGCTGTGTTGAATCAGTCCACAAGCTGCATAATAGTAAAAATGATTGGTTAAATTTAAAAGTCATTGCAACGTATTCATCATTAAAGACAAATGGCAAAGCAAATACATTCTTACAACTTTCACAGTGCTTCTCCAACTACTTATTTGTTTCCAGTCGAACTCTAAAAACTTTTATACTATAGTGTTGGCTAACAGTTTTTACAGCAGTTGACTACTGAACTGTTTTCTTGCAATAATGGGACTTACAATAGAAACTGGGATGTTCTCTCCTCAATATGGGACACAGGTTCTAGTAACTGCAGTATTTGCTTTGTATCCTGTGTGGGGATATAGACCTGATTAGAGACATTAAGTACCCTATTAACAACTTGTTATAGAAGCCACTTACTTCCTCAGGTTCCAATGTTAATATTGTCGTTCGATCTTAGCGTATTAATATGTTCTTAAAATTCTAAATTTTCATTACATGACTCCCTAACCGTCTTTCCATTACAGGGTGTGCTTTCCATAGTGAGTGACTTGTGTGAAGCAGAGAGAAGGAATACAACTACTATAATGGCAGTGCCCATCTGATGCCCAGTGGCGTGGATGGCCAAGATTCATACTGTGAGCACCTTGCGTAGGTTAGCTGCTGAGAACTGCTGAATATGCCACCAGCAAGCAGCAGAATCCCCCCTGAGAGCTCCCTCACGGAGTGCGGACCTCACGGGCGCTAGGAGGTAATAAACTACCTCCGAATATTAGCACCCTTATGGTGGGGGATAGCCCGTCGACCCCTCCACCCACCCGGGTTCAGCATTTCCTTTATAGGCTCCTAGTAGTGACATCACATCCTGTCACTCAATCAACTAAGTCCCCATTTCTCCATTAGCAGTTTATACCTGCTAGCCACTAGAGGGACCCTCTGTCCTTCCCTCCTCTACCCCCTCTCCCTGCATTACTCTCCCTCTTCAGCTTATCTCTCTACCTGCTCAGTCCACTTCTCCCCCATCTCCAAACCTCTGCCTCTGCCCACACCCCTCCTTTTGCCCAGCCAGCTGGCTAACCCTATGCACCACCCTCGCTCTATTGCCTACACCACACCCAGCCTGCCACTACTACAGTGACCACCAGGAGTCGCTATTTCAACCCCATTTTTCTGGCCCAATCACAGCCCACGGCAAGACACCTGATACCAGGTTCCCTGCACTCAGCTAGGTCTAAGCCCTACTGCCCTACCAGGGTCTCAAACCCTGCACCCTGTCCACCAGAGGCCGTGACAGTACCACTGCTCCAAAGTGGTATCTACGTTATCTTTAGGGCAATTCAGACACTTGTAATCCCACTACCCGGCTTTCATCAGGGTTCTATGATTGATCACCCCTTTCTCAAATCTGACATAATGACTCCTTCTATGACCCTAATACTACTGTCCTCCTCCATTTTACTATCCCTCCCAACATCTACTCCCCCCATGTCCCTACCCTTCACCACCCCCCCTCCGTTATTTCAGTCACTCCCTTCTTCTACCCCCTATAAGTCCACTGCCCCTCCCAGCTATTTCCTGGTCCCATTACCCTCCCCTGGCCCTTTCCTCTGGCTGCCTCCTTGTCTCTCTCCCCACTCCTACACCTGCTCCCACATCCAGCCCCTCTACTGCCCCACCCACCAGAAGACTAAATCCCGGCCCCTAGGTGCTTCACTACCACCTTACCATTGCACTACTTCTTCTGGCGGCAGGTGATATACGCCCTAACCCCAGCCCAACCCTAACCCCAGGCCCTGCCCACCCCATATCAAACCCCCCAGCTAGTGCAAACTCCGCTTCCCACCCTAGCTTCCTCCCCTGGGGCCTGCGTCTTCTCCACCTAAATATTCGTAGCCTGGCCCCTAAGCTCGACCAGCTCCAGGTCCTAGCTGTACACTACACCCCTGATATTATCATCCTAACTGAGACCTGGCTAAAACCTAGTCTACTCGATAATAATTTCGCTATTTCAGGGTTTAACATTATACGGCAAGACCGGCCTTCCAGAGGCAGTGGGGTGGCTATCTACATCAGTTCAGCCCTCCACTTCACTGTCACCATTACAAAAACCATACCCAAAGCTTACGAGCTTCTGATGGTAAAACTGTCCCCCCCCTCCTCACTACCTATCTTTGTGGCTGGCATTTACTGCTGCGCAGGCACATCAACCACAATAGTCACCGACCTTCTGGGTCAGCTAGCATCCCTTGTCCAATCGGGTGAACTATATGCTATGGGTGACTTTAACCACAACTGGCTAGCACCCACCTTTACCAAAACCCAAACTGAGTTAACTGCTCTTAACCTCTGTCAAACCATTACTGAACCCACTCACTCAAACCTTAAGTCCGGTAATCACTCACTCCTCGACTGGGCGCTTACCTCCCACCAACACCGCATCGTCAGCTCTGGTCTTCTCCCCGATTCTATTAGTGACCACCACCTAATCTACTTAGTCCACAAAATCCACAGAGTTAAATCCCCTCCCAAATTTATATTCCAGCGTTCGTACAAATCCCTCAATCTCTCTCCCCTCTTGGATGATCTTTACCACTCTAATTGGGTCCCAAGCACAAACCGCTCTAATATGGATTTGGCCCTTATGCACTTCCAGAACACCTTCCTCTCCGCATGAGACAAACACGCCCCCGTACGCCGGGCTAGAGTCCGTGGCTCCCACCTACCCTGGATCACTCCTGAGCTAATTGCTTGCCAACAAGCCCGTGCTAAGGCCTGGTGTACCTTCAAATCCTCCCTCCTCCCCGGCGACTACACCTCCTATCGCATGCTCCGCAATAGATGTACTAAGGCCGTCCGCCTAGCTCAGTCTGAATATTTTAACAACACACTTAATGCAAACCTTGGAAGACCTTCCAAATTCTGGAAAGTCATTAACTCCCTTTTCTCCCCCCAAACAGCTAACCCTCCACCTCTTCTCCTTGCCCAAGGTACTCACCTTTCTGACCCCCGGGAAGTCGCCTCCGAGTTTAATTCCTATTTCACTACCTGTGCTCAGGCCCTCCTTGAAGCCCTTTCGCCTGCAAACACCCCATCTCCTCAGGCTTCTATTCCCCAACCATCCGGCATGAACCCCTTCTCCTTTAGACACATTTCCCCCACTGAAACCTTAGATGCCCTTTGCACCCTAAACCCCTCCAAAGGCAAATCCCCCGACGGTCTTGATAACAAACTCCTCTTCTTATCTGCCCCCGCCATCGCTACCTTCCTCACAGCCCTACTAAATCTTTCCTTTAGTACCGAGTCACTCCCCTCCGTATGGAAGCATGCCACTGTTCTACCCCTCCCTAAAGGTGGTGACTCTACCTCTACATCCAATTACGCCCATCTCCCTCCTCCCCACCTGTAAAACTCCAAGAACACTGGTGTTCTCCAACTCTCTCACTTCCTCACAGAAATCTTCCTTCACCCCTTTCAGTCAGGGTTCAGAAAATACCACTCCACTACCTCCTCTCTGCTCAGACTACAGACACACATCCTCACTGGGATGGACAAAGGGCTAATCACTGCTGCCATTTTCATCCGGCCTAGCAAAGGCCTTGACACGTATCCCACTCTCTCCTACTATCCTGCCTTTCCGGGCTGGGTTAGCTGCACCGCCATAAACTGGTTCAGTGCCTACCTTCTAAATGAACCCAATCCACTAAAATAGCTGACCATCTCCCCCCCCATCATCTCTGGCATACCGCAAGGCTCAGTACTCGGCCCCATCCTCTTCTCCATCCTCCTAAACGACCTGCCAAACTCCTGCTCCCTTCCGCCATCCACATGTATGCAGACGACACAGTCCTCTTCTCCTCCGGCCGGTTCCACGTAGAAGTCACCTCCAAAATTCAGTCTGACTTCAATAAAATCCAACTCTGGTTCAATAGCAACCAACTCTCCCTAAATGCTAAGAAAACTAACTCTATGACTTTCAGCACCAGACAGCGCCTAGCCAAACTCACCTCCCCCCTGAGATTCCACACCCTAGATAACACCATCCTCGAAGACGTACCCTCCTTCAGGTATCTCAGGGTTTGGCTTGACCACCACCTTTCCTTCTCCACTCACGTCAATGCCATCATTTCCAAACTGCGCCCAAAACTTGGTGCCCTCTATAGAAACCGCACTAGTCTCCCTCTTCCTATCAGACGCGAAATTGTTCAGAAAATGATTCTACCCTCCTTCGACTACTATGATGTAGTTTACAGCTCCGCTGCACAATCCACTCTTGCTAGACTAGACCCCCTCTACAATGGATTTTGTCGATTAGCCTCAATGCCCCCTCGATCCACATCACTGCACGCTTTATAGTTTCCCTGTCCCTACCTTCTCTAAGTAACTGTCGCCTAATTCATAGCACTAAATTCACTTCTAACTTCTGCTGGCTCCTCCCTCCCTCCTATCTCGCCTCCACCCTATCCTCCCCACCTACCCCCTCTCACGCCCTCAGATCCACTGACCCCAGACTACTATTCATCCCTCACCGTAGGACCACCACTGGCCAGTCCGCATTCTCTTACCTCTTCCCTAAACTCTGGAACGACCTGCCCACCCAGATTCGTCATTCTTCATCCAAACTCTCCCTATCCTATGCCCTCTCTAACTTCCTCACACCTAATTGCTACTGCTCCTGACCACCCTCCCGTTAGCTCCCCCCCCGCTCCCCCCTGGCCTGACCAGTGGCCCGGCTATCGCCGAATTGTCTGGCTTATATACTATGCCCTCTCCATTACCTACTCCACACTCTCAATTTCTCCCTTTCCCCCTTCCTAATCAATCTAAGCTCCCAGCCCCCTCCTCCCTCCCTCACCTAACCCCTCCCTTATACACCTCGTTTCATCACCCCCCATCCCACCCCCTCTTGCTCTCCAAATCCTCCCTTTCTGCTTGATGCTCCTCCTGAAGCTCAATCTCCGCTACTGGCACTCAAGTTCTGCTATTACTACCCCTGTTCTGTTACGGGCACTTATGTATTTCATGTTTTGCCTTGATGTGTACCCTTGTTTTGTATACCATCCCCTTACGTTCTTGTTCCGTACTGTTCCTACCTAGTTGGTTAACCACAAATTGTATAACCTGTACTTGCTGAGCCTGTGCCGTGCTGAATGGCACTGCCTATGTAATTTGTTCAAATGTATCCTTCCCAACTATGTTCATTTTCCATATTGCGCTACTGTAAGTTCAACTTTTGTATGTATACCTGCCTCCTCTGTAATCCCCCCCCCCAGGTCGCACTGTGAGACGAGCATCTTTTTGCTCAGTGTGCCTTTCCTGGTAAAACAATTTCAATAAAATAAATAAATATGTTAATATGTAGAGTGAGGGGTGTCTGTTATGGGATAAGAATGTTATCTTGTGGTGTCTTGGGTGAGAGGACCGTGAAGTAAAGCGGAGCGGGTCTGTCAGCCCAAAACAGCGAGATAACATTTATCCTATGGTTACCCTCACTGTATTAACATATTATCATCAATCGAACTGTTTCATCCCAAAAGAGCACATATTTTGCTGAGAATTTTCTTTTTTTTTTTCCCTGTTTAGTGGTCTCCCCGCTGTGTTTGTTTGGTAGTGGTACATGCTTGGGTCAGCCTGTGCCATGGTGCCGTCCGTCTGCTTTCTTCTGCTGCCATTTACTGTCTTTGCCCTGCCACCCATCCTGCGTCCTGCTCCCCTCGCACTTTCCCATCATCTTGACCTTGCTAATGATGCCCCAAATTTCTAGGGGGCCCTTTTACTGTGGAGCATTCCCACTTCCCATCAACACGCCTTCTTTTTGATCTCCTCCTCCTCCTCCTCTGCCAGTCGCCCCCAGCTTTGCTCACTGTCCTGGCACTGCTCTGCACCCCGGTTACCTGAACCCCTCCTGGTTGAGAAGGGACTCCCCTCTGCTGCCACCCACATCCCTTACGCCACCTTCCACCAGACTGTCTCCCAGCTCCACCGTCACATAACTACTTTGGGAATCAGCTGTGCGGAGTTGCGCGAGGCAGCAACTGTACGCTGAATAAGAGGTACATTAATGCTGTCCTCTGATTAGTGGAGGCAGTTCGACTGCTTTATAACGTGGAAGACAGAACATTCTCTGTCTTTGCAAACTGCATACAGGGTGCCACAGACCCCTGCAGCAACTACTTTTTTCTTTGGCAGACTTGCTGTTTGGGTAAGTACCCCTAGTGCTACTAGGTGGGTGTATCCAGGTGATGGACTAGGAAGAATTTCACGTAACATGGCTTATTAATTATTTAACCCTTTTATCAGATAGTGTTCAAGAGGCACTGACATTAGGAGCACTGTGAGGAGCCCTGTAGAGTGCTGATTATTCGAAGTACATCGTGAAGTGTCATCTAGGCAGGGTACTGTAAAGAGGGAATGTTTAATCTCTGTTGATATTTGCAAAGGCATTGGCGGCAACAAGGCTCCATGTGCAAAAGCTGAATACAGTACCTTGTATAGATGTTACAAATGGGAGCAGGTGTGGTACACAGGCTGGTTAAAATTTGTGAATTCAGACTGTATACTGTACTGCTCTCCCTGAGACATAAACTGCTGTATGTTTTCTTATCATAATGCAACTGCAAGAAATTTAACAAAAGAAACAGCAACTAAATAAAATAAACTATGGGGTGTTGACATTCATTTTTGTTTACACAGCTGCTGTGTGTGATACCATCACAAACCACTCGTGCTTCATACTCATTTATGCAGTATGGTTGTTGAAAAGGGTAGGGAGAAACCAGGGACATAAATGTGGGAAGAAAAGTGGGATTCTCAAAAAAAGTAATAAGATGTATGTTTTGAACTGCAGCTGGGAAAGTCAAAAGGTGTGTGTGTGTGTGTGTGTGTGGCATTAAGTAAAAATTGGATCCATGACAGTCAGTTGACAAATTCGTTGTCAACTGACATTATGGTGACACCTTCATGTCGACCGCAGTTGCGATCAGCGTAAAGCCGGTCACTTGAGACTGTGTTTTCTCTTTGTCCCTCAAACCCACCATGCAGGGGGCTCTGCCCCTGCACCCCATAACCAAAACAATCAACTCCAAGCCAGAGTCCATTCAGGAAGGGGGTGCAAGACCCTCAGAAAGCAGTGCCAGGGTCTGGCACCGACGCTACAGCAACCTGTTGCTGTACTGTCGAACGCGGTAAAATTGTTGCCATAGCGACGGCATACTGTAAACATTAAGGGTGGAAGAAACAAGTCCATATATGTACACCCCAAAATATCTGTTCTGGGAATAGAAAAAAACGAGTGCATATATAAAAAATAAGACGTCTAAAAGAAATATTAGCAGAAAATAAGTCTGTCATTTAATCCACATGGCTGCTGGGAAACCAAGCATATGATGAGCTTGGTTTTAATCATTTTTCTATGGTCAGCATCCTGAAAAATCAGCTGTAGGCTACAGAGATCATCTTGTCTGTTTTCTCTGACATATGCCGCTGGCTGCCTTGCTTACAATGTTACCCTTGAATTGTATTAATCTGTAATCTGTTTGCAATGTCCACATTGTTGTAATGTCTGTCTTGATGTCCCCCATAATTTGTATTTCTCTGACGTGGAACCTTTGTAAAAGAGCCTTGGCTCAAAGATATTTGTAATCCTAGACTTGATAAATAAATAAATAAATAAAATAGTACAATCACTGTAGAATTCACAGTATGCAAACCGTATAGTCAAATAAACGGCATGTTTTGCATGCACAAAGTGAAACAAAACAAAAAAAGGAAAAAAGTTAACAATGAGTATGTTGACCCAGCCATTAGAGCAACCTGGGTTTGATTCCAACGACCTGGAAACCATGTAAATGTATTCAAGTTTCTGGAGACGGAGGGGGTAACTTTTGGTGCACAAATGACTCCTCATTACATGACCAATATGGAGGGAAACTATGTGGCTTAAGGCATTCAAACACAGTACCACATCCTCACTTTACATTAACAGGCTGACAGAGAAAGTTGTTAAGGGAGGCTCTCATGAGCCAGTCTTCAGTGTGGCATGAGAGGGAAGAGCAAGGAGGAGGAGGCCTGGCATGGGCCTGTGCCAACAGAGAGCTTCACTGATGATCAGGTTCCTAGCAAGGACAGAGCAGGGGCGTAGCCAGGATTTGGTAGTGGGGGGTTCCCAACACTTCTAAGGGGGTCTAGGGGCATGCCCCCTGGAAAATTTTGAAAATTTAGGAGTTAAATGGTGCAGTTTCGTGCGTTTTAGGTGACAACTGTTGAGTTACAAAATGCATCAGAACTCGAATTGTCAGTCTCATCCATCCCTGCAGTCCCAGGTATTTCAGATGAACTCGGGGTTTCTTTTCTCCGTCCACCAGAATAGGTAACCTTTCTTTCATTTACATTTATTTGCAGTGCACCCACTGGCTAACTTCATACTGAACCAGGAGACAGACTTTTTCCTCCCCTCAGAGCCTCAGATTATAATTTTCATCATTAATCATTCCATTATAAGACAACACTACTGCACGCAGCGCTCAGATCAGCCATGACTGTGTTGTTGTTTTAATATGCAGTCTCATTTGTGACCAGATAGCCACCTTTCATGAAGCATGAGTTATGTGTTCATTTAGCTGTGCTAAAATGAGCCAGCCACACACTTAAGATCAGCTATTGTTCGTTTAATGGCAGTGATGTGACCAGAAATGCTAGCCTTGTTTAATCTCCAGGCCACTTAAGCCATATTATTATGATTGAGTCAGAGGAGTCCTCCTCCCCCCCAACATCAAAATCTGTCTCTTAATTTTGCCCCCGCTTGTCTCAGTTGCCTGCAGCTACCTTGGGAAAATCACTGTGACATGACCCGAATGTTCTGGCTTGCCTGCCAGTTTGCCACCCTCACCCAGGCCACAGATGATCAGTCAGCCTCTTCCCTGCCTCTCAGATTAAATTAATTGCTGCTGCCCACCGAGACCCTGAGTCCCAATAGTCACAAACTGCCACAGGAGATGGAGATGTTTAAATTGAGCCACCCACTCTCAAAAATCCGTGTTGTGCCCTATTGCACTATAGCCAGAGACACTCTCCAGCCTCTCAGACCTGGACGAAGGAAAGTCAGTGCAGTGATCTATGCTTCTTCTGATGGCATCTGCATCACATGACACCCAAATGCAGTCATGTGATGCAGAACTGAGTCTCCGTCGTGCTTTTTCGACAGTGCGGAGGAAGGGCACTCATGCATATTCATTAGTCAAGTATCCCTGCCCCGCCTCCCCGACAGACCAGCCCTGGCCGCACTTTAAAGTTTAAATGGCAACTTAAGCTGCCGCTTGAGATTTACAGCTCCGGTGGCAGGTCCTGGTGGTCCCATCCCGAATGATGTGACTGTAAGTAAATCTCGGGGGGGGGGGGGAGACATGTCATTATCACTGGCCCCACTGTTGGGAGAATTTAAAAATGTTAATTTTTTTTTTTGCACTAGACAGTTTGGCAAGCAGGAAGGGGGGTTTCCAAGCACCCAGGAAACCCCACTGGCTACGCCCTTGCAGAGCAGTGCTGGGGGAACTTTGCTGACATACTGTTGGCAACTAAATGCTTAGTAGTGCAGATTGCTACTGCAGGGCCACTGGGAAGGGTGAGTATGCAAAGAGTAGAAACTGGGCTTAGGTACATGAAAAAAGGGGACAGAACACACCAAGTTGCAATAAAAATAAATGTGCATTCAATTAGTCATGAATAACTTTGCCTATGCAGCTTTCCTCACTGTTACAAAGGAACTCATGCAGCAGGCAATACCAAACAACCAAGTCAGTCAGATTTTTGCTATCAGTATTCATTCTTTTTTTTGGACTGAAATCAGGGCTCAAACGGGGATTGGGGGTGGGCTGACATGGTATGGCATATAGGCACTTTTAACAAATTGCTTTTTCTAACTCCATGTACCCCTGTATCCATATCAGCTTTTCAAGTCCCCCAGGTCACATCTGGAGTCGAGCATTTCACTGCTCAGTATGCCTTCCTGGCTAAACTCGTAAATAAATAAATAAGTCTGATTCTAGCATGCCCTCACCCCACTTCAACCTCTGCCATAGCCTGCAGAACTTCTACCTTTGCCTAAAACATTATTAACTTTGAAAAGTTGCCAGCTTTTACTCCTACTAGATAATACTAGGTCTGATGTGTGGAATTGTAAATTATTATACCATTATTAGTTAATCAGAATTGTTTATTTCTAAACATTCCGGGTACTCTTATAACCATAAGAGAGTGTCTCATGCAAATGGTTACTAAAATTCTGAAGTTTTAAATTCAATTGGGACAGTTCATTTCCCATAAAGGAGGTTCATTAACTTTCAGCAAGGCAAACACTTCAATTTTCAATCATTTTTTTTCAAAGTGTTTAACATGATTTATGACTATATTGTGTATACTGAGTGAGTGTCCTGCATGGATTGCCATGCCAGTCGAAACCTTGTTGTACCACAGTTCAGAGGTCATGGAACACGGCTGTATCCTTCTGTGGTACAACAAGGTTCCAGCTGATCAGAAATCCTCGCGACAGCTGCGTTTTTCACATCACTGCTGTGCGCATGGCAGTCAGTTCAAATTCTGAGCTGACACTGCCGGTACATTTGCTGCTGCTGTGGAGCACGCTGTGAAAACACTTCTTTAAAAAAATAAGCAACAAAAGCTATACACTATTATTAGTACTGGTTGTGTAGCCACATGCCTACCAGCCTGCGCTGCCACCTCGGTGTTCTGGTTATTACATCTTACCTCTCGAGCTTCACTCTCGAGGTCTGATGTAATCAGAACCCTTCTGTGGTAGCACAGACTGGTTGTGCATGGCTGCCCAACCAGTATTCTCTAATGTACAGTTCCTGTTTCTCTTTTGATTATAGGAGTCACTTAAGTCCACTGTGTGCCAGATCTGCTCAGCTTCACTTCTGAGTTCTTCCACCCTAAGAGCTTGAGAACGCACTCTTATAACCATGAGACAAAGGAACTGTACATATAAACAAATAACAGTACTGTACCTGGAGGTTGACATTAGTAGATCTCACTTCGAGGGTGAGCTCTTGCAGCAGGTAATATCATTAGGACTAAGCCACCAGGTGTTAGAACCCCACAGAAAATGTCTAGCTAGCAGTCTATGGCGGGGGACCACCCCCGAAGTTGGCTCTGCCCCGACATCAGACATGGTATAAAGATAGCAGTCCTCCAGCACCACCTCAGTTCTTTTACAGCCGTCGACCCGCTAACATCGGCTCCACGGATGCCATCTTCACAGTTGACCACCATTTTGCACCTTGTGCAGTTTGTTGTTCATTGTCTTTTTAATCATTTTTTCTCCGTCAAGTACATGTCTTTATCGTCCTCCTAATGGTGGAAGTCGAAGTGCGTGTGCGGTAAGCAGATCCCAGTGATGGACGGCCACTCCGCCTACCTAATCTGCCTAGGCCCCAACCACTGGCCCGATGACTGCCGCACTGCCAAAAATTCAACAGTAAAACCCGCATCCGCTGCCTCAAGACACTCAAGGCCTACCTGCTGGAGTAACAAGTGGCCGCCATGCAGAGGACCCAGTCGGGACAAAGCTCTTTCTCCTCAGCCAGGGAGTCTCCCCCCAATGAGAAAAGATCAGGTGGGAAGCACCACCATAGTGATAAGGAGAGAGCCAGGGCAGAATCCCTCCCAAAGTCTCCTCACAGAACTTCTGCTTCCTCCACCTCCGGCAGGAGGTCAGAGTCAGTTCCCCCAGGTACCACAACCACTTCAGGGTTTCCTCCAAGAAGACTACCACCTCATTGCACTCCAAAGGTAAGGAGTCTTCATCTCAAGGGCTTTCGTCCACCCAAGTCCCCTTAGCGCATAAACCCCACATGCATTCGCATAGATCAACACAAGAGGGACAGGTGTCTGCTTTAGGCAAAATGTCAGAGCCCATCACCCAAAAGCATTCTGGGTTGTCCAACAGGCACAAGGGGTTGGATGACTCCACTAGATGCCAGGAGGTTATCAGGTACTGGATGCCTCCTCCACCAAGGAAAGGATGACGTTGGTTTCTGAAGGTAGGCAGACTACAGGCCACTCTGACTCTGTGTTGGAATTGGACCAGGTGCCGCCGGTCAAAGAGCAATCATCTGCCCCAGAGGACTGGATGACAGCCCAGGTATCCAAAGCCCCAAGGATGAGACACCCGGGATACCCAAATGCCTCCCCTGCCTCCTCCCAAGGAGCCAGATGCCAGACCACGGGGGGGCTCAGTGTCACCGGAAAAAGCCCCGTCGGACCTGACGCCTGAGGCACCCATAGACAAGGTGCCTCAGGATCAGATGCCGGTACCCAGTGAGCCACACGGTCCGATGCTAGGCCCCTCTAACGTACCAAACCCAATGCCTCTGCCTCCAGTCATCCCACTGGCAGAAGTAAGGGCACTTTTCAATGCATGGTGGAACACTATTAAAGGAGACTTATTCCCAAAGCCCAGGGACCCATCCCTGGTCTGGCCACCACCTAGGGAACAGTTGCCTCAGAGGTCCAGGTGACCTTCCCTGCCAACAGAGCGTCCACTGCCTGATGATGATGATTGGTGGCCAACAGGTACAAGCGGTAGGAAGAGGCACCCATCGTCCGTCCCATCTTCCAGCGGACGTCCATGCTCCGCTTCAGGGGAAGACGCCAGAGACTCCTCCTCAGAGTTCTTCTCCAAGGATGAATTACCTCTACCTTCCCTGGATCTGAGAAGGGACTTGCCAAGGTCACCTCTGGATGACCTGTCCTTCTTGGACATCATGAGACATATCCAGGCCCTGTATCAGTGGGATATAGAGGAACTGGATCCTGAACGCCACCGTCTGGCAAAATTCTTGGGGGCTACTGACTTAAAACCTTTGGTTGTCCTCCCACTGGTGGAACCCTTCCAGGATGTGAGGAAATTGATCTGGAAGCATCCGGCTACCACTGTGGCAGTGCCAAGGAAAGCAGATAAGCTCTGTAAGACACCCAAAGGAGAGCCTTACTTAAGCGAGCAACCAAATGCTGACTATGGTGCTCATGGCTACACATGGTAGAGTGCAGCAGCCGAGACACATGAGCGCTCAGCCTCCAGATCCAAAGACTAAAAAGCTGGACCAGATGGGTCCCAAGGTCTGTTCTTCAGCTACCTGCACAGTCAGGTCACTGAATTTCCTGGCTCATTTGGTCACATACCAGAAGTCACTGTGGTCAATAGCTAAGGATCTTGTTAAAGTACAACCAGACTCGGAGGGCAAGGCAGATCTCCTAGCTGTCATCCAGTCAGGCATAGATGTGGACAAACATGTGCTGAGGAGTTCCTATGACTCCACAGACATGGTAGCAAGGGCAGCAGCAACTGGGATCTGTATGAGGAGGTATGCCTGGTTGAGAGTTTATGGTTTCTGCCAGGATTTGCAGGATGCCATCTTGGATGCACCTTTACGGGGACCTATCCTCTTTGGCTCGGAAATAGAAAAACTCATAACAGGACTACAAGATTCGGGCAAGATGGTGTTTGATATCCAGCACATGTACAGATCAGAACCACAGGCAACCCGGTGCCGTCCCTTACGAAAGAACCAGGGGCAGATGGGAAGATGCCCACCGCAGCACAAGGGAGGCTTTAAAAGAAGAGGCCCCCCTGTTCCTTCAGACACATAGGGCCCCAAAAATCCCAAGGCACCCAGACCTCCCCTGCCCACCCCCTCCACAACATGACTCCCTACGGAACACCCCTCCTCTGGAGGAACGCTGGGGCGATAGGAGGGAGATTCTCCTTTACCAATCAGGATGGTCCAATATCACTTCAGACCAATGGGTCCTCCAGATAGTCGAGAGGGGATACTTTCTGGAGTTTACCCAGATTCCACCAGACAATCTGCTCGTTCCCCTCTCACTGTTCCCCCTCCCATGTGGCTGTCCTATGGGCAGAGACACAGGCCTTGCTCTTAAAAAGAGCTATCCAGGAGGTACCCCATACCCAAAGAGGCAAAGGGTATTACTCCCACTTCTTCTTAGTCCTGAAGAAGATGGGAGATCTCCATCCCATTGTGGATCTGAGCTAGCTGATCACCTTTATCAAATACAAAAGCTTCAGAATGGTGACCTTAGCGAGACTGTTGCTCATGCTCCATTCCGGAGACTGGCTTTGCTCCCTGGATATGCAGGATGCTTACATGCATATAAAGATCTTGACATCCCACAGGAAGTACCTTCACTTCACCTTCCAAGGAGGGCACTACCAGTTCAGGGCGCTTCCATTTGGCCTGTCATCAGAACCAAGGGTTTTCACCAAGTGCCTGGCAGTACTGGCGGCAGCCCTCAGGAGAGGGGGTCACTTAACCCCTACCTGGATGATTGGCTTCTCACAGCTTCATCAGAAGACCAACTACGTCAAACAATGGAGGAAACTTTCAGTCTGTTCCAGGCCTTGGGCATCACTCTAAATCTGCCCAAGTCGTACCCGTGGCCTGCTGAAAGGCTACAATACATAGGAGTAGTCCTGGACACCGTCCAAGGGAAACCCTTAGATCAGGTCCCAGCTAGGGTGGTTCTGCAACTTTTAGGCCATATAGCCACAGCCATAGCCACAGTTCCCCTCGCTTGTTTGAATATGAGAATTCTGCAATGGCACCTCAGAGTCCTGTGGGACCAAGGCACAGATGAGCTCGAACAGCCCATCTGAGTCTCCAATGTGGTCTGTTAGTCCCTGGTTTGGTGTGTCACCTCAGCTCATCTAGACAGAGGGGTTCTATCCAGCAGTCCAGCCCACAACAAATTCTGATGATAGATGCCTCTGGACTGCGATGGGGAGCACATCTGGCTTCTCACCAGATGTGGGGCTCCTGGAATTCCATGGAATGGTCTCTCCACATAAACATTCTAAAGATGAGAGCCATACTGTATGCCCTACAAGCCTTTCAGGGGTTCTCCTTCCTGGGCCCCTTCTGGTCCAGTCTGACAATACCTCAGTAGTCTTCCATCTCAGCAAGCAAGGGGGAATGCATTCTCATCCCCTATGCAGAGAGGTGATGAGAGTATGGACCTGGGCAGTGGATCACAATCTGGATCTCACAGCAGTCCATGTTCCAGGGGTCCACAACTTCCTCACGGACAGCCTAAGTTGCTCTTGATCTCAGAGCCACAAATGGGAACTACAGTAAGAAGTCATAAACGACCTCTTCAGAAGGTGGTGTCAGCTAGAAATGGACCTCTTTGTATCCACACACAATGCTAAACTGCCCAATTTCTGCTCGCTAGATCTAGGGCCTGGTGTTTTTTGGTGAGACACATTGTCCCTCTCTTGGACAGAGAGGTTTCTGTATGCCTTCCTTCCCTTCCCTCTTCTTCAGAGGATCCTGCTCAAGTTGCAGGCAGAAGGTGCCTGAATGATCCTAATCGTGCCATTCTGGCCACGGCAGATTTGTTTTCCGCTATTGCAACAGCTGGCATGGGAACCATTGGTTGCATTGCCCCTGTCCACTCACCTACTCTCCCAGGAGCAAGGGACACTGGTTCATCTGGTGCCCTGGTCCCTGCATCTACATACATGGCTCCTGCAGACTTAGCTAGGGATAGATTTGGAGTATCCCTCAGAGTGGCAGAAGTGCTCGTAACAGCAAGAAAGCCCTCTACCAGGGCAGCATATGCCATAAAGTGGAAGCGCTTCTGTTTGTGGGTATTCCCCCATTCTCTGGATCCCCTCACCTGTCCAGTGGAATCTGTACTGGAGTATCTTCTCTCCCTCTCGGACTTGGGCCTTAGCTACTCATCCATTAAGGTGCGTCTCTGTGCACTGTCAGCTTATCATGCACCACTGAAAACTCTGGCATAGTTGGACCTATGTAAGACCTTTTTAAGGGGAATCTTGCATATTAAACCTCCAAGGAGAGACTGTGTGCTGCCTTGGGACCTCCTATTTGTATTGGAAAAGCTTACCTTGCCCCCCTTTGAACCAGCTGCAAGTTGTGAGCTACGCCTTCTGTCTTGGAAGGTGTTATTTTTAGTTGCTATTACTTCTGCTTGGAGGATTTCCGAGCTGCAGGCTCTGATGTGTAGAACCTTATCTTATTTTTCACAGGACAGGATAGCCCTGTGTACAAACCCTAAGTTTCTTCCGAAGGTAGTGTCTGTGTTCATGTCGAACCAAGACATCCAACTACCAGTTTACTATCCAGAGTACTCAAACAGAGGGGAGGCCTTATTACATACTCTGAATGTACATAGAATTCTTCGTTACTACCTTGTCAGTTCCTCCAGGAAGACAGACCAGTTGTTTGTCTCTTTTGCCCAAAGAAAAGTTGGGGTACCAGTGATGAAACAGATGCTGACAAAGTGGCTTGTAAATTATATCATGTTCTGTTATCAGCGGTACAACAAACCCTTACCTTACCGGGACCAGTCAAGGGTTACTCCACCAGAGGGATTGCGACATCTTTCGCTTCACTCAGGAATGTTTCCTCAGTGGACCTCTGTGCAGCCGCTACTTGGAGTTCAGTACACACTTTCTTTAGGCACTACAGTCTGGACATTGCTTCCAGAAGGAGCGCAGGTTTCAGCCTAGCGGTCCTTCAGGGACTCCTCTCCTAGTTGCCTACAGCTCTGCACTACTGTTCCCTTCTGACCTGGGTCTCTTCTTGGGCACTGCTTGGGACTCAGTCCTAATGTTATTACCTGCTGCAAGAGCTCCCCCTTGAAGTGAGATAGCACAGTTACGTAAGAACTTACCATAACAATAGATCTTCGAGAGGAACTCTTGCAGCAGGTGGCTTTCCCACCCATCTGCCCCTGAAGACTAGTATTACAATTTTCTGTTTGGGAATAGGAGATCCTCCTCGGTTCTCTATCTGTTTTTTCAGCCGGGTCTCCGATGGGAGAACTGAGGTGGTGCCGGGGGACCACCCCCTTTATACCATGTCTGACATCAGGGTGGAACTGACATCTGGGGCGGTCCCCCACCATAGACTGCTAGCTAGAAGTTTCTGTGGGGTCCTAACGCCTGGTGGCTTAGTCCTAGTGGTATTACCTGCTGCAAAAGCTCCTCTTGAAGATCTACTGTTACGGTAAGTTCTTGCATAACTGTACTTTCTATTCCCCTCTTCATACCTCATCAGTAGGGTGACCGAACTGTCTGTGACATCACAGCTGCCCAAGAGCCACCCCCTACTGTCAGATTAGTAACTTGTGATGGCACAGTCAGTGAGGTCACACTGCTGATGAGGTATGAAAGGAAATTGTATGACAGTAACATACACAGTAACATAGTAACATGGCAGGATCTGGTAAAAGAGGGAAATTTTACTGAGAGCACGGCACCGGGAGGGCGAATGGGGAGAGGAGGATTTGGCCTTGTGGGCAGGAAGGGGGGTTGGAGGGCAGGGAGGTGTGGGAATGCTAGCCTGGGGAGGGGTCGGGGACAGCATATCGGGATGGAGCAGGAGGGAGGGGCATGACAGGCTAGGGATTGGTGGGGGCATGGGGGGGTACGGCCAGTGGAAGGAGGGGAATAGGGTACATGGAGGAGGGAGGGTCGTGGGATGTAACAACTGTGGTGTGGCAGTGTTCATGAGTACTCTGTGAAGTCTGGGGATGTGCCCAGTTTGTCAAAGGCTGGAGAGGCTGGAGGCCGAGCTAGCATGGCTAAAAAGAGAGCTATCCTGGACGAAGAGGGACATAGTCAGAAAAATTGCAGAGGGCAACCAAGTAGGAGGCAGGAGGCAAACTGACAGGGTGGAAGGGGGGAGGGGGAAGGTCACATAGGGAGACACGGTAGGAATGACCAGGTCAGGGACAGGGACAAGATGGACAGAGGTGCAGTACCAGCATTCTTGAGCATAGGTACACAGCGGGCTCCAACAGATACTGGCCCTTAATAGGGATAATTTTATTATTTATTTATTTAAATTTTGGTAACCGGGTGGGCCCACTGAGACCTTGACGGTTCCTTTTTCAGGGGTGACCCAGGATTAGTTACAAGTACCTAGAGGGGAATGAAAAACCAATGCATTAATATGTACAATCTAGCAAGGCTTACAGAGAGTATAGAAACATACATCACACCATGTAGAGCATCACAAAATATTACAACAACAGTGCAGAGATTTTGTTATTAGTTAGAAACCAACAGTTGGCACGTGACAACCTCGATAAGTACAAGGACTAGTGCTGCTTTTCTGCTTTCTATTCCTGTCTCCTCATTAAGTGTGTTCTTGCCTGGATGTCATCTTTTGTTAGGTTCCATTGGGAGATCTCAGTTGAGGCAACGGCACTGGGGCCCAGCCCCAAGGTGGGATTTTAGGGCTTTCTTAAAGCTCCCGATAGAGGTGCTATCCTGTAACTCTCTCTGTAAATTGTTCCAAAGTTTGGGTAGGGCCATCCTGGCCGAGCTCTGACCTAGGGATGATTTGGTTCTAGGTATTTCTAGTAGTGTCCGATTGGTGGACCTGAGCTCTCTCCTGTTAGTCTTGGGGGCAAGTAGGTCTTGTAGACCTGGGGGGGGGGCACTGGTTGCTGTAACTTGAAGGCCAGGCACAGGGAGGGATATGCTAATCTAGCTTCGAGGGATGGCCAATCTGGGGTCTGGAGCACCTTGCCGTGATCCTCCATCCACTGCACCCTAGTGGTGAACCGGCTGACCCTATGATAGAGGGTGCTCAGGCGTTGCCTTTCCGTTGGCCTCAGAGTCTGGAGCATGGACGCTCCGTAGAACAGAATGGATAGTATTGTCCCATTACCGACTGCTATTCTAGTTTCTTTGTTCAGGAAGGGGTTGAGCCTGTAGATGAGGCCCAGTTTTTGGTTAACTACCTTTGTGAGGTGGTCCATATGTTTCCTGAAGGAGATATCCTGGTCCAGGTACATTCCTAGGTATTTTATGCTGTCTACTACTTCGATCCCTGTTCCGTTTAGGGTGGAGAGGGATAGGAGGTTTGATCTCAGTGGGCCAAGTCTTTTTGGGCCAAAGAGCATCGCCTTTGTCTTTTTGCTGTTCAAGACCAGCCTGTTTGCTTGGCACCATGCTTCGAGGGTTGCGAAATCCCTGTTCAGCTCCAGATTTAAGGATCCGATGTCCTTCCTTGTTCTGTACAGCACTGCGTCATCCTCGTGTAGCGTGATTTTCCCCCTGCCGCAGTAAAGGGGTAGGTTGTTGATGAACAGGGAGAACAGTAGAGGGTGTAAGATAGACCACTGTGGGACTCCATTAGATACTGGACACTGGTCTGATCTAGCTCCATTTCACCGGACCAGTTGTGTCCTGTCATGAAGGTAATCAGTAAACCACTTTAGGGCTTGTGTGTCAAGACCCAGTCCCCTAAGCCGGTCAAGAAGTAGCTGGTGATCAATAAGATCAAATGCCTTGGTTAGGTCAATGAAGACTGCCCCAAGCAGTTTGTTTTGATCTAAGGCTTCGTACATGTCAGTGGTGAAGCTTATCAGGGTCGTTTCCATGCCATGTCTTTTTCTAAAACTGTGTTGTTGGTCTACCTGTAGGTTGTGCAGCTCCAGGTAGTTATTAACTTGTTGGTAGACCACCTTCTCTAACAGCTTGCTTAAGGTGCAGAGAATAGAGATTGGTCTGAAGTCTTCCACGTCTTTGTGTGACCCGCTTTTCGGGATTGGAGTTACCAGTGCAACCTTCCAAAGGGCAGGTATTTTCCCTTCCAACAGGGACCTGTTGAATAGTTGGGCTACAGGGCCTGCAATAACGGGGGCTCCAATTTTCAGCAGCTTGGGCTTGAGATTGTCATGCCCTGCAGCACCTTCTGGTTTCAGGCTCCTGAATAATTTTAGGACTTCTCCTGCTGAGACCAGTTTAAGGTGAAATTCTGGGCCTTGATGGGGGTTCCCTGGGTTCGTTTGGCTACCCGGGTCTGAGCTGAGGTTGCCAGTTCTGAACCTCTGTAGAGCCAGAAAGAAATCATTAAAGGCATTGGCAGTGTCTTTTGGGGTGGAGAGCGGTATCCCGTTTGCTTTTATTGTGCCGGTCCCCTCTTTCTTGTTCCTCTTGAGTAGCGAGTTTATGTGCCCCCAGAATTCTTTGGATCAAGTAAGTTCCTGGATTGGAGCCCGTGCAAGTAGCTCTTCTTTGCATTTTTGAGTTCTCTCTTTCACCTGTTTCAGGCTTCCCTGTATTTCACCCAGTCCTGCTGTAGGTTAGAGTGTTTGTATTTTCCCCAGGTTTTGTCTCTTTCCTTCATTTTCCTCTTTAGAACTGGGTTGAGCCACCTGGCATCCTGACCTTTGACCCTAATCTTTTTTAGGAGTGCGTGCTTGTTCGCTGCCAACAGAAAATGTCTGGTGAAACCTTCTAGGGCTTCGTCTATGTTAGGAGTATCGAGGGCCTGGGCCCAGTCCACTTCTGACAGGGCTTGAAGGAAAGAGCCTTCGTTTAATGCCGAGTAATTTCTGGTCCAGAAGGTTCTGGGGGGTTGTTTGGGGAAATAGTCCCTCCACGCCAGAAAAATCGGGGTGTGATCACTGAGTGAGTCAGCACACGTCCCTACTGTTTTGGCCCTCTCTGACTTGGACACTAGTACCCAGTCTAGGGTGGTATGGCTCCCTGTCTTTTGGCTGATACGTGTAGGCTCTTGTGTCAGTTGTGTAAGGTTAGCTCCCTCTAGGCTGTTTTTGACTTCCCCATTTAGCTTTTCACCCCAGTTTAAGTTAAAATCCCCAAGTATAATTTTTTCGCATTTGGGCAGAAACATAGACGTTGATGGCAGATAAGGACCATTTGGCCCTGGTGTCCCACCTAGTCTGCCCATTTCTCTACCTACAGGATAAGCTGCAGATCCTATTTAACCAACAGCCTATTTCTTCCTACCCCCCCCCAACAAAAATTGCCTTATGTCTGTCCCATGCATTCTTGAATTCTCCCACAGTTTTAGACCCCACAACCTCCTCAGGAAAGCTGTTCCATGCCTCCACCACCCTCTCTGTGAAAAAAATACTTCCTGACATTGCCCTTGAGCCATCCCCCCTCTATCTTCAAGTTGTGACCCCTTGTTCTTGCACATCTCTTTTTCTGAAAGATTCTACCCTCTTGGACTTTGTTGATTCCACTGAGGTACTTAAAAGTTTCTATCATGTCCCCCTCTCTCTCCTTTCCTCAAGGGTATACATATTAAGCTCCTTTAGTCTCTCCTCATATGGCTTCTCTTGCAGACCCTGCACCATTTTAGTTGCCCTCCTCTGGACTGCCTCCATCCTGTCTATGTCCTTGTGGAGATGGGGTCTCCAGAACTGGACGCAGTACTCCAGATGGGGTCTCACCAACTGTCTGTACAGAGGGATAACAACTTCCTGTTTTCTGCTGGTGATGCCTCTCCCTATACATCCCAGTATCCCCCCAGCCCTCCCTACTGCCTTCTCACATTGCTTGCTAACCTTAAGGTCATCTGATATGATTACCCCCAGGTCCCTTTCCTTTTTTGTTGTTGCTACTATCTCTCCCCCCATTGCGTAATCTTCCCCTGGGTTTTTGTTTCCCAGGTGCATTATTTTGCACTTCTTTGCATTGAATCCAAGCTGTCAAACTTCTGACCATTCCTCCAACCTTGCCACAACCCTTCTCATCCTTTCCACACCTCCTTGTGTATCAACCCTATTGCAGATCTTTGTGTCATCTGCAAACAGGCATACCTTTCCTTCCAGTCCCTCTGCAATGTCACTTATAAAGACATTAAAAAGGACTGGACCCAGTACTGAACCCTGCGGTACCCTGCTAGTAACCCCTCTTTCTTCAGAGTGAACTCCATTTACAATTACCTTCTGTGTTCTGTTGTCCAGCCAATATTTTACCCAGGTTACCACCCTGGGACCCACTCCCAGGCAGTTAATTTGACTATTAATCTTTTGTGTGGGACTGTGTTAAATGCCTTGCTAAAGTTCTAGGTAGGCCATGTCCACAGCCCGTCTGCTGCTTTGGTCACCCAGTCAAAGAAATCAATTAGATTTGTCTGACATGATCTTCCCGCTGTGAACCCATGCTGCCTTGGGTCCTGTGCCTCACTGGCCTCTAGGTACTCAACAGTTCTTTCCTTCAAGTTATTCCATCACTTTCCTACCACAGAGGTCAAAGTGACAGGTCTGTAGTTTCCTGCCTCTGTCTTGCTCCACTTTTGTGAAGGGGAATCACATCCGCCCTCCTCCAGTCCTCAGGTACCGCACCATCCTCCCATGATTTGTTAAAAAGGTAGTCAGTGGTGTCACTAGTTCTCTCCTTAATTCTTTTAGAATTCTGGGGTGAATTCCTTCAGGCCCCATTGCTTTGTCCACCTTCAGTTTTCGGAGTTCTTTCAGAACCCTTTCTTCTGTGAAAGGACTGGGATCAACCCCCCTATCCAGAGTGCTTCTGTTAATTGGATTCGGCACCTCCACCTCCTCTTCTTTTGTGAATACCGAGCAGAAATATTTATTCAGTATCCCTGCTTTTTCACTGTCCCTCTCTGTCCACACACCGTCCATTCTGTTCAGCCTCACTATCCCTCTCTTTGCCTTTCTACGCTCCCTGATATACCTATAAAAGGTTTTATCCCCCTTCTTAACTGAGTTGGCTATCTTTTCCTCAGTTTTGGCCTTTGCTCTTCTGACTACCCTCCCTGCTTCCTTCTGCCTTAATTGGTACAGTTCTCTGTCCTGCTCCTATATTTCCTTATACTTCCTAAATGCTATCTTTCTCTCCCTAACCTTCACCGCCACCTCTTTTGAGAACAATAGTGGCTTGTTTTCCTTTTGATTTGTTTATTTGCTTCACAGAAAGGCTTGTTGCCTCTGTGATGGGAGTTTTGATGTTTCCCCATTGTTGTCCACCCCTCCTTCTAGCCTGTTTGCTAGTGCTTTTCTAAGGCACTCTCCCATCTTGCCAAAGTCAGCCCTCCTGAAGTCCAGAACCCTCACTTTTGTATGGCATGACTCTGTAGCTGAATTTTTCGTGAACCACACTGTTTGGTGGTCACTTGTTCCCAGATGGCTACCCACTTCTAGATCTGAGATCCTCTCACTGTCCCCATTTGAGAGTACGAGGTCTAAGATTGCTCCCTCACTAGTGGGTTCCAAAACTAGCTGTCTGAGACATGCCACCTGAAGAGCATTGAGAATGGCCCTGCTTTTGGATGTGGCTGCAGCAAAGGTGCTCCAGTTAACATCTGGCATATTAAGGTCGGCCCATCAACAGTATTTCCCCTTTCTCTGCTATCCTAAGGATGCCTTCTATCATATCCTTGTCCATTCCCTCCCCTTGACATGGGGGTCTGTATATAACCCCTGTGCAGATTGTGGTGCCATTTCCAGCCTCTAAGGTGACCCACAGTGCCTCCTCTCCTCCCTGTTTACTCTTTTGTTCAGTTGCTTTTATCCTTTCCCTTACATAGAGAGCTACTCCACCCCCTCTTCTCCCCTCCCTGTCTCTCCTGTAGGTTGTGTACCCTGGTATGTTAACATCCCAGTCATGGTTCTCTGTGTACCATGTTTCTATGACTGCAGAGTAGGTAAGGCGTCAGTGAGCGTTTTTAGGGCTTCCATGGCCTTCTTCGGTGTGTTGTAAGTACAACCGACCAGGAGTGGCTTGATTCCCCTTGGAGAAGTTTAACAAATATTACTTCACACCCCCCTCCTTCCAGGTCCGGGGTAGTGACCATAGTAGCGTTGATTTGGGATTTGACATAGAGAAGGACTCCCCCACACTTCTTCCCCTGCCTATCTTTCCTAAAAGTATTAAAGCCTTGCAGTTCCACCTAATGAGGAAGTACATTAGGTTTATGCCACGTTTCTGAGATGCCGATTATATCCGGGGAGTAGAGGCTGGCCCAGGTCTCAAGTTCATGCATCCTGGGCCTAAAGCTATTGATATTCATATGAACCAGTCTCAAGCCTCTCGCATTGACCCACTCCGGTGTGCTGGGTGTTAGGTTCGGGATACTGGTCCTTGGTGGACCGGGATTTGGCTGTATGCCCCCCCCCATCAGAAGCAGGAGGCCCAGGAGAATTGACAGGACTTTGGCAGGCATATGAGAGCAAAGGTTAATTTTAGATTTGTATCCCCTGATGTATCTTACAGCATTCAAGAAGAAGACCCTTTTTTCCAACATGTATATAGTGGTCATGCTAGCCCTGAAGCAAGGATACTGGCACCCTGTGGCAAAATGACCCCCATCAGGTCCGTCTCCCATTATTTTGAGACCAGCCCTGCTCAATGGTAATGTTATCAATCCCAATAATTGTTAAGACATAGAGTCCTCCCAGTATGATCCCGGCTCCCCCCATCTTTTGTTGATGTACCCCTTTATCAATCAACACTTATATCTAGTGACAGCCTTTCCTGGCTTTTTTTTACCTTATGTATCTCAAGCTTCAGATGCAAACCCGTTAATTCTGGACATGGTAGAACAGCACGGTATTACAAAATTAATTGGGTGAATGCAGCAATATGCAGACCTTGCTATTATCATAGAGAATTACTGGATATAAGCAGCAAAGTAATAGACACACTCAATGGAGATACTTAGCATCCTCTTTTCCCCTCCCTTAACACAAGAGTGACTATCTCTGGTTTACAGTCCACAACTCAAGCTTAATGTGTAAACCCGTTAATTCTGTACATAGTAGAACAGTACTGTACCACAAGATTAATTGGGTGAATGCAGCAATATGCAGGCCACTCTATTATCATACAGTATTACTGGGTATAAGCAGCAAAGTAGTAGACACACTAGACGGAGATACGTAGCATCCTCTTTTCCCTCCCTTAAAACAAGAGTGCCTACCTCTAGGTTTATAGTCCACAACTCTGTTAACTAAGTCATGTGGCACAGGAGTTTCACAAACGGACCGATGGTCAGTGTTCAGTGAGGGACCTCTGTTCCAGGTAAAGTCATTTAATTGATCTCTTAGTGTTTGTGGGAGGGGCATTTGTGCTTTTAATGGGAGGAGGGAACGATAATGGAGCAGGACGAGGTGTATGGGATTGAGACAGTGGGGAACAAACAGGAGGGCCAGGAAAGGAAGGGGAAGTCGGGAGACGGGAATGAGCAGGAGGGTCAGGAAAGGCAAGAGAAGTCAGAAGAAGGGGAGGATCAGGCTATGGTGGCCTGGGAGTAGAAGGGGAAGGGGGATAACAAGAGGAAAGGGAGGGACAGCATGGGAGTACAGGGTGTAGCAGACAGGGGGGAGAAAGGGAGGGGGAAGGAAGCAAGAGGGATGTTGAGGAGGGACCGGAGAAAGACAGACATCCATGGAGAGATGGGTAAGAGAGGGGCAGGAGGAATAGGTGAGGGTGGGAGGGGCTGGGGGAACGAGGCTGGGGCCTCCAAGTTGGGGCTTGAGGACCAAGGACAGGAAAGAAGGGGTGGAGGTGGAAGGTGAACGGGGGAGCCGGGAGTAATGGGAGAAATTGCCAGGTAGGGGAGGCGGTAGCACCCTTGGAGGCAGCACATGGAAAATCAGTGCTAGTGTATGGGGACTGCATTATTAAAGGGATCCACTGGTTAAGGAATGGTGTAGCCTTGAAGGGGAGATCGGTTTTCTGTGAACTTGGGATGGAAACGAGCAGGGCACTCCCAAGAATTAAGGAATGCGTTAGGCTGATTAGGGAGAACCTAACCTGTTTGTACACCTTGGCACAAATTATCTGGCCGGAGAGGAGGTCCAAGAGGTACAGAGGAGATTTATGGAACTAGCTAGAAGGTGCAAGGGGATTGTAGATAACATAGCCTTCTCAGAAGTCCTGCCAGTTCACTGCGCCAATACAGTGAGACAATTGAGAATCAAAGATTTTAACCATTGGCTGAGGCAGTGGTGCAGGAGGGAGGGCTACGAATGTATAGGGGATTGGGGAGACACATGGATAGGCCAACATCTGTATACGAGATATAGGTTATGTATAAAAGACCAGGGGGCCAGGATTTTGAGAGGGAAGCTACAGGGATATATAGATAAAATACTAGGGAGTGATTTAAACTAGGAGCAGAGGAGGGTGAAGCTAGGTGTAGCCCAGTAGGAGTGAGGAGAGGATCAGGCCTAACTACCTCTTCCCCACAGATTAGGGCAAGAGAAACCAACAAGGGTGGAAAGGAGGGAAAGAGAAAGGGAGGAGCTGGTGGAGGGGTTTGCTGACAAACAGCAGAAGTCTGGGTAATAAGATGGGAGAACTGCAGGCGACAGTGGCGAAGGATGACCTGGACCTGGTGGCAGTCACAGAGACCTGGTGGACTAAGAACCAAAGCTGGGAAGTGGAAATGTCTGGGTATGTACTTGTACAGGAAAGACAGGATAGGAAGAAAGGGGGGGGTAGCCCTTTATGTAAAGGAGGGGTAAAGATGTTGGTGTGCAGGGAAGGGGATGGACCTGCGGAGACCCTATGGGTGTCCTTAAGCAGCGTAGGGGGAAAAAGGCAGTGAAGGTAGGGGTGGTCTACAGACCACCAAGCAAGAATAGGAAGTTGACAGGCAGATGGGTAAAGAGATACAGGACATGGCCAGCAAGGGGGAAATTGTGGTAGTGGGAGACCTACATCTACCTGACATAGATTGGGTCATCTTGGCAGCAGCCACAACTTGGAGTAGGGTGGTGCTGGAAGCCTTGCAGGAAGTATTCATCAACCAGCTAAGAATGGAACTTACTAGGGGGAGGGCCACACTTGACCTGGTTTTAACTAACGAGGACAGTGTCAAGGGGGTGGGAGTTGGGGAAACTTTGGGCGACAGTGACCATAGGGTGGTGAAATTTAGGATCAGTAAGGGTCAGGTCAAGGACAACTTGAGCGCTAGGGCAAATGACTTTAGTAAGGCAGATTTTAGGAGGACGATAGCAATGGTACAGGAGGAGCTGGAGGGGACGGAAGATCTGGAAGATGTGGAGGAACTATGGGGGGAGATTAAAAGAGGACTACTGAAGGTGACAGAGTCTTGCGTTAGGACAGTGATCAAGAAAAAGAAGGAATGGAAACCGCTTTGGTTCACTACTGAAGTGAGGAATGCAGTTAGGGAGAAGAGGGCATTCGGTGTATATAAGGCATTGCAAAGGAAGGTAGACAGGGGGGTGTATAAGGATAAAATGTGGGAAGCAGGGAAGGTGAGCAAGTGGGCAAGGCTGAAACACAAGAACGTATAGCAAGGGAGGTGAAAAGGGGGGACGAGGTTTTTTAGACATGTGAGCGACAGGAAAAAGGGAAAGAAAGGGATTATGAGGCTCAAGAGGGGGGCACTGGTGGAGGGAGATGTAGAAAAAGCTGATATATTAAATAGATACTTTGCATCAGTCTTTACGGTGAAGGAGGGAGGGGGGCTGCAATTGAAAAATAGGGGGAGGACGGGTAAGGAGATGGACTCTAGTCCCTTCACAGTAGCTAGGGTACTAGAAGAACTGAGCAAATTGCGGACGGATAAGGCGATGGGGCCGGATGGGATTCAACCAAAGTTGCTAAAAGAATTGAAACAGGAATTGGTAGCACCACTCACAAGGCTATTCAACCTGTCACTGCACAAGAGAAGGGTTCCTGGGGACTTGAAAAAGGCTGAGGTAGTACCACTACATAAGGGGGGTAAGAGGGAAGAGCCAGGAAACTACCACCCAGTCAGCCTGACCTCCGTGGTCGGCAAGCTGATGGAGGCACCGATTAAGGAAAGGCTGGTTAAACATCTAGAGGAGGAGGGCCTACTGAATGACAATCAGCATGGATTCATGGGTGGCAGGTCTTGTCAGACCAACCTGATTGAAATCTTTGACAGAGTGACAGAGATATGGGACCAGGGAGGGTTGGTGAACGTGGCCTACCTGGACTTCAGGAAGGCATTTGACACCATCTCCCACAGACTGGTAGGCAAGGTGGAAAGCTTGGGGGTGGGGAACAAGCTCACTAGATGGGTGGGACATTGGTTGGAGGGGGGACACAAAGGGTCATGGTTAATGGGGTGCACTCGAAGGAAGAAAGAGTGATGAGTGGGGTTCCACAGGGGTCTGTGTTGGGACCCATACTTTTCAACATATACATAGGGGACATCACAGAGGGTCTGTGGGGGAAGGTGTGTCTGTTTGTGGATGACATGAAAATTTGTAGTGACAGGGTTGATATGGCAGAAGGGGAGGTTGGAGGATATGAAGGAGGATTTGGCCAGGCTGGAGGAGTGGTCAGAAAGGTGACAATTACTGTTTAATACAAAAAAGTGCAGAATTATGCACATGGGGCGTAACAACCCAAAGGTGAAATACCGACTGGGGAAGGGGGGGCTAGAGGAGACAGAGCAGGAAAGAGACCTGGGGATAACCATCTCAGACAGTTTGAAAGTCCGGAGTCAATGCAACAGAGCAGCAGGAAAGGCACTAAGAATGCTGGCATGCATAGGGAGGGGTTTCACAAGCAGGAGGAGGGAGGTGATCCTGCTGCTGTACAAAACCATGATCAGACCACACATGGAACATGGGGTCCAGTTCTGGAGACCATACCAGCAAGGGGACAAGGACAGGCTGGAAAGGGTCCAGAGAAGGGTGACCAAAATGGTGTGGGGATACAGGGGAGAACATATAAGAAGAGGCTGGGGGAGTTGGGCCTGTACTCACTGGAGGAAAGGAGGGAGAGTGAGGATATGGTGGAGAAATTCAAGTACCTGATGGCATAAACAGGGTGAGAGTTGACAGCATATTCAAATTGAGTAAGAACAATTCCACTAGGGGACATACTCTCAAACTGGAGGGGGGCAGATTCAGAGGGGACATCAGGGAGATGTTCTTTACTGAGAGGGTGGTACAGCCATGGAACAGGCTGCAGGAGTGGGTGGTGGGGATGGGTACAGTGGAGAGTTTTAAGAAGGCATGGGACAGCTGCGAGCCCTGTTGCGTGAGGAGCAAGGCGATGCCTCGGATTCTTCAGAAATGCCTCTCAATTTCTTACAGGCCGACCAGCGTGGAGGGAGACCACAAGCTGACTTGGTGGCCACGATTAAGCAAACAGCCCAAACAGTTATTAAAATCGACCAGTCCCTGGCCAAACTTAAAGTGGACATCAACAACATCAGCCACAAAACGGACCAGTTAGAATTATGCACAGCCCAAGTCGCCGAACAGTCAGATCGCCAGGACCGACTGATCCTATACCTGTTGGCACGAGACCGCGAGCTTACCCACCGTGTGGATGATTTGGAAGGTAGGAGTCGGCGGCATAACCTCCGGATATACGGGGTCCCAGAGAGCCTGAAGATACCCACCCAATATGATAGCCTTTCTTCAGGCCTTATTTAAGACATTCTGGAGTTGCCTGCTGAATTTAAAATTGACATGGACCGAGGACACAGAGCCCTTCTGCCCAAGCCTACTAACCCAGAGGCAAAGCCACGCTCGATTGTTGCCAAAATCACCTCCTACAAAGTAAAGGAAGACCTGCTTCGGAGAACCTGGCAGAAGGGCCAGTTGAGCTACTCAGGCTGCCGAGTCACCCTGGACAACGATCATACCACAGCAGTCCAGAAGGCTAGGAAGGTCCTATGGCAGATAATAAAGCAACTCCGGGCTAAAAATATTAAAGCGCAGATTCTATTTCCAGCGAGGCTGAAAGTCACTACAGATGCAGGTACTAAAGTCTTTCCGGATCTATTGGCGGCCTCTCGTTCCTGAGTGCACATGGGATCGTTTCCCCTTCCCTTACCAAGGAAAAGCTAGAGAGGGACTTACTGGCTTCGGCTTGGAGGGTGTCGCAGAAGGGGGCTGGGGCCTGGTACACTACAGGGACCCCCAGGTACAAACTCAAGAAAGCAGACGATCCGCTGCTAGTAAGAAGGTACGGTGACCCTCCAGGATCTGACAGGAATGCGGCATCTTACAGATGGTGTCCCAGGGAGCTGCTCAGCCGATCGGACAACAAACTCGACAACTCCATGAATCCACAAACGGTTGGGCTGAGGTCCTTTGACGATTCTTCAAACGGGCCCCCGCTCCTTCCTCCTTGTTTTCCTCTCCCCGGGTGGTTCCTTCCCGCCTTGGACAGTATAAGGAACTCTGACTGATTCTCAGACTGCCGGGTAGAGAAATATTATACTAACAGCAATTTCTACTGGGCCTCTTGCTAGTCACACAGTGAGAACTATGTCTGGGGGTGGGGGGATGCGGGATCTCGCTGTGGGTGGTGGGGATGGGGTGGAGGGAGGGATGGCAGTCGATGCCAGTGGGTGGCATGCGAGGGATCCCTCCATGGGGCCTGGCCACATTACTTCCGGCACAGGTGGGGATACGTGAGCTCCTCTCCGCCTTTTGGTACCTGGACACCCATCAGACTAATCTGATGTGGGACTTGTTTGCAGAGATAAAGATTAGGAAGTGCATAATCTCGGAACTGTCCCTTCGGATGGGGGGTGGGGTAGCGCAGGAAGAGGCGGGAATAAGGATAAGTCCAGCAAGGCTGAGGTGTCACACATCAGTGCTATTATGGTGCATATTGCAAATTACTAGGTGGATTCCTGCCGCTGGCCGGGGGGTTTAGACCCTCCCCCCCGCCTATAAAGGGACTGACCTTTACGCTATGAATAAACCGATGGAATCCCCACCTCCTTCCTGGATTGGGGTATTTATTGCGGGTCCGGGTTGGGGGGAAGGCTGCCCCGGTGAATTTTACTTTCATATTGAGGTGGGTGATGGGTTGGCCTGGGGTCGGGGATGACCTATTTGCTGGGGGCTCGCAGCTCTCCCCGGAGACTCTATGTCCTCGAGGTTCCGGGTTTCCTGAGCCGGGTTGCTCCTCCCCTAGGGAGGATCTCCCCCCCCATGTTTTAATTGGGTCTGCCCTTGCGGATCTCCTTTCACCGGCATTACAACCCATGGGATGCTTGAACAGGCAATTTCACCTTAAGTGGTACCTAGGCTGGCCTGGCTGGGGATCTCGGGGCAGATTGACCGAGTTTCGCCCCGCTGACTCAGAGGCAAGCTCTTTGCAGGGATATTTCCCTAGAGCAGGGACCCCCCCCAGCTTAATAGTTGGGAGACTCCCCATATACTGCGTTTAGGCAGTAGCCTCACTCCTGACCTTTCATCGTCAGCAGCCCTTGGAAGTCATTCGAAATCCGGTGTCGAGGGAGAGGAGCGCCCGGCTTACATGAACCGGATGCTCCTCCTCTTATCGTACTGGTATGCCCTGGCGCTGTGCAGGGTTTTGTATATAGTTATAGTTACACCAGAAGGTTCACAGAGAACAACATTGACTCCTACACTACCCCTCGTTTCACTGTTTGAAGTGATCCAAGACGGGTGGTGTATCCCTCGGGGGCTCTCCCGGCGTCCAGGAATGCTCAGGGAACCTAGATGGTTTAAGTTGTGTTTAAGGTTCACTGGGCCCCAGGATGGTTTCGGGATTCGGAGAAGCCCGCTGGGTAGTTTAGCTGATAATTGGTTAGCCACATTTGAAGTAGGTTTAGCTATAATAAAAGTTTAACCCACAAGGTAGTTATGTGGGTGTTTGACATAATAGAGAAGAACAATACACAAAAGAAAAATTACAATCCAGACCCCATGCTAATTATATTAGTAACAAAAATACTACATCAGAAGTCTGTAAGGCTATGTTCAGAGGTAGAAACACCCCAACAGAGTAATAAATGGCTCATAAACATTTAAAAGTTTTCTCACTGAATGTAAATGGTCTGAGCAGTCCAGTTAAGAGGTCCAGAATGATAACGCTAGCAAGGAAGGCAAAAGCGGATATAGTTCACTGGCAGGAAACTCATTTATCTTCTGCAGAACATGGAAGGCTTGGAGGAAGGGGCTACTCCCAGATCTTTTCCTCAGCTATGCCAGAGAAAAGGAAGAAAAGGAGAAAAGGAAGAGAGGTGTAGTCATATTGGTCTCTTCGCTCCTACCGTTCCGGAAAAATAAAGAGTGGAGTGATCCTGCTGGTAGATTAGTGATTGTCCAAGGAAGCCTATTTGAACAGGAATTGACCCTAGCCAACATCTACCTCCCCCCCCCGGCTTCGAATTCCCCAACTATCCGGTTTTTGCTGGATAAAATAATCAAGATGACTAGGGGGACCCTGATCTTGGTGGGCGACTTTATTATTGCTCCAAACCCAGTTATAGACACCTCTAAACCCCGAGTTACAACACAGCAATCCTTGCATAAATTTTTTAAGTGGTTCGTAGAAGGGGGTTGGGTGGATAGACACCTGGCGAACCTTACACCCTAGGGATAGGGGTTATACGTACTATTCCGCAGCCCATGCAACATATACCAGAATCGACCACTGTTACACTCAAAAGGAGCAGGTTGATTCACTAGTTGAGGTTACAATGGGCCCAATAGCCCACTCAGATCATGCCCCGCTTATCACCTTGTGGGATCTAGGTCTGGAGAGGCGCAACACAGGATGGCGATTTAACCCGTTGCATTTAAAAAGTGAACAGTTTAAGGAGTTCCTCTCTGCTAAAATAGCAGAAATTATTAGGGACAACTCCAACTCTGAGACCCCATTAACCATTTTATGGGATACTTTGAAGGTGGCACTGAGAGGCCACTTAATAAAGTACTCGGCTGGGTTGGCACGGGCCAGGAGGGAAAAGCAATTACAGCTCGAACAAACACTTCGGTTCCTTCAAATAGCCCATCAGCAAGGGGATGAGTCGGTTCTCCCTCAGATAAAACAGACTAAGAATAGTCTAGACTCCCTGTGCCTGCAACAAACAGAGGTGGCACTTGCATATCTCCGGCAGAGATGCGGTGAGGTCGGACCTCGGGCCTCCCGCCTGTTGGCCTACCGCCTCTGCCAACACTGTAAATTATCTACAATTGCAATGATAAGAGACCCAGAGACGAGAGAATGTCATACTAAGTTTAAAAACATATCACAAGTCTTCTGTAAATATTACAAAACTCTGTATACTCCGGATCACATAGAGGACCCGGTGTTGACTAAGTCCTTCTTGGAGGCTTTGAAGCTGCCTGCCCTCGATCCTGAGTGACAAAACCATTTGATGAGACCTGTTTCGTTGGAGGAACTGAAGCAGGTCATTTCGAAGTCTAAGACCCAGAAGGCCCCCGGCCCAGATGGCTACGGGGCTGAGTTCTATAAAAGCTTGATGCATCTACTGAGTAATATACTGTTGCCAATGTATAATGAGG
Organism: Neoceratodus forsteri; assembly: GCA_016271365.2. NCBI lineage: Eukaryota > Metazoa > Chordata > Ceratodontiformes > Ceratodontidae > Neoceratodus > Neoceratodus forsteri. Next base: position 1,385,480,616 of record CM028129.1, read on the forward strand.
TTCTCTCAGGTGAGTCACCCCCGCCCAGTTGGGAGTATGCTACAATCTCCGTCATTCCCAAACCAGGGAAGGATCCCCTACTTTGTAGTTCGTACAGACCAGTATCGGTTCTTAATTCGGACTACAAATTTTTTATGTCCATCCTCGCCTCTCGCCTGGACCCCATATTGCCGACTTTGATTGGACTTGACCAAACTGGATTTATAAGCTCTAGGACCACATCAGATAACACTCGGAGAGCAATACATTTAGTCCACGTGATGCAATCCAAGTGGGACTCAGCGGTCCTTCTCAGCTTAGACGCTGAGAAGGCCTTCGATCGGGTCTCATGGTCTTTTTTGTTTGCCACAATGGCAGCCATGGGATTTCCGGAGCCCGTCATAGCCATTCTGAAGAAGATATATACACCTCCCCCAAGGCATGTGTAAAAACATCAGGACACCACTCAGACTTTTTTCCCCTCTACAGGGGAGCGCGTCAAGGTTGCCCCCTATCCCCAGGCCTCTTCACCATCTTTATAGAGCCTCTAGCCCAGGCAACTAGGGGATCCCCTGAAATTTCGGGAGTGAGAATAGATGGGTCAGATCACCGGATAGCTTTGTATGCGGACGACGTCCTGCTTTTCCTCACTAAACCCGAGCACTCAATCCCCTCGGTTTTTCATCTTCTAGAAGAATTTGGCTCTCACTCAGGGTACAAACTGAACACCAACAAAACGGATGCCCTCACTTTCCATTTTACCCCCTCTGAATCAATCAGAACGAGATACCCTTTCCGCTGGGACCTCACCAAGATGAAATATCTGGGAATCTGTCTTTCTCATCAGGCACAGGAGGCATTGAATAACAATTACCACACTTTCACAACTCAGATGAAACAAGATTTTGAGAGATGAAGCATTCTCCTATTGAATACACTTCAACGAGTTGAAGTAGTACGAATGGTGACTTTACCGAGAGCTCTGTACCTCTTTCAAAATGTACCTCTCAGTCTCTCGAATAACCTTTTCAGAGTCTGGAATAAGGCTCTGATGAGGTTTGTGTGGCCGGGTGGGTGACCAAGAGTCAGACAGGGGATTCTTTTCCTCCCTAGGGAGAAAGGAGGCTTGGCTGTTCCCAATCTGAAGTTCTATTATTGGCCGACCCACCTCTTCTTTATACTGCACCGCTTGATAGGTGTGACCCCGGCCCGGTGGAGGGAGATTGAGGAGGGTTTGCTTCCCAACCGGGAATACCAGAGGGTGATCCTATATAAAATACCACCCCCGGTGGCTCGATCTTCTTGGGGTCCTTGGTTGGCCTTTCCAGGCCCGGGTCCCAGTGGGTGATGCGGAGGACCATGGGGATCGTCCCTTTCCTGGTTATGCTCTGTCCGATAGATCTCCTGGAGGATTTCTCTCCAGCCCTTTTGGACCAGACTTTCTGGAATTGGAGACACACTCGTCTCACACGGCTCCCGCAATTGCAGATGGGCCCCAATTTCAAAGACTTCCAGACCATTAGCCGGGAATTCCACCTGCGACAGTCTGACTTTTTTTGATATTTGCAAATACGGCACTACTTTGAGTCCCTGCCCCTTAAAGTTCGTACTCCTGAGGCGCACCCCCAGGTGATTCGAGTGGTCCAGCAGATACTTATAGCCCAGGAATACCATACATGGTTTCAGTAATATATAAGTCTCTGCTGGAAACAGCGGGGGACACATCTGGAATCAGAGAAAGATGGAATGAGGAACTTGGTTCCCAAATCACACCTCAACAATGGGGGGATCTCTGTCGGATGGTATCAATAACTACAACTTCCTGTGCTTGGAGACTTTTTTCATGGCAAGTATTAATAAGATATTTCCAAACTCCGGTAATAACCACACACTACAGGTCCACTCACTCCACTGCATGTTGGCGCCTATGTGGCGAGACAGCGGCACATCATGCCCACGTTTTTTGGTCGTGCCCAAAACTGCAGCCCTTTTTGTTGGCTCTATTCGGTGAACTAGAAGATCTCCTGGGGTTTAGACCTCCCTACAAGGGTGACCTTTTTGTTCTTCACTGTTTTCCACCAGATCTGCGAGACCCCCATACCCGCTACCTTCTGAATATACTTCTCTTAGCAGCGAAGAAAGCCATTACTAAGCTCTGGCTCATGGTTGAACCACCTACTCTCGCAGGATGGAGGGAGATAGTACATAATATATATAAATCCGAAAAACTGACGCATAACCTAAATAATCAGGCAGAACTCTTCTCCATGAAATGGAGGAGATGGGTTATTTTTGTCATGACTAAGGATCCCCACTTTGTTCCCTGAAAGATCACCGTCCTGGCTGGACTGCTCAATCCATGATATTGGGGCTTTGCTCCCCAGGCTGGATCCAGTAGGTTAAAAACAGTTATAATTGAGCTGGGGCGATAGTGGGTGATTGGATGGAGTGAGTCTGTCGATCAGGGGACTTGGTAATTAAAACAGGAATAACAACTGAAATGTGAGCTGGGACAGAAGACCACGTGGGCTGAAACTGTCGGCATAGGAAAATTATTTAGATAAATGTGATTTTGCCTGTCGATTTGATAACTATGCATGATGAATGAAACACTCTACCCTCTCTTCTATTTAAAAAAAAAAAAAAAAACATGAAAAATGGACTGGCTGTCAAATGATGTCAATGGATGTATATTACTGTATTTTCTTCTCTAATAAAAAAATGATATTTACAAAAAAAAAAAAAAAAGAAGGCCTGGGACATGCACATTAGAATGGCGGACAGAGTTCAGGTTAAAAAGGGACAGAGGGGATCTTCCTGGGAGGGGGGCTATGGGCAGACTGAATGGGTCTAGGGGTCCTTTTCTGCTGGCAGATTTCTATGATTCTATGATAATAACATAGTAGCTGATGGCAGATAAGGACCGCTAGGCCCACTTAGTCTGCCCGTATTCGCTGCCTTCCTCAGAGGCCACTGACCCTACCTGGTCATTGGCTATCACCTCTCTTCCTCCCATCTAGGGTTCCCTTATGTCTATCCCATGCATGTTTGAATCCCCCCACTGTGTTAGCACCCACCACTTCCTGGGGTATGCTACTTCAAGCATCCACTACCCTCTCCGTAAAGAAGAACTTCCTCACATTTTCCCTTATCCTGCCCCCCAATCTGATATAGTGTCCCCTCATCCCTGTACGAACATAAGAACATATGAAATTTGCCAGCAGATAAAGGCCTAGAGGTCTATCAAGTCTGCTCGAATGTGCAACTAGCACCCCTTATTCTGCAGCTGCCCTTCCCTTCCACCCTTCCCCTTCATTAACCCTCCCCCTTGTCCTGTCCCATCCTCGTTTGAAGCAGTCCACTGTTCTACTGCATACCACTTCAGCAGGTAACGATTCCACCCAGCCACCACCCTCTCTGTAAAAAGTGTCTCCTCATCTCCTCCTGAACCTTCCTTGCTCCAGTCTCATATCATGGCCCCTGGTGGCCCTCCCTCCTTACTTTGAACAGCCCCTCTGTACCCGTCTTGTTTATTCCTTTCATGTATTTAAGGTTTCAAACATGTCACCCTGTCTCTCCTCTCCTCCAGTGAGTACATGTTCAACTCCTTCAACCTCCTCTCGTATGATAAGTCCCCCAGCCCCTTGATCATCTTTGTCACTCTGCGCTGCACCCCCTCCAGTAACTTAATGTCCCTCTTCAGATACGGACGCCAGTACTGCACGCAGTACTCCAGGTGTGGTCTAACTAATGACCTATACAGTGGCAGAATCACCTCCTCCCTCCTCGAGGATATACCCCTTGCAATACAACCCAGCATTTTATTGGCCTTTGCAGCTGCCTTCTACATTGTGCCGAGTTGTTCATTGACCCTGTAATCAGTGGCAGCTCTACACCAGGGCCCACCAGGGCACGTGCCCTGGTCAAAAAATGCTGTACCCCAGTTGGTGCCCCATACGGTGCAGAGATTCCCCCATAGTAACAATATATAAGTTCCCTGGCTACTATCTGTTGTGCCCCGGCTGTGCCCTGGTAACCATTTGTGGCTAGAGCCGCTGCTGCCTGTAATGAGCACACCCAGATCCTTCTCCTCCTCTGTCTGGGCTAGCTGCACTCCCCCTAGCTGGTAACTCCTCCTTGGGTTCTTCATCCCAAAATGCAGCACCTTGCACTTTTTGGCATTAAAGCCCAGTTGCCAGGTGTCTGACCAGGTTTCAAGCTTTGCCAGATCATCCTGCAACCCCTGCCATCCCCCTAGGTCATCCACCACCGCTCCTACCTTGGTATCATCAGCAAACAGACTGATCTTGCTCTTGATGTCCCATGATATGTCTGCAATGAATATCCCAAACAACACTGGTCCCAACACCGAACCCTGTGGAACACCGCTCGTCACTGCCCTTGGGTGTGAGAGCTCCCCACCCACCCCCACCCTCTGTTGCCTTCCCTGCAGCCAGTTTCCTACCCATCTCACCAGCTTTGCACCCGCCCCTGTGCCTACTAACTTTCTTCCCAGCCTTCCATGTGGCACTGAGTCAAATGCCATACTGAAGTCCAGATACAGGACATCCACTGCATGGCCCCTGTCCAGTTGCCTAGTTACCCAGTCATAGAACTCGACCAGGTTGGTTTGGCAGGATCTGCCATGTATGAAGCCATGCTGTCTGCTGTCCTGTAGTCCTTTGGCCTCTAGGAGGGCCACCAGCCTCTCCTTCAGGATAGTCTCCATTAGCTTACCCACGATGGATGTGAGGCTCACTGGTCTGTAGTTTCCCGGTTCATCCTTGGGGCCACTCTTGTGGAGGGGCACCACATGAGCCATCCTCCAGTCCTGAGGTACACACCCCGAATGTAGTGAGGCATTAAATAGGTCTGCCAAAGGTCCTGCAAGGACCTCTGCCAGCTCCTTCAGTACAACTCTTGTACTGAAAGATGTCACCCACCTACACTTTGTTCAATCCTTTAAGATACTTGAAGGTTTCTATCATATCCCCCCTGTTCCCTCCTCTTCTCAAGTGTATACATACTGAGGTCTTTTAATCTGTCCTCATATGCTTTCTGATGCAGGCCTTGCACCGTCTTGGTCGCCCTTCTCTGGACCACCTCCACCCTGTCTATATCTTTGCAAAGATGCGGCCTCAGAAACTGAATACCATATTCCAGATGAGGCCTCACCAGCGTTTTGTACAAAGCCATCAGCACCTCCCTTCTTCTGCTAGTGATACCCCATTCCTATGCACCCCAACATCCCACTGGCTCTCCCTTCAGCATTATTACACTGTTTGGCCACCTTTATATCACCTGAGATGATTATTTCCGAGGCCCCTAGAACTCTGCGGCTCCCGAATTTTGCACAGAACTTGCAACCTACCGCAGAATATCTGCAATACCACAGAATTCACTGTTCTTGGTGATTATTAATATTTCCAGTTTATCTGTAGCACCTGGTTCCCTTCCACTCCTTTTATATCCAGAACCCCTCTATGCTCTGCATGTGATGCTATCAGTGCTATCACATCATAGATTAGCTAATGGCAGGGTTGCATTCTGCCACAGAAATGAATAGTTACTCATTTACCACAGCTCCCACTCCCAGAGGAAGTGGCACAGCACATCAGGTACTGTGATATTTGCTCATCCTGTGCTATGGCGTAATAACATTTTCAGTCTTGAGTTATTACACTAGGGCCAGCTTAAACAAATACTTGACAATAGCATAGACCTGATAACTCCATACCTTACTTTGAACAGATTAATTTGTGCCTTTAAGGTATAGGAATGCCATCTGACATGAATAACTAGTAAAATGACTTAACCAGTCATTTTTGAGAAAAATAATTACGCTCAGAAAGGTGGACTAGAATAATATGCAGACCTGTTGAAAGAACAGATCCACTAAATGAATAATTGCACTGTACATATTTTTGCCAGTGTTTTTGATTACATGTTATCACGGGTTGAAAGAATTACCTAAAAGTTATGGAGAAATGTATTCAGGGCCAGTGGGTAGCATGTTGTGTTTCCGTGCCAACAACTCAGGTTCGGGGACAAGCTCTGGGTGCTGTCTGGGCAGCTAAAGAATGGGGTTGGGGGGGAGTAGCCCTATCAGACACCACTGCTCTGAGACTGGGAAGGTATAGCGCAGTTTTCTGTCACATGGGTAACACCTTATGATGGGCTAGGGAGCCTTTTCTCACAAGAGGTTCATGTGCATGTCATGGCCTTATGGGATTATGTAGTGTTTCAGGAGAAGTGGGTTGGCATGAAAAATTAGTCTTGCAATACATTATCTTCCCTGTTCTGTTTATTCCACTTCCAAAGGGACCTGTATGAATGAGGATACAATTTCATGATCACAAAAGGGAAATTTATAAATATATATATATATATATATATATATATATATATATATAACTATAGCAGTAATTAGTTACGCCAGCTTGTGTTAGAGTTGACAGCCCCCTTGAACCCCCACCCACACCCCCACCGGGTATCAAAAGCGCATTGGGGTCGCTGTCTCAACTCTCACCCCATCACATGTGTGAAGAAGCAGAGGTATAGGAGAATGGGGTGAGAGTTAGGACCGACAACCCAATGCGCACCCCAATGCTGGTTGGGTGGAGCGGGGGGTCCAAGGGAGCTGTCAACCCAACACCAAATTTCCTCACTTTTGTCGCTAGGAACAACCCTAACTAATGCATTAAACAGAGTTTTTTGCCTCTAATTTCCCTTCTTTTTGAGAATGATGACAAGAAATAGTGAATGTAATGCGGTGGCGGAAGCGCGGGGCCCACATGATGTCTTGTGACATGGTAACAGGAACAACAATGCAAACAGAAGCGTGAACAGTGGCACACATGATAACGCAAGGGCGAATGAGAACTCAAAGGGTAACGCACACGGTGGCGTAGACGGTAGCGGTAACACAAAGGGGGATATAAACGCAAGTGGAAACAGTAAAACAGTAATGAAAGTGCATACCCTGTGTTTTCCAAGCAGGTGCATACAGAAACACAGTGTGTACAAAGAATGTATGCATTGTAATGGGAATGGAAGCTTAAAACGAGCATTGGAAGTACTTAATTGCAAATATCTCAGCAACCGTACGACATAGAAAAAAAAATTAAATTTCACATAAATCATTATTTTCCTGGCTACCATTTTGTATTACAATATGTAACTCACAATGAAAAATCTGTATCTTGCACCGTTTTCGAGATATGAGCCCCAAAAGGCGTGGCGTACGCCACCATATTAGTCTATGGGAAAAAAGTCAACTTTGGAGAACCGTAACTTGGGAGCTGTGCAATATTTTTTCACCCCACTACTGAAAGGCACATCTGCAAGATGTTGGCTGCCTTCCTTCCAAATTTCAGCTCAAAAGACCAAACCGTTCTTTTGCAGCAGGGTGGCAAAGAAGTGTTGTCATTTTGGCCATAGCCTGGAAAAATAGTGTCGCAATTTGCAACACTTTTCGCAAAATTTTGCGAAAGTGTCGCAGGTGCGACACTACTTTGCGACACTACTTTTTCCAGAAATTTGAAAAACATATTTCTGGGGTGTTTAGCCCCAAAATAAAGACATGGCTAGCATCCTCAGGGTCTGACTAGATGAACACAAAAAGAATTATGTCCCTAGAGGGTCCCAATTTTAAATGCCAAGCATTTTTCTGATCACTAACTGAAAACAAGATGGTGGATTTGCGACACTACTAGGGCCATTTGCGACACTAAAAAGTGCATTTGCGACACTGTCAAAGTTTTTGCTAACTTTTCCCATTGACTTATAATGGGAATTGTTTTTTGAATAACTTTTGAACCGTTTAATATTTTTTCACGAAAACTTCAAAAGACACTTCGAGCACCCCAGCTGCACGTTTCCTGAAGTTTTTGGACTGGTCAGACAAACTGTGTGACCCATAGGCGCGAGCAAAGAATGCGCAAAAAAACGTAAATGCGCACATGGATGTCGCTTAATAACTCCGCAGCCGTATATCCGAACAGTACGAAACTTGACAGATCCCAAGATCTATGATTACGCCCCATGCTTACTAAATTTCAGGCAAATCCATTGAATGGTGACAAAGTTATTAAGGTGCAAAGTTTGACCCTTTAACATTAAAAGGGCTCCTCAACCCTAACTATGATAGCACTACCGTGCTACCATAATATATATATATGTTACAGATTGCGTATAAATATATAAGTGATACACAGTGGGGACCTCACAAGTGGTGTAAATAGCATGAGTATATAGATAATTTATTTATCACATAAGGTTCCCTCTGCATATTTTCTTTATGCAATAGGATAGGACCTTAAAGAGCAGCTGACACAGTTGGGAAAACTTTAAAAAGCATAATATCCATACACAGTTCAGCTGTTATTTCACATATCTTCTATATATTTCTATAGATTTCACATGTTCATACTTTATTGCTGAAGAAATTCCAGCAAAAACAAGGTCTGTAGGCCCGCTGGCACAGCAGTTGGATTTCCGCTTACGACGCTGGCAACCCAGGATCGGGAATGAACCCAGGGAGCCGGAGGGCCGGCCAGGGGGAGAGAAGGATATAGCACCTGCTGGGCTGCTCTCCTTCTCCAGGGGAGGGTCGGGTGTGCGTCCGGTGCTTAGAGACACCTGGCGGAGGCCGGGGGTATCACAAGCTGCCAGCACCTAGTTTCAGAGGGGGGGGTGGGGTGGACACAGGCATCATTGCACATCCACGCCCCTGGGGAGTACACCTAGAAAAATACATTTACGGCCACCACGAGTGAAGCCTGCCCTTGGCTCTGATTAGCTTCCAGGCTAGCTCCCCAATCCAGTTCCATGATTGCGGCATTAACCACGGTGCTGCAACCCCACCCTGGAGGGAATCCAGGGGTGTTGTGGGAGCCGCGGTTGATACGGAGGTGGGAGCTCAAGGGTCCGTGACCGGGTGTACCGGCAGCCATGGGCAGGAAAAAGAGTAAATAAAAAAAATAAAAATAAAAAAAAGGTCTGTATCCCTTAGAGTTCATCTGTCTCTATAACTTATTCCCTACATGAAATTATAATGCTCTGTTGTGGCATCACAGTCTGTTGTCATGGGAATAACTGTGTTGTCACAACCAGAGTATTGTGATATCAGGTTGAGTAAAAGCAATAGCAGCTGATGAACCCTCAAGGAAACAAAATCCTGTTTCCATGCCTATGACTTCTGTAATAAATAATGGGTATGAGAACTTCAAAGTCAAGGAGAAATTTAAAGCTGCTTTGTGTCCAAATAGTGTGTTTTTCAAAGTTCTTCTTGAGGTGTCGGTGGCTGTTTAAGTGATAGTTTTTTTTTTTACTTTTTTAAAAAAGTCTGTTTTTTTTTGTTGTTTTTTTTTTTTTTATTATTCTTATTTATCCGCCTGCTGCGGTGACTACCGGCGGGGGCATCCAGCCACCGGCCGTGCCCGCCGGGAGAGCACCAGGCTCACTGACATGATGGGGGATCCAGCACGGCCATTGCCGATCTGCTGGAGGGTCTCCCCATACCCTATCCAGCCAGACCGCCTCTGGACCCCCCCCAGTGCGATTCCACGTGAGTCCTCCTGGCAATTCAGGGCACGGCCATCAGGTTGCATGGTCGTGCCCAGCCATTTCCACTTTTTTCTCCCATTGGGAGTGCAGATGTGCAATGACATCTGCACACATGTATGCCGACGTCTGCGCACTCCCCTAGTCACACCAAGCGGGGTGGTACCCTGGGCATCCCTAGGGTCGCTGCCAGTGCGTGTGGATTCCCCAGCCTCCCAGAACTAGAGAGCTGCCTCCCAATGCTCAATCCTAGTCCTCCCTGCCAACTCCCGGCTGACCGGGCCTCGTTCCCAACCCGGCTGCCGGCGTAGCACGAGGTGCGAAGCGCCCAGCTCAACCCTCAGCGCCACCGGCCAAAAGTCTGTGTTTTTTTAACTAGTATTACTGTGCATTCCCCCATCTCAGCTGCCATAGCCATTGCCATGAACGAGAAGTCAGGATGACAAGCTGATGCCATGATGTGGCAATTCACTGGTGCCACAGAACTTCCGCAGAAATTATAAACCACCGCCACAGAAGTTCTGCAGCAAATGCTAATCCTGCCTCAGAACTTGGTCCCAAAGTGCTGCAGAAAAGTAGGGTCCTTGATTATTCGTAAATCCCTCTTTTCCCTGGTGACTGTCAGCATCCTGCCCCCCCCCATCCTGGAGCTCTCCACGGAGTTTCTTCGCCCAAAGTGCATAATCTTGCACTTCTTTGCATTCAATTTTAATTGCCACACTTTTGACCACTTTTCCAGCTTTCTCATTTCCCTACTCATTCTTGTGACCTTCTCTGGTGTGTCTACTCTGTTGCAGATCTTGGCATCATCTGCAAGTAGGCAAACCTTCCCCTCCAGCCCTTTAGCAATGTCACAGATGAACACATTTAAAAGGACTGGCCCCAGTACCGATCCCTGAGGTACCCCACTGAGGAGAGTGTTCCTTATTGGCATTGCTACACTGGATAAAGAGCTAGATATGTCGGTCTCCAGCCAAAGTACTGCCATGGCACATCTCTTATGAATATATCCCTTAGTTGCTCCAGTGCAACTCAGTTGCGCTGTGCCACCACTTGCGCCATTGTTAGGTGCAATTCTGAATATTGGGCCCTATGTGTTGTAATTCCCACATTTATTTATAGTAGTTTTTATTACCAGTGTTATAATTAATGACTTAAATGAGTACTACACCCTCATATCATGTAAATGTTATTTTTTTGCCTTGTCAACAGACAACTCTTTTCATTTACTTGTTGGGATATGTTTTTTTTGCTTTAGTTTACTATCACTGTTCATACCAGTCCCTGTAACTACCCTGTAAGTATTCATTTTCTGGTTGTCAAAATCTCATTGTGCCTGAGGGCTGCATTAGCATATGAGAACATAATGTGTTAGCACCGTTTAGACTCCACAGTATGCCTGTCTGCTTACTTACAATTCAACAAAACAAGCTGCAGCAAGGTGTGAAATACCACATTTACCTTGAGTTAGCTTACCAAACTGTCTTGGATGTAATGCAGGTGTTTTTTCCCCTTTAAACTGCATTCAGTCAGTGTGTTTCTAGAGAGTTTTTTTCTTTCAGCATAGATACCTGGTGTAAATGGGCGATGTGACATTATGTTCTCATATACTAATACAGCTCTCAGAGGCAATGAAACTTCAACAACCATAAAATGGAGACCCCCAGGCTAGTTACAGGGGCTGGTATGAACAGTTAAAATTAACTAAAGCAAATACATATATCTTCAACAGTTACACAAAAAGAGTTGTCTGTTGACAAGGAAACAAATAACATTGACAAGATTTACAAGCTATGAGCATGTAATACTTATTCATTTACGCCATTAATTCTAACACTAGTAATAAAAGCTACTATAAATAAATGTGGGAAAACACACACTGCTTATAATTCCAAACATGTCAGCAATAAATTATAGCTAAAACGCTATATAGTGACATTTTTGGCAAGCTAACAAATGCTGCTACTTTAACCTTCCTATGCAGTTGAAAGCAGAGGAATTTGGTTAAGAATTGGGAGGTTAAATAATGTGTCCAGGGTCACACCAAGTAAGTGGTTGTGGTGGTGTGATTCAGACCTGGGGACTCTGACTCATAGCACCATGCTTTAACTGTGCTCTAACCATTAGGCCAAACTGCTAACCATCTGTACTTTTGTCTATCCAGCTATAAAACAAGGACAATGAGACAATGGCTCTCAGATTGTCTGTTCTCAGTGAATAAAATTACAACCAGACATGCATGTATTATTATCTGTAAGTTTTGTGCCAGTGGCAAGCATTAAGAGATTTTTTTTTGTCAATGAAATTTTATTGAAGAACAAATATATAATAACAAACATTTGTAGCATACTTTGCTAACAATAGCCACTGGTCATTCAAAAAAAAAAAGAGAAAAGTAAATATATATATATATATATATATATATATATATATATAATAGTGGCACGGTAGTTCCTATACACACACACACACACACACACACACACACACATATATATATGTGTGTCTTATATATATATATATATATATATTTATATTATAGTGGCATGGTAGCACCACTATAGTTAAGGTTAAGCAAGGTTGTCAATGTCAATGTCAATTTTATTTAAAAAGACACCCAATCCCAAAGGCTCTGGGCGCCGCACAAAAACTATACAGTGTGTCATACCATATACATTCCTTAAAATAACATACATAAAATTCAATTTCCAAAAGCCTGCATAAATAAAAAGGTCTTCAGACGGCTCTTAAAAGCCTCTATAGTAGGGGCCTCTCTCACTTCCAACGGCAGCGAGTTCCAGAGAACTGGAGCAGCAACTCCAAACGATCGGTCCCCAGCTGATTTCAATCTCGCTCTCGGGACTTTGAGGAGGCCACTATTAGAGGAGCGAAGATCACGAATAGAGGTGGACGGTACCAGGAGATCAGAAAGGTAACCAGGGCCCTGTCCATGTAGGGTCTTATAGGTGAGAAAACCCACCTTGAACAATACTCTCCACCTGACCGGCAGCCAGTGCAATTCGCAGATCAGGAGTAATATGACTGAACTTACTTTGTCCAGTCAAAAACCGGGCAGCAGCATTTTGCACTAGCTGCAGTCTGCGAAGAGAAGTTCCAGAGACCCAGAGATAGAGGGCATTACAGTAGTCAAGCCTAGAAGTGACTAAGGCATGTACCAAAGTAGGGAGGTCCAGAGCCGGAACAAGGGGCTTAATCCTGGCGATATTTCTCTGATGAAAAAAACAGGAACGAACCACAGAGGATATTTGAGCCTCCATGGACAAATTCCTGTCAAAGATCACACCAAGATTACAAGACTCATGGGGAGGCCATCATACACAGCTCCTAGCACAATGCCAGTCACAGAGTCAGAGGCCATCCCATCACGAACTCTGTTCGACTCCAATACTAATACCTCAGTCTTGTTAGGGTTCAGTCGCAGCCAGCTGGAAGACATCCAGTCACTTATCTCAGCCAGACAGATATTTAACACATCCACTGCATTTGATGTTCCTGGGGCAAAGGAAAGGTATAGTTGAGTATCATCAGCATAGCAATGAAAACTCAAACCATACCTCCTAATGATCTCCCCCAGGGGCAGCATGTACACTGCGAACAACATAGGAGCCAATACCGAACCCTGAGGGACTCCACATGGAAGGAGGTGGGATGCAGATGAGAAATTACCCATCACAATCCGCTGCATCCTGTTAGTAAGAAATGACTCAAACCATTTGATGACAACACCGGTGAGTTTGCATAACTCCCTCAGGTGGAAAAGCAATACACTATGGTCCACAGTATCAAATGCTGAAGAGAGATCGAGTAGAACAAGAATTGTCTTGTCCCCCCGATCTCTAGCCCTGAGGAGGTCATTTTGCACCCGAACTAATGCAGTTTCAGTGCTATGTCTGGCCCGACAAGCTGACTGGAAGGGATCGTACAACTCGTGGGTCCTGAGATGTTCCCCCAACTGAAGTGATACCACCTTCTCAACAATCTTTCCCAGAAATGGAAGATTGGAGATAGGACGGTAATTTGCCCTAATCTCCAGGTCCAGAGAAGCTTTTTTAAAGGGGTCTCACCAGAGCCTCCTTCAAGGCCTGGAAGACACCCTGACTCCAGGGAGCACCGGACAATCAGGGCAAACACCGGGCCAACAGTGTCAATGCACCTCATCAAGAAGCTGGCACGGGATCCAGTTCACAAAGGTATACTCTAGGTTGGCCACTATCTCAGTGACCTCATGAACCTCCACTGGCCTAAACTCCCCCCACCCAGAGAGAGTGCTCTTAGAACACGACTGGCGACCACTGACAGCAATGATATTACTGGCTGAGGAGACCTCCAGCCGGATCGCAGACACCCTGTCCGAGAAAAACCGAGCAAATTCCTCACAATCCTCATTTGAGGAAACTCTTCCGGGCTGAAGACAGAGTGGATGGAGAAGTCTATCAACAGTCCGGAAGAGTGAGGCTGGTCGGCTTCTCCCAGCAGCAATCTCCAGACAAAATATTGTCTTCTTTCGGTTGATTGCCTCCTGATATGCGCAATAATGCTTTGCAGGACCAGTTTGTCAGCCCCAGATGGGATTTCCTCCAGCGACGCTCTAATCTCCGACCCAGCCTCTTCATTTCCTGAGATCCGCTATCATACCAAGGCGACCTCAGGTAAGAAGTTCTGGGTCGTACACGGACAGGTGCGAGGGAGTCAATGGTGCCAGATAGTACCTCATTATAGGCATCTACCCCTGCGTCAACTGCTCCAACGCATGCATCACACACCCTTGATAAATCAACTGCCGCTAAGGTTTCTACGTTAAACCTTACATTTTGCACTTTAACAACTTTGCAGCTGTTGAATGGATTTGCACAAAAGTTTGCATTCACAGTCTTATGTGGTAGATCTTATGATGTGTCAAGTTTTGTTTTGGTCAGATTTGTGGATTCTGAGCTGCTCATAGTGCTAAAATGTTAAAAATTGCTGTTTTTGCACTTTTTCTGTCATCTTGATGCTCCGAGATGGTTTGGAATTTTAGTCTGACATTTTCAGGGCAGAAAGGGCTTGTCTCACAGAAGTGCCTTTCACTGGTTTGGTGAAAAAAATATTTATCCATTCCATGCTAAGTTCAGTCTTTTGGATAGCTTCCTGGAATCGCAAAAGAATTTGGTCTCACAAAAAAGGATTCTTTGTTGTGAGGGGTCAATACTTTTTTGTGAGAAAAAAATCCTTTTTCATGAGATGCCATCTTTGCATTTTAATGTCTTTGCAACCGTTCAACTGATTAGCACAAAATATTGCATGCATGGTCTCAGAGGGTAGATCTCTTGACTTGCAAAGTTTCCTTATGGCCACATGTGCAGATTCTAAGATACGCATAGCAAAAAAAGTAAAATAAATCACCATTTGTTGCTGTTTCTTGTTATCATCTAGCACTCAGGTGGTTTGGAATTTGGTCTGAAATTTTCAGAGTAGAAAGGGTTTGGCCCACAGATGTGCTTTTCATTGGTTTGGTGAAGAAATATTAATCCATTGACAAGTTATAAGGATTTGAAATTTCGGTTTTGAGCATGCTCACTATGTTTTTTTTGGATAGACGTTTGATATCCTACTGAGCATGCTCAGAGCCAAACTTTCAAATGCTTATAACTTGAGTTCATATTTTTTCACCAAACCAATGAAAGACACCATTCTGCGGTATACCCTTTCTACCCTGAAAACTTCCAACCAAAATTCCAAACCATCTGGGCTGTAGGTAATGACAAAAAAAAGAGCAAAAAACACAGTTTTTCCTAAAAACGTACTATCCAGATCTTGGAATCCTCACATCCGACTGGAATGAAACTTGGTAAATCAAGACACCTTGCATCCCAGACTGTGCATTCAAAGTTTTGTGCAATTCCATTGAACGGGGATGAAGCTATTAATTATTGTCACAGTAGCGCCACTGTAGTTAGGGATGAGCAGTAGTTTCTATGTTAAACCTCAAATTTTGCACTTTAATACCTTAGCAACTGTTCAATGGATTTGCATAAAATTGTGCATAGGTGGTGTCATGGGGTAGATCCCTTGATGTGCCAAATTTCATTCCAGTTGGATGTGCGGATTCCGAGATGTGGATAGCAAAAAAAAAAAAAAAGTAAAAGAATCGCTGGGTTTTGCTTTTTTTGTCATTGCCTTGCACCCAACCTGTATTGAATTTTGGTCTGAAATTTTCAGGGTAGAAAGTGATTGGCCCACAGATGTGCCTTTTGCTGGTTTGGTGAAAAATGTGGGTTCTGAGCATGCTTAGTCAGCACTTCAAAATAACTTTATGAAGTTTTCATATGGAAACCCTTTTATGTATGGTTTTTCGTTTATATTGTGTATGGCCGCCATCTTGTTTTCTGTTTTCCCCTAAAAATTCTAATTTGGAAACCACCAAAATGAGATCCTGCGGAGCAACCAATACATATAGCTTGCTTATCTGGAGCCCCTAAGCTGGATTCTGCACTTAACTATAGGAGAAGTGCCCTTGGCATGATGTTGTTTTTAAGATTATAAATATTTTTTCATGACTTGTGATATGAAAAAGGATTCTTTTTCATCTCTCAAATCACAAAAAAAATCCTTTTTTGTTAGGGAAACATCATTTTTCTTTTGCTGGCATCTGTTCCTGGGCTCTAGTGGCACACCCACCCTCTGATTGGCGTCCACGTAATACCACTTTATTTCCCTGGTGTCTAGTGGTACCCCCACCCTCCAACTGACCTCCTTGTATGTTTTTTATTATTCCATGTGTCTAGTGGCACCTCCACCATCTGATCACCACCCCTGTATTTATTGGTTATTTCCCTGGTGTCTAGTGGCACCCCCCCCCGGGTGCCACCCCCATAATTATTTATTTTCCTGGTTCCTAGTGGCACCCCCCCCACCCTGCCATCCTTGTCCCTATAATATATTCTTTATGGTCCCTGGTGTACAGTGGCACTCCCACACTCCTATCGCTGTCTCCATAATATTTGCTTTTCTCATTGGTGGCCTGTGGTACCCACACCTGCTGATCCCCTCTCTTGTTAGACCTGTAATAAAGCAAATGGTCCCTCAATGTCTTTTTCTTTTTTGAACCTGTAAAAAAATGAAATGGTCCCTCACTGATCTGACTCCCCCAACCCCGATCTCCCACTTAGCAACCACCACCCTTCACCCCCCACACCTCCCATACACCCTCACTTACCTGAGCAGCTCATTGGCTGAAGATCCACTCTCTGATCGAAGACACATCTTGCTGCTGGAACCACCAACTACAATATGAGAAACTAAGGTAAATGTGGTTCAATGTTTTTCAGTGAGGTTTTCAATTCTGATTCATAACTTAGGCATTTTTGCATATTTTGACACAAAATTTTCAACATGGCTTTTTGGGACCCCATCTCATTAACAATGTCAGTGGAATTCTGCAAATCTGGTCCAAAAGGCAGAGAGGGTTGTGGAAGCATGGAACAGCCTTCCTGAGGAGGTCATAAAGTCAAAAACAGTGGGAGAATTCAAGAATGCATGGGATAGACATAAAGCAATTCTAGTGGGGGATAGGAGGAAGTAGGCTGTTGGTTAACTAGGATCTGCAACTTATCCATTAGGTAGGGAAATGGGCAGACTAGGTGTGCCAAGCGGTCCTTATCTGCCATCAAATTCTATGTTTCTATGTTTCTATTTTGCAGTTGCTTGGTAAAATCACCTTTTGGGCAGCATATGAAAAATGTCACTGCCCTTGTTCAGGAGGTGGGGTCATAAGAAGGCTATGTTGAAAATCTGGGGTCAAAATATGTAAAAATGGCAAAGATATGAGCATGCATTGAAATTTTGCTATGCTTGCTCGTAACTCTGGTAATTTTCAATATTTTGACACCAAACTTTCAACATAGGCATAATTGTTACACCACCTTATGAACACGACAGCTGTCATTTTTCAAATCCTGGTGAAACTGTCTTTTCGTGCCTGTGGTGTGGAATGATATTGCAGTGGCCTGGAATCACATTTTGGTGGGGGATTTGGAAATTTTCAGTACCAGATTCATGAGGTGGGGTAATAAGAAGTCCATGGTGACAATTTGGTTGTGGTTTTGTTAAAATTGGAAGGGTAGGGCCCTCTATATCAATGTGCATACATGCATCTATGGAGGGATGGGAGTGCAGGGCCCAGAGGGCCCTGTGCTCCCACAAACAAATAAGGATACGAATACACTATCTCTAAAAGTATCAATGGATGGGAGTGCTGGGCCCAGAGAGCACTGCACTCCCACAGGCAAATGAGGATGCGATTATACTATTTCAAAAAGTAAGGAAATTCATCGCAAAAAACTTTGTAAATGCACCAGTTATGGTTAAAGTGACAAAAGTAGGGAAATGTGGCATTAGGGTTTCCAGCCCTAACACCCAACCCCTACCCTACAGGCAGCAACATGTGAGAGGCGTGCTTTGGGGTTGTCAACCCTAACGCTCACCCCATTCTCTTCTACTGTACCCATCTTAGTTTATTTACTGATGGAATGGTGTGAGCGTTAGTGTTGACAATCCCAAGGCACACCCCATGTCTGTTGCTGCCTGTAGTGTAGGTAGAGGGTTAGGAAACCCATGCCATATCTTCCTACTTTGTCACTTTAACCCTAACTGGCGCATTAACGACATTTTAGCAATAACAGAGAGAATAGTGAACATAGTTTCACTCAGTATTGAGAGTATACCTGGCATACTGAAGCAAAATCACATTGCTATCAATGCAGTTTAGCTTCAGTATACCCAGGTATACCTCAGTACTGAGCAACATTTGTATGACTACCACTGTATCAATGTTTGTTTATATCTATATATGACATACATTGTTAGGTAAATATTTAACATTAAGTATTCAAATTTTTTCTGTCTGTCTGTCTGTCTGTCTATCTATCTATCTATCTATCTATCTATCTATCTATCTATCTATCTATCTAATCTACAGTTGTGCCCCTGTAGTTAGGGTTAGTAGCCTGTTTAATGTTAAACCTCAAATTTTACACTTAAATAACTTTGCAACCGATCAATGGATTTACACAAATTTTGGCATGCACTGTCCTGTGGAGTAGATCTCTTTATGTGGTAAGTTTCTTTCCAGTCAGATGTACAGATTCTAAGATCTGGATAGTGCTAAAACCTTAAAAGTTGCCATTTTTTGCAATTTTTTCCTCATCGCCTTAAGTCCAGACAGTGTGGAATTTTGGTGTGATTTTTGTGTGGTAGAACCAGATTGGGTAACACAACTGCCATGCTTTGTTTGGTGAAAAAATATTAATCTGTTGCAAAGTTATTCTGTTTTTAATTTTCCATTGTTTTCAGTGGGAATTCTCCTGTCCAAATTAGAGAGATAAAGTTTGACCAAGGATTGACCTTGTGAAAAAGGATTCTTTCTCATGAGATCAGTTCCTTTTTCATGAGGGAAAATTCTTTTTTCATGAGCTGCCATCTTGTTTTCTGTTTTTTCTTAAAAATAGTTTTTTTCAAAAACCACAAAATGTCATCCTGGAGTGACACCACCACACCTAGCTGGCTGATCGAACACCCTTAGGTGCAATCTGCACTTCAAAGTTATAACTATGCCCTTGAAATGTGTTTTTTTAATATAATGAATCCTTTTTCGTGACCGTGTGATATGCAAAAAGAATCCTTTTTTGTATCATGAGTCATGAAAAAAAGGATCCTTTCTCGTCACTCGAGAATCCTTGCTTGTCCTTCCAATTGCCCTCACCAGTACTCTGATATTTTCCCCTGGTGTCTAGTGGCCCCACCACCCTCCAATACTCCTGCCCCTGCCCTTCAATCACTGTCCCTGTAATAAAAATAGTTTCTCTGGTGTCTACTGACACCCCTTCATCATCTAATCCCAGTCCCCTGTTTTTTTTATTTATATTTATATAATCTGACACCGGGATGCCCACCCCTGGTGTCAGATGCTCCCCAACCCCCCACAAATTAACATCTATCTGCACATGGGGGGCCCCCCAATCCCTGGTGGCAGCTTATTACACAGTATTTTTTTTTATATTGTAGTTGCCCCCTCCTCCCACCCAGCCCATTTTCTGAAGTCGTTGCCAACATCAGGGGTGCCCAATTCCCTGTGTTGGTGTGTCCCCCCTCCAAGTAGTGTGGAACACTGTGGAGCCCACCCCCAGTGTCCTGAAGTGAGTTTAAACTCTACCTGCAGAAAAGAAAATGGTCCCCCATCTTTTTTTACTTGAAAAAAAGAAACAATCCCTATTTGTCACCACCGTCCCCACCCCCTCATCCCGACCTTCCCACTAAGCACCCACCACCCCACACCCCCCTTATCCTATACTTGCCACTGAAGTTGAACGCTGTTATCTTCTGTGGACCGGGACACATCTGCACTCTTCAAAGCTGAACCATGAACTGAGGAATCAAGGTAAGTGAACTATAATGTATTTCAATGGCGTTTTGAACATATGTTCATAACTTTGCCATTTTTAGGAATTTTTGCACCAAATGATTTCTGATTTCTCTCCTATCAGCATTGGTGTACCACAAGGCTCAGTTCTTGGACCACTACTTTTCTCACTATTTGTCAATAGGCTGCTTCAAATGTCGAGCACTACTTCTACCATCTTATACACGGATGATATGGTGTTATACACCAGCGCCATGGACATTGCTTCCATTAATACCACACTTCAATCAATCAAGTCAATCTTTATTTTATCAGGTGAAGCACTGTTGAGCAAACTCATTTCCAAGGTGGACCCGGGCATACAGAAATGACACTGGATAAATAATAGATATACATATACATACACAGGTACAGCAATACTACTCCTAATATAGAGCAGCACAAATATAACAGTATATAAAATATACAAAGCCATACATAAAATAAATAATCAAACAAGATGTAGAAGATTCGCACATATAATGTTAGTACTGAACAATATGTTTATATGCCCTGGCACAGTGAAGAGCAGCCAAGGCAAAGGACAGCCTAAAAGAAAATGGGAGGTAGAAGACTGGAGAGGATTGCTATAGGTAGAGCATATAGGACGTAAAGGTTAGTCTCAGGATATCGGAACCTGACACAGCACATCAGGAGTAACACTTACAGCGTTCAGAGAAAAGTCTTGCATAAAGAAGTTTGAATTCGGGGACTATTATAGGATTTGCTAATTTTAGAGTTTTTTGAAGCTTGTTCCATAGATGGGATAGGGCAAAGCTAAAGGATGATCTGCCAAAACAGGTTTTTACCTTCGGTATCACTAGGGAGATATAAGAGTGGCTCCTCAGGACACAGTTACCCAAGGCACATAGGGGCAGACAGTCAGAGATATACTGGGGCAACATCTTGGCAATTGCTCTGTATATCCAAAGGGTAGCGTTCCTTTGTCTCCTGAATGCAAGAGACGGCCAACCCACTACCAAGTACAAGTCACAGTGATGGATAGAATAAGGTGCCCCAGATACGAAACGTAGGGCTCTGTGGTAAAGAACATCAAGTTTGGCTAGGGCTGTCCCATGAACTTGACTTTAGATGAAGTCGGCATAATCCAATAATGATAGAAAGGTAGCTTGGACCAGCCTCCTCTTGGCCTCATAGGTGAGAAGGTGCTTGATTCTGAAGAATACGCTGAGCCTCTGTTTTAGTTTCTTTGCGAGCTCATCTACATGATCCACGAAGGACAGACAGCAGTAAATCCACATTCCAAGGTATTTAAATTTATCAACATAGTCAAGGGGTTCACCAAGCAACATGGTGATAGGATGCACAATGCCTGCCATAGGCAGCATTGAAGCAGAGCTATTCGTGGTCAGAAGCATTGCCTTAGTTTTTTTAGCATTTAATAGCAATTATTGTTTGAGCAAGTTGTGCTGCAGGATGTTAAAATCTTTCTGCAAATCTGTGCACACCTGCTGAGCAGTAGGTCTAGACAAGTAAAGGACAGTATCGTCCACGAACAGACGAATGAATGAGGATGTAATCCCAAAGTCGATATTGTTAATGTGAAGTGTGAAAAGCAAAGGACCCAGGATGGAGCCCTGAGGTACCCCTCTATTGATAGGTTTCAGAGGGGAGCGGTCACCCACAGCTTTTACCTGCTGAATGTGTCTGGAGAGGTAGGAGGAGAACCAGCTCAGGGACACCTTGTCTAGGCCAAAAGTGCGAAGGGTATTCAGAAGCAGAGCGTGATAAGTGGTGTGAAAGGCCTTACTTAGGTTGAGGAAGACTGCGCACACAGATAGTTTATCATCAAGGGCTTTCTACCAGTCGTTCGTTATCTTTGCAAGAGCAGTAATTGTACTATGATAGGGTCTAAAGCCTGACTGAGCCAGGTTGAGTAGGTTAGAGGAATCTAAATAGTCTCTAAGTTGCGAGTTTACTACTTTTTCAAGCAATTTGGAGAGAATAGATAGTAGCGAGATGGGCTTATAATTATTGGGGTCGGTTGGGTCACCAGATTTGAACAGGGGGATCACTTGGGCTGTCTTCCACATCGTAGGAAATACACCCAGTGAAAGAGATAAGTTGAAGAGGTGCGTGACTGGAACAGCCAATACACGATAACTGATCTTTAAGAAGTACGACTCAATACGATCAGCACCAGCACTTTTCCTGCCATCCAGATGCATTAGCAGATCCTCTACCTCCTTGAGGGAGACAGGGTGGAAGGAGAAGGTGGAGGCAGATGGGGTGTGGTGGGAATTTGATGCTATCTGTGCTAGGGATTGGGTGTGAAGGTGGCTGGCCGGCGAGAAGTCAAAGGCCAGTCCTGCAGTGGCAAAATGGTCATTCAATAGATCAAGGATCCCTACTTTATCAGTGATGACTGTATCACCTTTCAAGAGTTTTGAGGGAAGAGAACCAGTGGGATCATGACCTTCGATATCTTTGAGTGTTCTCCAAAATTTTGCAGGACAGTTAGCTGAGGAATCCAGTGATGTTCGGTAGAAAGATGCCTTTTTAGTTCTGGTTAGATTAGTACAATAGTTCCTAGCAGTCCTAAAGGCAGCCCACTCTTCAGGAGGTTTGTTTTCCAAGCCTTTTTCTATACTTTGTCCCTACTATGTAGGGCTGTTCTCAGCTCTACTGTAAACCAGGGAAAGGATTTTTTCTTGATCTGGGTTTTAACTAGGGAGGCATGCTTGTCAAGCCCGTTTAACACAATGGCTTCAAAAGACTGATAGGCATCTTCAACCGTCCTGGCCAGGTAAAATTCCTGCCAAAGCAAGTACTCCTGGAGATCCTCAAGGAGGGCACTGATGTCAAGATTACGCACACATCTTTTAAAGGTGTACCTAGAAGAAGAAGGGAGTTTAGATGCAGTCCTTACGCAAGCAATGAGATAATGGTCACTGACATCCGAGAAGAGCACACCTAAGTGAGAGATTAGGTGTGGTTTATTCAAGAGTATGATGTCCACCAGAGAGCTTTTACTCGGGTTAGAGCTGTTCAGTCATGTAGCATCAGAAATAAGCTGAACCAACCCAAAGGTATCACATAGATTTTTAAGTGATGTGGAGGTATCGGAAAACCAATCCAAATTGAAGTCTCCCAGGACAATGACTTCAGCCTGTGTATTGCTTAAGAAGTTGGTCAGGTGGCTCAACAGATGGAGGCCTGAAGAAGGGGGCCTATAGCAGCTCATGATGTACCATGAGGAGGACACAAGTTGGACCTTAATGGTTAAGCTTTCAAATTCCTTTGCAACAGTAGTGGAGTCGGTAATGGAAGCGGTATACTTATCCAGTACATAGATGCCAACATCACCCCCTCTTGTTGGTCTGTCTGTGCGAAAGATGTTATAGGACGGAATGTTCACCTCAGTGTCTAGGGTAGAAGGTTTGAGCCAGGATTCTGTAATTACCAGGACATCCGGTTTAGTATGCGAGATCCAGGTTTGGATGTCATCCAATTTTTTTCAACAGACTACACACATTCAGATGAAGGATGCGCAGCCCTTTAAGGTGAGCTAAGTCACAGGGGGCTTGAATTGGTAGTTGAGGGCCTGGATTTAGCTCGACTGATCCTGAGCAAAGCAACAGCAACATGAGGATCTTAATAAGCGCGTTTAGCAGTAGTCTAAAGGACCTGGCACATTCCCGATTACGGATGGATACCTTCTGTATTTCAGTGTGTCTATATTGTACCCCAATTGAGCACAGAGTTGCATAAATCATAACCCTGGCAGGGTAGAGTTGAGGAGAACAGAGGAGATGTGGGAATATATAGTTGTCATTAAGCCCGCAGAGCAGGGAGGCCGCTGTCCCTGTATGCCAATGGGATATTGAATAGAAGTACGGTGACATCAGAGTATAAAAATTGGCAGGTGGCTTACATGTTGGTGTAACGGTTCCCAACTTGGGTGACCCGGGGCAAGGAGTGGGTGAACAGAACATGGAGCCAACTAAAAGATGTAGCAACAATGCAGCCCTCATTTCATAATGAAGTGAGGGGATCCTAGAGAGTATGTGAGTAATATGGAATAAATTAGATGAGATAAGCTTACCTAAGCCTGAGACCTGATTCTAGAAATTTAAGCAAGAAAGGAAGGACCTTAGAGGAGGGAGACCAAAGGGGGGGGCAAGAGGTTTAGGCAGCAAATATCCTGCCTGATTCCAGAGCCGAAGCCTAAAGATTTAAGCAGTAAAGGAAGAGCCAATGAGGAGGGAGTTCTTCCAGAGTAGGAGGGACAGAAGAGTATTTAAAAGGTGGCCTGGGTGGGGGAGGGGTGGGACTAAAATAGGCAACAGATACACAGCTCAGGATACACAGCTCGGTTTCAGGAGAGCGGCAACACAAGCCAGATAAGCTTGCTGAAAGGCACACCAATCGTGAGGGAAGTTCCTCGTGGCTGGTCCAATTGGATGCCTTGACGAAGAGCCATGACCAATGGGAGAGCCGCCGTTGGAGCCCGGCTCCAAAATCGAGTCCAGGGGTCATGATCAGGAGGCCGGTCCGAAGAGGATGCAGGGTCCAGTGAAAGCGGCGGCCGGAGAGAGACATCCATAAGCGTCGCCTCGCTGCTGTGAGCGCTGCTTGGGGTGTGGGTGATCTGTGAAGGAACGAAAAAGCAACAGTAAATTATAGGCACAAAGGCAGGGATGAGGTGGGGGTGAGGGGCTGGCGGCAGACAAACAGCAGGGGGTGGAGGTAATGAAGAGGTAGACATGGTCAGGATAGATAGAAAATGGGAAGGGGGGGGTTGGAGATAACAAAGGAGGGAGAGGACAGGAGAGATAGAGTGTAGGGTTTCAGTAGGAGGCTGTTCCAAGTTCAATTTCGGAGTGCCAAGAATGCTCGAACTGAACACAGACAAATGCAGGACTTAGATGGATACAGTAGAAACACACAGTGCCTAAATGCAGAAAACAAAGTATCAGCTAAGTCTAACTCAGGTGGTAGTGAACTTGGTTTCCAAGTAGGTAAAATTCATTACTACAGTTATTACTTTCCATGCAGATAAACAGTGTAATAATGAAGTAAGAAACAGATAAACTAAAATAGGCAACAGATACACAGCTCAGGATACACAGCTCGGTTTCAGGAGAGCGGCAACGCAAGCCAGATAAGCTGGCTGCAAGGCGCACCAATCGTGAGCGAAGTTCCTGGTGGCTGGTCCAATCAGATGCCTTGACGAAAAGCCATGACCAATGGTAAAGCCACCGGAGCAGCCCAGCTCCAAAATCAAACAGCAGCAGTACCTTGTGTACTTGGGTCAGACTTTGCCTACCTACATGAGTGGCTAGTTCAAAACAAACTTCTTCCGAATACCAAAAAAACAGTGGCAATGCTGTTTGGATCAGCACCAAGAGTCAAAGCCAGCTCTGCAACACTGGCCATACATGGCTCGGACGGCTCTCTCCTGGATTTGGTGGACTCTTTCAGATACCTGGGTATAACCCTCGACCCTTTGTTGGATTTCAGCCTCCATATCACTAACACTTGTAAGGCGGTCAATATCAAGCTGGGACTGGCCTACAAAGTCAGAGCCTCCTTAGATTGTAAGGCAAAATTAGCCATCGCACAGGGGGTACTGTGACCCAGCCTAACTTATGGAATCACTTCCTATAAAGACGCAAACAAGGGACTATTGCAGAAGTGGGACACCTGTTATAATAGTATCTGTTGCTTTACACTATCAGTACCTTGGCGCACCCATCGTTGCATACTTTACTCCAGTCTGGGCTGGCTCTCGCCTGCCTCTTTCTGAGTCTATACCACAAGATGCACAATTGACAGTATCATTTGAACTGGAACACCAATGTCCCTTGCATACTTGATGAAACCGGCCCTTCAGGCTTACCCGCTGAGCTCTACCGAAAAGTCGCTCCTTAATACACCCAAATGCGCCACTAGGATGGGTGAGCACGCATTTGCAGCATCTGCCCCAAAGCTATGGAACTCCCTACCTTCAACTGTGAGGCACTCCACTACACACCTGATCTTTAAAAATGAGCTCCGTGCCTGCCTCCTGGACTCTGACAGGTGCACTCGTGACAACCTCTGGGGAGGACACCTAGTTAGACTTCCTTTGCATATACCTTCAGCTCATATTTAGGAACTTATGACTCTCGCCCACTTTTAAATAGCAGGCAAGGACAAGTTGTGAGGTATCCCACTGTGAGTCTGTCTGGAATAGTTTCTCTGTTTACTTATACCGTATGGTCTGTCTCTTTAAAACTGTATTGTGTATTCCCCTGTGTCTATGGACAGCCTAGTGTAATGTCTAAATTCTCTTGTACAGTAGGTATCACCATGCCTGTCTATACTGTAATGTGTTTGACCCAAGTCTGTATTATGTAATAGTAACCACTATGATGTGATGTGCTTTTACCTGTGTCTTTAACTCTCCTGGATCATGACTGAAAACAGGCAACTTCTTTGTCTAGAGCACTTACCCAGTAATCAAAAACTGAATAAATAAATAAATGTTCAACATGGCCTTTTTGGGACCTCACTTCATGAACACTGGCACTGTCATTGCGTAAATTGAACCTGGAAGGTGATTTCACGGTCATTGCTTGAAATCATCTTTTGGGATTGAATAATGATATTTCAGCACAAGTATTCAAGAGGTGGGTACCAAAAAGGCCATGATGAAAATTTGGTGAAAAATCTTCTAAAAATGGCAGAGTTATGAGCGTTCATTGAACATTTTCTACTCACACACATGACTTTGGTAATTTTCAATATTTTGACTCCAAATTTTCAACATAGCCATCTTTTCACACCACCTCATGAACAGTACAGCTGTCATTTTTCACATCCTGTCTGAAAAGTGTTTTTTTGTACCTGTGGTGTGGAATGCCATTTTGGTATGGATTTGAACATTTTCACCTATGGGGTTTATGAAGTATGGTCATAAGAAGACTATGTTAAAAATGTGGGGTTAAAATGTGAAAAAATTCCAAAGTTATGACCATTCACTGTAATTTCGCTACACCCGCTCATAACTTTGGAAATTTTAAATATTATGACCCCAGATTTTCAAAATAGCCATCTTATTACCTCACCTCATGTACGTCTCAGCTGTCATTTTTCAAATCGTGCCCAAAATGTATTTTTGCACCTATGGCATGGAATAGCATTACAGTTGCACAGAATTATGTTTTTGCGGGGATTCGAAATTGTTCTGTAACGGGTGCATGAGGTGGGGTAATAAGAAGGCTATGCTGACAATTTGGTCACTGTTGTCCTATAAATGGGAACGCATGGTCCTTTGGATACTATTATACTATCTCAAAAAGTAAGGAAATAAGTTGCAAAAAACGTTGTTAATGCTCCAGTTAGGGTCAAAGCGACAAAAGTTGGGAAATGAGGCATTAGGGTTTCCCTAACACTACCCCAAAACAGGCAGGAGAGCAGGTGTGGGATGTGTCTTGGACTTCTGAAGCCTAACGCTCATCCCATTCTCATAAAGTCTACACATCTGACCTTATTTACAGATGGAATGGGGTGAGCGTTAGGCTTGAGAAGCCCAAGGCACACCCACACCTGCTCTCCTGCCTTTTTTGGGAGGGTGGGATGTTAGGGAAACCCCTAATGCCTCATTTCCCAACTTTTGTCACTTTGACCCTAACTGGGGCATTAACTTTGTTAATGCTCAGTTAAGGGTCAAACCAGGCAGGAGAGCAGGGTAGGTGCTTCATTTAAAGCCTAACGCCAC
This sequence comes from Neoceratodus forsteri, assembly GCA_016271365.2. Classification (NCBI taxonomy): domain Eukaryota; kingdom Metazoa; phylum Chordata; order Ceratodontiformes; family Ceratodontidae; genus Neoceratodus; species Neoceratodus forsteri. The sequence goes on from CM028129.1 coordinate 1,385,508,341, forward strand.
CCCATTCCATCTGTAAATATGGTCAAATGTGTAGACTTTATGAGAATGGGGTGAGTGTTAGGCTTGAGAAGCCCAAGGCACACCCCTTGCTCTCCTGCCTGGTTTGGTGTGATGGGGTGTTAGGGTTTGAAACCCTAACACCTCATTTGGTGATGGATAGAGAGCAGGGCAAGTAGGGCAAAGTGGCAGATGTTGTTGTAGACAGATGTAAGTCTAGCTTGAAGGGCAGTAGATTAGTGTAAGTATATGGGAGCACAGTAATCTAAGATGGGAAGGAGATTCCCTACAGTGATAGCCAGGCGGGCCTCCTTAGGTAGTGTTTGATATGATAGGCCGCCCCAAGTTTCTGATTCATTCTGCGAGCAGCAAGGTTAATGTGTTCAGCAAAGGAAAGGGAAGGGTCCAGCATTACCCCCAAGTATTTAAAGGAGGGGACATTCTTGAGGGCAGGGCCAACAGGAGAGTAAACATGGAGGGAGGAGTTGGCCTTGTGTGCTTTGGCAGGGTAGGGTTTGGACCCAAACAGCATTACCTTTGTTTTTCCTTTTTTCATTCACCAAGGAGAAATTGGACATGAACCACCTGTGGGCAGAGCAGTAGTTATGTGTGAGGATGGAGGACATATGAGGGAGGGACTTTTTGCTATGAAACAGGACAAGATCATCCACATAGAGGAGGGAGTTGCAGGTAAGGCTATCGGAGGGGAGGGGATTTATAAAGATGGAAAAGAGAAAAGGTCCTAGAATGGAGCCCTAGGGAACACCTGTAGTGACTGATAGGGCAGGGGATATGGCGGAGCCAGTACGAACAGTTTGGGAGTGGTCAGAGAGGTAGCTCTGAAACCAATTTGTGGTCTCTGGGAAGCAGCCAAGCAGGGTTAATTTGGACAGGAGAAAGACATGATTTACCATATGAAATGCCCTGGACAGGTCAACAAAAATGGCACCGGTGGCATTACCACGGTCCATGTTACAAAGGACATGGTCAGTGAATAGAGCAAGGACTGTCGTGGTGCTGTGTTTTTTGTGAAACCATGCTGCTGGTTGCACAGTAGGTTGTATTTAATGAGATGTTCAAACAGTTGGTGATGGACGACCTTCTCAAGAAGCTTGCTAAGGTGAGGGAGAATTGATATGGGTCGATAGTTGTCAGAGGAGGGGGGTTTCCAGCTTTAAAAATGAGTACCACGTTAGCTGATTTCCAGGGGTCAGGCATAGAGCAGGTGGAAAGGGCCAGGTTAAAAATAAAAGTGAGTGGTTTAGAGATAGCAGGGGAGACTAGTTTTAGCAGGACAGGGGAGAGGTCATCTGAGCCAGGGCTGCCATGGTTAGGGAGAGTCCTAAGGAGCTTTGAGGTTTCCTTTTGGGAAATAGCCTTAAAGTAGAAAGGGGGGCAGTGCTAGTAGTGCAGGCAGGGGGTGGGGATGTGGTGCTAGCCTCCGAGTAGGTTGCTAAATTTACAGGAAGCTTACTAAGGAGGCCAGAGAGATCAATAAATTTCGACAGGCTTGGTTAGCTGCCCCGAAAGTGAGTCTAGTTGAATGGTGTTACTGTGTGGGTGAGGGTTGAGACGGGAGCTAATGGAGTCCCAGATTTTTCTGGGGTTACTGAGGCTCTCCATCTGGAGGTTAAGACAGTAGTTCCATTTCAAGGATCTAGTCATGTGTTTGCATTGATTGCACAGTTGCCAATAATCATTCCAAAGGCCTGTGGAGGGAGTCGATTTGTGGGGAGTCCACTTACGGTCTCTGGCTTTCATGAGAGAGAGTAGGTCTTTAGTTGTCCATCGGGAGTTCCCACCTCTAACTCTCTGTGTTGTAATTGGGATATGATGGTCCTGGATTGTGAGGAGGGCATTGGTGAAGAAAGCAACAGCCGAGGATACATCTGTAAGGTTCCATGTGAAAATAGCGACTTTAAAATCGCGATTGCCAAATCGGCAAATATAATAGAGAGTACAATAATAGCTCCTTGTCTTCTTAGCACCTGAAATATTAGCGGCCCTGTAATACTAGCAAACATCCACCACTTGAAACAGCTCGTAGAAACACTGCCACTATCTCAACATATTTTTTCTAGAACACTCTTTGAAGGCTCAATATTTTCTCCTAAGAAATTTTGCCTTCCAAAAAACACCAAAAAACTTTTAATTGACAACAAAACCAAACCAAAACAGTCAGACAGCTCTAACAAAATAGCTACGCACTTTAAATTTTATATAAATAATAATAATATGCACCTATCTGTGCTAATCGTGCATCTACTGTTAGATGTGGGGCTGATACTTTCACCTACTTAAGTGCACATCAGATGGCGATGATTCAGACTTTCCTTCAAATGTGGAAAAACTTGTTAACATGCATTTTAATAGAGTCATGATTTAATTTTAAACATTGGTAACATTTGTAAAGGTTTTTTTAAGTTAGACACTATGAGTATTACTAACACTTTGGCAGTTGATCTGGGATGTATGTCAATACTCAGACTGTGTAATTTCTCATTTTTCATATTTCATCACAGAAAGCTGGTTTGACATGTCTACATCATATATATATATATATATATATATATATATATATAGCAGAGGTAGTCTCTTAACAGCTGAAGATGAGCTAGCAGCCTGGCTGCATGACCAAGAATCAGTTGCAATTTGCCATTTTTGCCATTACTGCTAATTGCGATTATTGTTCACACTTTGGCAGGCAAAGTTGCTAATTTGGTAACATCACCATTTTATGGCGCTCGCTAATAATACAATCGCTACTAAGCGGTCGCAATATTGTAGTCGCTATTTTGTGGTTGCGATTATAACGGAAAGCCATCTGTAATGGTGCAGAGGTCTTGCCAGTTTATGGCCTTAACATCATCCAGGAGGAGGGAGGTGTCAGAGCAGTTGAAATTGCGGAAGGAGAGGTACTTTTGGAGGGGGGAGTAGTCTTGGAGGACCATATGGCATAAGTAGGGGAATGGTCATTAATGGAGTTGGCAAAGGTTCTTGCCTGAAGTACTCTGTCATCCCAGTTTGTCATCACCCAGTCTAGTAGAGTGTTGGTAGAGATGTGAGGGTTTAGATGAGTAGGGAGGGTGATGGTTTGCACCAAGTTGTGTTGTTTCAGAAGGTTGGCGTGATCAGGTGCTTGGGCACTTAGCCAATTGAGATTGTAATCATCAAAGAGAATGGTGTCCCTAGGTGGGGAGAGAGAGAGAGACCCGTATCCACTCAGGAGATTTTGAAGACCCTCTACGCCCCCAGTGGGAGGGTTATAACAGCATCACAAATATAGTTTCTTAGCTGAACCCAGGGTAACTTCTAGGATTATCCATTCACTTGGGGAAGAGGGCTCAGAGCTGAGTATGGTAGTAGCAGATAGGGGTTCTCTAATGTACAGTATATGGCAACACCACTACCCTTCTTTTTACTGGGCCGGTCCCAGCGTAGCAGGGTGTAGACAGCCAGGTGATACATGGCGTTGGTGTGGTGCAACTTCAGCCACGTCTCAGAGACACAGAGCATGGGGTTTATGGAGGGATACCCATGCTGCAAGGTTGGGGTATTTTGCAGGGAGGCTGCAGATGTTCATATGAGCAATTTTTAAGCCAAGGGGCCTGATCCAGCCACAGTCCGCAGAAGTGATATGGGTGTTTACAGGGCTGGGGTTACTCTCAATGTCCCCCGCTAGATGTAGCGGTGAAAAAGATGAGTGAGAGGACCAAATGGTGTTAGCTCCCACCTTTCTTGTAGAAGTGTTAGTTTTAATAGATGTATGGCAATTTGGAGATGGTTAGGTTCAACTTGATTTTGGGCTAGAATCAGGCCACATGTGTCTACTATTAATAGCATACCTATAAGCGATGCAGCCAATAGGGGGAGGAATAAGGGATTCATGGTGCCTGAAAGGTAGCTGCCTGGAGGAGCCAGGCTGAAAACCAACCGACTTCGAAAAAACCCCAGGGTGGTCAGTGAGGGGTGGTTGATGGACAGGGGTGCACTAGACACACCAGATTTCTTTATTTAGTGATGGGGAGGGGGGAGACAGAAGGATATAGAGGGCAGAAGCAGCGGGAAATTTGTAGGGATTGAGGTTATTTAAGTTATTTCCTATTTTATATTTGCTGCAGGGGAAAAAAGTGATCAAACTGAGTGGGGAAGAGGGACAGGGGTGAAAGCAGAGAAAGAAAAAAAAAAAACAGTAAATAGGCATTTGGTCAACACTGAATCCTGCAGACAGGCTGGTTGAGCAGTAAAGCCAGGAAACAGACACCCGACTCCCTCTATTGGCAGCTTAGTATAAGCAGTAAACAAGAAAGTGGGGAGTTAGTCATGTGATTCTCAGGAGCTATAAAAGTACAGCCGGCCAAGGATGGGCAGCAGCCGAGCAACTGCTAAATGTACAGCAAGTGGGCTGGAAACTCCAGTAAGTAAAAACGAAAAGAAAAATCAAGTGATGTGCCTTCTCAGCATCACAGCATAATTAGCAATGCTCTGCCTGAATAATTTAATAAATGTGGAAACTCTTGCCTGATTAACTAAGAGTTTCTGCAGTGCGGCTTGCGTTCTGAGCACACTCTGCCAGCTTAATAACTTAAAGGCATAGCGGTAGGCAATGAATTATTGAAACGGACCTTGTTAGGTTAAAAATATAAACTAGAGACAACACCCTGACTGCTGTGCCTAAAACAGATACAAGTACAGCTAATCAGAGCCACGTGAAGCAACTTATTTCCCTACTTTTTGAGATAGTATAATAATATCCTTATTTTACTGTGGAAGTGTGCTCCCAGCCCTCCATAAATGCGTATACGTATGTAGCTGTAGAAGCACAGGGCCCTCCAGGCCCTACGCTTCCATTTATGTTGACCAATTTGACAGCATAGCTACCTTAATACCCCACCTCATGTATCCAGTTCAGAAAATTCTCGAATCCTCGCCAAAACGTAATTCTGCACAACTGCAATGCCATTCCATGCCACAGGTGCAAAAACACATTTTGGGCAGGATTTGAAAAATGACAGCTGTGATATCATGAGGTGGGGTAATAAGAAGGTTATGTTGAAAATCTGGGGTCAAAATATTTAACATTTCCAAAGTTACGAGCGTGCATAGCAAAATTGCAATGAATGGTTATAACTCCGGCATTTTTTTTTTCATATTTTGGCCCCAAATTTTCAACATAGTCTTCTTATGACCCTACCTCATAAACCCCATTGGTGAAAATGTTCAAGTCTATGCAAAAATGCCATTCCACGCAACAGGTGCGAAAACACATTTTGGACAGGATGTGAAAAATGACAGCTGTACTATTCATGAGATGGTGTGAAAAAATGGCTATGTTGAAAAACTGGACTCAAAGTATTGAAAATTACCAAAGTTATGCACATGTGTAGAAAATTGTCAATGAATGCTCATAACTTGCCCATTTTTAGGAATTTTTTTACCAAATTTTCAACATGGCCTTCAGCCTTGTGAACCCCCCCCCCAACCATACATCAATTCCTTGTAAATGCCTCCTTTCTCGTGGCTTAATGCCTACATAGCTACTGCTAAGGGGTAGTTATAGTATTACCTTCCCTCCCACTCCTCTTCCAGCCATCCACGTTCCTTTTACATTTATAGAAGCCCAAGGAAACTTCCTGCAGGGCTCCCAAAGGAAGACACCAGTGAGACCAGGAAGAGAGGACAGAGAAGATGCAGTGAAATAAGAAAGAAACAGTGACAGCTACAGGTCAGGAGGAAAACAGACATGGACATCCAGATCTGCCAGAGCTGCGGAGGGCTGGTAGTGAGGCAGGCACTCTGGAGACTGGGGTGCCCCTTCTGCAGGGCAGTTGCGAACTACGGAGGGAGCTATGGCAGGCAAGAGAAGAGATCACGAGGTTGCAGAGGAGACTGGATTGGGGATGCCCACTACTCCCTCTTACCCACCCACTTCCCCAAAGGCCCATGGGTTTTGGGGGATGGAGGGTGGTGAGAGGGGGCAGTGGGGCACCTAGAGCTAAGATGGGGCACTGCCATCCACACACAGAATCATTTCACCTCCCCCCAGCCAGGGGACAGAAACCAGGTGAGGAAGAAGGAAGAATTGAGCAAGACAAACCTGATACAAGAAAGCAGGAAGGAGGTACAAGGAAGGAGAGGAAGAATACACAGAGCAACAGGAGGATTCTGGTCGTGGGACACTATGTTGCAAGAAGTGGAGGCACAGTCCATCAGTGAGAAGGGAGCTGAAACCATGGGGAAATGCATGCCAGGAGCATCTGTAAGGAGAGCTAAGGACAGAATAGGACAGCTGGTGAGAAGAAATCAGGATTTCACGGGGATCATTGTCCACCTTGGGACAAATGACATAGCAAATAGGACTGTGGAAGAAGCCAAGGCAGACATGAAGACTCTGGGGGAGGGCCTAAAGGAGTACACAACACATCTGGCCTTCTTGGAGGTGTTGCCGGTTTGAAGGAAGGGGGGAAGTGAGGACAAGATCAGGAATGAAGAGATCAGGGAATTCAACCAGTGGCTCCAGGGTTGGTGCGTAGACAATGGGATGCACTATATTGGAGACTGGAGCACCTTCTGGGACAGGAAGCTCTTCAAGCACGATGGTCTGAATCTCACCGGAGAAGGAGCAAGCGCACTAAGGCAGAAGCTGGAGGTCTTCTTGGAGGGTTTAAACTGGGAGGTCTCCAGCACAGAGAAGAAGACCTGAATGAGAATGCAGCAGAAAGATACGAAGGTAAGGGGATCGGCGAACTGAAGGAACCCCCCCACCAACATTGGACTAAAGGAAACAGGCACTGCCACGAGCAAGGAGTGGCCATAGATAAAAAAAGAGGGACCACAGGTAAAGTACAGGCAGGGCAGACACATAAAAGGGGGGGTGGTATTGGGGTTATAGCAGAGGGGTATGTGTACCGTGATTGGAAGGCTATATGCATCAGTGCCCGCAGCCTGGGTAACAAAATCCTGGAACTTGTGGCATTAATGGCCTCCGAGGACTTGGATATCATGGCAGTCACAGAGACATGGCGCAACAGCAACCATGCCTGGGAGCAAGCCATTCCAGGGTACACACTGCACAGGCCGGACAGGGAAGGCAAGAAGGGGAGAGGGGTGGCATTGTACATTAGGGAAGGGATAAAAGCGACAGTCCCACAAGACAAGGGGGGAAAGCAGAGGCGCTGTGGGCAACCCTAGAGGTGGGGAGGGGAACAGTACTTAGAATGAGAGTGATATACAGGCCCCCAGGGCAGGCAGCGGATGCAGACAGAGAACTGGAGGGGATCTTTAGACTAAAGCAGGGAGGTATCACCAGAGGGCATGGTTTGAAGTTGGAAGGTGGAAGGGTGAGGGGGGAAGAGGAGAAGGTTTTTCACTGAGAGGGTGGTGGACCCTTCGAATGCACTACCTGGCGAGCTGGTTCAGAGATCCACAGTGGGGGGCTTCAAGAGAGGGTGGGACAGACACAGAAAGTGGAAGTATTAGATGATGGCCTGGCCCAGGGGGGTGGGGATGGATGATAGGGGTTTCTGGAACACAAGAGGGGGAGGGCCTCAGCACCCAACTAGGGGTCTGAGGTTCGAGCAGACTCGATAGACCATAAGGCCTAATCTGCTGGCAATTAGTATGTTAGTATGTAACTGCTGGAGACTATAGAGAACATGGCAACAAAGGGTGAATTGCTGCTGATGGGTGACTTCAACTTGCTGGATGTGGACTGGAGCATCCCAGTGGCAGCCTCAGACAGGAGCAAAGGTGTAGGCAGGCATACTCACTGTACACATTTGTGTACAGTTTTGCTGAGTGCCTGCGCCAAATCATATACCTTTTTGCTAACATTATCATTCTAATCTGTACTATTTAAGTTAGTGTAGACACCGAGTAGTGTCTCTCTTTAAACTTCTGTTGTTTAGGGGACAGATATGTGTACAACCTGTTTAGAGATTAGATGAGTTATCTGACATCAGTCTGATTTGCTTGGTGTGTGTGTGTGTGTGTGTGGGGGGGGGCAGCATTTAGAAAGGATGGAATCCTGGATTTCAGGAGGGCAGACTTCAGTAAGATGAAGGACAAATTCAGGAAGGCTATGCAGGGAAACGATGACATAGAGGGCATGGTGGAACAGTGGGATAAGATAAGGGAAGCCCTGCACCTATTAGCAAACCATTGCGCCAGGCCCTGCGCAAGAGCAAAGGAAAGAAGAAACCACTGTGGTTCTTGAGGGGATTAGCAGAGTTAGTAAGAGGAAAAAAGATGACATTTCTGAGGTACAAGGCAACACAAAGCAAGGAGGACAGGCAAGAATACTTGGAAAAATGAAGGGAAGCAAACAAGACAGTAAGGGCAACAAAGGCCAAACCGAGGAATAGCTAGCTAAATCAGGAAGGGAGGGAGGGAGGGAGGGAGGGAGAGAGAAGGAAGGGAGGAAGGAAGGAAGACATTCTTTAGGTTTATTAGCAAGAGGAGGAAGACGGGGGAGGGGGGTTGTGAGATTTAGGGAAGAGGGAGGCAGGGAAGTGGAGAAAGACATTGACAAGGTGATCATTTTCAACAAATAATTCTGCTACGTATTTCTTGGAAGAAGGCAATGGGGATGGTCCCCCATTAATGGAGAAGGGCAAACAGGGAGAAGTAGTGAACATTAGACCTTTTTTAGAGGACAGAGTAAAAACTTGAACAGCTTAGGGTGGATAAAGCTATGGGGCCCAATGCGATAACCCGAGGATCCTAAAGGAGCTCTGGGAGGAACTGGCTAAACCTCTGGCTAAGCTGTTCAGTGGATCACTGGAAACAGGCATGGTTCTTGAGGAGTGGAAAAGGGCACAAGTGGTACCCCTGCATAAAAGTGGTAGCAGGGAAGAGGCAGGAAACTACCGCCCTGTCAGTTTGACCTCGATAGTAGGTAAAATGATGGAAACCCTGCTTAAGGAAAGGCTGGTGGACTACCTAGAGACAAGAGGGCTGCTGGACCCAAGGCAACATGGATTCACGGCAGGGAGGTCATACCAGACTAACGTGATTGATTTCTTCGAGTGAGTGATGAAGGTAATAGACCAGGGCAGAGTGGTAGATGTGGCCAAGCTGGACTTCAAGAAGATCTTCGACACAGTCCCACACAGGAGACTAATCCACAAGCTGGCAAATCTGGGGGTGGGGACAGAGGCAGTCACATGGGTTAGAAACTGACCAACAACATCTATGTATCTATGTATTTATGTATCTGTGGGGAGGAGGATGGTTTGTATGACGAGGGACCATTTTCTTTATTTCAGGTTAAAAAAAAAAAGACATTGAGGGACAGTTTTCTTTTTTACAGGTAAACAAATAAATCTATGTCAGGACACTGGGAGTGGGTTCCCCAGTGTCCTACTCTGCTGGGGGTGATTCTGAATGCTGACACAGGGATTGGGCCCCCCAATGTTGGCAAACATTATTAAAACAATGGAATTGGTGAGGAAGGGGGCATCTGACACTGGGGGTGAGCATCCAGGTGTGGGATTATATAAATATAATGTTGCCACTCCTGAACATCAACTGTAAATTCATAATTGACATTGCAGCCCATCTCATACACCATATTGATCAGTAAAAATGGTAATAGCACACAGTTTTGTCGTAACTTGGAGGGTGTACATAGGAGTGGCAAGTTGTCCCATGTAGACCAGAAGACCAGATAATATGCATATCGTTAGCAGGGAGAGGACTGGAGGGAGGCAAGGAACACCCAGGCCACACACACAGTAGTACTGACAGTATTTATTTATTTATTTATTGAAATGTTTCACCAGGAAGGCACACTGAGCAACAAGTCACTCATCTCCCGGTACGACCTGGGGGGAAAAGGTACAACTGGAATGAGATATTATACATTCAAGTTACAGAATCAACATTAACATACAGCTGCAAGGCAGGTGTTACAAACAGTGTTACAACAGTGTTGCTCATAACATGTTGAAAGAGTGGACAATAATAAATGCTGGGTTAATAAGTAAACAAGTGCTTATGTAACCCCCAGATGGTGCTATCCCAAGGGCTACTACCCCTGCCTGCTTGGCTAGTAGCAGGTTAAGGGGCCTGAGTTCTGAAACGGGTGCCTCCACCCAGAGGTCAGGGTTGGTAGTGGTCAAGCTAACCTGGGCACAGCCCTCCGGCACACTGTAACCCCCCTCTTTCCCATCTAGAGGCCTGAACACTGTACAATAATCACTTTCACAATACCCCTGGTACACCACACAAGTACCCAGTACCCACACTGTTTGCACTTACCACCAGGGCTGGTTCCTCTGGCTCAACCCTGAGGATGCCCTGTAAAACAAGGTTATGCATAGCATATAGCAACAGTACAGTACATTGAGCACAAACTGGAACCACAGTCAGATTACATGCAGAAAAAGTTAGATCTGATTTATTCAGGGGACTTGAACAAGGGAGGGGCGAAATCAGGTTAATTAGCTTAAAGATTATATCAATTAAGCAGTTACACCTCTGGGTACCAAGGTGGAGAAGAGATGGGCTAGCCAGGACCGTTGCCCATTGTTGGCCAGCGTCGCAGCTGGTTGGGGCCCTGTGATGGAAAACACAACATGCACAGTACACACTATTTGTAATCTGGAGCCTGAGGGCTCAGTTTAAAAAGGAAATGAAACAACAAGACAATCAGATGACACACTCAGATTAAGCTGTTGTTGCAGGGAGCTACCCTAGTATTTACTCACGATACTCAAGACTAGACACAGGCTGGACGAGAATCGAGACTGCAGGTGGTTGATCTGGAATGCCAGGATAAGCAGTGCCCACATGAGTCACCGAGGCATAGTTCCTGTTCAAGCGTGGAGCAGGGGGCTGATCCCCAGGCAGGTCTCTCATCGATGGCTTCTCTGTGCAGCGGGAAGTCTGGCTGGGCCAGTCTGGCAAGGCCCAGACCGCATGGAGACAAATTCGGATGCAGTCCGTTTTGGGCTGGATACAGCTTCCAGCAAGCAGAACACAATTCACACAGTGGGGAACTAACTCACGACCCACTAGCAGCTCCCAGCACATTTACATGTAAGGGAATTCTACTGTACCAGGCAAAGCGCTCCCCGGTCACAATCGCAAAGTCTCTGCACACACCGGGAGCTTAGCGGTAGCTGGAACTCCTGACAGGCCGATCGCATTCAGCAAAATCTTTGGTCTTCTTCAGGTTGAGCCTGGCCCACTTCAGTAGCTTACTTTAGTCACACAACTTGGATTCAGTCTGAAAACAATTCTCTTTCCCCTCGCAGGGCAGCAGGCAGACATGCAGGCCAAATTCAAGCCTTTCCACAAAGACTGTCTCAAGCATCTTGCTACTTCAGTTCCCAACTTAGATCTGCCTTAAACAGCAGGCAGCTTGGGGAATTCCCTCAGATCCAAAAGGTTCGGTTGGCTGATTCGGCTGTCAGTCAAAGCAAGAGCTCCCCCTTCAGTTGCAAAAAAGGCGCAAAAAGCCCAAAACTACAGTTCCTACAGATTTTGACTTCAGACAGCTCCTGTAGTCCGGCTACATTTTGGGTCCCACCAGAATCGTCGGCTCCTATCTGGAGCGTTTTCAGTTCTCAGAAGCTGCTGCTAAGACGGGCTCGCCCCCCCCAAACAGCTCAGTTAAAGCTGCCGACCGCGGCAACAAGTGGATCATCGTCAGCTCCTATCTGGAGCGTTTTCAGTTCTCGGGAGCTGCTGCTAAGACGGGCTCCCCCAAACAGCTCAGTTAAAGCTGCCGACCGCGGCAACAAGCGGATCATCGTCGGCTCCTATCTGGAGCGTTTTCAGTTCTCGGGAGCTGCTGCTAAGCCGGGCTCGCCCCCCCCCAAACAGCTCAGTTAAAGCTGCCGACCGCGGCAACAAAGCGGATCATCGCCGGCTCTTATCTGGAGCGTTTCAGTTCTTGAGCTGCTGCTAAGACGGCTCGCCTTCCAAAACAGTTTGCCAAAGCTGCCGACCGCGCAACAAGTGGATCATCGCCGGCTCCTATCTGGAGCGTTTTCAGTTCTCGGAGCTGCTGTTAAGACGGCTCGCTTCCCAAACAGCTCAGTTAAAGCTGCTGACCGCGGCAACAAGCGGATCATCGCCGGGCTCTATCTGGAGCGTTGAGTTCTCGGAGCTGCTAAGACGGCCCGCCCAAACAGCTCAGTTAAAGCTGCCACCGCTGCAACAAGCCGGATCATCATCGCCCTCATCTGGAGAGTTTTCAGTTCTCGGGAGCTGCTGCTAAGGTAAAGCCATCTCCTGAAGTGTCTCTTACCATCAGGATTCCGATGGACTCGTGGCTTCTCTGCTCCCCAGCCGCTGATTGCTTTCCATGGACTCGGCTGTTAGGGTACTACCTGAGGGGGTAGTTGGTCTACAGTTGGGCAGAAAAAGTTGTTTTATTGTTACCAATAGTGAAACCTGTCTGTAGTGATAGCTAACATGTTAGGGCATACCCTGATTGTTTTCCTCGGACTCAGCTGTTAGGGTGCTAGCCCGGCGAGCGCTTGCGTGTCTGCCCCTCGCCCCAACCACCCACCCAGGGACGGCTGTGTGTTTCTTGGCTCGGGCTGTGTGCGTCACTTCCTGTGACATCACGTCCTGTGCCTGCACCTGCACCTAAGTCCCCACTTTCCCATTTGCAGGTTATAACTGCTGGCCACCAGTGGGCACTGTTCCCCAACACCTAATCTGTGCGTTGCTTCCACTGGCTCTGATTCCTATCCCAGGGTCTCCCGCTCAACCGCTACAGCTCTACCCCATTCTTCCCTCCTAAAACGTACTCCCCTTGCCATCCATGTCCACCACTCTCCGTCTCGCTCCCCTCTCTATCCTTCTCCTCCTCTTAATACCTCATACCTCCCCCAGAGGCGCTGGATGCCCGATGGTGGGCTGTTCTTATGCACCCACTTATCTGCCTGCAATCCCCCCCTCTTCTCCCCTTGCCCCTCCTCCCCCTCCGCTTTCACTCATGCATTCTGCAACACTATCTATCACAGTTTGTATGGACATCCTCTCACTCCGCCCCCTCATGCATCCTATTATGCTTGCTTTCCATGTCTGTGCCACCCTCTCTATCCCCTGTACCACTACACCCCACCATCCCCAACCCCAACCGCGAAAAACTCTCTTCTGCCACTTACTCCCAAGAGCAGCTCTCCTCCTCCTGCTCCTGTCTGGCAACATCCATCCCAATCCGGGGCCTGGCCACATTGGCCCCCCCTTGAAATCCGCTGGACTCCGTATCGCATCTATGAACATTTGTAGTCTCCTTAAAAAACTGGATGCACTACAATGCTGGGTGATGGATCACAAACCAGATGTGGTTGCCCTGGTTGAAACCTGGCTGTCTGACTCGACCTCTAACTCCCAGGTCTCTCTCCCTGGCTACACCCTCCACCGGCTGGACAGGTCCGGTAGAAGAGGTGGTGGATGTGCCTTTGTAAAGGACCCACTCATTGGACTAGCCCTTCCTCCCCCTGACCTTGACCATAATGTCCAGGCCCTTACACTAAAGCTATCCCCTGACCCCGCTAGGGGTCCTATCTTTCTGACTACAGCCTACATACCTCCAAAGAACCAATCGCAGGTGCTGGGCCCACTAATTGACTATCTCACCTCCTTACCCAACCCCTCTGACCAAATCCTGGTGGGTGACTTAAACATTAATTGGCTCTGCCTCTCATCCTCTTCCTCCCACGAGGCTTTTGCTGCTATTGACCTAAGCCAACTAGTCTCCCAGCCCACAAGAATTAACCCCAGAGGGGACTCTGGCACACTCCTAGATGTAGTCCTCACTAACAGACCAAGCCGCATCCACAATATCCAAATACTCCCTGACTGCCTTAGTGACCATTCCCCTGTTGTCTTTAACTGGGCTTCCTCTCTGCCCAAGTCCTTCAGTTCTAACTTCCATTCGGAGGCGACTTAGACCTTATGGGCTGAAAGACCTAAAGCATTACCTCACACATACAGACTGGTCTCCATTGCTAAACACACCAAACGTTGACATGGCGCTGGCCTTCTTTGTCAACACCTTCAACTCTGCCTGTGACATCGTCGCACCTATGACTGCACGTAGGTCCAGAGTAAGACATGCCCCGTGGGTCACCCCTGCCCTGTGACTCCTTTTTAAGCAGCGGGACAACCTGTGGCACCTTGCTGTTGCCACTGGCCGCTTGCTGATAGACAGACTTATGCTGCAGCTCGGAACAGGTGCACCTGGGCCATCCGCAGCAAAGGCTGAGTACTACAAGCCTCCCTTACCTCCTTCTGGGGAACCCCGGTCCTTCTGGGACAACGTCAAGCAAACTGAATGGTCATTCTCGGTCCCCCCTCCTGCACTTCTCAACGTAAATGGTTCTGTCTACTCTGATCCTGCCCTCATTGCCACTCATCTCAATAACTCCTTTACTGATCTTAGCCCAGTGCTCCCGGGCAATTTCTTCAGTCCCCCACCCCCCAGGTCCGCACCCTCCATCACTCACCCCTTGTTCCACCTGCACTGTGTCACTACTCAAGAGGTCAGGCCATACCTGCTTAAAGCCTTAAAGGGTAACTCCATCGGGAACGACTCACTTGACCCTTGGCTCCTACGTCAGGTCCTGGACCAGGTCATCTCGCCTATCACCTGCATCTTTAACAAATCCCTCTGCCTTGGACAATTCCCCGCTGTCTGGAGGGTCACCACAGTTACCCCAATTCACAAAGGTGGTGACAGAACTCTTCCAGGTAACTACCGGCCTATCTCAATCCTACCCCCCCCTCTCTAAGGTCTTGGAGAAAATTGTGGCCGCTCAAATCTCTGGCTACCTCTCTAAGTACAATGTTCTCTGCCCGGAACAACATGGGTTCCGAGCTGGCCATAGTACCAATACAGCTCTCCTGGAGTTCGCCAACTTCCTCCACGCAGCATTGGACGCTGGCTCCATGGCTGGTGCAGTCTTCATTGACTTGTCTAAAGCCTTTGATACCGTATCGCATCCTCTCCTGTTAACCACCCTTGACCACCTAGGCTTTGCAACTGGTCCAATCGCCTGGTGCACCAGTTATCTCTCAGCTCACTCTCAATGTGTGAAAGTTAGTGGAACTCTCTCTAACACCTGCCCGATCCGCTCTGGAGTCCTCCAGGGCTCTATCCTTGGACCCCTCCTCTTCTCCCTCTTCCTCAACTCGCTACTCAGCAGATGCGCAGGTAGAATCCTGCTCTATGCTGATGATGCAGTCCTCATCGCCTCTGATAGTAACCCCTTGTCACTTCAGAATTCTCTCCAGCTTGCCTATGATTCTGCTGAAACCTGGTTCACTGAGCACCGTCTCATAATCAACCTTAAGAAAACCAAATCCATGCTCTTCTGCCACCCCCAAAACAAATCCAGCAATTTTCCCCTCGCTATTCACTCCTCCCTCAATATCCCCATCGAACGTGTACAGTCCTATAAATATCTTGGCTTAATCTTTGACCCATCCCTCCTTCCATGGCCACATCTCTGTCCTGAACACCACCGCCAACACACGGTTGGGCATTTCTCTACCGCACAAAAATGTCTCCCCTGATGCCCTCCGCTTACGTCACCTCCTCTGTCATATCTCTTATCGACTATGGCCTTCCAGTCTATGGGGCTGCCGATCTGATGGCCCTGTGCAAGGTTCGCCTTATACTTAACAAAGCCTGCAGACTTATAACTGGTGCCCCTAGACTTATCCACACCTGTCAGCTGTACTCCATGGCTACCCTACTCAGCCTGGATGAACGGCTCATGTATCAAACCTGCCAACTCACCTATAAAGCCCTCCATGGCCTATCCCCTCCTGGCTTATCTGACTCAATACGCCGGGCCAATCCCACTGTGAACACCCGCAGCTCATCCAAATCGACACTGATCATTCCAAGAGCCAGGACCTCGCAAGGCCAAAGGGCATTCCCTTACAGAGCGCCCTCCTGGTTTAACTCACTCCCTGCCGTTATCACCGAATCTCTGTCGTTTGCTTGCTTTAAACGCAGGCTTAGAGACCACCTGCTAGCCTCACATAGATGCCGCTGCCACTAACTAATCTTCTCCTCTCCGACAACGCTCACCGAGCCGCACTCCCCCCACCAACCCCTCCACCCTGGCACCCCCCTTTTTTCCTTACTTCTCCCTAGTCCCCCACTCCCCTCTTACCCCCCTTTCTCCTTTACATCTCCTCCCACTAACCCTCATCCTGTCTATTTACTCTACACTTGCATTGGAACCAACTGTGCCTACTATGTTACTTGCTTGAAGTTGTATTATCTGTTGTCTTCTGTGTCACTGTCTGTCCTTCATGTGACGAGGTACCTTTGTAAATGAGCCGCTGACTCAAAGGTTGTTAAACTGATGTTCAAATAAATAAAATAAACTGATTGGTCCAATTCACAGTCCCGGGCTAAATGGTGGGGATAAACAAGACAGTCCTTGTGGCAAAAAAGGCAGGTTAGACAAACTACATTATCATTAACACTCTAAATGATTTTCAGCAAATAGTTACATCTTTCAACAGACCTCCCTCTCAAATTACTTATGCTGCAAATCTAGGCAGCTCTTAAAGAGACAGTACACAGAAGCTATACAGGCTCTGGTAATCACATTTAAACTGCTAAAATGCAGGATACCAGCCTGGGAGTGTGCATTTAGGCAAGCTCAAGGAAGATTTTTTGGGAACCCCCATTTGTAGGGGGGTTACACCCTTCCCTGCCTAGGAAAACTTGGCGTCTGTGTCAAGTCTGTACCATCATAACATTGAAAATGCAACATATACAAGACATTTATACCATTAGCATGCTATACAAATACTATCTGATTCATCAATTGGCATAACTTGTCACTTTACTATACATTTCAATGTACGCCACTATATCATTTCCATTCTGACAATACATTATGCATATTTTACACAGGTAAATTGAAAATTACTATACAGAATCATGTAATAACTTCTTGTACTCTAAACAATGCAAGAGGGTGACCTTCCCTATCAGCTAACATGGGGCAGGGGCACCATGGTGAGAGGGCAGAACAAGTAACCTGAAATGGGCTGTCAAGCTCAATTGGGGCAGTGAGCTCTGAGAGACATAAACACCTTTGTGGACTACATTGAGAGGCAAATCCACTGGCCTTCAGGGGAAATGTAACTGAAGCGCACCACTGGCTTGACAGCTCGGCCAGTCTTTCTGGGGTGAACAACCACAGTCTCTGTACTTTCAGCAGTGGTCTTGGAGCTTTCATCACTTGTGAGGGGTGCCTCTGCATGAGGGGGAATGTCCAAGCTAGGAGCACTGTCAGCTCCTTGTTCTGTAGGCTCTGGTTCCACAACACTTGGCTCATTTTGAAGGCACTCTGGCACTGAAGGGAGGTTGTTAGCACTCTCATAGTGTTCTCAAGTTCTGGCATGTCACCAGAATGACTCATACCATCAGCCTCTCCTTCAGGCAGATCATACAGTTCCACAATACACAAAGACTCGGCATCCTCAGATGTGATACTTTGCACTTCACTTTCAGGGAGCATTGACTCCAAGGATGATGTCGGGGGTTTAGGCAGTCCAGAAGGCCCAGCTTCATCCTCATAATTCAACATAAGATTTCCACGAAACAACTGACTCGGTTCATATGAGGGGTAATAGGCATTATCACACTCACTGTCATCCGAGTTAGACTGGCAGTCACTATCATTCTGGGCCTGTTGTGGGGGAAGTCTTAAATCGGCAACCACGGGGGCAGGCGGACTCTGTTTCTTTCTTGCAGCAGCACGAGTCACTGGTCCAGGGAATCAATCTTCGTGGTTCAGCCTCAATTATAACTTGACCAATAGGTAGCAAGTGGTTACGGTGCATGGTCTTGACAGCTTTGGAGTTATTCTCTGGCACTTTGTACACTGGCAAATCATCCAACTTTCCAACTACGACATGGGGAAGATGGTGCCATCGATCAGCAATTTTGTGTTTACCATGCAAGCCTAAATTTTGCAACAACACACAGCCTCCAGGTCTAAGCTCTTGAGCCTTTACTTTTCTATCATGTCTCTCTTTGTTGGCTAGATTTCTTTTGGTGGCCATTGTCTGGGCTAGTTGATAGGCATGGTTCAATTGAGCTTTCAGTTTTTGTACATATTGCAGGTAATCTTTGGCTTGGACCCCATCAGGAGGAAACCCAAAAACAGACATCAACAGGCAGCCGGGCCTCTCTCCCGAACATGAGGCGGTAGGGACAGAACCCGGTAGCATCATTCTTCGTGCAATTGTATGCGTGTAGCAAGGTGCTAATCTGCTGGCTCCATTTATTCTTATCTTTTGGGTGGAGGGTGCCTAACATGTCTAGCAGGGTGCGGTTAAAGCGTTCTGGTTGAGGACCCCCCCTGCAGGTGATAAGGGGTGGTTCTTGACTTTTCACCCCCATAGAGAGAGCATTTTGATTAGCCGATTCTCAAAGTCCGGCCCTGATCAGAGTGAATTCACTGGGGGGCACCATAGTGGATGAAGAAATTTTCCACTAGCACCTTGGCCACGGTAGATGTTTTTTGATCTTTGTTGGGAAAAGCTTGTGCATACCATGTGAAATGGTCCGTAACCACTAACACAGTGCCAATGTTTCGCTGATCAGGCCTTAAACTCAAAAAGTCTATGCAGACTAGTTCCATTGGGGTGCTGGTAGTAATGTTGACAAGAGGGGCAGCCCTCTGAGGCAGGGCTTTTCTCTGTAGGCATCGACTACAAGTCCTTACATGGTGCTCAACATCTACCCCCATCTTGGGCCAGTAGAATCGAGATCGTACTAGGTCAAGGGTCCGGTTGATACCGAGGTGGCCCATATGATTATGAAGGGACACTCAGTACCAAATCTTTGAAGGCTGTGGGCAGGACCAATTGTTGCTTGTCTATTTGGCCACCCCGATCTACTGTCTGTCTACACAACAACTGATTAAGCAGCTTCAACCTGGGGCCTTCTTTAAACAATAAAGCGGTTCGCAGATCAGAGGAACACAACTTGGACACATCTTTTCCTCCACAAAGGGTGTCAAGTGCTGGCTGAATCATAGGATCTCGGGATTGAGCCCACTGAATGCTGTCATTGTCAAACTGAGGTAGTGCACTAATATCTAGAGCAGAGAAGTGGCAATACGCAGCCGGTATGCAGGTGTCAGAGGGGCCCAAGCAATCTACTAAGCAGTCTGCTGTGTCCGTAGACATCTGATCATTTCTATCAAACTTTTGGCACAATGCTCGGATGTCAGGTTCAGACAGCCTGACTCAGTTGCTCTTGGAAATGGGCCTCCGGGATAGGGCATCAGCATCAATATGATTCAGGCCTGGTCTGTATTCGACAGCATATTCATATGTTGACAATGCAGAAAGCCACCAGTGCCCCGTGGCATCTAACTTAGCTGAAGTCTGTACATAGGTCAATGGGTTATTGTCAGTCCTCACCAATATTTTTGCCCCATAGAGGTAATCATGAAACTAGTTGACAATGGCCCATATAAACACAAGGAACTCCAACTTGTGCAGAGGGTAGTTTCACTCTGACAGGGTTAAGCTCCTACTGGTGAATGTCACTGGTCTCAAACCATCCTCATGGTCTTGATACAGTACAGCTCCTGGACCCTGCAGACTGGCATCAGTATGCAGCACATAGGGTTTGGTGGGATCAGCATAAGTGAGGATGGGTGCGTGGGTGAGCTGGTATATGACTGCGTGGAAAGCTGCTTCACAATCAGGCGTCCAACGGGACCCGAAAAGTTCACCTGGGTGGAAATATACTTTGTCTGGTTCTTTGACAGACCCTTTTTTGTATTTACGATTGGTAGGAGGGTAACCCTGGGTAAGTTTCAAGAGTGGCAGAAACACTTTGGAATAGTCCTTTATGACCCGGTGGTAGTAGCCACAGAATCCCAGGAAACGTTGTAGTTCTTTCAAATTGTGGGGCTGGGGCCAAGTAGTCAAGGCTTCAACTTTACTAGGATCAGTCTCTATCCCCTCTGTAGACACTATGTGCCCCACATACTTCACAGAGGTTTGGAAAAACTGGCACTTGTCGATGGACAGCTCAAGGCGAAATCTTCCAGTCGGTCTAGTACTTTGAACAGTCGACTCTCATGCTCCTCTAGGGAGCTCCCAAACACAATGACATCGTCCAAGTACACCAGGCATTCCAGCAAATTCATGTCTCCCACCGCTCATTCCATCAGTCGCTGGAAGGTGGCTGGGGCGCCCGATATCCCCTGTGGCATTCTCAGGAATTCGTAGAACCCCAAAGGACAGATGAAGGCTGTCTTCTTACGGTCCTCTGGAGCCATCGGAATCTGGTAATATCCACTGTGAAGATTTAACACCAAGAACCATTTGCTCCCATTCAAACAATCCACAGCATCTTGTATACGGGGCATGGTGTATTGATCGGGGATGGTCTGCTGATTCAGAGTTCGATAATCAACACACATTCTCACAGATCCATTCTTCTTATGCACAACCACAATGAGAGAAGCATATGGGCTCCTGGATTCTTGTATCATACCAGCCGCGAGCATTTCCTGCAAGTGTCTTCTCACATTGTCTATGTCTGCAGGGGCTAGGCATCAAGACCTCTCTCGAAATGGCCATTCATCATGCAGGCTTATGTGATGCTCCGCACCCTGAACACATCCCACGTCCCATTCCTTCAATGAAAACACTTGATCTCTCTGGGCAAGTTTCTGGCTAATTCTAGTCTTCCATTCAGCTGGCAATGGGGAGTCACCAAAATCAAACAAGTCGGGAGTCACTCTATCTGTCTTGCCAGGGTGCTTGTTGCTGGGCAACACTGCAGTGTCTGCGCAGTGTACCGTAGCTAGGATGCATCCTCTGTTCACCCGGATCTCCCGATCTGACACATTATGACTCTGGACCATCACTCGTCGTGCATAGGCATGAGCATGAGCTGGCAAGATGCTGGGCTTAATCAATAATCCTTCCAGCAATTTTCCATCGTCTGGCGTGTCCAACATCAGTATTTTGTTCTTGACGTCTTTGCGGAGGCAGACCTCCCCTTGAACGGTACACTAGGCGCTAGGGGCCAGTACCATTGAAATGGGATCCTTTTTCCACATGACCCCTACCGGTTCATCCTGGTCCACTCCCTTGGGGTTCTGTTGCAAATCATAGGCCCTCTTGATCAGAGCGGGAATTCTTAGGGCCCTCCCAGTCCGTGGCCCTTGTTTCTCGCAACAGAGTTGTGCCAGTCTCCCAAACATGTGGGCGCTGGTCCCACTAACAGGGAACCTCATCATACAGTCCAATAGGGGGACGCACTAAGGCCAGTGTCTCGACTTGCTCCTCTACACCAGTTACAGTTGCAGGAAATGACAACCAGAGGCGGACATATCCTATGTAGGGATAAGACCTGTCGCTCAGCCCCCACACATGTAGGCCTTCCAGGGATTGTAAGGGCACAGCAGATAAGTGTTTGTCATACCAGTCCTGAAATACAATGGTCACTTGCGACCCACTGCCCAGCACAGCCTGAGTAGGAATACCATTCACAGCCATGGTAGTCTCCACTGAAGGGCCCACTATTTTGGACCAGTCTGGGGGGATAGCAGGAGGGGCCTGGATGGACGATTTAGCCACAAAGGGGTTTGAGTTAGGATGCCCGAAGCCTTCACTGCGGTCATTTCATGCACCCTTTGACCACTGATTCATTTTCCGAAGCTCTCCTTGAAGCCGGTTCACCACTTTCTCTAAGTCTTTCTGAGACCGGCATTCCCTCTTCATATGGCCATCCTTTCCACAGTTGTGACAAATAATAGACTCCTGGGTCATCCTTGGAGAGAACGTTACATGAAGAACTGAAGTAGTAGCAAGGGATCGGGGGCCAATATCTGCTTGCAGCGGTGAGAGGGGTGCAATGTGTCTCAATAGTTCCTTTAGGGTGGCAGTCAATTCTTTGATTTCAGCCTGGGAGCTACCCTCGGTAGAGGATGCCTGAGGGTGCACCCCCACCCCACATGGCAGTCACGTCCTGAGAGGAACCAGAATCTTGTTCCATGGGGGAACTCTTGCAGAGGCGCCTGCCTTCAACTCTTGGACTTCCTTCAATAGCTCGACTTTCAAAAACTGGGCCCAGGGCGGGAAGTCCTTTGCATTCTCAGAGTGCTTGTTAGGTGCCGATTTTTGCCCCTGAACCCCACTTGATGATCAATCTCTGTCACTTGCAGTAGCAGCAGATATTGTGAACTTCACTGGGGTCACCTTTGCTCAACCCCAGAATTTCTTCTCATTAGCTTGTCATAAGAGGGGTGATTCCAGTCGGTTGGCAGGTACAACTGAAGCAGTAACAATTTGAAAACAGAGCAGACTTAAGGATCCGGTCCAGCTGTAATTGATCTAATCCATTTGACAGCAAACTACCTTCTGAGGCACTTGTAGCAGCTTTTCAAGCTGAGGTACATACACAGACAATGGCTCCCTGAGTGCTGCTAGGCGTTTCTACTCTCCACCACAGGTCCTCATCTGAATCCAGGCTCCCATACACATTCTCCAATGCATCAAGATAGTCCTGCAGTTGTTTGGTTATTGGGCCGCTTGCATCGGATGGTAGCCAGAGCAGGATCTCGAGGCTCTCACGCAACCTCTTTCATTTCTCTGCTTCTGAGCATTGCCATTCAAGTACTAGAGGGCAACATAGTCTATCCCGTCTCCCAGTCATCCTCCCCTGAGGGGTGGGGAGGTGCTCGAAGATTCTCAACCTTCGGTAGGAGTCGTGACTAATGGCAGGTACAGATATAGGGGCCAGCATTGGCACGGGCACAGAAGGTGGGGCAGTAACAGGTGCTGGAGTGGGAGGGGGTGTTGGGGAGGGAACACCCCCAGGTGGCAGGAATAGTTTCTTAAAGTTCTTTTTGGTATTCCCTTCCTCCAGCAACAACGTAGCAAATTTCTCCTCAAAAGTCTCAGATAATAGGTTGGGAGCTCATCCTCCCCGGGGTGTTTACTGTCTCTAGTTATCACTCTCCAGGCAGCTAGGGCCCCTTCTGGGGTAATAGTCTGTGGCACTTTGGAATTATCCACTGGGTCACTTCACTCTACTAAGGCCATGAAAGTTTGGGCGGTCAACTCAGCCTGTCGCCCCACCACCACAGCGTTTGTTAAACATTCAACTTTGGAAAGTACTCCTTCTCCAGCATCTTTACCAATGTTCAGGGGAATATCCAATACAAGCAGGGCATTGTGAGGGTCAGTCTTCTGCCCTGTACACCACCCCACCAACTGGCACACAGCCACTTCTGTTGGGGTAGCCATTTATGTTTGACAAGAATTAGTAATTTCGACCACTAGAAGACACAAAATCCCAGCGGTGAGCCTCCAAGAGGTAACTCCTAGGTGGCGCTATCCCAAGGGCTACTACCCCTGCCTGCTTGGCTAGTAGCAGGTTAAGGGGCCTAACCCCCCTCTTTCCCCTCTAGTGGCCTGAACACTGTACAATAATCACTTTCACAATACCCCTGGTACAGCACACAAGTACCCACACTGTTTGCACTTACCACCGGGGCTGGTTCCTCTGGCTCAACCCTGGGGACCCCTGTAAAACAAGGTTATGCATAGCGTATAGCAACAGTACAGTACATTGAGCACAAACTGGAACCACAGTCAGATTACATGCAGAAAAAGTTAGATCTGGTTTATTCAGGGGACTTGAACAAGGGAGGGGTAAAATCAGGTTAATTAGCTTAAAGGTTATATCAGTCAAGCAGTTATGCACGCGCTTTGAGTCCCCCCACACAGTCACACCTCTGGGTACCAAGGTGGAGAAGAGATGGGCTAACCAGGACCATTGCCCGGGGTTGGCCAGCGTCGCAGCTGGTTGGGGCCCTGTGATGGAAAACACAAGATGCACAGTACACACTATTTGTAATCCGGAGCCAAAGGGCTCAGTTCGAAAAAGGAAATGAAACAAGACAATCAGATGACACACTCAGATTAAGCTGTTGTTGCAGGGAGCTACCCTGGTATTTACTCACGATACTCAAGACTGGACATAGGCTGGACGAGAATCGAGACTTCAGGTGGTTGATCTGGAATGCCAGGATAAGCAGTGCCCACGTGAGTCACCGAGGCATATTTCTTGTTCAAGCGTGGAGCAGGGAGCTGATCTCCAGGCAGGTCTCTCGTCAATGGCTTCTCTGTGTAGCAGGTAGTCTGGCTGGGCCAGTCTGGCAAGGCCCAGACCGCATGGAGACAAATTCAGATGCAGTCCATTTTGGGCTGGATACAGCTTCCAGCAAGCAGAACACAATTCACACAGTGGGGAACTAACTCACGACCCACTAGCAGCTCCCAGCACATTTACATGTAAGGGAATTCTACTGTACCAGGCAAAGCGCTCCCCGGTCACAATTGCAAAGTCTCTGCACACACCGGGAACTTAGGGGTAGCTGGAACTCCTGACAAGCTGATCGTATTCAGCAAAATCTTCAGTCTTCTTCAAGTTGAGCCTGGCCCACTTCAGTAGCTTACTTTAGTCACACAACTCGGATTTAGTCCGAAAACAATTCTCTTTCCCCTTGCAGGGCAGCAGGCAGACATAGATACATAGACAGTGTCGGCAGATAAGGGCCTATGGCCCACCCAGTCTGCCCATTTGAGCTTGTAAGTTCAGTTTATGTTTTCCTAGAAGTCTATTGCCCCTTACCCCTGACCTCCAGGATTCCTTTATGTCTATCCCATGCATTCTTAAATCCCGTGATTGTTTCAGCCCCCACCACTTCCTCTGGCAGGGTGTTTCACTTGTCCACCACCCGTTCTGTGAAGAAATTCTTCCTCACATTTCCTCTAGATCGTCCTCCCTCCAACTTCATCCCATGCCCTCTAGTCCTGGAACATCTTTTTCGCTTAAAAATAGTGTATTCCTGCACCCTGTTCCTCCCTGTAAGATTCCTGTATGTCTCTATCATATCCTCTCTCTCTCCCTCCTCTCCTCCAGGGAGTACATGTTCAGTTCCTTCAACCTGTCCTCATAGGACTTGTGATGCAATCCATGTACCATCTTTGTTGCCCTCTTCTGAATCTTCTCTACCCTGTCTATTTCCTTATGTAGGTAAGGTCTCCAGAACTGTACACTGTACTCCAGGTGGGGCCTTACTAGTGTCTTGTATAGTGGAATTATGACCTCCCTTTTCCTGCTGTTGATGCCCCTGCCTATGCATCCCAGCATCCTATTTGTTTTACCTGCTGCCTTGTCACACTGTTTCTACCTGAGGTCACTGAGATGATAACCCCAAGATCCCTTTCCTGCTTGGTGCATGCTATATCCTCACCCCTATAACTGATATATTGTGCCAAGGTTTTGTGCCCTATATGCATTATCTTGCACTTCTTTGCATTGAATTTCAACTGCCAAACCCCTGACCATTCTTCAAGTTTCTGCAGGTCCTTCTCATTCTGTCTACACCCTCTGGTGTGTCTACTCTGTTACAGAGCTTTGTGTCATCAGCGAACAGTGAAATTCTGCCTTCTAGGTCCTGCGCAATGTCACTGATGAAGATGTTGAATAGGACCGGTCCCAGCACTGATCCCTGTGGTACCCCACTGATCACTCTTCCCTCTGTGGAGTGACAGCCATTTACCACCACCCTCTGTGTCCTGCCGCCCAGCCAGTTACCTACCCAAATTCAAGCCTTTCCACAGAGACTGTCTCAAGCATCTTGCTTTTTCAGTTCCCAACTTAGATCTGCCTTAAACAGCAGGCAGCTTGGGGAATTCCCTCAGATCCAAAAGGTTTGGTTGGCTGATTCGGCTGTCAGTCAAAGCAAGAGCTCCCCCTTCAGTTGCAAAAAAGACGCAAAAAGCCCAAAACTACAGTTCCTACAGATTTTGACTTCAGACAGCTCCTGTAGTCCGGCTACATTTTAGGTCCCACCAGAACTGATTGGTCCAATTCACAGTCCTGGGCCAAATGGTGGGGATAAACAAGACAGTCCTTGCTGCAAAAAAGGCAGGTTAGACAAACTACATTACCATTAACACTCTAAATTTTATTTATTTATTTATTTAAAAGTTTTACCAGGAAGGCATGCTGAGTGGAGTACACTCGATTCCAGATGCATCCTGAGGGAGGGGGAAGTTTGGCTAGACAGTAACATGTAGTGATGCAGTATGATTACAGTAGCATGATTACAGTAACATGCCGTGATACAATACATGATTGAGTAGAAGACACATTTTACAATATACACCTGCCTCGTGGCAGGGGAAGTAGACATTAGTACCTCTAGGGGATAGTGCCCACTGTGAGGTTAAGTGCTGCAGCAATAGAGGCTTGTTAGCGGTAGGAATAAACATGCAAGCTGAGATATAGACATACAGCATTGGGCGAAAGGGGCTACCTGCATGTGCAGGTGGTGGTGAAATGCTGTTTTAGGAGACGGTAAAGCTGCAGAGTGGAGGTGGAGTGTCTGAGCTCAGCAGGAAGGGAGTTCCATACGTAAGGCATCCTGTACTTGAAGGCAAGCTGGCCTTTGGCGGAGGACATCCTTGGAAGGGAGAGTGGCCTGGAGTTGGTGTGCCGGAGGGCGTAAGTAGAAGGGGTTTGGGGAACAAGGGAGGTTATGAGGTACGGGGGGGGGGGAGGACTGGGTCCAGAATTTTGCTGTTAGCCTAGCGCAATGCGCCATTCTATGGTCCTAAATGATTTTCAGCAAATAGTTACATCTTTCAACAGAGCTCCCGCTCAAATTATTTATACTGCAAATCTAGGCAGCTCTTAAAGAGACAGTACACAGAGGCTATACAGGCTCTGGTAATCACATTTAAACTGCTAAAACGCAGGACACCAGCCTGGCAGTGAGCATTTAAGCAAGCTCAAGTAAGATTTTTTGGGAACCCCCATTTGTAGGGGGCATACCTCTCAACTGTCCCTGATTTTCAGGGACATCCCTGATTTTGCCTCAAAATTTTACTCTATCCCTCCTAAAAATTGTCTTTCCGTGACCAGACTGTGGGGGTTATAAGCACAAAATAATGTCAAACATTAAAGTTACAGACTTGTTCTTCCTTAGATAATGCATTTTACACCAAGCCCTTTATTCAACCAGCTTCCTGAGTGGATATCTTCAACTTTGAAGAAGTGTCCCTGATTTTGGTCCTTTGTCCCTGATTTTTTTAAGCCTTGTCCCTGATTTATGAGGCAGGAGGTTGAGAAGTATGGTAGGGGGTTACACTTACATGAAAGAAAAGGGGGAAGGGGAGGGGGGTGAGGTGGGGAAGGGGGAAGAGTCATGCCCCTGGAGACCCCTTCAGGATGCGAGGAACCCTGCAGGGGACTGGGGGGACCAGAGAGAATGGAAAAAACAGTGTCCCAGAGAGAGACCCCTTTAAGATGGTGGGGGGAAAAGTAATGAGGGCTACAAGCCCCTTGGTGGGCAGGAGAGGGACCCATGGAGAGTAAGTATTGATGGTCCTTTACATTCTTTGAGAAATCAAGGGAGGCCAGTAAGAGGGAGTAGTTAGGGAGGAGGGGAGAAGGTGTGGGTGTGCACAGGGCAAAATGAGGGTGACTCTAGGGGGTAGGGTTTGTCTAGGGCTTAGAGGAGGGAATTAGGAAGGGACATGGCAGGAGCACCTAGGTGCAAGGTAATTATTGAGAGCAGAGCTGATGAAGTAGGTAGAGGATGAGTTCCGGATTTTTTGGGGGGGGGGATTCCACATTTTTGGGAGGCAGTGAGAGTAACTGGATTGGCCGATTTGGGTGGATCTGTGGGGACAACCAGAGTACGGGAGTTGGTTGATCTAAGGAATGGGAGGGTGGGGGGTAAGATAAGGAGAGGATGAGGTAGGGAAGGAGCTCACTCAACCAGTGCTTGGAGGTGAATTTAGCACAGTGGGAGAGTCACCTATTTGTAAGAGAGGGATGGAGGCACGATAAGATCGCAGTGATGGGTGCGAGGGGGGGCATCCAGGGCAAATGTGGCAAGAAGGAATTGAAGAGGTGTCCAGTCTGGTCAGGAGGACTTAGTGGCAGCACCATAGACCATGTCACAGTAGTCGAAAATGGGCAGTACTGCCTTCTGAACAAGTTCATGCCCAGCCAGGGAGGGATGCAACCACGGTTCCTGAACAGGCACCAAGCTTGGGTGCAGTTTGTTCTGGATGGCGCCAATATGTCCAGAGAAGTTTAGGTGTTGGTCCAACCAAACACCTAAGTACCTGAAGGAGGATGTGTCATCAAGTAAAGTCCCCTCAAAGGTATGAAAAGTGGATAGGAAGGGAAGCCTAGAGAGTCTCTGCCTTGTGCAAAAGGTCATGGAGACAGTCTTCTTGGCGTTGAGGAAAGGTTTATGGTTAGCAAACCAGAGCTGAACCTTGTCGAAGTCTTGCTGTAAGATGGTTGTAACCTCAACAGGACAGGAGTCATGCATACAGGACTGTGTCATCTGCATACATACATATGTATAGCGGAAGAAGGGGAGCAAACAGAGGGAAGATCATTTAAGAAGATGGAGAATGGGAGTGGCCCTAATACCAAGCCCTGGGGGACTCCAGTGCTAATCAGCAGGGGCGGGGAAGTGGCATCCAAGATCTTAACTGATTGGGTTCTACCAATAAGGTAGGCCTTGAACCAGTTTGTGGCAGAGGGAGATAGGCCAGCTGCTGGGAGTGAATTGAGGAGAAGGGAGTGAGAGACAGTATCAAAGGCCTTGGCCAGGTCGACAAAAAGGGCAGAGATAATTTGCCCATTGTCCATTCCGGTTAGGATGGAGTCTGTGAGCCATAGGAGAGAGGTGGTGGTTGAGTGTTTTTTCCTGAAACCAGACTGGAAAGGGGTGAAAAAGGAGGTGTCAGATAGAAAAGAGGTGAGTTGGGAAAGGAAAATGTGTTCTTGAAGCTTGGCAAGGGTAGGGAGGAGAGAAATGGGGCAATAGTTGCCAGGGGATGAGGGGTCACCCCCTTTGAGTAGAGGGAGGACCACAGCATGTTTACAAGAAGAGGGGACCGAGGCAGTAGAGAATGAGAGATTTAGGATTAATGAGAGGAAGTAGGCAATGGCCGTAGCAGAGAAGGATAGGAGTTTTGGGTTGAGACCATCAGGGGAGGCACCTTTAGAGGGGTTGATGGTGAAGAGGGCACTTAGGGCATCATTTGGGGTTACAGTGGCGAAAGAGAAGGGAAGGTGGGAGGGTGGTGGAGGGGGCACACTGGTAGAGGGTGGGGAGGGGGATGGGTAGGAGGGGAAGGATTTCGGTAGCTCAGTGGCACAGGAGGTATAGTAAGAGTTAAATTCTGCAGCTACAGCTGGTGGATCGGACACTAGTGAGCTATTTACTTTAAGTACTAGGGGTGGTGGGCGAGATGAGGGGGTAAATAGGGTGTGCACTACCTTCCAGAACTTTGAAGTGGAATTTATGTTGGTGATGAAGGCAGATTTGAAATATTCGGACTTGGCTAACCTTGTAGCCCCAGTGCAAGTGTTTCTGAGCATGCGGAAGTTTGCGAGGTCACTAGGATGCCGGGTTGCTTTATGACGCTTCCAGGCTTGCTCTCTAGCCCTGAGACAGGCCATAAGTTCAGGGGGTTATCCAAGGTAAGTGGTTACCTCTGACTGTGGTTTGTTTGATTGGGGCAAAGGTGTTCCAGTTTACAAGAAAGATTTCTTTGAAGTAGGCAAGGGCCTTATCAACTGAGGGGAAGGAGGTTAAGGGGGACCAGTCAGAAGTGGCAAGGTTACTCAAGAGAGGTTCGAGGCCAAGAGACTTGAAAGAGCATAGTTGTATGGTTTTGTGTGGCAATTTAGTTCTGTGGACTTTCCTAACTATGAATATTGGGTTATGGTCACTGAGAGCATCAGGGAGGATGCCAGAGGCGATGACCTGGTGGGGGTGGGAGGTAAGGGCCCAGTCGAGTAGGGAGTGTTGTTGCGTCTTGTGGCTTGGGCGGGTAGGGTCGGAGATCAGTTGGGAGAGGTTTCGGGCTCTGATTTCATTTTTAGTTTTGGTAGTTTTAGGTGACAACCAATTTATATTGAAGTCGCCTAGGATGAATAATTTCCCAGAGCAAGCAACAGAAGTGATGGAGGATAGGAGGTCTAGCGTGACTGAAGGATGGACATTTGGGAGGCAGTATATGCTGGCTACAAAGATTGGAGAGTGAAGGGGAGGGTCACATGGATAGCTAGGGCACCATGGGTCTCAGGATTGGAGGATGAGTAGATGATAGAATACTTGATGGAGGCTAGGACATATATGGCCACACCACCACCCCTGCTAGCACGGTCTTGCGTTAGCAGTGAGTAGCCAGGAATGGAGACCGAGTGGTCAGGGATAGTGCTCTTTAGCCAAGTTTCTGATAAGATTAGAATGTCTGGTTTTAGAGTACACACCATGGTCTGAATCTGGCCCATTTTTTGCAACAAGCTGAGGGTGTTTAGATGCAGGATCTTTAAGCCCTTTGGGAGGGGTGAGAGACGAGAGCAGGGGAGGTAGTAGAGGAGGAGGCACTAGAGGTACAAGGGGCAATAGGGCCTGGGTTGGGGTGGATATCCCTGGCGGAGAGCAAGAGGAGGGTGAATATGAGAAAGTGGAGCTCAGGAGATTTTGAAGGGGCTGGTGAGGAGGTTGGGAGTTTTGAGTACAAGGGAGTGGATGAGTGAATAACAAGAAGGTGGAGAACTACAGAGAAAGTGGACACCGTTATCAAAGCCATGTGAGGAAGAGAAATAGTGATAGAGTGAGACCATATTTCAAATGGCAGGGAGGGAGTGATAGCATGGATGTGGGTAGGGGATTGGAGATAGTAACTGATGGGGTTGGGAGAGTTAGTAGAAAAAGGTGAATAGAGAGCAAGTGGGAGTGGTAAAGAGAGGAATATGAGCAGAACATGGGAGAGAGAGGACAGTAGGGGATGCATTGTTCATAAGGCAGAGAAATCAGTGAATAATTGATCTAGGAAGTCAAATAATTTGTAAGCAGGGTCGCAGAGGAGGGGGCTGGTCAGATGGAGGTGGGAGCTGTAATTTAGAAAGGAATCTATATGAACAACAGCCAGGGATCGCTTAGATAAAGATTATGTCCCTCTAGTTGCAGTAGAGTATAACTTGCTAATGGGAAAATGGACACACACAAAAAAAAAAAATACAGAGGGTTACACAAGTAAATCGGATATTAAACAGGCTGAGGAGGTTCACAGAATCAGAGAAAGAAGTCAAGTAAAAAGTTGGCAAGTTCTGAATGGGCTGAAAGAAAAGGAGGGCTGTAGGGTCTAGGACAGTCCGTGTGATCCGGGTTCAGCGTACCTTCTTTTGTGAGAGGAGAAGATGACAGGAGCTCCAGGCGGCACAGGATGTGGTTCCAATGCTGGAATTAGAAAGGGAGCTTGGAGTTAAAATACTGGGAGAGGGGGGTTGGTGGATGATCAAAAAGTACAGAAATCAGATAACAGGCTAGGAGAAAGTGAGAGAGAGAGAGAGAGAGAGAGAGAGAGACACACACACACAAGGGGCCTAGATTTCAGATGAATTAACTTTAAACTGTTAAACTGCATTTGCTAATATTAGGTGGTGTTATTGGATGGTAAACGGACTGCCTAGGGACGTAATGAGGCCTGACACCACAGGCGGAGGGCCTTATAGCCCCTGGAAGGTTCGTTATATCCCAATAACGCCCACCCTGGACGGTATTATTACACTTAGAAAATGGGTTAGAGATGCAATTTTTTGAAAACATGTACAAGAAAGAAAATGTACATATAAAATAAGTAAAAGACAAGCAGAAATAATATTTGGTGTAAAGTAGTGCCTACTGTGAAGTGCTGGAATTACCACTAGAGGTTGCTGCACTGTATTTGTTAATGCTGTTTCTGATTAGGTTGTCATCCTAGTTTGTGACTGTGTCTCACACACACACACCACTTGAATAACGCTGTGTGAGAACAGGAGAAATGTAGCCTGTTACTGTTTAGAGACAGTTACTTATGTTTTAATGTGGGATGGGTTAGAAGTGTGGCGTGAGTGTGCAGCTCAGTTTAAAAGCGAGCAGAGGCATTACAGGGAGCGCGAGTATGTTCGGTGAGTGAAAATGGAGCCTGGAAGGTTGAGAGGTGGAGCTAGCTGGTACTGCAAGTATTTAAAAATTGTTGTTTACTTTGGTGGTGCCGAGGAGGAACAGAGGCAGTTCAGGACGCCATATCAAGCTGTCGGTGGAATTACAGTGAAGCAGGGTGGTGGGGTGTGGGTGGAGCTGGTGTCTCAGTACGTGTGGAAATTAAAATGGCGGCTGGCAAGTTTGGGGTGCCAAATAATCAAACTGGCACTTTTTTTTCACTAGGCGTTGTTAAGAAATAACAGCCCGGGAGCCGGGGTGTTTCAGCCAGTCAGGAGGCTACTTTTGTTTTCCCCATTTTCTAATGTCCCATAATTAATACAAAAACAGTAAAAATGAATCTTTTTTTTTTTTAGCCAAAAGTAGGGTACTGACTTTCAGGTAGCTGGAGCCATTGCACATGTGCCTTTTTACTACTGCATCCTCATGGTTAACAAAATCTTCAGCCTCTTGGGGACTAGTGAAAAAGTGAGGGGTCTACCCAGTCTTGCTATCCAGAGGAAGGACGAAGGGATAGAGGTGGAAAAACTCCCATCCTCTTCTATGGACTTTAGCCTTTAAATTATCACATTTCTGCCTTTTCTGCTGGCGGTTCCTGCTGTAATCCTGAACAATGAGAACTCTGCCTTGCTCTATGGTGATGGGACCATGTGCTTTTGCCGCTCTTAGCAGAATCTCTTTATCTGGCTACCCCAGGTATTTTACCAGGAAATTCCTCAGTTTCTCCCTGGGCTGTGATTTGGGTCCACTCCTATGGGCTCTATTTCCAAAGTTAACTGAATCAGGCTCAAGTTTGAAATTCTCCACAAGCCATTTCTGAATATTAGCTGTGGGAGACTTGCCTTTGGTGCCTTCAGGCAGGCCTATTATTCTCAAATTAGAGCGTCTCACACTATTTTCCTGGTTGTCCACTTGCTCAAGCAGCTCTTCAGCTTGTTTTTTTCAGTGTATCTCTTTTCCCTAACCAGGTCGATCACTGTTTCTTCAAGTTCCCCCAGCTGATATTCAGCATTTTCTAGGTGGCTGAAGTGTGATGCAGTTGTCTTGGCGAGTCCAGAGACAATGCCGTGCAGCTGAACAATTTGGGGTGTAATATTTTCAAAACAATATTGAGGCCATCCCAGTGGTGTGTGATGCTGAGGCATTCATGCCTTACCTCCTGCCATGCTGGTGACCCATGTTCGCGGTATGAGCGGGTTGCTGGGGGTTGGCCAGGAAGGGAGAGGATCGAGCATCCGGAGGACAGCTCTCCTCTCCCGGGAAGGGGTGGGGATGGAGTCCTCTGCTTGTCTGCCCCCTAGGGGCGGCTGGGGGATGGTGCAATAGACCCATACGAAGTGGGTGGATGCGGGGTAGATGCCCGGCATGCTGCGTGTGGAAGTGTGCGCGGCTCGGCCATTGGCATCATTGCACGCCTCCGCTCCACACTCGGGGGACAGGCGAAAACAAGGAAATACCCCAACTGGCAAGATGATGCTGGCCCCTCGCAGGCACCGCACCTGGCTAGCTGGCACCCTGCTAGACATCCAGAGGTGAGTCCAGTAGACGTTGGGGTGACAGGACTGGGGGGGCTCATGGAAGGATACCGGTCGGGAAGCAGGAGGAAAATAGAAGTAAATAAACCCAAAACAAAACAATATTGAAGTACTATATATATATATATATATATATATATATATATATATATATATTTATAATAGCAGTAGTGCTACCATAGTTAGGGTTGAGTAGCACTTTTAAGGTTAAAGGGTCAAATTTTGCACCTTAATAACCTTGCCACCGTTCAACGGATTTGCCTGAAATTTTGTATGCACAATTAGGCTTGGTAGATCTTGGGATCTGCCAAGTTTTTTACTGGTTGGATATACGGCTGCGGAGTTATTAAGCGACAACCAATTGCGCGATTACGCTTTTTTGTGATTTCTTTGCTCTCGCCTACAGGTCGCACGGTTTGTGCGACGGGTCTGAAAACTTCAGGGAAGATGCAGCCAGGGTCCCCAATATGCCGTTTGAAGATTTTGTGAAAAAATATTGAACGGTTCAAAAGTTATTCAAAAAACAAGTTCCCATTATAAGTCAATGGGAAAAGTTAACAAAAAGTTCAACACTTTCGCAAATGCAGTTTTTACTTTCGCAAATGGCCCTTTACTTTCGCAAATCCACCATTTTGTTTTCAGTTGGTGATCAGAAATATGCTTGCCATTTAAATTTGGGACCCTCTAGCAACACAATTCTTTTTGTGTTTACCTAGTTGGACCCTGAGGATGCTAGGCATGTCTTTATTTTGAGGTTAAACACCCTAGAAATATGTTTTTCAAGTTTCTGGAAAAAGTACTTTCTCAAAGTAGTGTCGCACTCACAAAAGTGTTGCAAATTTTTTGCGAAAGCTTTCACAAATTGCGACACTACTTTTCCAGGCTATGGCAAATGACAGCAATTCTTTGCCACCCTGCTGCAAAAGAACGGTTTGGTCTTTGGGCTGCAATTTGAGGAACGAGCCATCATCTCACAGATGTGCCTTTCAGTATTTTTGGTGAAAAATATTACAGGGTGGCAAAGTTATGGCACCAAAGTTGAGGCTTTTTTCCACAGGATAACATTATGGCGTCCGCTGCATTACAGGAATCCTTTTCCGCCCTGCTGCAAAATAACGGTTTGGTCTTTTGGGCTTAAATTTGGAGGGAAGAAAGCCAACATCCCACTGATGTGCCTTTTGGTGGTTTGGTGAAAAAGAATTACAGGGCGGCACAGTGACGGCACTCCGAATTAATGCTTTTTCCCATTGGATAACATTATGGCGCCCGTAGCGCCTTTCGGGGCCCGTGTCTCGGAAACGGTGTGAGATACGGACTTTTTGTCGCAAAAATGCTTAGCCCCCTACTGGGGGTTAAGGACAAAACTAGCCAGGAAAGTCATAATTCATATGAAATTTACATTTTTTTCTATTTTGTATGGTTCCTGAGATATAAGCAATTTAATATTCCAAGTCCTCATTTTCTGCTCCGAAGCCCATTGTTATGTATACATTCTTTGTTTTCCCTGTGTTTTCCAATGCATTTTTTTGGGAAAAGAAGGGTGTGCCCTTTCGTTACTGTGCCAGTTAGCATTTCCAGTTGCATTTCCATTACCGTTTGTGGCACCATTACTGTCTACGCCACCGTGTGCGTTACAGTTTCCGTTTTAGCTTGCGTTTGCGTTTCTGTGTTATTTGGTGTTATTGTTGCTGTTACCATTACCACTTTCATTTACAATTGCGGTACCATCCACGTGCGTTACAGTTTGCGTTTTCATACGCGCTTGCACTTCTGTTTCGTTTCTGTTTCCTTTGGCGTTATTTTTGCTGTTACTGTAACCATTTGCATTTACAATTGCGGTGCCATGACCATGCATGTAACGGTTTGCGTTTCTGTACTCGCTTGCATTTGCATTTCTCTTTCCTTTAGTGTTATTGTTGCTGTTACCATTACCATTTGCGTTAACAATTGCAGTTCCGTGACCATGCACGTTACGGTTTGCGTTTCTGTACGCGCCTCCATTCCGGTTTCCGTTTCTGTTTCCTTTAGTATTATTCTTCATGTTAACATTACCATTTGAGTTTACTATTGAGGTACCGTGAGCTGCGCGTTATACGGTTTGCGCTTACGTAGCGCCGCATTTCGTTTGTTCTTTCGTCTTTTTGCTGTGGCACTTAACACTTCCATTTAAAATACCACAGCCATCACTGTTCGATTACCAGTTGTGTTTTCGTACGTGCTTCAATGTTCGTTTGCATCACTGTTCGCTTTGGCATCACTTTGCGCTTGTGTTTCTATTAACGTTTCCTTTACAATTTACATTTCCGTTACCATGTCCGCCACTGTTGGCACTTCTGTTTATGTTGCTGTTCCTGTTACTATGTCACAAGACATCATGTGGCGGGAGCGCGGGGCCCTTTCCGCTGCATTACTTTCACAATTTGTCGTCATCATTCTCAAAAAGAAGGGAAATTAGAGGCAAAAAACTCAATTTAATGCATCAGTTAGGGTTGTTCCACAGCAACAAAAAGTGAGGAAATTGGTGCTAGGTTGAAAATCCCCTTGACCCCCAGCCCACCCCCAACCGCGTCCGAGGTTCATGTTGAGGTTGTCGGTCCTAACTCTCACCCCATTCTCCTATACCTCTGCTTCTTTACACATGTGATGGGGTGAGAGTTAGGGCTGACGACTCCAACGTGCACCCCGATGCCGGTTGGGGGGGTGGGCTGAGGGGTCCAAGGGGGGTTTTCAACCCTAACACTGAATTTCCTCACTTTTGTTGCTGTGGAACAACCTTAACTGATGCATTAAATGGAGTTTTTGCCTTTATATATATATATATATATATATATATATATATATATATATGGACACCAAGGAAATACAGCAGGCACAGAATTCAAGAGAAAGGGATCCTTTTACCGTGACTCATGATAGGAAAAGGATTCTTTTTTCATATCACACGGTCACGAAAAAGGATTCCTCACAGGAAATAAACACATTTCTGGGCCATGTTTCTAACATTGAGGTGCATATTGCACCTAAGGGGGTTCCGATCAGCCAGGTAGGTGTGGTGGTCTCTCTCCAGAATGTCATTTTTATGACTTTTGAAAAAATAATTTTCAATGGAAAACAAGATGGTGGCTCATGAAAAAGGAATGGGTTTCACAAGGAAAAATCCTTTTTCATAAGATCAAATCCTTTGTCAATTTTTCTCCCCCTATCCTGAAAGTGATTTCCCACTGAAAACAATGGGAAATGAAAAATGTAATAACTTTGCAAAAGATTAATATTTTTTCACCAAACTAAGCATGGCAGTTATGTTACTCAAGCTGTTTCTACCATACAAAAATCACACCAAAATTCTACACCATCTGGATGCAAGGTGATGAGGAAAAAAATGCAAAAAGTGGCAACTTTATGAGTTTTTCAACTGTCCGGATCTCAGAATCTGCACATCTACCCAGAACAAAACTTGCCACATCAAGAGATCTACCCCATGGGACAGTGCATCAGTTGCAAAGTTATTAAAGTGCACAATTTGAGGTTTAACATTATGCTACTCAGCCCTAACTATAGGGCCTCACTGTGCCTATTTATATATATATATATATATATATATATATATATATATATACACACACACACACACACTATATATATATATATATATATTTATGCAATACGTGTGAGCTGATAAACCATTGTATAAATCCTTGTATCTTCATAGCCATTATGTAAATCTTCACAGCCATTACTGAAATTAAATTTATCTAATGGTTTGCACAAAAATTGACCATTAGCGTGATATAGCGCAATATACGCATTAGCACAATACATGTTATTCAAACATGCACTACGGCGCAAATGGTCAATTTTTGCATGATTTACCACTGTAATGACTGTGCCATTCAGCTGGACTACTGAGGCCCTATTGTATAAATGGAATACGTGATGGTCAGCTGTTGAATACACTGTTTACCTGAACTCGTGGAGAGCGACCTCAGGAACCATCACTCGTGGCTCCCCTATGCTCCGCCACTCATGAGATTACCCGAGGTCACTCTCCACTTGTTCAGATAAATAGTGTATTCAATGACCGGCCATCACATAGCTCTTATATATCTATCAACCATGTACAATAATGAAGTCCACTAAAATGTTTTCTTATTTATGACTTTATCTTATAGGTTAAAGAGTCTCCAGAATGAGAGTAAAGGAAGAGAAACTGAAATTGAAAAAGGACATAAAGAATGGCATAGTACACGCTTTTTTGTAACTTGGCCAGTGGATAACAGAAGGAATTTCCCCAAGTATTCTATAGCCCTCATATTCAAAACACAACCTGTTTGCACTAGCACAAACTGCCAAAAGTGCAGGACTGCAATATTCAGCCTTTGGTGCTGAGCCAATCAGAAATGCTGGTGCCTGGGCGCAAACATAATGTATGCACTACAGAAAAAGAAGGTAGTGACATGAATATGCTGTGCAACATGATATTTAATGGTTTTGTGCTGCACAGATGGCAGTTAGCATGACTTGCAGTCCACAAGTCACACTGGAAGTCCCCAGTAATGATCAAATCGTGAGTTGATACAGGCTT
This sequence comes from Neoceratodus forsteri, assembly GCA_016271365.2. Classification (NCBI taxonomy): domain Eukaryota; kingdom Metazoa; phylum Chordata; order Ceratodontiformes; family Ceratodontidae; genus Neoceratodus; species Neoceratodus forsteri. Next base: position 1,385,546,518 of record CM028129.1, read on the forward strand.
AACAGACCCATGCTTATGTAGCTGTGTGACAAACCGCAGCCATGCAAAGTCTGTAGAGCTCAAGGTGACAGCAGCACTGTGCTTTCTGGCCACCAGAACCTTCCAGATACTGGTGGGTGGCGCCACCGGTATCACACAGTCTGCCACCTCATGCCTGGTGGACCAGTTCCTAGATGCTCTGCTGGCCCTTGCTGGGGAGGACATCATATTCCTCACCAAACCCGCAGAGTGAACAGCAACCGTGTAGCAGTTCTATCAGTTTGTGCACTTACCGGCCGTACTTGATACCTCTGACTGCAACCATATTACCATTTGTGCACCCCCAGGGGATGGGGTGGAGGCCTATGTGAATAGAAAGGGCTTCCACTCCCTCAACTATCAGGTGGTGTGCAGCGCAATAGGGTGTATCATCAGTGTCCTGGCATGGTACCCTGGCAGTGCCTATGATGCCTTTACATGGCGTAGCTCCATTCTGTATGGGGATATACCTAGTGGGCACCACATTGGTGAGTATACATGCAATGTCCCCTTCCCCCATAGCTACCACTGATGTCATGAACCAATGCCCTTTTCATGCCCAGGGGACAGTGCCTATCCCATGTCCCTCGCTGCTAACACCTGTCCTATAACCTATATCCGATGCAGAGGACAGGTACAGTGTGGCACACATTGCTATATGCAGTGTCATCAAGCAGGTCTTTGGTATGCTCAAGATGTGGTTCATATGCCTTGACTATTCTGGTGGTGCCTACAATACAGCCCTCAGAAGGCCTTTGTTATATTCCTTGCCTGTTACATACCACATAACATGACACTGAACTGTGGAATATGACTGTCCGCTCTACAGGGAAACATTGCAGTGTATGCCAAGCCAGCAGACCATGGAATGCAGGAGCAGTTCAATAGGAATGACCCCAGGATGGCCAGAAGGTCCAGGGTGTACAGAGGCTGCCTCATTGCAGACCTCTACAGACACAGAAGGCTGAGTACAGATTACTAAGGAGAGAGTAATATTTTAACAAGATGAACTGGAAATGTAACAAACAAGGCAAGTAAAAACAATACAAGGATTCAAAGAAAAACATAACCCTCCAGACAGGAGCGTGTGTGAAAAAGGGGATTCAAACAAAAGAATAGCCATCTAGGCGGAGGCGGAGGGGATCCACAGAAACATAGACTTAGTCTGCAGAAAAGAACCTTTAGGTCCATCTAGTCTGCCTCTTGCCCTGCTTATTCTGACACCCGTGACCCTAGCTGGTCATAGGTGTCACCCCCTACCCTTGTTCCTCTATGTAATATACCCCTGTGCCTATCCCACACAAGCCTGAAGCTCCCCACAGTCTTTGCCCCACTACCTCTTGTGGCAGGTTGTTCCAGTCATCCACCACCCTTTCTATGAGGAAGTATTTCTGCACATCTCTCCTAAACTTCACCTCTCCTAGTTTCATTGCATGCCCCCTTGATTTAGTGCCTTCCTTCCTTTCTCTGAAATAGACCCTCCACTTGCACCTTGTTCACTCCTGTGAGGTGCTTGTAGGTTTCAATTATGTCCCCTCTCGCTCTCCTCTCTTCTAGTGAATACACGTGGAGTTCTTGCAGCCTTTCCTCGTATGACTTCTTTTGCAGCCCCCTCACCATTTTAGTTTCCCTCCTCAGTACCACCTCCACCCTTTCAGTGTCCTTGTGGGGGCACGGCCTTCAGAACTGGACATGGTACTTGAGGTGGGGCTTCACCAGTGAGCGATACAACAGCAGCACCACCTCCCTCTTCCTGCTAGAAATCCCTGTCCCAGTGCACCCCAGCATCCTGCTAGCCTTTCCCACTGCTTTGTCACACTGCCCAGCTACCCTGAGGTCATCAGATACAATGACCTCTAGGTCTTTTTCTTGCTTGGTGACTGTAAGCTCCACTCCCCACATCAAATACACAGCCCCTGCGTTCTGCAACCTGAAGTGCATAATCTTGCATTTTCTGGCACTGAAACCCAGCTGCCACCCCTTAGACCATTCCTCTAGTTTCCTCAGATCCAGTTGCATTCTCATCACCCCTTCTCTAGTGTCAGCCCTGTTGCAGATTTTTGTATCATCCACAAAGAGACACACTTTACCCTAAAGCTCCTCCGCAATGTCGCTTATGAAGACATTGAAGAGGACCGGTCCCAGCACCGAACTCTGTGACTTCCCACTAGTCACTCTCCTACTGCATGAGTGGCTACTGTTTACCATTACCCTTTGCCTCCTATCCCTTAACCAGTTTGATACCCATCTTGTCACTTTCTCCCTCAGCCCTAGGTTGCTTAGTTTTTTAACTAGCCTCCTGTACAGCACAGTGTCAAAAGCCCTACTGAAGTCCAGAAAGGCCAGGACAACTACTCTCCCTTGATCAAGGGAGACCAGTCAAAGAAATGTATGAGATTAGTATGACATGACCTCCTCCCTGTGGAACCATGTTGCTGGTGGTCCTGCAGCCCTTTGGCCTCCAGGTGCTCCATAAGCCTCTCCTACAGTAGTGTCTTCATTAACTTCCCACCACAGATGTGAGACTGACTAACCTGTAGTTGCTTTCATCCTCTCTACTGCCACTTTTGTGTGGAGGGACCACATTGGCTCTCCTCCAGTCCTCTGGAACTTCCCCATCTCCACTGAGGTACTGAAAAGCAATGCCAGAGGGGCAGCAAGCACCATGTTTAGTTCCTGTAGGACCCGTGGATGAATCCCATCTGGCCTCATTGCCTTATTCTCCTTTAAGTCTTCCAGTCCCTTCCAGACCCTCTCCACCGAGAATCCAAACAAACAAAAAAAAAAGCCAACCAGGCAGGGGGGATGTAGAAAGGGAATTCCAACATACCCAAAGCCATCCAGATGGGAGGGAGGGGAAAGGGGAGGGGGAAAAGGGGGATTCAGACAAAACCATAGTCATCCATGTGGGGGGGTGAAAAGGTGGTGTCAAACAAAAGAATAGCCATCCAGGTGGGTGGGGAGAGGGGGATGAAGTGTACAGTAAACTGTCTGAGAGGTGGGGAGGAAACATGGTTATTGGGAAGTGGGGACATGAGGTGGTGAATCTGGGGTAGGGCTCAGGTGTCACATACCCTAGGTGCAGCCCATACCACAACTAAGGACACAGAGCTGGCACACAGAAACATAGAAGTTGACGGCAGATAAGGACCACAAGGCCCATCTAGTCTGCCCATTCTTTCTACCTTATGAATGTGCCATAGGTCTTTACTCTGTCAATGGCCTATTTATTTATACTCATCTGTATTGCTCCCTTATGCCTATCCCATGCCTGTTTGAAGCCCTGCACTGTATTCATATCCACCACTTCCTGAAGTAGGCCGTTCCATGCATCCACCACCCTTTATGTGAAAAAGAACTTCCTCACATTACCCCTTAATTGGCCTCCCTCTAATCTCATGCTGTGTCTTCTTATCCTGCTACTTTTCTTACATTGAAACATGTTAGACTCTTTCATGTTGTTAATGCCCTTAAGATGTTTGAATGTAGGCCAGCCCGGTGGCGTTGAGAGTTGAGGTGCTGGAAGTCACACCTTGCGCCATGCCTTGGCCTCCAGGTTCGAAACGGGTCTGGCCTGCTGGGGTCAGATGGGGGGAGGGAGAGGGTCTGTGAGAGGCTGCTTGCTTTGGTGAGCCTCCACCCGGGAGTGAAAGTTGGGTCTCTTGAGAAGGCTGCCACCCAGTGGAGGCTGGGTGGTAGTGCCGCTTCTGAGAGCCTGGGGTGAAAGGCCATGGGAATGGTGGGAGGACCTGTTGACTGGAGCTGTGGTGCTCGTGGGGGCCTCCACCCACACATAGTCACTGCTTCTGGGGCTCTGGGGTTAGCTAGGGAAGAAAATGGGGAAAAAACAGGGGTCCTCGCTCGATAAAGCTTCCGGGCCAGCTCGGCAGTTCCACCGGGACACGAATCATGCAGGCAAGTTCCCGAATGACCCCAGGCCTGGTAGGGTGTCGGCAATCTGCAGAGACCTGCCGAGGAGGATAAATAAAGTCTACAAAAAAAAAAAAAAGATGTTTGAATGTTTCGATCATATCACCTCTCTCTCCTTCCTTTGCGCTAGGGTATACATATTGAGATCCAGTAATCTGTCCTCATATGTTTTCTGATGCAGTCCCTGCACTATTTTGTTTGCCCTTCTCTGGACTGCTTCCATTTTGTTAATTTCCTTGTGCAGGTGCAGCCTCCAGTGCTGCATGCAGTACTCCAGATGGGGCCTAACCAGTGTCTTGTAAAGAGGGATTATTACCTCCCTCTTACGACTTGTGATACCCCTACTAATACATCCCATAGAATGCAATGTGTCCAGGTGGGTAGCAGGGGGGACATCATCCATGCAGTGAGGGATGGCATGAGGTGCCCATGGCCTCAGCCCCATGGGTTCTGACCCCTCTGAGGAGCATGCCGTCACCAGGGATGCACTGCATCTGGCCACCATGTGCCAGCATGTGAGGTGTGCTGGGTGTCCTCGGCATCCATCTACCTGTACTGCAGCGGTGGTGGCCTGATGCCAAGGTGTCTAACGTCTGGGTGACACCCCCCTTACTAGAAGCGCCAGCGCTGCAGCTGGCACACTCATTGCTGGAAACCATGGTTGTAGCCTCCAGCATAATGGCGGCCACCCCACACAAGCCAGCCACAAGTGACTGTTCCAGTTTCCAAAAGCTGGCCAGCATGGACTGCTCCAGTCTATCCAAGGCCACCATATGCTCTGAATGGTGAACCTTTGCACTCTGCTTGTGGACTTGCAGCATGTGGGGCTTGTGGCCCATCTTGGCCTGCAGGCCCTCTTGGGCTGCCTGTTGGCTACCTCCCACTGCCTGCGCACTGCCTGCATGGACTGTCTTGAGGGACAGGGTTGGGCTGCACCCTGGCCTGTTGTGTGGGCTGGGGTTGCACTATGGTCAGGGCTGCGCCTGGAATGAGGGTTCTGGGCAGCATGTCAGTTGCTTGGCCCGGAGTGGCAAGGCATTAGCCAGGCCAGGAGCATGGGCATGGGGCGGTACAGCATTGGCCGTGCTGGGGCCATTGGCCTAGGGTAGCACAATGGTGGCTGGGTCAGGGGCACTGGCTTGAGGAAGCACAATGATGGGTGGTTGGGGGTGCTGGGCCTCATTGGCAGTGGAGCAAGCAGGGTTGGATAGCTCTTCTGGGTCTGAACTGGACCTGCTGATTTCTTCTCTCCACCACTCCTCCAAAAGGTATCATCCTTTCTGTCCAACTCCAGGTGGCCCCAGCAGTGGTTGGCCTTAAAGGCAGCAGCTGTCTCGACATTCCCAGCCTTTCCTCCTCTACTGTGTCCAACACCATGGACTGAGCTGTTGAGAAAAGAGTGTGACATTGCTGATTAATGCACATGTGGGCTGACCATGGCATCAAGCAGGCCCAGTGTACTATGTATCATCACACATGCTGCCCATGCAGTGCAGTGCACATATGCCCTCGGCACCATACACATCACACACCTCCCATCACCAGTGATCACACAGTACATGACATCCATGTGGCACAGTAGTGGATTTCCCCACAGACATCCACACCACCAGGATACCTGCATAACACCATGTGGCCTACACCCATTGTGTAACACATCAAACAAGTACGCCATCAATGACAGAGCATGCAGCAGTGATTGCACATTTGCCTGGTGTGCTGAAGCAAATGCAGGCTGCATGCATAGAGCTGTGGTAGGACTTGGCCACAGAATACAGATGCAGTACATCCTGTGCTTGGCCATCTGTGGCCCTCTCAAGCATGCAACCCCAAACTCCATTGGTACATGTGCATACAAGCCCTCAATGTGATTGGGCTACTGCAGTCACTTACGTGGCTGGGTTGTTTCAACTTGCCTTTCATAGCCACCTCTTGGCACTTCCATCATGCCTACTGGCTGCAGCATGCCAGCCATTACCATCTCTATAGGGGCTAGTGGTATGGTGGCTCTGGGTCGACTGCCTATGGCCTGGAGGTTGGACTGGGCCCTGGTAATATTTTATTTATATATTTATTGAAATGTTTCACCAGGAAGGCACACTGAACAACAAGTTGCTTGCCTCCCGGTGTGACCTGGGGGGGAGGGGTACAGGGAGAATACATACAGAAAATATAAAATTAACAGTGCAATTGGTATCAGGTAGTACAGTAAACAGTACAAGAAATTAACAGCCATAGCAGAGATACAACAATGCATATACAATGAAATTGGGCAAATTAAAGTGCAAGACTGTTACCATAAGTGCAATTGTATAAATAAGATAGATCCAAGTTTGGAGACGGGATGCTACAGAGAGGCAGGATGCAATTAAGTATGCAGAAAACAGTTGCAGTTAGAGGAGAGGAAATTATGGAGGGCTGAAGAGAGGGACTGAGAAGAGGAGGAGTGGCGAATTTGTGGAGGAAGGGCGTTCCAGATTTTGGGGAACTGGTGAGTGAAAGCAGATTGGCCAGTCAGTGTAGAGCATCGGGGGACCACAAAGGTACGTGAATCAGTGGACCTTAAGGAGCGAGCAGGGGGAGGAGGGGTAGACAGGGAGGAGGATAAATATGAGGGAAGAGAGCCAAGCCAGTATTTAGAAATGAGTTTGGCACAGTGAGAGAGGCGCCTGTCTGTGAGTGAAGGGAAAGATAGGGAGTGATACAGGTCACAGTGGTGAGCACGTACAGGAGAGTCAAGGGCAAAGCGGCAGAAAGAGTTGAAAAGGGGTTCAATCTGGAAAGGGTGGATTTGGGAGCAGCACTGTAGACTACATCACATTAGTTGAAGATGGGGAGGATCCTCTTATGGACAATCTCATGCCTGGCTGTAAGAGGGATGCAATTACGGTTCCTGTATAAGGCGCAAAGCTTGGGGCACAGTTTTTTCATGATGGCGTTGATGTGATCAGAGAAGTTGAGGTGTTGGTCCAGCCAAACCCCAAGGTATTTAAATAAGGAGGTGTCCTCAAGCTATGTCCCATCCAGGGTGTGGAAGGTGGGCAGAACAGGCAGCCTAGTAAGTCTCTACCTAGTGCCGAAGGTCATGGAGACTGTTTTCTTGGCATTTAGAAAGAGTTGATGGGAGGCAAGCCAGTGCTAGATCTTGTTGAAGTCGAGCTGAAGTCTGATTTCCACATCAGAGGGAGAGTGGCTGGAGGTGAACAAGACAGTATCATCGGCATACATGTGAATGGAGGAGGAGGAGCATGCCGACAGTTTGTCGTTTAGGAAAATAGAGAAAAGTAGGGGGCCCAGCACTGAGCCCTGAGGCACTCCAGTGTGGATTTGGTGTGGTAAGGAGGTGGAGTCAACGATTCTAACTGATTGGGTCCTCCCTGTGAGATAGCCTCTGAACCAGTTAGTTGCAACTAAAGACAGTCCAGCTGAGGAGAGGAAGTGGAGAAGCAGGGTGTGGGAAACTGTGTTGAAGGCCTTGGCGAGGTCGACAAAGATGGCAGAGATGATCAAGCCATTATCCATTCCAGTGATGATTGAATCAGTGAGCCTGAGTAAGGAGGTAGTGGTAGAATGGTTCTTCTGAAATCCAGATTGGAACGGGGTAAAGAATTTAGAATCAGAGAGAAAGGAGGAGATCTGGGAGAGATGATGTTCCTGGAGTGTAGCATGGGTAGGGAGCAAGGAAATGGGCCGATAGTTCTCTGATGAGGTGGAGTGACCACCCTTGGGGAGGGGGAGAATGACAGCTTGCTTTCAGGACACAGGGACTGCAGCAGACAAGAAAGAGCGGTTAAGAATTTCAGAAAGTGGGTAGCTATCACTGGGGTAAAGAGGTAGAGTAGCTTAAGGTCCAGTTCGTCAGGCGAGCTGCCCTTAGACAGGTTAATAGACAGCAGGGCTGCACGGGTCTCGGCAGGCGAGACCAAGGAAAATGAGAAGGAATCGGGAACAGGGGCTTGGCAGGTGTCATAATTGACACTTTTGGAGGGGGAACCCATAGGGGAGCAAGAGGGGAGGGACACTAGCAGGGCTGAAGCACACGAAGTGAAGTAAGAGTTGAATTCCTCGGCCACCACTGCATGATCTGCTATAAGGGAGTTGTTTATTTTAATGACATGGTGGGAGGGGAGGAAGAGGGCATGGACAACTTTCCAAAATTTGTACGGGGAATTTAAGTTTGTGTGGAAGGTGGAATTGAAATACTCTGCTTTAGCTAGCCTAGTTGCTTTAGTGCATATGTTGCAGAGTTAATGGTATATCATAAATTCACTTGTTTTGTTAGTTACCCTATGCTTTCTCCAAGCTTGGTCACATGCTCTGAAGCAGGCCAAAAGTTCTGGAGTAATCAACGGAACATGGTTTCCTTGTACTCTGATACTCCAGAGAGGGGCATATTGGTTCCAGATGGAAATGATTTTTATTTGAAATGGTCAAGAGCAGCATCCAAGTGGGGTGCAGAGATTAGGGGAGCCAGGTAGATGTTTGCTAAGTCATGGAGGATAGGGGTTATGTCCAGGGATTTGTAGGAGTGAGCTTATATTATTTTATTGCAGGGGATTTGGCCTGTGGACCTTCCGAACTAGATAAATCAGGTGATGATCGCTTAACGCATCAGGTAGGGCACTCGATTCAATGACTCAATGCGGGTGAGATGTGAGAGCCTGAACCCACTTGTGTCTGCCTCTTGAGGTCAGTAACCCATTTTTGGACCTTCTCCATGGTTCTACCAACTGCATTCATGTACTCCATGATGACACCCATGCTGATGACACCCATGCCTGGGCTATTTTGGCCCCTGTTCCTCTTCTGCAGCCAACCAGGTCCTCCCTGCCTGTGTAGGTATGAGCCAGGGCTGTCCCCATATCCTCAGAAAATCTTCACTTTCAAATGCATTATACATCCATCACTTTACCTGTCGGAAAGGGGAGGACAGCAGCACTGAGCATTGTACACACACAGCAGAGCATAAACCACAGGTACAGTGGTGTGCAAGCCCCAGTGCCCCATGGATGGGACATGCATATCATTGACATTGGCCACGTGCAGATATAACAAAAGTGTAGTCCCAGGTGCCTTATCTTGATACTGTGATTGAGAAAACAGATATGGATATTATAGAAACTGATTTATTTAGAAAACCATCAGATAGGAACTCAGTCTTATTAGCATTGAGTACACACCCTAGACATACTATAACAAATATATCACAAAGTCAGTTCATAAGATTACGCAGGAACTGCAGAAGATTTGCAGCAGAGCGGCAGATGAGATGAAATCAGGATTTATAGCAAGGGGTTACAATAGTGTAGAGGTGGGTAATGTTCAAATATGGGCAGAAAACCAGGATCAGGATCACCTAATTGTGGGGAATGGAGATGGATTATACATGAGAAATGAGTCAGATGATAGAATGAAGTTTATAACTACATGTACTTACAAATCTAACCAGATTAGGAATATCATTTTCCGCAATTGGACCCAATATCGGATCGGCATCGGGGTGCGTGTTGGGGTTGTCGGTCCTAACTCTCACCCCATTCTCCTATACCTCTGCTTCTTCACACATATGATGGGGTGAGAGGGCCAACAATCCCAAAGCGCACCCCAATGCTGGTTGGTGGTGTGGACAGAGGGGGTCAAAGGGGGGCTTTTAACCCTAACACCGAATTTCCTCGTTTTTGTCGCTGTGGAACAACCCTAACTAATGCATTAAACAGAGTTTTTTGCCTCTAATATATTTATACGTATATATGCACACACATATGTCATCCTGCACATGCGGTGTCTTTTATATTGGTAAAACGATACGTAAGTTTAAACAGAGAATTGGTGAGCATGTGTGGGATATAGCCAGCCAGGATGAAACTAACATTTTGGCTACCCACGTGAAACTTGCAAACTCTAATGTAGAACACAAATGGTCATACATGGGAACTGAGAAAGTACACCTTGGTAGAAGGGGAGGCAATCTTGATAAATTACTTCTACAACGTGAGGCCAAATGGATGTACATATTGGGAGCTTTGAAATCACCTGGCTTAAATGGACAATCTGCAATCCAACTCTTTTTATAAAATGTTTGAGGGACTATATTTCTGAAGGACCTGTGTAGTTATGATACATTTGGGATTACTGAACATTTATGGCGGTACTCTGTGTATTTTTAGTATATCTCATATTGTATATATATTTTTATTATGGATTTTTATTGTTGTCTTTTCTTTCTTTGATCAGTGCATGTGGGTCCTTTCTTGTACTCCTCTGTGCTGAGTGCAACTGAATTTAAAACCGAAGATTTCCAGCTCTGCAGCTATTTGAGATCTACACACACAGCAATTGGTGGACATTGTTGTCACTTATACAAATGGACATACTTTGACACAATAGAAGATAACTGATTATTTTGGGACTTTTTGAACAGCGGAAGATTGGTCATAATGTCAGAGGTCATATGGACATTCTTTATAATATATGTGTGATGTTACTGAGTCATACAAGATATTGGTTATAGGATATCTGGCTGCCTTATTTTTGAGTGCGGAACATTTATGCACTTTAGATCTTATTGTTTAAATTATGTCAAATGAGGGGGTTTCATTTGGTTTAAATTGGGTTGTATTGTATTTGGTGACGTCTTGCAAGGGAACACTGTTTAACCATGAGTTTAAGCAGGAGTAGCACACTAAGCCAAAGCTTGTTTCCAGATGCGACCTGGGAGCACAAGGAAGTTAAGTGACTTGCTCAGAATCACACAGTATGCACCTAGGCTGCTGTGGGATTCAAACCCAGGTCTCTAGATCTGCAGCTCAGAGCCTTAGCCCACTGTACTATAATGCCTCCGTAATAACATCATACCTAGGGAACTATATATGAGGGTCCTCTATTTGTAAGCCTTGCCCTTGACAAAGCACCAGTAGGGGTGTGAAATGGCATCAGGAGGGTTAGTGGCCACTTTTAAGGGGGGGTTGTATCCTGCTTTATACAAATGAACTCTGTCTTGATATAGATATATACTTTTGTTTTTCCATCAATGAAGCCGATTTTTTACTACTAAAATATAGTAGTGGCTATGTGCTTCTGCAGCTGGTTTATGGAGGCAGGTGTGAAGTATTTTTAGTTCTGCCGATATAGCAAAGCACAATGCTCTGATCCCCCTTATTCCTATTATAATCCGTTTCACAATACACCTGCCTGTAGCCACTTGCAGCTGTGTGGTGCTCTTTGTACCTTTTATATGCTGCAGGTGCAATTAGCCATGCAGAAGACTGAATACATTCCAGCAATGGCATGCAAATTTGGATTAGGCACATACTGCAAAATTAGCTAATTTGCATACAGTGTTTGATATTGCAGGTTTACTCCAAGCGCTAACACCTTTGCAGTAGCTTTAGTGCTAGTGCTACGTCCAATGCAGCACAGACATGACATCATACATAGTCTGTGATGCCATAATGGTGCACAGACATGCATCCTATTACACTGTGCTATAGCATTGCGCATGTGCAGTGCATGTGCAAGTGCATCTCAGAGCCATCCACATGCTCACAGCTGCTTCAAAGATCATCACTGCTTGAACAGATCTTTTCTTCTGTATCCCTGTGTATCACAGAACACTCCATCATGGATGATGAAGGAAAACTTTTCGTTGGTAGCCTGGCGTTTGATACAAATGAAAGTGGAGTGAAAGAAGTCTTTGGCAAAGCTGGCCAGATACCTGAAGTTGTTGTGGTTAAGGATAGAGAGGCACAATGGTCAAGAGGATTTGGGACGTGAAGTTTGAAAACTGAGAAGACGCAATGGATGCAGTGAATGGAAAGACTATCGATGGGCGACAGACCCATGTAGACCAGGCAGGAAAATCCCATAACCCAACAGTTGGTCAGTCTTGTGGACATGCCTTTTCTTGTGATGAAAGAGGGGATGGTGAATATGGCAGTGGTGAACGTTATGAGTCTAGAAGTGGAGGATATGGTGGTGGACATGGTGGTGGTAGCAGTCGTGGCTTCTACTGCAACAGAGACTGGGGCCAGGGAGGTTATGGGTCTTACAGAGACAGCTATGAGAATTAATGCTGTGCACAACAAGTAAAATCCACTTGATTCAAGATCATCCTTCCAATGGCTGTATTCAAAAAGATTTTTGGAGCTTTACAGAATCGTGTAGTCCATCATTGTAATATCTGGATATGTAGTGTTCTCAGTTATGTCCTGTCAAACACAGCCTGACCACTTTGAAAACAAAATACATGCTCTGGTTTTCCAAAATCTGTCAGTTTCACCATTTTTTAACATACTAAAAAGCCAGCAGAATAGGCCAAATGGTCTGTCTTGTCTGCTCGAAAGCCAGCAACCTAATGGCTGTTCGCCTTGCCACCCCCCAGCCCCCAAGAGGGTCTTCTTTAGTTTCAGTTTCCCCTTCTTGAATCCCTCCACTGTGCCCTCCTCCACCAGCCTCCCAGGCAGCGCATTCCATGGCTCCACCACCCTCTCAGTGAAATAATGCTTCCTCGCTCCCCTGCAGTTCCCCCTCCAGCTTCCACTCATGGCCCTGGTTGTCCCCCCTTCTCTTTAGCCTAAAAGCTCTTAGTTCCACTCCTGATTATTCCTTTTACATACTTGAAAACCTCTATCATATCTCACCTGTCCCTCCTCTCCTCCAGTGAGTAAAGCCCAAGCTCTTCCAGTCTCTCCCCATAAGGCTTCCCCTCCATGCTCTGAATCACCCTGAATCAAAGCACTTTTGTCCTATACTTGGGTTTATCTTCTAGTATGTGTGATGCATTGGGGTTATAGAAATCTTCAAAAATTGTTGCAGTTGTGTACAAAACCTACACTTCTAGTTAAATTTAAAATGTTCAAGCAACTGATAGTCTGTTGACGTTTTAAAGTGCTTTAAAGGGGAACTGTCATCATTAAGAGTCCCACACTTTGGTGTGGGGCTTGTCCTAACTAACCCTTTGTGGTAAAACATATTACTGTTTATTGCAGTAAAGTAGATTGTATTACACTAATTCTGTTGACTTGCAAGCAGACATTTTCAGTAATAAAAAATCCCAGAATCTCCTGCTGCTGACATAAGAGGAGGGTTGCAGCAGTGGGAGATTCAATAGCCTGCAGTACATGCTAGAGTTTTATAAGTGCTGCTCTTTTTTGTTTGCTGTTCCTGGTGTCTTCCCTGGGCTAAGTACAGTCACAGGTGACTAGGCTTAGCCCCGGGAGAACAGCTGAACCAGCAAACATATGACCGGAGCTTATGAAAGCTCTAAAAAACACTGGAGGCTATTGAGTCTAACTGCTGCAACCCTCCTCTAATGTCAGCTGCAGGGGATTCTGGGATTTTTTGTTACAGAACATGTCAGCTTGCAGGTCAATAGAATTAGTGTGATACAATTCCCTATACTACAGTAGACAGTAATTGAACAACACGTTTTTGCTCACAGAGTGCAAATCAGGAGCAGACCCATACATGGGTATGGGGCTGTTAGTGCCAACAGTTCCCCTTTAATACATTCTGTTCTTGTATCATTCATTTTGTGTCCTGGTGTAGCAAGACAAGAATAGTGGGCCTGGGCTCTAACACCACCTTCAGCTGTCTAAAGACTATGCTTTTCTAATTTACAAGTACGGACAAAATCAGTCTAGGTACATATTTTTCAGTATTTAATTACCCAGTTCTCAACATTTAAAGACACAGGATAAATGGAATGTCTCAAAGCTTTGTCTTTTTTTGTGTTCTCCCCAGCTACTTTGCACAGTAAGCTACCCCTTGGTACCCTCGACTGGGCACCAAAACTGCTTCGGACACTTTTTGATACCTTCCCTAGCTTTGGGAATGTATACCAGGCTTGCTATTTCTAGAGGTCAGAAAGGGTGGGGGTGTACAAAAGCAAATACTACAAATGACCATTATACCCAGGTCCTGAGGAGAGAACTTTTTGCTAGGGCTTTGCTAGGTCTGTACTTCTGGAGGGGTACCCAGTACTTCTACTCAGGAAGCAAAAATGTGAATGTCCAAACCAAACTGGGGTTCTAGAGTGTGACTTTATTCCAAAGGTGGTTCACTAAAGGAAAGGTTAGACCCCCAAGGTTTACACATCGTGGCACAAGGCAATGGCAGAACAACAAAAATCTGTATCGGACAGAAACTCTACATGCCCCATATACCATAGGACCTCGGATTCTGTTCAGTGTCAATGGCCTAAGCTGAACACACATTTTATTCTAGTGGCACTGGCCACAACTGGGCACATTTCTCATGGCATAGGATGCTAAATTTTGCAGAGCATATTTATCTTTTTTGCCATAAGTTTTTGTAAGTTTTGCTGTTGTGTTTTGAAGTTTGCCTAACTCCTTAAAATCTTTCTGTGGCTAGAGGGACATAAATCCTTAAATCTTAAATCTTTCTGTGCTGGCTGGAGACTATTGTTGTGGGGGAGGGTTCTTTGGCCAGTAACACAGCCAGACAATCAAGGTTGTTTGCATTTCAGGTAATCTCTGTTTAAATCCTCACTGAGGCATTTTAAATCTTCTTGCTGTGGGCAGAGTTAGAGGAATTTTGAAAAAGTGGTAAAGTTCTGGAGAGCGTATTTATCTTTTTTGTTATAAGTTTTTGTAAGTTTTGCTGTTGTGTTTTAAAGTTTGCCTAACTCCTTAAAATCTTTCTTAAATACGGAAGGTTTAAAAGCTGGGAGGGAAGAGTTTAGGGAGTTGCAAACTTCCCCTATGAGCTAACTCTTAAGGCTAATAGTCAGATGGGGAAAAGTTCAGCTACTCAAGCATTGCAGGTTTGAAAGTCCGTATTCTGTATGGGGGGATCATTTTGGTATAGGTACTGGTAGCTTGAGAAACTGTAGAGCCACTGAGTTGGTAATTTGGTCTAGAAAAGACTGCTATGATGATGATGGGGAAGGGACCGGACGTCACTAGTGCAGGTATCGTTGGGCGGGTGGTTGGGTGCACAGGGTGTGGTGTGGCCATGATACTGGACTGGACTTGGAAGTTTGGGGGATGCCCAGTGTGCTACCAGCTGGCACAGCTTAAGGAGGAGGTAGAGTGGATCCAAAGGCAGCTGGAGGTGCTGGGGGGGATTGGAAAGGTAGGAGGCAAGCAGTCACCTACATGGAAGCACTAGGTGCTGGGGCCTCCCATGCTGGGGGAGGAGTGAAGAGAGGTGCTCACACTAGGAGGAGGGAAGGGGTACACAGGGGGCTCTAGGGGCCCTGGCAGGTGGGGCCCAAAAGGCAGAAAATT
Organism: Neoceratodus forsteri; assembly: GCA_016271365.2. Lineage (NCBI taxonomy): Eukaryota > Metazoa > Chordata > Ceratodontiformes > Ceratodontidae > Neoceratodus > Neoceratodus forsteri. The sequence goes on from CM028129.1 coordinate 1,385,561,715, forward strand.
CCACAGCAGTAGGCAAGAGACTAGGGGTGTCCAGACGAAACTGAGAGGGGCGGTAGGGATGGGGGGGCACTGGGGGATGGGCTAAGGCTCACAAATTGTTTTAACCCTCTACGCCCGTTGGTGGAAGAGGGGAGTGTGGGGGGAGGAGGAGGAGGAGGAGGAGGGTGATGATGATGCTGGTGAAGCTGGGGCAGGGACGGATAGAAAAGGTGAAGGGGGCAAGAGGCAAGGAGCAATAGAAGGGGACTCGGACAGGAAGGGGGAAGAGAGGTAGGGAGGGAGAAGAAAAAGGAGTATTGGGGAACAAGGAGGAGGAGGCTGATGGTATGGAACGGGGAGCATGACAGGCAGAAAGGCGTAGGACGTAAATGGAATGATAGCGAGCAAAAAGATAAGTAGGCAAACGGATAGGATGGATGGATTAGTAGGGAGTGGGAAACAGATACAGAGAAAGATACTCGGGTGGGGGGAAAAAGAAGGCCAGGACATGGGTAGAGGTCATGACCAGAGAAAATAGTGAAAGGGCTACCTTCAACACTCAGACTGTGGAAGGTGTGAGGAGCCAGTTGGGGGAGAACCCGGATGAAGGGATGAGGAGGGAATGGAAGGAGGGGAAACCCGAAGGGTGAACAGGGAGGCAATGGGGAGGTTAGAGTACTGCTAGTGGAGGACTCCATGATCAGAGGCATCCAGTGGGAAGGGCAGGGGGAGGGTAAAACCTGTCTGATCAGAACCAAATGCCACCCAGGCCTGACGGTGCACAAGGCCAAGCATGAGTTGTATTCACTGGCAAGGGAATGCGTGGGAGACTCAGGACATTCTAGTGCACTTGGGGACAAATGACATAAATGGTAATAGTGAACTAGAAATTCAGGCAAGGTTCCGGGAGTTGGCCAGGGTATGCCTTTCCATAGGCTGTAAGATTTCCTTTTCCGAAATCCTGCCGGTGCCAAGGGATAGTGGGGAAAACAAGATGAAGATTAGGGAGATAAATCAGTGGCTTAGGGAGTGGTCTGAGGAATTAGGGTATGGTCTGGTGGGGGACTGGGGGGGAGACCTGGGAGGATAAGGGGCTGTACGCAAGGGACAGGCTCCACCTTAATTTGGAGGGGAAGGAAACCCTTAAGCTCAAACTAGCTGGGTTCATCAGCGAAAGGTGAGGTTTAAACCTGTGAAGGGGGAGGGATCAAAAAAGAGATAGTCCCAGCAGGTACGATAAATGATGGACATGGTCTCCACTCCTCTAGGGAGCTAATGGAGAGATGGAAATGGGTCACCAGGTAGGGTGCAGGAGCTGAGAAATGGGAGCTCAAGGGAAGGGGAAGGAAAGGAGGGAAAAGGGGTGGAGAATGCTCCTGATAAATGCCAGAAGCTTAGGAAATAAAATGCCTGCGCTCCAGGTGATGCTAGTTGAGGGGGAAGTAGATGTGGCAGCAATCACTGAGACCTGATCCACTCAAGGGCATGAGTGGGACCTAAATCTGGAGGGCTATACTATGTTCAGAAAAGATAGGGAGGAGGGAAGGTGGGTGGTGTAGTTAGAAATGGCATGGGTATTGGAGGGGTAGAGGAGGCAGAGGGGAATGTGGAGGCTATTTGGGTCACCCTGCTGACGCAGAGGGGGTGAGAGAGTAAAGGTCGGAGTGGTATACAGATCACCAGCACTGGTGGAGGTTCCGGAGGAAAATTTGGTGGCAAATCTCGAGGGACACTGTAGATTGGGAAAGGGAAGGGTAGTGGTAATAGGGGACCTCAACATGCCAGGAACAGACTGGGCGACTATGACGTTGCCAGGGAGCAGAGGCTGCTGGATGTCTTCCAGGATGTGTTTCTGACACAACAGGGAGGTGAGCCAACTAGGGAGGCCCGGACACTGGACATGGTCCTGGCGGACAGTGATCAGATTAGGGGCCTAGAAGTGAGGGACCCATTGGCAGGGAGTGATCACACATTAGTCTGGTTCTTCCTGGACCTTGGGGGGGGAGGAAAGCTGACCAAGGATGGTAGTAACCGACTTTAGGGGGGGAGAGGGGAAGGATCCTTAAAGATCGTTTGGACAGGATAAGGCCGGATATGGATGCTGACAGCAGGTGGGGGATCATTAGATGGGGAATACAGGAGGTTACCAGATTCTGCGGAAGGGAAAGGCATAAGTTCGGTAAGGCCAGAAAACCCTGCTGGTGGACCTGGGAAGTACAGAAAGGGGTGAGGGACAAGAAGGCGGCCTATAGGCACTTCAAGTGCTCAAGGAGTGAAAGGTATCAGGAGGAATATGAGCTGACAGCCAAGAGAGTCACCAGGGTGGTGAGAGCAGCTAAGGCAAAAAAGGAGCAGTCCTTGACCAGTGGGATCCAGAGGGGGTACAAAGGGTTCTTTAGATACATTGGGAAAAAAAGAAAGTAAGAGGGCAGATCAGCAAGATAAGGATAGGGGATGGTTGGGCTCAGGAGGTGGGGGAACAGACAGAAGTCCTAAATGAGTACTTTGCTTCTGTTTTACCACGGGAGATGGAGGGGCTATGTCTTGTGGGGGGAGAAGGGGCAAACCAGAGGAAAGGGTGGGACTGATAGAGACCAGGGGCCCTGACAGGTCTGAGGAAAGGGAGTGACCACCACAGACAGGTGGGGGCCAGCAGTACAGGGTGAAAAGGGGGAGGACGTAGAGGCTGAAATCCCGGTAGAGAGAGAATAAGGGAAGCCCTCAGGTCCCTGCGGATGGAGAAAGCACCTGGGCCAGATGAGATACATCCTAGGGTGCTGATGGAACTGGCGGATGTCCTGGCAGTCCCTCTAGCGGAGCTTTTCAACATCACTCTGAGGACTGGGTGGGTGCCCCAGGACTGGAGGGTGGTCCATGTCGTGGTGATCCACAAGGGGGGGATCAGGAAAGGAGGCGGGAAATTACAGGCCTGTTAGCCTGACATCAGTGGTCGGCAACGTGATGGAGGGTATTGTCAAGGAAAGGCGGGGGGGGGGTTACTGGAGCAAACTGGGTACTTGGATGATAGGCAGCATGGCTTTGTCCTGGGAAGATCATGCCAGACAAACCTTGTTGAGTACTATGACTGGGTGACGATGGCCCTGGACCAGGGTAGGCCAGTGAATGTCCTCTTTCTGGACTTCAGCAAGGCATTTGATTCAGTACCCCACAGTGGCCTGCTGGCTAAGCTGAAGGAAATGGGGATAGGGAGACAGTTGTTAAGATGGATAGGAAATTGGCTCTCTGAGCATACTCAGAAGGTGGTGGTTGGAGGGTTAGCCTCATCCCCAAGGTGGGTTACTAGTGGGGTTTCCCAGGGGTCAGTGCTGGTGCCACTCCTGTTCAACGCCTATGTCTCAGACATCAGGAAGGGCATCAGGAGTGAGATGAGTCTCTTTGCAGAGGACTCAAAGCTGGATGCAGTGGTGGATAAGGAGGCGGGGAGGGAGGCCTTGCAGGAGGACCTGGAGACTCTGGAAAGGTGGTCGGGAAAATGGAAACTAAAATTCAGTGTGGGGAAGTGCAAGGTTCTGTACCTGAGAGTCAGAAATCCAGGCCAATGGTATACCCTGGAGGAGACACAATTCAAGTCATGGAGGGTGAGAAGGACCTGGGGGTAATGGTAGATGTCAAAATGAACAACTCAGAGACCTGTAGGAAGGCGGTGGCAAGGGCGAATAGGATGCGGGGGTGCATCACCAGGGGATTACCTCCAGAAAGGCGGAAGTGATCCTTCCACTATACGACTGCTCGGTTAGGCCACACCTTGAGTATTGTGTGCAGTTTTGGAGACCACATTTAAAAAGGGACATTACACTCCTAGAGAGGGTCCAAAGGAGGGCAACCAAAATGATCTGGGGCCTGGGGGACAGGACCTATGAAGAGAGGCTCAAGGAGCTTGACATGTACACCCTGGAGGAGAGGAGGGACAGGGGGCCATGATAGAGGTCTTTAAGTATATGAAAGGGATCAATATGGGAGGCCCAGTCAGGGTGCTCCAAAGGAAGGAGGGTGGGGCAACGAGAGGTCACGGGTGTAAACTGGAAGGGGGTAGGCTCAGAGGGGAGAGGAGGAGATGTTATTTTACAGAAAGGGTGGTGGAGCCATGGAATGCACTGCCCAGGGAGCTGGTAGAGGTGGAGACTATGGACGGGTTTAAGAGGGGATGGGACAGGTATGTGGGCGGTGTAAATCTGACCAGGCCCAATACAGGTGGAACATCTGGGACTGGGGACAGTATAACTCAAGGGGAAGGGGGGACACCAAAATCGGCCCTCAGTGCGGGTGCTGAAAATCAAGCAGACTCGAGAGGCCATTATGCCTATTTTTCTGGCATTTTAGTATGTTAGTATGTAACTGGCCATGACGGAGCACACTAGTGCTCAAAATAAGCACAACCCACACCAGGGGGTAAACTTTCTCTGCAGGCATTGGCCACCATGACCTGAATAATCAGACACCCTTATGGAACCTGTAGTGCTGAACTGGTCACTCCAGATGGGGGTCTGCCTACCTTTTGCTTCCACGTCCATACCCAGACATTCTTTCAGAGTTACACCTCAAAACTTAGTTAGAAATATGCACATTGGAATAACTTTCACATTCTGTATGAGAAAACACTACTTCTGAGTGTAGAAATAAAGTCCTGCACAATGTACTAAGTCTCTCTGGGGACCTCACAATTATCAGCCAACTTTAAAAACATGAAAACAGTCTCAACTTAGAACAGAACTGGTGTATATTTCCCTTTATCAGAGTACACCCCAAAAAGCCGGTACTTTCCTCTGGGAAGCACAAAGTCAAATTACTCACAGTTTGTAAACAAAACAGGTAGCTTCAAAGTGCTAGATCAAATCAGGTGACTGCCCCTCGGATCCATCCTGGTAGTTCTTTTTCCATCTCTCCAGGGATGAAAAAAATCAGGAACTCCTGCTCTATACAACAGTTTCCACCACTTCTCTTGGCAGGCAGATGTTTCTCAGCACTAGGGTGAGAAAATAGGCTCTCCTCACAGAGCTCACACTGCAGTTCTTCAGTCCTCCAACTGCTCACTCAGAACTCCACTCACAGACTGCTGCTGACAGACTAACCCGAGATTCTAAAACTCCCCACTCACAGCCAGCTGCCGAGACTTATGCTGCTGTTAGAGTTCTAAATGACATCACCTCTCTCCTCTCAGCTGAGAGCGAGTAAACAGAGAGGGAGCATGTGAAAACTCATTTAACTAGTTATTCACCTGCTGCCTTCCCTACCTAGCACTGACACCGATGGGATTCTAGTAACTCCAGGGGACTGAGTGGTTACAGTTCACTAGAAGAAAAATACATTTTCTATTTTGACAATATATCTGACATGGTTTGGGATTTCTTGTGTTGGGTTGTTGGCTTTATCAAGCCCAGTAAAGGTCAATTTGAATTAAAAGAAACCATCTGTGTGCTGCTGACCATCCCACACCAGAAAAAATGCTTAGTGCTGTGCTGCTTGACATTAGCCCAGTGCAAATGCTGAAAAGTGCAGTGCTAACAGCTTGCCTACTCAATAGTGCCAGTGCAATCCTAACAGCAGCTGGGTGTAAGGAATAGGAGTTGGGATATATTGTATGATGGCAGACAAATGATTATGAGTCAGAGGGGTATGGCAGCAGGACACCAGGTGGTTGGCCATTAAACTGGACAACATGGTCGACCTGGTGGTCGACAGGGAGGAGATGCTGGGTGAGGTGGTGAAACTGCAGACAGATCTAGGTGCCTGTGGGGTGACACCTGGCTCACAGGATGGGCATTACCCACACAGGTGACCAGTTCCACCAGTGCACACAATGACCGCAGGACAAGAGAGAACTCTCGGCTCTTGCCTCCCTTGATCTCTCATCAGCCTTTGACACCATGGACCATGGACTGTTGTTGGAGCGCCTCAAGTATACTGTGGGTTCACTGGTACAGTCATCTGCTGGTCTGAGACCCTCCTCGGAGATATAATGTAGTGGATAGTGTTGGTGAATTTCTCCTCACTCCTGAAGCCCCTGCTCTGTGGTGTGCCCAAGGGGTCGATTCTCTCTCCCATGTTGTTTGCGGGGTACATGCTTCTCCTGGGAAGGATCATTAAATGATACAGTCTGGGTTTTCACTGCTATGCGGATGACACCCAGCTATATACAGTATATAATTTGTACCCTGCTGCGGTCAGTATACTTAATTTGTGCTTGCCAAGATGCAGGTCTGGATGTCCTCGAGACGGCTGAGACTTAACCCAGATAAGATGGAAGTAATGATGATTCAGCCTGATCAGATGGGAGGGGGGGCAGGGGCCTCTGTGGAGGTGACCAGCCTTGTACTTGGTTCCTTCAGTTTGAAGGCCTCTACTCAGGTGAAAAATCTGTCAGACATTCTGGATAGCAGGTTGACACCTGAGGCTCTGGTGTCAGCAGTAGTCTGGAGTGGCTTTTACCATCTCAGAAATATTGTCTGGATCCCACCTGAAGATCTGCCATCTTGGTGCATGCATTTGACACTTCCAGATTCAATTAATACTATTTACCTCTGGGGCAGTGGATGTGTCCTGCAATGCCTGCAGCTGGTGCATAATGTAGTGGCCTGGTTATTGACAGGCCTTCTGAAGTCTTGTCACATAGTCCTAGTCCTATGTGAACTGCACTCGCTGGTGTTGAAGTGGCGAATCACCTTCAAGGTAGGTGTGCTGACCTATAAGGCCATGTATGGATTGGGTCCTGGTTATCTGAGAGACCTCTTGACTCCATACCAGACCTCTCATCTGCTCTACTTCTCCGAGGTAGGCCTCCTTACTGTTCCTAGGGCTTGACTAAAATCTTTGGGAGACTGGGTAGTTGAATTGGCAGGCTCAGCCCTGTGGAACAGGTTAGTGGGATCCCTCAGGGAGGCCCCTCACTGGAGGCCTTTAAAAGGGGAATGAAGGCCCTATTGTTCCAGGAGGCTTTTGCAGTCAGTTAATATAGAAATATAGAATTTGATGGCAGATAAGGACAGCTTGGCACACCCAGTCTGCCCATTTCCCTACCTAATGGATAAGCTGCAGATCCTAGTTAACCAGCAGCCTACTTCTTCCTACCCCAACCCCCTAGAATTGCCTTATGACTGTCCCATGCATGCTTGAATTCCACCACTGTTTTTGACTCCACAACCTCCTCCGGAAGGCCGTTCCATGCATCCACAACCCTCTCTGTGAAAAATACTCCTTAATTACCTCTGAGCTGCCTCCTCTATCTTCTTCAAATTGTGCCCACTTGTTCTTGCACACCTCTTTTTTTGAAAGATGCTACCCTCTTGGACTTTGTTGATTCCCTTGAGGTACTTGAAAGTTTCTATCATGTCCCCCTCTCCCTCCTTTCCTCGAGGCTATACATATTAAGCTCCTTAAGTCTCTCTTCATATGTCTTCCGGTGCAGAGCCTGCACCATTTTAGTTGCCCTCCTCTGGACAGCTTCCATCCTGTCTATGTCTTTGCAGAGATTGGGTCTCCAGAACTGCACGCAGTAGTCCAGATGGGGTCTCACCAGCTGTCTGTACAGAGGGATAATAACTTCCTGTTTTCTATTGGTGATGCCTCTTCCTATGTATCCCAGTATCTCAGTCTTCTGAGTACATCACACATATGGAGCAATGCCTTACCCTGGTTGGCATGCTCACAGTAATAAAGAGGAAGGTGTATGGTTTGGTTCAGTGTAAATTCTAATATCACCTTCGGTAAAAACGTATAATTCGTACACAAAGAGACTCAGTCTTTGTGAAAAATCAAGTAAGGAGGCTCACACATCAGAGCATGAAGCTCAGAAATTGTACAAGCAGAAGTCATGACAACTAACAATAAAGTTGTCCATGACAGGAAACGCTAGCCACAAGTAACAGCAGGCTCAAAAGGAGACAACATCAATTTCTCAGGTACAAAATTCAAGTCCCAGGGTGGGACTGGATTACATATAGGAGGTTTCACATGCAGACTACCTCAAGAAAAGTATGAGACACCTCCAGCTGGGTAACCATATAGGCATTAGTAGGGGCAGGGAATGCTGATGTAGTGACCAAATTATTTATTTATTATTTTATTTAGTTTTGTTGACCGGGTTAGTGCACTAGACAAATCCTGCCTATTTTTCGGCACGACCCGGGGTAGGGAGATACAGATGAATGACAACTGACCTTGAACCAGATTAAGCTGTTGGTGGTATTTTTAGTAAATGCACCCTAATAGAGGAATATGGTAAGCCTAAATCAGATAAAGAAAGCAATAATTCCAGAACAGAATTCACAGGACATGTAAAAGGGTCCAGAGTCCTGGAAGCAGACCACAAAGTGAACGGCTTCCATTTCAAGTAATAAGTACTGTATGTTTGGCAGAAAGCTTTCTAGCCACAAGCAGGACATAACAACCTTAGGGGACACCCCAAAGCATGCAATGGCTAGGTTTTCAGGAGCCATACATATAGGTGCAGAAACTTTAGGTCCGAATGGACTAAAGACCCCTTTGTGCTGTGACAATGCAGAGGCAGGTGAACAGGATGCTCCACCGCCAGATGTAGTAGGAGTGGAAACCACATCTGGTGAGCCATAGAGGAGCTATGAGAATGAGAGTGGCACTCTACACTGTTGGCATGAGCAGGACTTTGAATTAGAGGAATGGGGGAAATGCATACAGGAATTTCCCTTTCCAAGAGAGGGACTCTCTTACTGTATGACTGTTGACTGTGCTTTAGATTGCTTATTTTACAGAACTGAATGTAATTGATGTACTCTTTTACTGTATGGCTAATCCTTGCCTAATTTCCTGTGTCAATGAATGCACTATCAATGTACTACACTTCCCAGGTCACCCCTGAAAAAGAGACAGTCTTGACTCAGAGGGCCTACCTGGTTACCAAAATTCAATAAATAAGTAAAAATAAATAAATAAATCTCGCCAGAAGACTTCAGGCCCTGGAGCGAGCGAGCAGAAACACATCAGTTTTGCTTTGTGTGGGGACACAGAAAGGTTCAAATCTGGACAACCCCATCTTGAAATGAGGTCATATATAGTCAGACCCGCTTAGAATGGACACGTTTGTGTAGAGTGATTTTGTCTGTTCTAAGCGATGTCAGAATTAACTGTGATACCGAATTTTCAATACGAGTGCTACCTGATAATCAATCCTGGCTGAAAAGCCACTGTTGCATACATGTTTGAATAGCACAGTGACTAGGAGACCTAGTGTAGCTCTAAGTATTGATCTGTACTGTGGCATTTTGCGGCAGGGGGAGTGAACTTGAAGTGAGGTTTTAAAGTGCTTGTTCTTTTACTTGTGTTGTCTTTAAAACATAACTTTTATTTGTTATTTTTTTTAAAGTCTTTCAGTTTTTGTGTGGGTGTTGGTGTTCTTGTTCTGTGACATCACTCTTGGGAGGCTTGGAAGAATTCAACAACTGATTGTGATATTTGCGACTGTCTTACGAAATCCATCATTGAACGCTGATGAAACTTAGACCTTTTGTATTGTCCCCACATGCGCTCAGTTGCAGCAAGATTCTCCCACTTTGGCTCGATATCACTGTGCTGCTCCATCAGACGTCGCAGTGTCAGCAGAGCATTTTTAACATTACTGGTTGTGGCCATCACTTCTGGCTCTTCTTCCTCGGTGTAATCGTCATTCTCTTCTAGGGCTGTGGCTTCTGCGGTTACGGATATCTGACTAAGGACTTTAGCAACATCACTGCGGCTGTCTTCCTCTCCTGGCTGCATATTGTTTCCCATATGACATATCTCTAGGAACTCATCAGCGGTTAGTCCTTCAGGGGGTGGGCGTTCTCATTCATTTTCGTCCACTGCAAAGTCTGGGGGGACATTCTGATGAAAGCCTGTTTTAACAAAGCACAGAACAATTGTCCCTTGGGTGATGTTAACCCAAGCATTTTTCATTAGCCTTACAGCATCCAGCAATGTTTTTTTTTGGACACGTATGCTGACTGTAAGCTCCTCAGATGTCTCTAGCATCTCTTATCACCCTGGATCGCAGGGCACGCACATAATGCTGCTTGAATGAGTAGATTATGCCCTGATCTAAGGGCTGTATGATACATGTTGTGTTGGGGGACAGGAAAACTAATTTTATGTTTTTCAGACCTGGAACATGAGGATGGCCTGTAAAGTTGTCCAGAATCAATGCAATTTTCTGTTGTCTCAGCTGTTTGTCCCAGCATCGAACCCACTCAATGAAGAGGTAACCGGTCATCCACGATGATCGGTTAGCTTGGTAACTTACAGGAAGGTGCTGAACACCTCTGAAGCAACGAGGGTTTAAAGATTTGCCTACAACAAGGAGATCCTTTTTTTCTGTTCCTGCCATGTTGCAACAGCAGAGCACTGTAAGCTCCTCTTTTGTTACCCATCACTTTTTCTTATTTGAATGTCATAGTGCCCGGCCAATGCTTCAATAAAAAAACCCTGTTTCATCCGCATTGAAAATGTCTTGCACTGCATAGCCTTCTAGCACAGTGGGAAGCACTTCTTTTACCCATTGTTCAGCACTTGCAACGTCAGTGCTTGATTTCTCACAGTGTGCTTTTCTGTACTTGATGTTGTTTCTCACCTTCCATCAGTGAAACCATCCAGCTGAAGGTGAGAAATCAGGGTTTCCCATGGCTGCAGTGATCTGTGCTGCTTTCTGCAGAAGCAGTGGGCCGCTTATCATGGCCTCTCGACTCCAGGTGTTAACAAACTAACGCAGAAGCGCCTCCTTGATGTCCGCCTCTTTCCCTTCCTGTTTATGCTTTCGGTCAGGGTTTTGATTCTGGTGCCACTCAGTAAGAAGTTTCTACCTGCTCTTAATGAGATTGGAGAATGTAGACTTTGGCAGGGAGAAGTGTAGCACTAGTTCGTGAATGCTCAGTTTTGGCATTTTGTCAATTTCATGCAAGATCTCTACCTTGCGAGCCACAGTCTGAGCTGAGCGCTTAGAGGACATCATGAATAAGACAGTAGCTAGCAGTAAGCACAATTCACAAATGCTTGAAAGCTATCTGATGTGCTGGGATTCACACTTACTTTATAAGCGGGTGCTAATTTAAATGTGTGAAAATCACTTAACACCTAGCTTCAGTGTATCAGCAGTGTCTCGGCAGTACCATACTGTCAAGACAACTGTCCACTATACAGGGGCTGTAATTAATGGTGTAAGTACGATTATTTGTATTGTACACATAGGAAATGGTTTTTGGTTTCAGCAAAACGTCTGTTGTAAACGGGTGTCCATTATATCCGTGTCTGTTATAACTGGGCTGCACTATACTAAGTAGGTCAGCAGTTCCCATTCATGTATCAGGGACTGAGACCTGCTTAGCCTGTCTGCCAAGATGTTTTGGAGACCTGGGAGAAACCCGTCCGACAGCTGAAGGCCATGAAGCATTGCCCAGTACCATGCTCTCATTGCTTCCTTCCATAGGGGATAGGACTAAGTGCTCCCTTGTTTGTTTATGTAGTGCATGATATGGACATTGTCCATCTGTATCAACAGAGGGCAGAGATGGTTCTGAATTACTTGGAGGCTATATAGGACAGCTCCCATCTTCAAGACATTTATGAGCAGTTCGACGTCCACATTGGTCCAGGAAGATGGGAGATGTGACTAGAACCATTTGTTCCAATTTGTCCATCAGCTGATCCCACTGAACCCTGAGTGTCCATTATGGGATTCTCATATGAAGTCAAGCAAACGGCATTGTCACTGTTACAGCAGCCATCAAGCCCAAGAGGCGCAACATCAACCTGGCAGAGACATGGTAACTCCTGTAAACCAAGTGTGCCTAAGCACTCAGTGTATCTGCCCTGTCCGGAGGCAGGGAGGCACATCACTTCACCGTGTCCAGGATCACCCCAATGTATTTCAGGCATTAACTCTGAGTCAGCACAGACTTTGGCATATTCACAATGACCCCCAAGGTATTGAATAGTTCTCTTGTAAGGGAAAGGGTGTGAAGGAGGGCTTCCCTGGAATTGGCCTTTAGAAGTCAATTGTCCAGATACGGAAAGACATAAAGCCCTTCCCTGCAAAGGGCTGCTGCAACCACTTCCAAGCATTTGGTAAAGTCTTGTGGTGCAGAAGATGAGTCAGAGGGCAACACTTTGAACTGGTAATGCCTGCCCTCCAGCATAAAGCAGAGGTAGTCTCTGCAGCACTTCCTGATCTTGATGTGACAGTATGCATTCTTCATGTCCAGGGAGCAAACCTAGTCCTCTTTTTGTAAGAGGGGAATCAAGACTTGCAGAGAAACCATTTGAAACTTTTTTTTTTTTTATGTATTTCTGTGGTTTTGGCCCCGTTTTCTCCACTGTTCCCCGGGGCTCCAGCACATGGTCATCATGCATGCGTGGAGGGGCGCGCATGCCCTGTGACACTGGCTCAGCCCCTTCCGCCCCTCCCCATGGCTGTCACCAGAGCTTCCTCAGGTCAGTGTTGCCATCCGTCCTCCACCGGGTGGTGACAAAGTCTCCAGTCCCTCCCAGGAGAGAGATCTGCTTTGTGGTGGCTTGATCTCACTCCTCGCCCTCCCCACCCAGCCAACCCCCGACAACCTGGGCTCATTCCCCAACTCAGGTTCCTGGTGCAGCATGAAGTGTGGCATCCAGTGCCTCAACCGTCAGCTCTATCGGGCAGGCCCATTCAAAACTTCTTGTAGTCTGTGCACAGAGTGAGGCCGCTGAGATCCAATACAGCATGTACTGTAGATCTTCTGTCCATGTTAGTACTAGGAAGTTTCTAGAATAGAACCCTTTGTTCCTGTATTGTGGAGGAACTGGTCCGATAGCATGTTTTTGAAACAGGGCCTAGATTTCCTCTTTTAGCAGGAATATATGGCTCGGAGAATATGAGGAAGGGGATGGAGGATGATCTGGAGGGGTTTCTATTAATTCTAAAGCATGTCCATTTGCTATTAACTCCAGAACCCACTCACAGCAAAAGCTCAGCTCCCCATGGCAGGCACTGTTAGAGGTCGCGAGGGTTGGAAGCCCCCCCCAAACTGGAGAGCACGCCTCCCACAGCAACAGCTCAGCTCCCCATGGTAGGCACTGTTGGAGTCACAGGTCAACCCTCCCCAAACCCAGGCGCACCCCCGCACACAGCAACACAGCAAGAGCTCAGCTCCCCACGGCAGGCACTGTTGGAGATCGAGGGTCGGAAGCCCTCCCCCAAACTGGAGAGTGTGCCCCCCCTCTGCACACAGCAACACAGCAAGAGGTACACAGTCGTCACCCGCTCCTCGGCAGCTCACCAGAGAACTTCAAGTTTGGGCACCAAAATTTGAATTCTTGCAGTCGGCAGACGAATGGAGATAAGTTTTTTGCTCATTGCTTTCTGCTTGAACACTAAGGGTTTTTTAGCCTGCAGTCGGTCACTTTAATTACTGCTGCCTTTAACCAACAAAAGTAAAATAAGATTTGGAAGGATTTATTTGTGCTACAGAAGGGTGCTTAACTTACAGCTGCACTCATAGGCTTGTTCATATCCTCACTCTGCTGCGCCCCATTTAAATGCTGTTTAACTGAAACTACTTTAAAGCACATTAATTGTTTAACTACGCTGCTTGAGGTTTAAATCCTGTGCATCTGCTGTTTTTTTTCTATTTAATCCTGGGAGCCTAGTTCCCCCGATGTAAAACCCTGTTGTGATAAATTCAAGCTAGTAGAGTAAGTTAGTGGAGTTGTGATAATTTACAAGCTAGTAGAGAAATGTAGTGGAGTTAGCCCCTCCCTGGTTTTTATCTACTTAAACCGTGTCTTTTCCTCTCTTAGCTCAGCTCCCCATGGCAGACACTGTTGGAAGTCGCGAGGGTCGGAAGCCCTCCTCCGAACCGGGGAGCATGTCCCCCCCGCACACAGCAAGAGGTACGCAGTCATCACCTGCTCCTCGGCAGCTCACCAGAGAGCTTCACCCCACTGATGCTTCGCGTCAGCTACCCCATCACCCCCATCACCACCCATGGCAAACTATTACTTATATAGGGCTGGAAACAATCCGCTCAGTTTACCATTTGCAGGTTATACCTTTCAACCACTAGTGGCCTGCACACTAAGAACACCTATACAGTAACTTTAACTCTTGCACTGCTGCCTCTACATGATGACCCCTTTTGTCCTTATAACAATCTTCATCCTCATCCCCTCAGTGTCCCTCCCACCATCTAACTATCCTGACCTGATGGACTGTCAGGCGCCATGCACCCGGCTCCAAATAAATATTAATAACTCCATTACCAAAGCTGACAAACACCCTGGGCGCCACTTCCACACTGTTTCATTTGGCCCTGCTGCACTCCCACCCAGCTTCCAAACCAGCCACCTTACCCTTCTGCCCCATGATCATCGGCCAACACCTGCTATTGCAAGGCCTTATGCCTCCCCCAGAAAGCTGCACTGGGTTACACATAATACTAAACTCCTGATTACATTACTGCTTCTCCTAGCAGGAGATATTGAGCCAAATCCCGGACCTAACCACTACTACACCCCAAACCCCTCAATACCCCACCAACTCCCTGCCCTAGGCTTAAAACTGTCTCACCTAAATATATTTAGCCTACTAAATAAAATAACCCAGCTTCAACCTCTTGCCATGTCCCTCAGCCTGGATATCCTGATTATCTCAGAAACCTGGCTGAAGCCCCACAACCCTGACTCGGAATTCTCTATTCCTGGCTATACACTCATCCGACCTGATGGTATGGGCAAAAAAGGGGGTGGCTTAGCAATGTACATTGCCTCCACCATCCAGTCTTCCCCAGTCACCCTACCCCTGCCTTCAAAGCCCATCGATGCTCTCATGGTAAAACTCTCCCTCCCACATTCAATTCCAATCTATGTTGCAGGTACCTACTGTGCCCCTGACACCAACACAGCTGCTATACTGGATCACTTGGGCATGCTAAACTCCCTGACTCCGGGAGGCGAGCTCCATATACTTGGGGACTTTAATCCGAACTGGCTCGCCGGGGCCAACTCCAAGCTCCAGGACAAGGTGACTGCCCTAAATCTAGCTCAACTAATCTTCGAGCCCACTCGGCTCAATCACAAAACTTTGAATCACACCCTTCTAGACTAGTCCCTCACCTCACACCCTCATAGGATCATAGCCTCAGGCCTCCTCCCAGATGCCCTCAGCGACCACCATGGAATCTACTCTGTAGGTAAAATCTTCAAACCAAAAGCCCACCCATCCAGAATCCTTATGGCCAGATCCTTCAAATCCCTGGACCTCACCTCCTTACTAAATGACTTGGTCAATTCTGACTAGTCATGCATAAGCCAATCAAACTCCATAGATGAGGCCCTGGAATTCTTTAAGGCCAAGTTCACTGCTGTCTGGGACTGTTACACCCACTTCAGGCGAACCAGAGTCAGAGGCGTTCACCTCCCATGGATCTCAACCGAAATCCTTACCCTCCTTAGAACCAGGGACAAGGCCTGGAAATCCTTCAAGGCCACCAGATCACCAGCCAACCTCCAGCAATACCGCACATTACGTAATGCCTGTACTAGGAAAATCCACCAAGCAAAAGCCAACTACTTCAAAGTCACATTCAATTCCTCCTCCCACCACCCAGCCAATTTCTGGAAAGTGGCAAAATCTCTTCTCAGCCCTCCATCACAGCTCCCCACTCCTACCCTTCAGGTAGGTGGTCTCAACATCACTGACGCCCCCTGCAGTGGCAGCACTGTCTAACTCCCGTTTCACAAACAACAATGCCACTCTCCAGTCCTCACTTCTCCCTGCACAGTACACCTCCCCTACCACCACACCAAGAACCACGCAATTAGCTCACCCCTTCTCCTTCCTGCAGGTCACCCCTGGTGAGGTATATAATGCACTGATTGCCCTTAATCCAAGGAAGGGCAGATGCCCCACCGGGTTGGATTCCAAAATGCTCTACCTCTCGGCCCCAGCCATAGCCAAACCCCTGGCCTCCCTTTTTAACCTATCCTTCTCCCTTGCTGAGGTACCTTCTGAATGGAAACATACCACTGTAATCCCCCTTCCTAAGGGTAGGGATACCTCAAACCCAAGCAACTACCGACCCATCTCCCTTCTACCTATTCTGGCTAAACTCCAAGAGCATCTAGTACTCTCTTGCCTATCGCCCTTTCTGGATTCCTCCTCCTTTTTCACCCCATACCAGTCTGGGTTTAGGAAATCCCACTCCACCACTACCTCCCTTCTCAGGCTCACTGATTCCATCCTCACTGGGATGGATGCTGGCCACATCACGGCTGCCATTTTCATTGACCTGGCCAAGGCATTTGACACCATCTCCCACTCACTCCTCCTGACCAAACTTGCCAACGCTGGTCTATCCAGCTGTGCTATTAGCTGGTTCCACTCATACCTTGCAGGCAGGTCCCAATCCGTCCAACTCAGTTCCTCCATCTCGGTCCCCCTCCCAGACTCCACAGGGGTACCACAAGGCTCTGTCCTTCACCCACTCCTGTTCTCCATCTTTCTGAATGACCTGCCTTCTGCCTGCCCACACACCTCAATCCACAACTACGCGGATGACACTGTGCTGTATACATCTGGCCCCTCGGCCTCAGAGGTTTCAACTAGATTACAGCGGGACTTTATTACAGTTCAGCACTGGCTTCACACCAGTCAACTCCTCCTCAATGCCAAGAAAACAGTCTCAGTAATGTTTGGCACAAGGCAGAGACTTTTGAGGCTCCCCTACCCAATCACGTTTCACACCCTCGATGGGTCACCCCTGGAGGCCTGTACCTCCTTCAGATACCTCGGGGTCTGGCTGGAACAGCACCTCAACCTTTCAGCCCATGCTGACTCTATAAGTAAGAAGTTGCACCCCAGGCTTGTGGCACTTTACTGGAACCAGGACTGCATCCCAGTTCCTGCCTGCAGGGCCTTTGTGCAGAAAATTATCCTCCCCATCTTCGACTACGGGGACGTAGTCTACAGTGCAGGTCCCAAGTCCACCCTAGCCAGACTGGACCCTCTTTTCCATTCTTCTGTCGCTTTATCCTTAACTGTCCTTACTCCACACACCACTGTACCCTTTACCAATCAACGAACCTCCCCTCTCTAGACAATTCAAGACTGTCCCACTGTGCTAAGTTCACAGCCAGGTACTGGTCCCAGCTGCTCCCCTCTTACCTCGACACTGCCCTTGTCAACCCCAGCACCCCTGCATACTCCATCAGAAACACTGACTCTCGGTCCCTAGCTGTCCCACACGGGGCCACTGTTGCTAGCCAGGCGGCTTTTAGCTATTGCCTACCAATGCTGTGGAATTCCCTCCCAACAAACATTTGTCACTTCTCTTCCCCCCTGCTCCTCAACTCCATGATCCAAATCTCATTTCTCCTCTACCTGGTCATGTGTCTAGTCAGTTTACGGATCACAGAATAGCAGGGCTGTGCATCCAAGCTGTAAATACAGCACTATATGTTCCGGCTAACTATATTATATGGTAATGTATCTATGCTATGCCTGTATCTGCTGTTATCTCAATCCTTTTGTATTCTAAACCTGGACCTATTCTGCTAGTGGGTATTCTCGTTATTGCAACCATATTTGTATTATGTCTTTTCAACTATGTAATTGTACCCCCCCCCCCCAGGACGCATCTGGAAACAAGCAGTAGCCTGCTCAGCATGCCTTTCTGGTTAAACGCTTAAATAAATAAAGAAAAATTTGTACTGATCTCCCTTCATTGTTTTAAATGCACAGAAATCCTTCCCCCTACACTCACCCCGGAAGTAACATCTAAGGGGGTGGAGAGGCAGAAAAGAGTCAGGTGGAACTGGAGGCAGCAGGGCCACTAAAACCAATTCTTTTGGATGCTTTGACGTGGGAATGGAGGGGGGGGCATGGGAGTGGTCCACCACCTCTGTCACGGTTCTGCTGATGGCATGTATGGTTACCCCTGGTAGCAGGCCATTGAAAATATCACTTATCATTACCATGCTCTCTAGTTGGAGTGGGGTAAAGGGATTTAACAGACCCAAAAGTCATCTTAGAACACTGAAGGCCAAGAAGGGCTACTTCAACACCATATCCAGACAGGCTGGAGCCTTTGAAAGGAACATTCAAAACAGCCTGCTGTACATCAGTAGCAAAATCAGCTACTTTGAGCCAGGAATAATGTCTAATGCAAAGGCTACAGCCCTGGAAGAGGCATCAGACACAAGCAGAACAAAGCAAATGTTTGCCAACTTCTGCACCACCTGTCAGGCTTTTAAGCAAGTCGGTCTTGGAAGGGCTATGAGTTAAAGAGCTACTGACACCTCAGAGAAAACTTTAAAAAGCATAATAATTAGATACAATTCTACCTGCATTCCATTTATATTTTATATATTTCTCCTCCCCATTATTTATTACTAAGGAAATTTGCATGAATACATGATCTTTATCCCTTAGAGTTCCTTTAGAGTCCATTTGCCTCTATAGCTTACTCCCTACTTCACGTCATAATCTTCTGTTTTGACATCACAATCTGTTGCTATGGGAGTATCGGTGAGATCACAAGCAGTGCTCTGTGACTTCAAGTAGGGAGAAAGTAGCAGAAATAGGCTCTATGATGCTGGTTTGACAACTAAGTTGTCGACTGCCATCACAGCGCCGGATTTATGTTGACCGCAACTTGCGGTTGACATACATCCGACTGGAGACCCCAGCTGTGTTTTCCTCGGGGGCTTTAACCCCCGCACCCCCAGTCTCTAGGATTCTAACTCCAAGTCGGAGTTGGATCAGGAAGGGGTGCAGGACCAGGAGACAGAGTGCTGGGGTCTCGGGTGGACTATTACAGTGAAAATGTCGATGTTGTTGGCATCAGTGTTTTTGCTGTAATAGTGTCACCATACAGGAGGCATACTGCAAAGATAGACAAACTCTTCAGGAGCAAAGATCCTGTTTTCATACAGATGACCTCAGTAATGAATAATGGGAGGAGGAATACAGCACTAATGGGAAATACAAGCTGGGCTGTGTCTAAATATTAGGTTTTATTAAAGTTCTCCTGAACGTGTCACCAGCTGTGGACTGCAGTGTGGGCAGCCTTCCAGGGGCTAGTCTGATATTTTATCATATGGGCCTGGTCATTTGCAAACCTAAGGCCCAAGGATGCAGAAGCATAAGTATGCTTACCCACAACATCCAGCCTCCAAGATTCTTTATCTGGTGGCAAAGTGCTTATGTGCCCAGGGGCTTTAGAGTGATCATGAGCAGTCATAATGACTACAGAGTCAGTTTCAGGCTGAGTAGCATAGTAAGGCTTAACACATGGAGCACAGTGCTGCTTATCAGTCTTCCTTGGAACTTAAGACGGGGCAATAGGTCTATGCTATGCAGCAAAGGTTGCATCCACTAATACAAGATACACAGGAGGAATTATAATGGAAGGTATACAAGGAACCTCCAAAAATGTCATAAGATTCCTTTTAGTGGAATCTTTCTCCTCCGCAGCAAAGCCCATGGCAGTCTACATTTGCTGCATCATGGCTTGGAAAGAGGGATCCTTAGGGGGAGATCTGGGTGTGGAAACCACAGAGTCCTCACTGCATGATGAGAAGGTGGAGCTGGAAGGCAGGTTATCTTCTTCATACTGCTTCCCATCTTCATATTCCTTCTCTAAATCCCCCTTAATGTCCATGAGGCCAGGATTATATTCAACCTCATCATCATCATTACGAACAATGATGGGAGCTTCAGAGGGAACTGGTGACACCGGCAGTGGATGAGGAAGAGTCTGTGGAGTGCTTGAAGAAGCTGCCAACAGCCCTGGTACAGACAGCCCTATCAACTGCACTGCTACTGTCTACAGCAGCAATGATAACAGGCACTGAAACATATCTAAGAATGATGCCAGCATAGCCTGGGAGTCGTTAGCACCCTAAAAAGGGTCTGGGACTACTTGGATTAATGGGCCAGAGCCCAAGGATGGCAGCAACATAACATCTATAGTAGGTATGGCAGTGCCTGAGCTAAGCCCCAACCTTAGTGTCTTAATTACAGTTGGGGGGGGGGCTTTTGTCACTGCTGCCAGAGCATGTGATGACGAGGATGTGCCTGTTTTTAATGGTGACCTTGACCTCACCAGTGATACAGCCTTATCCTTGTGCTGATTCTTATGGATGGATGACAATGAGGCCTGTGACAACTACCGCTCCTTACCTTTGTCTTTTGACTTCGGTGATGTTATCTTGGTCGACAGCGAGGGAGAAGCAGGCCTGGAACCTGTAGCCTTTTCTATGGCTTTCAATGTCTGAGTGAGAAAGTTCTCTAAGGCCTTCCAGTGGCATCGCCTTGTAGCCTTATTGAAACTCTGGCAAATCTCACTGTTTCTCAAATTGTGAGAGAGGTTCAAACAGCACACAAATAGCTTGAGTTTTGTCCTCGTAAATCTTGTAGTTGCAGATATAATAACGGAACAACGGTTTTGTCTTTTGGTGGCATACAGAGATGACAATGGAGTAAACTATACTTAAAGAAAATTGAAAATAACAAACGGCAGTGGCTACTGCAACATTATTTCTTTTCAGCAGGTCCGACGATTATGTATGCAGGTTGTAGAGGACGGCAACAGGATATATGCCGAGGTGCAGATGTACTTGTAAACCACTCTATTATTAAAAGCAGAGCTCAGGCAAATACCTGTACAAATAATCCCAGACAGTTGAATATCTGATTCAAAGCTGCATTTATTTAAGAAAATACTGGCCCACACCAAACACAGCCAAACATTTTCAAGCCCCCTTGGGCTCTTTCTCAAGGTGTAGCACATATGAGCATGCTCACTCTATTTCAAGTTAAAATTTAAAGTGACAGTATCAAATTCTACAGACCACCTATAATAATAAAATCTATATATATCAAATCCACAATATATATATTTATAAAATGGCAAGAAAAAAATCTAGAAATCTCATTGGCCAAGAGACATCAGCTGACTGTACATTAAATCTCTTTATACGCACAGTCATCCTGGTCCTAAACCACATCACACAATGAACAAATCAGTCCTCCTACAGCCAGAACTATCTTCCATCAGTCCCCTGCAACCAGAACTGGTCTTCCATCACAAACATGGTTGCTACCTTTACACTGTAAAAACCTTCAAATGGGCCCTAAAAATAATATACAGAGGTTAAGATAAAAATTATTACACAGACTAACTATGTTATTATACTAGTTATACAGTATATGCCATATTATAGAAACATTGCTATTGGAAATGCATTATGTAAAAATATGATGAACTCTGTTAGCATCAGATATTGTACTAAGAAACAACCATAGCCAAAATACTTACTACTTTAGAAACGGAGCTAACTCAGACCTGTCATTCAGATCCGGGAATTGTAGTGCCCCCAGTCTGAAAATCCAGAATTGTCTGCGCAGAACAAGTAAATGTTCAAAGTCACCACCTCACAGGTTTGCAGAAGCCTTTTCCAGTCCAGTTGCCCTCACTGTATGTTGTCTTGGCTGCCCATTATTACTCACATGCACTGCCATTGTGCATTCTTTGCTGTTGTTCTGTGCTGCCCTTAAATGTTCTCCCAACCTGTCCCTAAATTTTCTTTTTGTTCTGCCTATGTAAAAGACATTGCAAGAACACTGCAAGCATGTATAAAATGCCCTCAGTGATACAACCTTTGACCTTCTTCTGTTTCCCTGTGCCCGCATTTTGGAAGGAGTTGGCTCACATGACTGTGAGGTAAATCTTACACAGTCCACGTGGTTTGCAGCCCTCCTGTCTCATTTGACCCCTTTTGTCTGTCACTGTGAGAGGGGATATGTAGGGGTGTCAGCCTGGCTGTCGCTGTTCCTTTTTTTTACTTGAATTTTATTAAAGTTTAGCAGTACAACAGTATCAATAGCATACATTTTTAGATGTTGCAGTGCACAGGTAGGCATATAGCATATCACTTAAGCAGAAATCATGTAGCCTATTCGAAAATATGGCTTTAGTGCTCTTAGTACATAGAAGATCAGCTAATTGATATGTTAGGTTACCTCTTACTTTGGGGTATCCCCTGATGGGAGGTATATAACTCTGTCAAGCATGGTCATTTGTTGTCTCCAAGATGGCCGGGGTACTTCCAGTGCCTAAGGGACCTATGGCACCACATCTGTTCTGAGTTCAGTGATATGTGGAAGCCAGGTGTTCCATCTGTTCTGCAAAGTGGTAACCTATTCTGAAGATGGGCAGTAAGCTTTTCTAGTTTGGAAATGTCTATCATTATATCCTCCCAGTGGGTACGGGAGAGAGGCTTAGGTTACAGCCAAAGTCTTGTTATGGCTCTTCTGGCTTCAGTAAGCATTATTCCCAATATATATAAATACTGTTTGTTTTTAATTTAGGGTGGGTACAGTAAAAGGAGCACCGCACCGGGTGTAAGGGTGCCTTATCCAACCACTATACTATTGACTGCCCTCTATGCAGTCAGGTAGGGGCGAGACAAGAAAACATGAGTGTGGTTTGCAGTCTCTTACCCACAGCCCCTCCAACGTGGCATCCTTGGAGAAAGTAACTTGGCCATTATTTTTGGGGCCCAGAAATATCTAATGGTGGACTTCCAGCTAAACTCTTTTCATTGGTGGGAGCTAGTAACTTTAAGTTGTTTGAGTCAGACATTAGTCCAGCCATCTTCTGTTATTTTAGTACGGCTGTTGCTGTTCCTATGTGGGTTTTTTTTTTTTGTATCATATTTTTATTTGATTTTCCACATACAGTACATACAGGTCATAGAAAAACTGTAATGACTTACAGAAGAAGTGCAGAGCTATTTCATCTCTAATTATTACACTTTAAAGTACATTACGTGTTGTAGGCTTCTTTGTGGTACTGCTTCAAAAGAATGATAAAACTGTACCATTGTAAAAGAGGTACTTTAGAAGCATGTTTAAGCATCTGAGACAGTACTTCTTTTAAAAAGTTAATAACCAGGTCAATATATTAAAACAGAATAAAGTGCTAAAAACAAAATATGCCTTGTTTCGAGTATTCATTGAATAAAAAGAAGACATCTTATCTCTTAGACTAATGTGCACTAAGCAAAGGAAGCCAGGTAAAGCAAAGAGAAAGTCATGGTTATGGTCTCCCTACACTACCTATTTTAGGTTCCTAAAGCTCTCTAAAAGTAATCTACGCTACACATCCCTCTCTTAGAATTGCTGCCTCTCCCACTGATAGTGTCTCTAAGAAGGTCTCCCATATGTTCAGAAAACTTTCTTCTTTCCCCTTGAGAACATATGTTAATCTGTCCACTGCCAGTGCTCATAAGGTTAGATTTTTGCATTGCTCGACTGTGGGGATATTATTGGTTATTCATAAATTCTGGATACCCTGGCGAGCTACAACCAACAGGACCCTAATTCTCCTGGGATGGAGGTCCCAATCTCCCCTCCCCCGGGAAATCACCCCAAGAAGCAGGGAACATGAGGAAAACTCCATGGGTTGGCCCTCCACCCTAGACATATCAGCTGCAACCCCCTTCCAGTATCTCTGTATCCCCATGCAGTGCCAGTAGTAATGCATCATTGTACCCCTGGCTCCTCCACATTTTGTACATATGGGGGAAATTCCAGGATGAAATTTATACACCATACTAGGTGGGTAGTACAACCTGTGGAGAAACTGAAATTACATTTCTTTAAATTTATTACAAAGCAATAGTCCCATATGGTATCTCAGTAGTAGGTCCCAGTTAGAGTCTGTGATTGCGATTCCAAGCTCTTGTTCCCATCATCTTTTGACTTTCTGGGTTTCACCCTGAAAATAGGCCCTATCCAACTTTGCTGTCCTTCCTATTAACCCTTTCTCATGTTTTATTGCTCCCAATATCTCCTTCTTTACCAGGGCTATACTGGAGATGCTATCTCCTCCCCTATTCAGGCTCTTCCAATAGGTTCGGACTTGGAGATATGTATATTGATGTGTTGCCAGAAGGCCCGATCCCCTTTGGATGTCTGTAAATGTATACATTTCGTCCCTACTGATTAAATCTCCCACACATCTTACACCTCTCTCCTGCCATGCTATAAAGCCCTTGTCCTCCAATCCTGGTAGAAACTCTGGGTTGCCTGCCACTGGAACCAAAATGGTATTGTCCCCTTCCCCTCCCCGTCTATCCTTGATGGTTTTCCAGGCCTCCAAACAGCTAATAGCCATAGGATTTGGGTGCTGTAGCATTTATAAGCCTGTAGACCTGCTTTTCCTAAGTATGCTAAGAGGTGGCCTCCACATCCTTCTTCCTCCAGGTCCAACCATTGTGCAGTTTCCCCCTTATTAACCCAATTGTGTATATATCTGTATTGGGTTGCTAAATAATACCCTTTGATGTCAGGGAAATTCAGCCCTCCCAGTTCATTAATGGCTTTTAGCTTTCTCAGGCTTATTCTTGTTTTTTTTCCCCCCAGCCAAATAAAATGCCCAAATCCCTTTTCTAGGTTTTTAATATCAATGTTCCGTAAGCCCATTGGCATCATCTGCAGAATATAAAGCACTCTAGGGAGTACATTCATCTTCAGAACATTTCTCTCTCCTAAAGCTGGTCTCCGGGCTCATCACTTCTGGGAGGTCCTTCCTGGAACCATGTGACAGGCAGGAGGTAGACAGACTTCTGCGGGAAGGAGGTATCCTCCCAGCCATTTCCTCCAGATGTCAGTTTACTTCCTGCCTGTCTGGTGGCAGGAGCTCTGCAAGACCTCTGTCACAGAAGTGACAGACCAGGATAACAGTGAGTCTTTACTTTTTTTTTTACTACCGCAAGTTGATTTATTAGCACTCTGGAAAACTACTGCAGGAACCCCAGTCTCAGTCTTGCAGGCTGGACAGATGGGCTCCCTGTGCCCCCTCGCTGCAACCACTTCCTGCACTTGACCCTCCCGGAGCATCGCTGATATACTGAGGTGCACCTGGGACCTCGGAACTGCATTAAGTCCCCTGGTGTCGCCAGCAGCAGCAGCCGCATTGACGAGCAAAAGGAAGAAATCAGCTAGTCAACGGGTGCCTGGAGCTTCCCTGGGGTCGACGGCCGCAGGACCATCAGGCCATCGAAGCAACTGCCAGTCGGAGAGCTGCTTTACCTCCTAGACTCTCCGACATCACAAATTTAGTGCCTGAAGAGTAGCGCTACAGTGGCAGTGCATTTCAGGGGCAAAGGGGAGCAGGCAGTCTCTCTTGTCGTCGGCGAGCATTCTGGTCACAGCTCGTGGATGGATCCTGCATTTTGGAGGGCACTAAGGCATCAAGCAGCACACAAGCACTGAGGACCTTCAGGAGACTGCACCAAGCACAGTCCCTCACAGCAATTCCAAGGGGACTATACCAAAAGGCCTTAAAGGAGCAGGAGACTATACCAAAAGGCCTTAAAGGAGCAGGATACCACTAAGCCCACTTGGCCCTTCAAGATGTTGTATCAAGGGTCATGGCTTCCACTAAGGACAGGCCTCCCAGGGGCAGAAAGTGCCACAAGTGCAGAACACCCATGCTGGCCACATTCGCAGGGTCGCTGTGTGTGAAATGCGACAGCTCAGTCTCACCTGCTCGGGACAAGGTGGATGAGGCTTCCGCCTCAGAATATCAGGATCTGCAAAACTAGCTCAGGGGTTCGGGCCAGTCCCCTAGAAGGATGTCACCAGTCGGCTGGGGCCCTAGCCCCAGATCTGATAGAGAAACTGAATCAAGCCTTCACCATCAACCCCTCATGTTTTGATGTCCTTCGGCAGTCTTGAGAGCCCAGGACCCATAGGAAGGCCACACGCAAGCGCACCCCTTCCCCATCCTCAGACGAGGGCTCCCCTCCCCCTGCATCACAGCATGATAGGAGGAGGAAGAGACCTAGACCCAGATCCAGGAGTTCTTCCAGACACAAGGACGCAGCCCATGGGAAGCACAAGTGGGACAGGTCCCCCACAGGGTCCGACTGTACATCCTAAGAAGAAGGGGAGCTTCCAAACTTGGATTCTGACTCTGACGCCTCACCAGCCAGAAACTTCAATTTGGAAGATCTAGATTTTTTTATTAAAAAGATGTCTGAGGAGATCCATTTGAGCTCTCCCTCTCCTCCAGAGCCCAAGTGAGCGAAGCCCGCATTCTGGCTAGTGTCAACTTTGAAGCCAGTGACAGCCTTTCCTCTCCCTTCAGCTATAGAGGACCTCTTAAAGGAAGAATGGCAGGGACCCAATCGTTTCTTCCCTGTCCCTCGCCGCCTAACCAAACTTCTGAAATGAGAAATGGCTCAACTGCCCTAGGATAGACCCTCTTATCTCAAACCTCATGAAAAGGACGGTGATCCCAGCAGAAGGCGGGGCCTCCCTGCAGGACCCAGTGGATAGGAAAGTGGACACTTCTTTAAAGAAAGCCTTCCAGTCCACTGCAACCTCCCTCAAGGCATCTACAGCTAACCTATACTCTGCCAGAGCCACACTCTCCTGGGCCACTGATCTGGCATTCCAGCTTGCTGATGAGCCAGACAAGAACCAGCCCATTTTACAGCAGTTACAGCTCATGGGTCTAGCTTCGGCATATTCTGCTGATGTATCGGAGGAGGCAGTCAGATGTGCAGCAAGGATTATGTTCTACCAGACCTTGGCTCAATGCAACTTATGGCTGTGAGCTTGGCAGGCAGATGCCTCCTCGAAGATGCATTTGGTCAATGCCCCCTTATGAAGGAGGCCTTCTCTTCGGCTCCATGCTAAAAGAGGCGGTCAAGGAATCTGGAGAAATGGCAAAAGTGCGAATGCCACAAGCCCGGGGAAGGAATAGGCCCTGGACCTCAGATTCCAGACAGAATTTTTGTGCCCAAAATTATTCCAGGGGACAGAACAAGATACGTAACCAACGCGGCTTCCGAGGCAGAAGAGGAGGCGTCCGGGATGTCGAGGGCGACTCCAAGAAATCACAATGAGGACTCAAGGACCCATCCTCATTTCGGGGGCAGTGTTTCCAACTTTGTCAAGGAATGGGTCCATACCACCATGGACAAGTGGGTATTAGACCTAATCCACAAGGGTTACTTCATCGAGTTCGATTCCTGGCCCCCCACCCAACGTAGCGCCCTCGCCAGTCTCATGCGACCCAGTAAAACGAGCGACGACCTGGCAAGCGATTACAGATCTCATACAGTCAGCAGCAATCGAGCAAGTCCCCACTCAAGAAAGGAACAGAGGGGTGTACTCACTATTCTTCATAGTAACAAAATGCACAGGGGGCTTCCGGCCAGTGTTAGATCTCAAGTTTCTAAATGGCTTTGTTCGTCACAGAACTTTCAAGATGGAGACCCTGTCCTCCATCATCTGAGAAATCCATCAGGGGGACTTTCTAGCCTCAGTAGATTTACAAGATGCCTATCTGCACATTCCCATCAGGAAGGCACACCATCAATTTCTGAGATTCAAAGTGGAAGGTCATAATTTTCAGTTCAAGATGCTGCCCTTTGGCCTATCCACAGCCCCCAGAGTCTTCTCCAAAGTCCTTGTGACAGTGGTCACTCGCCTCCGAATGCAAGGGATCCAGCACTTCCCATACCTGGATGACATTCTCATCAAAGCCCCAGGCTACAATCAAGCAGTTCGGGCAGTGGCAGAGGTCACATGGTGCCTATCCTCTCTGGGGTTCGTGATCAACCGGAGGAAGAGTTCTCTACAACAGTCTCAGTCTCTGACCCATCTGGGGGTGAATATTGACACGATCCAAAACAAAGTGTTCCCCACAGAGTTGCAATTCAAAGAACTGAGGGCCCTCATCCTCAAATTCCAGGCAGCCTATTCTCTGCTGGCCCACTCCTTCATGCAATTCATAGGGACAATGGTCTCCCTGGCAGACTCAGTCCCCTGGGCACTAGTCCACATGCAACCTCTCCAGTCAGGTCTCCTCCAGCAATGGTTCCAATCGAGGGGCACAATGGACCAGAGGATTCAAGTATCCCACCAAGTGAAGGAATCCCTGATATGGTGGACTCAGCAGAACAACATCATGAAGGGTCTCAGTCTGGGATACCCTGACCAGATCAGAGTCACCACCGATGCCAGTCTCCAGGGCTGGGGAGCACATTCAGAACAGCTCTCAACACAGGGCAAGTGGTCTCAGGTGAAGTCCCTCTACAGCATCAATGTACTGGAGATGTGGGCAGTCCGCCTGGTACTGCAGCAATTCAAGTCACAACTCTCCAACCAGGATGTCTTCATACTCACAGACAATTGCACGACAAAGGCATACATCAACCACCAAGGTGGCACAAAGAGCTCTCGGATACTGCGAGAGGCCCTTCTTCTCTTCCAGTGGGTGGAAGACAACCTGGAAAGTCTACAGGTGGCATACGTTCCAGGCAAGGAAAATGTCACAGCAGATTGGCTAAGTTGAAAGGACATCCTACCAGAAGAGTGGGAGTTCAAGAACAGTGCCTTCCAGCTCACCACGGAGCAATGGGGCTGCCCGCAGGTAGATCTTTTCGCCTGCCAAAAAAATTGCAAAGTTCCAAGATTCTGCTCTCTCAGCAAGGATGACGAGGCCATAGCACAGGATGCATTCTCCATCAACTGAGGTCAGTTAGATCTCCTGTATGCCTTCCCTCCAATTCCAATCGTATCAAGGGTACTGCACAAGAATGCCCAAGCCCACGCTAGCCCCACAGACCGTAGTTTCCTCATTTAGTTCAAATGTCTCTTCAGTGTCTCATAGCTTTCCAAGCAAGCCCAGACCTACTACATCAGAGGCTGGTGCTGCACCCAAGTCCTCACAACCTGTACCTCTTGGTGTGGAGATTGAGCGGGAAACTCTCAGGGAGTTTGGTTTCTCAGCACCCGTCATAGAAATGATGATTCAACCCAGGCGAACCTCCTCCTCCAGGGTTTATTATAGGATTTGGTGAAAATTCCTATTCTGGTTGCGAGACTCCTCTTTACTGGATGACTCTGTCTCTTCCTACCATACTTCAGTTCCTTCAGGAGGGTTTCGACAAGGGCCTCCAACCGGCTATCTTAAGAGTCCAGGTGTCTGCTTCGGGGGCGCTACTGTTAGCGGACTCAGGCGAATCCTTAGGAGCTCTTCCTCATGTTTGACAATTTTTGAGGGCAGCAACTTTGAAGCGTCCGCCAATAAAACTGGTAGTACCTCCCTGGAGGTTCAACCTAGCACTCAAAGCATTCACCAAACTACCGTTCGAGCCCTTAAAGGAGGCATCCTTACTTCATCTCACTATGAAGGCCGTTTTTCTCATTGCAATCACCTCAGCCCGACGCGTCAGTGAAATAGGAGCACTGTCATCCAAAGAACCTTATACTATCTTTCATCAAGACTCAGTAGTCATGCGGACAGATCCAGGCTTCTTACCTAAGGTGTTGTCTCATTTTCACTGTAACCAAGTCTTGAACATTCCCTCTTCCTGTCCTCACCCAAAGAATGAGAAGGAAAGAGAATTTCACACACTTGATCCATGGAGAACACTCAAAATCTACATCGAGAGATCTGACTCAGTCCATAAGACTTCAAGCCTATTCATCCTTACCTCAGGCCCGAACATGGATAAGAAGGCATCAAAGGACTCTATTGCTAGGTGGATTCATTCCACCATCATCATGGCCTACCAGAAGGCTGGGATTGACCTACTGGGACCAGTGCGAGCACACTCAACCCAAGCAATAGCTGTGTCCTGGGCGGACTTCAGAGAAGCTTCCCCAGCATACTTATGTAGAGCGGCCACAGAGTCATCCATACACATGTTTGCAAAATTTTACAAGTTGGATGTCACGGCTTCTGCAGAGGCATCATTTGGCCGCAGGGTCATCCAGGCAGCGGTGGACCTATAAGAGACTATGAACTTTCTTCCCACCTAGTGGAGGGATGTACTGCTTTAGTATATCCCAGAAGTGATGAGCCCAGAGACCAGCTTTAGTAGAGAGAAATAGAAATTTAAATACCTGTAAATTTTCTTTCTCCGACTGCTGGTCTCTGGGCTCCATCCCTCCCAGAATGCTGAATGTCGGCTTCCGGCCGCAAGTTACACTAACCTTTCTTGTGTTTGTTCCAAGTTATGTGTTTCCTCAGAAGACAAAGGCTATAGAGGTACTGACTCTGGAGGAAAAAGCTGGGAGGATACCTCCTTCCTGCAGAAGTCTGTCTACCTCCTGCCTGTCACGTGGTTCCAGGAAGGACCTCCCAGAAGTGATAAGCCCGGAGACCAGCAATCGGAGAAAGAAAATTTACAGGTATTTAAATTTCTATTTATTCTGCCCATCCAGGATAAGGGAAGGGCCTTCCACCTCTGCAAGTCCTTCAGAACTGCATTAAAGTGGGTGTATAGTTCAGATCATATATTTCTTTTATATTTCGGCCCACTTTCAGTCCTAGATATGTTATTGCTTTTTGGACTTTCTTAAGCCCCCATGTTTTTTGTATACTCCCCTTTACCTAAATACATGATTTCTGATTTATTTGTATTTAACTTATAGCCTGAGAAAGTTGCAAAAGAGCCCACTAGGTGCAGCAATGCAGGAATGGATTGGTCTGGCTCCGTAAGAAAGAGAAGTACATCATCTGCATAAAGGGTGATGGTGTGCTTTTGGCCTTGTCTGCCTCGGATACCCTGGATGTGTGGATCCTCCCTAATTTTCATCGCCAGAGGTTCTATAGCAATTACAAACAGGAGGGGGGAGAGGGGACAGCCCTGTTGTGGGCCCCTCCCAAGCCGGACGTCCTCTGAGGGCATTCCATTAATTAAGATCCTCGCCGTTGGGGTTCTGTAAAAGGCTTCTATTAATTGGATATACTTCTTCCCCAAACTAAATTTCCCCAAAATCTTAAACATATATTCCCATTCAATCTGGTCAAATGTTTTTTCTGCATCCATAGAGAGGATGCACCCCTGCCACGGGTGTTTAGCTCCCCACCATACTGCATTTAATAACCTACACATATTATGGTAAGACATTCTCCCTTGTACAAACCCCGTTTGATCTGGATTTATTATTGAGGGGAGAAGTACATCCAATCTCATAGCCAGTACCTTCGTCATAATTTTACAGTCCAGGTTTAATAAGGAAATAGGACTATATGAGGAGCATTCCTGGTGGTCTTTGTCCGGCTTGGGGAGCACACATATGGTAGCTTCACAGCATGACTTGGGCAGCCCCTCTCCCCCTGGCCTGCTCCAGTACCCTGCGAAGGGGTTCCGCTGTCTCTTGCCTAAGTTCTTTGTAATATTCGTCCACGAAGCCATCCGGGCCCACAGCCTTTCCCCTTTTGAATGACCCTACAGCCTTCAGTATCTCCTCTTTAGTGATGGTGCCACTGAAAGAGGTCCTCCGTTCCTCTGTCAGAGTTGAAAATGGGAGACCCTCCAAGAACTTATCCATTAAATGACCTGTTCCTTTGCACTCGGCTGTATATAGTGTGTTATAAAATTCCTGGAATCTTTTCCTTATGTGTGATTCAGTCTGAAGGACCATTCCCCCTTTATCTTTTGTAGTTAGAATTTTTTTAGTCATTTTACCCCCTTTCATTAAGTTTACCAATAGTGGGCCCAGCCTGTTGCCCCATTCATATAGTCGCTGTCTAGTATACATCTGTCTTGATCTAACTTCTTCTGTGAGGCATTCATTCAATGCTTCGCGGGCAGTCTGCAGGTCCTTCAGTACTTGACTCCCCCCCTTCTTTAATCACCCTTTGCTCTAGTATTTTTATTTTATGTTCTGTTGCCTCCCTTCTTTGGCATTTCTCTTTTTTCAATTTGACAGTATGGCCAATGATCACCCCCCATCATATATGCCTTGCTGGCTTCCCAATATATCCCTTTGTCCTCTACTGTGCCCTGGTTTGTTTCCTGGTATAGTTTCCATTGATCTTGCAGAAATCCTCTAAAGCCTTTCTTGGCCAGGAGATAGCTTGGGAACCTCCATCCCCCCCTCCTGTTGGCCCAAAAACATTTCAGTTCGGACCATCGTGTGGTTGAAGAGGAAAATGGGACTGTGATCCACCCTAGCCATCTGGGTATAACCGTGTCTCAGGATGTATAAGTAATCCAGTCTGGACCATGTGGCATGGGAATGGAAATAAAAAGTATATTCATGTGCTCCCGGATTAGCCATGCGCCAGATGTCTATCTATTGAATCCAGCTCCATCAGCCCCAGTAACCACTGTTGGAACACTGTAACTTCCCTGCATCTAGATCCCGAATAGTCTAGTTTAGGGTCGGCCACACAATTAAAATCTCTTCCCAGTATTAGGTGAGGAGATTGTTCCCTCACTATAACATCCAGCATTTGTTGGTAAAAGGTTGGATCGATCACCGAGGGAGCATATACATTCCCCAGGGTTATGGTTTGCCCATTTACGTCTCCGACCACCAGGGCTAGAAATAATTTTTTGTGGATAGCTGTCCAATGGATGGGTGCAATATTCATTTTGACTGTACCACAGAATTTGTACCTGTCTTGTTTAATTTCTGTTTACGAAATTCACATTTCTGTTTCCGAATATGAGCTAATGATAACTAGTTGTGCCCCCTGGCTAGTATAGTGCCCTGAAAAAGATTTAATAACTAATACTGCCTATGGTAAGGTGCCTAAAAGAGGCTACTGAATATTACCCACTGGCTGGTACATGTCCCGGAAAAGGCCTTAAGTATGCCCACAGTTCATGACCCTGATATGGGCTATGGGGCCTTAATTATCTCCCTTCTGTTCGGCCCTGACAAACAGATCAGCTTCCTCTGCTGCTGTGTCCCCCCTACTTAATAACCCAGACAAGTGCTTTTAACCAGCCTCTCTGGAGCCCTCTAACCCTGATAGCATGTTTTAATTGGTCACCTCCTCCCCTTTAAGTATTCTTCTCCTGAGCTCTAAATACCGAGTCTCCCCTTCTTTATGCCTTAATGATCTGCCCTGAAAAGGGTTTTCAAATACAGTTTTCTAGCCCTTACAATGACTTTTAATTACCATTACCCAGGCTCCCCCTTAGTTAATAGACAGCCCTGAAAAGAGATTTTAATTTGTTTCTCCAAAACGCTGCTGCCTGTAAACAAGAGCTAGTCTTGGACTGCTACTGCAAGAGCAGCACACAGAGAAATGAGGTTTGCTGTGCAGAAAGCAAAATTAAACCAAGCAACTGCACATGCATGATGACACAGAACATGTGCACGGTCTAGTCCTACCACAGCACTGTTTTCATTTCTGCTTCTTGACAAAACTGCCGAACACACAGAAAAGCCTATCATGGGACACAGGATTGAATGCACATCTCAGCATCTCGCACCATGATGTCGGGATGTCCATAACTCAGACTTACAGGTGGCAGGATCTCTGGGTTGCTGATACCCGTTAATGCTTTGTTTCACTTGCTGCCTGTCCCAGGGACCAGCAGAATAATGAAACCAGCTGTCCCTGCAGAATACTGGGTGTCTGGGACAGGCAGACAGGTGGTTATTTCAACCCCTGCCGACCAGGAAAATATCTCTTCCCTCCAGGGGATCTTTCACCATGTGGTGTAATATAAACGGAAAGCCCTTCTTCAAAAGGATTGCCACCCCTCTCTTATGTTAGTTGTAAGAGGAGGTGTAGCAAGCCCCCATCCACCCTCCCACTAATTTAGTATGCTCCTTTGGGGTCAAATGTGTCTCCTGCAGCATGGCGATGTGCGTACCTTTATGTTTGAATACTGTGAGGACTTTAGCCAGCTTTGCTGGAGAGGAGAAGCCTTTAATGTTCCAGGAAATAATCACAGTGTGTGGAGTCTTGTCCATATTGTCCTCCCTCTGCTGACCCTTTTTTCCCCCCATAGCTGCCCCCAGTGCGCACCCCCGCCTAAGTTTCTCTTCTTCTTAATCTCTTCAGCAAGGCATGAGTAATAACAAGTAACAAATGCACATTTAAACTTGCGCACATAACAGTAATATTCAACAAGAACATTTAAAACATTTCCCTCCCCAGCCCATCCTGCCAAACATTATCCCAATCTCCATCTCCCTGCTTCCTTGTACATGTTTGTATTAAGCTTCTAAACACCTTCTCTTTCCTGTCTCCTTAACTCTATAATTGGACCCCATGCCCCCACTCCCTCCGCATCCACTTTAACACATTTTTAAGATTCATTAAATTGTTAAACTCATTTTCCTAATTCTGTCTTTAAGATAACAGCTTCTGTCAGGCCTGTTGCCCTGTAGGAAAGCCAGGCCGTTCGCCACCATGCTCGATCACGTGGTTGTTTTGAACACCTGAATAAATTATTTTAACTGAGCATTGTGTGTAGTTTCTTTTTCTGTTTGTTTTGATCTGACCAAGCACAGTCTGAGCTGTGGCATCTTTGAGGGACAGGCAGTGCTTTTCTTTCTGCCTGCCATTGGTCGAACGCTGCTGATGCTGCTGATTGCACCTCTGACTACCATGATCTGTGGTTCTGGCACTAGTGACAGCTCGCATGGGTGAGGGATCCATGAGTCCACTCAACCAACCACCATTGACGCCACTGACTGAGTGCATCATTATGTGACTGCAGCCACATGTGCGATCCCATTAGCATGCTTCTGCGCTTGCATTAGGCTGTCGCCACATTCACACGATGACAGTCATTCTCAGGGGGAGGAGGACTGAAGCCTGCTGAAAAAAAAAAATTCAGCCCACTGCCTCAGCCTGCTTGAGGAGATAAATGATGAGCCACAGTTATATGCCCCAGAAGGCAGGCAACAAGGGGAATTAGGTGTCCCCAGTCACTTGGGCACATAAAGAATAGAAATATCCCACCCTGGTTTTCACTTACTACTGATGACAAGTAAATGTCTATTTTTGCTTTCATAGTGGTAATTGGGTCAAAAGTAAGAGGCTTATAAATCTAGTTCCACCTCAGATACCATGCTAGGTTGGAACATATATTCTATTTTTGTAATGTTGGAGGTGGATGTAGATTTCTGACCTGCACAAATGGACTTGTCCTTTAAACGCTGGTGACAGCTAGGACTAGTGTACATACACCAGTTTCTAGATAATCATGGGGTGGTGTCCATTTGAAAGTCTACAGAATGTATGTGGTCTTATGAGCAGTGAACATTATCGGTGCCTTCAAGTTAGGTTTTACATTCTACATAAGCAGAAAAAGTATACCATGTTGCGCTATCCCCTTCCACAGTTACTAAGGCTGATACTAGATGCACAACACAATCAGCTTCGGGGCCATGTGATAGGTAATTTATATAAAGCACTGCAGGAACACTTGGGAGATACTCCTTGCTCTGTATTAGAAAGTTAAAATAAAAACTTGAATAAAATGGCTACATTTGAAATCTGGTTAAAATCTGCGATCCTGGCAGTCAAGATGACATCTTCCAGCATTTGAAGGGAATATGCATGGAAGTGTAGGACTCAATATTTTCGTACTCCAGCAGCTCTCATTAATTATCTTCCACAGACATTTGGGATCTGTTGGAAAGGGTTCGGATTTGTCCCAGTGACCAAAGTAATATTTTCTGGCCGTGTCCCATCACGGACCCATTCTAGGAAGCTCTCCCAAGGGAGGTGGAGGATTTGATAGGAGAGACAGTTGACTTAATGGCTGAGCTGGCCTTGGTGTGCATCTTTAACAGTAGAAACAACAGAGGAACCAAACTATGATATTATTATACCTATTGGCTGCAAAAAAAGGCAATCACGTGATTCTAGATGGCTACAAGAATTCCAACAGCAC
The DNA here is from genome assembly GCA_016271365.2 of Neoceratodus forsteri. Lineage (NCBI taxonomy): Eukaryota > Metazoa > Chordata > Ceratodontiformes > Ceratodontidae > Neoceratodus > Neoceratodus forsteri. The sequence continues at coordinate 1,385,597,373 of CM028129.1, forward strand.
CAGAGTGGTGTATCATAGATTATGAAATTTATAAACTGGAAAACTTAACAGCAGAACTGCATGACAGGGCTGAGCACTTTACTACTAGATGGCAACACTGGATGTTATATATGACTAGGGAGGATGCAGAATTTGTCCCCTGATGAGTACATAAGATACATGTGTGGATATGTTGATGCTGGGGGTGGGGGTATATAACCATATCCTCCAGGTCAGTAGATAGCTCTGTGAAAGTATTTTACACTGAAGGAATAAGTATAACAATATTTTAACAACAAGACAAGCTAACTCCTTTTGTTAAATGGAGATTTAAGTTTGTGTCTAAGTTGTATAATGACTGTATGTCACAGAGTTCCCTTTCTGTAACAATATAAGATGTAGCAGTTTTCTGTATGTATTGATATAGTGCTTCTCTAAATAAAAGAGTTAATTATAAAAAAAAAGTAAGAGGCTTATAGAAACGGTGTCATCGAGTTGTTTTTCAATTTCAGCTATATACCTAGTGGTGTCCTGTACCACTATACTGCTGCCGCCTTTGTCAATGGGTAGTAATGTAGTAGATTTTATTTGTAATTGTTGGCACCCTTCCCCAGAGGCTCAGGGTGTCATCACAATCAGGCCACATACTATAGGAAAATAACACATCACAATACCATGAGAAAACAAGACATACAACTAATTAAATGATTATGACTTTTGACTGCTACCTAATTCTGGTACCTGGAACTTACTGCAATTGTTGAGCAAAACTACTCACTGTATTTTGCTGCAAAGTACTACTTCTGTATTTTTGCTGCTTGTTTACACTGTTATGACTGTGTCTTTTTGACTGCTACCTATTTTTTGATTATGTAACGTCTTAATTTTGGATACTTGTACTATGCTGTGTTTCTTTGTTACATGTAATCTGTTCTGCTCGACATAGAGCCTTTGTAAATGAGTCTCTGACTCAAAGATATTTCTGAGAATCAAATAAATAAATAAAATAAATAAAAATAAATACTTAAATAAATACTAACACTAACTAGTGTAAGCCAGCCATAAAATTCAGTTCTGCCAGACAACATTAATTCTGCTGATAAAAATATAAATATAAATAAACACTGACTTGGTGTTAAGATGGAATAGGGGTTTAATCCCCAAAGGCCTGTATAAATAAGAAAGTCTTAAGGTTCCTTTTAAAGGCCTCCACCACGGGGGCCTCCTTAGGCTTCTAGGGAATGAGTTCCACAGGACCGGGCCCACTGCCTCGAAGGCCTGGTCACCTGAGGTTTGTAACCTCACCCTGGGTATTACAAGGAGGTCTTCCTCAGCGGAGTGGAGAAGGCTCAAAGACATGTAAGCTTGCAGGAGTTCTGCCAGATACCCTGGTCCCAACCCATAGAGGGCCTTATAAGTTAGTAACCCAACTTTAAAGGAGATATACTACTTAACCAGAAGCCAGTGAAGATCATGCAGTGCCTGGGAGACATGGCATGGCCTTGAAAGGCTGGTCGGCAACCTAACAGTTGCATTGTGCTTTAGCTACAGGTGCCTTAATGTACCTCAGCTGACCCCGAGGTACAGAGCATTGCAGCAATAAAGTCTTGAAATTACAAACACATCTATCAGTATCGCCAAGTCTACTGAGGGGATAGGGAATCTAATCTGGCTGATGGTCCTGACATGGTAAAAGCCACTCCAGACAATTTCTGATACCTGAGCCTCAAATGTCAACCCCTCATCCAGCATGTCACCCAGACTTTTCAACTTTGTGGTGGCCAAAAGCCTAGAGAAGCCGAGCTGAAGCCCCATCTCCCTCTCTGTAGCTGCCACTCCTCCCCTTCGACCCAGCTCTATCACCAGTACTTTAGTCTTGTCTGGGTTGAGTCTTAAACAGCTCAATGACATCCCATCTTGGATCTCAGTCAGGCACCTATTCAACACATCATCTGGCATCTCGGATGCAAATGACAGCTAAAGTTGGGTGTCATCTGCATAGCACTTAAACCCAGTTCCATACTGCCTAATGATATCCCTCCAGAGGCAGCAGGTACATCACGAACAAAATGGGTGACAGGACGAGAAGAACCTTCCCAGCTTCCCCCTCTGAGTCCTACCACTGAGATAGGACTCAGACTAGAAGATGACTTTGCCAGTGAGCCCTACATACTCCTTAAGCCAATCCAACAGCAGCCCATGGTCCACATGGTCACGTGACCAATTCACAAGGTGGGGGGGCTACAACTGACAGCAACGTGTTTGCCAAGCCAAGCCTCCGAAACGAACAGGCTGGCCACAGATCCCGGAATCCAATCTCTCTAGCACACTCACTGGATTTGGTGCTTACATTTTAATGGGGATGTGTGTTTTTAGGAACAGAATGGGCGGAAGAACTGCCTGAAACTCTTGGGCTACAAGCCCTCCGCGGGACCGGCCGCGGCTTGGCACTCCCAGCTGACAAACCGCACACCTCCTGGCAGCCCTGAGATCGATGAAAGCTGGGTAAGACCCTTGGACTTCGCCGGGGCTGCTGCGGGCTGCTGTCATTGGCCGTCACTCACTGCAGTGCACCCTGATTAGGCCCTGTGTTTTTTCCTGTGCAGACATTGGTCTGCTGAAACCTTCCCGACCTTGGCTGCTGCGCCCATTGACTGCCAGTGGTAGCGGCCGAAATTTTATGGCCAGCTATGAGCTGCTCTGCCTGGACCTTTTTTCTGAATTTAATTACTCTATCTCTGTTGCTATTGAGTCGATTCCGATTACTTTGCCGCACTGTTTGTTTGTTAAAGTTATTTGTATAGCAGCTCTTTTACTGCACCGATTGTTCAAAGTAATTACAGCTCTCTCCTGCAATGTTTTTTTTTAGATATTGCAACCGTCCTGTGAACTGTGTGTAATTTCCTGGCTGTCTCTTTTTCTCTCTCCTGTGGCACTCGGGGCTTGAACTGCCCCCTCCCACCACCCACATCCCCCTCTAAAGCCTGCTTTCTTTCCCTCTAAAGCCTGCCTTCTCTCCCTCTAAAGCCTGAATTTCTCCCTGTAAAGCCTGCTATTTCCCCTGTGTCTAACTTCTAATTTGTCACCTCCCCCGTGGCGCCAGGTCATGGCTTTGTTATTCATAACAACTGCCCCTGCTGCTGCGCCCCCCCATGCAATCTCCTCTGCTGTGTCTGCCATCTCCGATGCCTAGCTCTCCACCCCCGATTTCAGCTCCCTCGTTACCTCTCTTTGTCCCTGCTGCCCTCCCACTGCCAATCTCCCTATTTCTCTCTCTCCCCTCCAGAACTGCCTGAAACTCTTGGGCTACGAGCCCTCCACTGGACCAGCCATGGCTCGGCACTACCAGCCGACAAACCTCACACCTCCTGGCTGCCCTGAGATCGATGAAAGCTGGCTAAGACCCTTGGACTTCACTGCGGCTGCTGTGGGCTGCTGCCATTGGCTGTCGCTCACTGCAGTGCACCCTGATTGGACCCTGTGTGCCTTCCCAGCCTGGGGCTGCTTCGCCCATTGACTGCTAGTGGTAGTGGCTGAAATTTTACACCTGCCCCCTCTCCCCCCACAAACTTTATTAACTCATTGCCTCCACAGGCTCACTCTGAGATTACACCACTTGCCTCCTGAATCTCCTGCATACTTTTAACAGTGAATCCTGGGCCTTTCTAAGCAAAATCAAGTCATAGTCAGCATGTTGCAAACAAATGCTAATAGCTCAATAACTGTATATGCTAGACACAAAGTATGAGTGGCAGAGTTATTCAGCACAAAATTGCCTTTCCAATGGTGGCATGCATGTAATAATAAGTAATTTAGTTTTTTTTCTATGCTGGTCAGAAGAGCAAACTAAATATTTTTTTTCATAAAAAGTGCAACATAAGCCATTTTTGTTGGAAAATATGTAAAATATCAACACCAATTTAAGCATACAGACATCAGATGGTGTTTTAATATTATGTTAGTTAAAAAAGATATCTTTTACTACAAAATGTAATTTTTCCCCATTTAGTCAAGGTGCTTTGGCGAGATTTGAGGCTGAATCTCAACCACACACACCATATCATAAACAAATCGTATAACTCCAAAAGTATACATGATACACACAAAGTATCAGCATGAAAGTTGATTAGCACAAAAATGCCTTTCCAATGGTGCTATGCAACCAGTTGTAATCAAAACGGTTTCTATTTTATACCTGCTGAAGTGCCAAAAAAGTGAATTTTATTCAAGCTGCTTAGGTGAATCTTGATGGAAAACATGTCAGCCATACACACCATACCATAAACAAATGTGAATAACTCCTAAAGTATACATGATATACACAAAATATCAGTGGCAAAGTTGTTCAGCACATTACCTTCCCAATGGTGGTGTGCAAATAATAATATGTAATTTTGTTTTGTTTTTTTTAAACTGGTTGAAACAGCAAAAAAATTTTATTTCACTAAAACAGGCAACATAAACCATACACACCATACCATAAACAAATGCAAATAACTCCTAAAGTATGCTTGATATGCACAAAATATCAGTGACAGAGTTGTTCAGCAAAACATTACCTTTCCAATGGTGCTATGCAGTCAAATATATATTATATTCTGTTACACTGTATATTAAAATATGTAAGTGACTTCTCCAGACGTTGCTTGGGCACACTGGGAGTCAGTAGCCGACTTCTGCAGACGTACTCAGGACACACCAGTGTTTTTTTACTGACGACTACAGGCGTCGGCTAGGAGACAATGAGTTAAATAGACCTTCTCCATGCCTCTTTTCTTGCCCTTCCCCTCTTCTTATCTTCTATTGGGTGTCTTTGCCTGGCCCTCCCCCTCTTTCGTCCTCCCCTACTGCCCACCCACTCCCTCACTCCTGTCATCTCAGTCCCACAGTGTTACAGTGCTTACCTTTTGCAGTGCACCCCCTGCACTCTTCCTACTCACTTGCCATTTCTGCCTTTCTTTTCTCACCTTACCATTTCACTGCGCCATCCCTCCGTCACCATCCTCTCTGACAGCTAATCATGCACCCTACTCATTCTCTGTTCTTCCTTCTCCTCTTTCTTATTCCCCTCTTTCCTCTACTACACCCTCCCAGTGCCTGCTTCCCCTCCCAAACAGCTACCTACTTGCTCCTATGTATAAACACCTAGTTACCCTACATCAAGAACCTACTTTCCTGCCCTGGGACCAGCCTTCCCCTATGGAACTACCCTCTCCCACCTATGGGTTTTGGTTCCCCCCTCCCCCACTTACACTGCTCTTACCCTTAACCCTTGCTTTCACCCCTTGACACATGTCAGTGAACCACACGCTCACCAGGCACGAAGGCAAAAGTGCATGATTAGGGAACTACGCCTGTGTACCATGAAGCTTGTGCTTCTTCTTCTGCTGTTATCTGACAACGTCCACCCTAATCCTGGCCTAACCCCTAATAAGGTACCAAACCTGAAAAAGCACACAGGTGCACTCTCTATCATGTTGCTAAACATTTGTAGTCTCCTGCACAAAATTGATGCCCTTCAGACTTTTGCTAGCCAACACTGTCCAGACATTCTAGGTATTGTTGAAACCTGGCTTTCTCCATCTGTCCCAGACCATGCTATCGCCCTCCCAGGGTACAATGTTTTTTGGCTTGACTGGATAACTGAAAGAGGTGGAGGTTGCGCATTATACCTAAAGGATACAATCATGGGTCACCACGTTAGCACTGTTCCCCAAACCAGTGCGGCACAGATTCTTCCTATCAAAATCCTCCTTGGTGCTCACAACAAAACCCTCACAGTTATCACAATCTACATTCCCCCAAAAGAGCAAGGTTGTGGCCTAAACGCAGCCCTGGACTTTGTCAGGTCTCTCCCGCCGGACACTGAGTCCATCCTTCTTGGGGACTTTAATATAAATTGGCCTGCTGCAGAGGCAGCATCTCACAGGGATTCTATAGCAATGGCAACTCTCACCCAGATGGTTGACTTGCCTACCAGGAAAAACTATAAAACGGGCACCAGCACCCTCCTGGACTGGATCCTTACAAGCCACCCTACCTGGATCTCCAACACCACTGTCCTCCCTGATGTAATCAGTGACCACTCCCCTGTCAGCTGCACCTGGTCCAATAAATTCAGCAAACTGCCCTCAAAATCCATAACCAGCAGAGTTGTGCCCCGTGGCTATCTAACTCATCTCAAAACCCACTTCCTTTAACTGGACTGGTCACCAGTCTTCACTGCAACTGATGTAAACACCGCCCTGGGCCACTTTATCAAAACCTTTAATGGAGCCTGCAACAAATTTGCACCTTTTAAAAAGCATAAAGTAAAAGCCCTCTGTAACCCCTGGCTCTCTGGAGACCTCCTAAGGTGTCTAAAAGCAAGGAATCATCTTTGGGAACTAGCTAGAAACTCTGGGAGGCAAATAGACATCTGTAACTATAAACGTGCTTGAAATGACTGCACCAAAGCCATCCGGCAAACAAAATCTGCCTATTTCAAGTGCGCTTTCACAAATTCCTGGGTAAACAGAAGACATTTCTGGAACAACATTAAAGAAGTCACCGGGAAGCAGTCTAAATCCCCCCCATCCATGCTCTGCATTGATGGTGTTACCACACTAGACCCGAAAATCATTGCTGACACATTCAATGCTGCTTTCACTGACCTTAGTTCTGTACTTCCCCCTGATTTTTTCAGAGAGGATGACACTTTAATGCCACCAATCTCCTCTGTCCCCACTGACCACCCTCCTTTTCGCTTTAAATCAGTCAAGACGTACCAGGTCCGCAGCTATGTTACTAAAGCTATTACCAAGTCCAGATCCAGCAGTGACTCACTCGACCTCAAAGTTTTATCCCTCACCCTGGAAGAAGTCCTCAGGCCTCTGACTAAGATTTTCAACCTCTCCCTCAGCCTCAGCCAGTTCCCGGACAAATGGAAATCAGCCACTGTGACCCCTATACACAAAAGTGGTGTCAAAACTGCCCATGAAAATTTCCGTCCAATCTCCATCCTACCGCCACTCTCCAAGGCCCTGGAACGTATTGTGGCTGACCAGCTTACGGAATTCCTAGACATACAAAACATCCTGTGCAAACAGCAACACGGTTTTAGAAAGGGTCACAGTACTTCCACAGCACTACTCAAATTCACCGGAGCCATTCACCACTCATTGGACAACGGTAAAATAACAGGGGCTGCTTTCATTGATCTAAGTAAGGCCTTTGATACCGTCAACCACCGTCTCCTGCTTGTCCAACTAAGGAAGGCTGGGCTCTCACCCAATTCAGTTGACTGGTTCAATAGCTACCTAGACAACTGGTCCCAAAGAGTAAAAACATCTGAAACACTCTCTGATGCCAGACCGGTCCTCTCTGGTGTTCCACAAGGGTCAATTCTGGGCCCCCTCCTCTTTAGCCTATTCCTGAACACACTGCCAGACTCCTGTCCAGTACAAATTATACTCTACGCAGACGATGCAGTTATCCTTGCCTCCCATCATGATCCGTAAAAACTGCAAGGAAATCTCCAATGGGGTTTTACATCCATAGAAAACTGGTTCTTGCAGCACAAACTGATACTAAACCAGAAAAAAACTAAGGCCATGTTTTTCAGTGGCTCACAAAACAAAAACAAACAGTATCGCCTCACCGTAAATACCAAACAAGGAGTCACCCTTGATCAAGTCGATACCTTCAGATAATATGGCATCACCCTTGACTCCAAACTCTCCTACGCTGCCTGTATCAATAATGTTGCAAAGATGGCAAATACCAGGCTGGGCCTACTGTTCTGTCACCAAAAACATCTAACCCCTGAAGCATTGTCTGTTGCCATTCAAAGCTCCATTGTGAGTGTTATTGAATATGGACTCATTGTTTATGGCTGTGCCACTGCCTCCACTCTCAAACGAGTTGCTACCTCTCTAAATAAAGCATGTCGTCTCATCACCGGAGCCCACCGTCTCACCCATACCTGTGACCTTTACTCTCAAACCGGATGGCTGCAACTCAACAACTGACTAAAGTATCAAACTTGCATCACAGCCAAGAAAATAAGCATGGGAAATGCCCCCCCGGGTCTGCTTCCTTCTCAAGACCAGAGTTAACAATTGCAACACCAGGAGCTCAAAACTATAATTACTGCAAATTCCCTCATTGTCGTACAACCCAAGATCAAAGGTCATTCACACACAGGGCCCCCAGCTGGCTCAATAATCTTACCAGTGACATCTCTGCCTCACCAACTCTGGGCACCTTCAAGAAGAAGCTCCGTAACTCCCTCGTTGCATCAAGCACCTGTAATTGCCCTAGCTAAGCAATTCTCCTTTTCGCTGCTAACCTCCGCTGCCTATGTTTTACCCCACTCCTAGCACTTCTTTACTTTTACTTATTTTTTTTTTTTCCATGCCTAACTTATGCACTCACCACTGCTCTGTCTTGACAAGGCCATCTAGGCTGCTATACTCTGTCCCATCCCCATCCTCTCTTCTCCCACCTCCTATGTTTTAATACACCTCCTAGTGTATCATGTACCTGTACCCGTAACCAATTTGTTGTAACCATCGGTGTCATGATTGTTTTATTCTGTAATTTCATATCCTGTATTGTCTGTTCTTACTGATGTGGAACCTTTGTAAAAGAGCCTCAGCTCAAAGGTACTTTGTAATCCTAGACTTAAATAAATAAAATAAAATAAATAAACAGTTTCAAAGGCTGATGAGAAATCCATGAGAAAGAGTACTGATCATCCTCCTTGATCCCTCACCGTGAGCAGGTCACTGTGGACCCTGACCAGTGCAGTTTCTGTGATATGCCTGTACCAAAAGCCAGACTGGAGAGGCTCACACACCACCGTCACTGATCCATACTCATCCCATGACAACCGAATGCATCTGAGATATGAAGGTTCTACCTTGCTGGGCTGTGGTGGTCCACTTGGTGAGATCCTGGCCTAGTTGGAGGACACCCTATATAAGAAAATTCAAGCCAACTCCTCGCATTTAAGTGAGTGAAACTGCCTTCACAAGCTCCAGACAGGTCAGAAGAAGGAGCCTGTCCGCAGTCTGGAAAAGTTGAGCTGGTTGATTCCTTCCAGCAGCAATCTCCCTAGACAGAAACTCTGCCTTTTTCTGGGTGATTGCCCTTTCATACTGAGTGTAGTGAGTAACCAAAATCAGTCTGTGCTCCAGAACCCTGGATCTCCTCCAACAACTCTCCAGCCTCTGCCTCTTTGCCTTCTCCTCCTTAACTCACCACTGTACCATGGTGACCCAGGGCATGAAGCCAACAGGCATACAAGAGAAAGCACCACAAGGTCAAAGGCTGCCCAGATGGCCCTATTATAGGTCACCATGGCTTTCTCTGAACCCGTAGTGCATGCTGCCATCATACCTGATGTATTCAGTACTGTCAAGCGTCCCTGTGGCTGTAGGTCACATGAGGGACAATACTGGAGCATCTCTACAGTGTGTGTACCACAAGGGTGGGCCCTGAAAGAGAAACTAATAGCGCAGTGATCCAACCAACTGACTGGATCAATCTCAAGAGCAGTGACATCAAGCCCCAGAGAGAGAATACCAACTCCAATGCATGGTCATGTTGGTGGTTCATGGAAGTAACACCTTGTGCAAAACCCAGGCATACCATACCCTGAAAGAAATCTTGCAAAAATGTGAAGGTTTGTCATCAAACCAAGCATTAAAATTGCCCAGAATAGGCTATCCCACTGACACAGTGGTAGTGCTACTGCTTGCAACGCTGATGACCTGGGTTTGGGAATAAGCCTGGGATGTTGGAGGGCCAGCCAGGGGAGGGAGGGTTGTGTCTCTGGCACAGTACTTTCACCTGGGTGACCACAGGTAGAGGTGCAGATGGAGCCCAGGCTCAGGGAGGGCAGATGTTGATCTGTGTCCATGTGCATAAGCACACACTTCACATGTGTCATTGACATCATGGGATCGGGGGGGGAGAACAGAGAAAAATATCCTTGACCAACACAGGATGATGCCCACCTCTCATTGCAGGCTCTGCTCCGCAGACCGCTGTGCTTTCCCGACACCTCATTCTAACTCTGTCAGGGGTTGGTGCCCCCCCCAAATGGCCCCGCCTTGGGGGGCAAACCGGGGAGGAGCATGGGAGAGGTAAGTACTGGAGAAGGCAGGTGATGAGTCTGGGTGCGAGGTAGGGCCAGTGAGAGCTGGTTATGGTTAAGGAGGAAAAAGGTACAGTAAGTAAAAACAAATGCCCAGATTAAGGCACCTAGGAATTCCAACATTCTGTTGTTAATGAAGTCAGCAATTTCCTGTGGAAAATCCCCCTTACACCCCAGAGGCTGGTACATGAGTGGGATCCTGCAACCTGAATCTAGACCCCCCCATGCATAGTCATACTTTCAAACGATGAGGTATCCCTAACTGGGTGCATCACCAGGTTCAGTTCAGATCTAAAATAGATAGCCACACCTCACCCACAGTCCTGCCTGAGGCAATGCACTGTGGAGAACCCAGCTGGGATGGGTGACTCCAATATTGGGCTAGTGTCTTGACCAAGTCAGGTCTCTGTGACACGAGCCAGATCAACTGAGGAACCAAAAATAAAGTTCATTAACATAGCGGGTCTTATTTATTTATTTTTTTATTATTTAATTATTATTGTTTTATAATTATTACAGAAATAAAGCCCCAGGTACAGCATAGAAGGAGAATACAGTAGAAATAGGGTACAGACACATCTAGTTAATATAGGCACTGTAAGCATATGGTGAATTTCACTCTAGCCTCAGCAAAGATCAGATTTACTACTACATTGGTAATAGCTCTCATATCTGTATGCTTGAGGTATCTTTCAGACTTTTAGGATGGAAAACAAAGCTAGGCCTAAGTAAGCAAAAATCCTCTTGGTTTAGAAGATGAGTCAGCTAGTGAAAAAGAGGAGAGGAGAGTTAGAGAAGAGAAGCAGAAGACAGTGTGGGGGGATGCACCTTAGGGAACAAAGTATGGGCAAGTACTAAGATGGTGGAGCACCCATTGTTGCCATCTGGTCTTAAAGAGTGGTAGTTGGTTATTAAGGGAAAAGGTCAGTCTTTCTAATGCACAGATCTTTGATACTATTTTTCACCAGCCATCCACTGTAGGGAGAGTAGTAGTAAGCCATACTCTGGTTATTGCTTCTTTTGATCCCAGAATCAGTCAGCAACTGCTTGAGGGTCTGGTCTCTTGGGGTGCTACATTCTGGGGGGATGGCCAATACTATCAGTGAGGGTGTGATAGCTCCTGGGCTGTCAAAGATGGCCTTGAGACAGTTCTTGGATCACCTCCTTCCAGAAAGGCTGGATAAGGGGACATGCCCAAAAGATAAGAGTGTGATGTGCAGTGGTCAAGCCACAACATAGAAACATAGAATTTGATGGCAGATAAGGACCACTTGGCCCATCCAGTCTGCCCATTTCTCCCTACCTACACTATTACAGCAGACTGTGCCCGATCTACGGCTCTTTATCCCCCCCTTCCTTTCCACTGTAATTCTTTTGTGCTTATCCCATGCATTTTTGAACCCCAACACTGTTTTTGCCCCACCACCTCCACTGGAAGGTTGTTCCAGGAATCCACCACTCTTTTTGTGAAGAAGTGCTTCCTTACATCTCTCCTGAATCTACCCCCCTCCAGCTTCATACTAAGATTCATACTAAGATACTGTAAGAGGCACGAAAGCTAAATTGCCTATAATGGCCTCACACCAACAATTAACTTTTTGGGAGCTTATTCAAGTTCCCAAGAGCATCAAGTCTGTTTTTGAAAATTAATTTATTGTCACTGATTACAACACTAGTTGGTAATTTGTTCCACAATGAAACTACTCATTGTGAAAAGAAGTGAGCTCTTTTTTAGTATGATGTTTATTTCTAGATAATTGAAGTGGGTGGCCTCTAGTGTCAATCTTAGTTTGTTTATGATCAAGACCACTATGAACAAATAAATATTCATCATTATGCAAATCCTATAAAAGCAACAAATCACCTCTCATTCTTCTTTCTTCCAGTGACATTAAATCAAATTTAACTAATCTATCTGTATATGAAATTGTTTTAGAGGATACTAGATATTTAGTTATCCTTCTCGGTACTCTCTCCAATCTAGCCACATCCTTTTTTTTATATGGGCTCCACAACTGGGAACCAAAGTCCAGATGAGGTCTAACATATGCTCGATACAGAGGTAGAAGCACATCTGGATTTTTTGATGTCATATTATGACGAATGGTCCACCAAATCTTAGTTGCTTTATTTATGGTATTACTAATTTGGGAATCAAAAGACAGCTCAACATCAACAGTTATACCAAGATCTTTTTCACTGTCCTTACTAATTAACAACTTGTCATACAGATAATACTGATGTTTTAAGTTCTTTTTCCCAAAGTGTAGGACGCAGCATTTTGAAGTGTTGAAAAAGAGGTTCCACTTTTGAGACCAAGTTTCAAGCGTCTTTAGGTGTTTCTGAATAACCATAACATCATAATCATTTTCACAGATATTACAGATTTTACTATCATCTGCATATTTGATAATAATACTTTTAATATTAGTGGATAAATCAGATATAAAGACCTGAAAGATTAAAGGGGCCAAAACGGATCCTTGCGGAACACCGCTTTTTGCATCTTTTCAACCGCTAAAGTGGCCGTCAATTATAACTCTCTGCTTTCTATTTAACAGCCAGTATGAAATCCACCTAACATAAACTGGATTGATGTTAAAAAGCTGTAGTTTTTTTAGCAAAGCCCAATATGGAACAGAATCAAAGGCCTTTTCAAAATCCAGAAAAACAACATCACAAGGAACACCCCTATCTAAGTTTTGACTGACATTATCATAGCATGTACCCTGGTTCTTGAGCACCCTTACGTCTGAAAAATACTCCCTCCTGTACTTTATTTACTCTTGTAAGGTATTTAAAGGTCTGTATCATATCCCCCTTTCCCTTCTCTGCTCCAGGGTGTACATATTGCGGTCCTTTAGTCTCTCATCATAGGGCTTTTGATGCAGATCCTGCACCATTTTAGTCGCCTTCCTCTGGACCGCCTCCACTATATGTCCTTCTGGAGATGTGGTCTCCAGAACTGGACACAATACTCTAGGTGGGGTCCTACCAACGATCTATACATAGGCAGTATCTCCTCCCTCTTTCTGCTGGTGATACTCTTCCCTCCGCACCCCAGTGTCCCACGTGCCCTCCCAACTACCTTATTACACTGCCTGACCTCCTTTAGGTCATCTGATATGATTACCCCTAGATCTCATTCCTATTTGGTGGTCATCAATACCACTCTACCAATTTTGTACTCCACCCCTGGGTTTCTGTGCTCTAAGTGCATTATTTTGCACTTTTTCGCATTGAAACCCAGCTGCCATACCCTAGACCACTCCTCTAGTTTTCTCAGGTCTCTGCTCGGGTTCTGCTCTGCACAACCTTTCCAACAATGTGCTGTGGGCACTCCGGCATGTTTGGCAACAATATCAGGGGTTCGGAAAAAGTAGTATCGACATTTCCATGAAAATTCATGCCACCTAGTAGCTGAGGTTATTCGATAGGCCGGGAACACAGATTTATGCCAGACATTGAGCTTATGCTGTTCATTCAGCTTGGCATTCCAGTGCTGTAATATCGATTTTGTGGCATCTGGGTGTGTATCTTGCAAAGCTTTATTAATGTTGCCAGTGAAATGGGTCCAACTGTCTCGCACTGGGTGAGACAGTAAGAATGCATAAAACGAGGAAGTTTTTCTGGCAAATGTGATACTACCTCTGCCTGGGTAAGGAAACTGGAGCAAATCTGCAAATATCTATAATGGTCACTGTGGGGGAGGTGATAGGTTGAGGGGTTGCAAATAAGAGCACTCCCCTCAAGTCCAACAATTGGTAATAGTACCAGAGACTCAGCCTATCCCACCTCCTAGTGGCCAGCTCAAGTTTATTTGGTGTATAGACTGTATCGTATGTGATGGCATGTAGTTGTAATTGTTACGAGGGTGGTAAATAATGTATTACAATTGTGCTCTATTGATGAAATGATGAAAGGACTCAGCAGCGTACTGGGTAAATTTAGTTACCAGTATACAGCCAAGTGGTGCCCCCCCAACCTGGGACTACATGTCACCTGCCCTCCCCACCACGGCCTGGGACTACATGTCAGCTACCCGCACCCAGCCTAGGAGTACTGTTACCTGCCCCCCCTTCTTGGCCTGGGACTACATGTCACCTGCCCAACCTGTAAGACTGGGAGTACATTTTTTAATGGCAACACACATGAAAGCATGTTCAGTTCCTTCCTGGATCAGCATACTGGATTTATACAATGGGGGTGGGAACTCCAAGCTGATGATAAATCCTGTTATTTTCACTGCACTGTGATAAATGGTGATGACATCAGCAGAGTTAAAATAAATGCCATTTATTCATACTCTGCTGATGTCACCACTCACTCACTACAGCCTGCATTCTAAATGGAACTACTTCACAAAACAGTTTCTGTTTTTCACTGCTACCTGCAACTAACTCAACAAGCATTGCAAAGGACACTCACCTGTGTTCCGTAGTGTTTCTGAGACTCCCAGCCCATTACTATGCTGATCTCAGCTTCACTACAGCCTGCATTCTAAATGAAACTGCTTCACGAAAAAGTTTCTGTTTCTCACTGCTACCTGCAGCTTACTCAATTAGCACTGCAAAAGACACTCACCTGTGTCCCATAGTGTTTCTGAGACTCCCAGCCCATTCAGAAAAACTCACACACACTCAGACCACACACAGAAAGAGCAGAAAGCACACAGAAACAGGAAAAGAACACAGGAAAACATCACATTATTTCTGGAGCTCCACACCCCATTGTATAAATAGACATGATGTGCAGATTGTGTATATGGAAAATACTATTTTCAAGAGAGTGAGCTCTGGATATTTCACCGTAGCCTTCTCGCACTCTTGAGATATCCAGAGCTCACTCTGCAGGAGTGAGAATATTTTCCATATCACTCCTGCCCAGTTTATGTCATATATCCTCTATTTATCATATGTTGCATTGTTAATTACTTCTCTTTTCTTCTGCAGTTCCCCTAAAAATAATTCAAATGCTTTAAAATGTACACTTCTCTTTACCCTTCAGGTCAACGCATCTGTCTGCCCACATTCTGTACATCCATTGGGTGCATGATATTTTTGGAAGAAAAGTTTTTCACGTTATACCAGCTTGTGTGGTGTTGTCTGTCTGTGCAAAGTGGTCCAAGGAAAACAGCCAGTATAAAGGTTTCCTTGAGACGGATGAAGACAATAGTGATGGATGGTCACAGTCACTTCTGAACGAGTTATATCTTAACTGATGCTCATACATGACGTTTCATTCCAGCATTTGAGGTTCTGAACTTCCACATTGACTATTTTTGTAAGTCACACATTACTGCTAGTTGTTTGTAATGCATTTTTTGGCGTAACCTGTTTGTCGTTCTTTGTTACTTTCAGTACTGATGTGTTACATTATTATTCAGTATGCAGTGTGTGTGTACCACTGTATGGCCTGTACCAATGTATAGCCTGTACTGAATTTTAAAGGGTTGTATTTATTGATTTTACGTGTGTTGTATTTGAGTTTTTATGTTCCTGTTGCTGTTTGTTTTATACTTTGTAAGGGCGCCCTGAGCCTACGGGGAAGGGTGCCCGAAATAAACTTTACTATTACTACTACTACTCCTCTACTACCATGACCTTACCAACGTGGACAAAGGTATGTGTTGTGTTGTTAATAGCACAGTACTAATGATGGAATAATGCACATAATGCTTCAGTGTACCGCAGTCAAGGAATTTTTAACATGCAAAGCTGCTCACAATGCTAGTTCTGCAAGTATTCTTCCCAGTCCCAAAAACAATTTGTGGCGATGGTACTTCATGAATGACACATGTATGACTTGGTGACTTGAAATAATGTCAGAACTGTCACGACTTCTGTGCTTCCAATTAATCGCACATCTGTCACTGAGTGTGGTGCATTTGCATTGCTCACCATCACCACGCTTGGGTAACCATTGCTGCTATGTGGTACACCATACAAAAAAGGAACATGCACGTTATGCTCTTTTGAATGGTTTGAAAACCTTTTTTTTCTCATGCTTTGTTTTTTTCAGAGAGCAGTAAGAAAAACTAGAAATGGTTACGCAATGTTTCAAATGTTTCCTAACGATACAATGGAACTTTGTTTAGTAATGTATAAAACAGTAAATTTTCATTGTGAAAACTATACATTTCAATGAACAGTCACATATCAAGTGTGCTTAAAGGACACCTAAACAACATTTTGACAACAAACTATTCAAAAATCAGACTCCGTAGGTGACTTAAGGAAAGGCTGCTGTATTCATTAATGTTAAAACTACATTTATATAATTTACCTAAATGTGGGAACATTTGAATATTGTAAAATCAGCCTTCCAATTAAAAAACTGTCTTACCTGCTTCCTAAAATGTCTGCCAAATGTGTTATGTAATGACATCATTGGAGCCAAAGTCAGAGAGATATATGGCTCTCTATAGTGCCAACTAGTTCTTTTTTCCCCTTTGTATAGAATTGTTTCACCCAAATGGTCAAAACCATGTGCATTATTTTGTATAATACACATGTTAGGCCATGGTTCTGTTTATTTTAACATGCTGAAACTGTGTTCTAATCCAGCCGACTTTCTCTGTGACAAACCACAGTGCAGTACAAATCTTGAACAACCTGGTGGTCTAGTGGTTATGGCAGATCCAAGATGCTACAAGGGGGGTGCTGGGGTGCTGTGCATGCTTAATATGCACTTTTTAACATTTTTATTAAACCTTTATATTTTCTGCTATTATTCTTTTCTAGTACGTTATCGACAGAACCTACAAATGTAATCCATAGTTTGAATGTAAACATTTGTACAATCAATATACCAGAGTTCTTCAACAAAGTGAAATGCAGCAGCAGCAGCAAGTACGTTACTGTGTGTGTGTGTGGGGGGGGGTTGCAGCCACACCCTTCACCACCCTCTAGAGCCACTACTTTTTTGTAGCAAAGGCCTTGTGCAGTCCAATGTTAGAGTTCATACTTTCTCAAAACTCAAATATATGCTTGTCTTGTCTTCTTTTTCCATGGGAAATAATAATAATAATAATAAGAGTCAGCATTTATATAGTGGTGTTCATACACATTGTATCCTAAAGTGCTTTACAAGCAATACTAGACTGGCAGTGTAGTGACTGAACATGTAGTGGCAGCCATTTCATACATTAATATCCATACACAGCCTTGGACAATTGCATGAACTGGCTTTATGGGAAGGGGAATGTTGGCCAGGACAATGGGGTTAGGTAGTGATCAAGGTGCTGGCAGCCCACATCTTATTTATCACAGTAATCTGCTCATATTTATCTCCTTCTGTCTTCCCCCATCCCTGAATGTAGCAGTACATTGCAAGAGTGGCCTTCTCAGTCCCCCTCTGGTATTAATTCTTCACACCAAAAACTGGTGAGCTCATCACCCTTCTGCATCATGAATGCAAGTAGTACAGTCCCTGTTTTATTTTGACATATCAACTATAAACATATCTTTCCAGTAAGTCAGGCTGATTACAGCAGGGAAACAAGGGGAATGATGGGCTTTCCTATCCTTAAAAGATCTAGGCTACCTTTGATTAGGCACTGCTAAATGATGGATCAGTCCTGGGGCCAGTCCTATTCAACATCTTCATTAGTGACCTAGCAGATGGACTAGAGGGTAAGGCTTGTCTGTTTGCAGATGACACCAAGATCTGCAACAGAGTAGATGATCCAGATGGGGTGGGCAGAATGAGAAGAGATCTGGATAAACTAGCAGAATGGTCAGAAGAGTGGCAACTGGGATTTAATGCAAAGAAGTGCAAAATCATGCACATAGGGAAGAGAAACCCTGAAGCCACTTATAGGCTGGGAGGGAGTTGCTAGCAGTCACAAAGGAAGAAAGAGACTTGGGCATCATCATCACTGATGACCTGAAATCATCCAAGCAGACCTCTAAAGCAGTAGAGGTAAGGCTAGGGGTGTTAGGGTGTATTAGTAGAGGTATCACAAGTCGTAAGAGGAGGTAATAATCCTCTGTACAAGACACTGGTTAGGCTCCCCATCTGGAGTACTCGTGCAGTATTGGAGGCCACACCTTCACAAGGACATTAACCAAATTGAGGCAGTCCAGAGAAGGGCAACTAAAATGGTGCAGGGACTGCATCAGAAGACATATGAGGACAGATTAATGGAGCTCAATATGTATACCCTTGAGCAAAGGAGGAGAGAGGTGATATGATCGAGACATTTAAACACCTTAAGGCATAAACAAGGTGAAAGAGTCTAACATGTTTAAATATAAGAAAAATAGCAGGACAAGAGGACACAGCATGAGATTAGAGGGAGGCGATTAAGGGGAATGTGAGGAAATTCTTTTTCACAGAAAGGGTGGTAGATGCATGGAATGGCTTACCACAAGAAGTAGTGGCTATGAATACAGTGCAGGGCTTCAAACAGGCATGGGATAGGCATAAGGGAGCAATACAAATGACTATGAATAGATAGGTCACTGACATAGCAAAGGCCGATGGCACATTTATAAGATAGAAAAAGAAATGGGCAGACTGGATGGGCCTTGCGGTCCTTATCTGCCGTCAACTTCTATGTTTCTATGTTTCTATGGGTGTGCACATCATTATGCACGTCATTTACTAGTGCCAAATCATAGGTGGCTTAGATCATATATGGGTAGGAAAGTCTATTTTTCCACTTGTGCAATGCAGCTATCAGCCTGGCTTACCAGAAGATCGTGTTTAGTATTAATATGTAAAAATAACTCTGGAGACTGTACTAACCACATTCATGATGCAGAAGGGTAGTGAACTCTCCAGTTTTTGGTGTGGGGAGCAGGTGAGAAGAATGAATGCCAGAGAGGGACTGAAGAGGCCATTCCAGCAGGGTACAGCTATATTCGGGTTAGTTGAAAACATGAAGGAGGACGTTGAGTAGATCATTATGAGATCTGAAATGAAGGGCTGCCAACATCGTGATCACAATCTGACTGTGGATGAGAGTAGCCAGTGATGGCAAATACTCAGAGTGGCAGGGTTGCACCTAAACTGTTACTTGAATTCAGTGTAGGGAGATTACCCTTGGGTGGTGGGAGGTGTTGACATTTGTTAGGACTTTATTGAGGGAGTAGTGTATAGCTCATTCAAGATTTGGAAGGGTGGTAACCAGCCAACTCACATTGTGGAGTACAGCACAGAAAAGTACTGGAGAAGAGCTGCTGGGAACTGTCCTGCGGGGTTCTGCAGATTACAGGTAAAGGAATAGACTGACATTGGAAGTCAGGTGGATTCACTCAAGGTATTAGTATGTTTCTCCTGCTAATAATATTGTTATCCTTTGTAAGTGTAGCCCTTATGAGGGCATGAACAGCAGTTTTTCTGGTGGGTCATGATGCTTATTGCCTGGCCCTCCAGGAAGACCTAGTTGTTGGTTAATGAGGCCGGAAAAAAACACAACAGGGGAACTGTACATACTACCTTCACTGTGCAGAAGGGTGGTGATCCCCTCAATGTTTACTGTGGGTGCAGAAGTCAAACATTGAGAATGTGGACTGGAGAGTGATTTGGGAGCCATTTTTAACAGTGCCAGCTGATGATGCATATCAGTATAGGTGTGCACAACTCTCTGAGGTACAAGATTACAATCTGAGGTATAATAATTCTCTTCATGAGACCGTAAGCACATATGCAGCACCAGGCAGTACTAAGGACAGGGTATGGATGGTGGGGTGTTCAACAGAAGGCAGGCTAGATGCATGGGATTCAGATGGAAAAAGAAAGCCTTATTTGTGGATTAACAAGAGAGCATGGGCTTTGGAACTGAACCAGTCCGGTACTTTGCTGTGTGACTCTAAGCAAGTCACTAAACTTCCTTGTGCTCCCAGGCCACACCTGTAAACAACCTTTCAGCTTAGTGTGTCACTCTTGGTTAACAAAAAACAAAATTCAGTGCATCACATAACCACTAGATTATCAGGTATTTGAAGTGTTGTACCGTAATGCAGTTTGCCGAGGAAAAAGTCAGCTGGATTGCAAAACATTTTCCTCAAGTTAAAGTAAACAAAATGAAGAAAATCATAGCCTAACATGTGTACTGATCAAAATAATCCATGAGTTAATACATGGTGTTAATCATTCTGGTACAATAATTCAAAACAAAGAGGGAAAGAAGAACTAGTTAGCACTACAGAAATATATGTGGGTCTCTGTCTCTGGCTCCAATGATGTCATCATGACTCATCACTTAACCCACTTGGCAGACATCTTAGGGAGAAACCAAGGCTGTTTTTTGAAAGTGAAAGGTTGATGTTTACATTTTTCAAAAGCTATGAAACTGCATACATGTTATTTACATAAATGCAATTTTAGCATAAATGTAAACAGCAGCCTTCACTTTACCTCACAGTGAAGCCAGATTTTGGAGTTTGCAGTTTTAAAAAACTGTTTGTTTAGGTACCCTTTAACATGACCAGTTACAGTATGTAATGCTCATTAGAATATATTCCATAACAGGAGAGACAACCACAGTATGTTTCATTGGTTGGCTGCGTAACTGGCGTGGTACAGAGCTGTCTTTTCTGACAAAGTGATGCTTTCATTCATAAGGGTTACGTATGTCCTTAGTGGTGATGTACTATATACTAAAATACTAAGAAGCCAGCAGATTAGTCCCTATGATCTATCGAGTCTGCTTGATGATCAGTGCCTTCCCAGGGCACATAGAGGACATATCAGAAGGGAGAAGGAAACACAGCAGTAATAGTCTTAGTCACCTGTTTCACCAAAATGTCTGTGATTTAATTAGCTGACAGCTGCTAACAGGCATGTAATAATTGACACAGTATTTCACAACTGAGGTGCTGTCAGTGTGTAATGAACCTTGTTGAGGAAATTACAAAATAAATCAAAGAAACACATTTATAAATTACTGATCATCCCTTGGTTCATTCGTGCCGCGGCGATGGGAAAAACCACGACTGTTATTAAGGTGCAAGCACAATGCCGACAGCGAACATCGTGCATGGCAATTGTGCCTCCTGACCCTCAGCACGCCCAGCACCCCGAGGCATGTTCTGCCTGTTTGCGGGGGGCTGTGCCACCCGCACCCCCTGTGCTTAAATATAATCACCTCCAAGTCTGAGGTGTATGGGGCATGCGGCGCAAGACCCGGGCAGCACCCTCCCTGCCGAATGCTGCAAAATCCAGTTCGCCTACATGATGGACAAACTGGCTGTGGCACCCAGATAACAGTATACAACATTTAACATGTTCAGAAGTAAAGACGGATTGGTCTTGGTCTTGTCTTCTTCAGGAAACCATGGGGGAAAACACTCTCAAACAAGCAGCACAGTTCTTACGAGCACTGCATCCCCAACAGACATACAAGGAGGACTGACTCTGTATTTACTGATAACTGACTTGCAGCCACCTGAAACTGTGGTATGATGGTCTGTCAAGCCCCCACCCCCACCAGAGTCACAAACACTTGTCCTGATAGACAAGTGACTATATGATGCTTGTGAGAAATATCACTGTTCGGTGATAGTGATCAAGCATATTTTTTTTACTATGTATTTAAAGTAATTTGTGCTTTGTCTGCACAGTACAGGGTTGGTGGATGGATCACCATGCTGTAGTAAGTAGTATCAGTATAGAGGGTCAAGAAGGGATTGCAAGCACTAAAATGACAGTAAGACAATGGGGCAGGATTGTATTTATTTATTTGTTTGTTTACGGAGTAGGTGCACGGATCCCAGGGACGGTTTCCAGGCACGACTCGGGCCATAAAGATGGCACAGTAAGTGGTACATACAGCACAAGAATACATAAAGATAAGGTTACAACAGGATACAATGAGTATAGTTACCATTGGTAAGTACAAAAAATACAAGTGGTCTAAAACAGGAGACGAAAGGTACAGGCATGCACTGGATTACAATGCTTTCAGTAGATACAATTCATACAAAGGTGTAAGTGTGATAAAACAGTGGTACAGGCAGGCCATTTAAGGAGTTCAGCTAGGAGCAGGGAGCATAAACTTGAGATGAGGAATGGGGTAAAGGATGATCTCCCAAGAGGTCATTTCATTGAGCAGTTGCATTTGACCTCCATTAGTAACCAAGCTTTGAAGTGAGTCTTAAACGAGGAGTGGGAGTCAAGGGAGCGGAGAGAGGCCGACAGATAGTTCCACAGCTTGGGAGCAGTGATGGACAGAGCATTGCTACCCAGGCAAGTGAAGATCCGAGGCACTTCCAGCGGCAGTACTGTGGATTGCTGGAGGCAGCGTGTAGCAGTCTTAGGTTTGACCAGGAGGAGTAGGGGGATAGGTTACTGTATTCCCACAGAACGGGTCATTAAGGAACTTAGTTCAGCTGTGGCCGCACCCCTGACAGTGCCTTTTACCACCTCTTCTGGAGATGGGTCAAATTATTTAGGAGTGGAGGATGGCTGATGGTGTCTGTCTCCAGGAAACCAGCAGTAGGGAGGATGACAGCAAGCACAGGACACTTAGTTGTAAATTAGCGGTGAGGGCCTTCATGGAGACAACGCTGAAGGACATGCCTATGGAGCACCTAGAGGCAGAAGTGATGCATTACCAGCGACACCACAGTTTCGCAGTGGTGATGTCATGTCAAAGTAACAAAGAAACAAGAAAGACAGCTACAACGTAGTAGTCCAGTGCCAACAAAAACAAAACTAGTACTCACACAGAAGGAGAGTCGGCAGCATGGAATCCATCCTGGAGGCTAGGTAGAAACACATGGTCAGGCAGGAGATGCAATAAAATCCAGTTTATTTACTCCAAAAGGAATAAAAGCCTACAGGACTGTTTGTGTGTGTGTGGGGGTGGGGGGAAGGTGTTGGCCACCGGGCTTGTGGTGGCCTAACTTGGTTTTTCACCTTTGAATGCTTTTATTCCTTTTGGACCAAATAAACTGAATTTTATTGCATCTCCTGCCTGACTGTGTGTTTCTTCTTAGCCTCCAGGATGGATTCCATGCTGCTGACTCTTCTTTTGTGTGAGTACTCATGTCAAAGTAATTTCAGACATTTCTCTGACCTGGGTTAACAGGGAGGTAGATCAAGGTACAGAAGTGAACATAATCTTCAATAAGGCTTTCAACATTGTGCCGCACAGCAGGCTAGTTAAGAAACTAGGTAGCCTGCTGATGTTGGAGCAAATGACAAGCAGGGTATCACACTCCTTATGGGATATAACGCAAAGTGTGGTTGTACTTGGTAGCCACTCATATGATAGGACAGTGATTAGTGTGGTGCAACAGGGTTTTGGTTATTGTACCAGTCTTGTTCTCTGTCTCTGCACACTCAATATAGCAGAGCACTTTCATGGTAACCTCCCCATGGTAACCTACCCGAAATGGCAATCAAACCTCCCCACTGGCCTGTCCAGTGCTGCTCCCCCCCACATTATCTCTACCAACAACCAAGTGCAGCAGCATTACTGCCCACTGAACAACTGGGCTCTTCGAGTGTCCATTCTGCCACCCTCCTTTCACTCTGGGCTAACAGTTCTTTATATCTCCACTTCAGACGGCTCCCCAAAACCCTCCCCAATCCTCCCAGCCCACCGCAAACCTCTATCTGCCTTAGCAATAACTAAACAGCTCATAGTGCTTCTGCTCCTATTGGCAGGCGACATTGAACCAAATCCAGGACCTGGTCCTTCCGACCTCTCTGCCCCACCTACCCTACCCAGAGGGCTTAAGCTAGTGCACCTCAATATCTGCAGCATCATAAACAAAATAGCAGCCCTGCAACCGTTCACACTATCAACTCACCCTGCTGTTTTAATCATTACCGAGACCTGGCTGAAGCAGCACCACACAAACGCCGAATTCTCTATCCCGGGCTACTCACTCTTTAGACATGATCGCCAGGGGAAAAAAAAGGGGTGGTGGTATTGGCATGTACATCTCCTCTATGCTCCAGTTCACCCCTGTCCTGCTTCCAAAATATTCTCAGGACATAGACTCCTTATTAATTAAATTATCACTTCCACACTCTGCCCCAGTTTTTGTTGCAGGCACCTATTGTGCCCCCGACACCCACCTGCCCATCATCCTGGACCACCTGGCCTCCCTAAAAGCGCCCGGCGAGCTACATATCCTTGGGATTTCAATTTTAATTGGCTCGCCAACACGAACTCCAAGCTACGCAGCAAGATAAATGCCCTAAACCTCACCCAGTAGATTTCCCAACCCACCCGCCTAAACCACAAATCACAGAACCATTCACTCTTAGACTGGGCCCTTACCTCCCACCCTCACTGGATAATTGAAGCGGGCCTCCTTTCGGACTCCTTAAGCGACCACCACATGATCTTCATGGTCAGGAAAGTACACAAGCCCAAAGCACCACCCCCAAGGATGTTGCTCACTAGATCTTACAGATCTCTAGATCAAGTAGCACTCTTAAATGCCGTTAATGATACTGCAGTCACATTGGGAGGAATGCCAGTATGGAGTGTATCATGTCTTTATACAGAGGGAGTGATGAGGGGTATATGCTGCTCAATGTATATGGTGATTGATGGCCAGTGGTGACTGTCCCAGGACTGGTGATGGACAGCAGTCATTCACGGTTCAGTGATGGTGGAAGGGGCAGGTGGTGATTGTGACTGTACAGTGGGTGGTGGACTGTTCCTGCTTCTGATATGAAATATGGTGGATGACATGTGAAAACTCAGCAGGGACTGCAGAGAAACATCATTGTCTCTTCATCAGAAGTCCCAGCACAGTCATCCCCAACACTTTCGCCTCAAATAGACGCGTTGGAGGTTGACATTCTTCCACCGTACCTGGGGGATCATAACCCAGTTTGGATGAGGATACCCCAAGTGCAGATTTTACAAAACTATACTAAAAATTACTGGGTTAGGGACATGCACAATTTTTCAAATGAAAAGTTTCAGATTAGTGTAGAGAAAGAAAAATGGGAACTCTGCAAGTTGATTCCTGACTTAGAGTGGACAGTTTATTATTTCTTAGAAACTTTTGGAAACCAATGTGACCTACATGCTCCTAAATGTAAAGCCCTAAAAACAGGGATAGGCTACTTTGGATAAATGAAAAGATCTTGAAAAAGATTAGAATAGAAAACAGATTATGGCATAGAGGGAAAAAAAAAAACTAAGCAGGACAGTGATTGGGCAATTTTTAAACAAAAGTGAAATGAGTGTGGACATTATAAAAGGAAAGGCTAGCCTGGGGATGCTGAGGGTTGAGGTGCTGGATGCCACACCTCGTGCCACGCCAGCGACCTGGGTTCATTAGTGGATTCGGGTTGTCGGAGGAGGAGGAGAGGATTGAGCATCTGGAGGACTGCTCTCCCATGGGGTGGGTATCTGGAGACTGGGGGCAACACAGTAGCATGCCACTTACAGGGGGTGAGGTGGCGATGGACGTCAGCTGAGGGTCCGCCCTCGGCACAGAAGTCATTGCACGTCCACACCTCGGGGGACGTAACCAAGGTGGAAACACCCTGGTGTAATGGGAGGCAATGGTGGGGCTCGAGTGGCTGAGCCCACATGCCTAATGCCGGCCCCGATCCCAACTTGACTCTCCGTGGTCTCCGCCTCTCCCATTCAGGGTCACGGGGGCACCCAGCAACCAATTCCTCGCTCAGGAGAAGGGCATGGTGGGCAGTAGAGGTGATGCATAGTGGGTCCCTGCTGGAGAGATTCCCAGGATGCTGGTGAGTGAGGCAAAACAAAGTTCACAAAAAAAAAAAAAAATGATATAAGGAAAGCTAAAGCCCTGTATTACAGAAACAAAATGGAAATAATAAGGACCCTAAAAATGCTGGCAAACTATAAATCATTTAACTAGTTCAGGCAGTGCAGAACCTCATAAAATAATGCAATTATGGATGTAGGGTAACATGATTAATGATCCTAAAACAATTTCAGATGTTTTAAATACTTTGTAGATTTGCCAGGTCCCGATCTGAGAGTTCACAATGGAGACCAAGTTAATAACAATGATGAAAGGAGGTTACACTTAAATTCCCCCCATTTCGCTTTAAGGAGTTAAATGTTTCAAAGGTTTGTAAAGGGTTAAAAAATATTAACATACGTAAATCTACAGGGCCCGATGAGGTGGAAGGTAAATTTTTAAAAATAGCAGCAAATCAAATAGCGACTTATATTATATATATCTTATAAATAAGAGACATGCAGAGACCACAGGTTGGGAAACCACATGAGCTTACACCCTGTAATAGTGACAAAAGACAAATGGCAAGTACTATTGGTGATGCTAGTAAAGGAGGGCAGGATGGGGGGGGGAGGAGGGTGGAAGGTGGTTACCCTTAATGCTAGGAGCCTTGGGAGGAAAACTGCAGAGTTACAGGTGCTCATGGCAGAGGGAGAGGTGGACACCTCAGCCATCACAGAAATATGGGCCACCCAATACAATGACTGGGACCTGTCTGTAGCAGGGTACAGGTTATTTCGTAGGGACAGGGTGATTGGGAAAGGAGGGGGTGTGGCACTTTATGTGAAGGAAGGACTGAAGTGTGTAAGTGAGGAAGGGGAGGAGGGTAGTACGGAGTCACTTTGGCTGCAAATCCAGGATTCCAAGAATAGGATTCTTAGAATGGGAGTGGTGTACAGGCCACCATCTCAGATGGAGGAGTTAGACGGGGAACTAGCGAGACAGATCAGGAGGACATGCGACAAGGGTAGTGTGGTGATTGTGGGGGACTTCAACATGCCAGGAGTGAACTGGAGTACCCCAACAACCAGGAACAGAAGGGAGAAGGTACTGTTGGATGCCTTCCAGGACAGCTTCCTGCTGCAAATGGTCAGTGAACCAACCAGGTTAGGGAATACCCTTGACCTTGTGCTGGAAAATGGGGAATTTGTGAGAGAACTTATAATGGAGGAACCGCTGTCAGGGAGTGACCACCACTCAGTATGGCTCACATTGGATATGGGCAAGGAAGGAGTGGAATCTGGCACAAGAGTGCTGGACTTCAGGAGGGCTGACTTTGGGAGGATGGGGGAAGTGGTAAAAGGGTACCTGGCCAGAATTGAATCTAGTATGGACACTAACCAGAGGTGGGAACTCATAAAGCTGGGGATAGTGGAGGCAACCAAAACCTGCTGCAAGGCCCAGAGCAAGAAGGCTAGGGCTAAGAAACTGAGCTGGTTGAGCAAGGCGGTCATGGAAAAGGTAAGGTGGAAAAGAGCTGCCTTTAGGAAGTACAAGAAAACAGGGAGGGGGAAGGACAGGGAGGAGTACTTGACGGAATCGAAGGAGGTGACAAGGGCAGTAAGGAGAGCCAAGGCATCTGTGGAACTCAGGCTGGCACAAGGCATTAAGAAGGGGAGAAGGACTTCTTAAGTACATCAGGGAGAAAAGGAGCTGTAGGACCACATAGTAAGGATTAGGAAGGGGGGTGGGTGGAAGCAGGGTGCGATAAGGCAGAAGCACCAAATGAGTACTTCTGCTCAGTATTTACTAAAGAGAAGGGGGAGTGACACCCAAGGGGGGAGAAATGGCAGAAACAGGGGGGAGGGGGTGACAGATGGGGAAATCATGGAGGGCAGAGTTCGGGAGGGTTTGAAGGCACTGAAGGTGGACAAGGCGCCAGGCCCAGATGGCATCCACCCCAGTGTACTGAAGGAGCTGGCAGAGGTCTTTGCAGGGCCTTTGGCATACCTATTTAATGCCTCACTACATTCGGGGTGTGTACCTCAGGACTGGAGGATGGCTCATGTGGTGCCCCTCCTCAAGAGTGACCCCACGGATGAACCAGGAAACTAAAGACCAGTGAGCCTCACATCCATTGTGGGTAAGCTAATGGAGACTATCCTGAAGGTGCTGGTGGCCCTCCTAGAAGCCAAAGGACTACAGGACAGCAGACAGCATGGCTTCATATGGGGCAGATCCTGGCAAACCAACCTGATGGAGTTCTATGACTGGGTAACTAGGCAACTGGACAGGGGCCATGCAGTGGATGTCCTGTATCTGGACTTCAGGAAGGCA
This sequence comes from Neoceratodus forsteri, assembly GCA_016271365.2. Lineage (NCBI taxonomy): Eukaryota > Metazoa > Chordata > Ceratodontiformes > Ceratodontidae > Neoceratodus > Neoceratodus forsteri. The sequence continues at coordinate 1,385,625,471 of CM028129.1, forward strand.
TTCGACTTGGTGCTGCATGGAAGGCTGGGAAGTAAGTTAGTAGGCACAGGGGCGGGTGCAAAGCTGGTGAGATGGGTAGAGAACTGGCTTCAGGGAAGGTAACAGAGGGTGTTGGTGAGTGGGGAGCTCTCACACCCAAGGATAGTGACAAGCAGCGTTCCACAGGGTTCGGTGTTGGGACCGGTGTTGTTTGGGGTATTCATTGCAGACATATCATTGGACATCAAGAGCAAGATCAGTCTGTTTGCTGATGATACCAAGGTAGGAGCGGTGGTGGATGACCAAGGGCGATGGCAGGGGTTGCATGATAATCTGGCAAAGCTTGAAACCTGGTCAGACACCTGGCAACTGGGGTGTGATGCCAAAAAGTGCAAGGTGCTGCATTTTGGGATAGAGAACCCAAGGAGGAGTTACCAGTTGGGGGGAGTGCAGCTAGCCCAGACAGAGGAGGAGAAAGATCTGGGGGTGCTCATTACAGGGTCACTGAACAACCCGGCACAATGTAGGAAGGCAGCTGCAAAGGCCAACAAAATGCTGGGTTGCGTTGCAAGGGGTATATCTTCGAGGAGGGAGGAGGTGATTCTGCCACTGTATAGGTCATTAGTTAGACCGCACCTGGAGTACTGCATGCAATACTGGCACCTGTATCTGAAGAGGGACATTAAGTTACTGGAAGGGGTGCAGCATAGAGTGACAAAGATGATCAAGGGGCTGGGGGACTTATCATACGAGAGGAGGCTGTGGGAGTTGAACATGTACTCGCTGGAGGAGAAGAGGGACGGGGGGACATGATTGAAACCTATAAGTACATGAAAGGAATAAACAAGACGGGTACAGAGGGGCTGTTCAAAGTAAGGGAGGGGAGGGACACCAGGGGCCATGATATGAGATTGGAGGGAGGAATGTTCAGGAGGGAGATGAGGAGACACTTTTTACAGAGAGGGTGGTGGCTGGGTGGAATGCGTTACCTGCAGAAGTGGTACACAGTAGAACAGTGGACTGCTTCAAAAGGGGATGGAATAGGACAAGGAGGAGGGTCAATGAAGGGGAAGGGTGGAAGGGAGGTGCAGCTGCAGAATAAGGGGTGCTAGCTGCACATTCGAGCAGACTTGATAGACCTCTAAGGCTTTATCTGCCGGCAAATTTCGTATGTTCGTATGTGAACTTATGGTCTATTATGATTATCTTTATGTATTTTTAGAGCAATAGGATTTTCAACACAGGACTGTCTTGTAAACAGGGTATAATAATAGGATATAACAATCCTAATGACAAGTATTTCCTGTATAAAAATAAAAGATTTTATTTATGCCGTCCCAGTGGCACTGAGGGTTGAGGCATTGGATGCCACACCTCGCGCCACACCTGCGTCCTGTGTTTGGGATCGAGCATCCAGAGCACAGCTCTCCTCTCCCAGGGGAGGGAGGCTTGGTTGCCTTGCCGCATGACTTCCCCCAGGTGGCGGCCTGAAGGTAAGACAGGACAGGAGCACCAATGAAAGGGTGGGTGCTGTTGGACTCTGCAACATGTATGCCTCAATGTATGTGCATTGACGTGTCACACCCCAGCAATGGGGAGGGAGAAAATGGAAAAATCCCTCGGCGCGGCAGGATGAAGACCGACCCTCAGCAGGCTCCACACTGGTGGCCGGGTGACTGCCCTACAGCTAGGGTGGCCTAAAGTAAGATCCCCGGAGGAGCTGGGTGATGTGGCTGGGGGGATCAGTTGGATGGGGGCTGCTGCAGGGAGAATGGAAGCACAAATTATATATGAAAAAAATGTTTGTCTAATCTATCTATCTATCTGTCTGTCTATCTTCATGACCATCAATGGCACACTCACTTGTAGAGACGATATCCTACCATGGAGCGGTAACTGGTTAGAATAGCGTTTCCAAAATAACAGGGGTTGGATAGCGCATGTCAGTCACCGCTACCCCTGTTGCTGTGAAGGCATATGGGAGAGTCAAATACTGTAGCTGGAATCTAGTTGCCTGGTTGAGCTGCTCCCATGGTGGAGAGGCTAGAGCACTTGTATCCAGAGCAGAGGAGACCTGAGTTCTGTTCCCGGTCTCCCGGGTTGTGGATTCACAATTTTCTGTTCCACTTGATTTTTGTAAATTTTGTTTGTCCCCCACTAGTGTTGTCCCCACTGTTGGTTGTACTTGATTGCTCTCCCTCCTCCCCATGGTTCTCCCCATCCCGAGTCCCCCAAGTGATTAAGATGTGCAGGTGTGGGGGAGAATTTCTTGTTTTACTTTGCCATGGTAGCGGTCCTCTGTATGTTTTTGGACTGCTGCCATTGATGCTGTTGTTTTATATGGCATTTTTTTCATGGGCACTGTTATTGCTGGCACCATTTTTCCTGCACAGTTCTTGACAGCTCTATTGTGACTTACGGCATCTTGATGTAGTGCTCCATGGAACACTCACAATGAGCCCGTAGTCCAACCTACATTACTTGTCAGCATATGCCAATAATCCTGTGTTCTCACACAGTGAGCAGCGGCACACACTTCCTTGTCCGTGCACACACAGCACCATCCATAGTTCACCAGTACATCCAGGGTCAGCATTGGGCAGCCATCGTCTGTTTGTACACAGTCTGCAACCCCGGGTCCTGTCCATTCATGCTAAGTAACAGCTTAGCTCAACCATCCATGTTTTGTAATCATAGTCCATTGATATAACGAGTAAGCAGTGGACAAGGGAGCAAGTGACGGTGAGTACCAGGCCATCACTGTGGATGCAAACCTTTGGATAACTGTAACCATACAGTGGATGGATCAGAAGGGATCTGTACGATTTCCCATCATGCGTTTGACTGACAATTGTTTTCACAACTCCGTTGCCCTTTCAGGTACTATATCCCTCCAACACAAATCCCAACATAAATTGCCCCGACAGTAATGTGCCCGACTCACCCCCCTGATTGTCCACTTCTGCAGGCTTAGTGATGATGCTCTACATACCCTGACAGTAATGTAAAAAATACACATAACAGGCTGAGTGCAAAAATATTCAACTGGCAATTTTGTAAGCACGTACCTGTGCCTGTGTGCAAGGCCAGAAGCTCCATCAGGCTCCTCCTCCTTTGCAGTAGACTGGAAACATTCAGAATTCAGAATAAAACCCCCTCAAGTCTCTCAACCAGTATTAAAAATCCTCCATCCCCAGATGTGCAGGGTGCAAGCATGGCGCAAGGTCCATCATGCTCCTTCATGGTCCCCCGTGCTCCTCCTCCTCCTCCACAGTACAAAACTGGTAACTTAATTGATACATGTTCAAGGGCAAGGAATGATTTTTACAGGCTAGGATAAAAGTGAATTTCTTGTTTTACTTTGCCATTTATTAGGAGACAAAATTAAAATCAAATGCAAACACTGCTCCACGTCACAGCACCATGTTGTGTGCTATTCCACGAACAAAGCCTTTTGCGGACCTTTGCTATCTGTCAGATACAATGTTACCAATCTTCTCTTCTCTCTTAGCCTAACGTTTCTTTAATGGAGATTTTGGCAACCCTCTGTTTATTTTCTCCATGGTGCTGTCAGTGACCTGCTGTTCATTCCTTAGCTCCTCCACAAAACAATTTATGCCAACGTGTGCACTTCCAATTAAAGTTCCTAGCCACCCATGCCAAGCCTCTATGTTGCTCTGCGTTCTGGGTATGCCTGTTAGCATTTGTGCATGCACAGACCAAAACTGTGTGGGGCTGTGGGGTTCTTACTGTGGTGTTATTGCTCATTCTTCTGCTCAACCTCCCCAGTATGTAATTTTCTTCAAACCACTCCAACACCCCTGCACTTTCAGTAGGCATGTCACTCTTGATCTCTTCAAAAACTGCAGGTATCTGGTCTGGGGGCAGGAATGCCAAGGCTACTAACTGGCACATCTTACTGAACTGATACTGAACTCTGGGTCCATGCCATATGTTGTTGCCAGAACACAGCTTTGGATTTTGCGCCACACTGTCTGTCCTAGATGAAATAGACAGCCCTTATTTTCCGCGTTGGGAAACTCAACCTTACAGGCATTAATGGCCGCCTGCTCAAAATCTGTTATAATAAATTTTGGAGACAGACAGTAATCATTTTCATCAGCCACATCCTGCAAGTCTTAAAACATGCACAAGTAGCAATCTTGTGACTTCAAAGACATCAAGGCGTAAACTAGAGCAGGATCCTGCATGTATCTGCATTACCTACAGGTGCGTGGATTGAATATATAGTAACTGCCTGAAACATGTAGGCACAGTTCTAAAAGTGTCATCCATTATCCAATATTTCACTGAATTCAGCTTCTCCATGTTATTCTTGGTGGTGAATATTAAGATTTTATCAGTACCACAGGTTGACTCGTGTTAGGAAAGATTGGTCATTCACAGATCTTAACTCCAGGGGAATGCTCACCTCCTCCAGCGTCCTGGGCTCAGGTGGCATATTCTGTCTCCTAGTGCGTTTGACCACCTGTTGGAGGGAATGTCAGCTGGGCATATTATGCCTTACTTTGGCAGACACTTTTGCCAACTCTGTTTGGATAAGTTGTGCTGGAGTGTCATAGGTGGTGAGTGCATGCTCACAGAAATTTAGAGACATAGAAATTGTTGGCAGATAAGGACCGCTAGGCCATTCCAGTCTGCTTGTAGGCCCTATACATTGTATGTGGCCACTGACCCTATGTGATCAATGGCTTTTCATCACTCCCTTCCCGCTCAAGGTTCCCCTGTGCCTGTCTCAGGCATGCTTAAACCCCTCCACTGTGCTTGCTCCCACAACCTCCTATGGCACACTATTCCAAGCGTCGACTACCCTTTCTGTGCAGAAAAACTTCCTCATATTACCTCTTAATCTACCCCCTTCCAGTTTCATATTGTGCCCCCTTATTCTACTACTTTTTCTACATTGGAAAAGGTTCCCTACCTGCATCTTGTTTATGCCCTTGAGGTACTTGAAAGTTTCAATCATGTCCCCCTGCTCTCACCTCTCCTTCAGTGAGTACATATTGAGTTCCCTTAGTCTCTCCTCACATGTTTTGTCATGCAAGCCCTGCAGCATCTTTGTTGCCCTCCTCTGGGTAGTCTCCACCATATTTATGTCCAGTGTGGCTTCCAGAACTGCACGCAGTACTCCAGGTGAGGCCTTACCAATGTTTTATACAATGGCATCATCAGCTCTCGCCTCCTGCTAGTGATACCCCTGCCTTCAATAAGGCAATAGCTGTGGCAATAGGGGCATCATTGGTGTCTGGGGAATAGCTGTGCTCTGTTGTATTTCAGAGTTGATACTGGCCTCCTACTAGCACTGTGAATGCACGTTCATGGCAAGCAGTGGATTTTCTATTCTGGCAGCACCAGTAAAACAAGTCTGACCAAGGAATACCTAACCAGGCTGGGTGACAAACTATCATCCATTTAATCTGGCATCTCCTTCTCTGAGATCCTGCCAGTCTGGGAGAGGGGGGCAGATGGATGGAAGGTCAGAGAAGGGGAAATAGGGGAGCTAAACATGTGGATCAAGGGCTGGTGCCAGGAAAAAGGACACAAATTTGTAGGGAACTGGCAACAGTTTTGGGAGTGAAATTTCTTTAAATTTGATGGACTGCATCTGACTAAGGAGGGAGTCAGTGCATTGGGGCAGAAGTTTGACGTCTTTGCAGAATATTTAAACTAGCAAATGGGAAGGGGGTGCAGCACCCCATATGTCGAATGGGAAGTACACCCCTCCCCCCTCAGCTAGTGGACAAACAGGAGTTCAGCATGTTTGCAGTTCATTTGCATCACCAGGTAAGGAAAAAGGTCCAGCTCCCCATACGATGCACAGAGGAAACGCCAGACCTCACCCAACAACTAACACACCGAAATCTGGCCAATGGAAAATCATGTACACAAATGCTTGCAGTCTGGGAAACAAGATCCCAGACCTGCAGGCAATAATGACAGAGGCTAAACTGGACATAGTAGCAATAGTAGCAATTTGCGAGATGTGGTTTCCCAGTAACCACACTTGGGAGACTTCAGTACCTGGCTATGTACTTTTCAGAAGAGACCGAGGTGCAAAAAGGGGGGGTGGAGTGGCCCTGTGTGTCAATGAAAATATCAAAGCTACAGAAATTCAGAATACACATAAGAAGCCAGAAGAACTGTGGGTCACCCCGGAAACAGGAAATGGGACAGCCATAAGAACTGGGGTTGTCTACAGACCCCCAGACCAGGGTGAGGACATAGGCACATTATTGTTAGAAGATATACAAAACATGACAGTTAAAGGGGAGGTTCTGATAATGGGAGACTTCAACATGCCAGATACAGATTGGTCAATACCAGCAGGAACATCTGCCAGAACTAGACAGATGTTGGATTCCCTGCAGGGGGAGGGCCTCAAACAACTGATACAACAACTCACAAGAGACAGGGCTATCCTAGATCTAGTGCTGACTAACAGGGAAAGGATCACAGATCTCCAGGCAGAAGGTCAACTGGGGGCCAGTGACCATCACTAGGGCTGTAAGTTTTTCACGCTGGAAAATTGCCTTTTTCACGGCTTCTTCACGGCTTAAAATGCCGATTTCATGAAAAAAACATCCACAGATATATACGAAGTAACAAATTTTTTATTTCATTAAAAATCAGGTGAACCGCTAAATGCAAAACGTTCTTCCAATACTGCATTAACTACCAACTATTAGAATAAATAAACGAAGTATTTTAAAATGTCAGTTTTGTTGAAGCATGCACAAGTTAGAAGATTTGATTCTGCTTCTGTTGTCTTGGAGCATTGCACTGTAGCGAGAGAATGATCTCTCCACACTGGCACTATGTACCAGAACACTGAGGCAAGAGAGTGCAATATTAGACAGGTTCGGGACTCAATCCCTGCAATCTAGCCAGTACTTTAAAGGTGACCTGTAAAAAACAAGAGTACCCATTCCCGTCCCCACATACCTTTCTAGCACTGCTGCTGGAGTTCAGGGATGTAATTGTCTTTATTTTTAATTCCATAGTTTCATTTTACTAAAACCGCCGAAAGTTACGGCCGAACATGGAAGCGCAGAACAGCCCCGATTGAGCGGGTGCAAGTGTTTATGGGTATTATATCCATTTAATACAAAATCACACATGCCCACACAATGCAAAGCATCATGGGCTGCATATGCAAATCACCACAGAATGTTATGCTGGTTCAACTTGAAGCAGAATTGCATGGTGCCGAAAGGCCTCTCACACAGTTTGCAAAGGGTGCTAACAGATGACATAGACACGTGTTTCATCCTACCAGGACTCATCAGTATGCCTCGTCTGTCTGACACCCCAGTGGAGTGAACCAGGTACCCTAAGACAGTCTGTCTGGGTTATGTTGTGGTGAACCCATTAAAATAAAAAACTATTTAAAAGACAAAGAACCTCTGTGTGTAAACACTGAGGCAAGGGTTACCCCAAAGGGCATTTGGCTGGGAAGTCAAGTTTCAAGAAAATACAAAATCACACATGCCCACACAATGCAAAGCATCACGGGCTGCATATGCAAATCACCACAGAATGTTATGCTGGTTCAACTTTAAGCAGAATTGCAAGGTGCGGAAAGGCCTCTCACACAGTTTGCAAAGGGTGCTAACAGATGACATAGACACGTGTTTCATCCTACCAGGACTCATCAGTATGCCTCGTCTGTTTGACACCCCAGTGGAGTGAACCAGGTACCCTAAGATGGTCTGTCTGGGTTTTTTATACCCATTTAGTGATGTTGCTAACACCATTGCTCCTATTGCAGCAGCAGTGGCAGTAGTGTATGATATTTATTTTATTGCTTCCACGGGGGTCTTGGCACCTGAAATATTACTTATAGCAACACCTGGACAGGCTGTTGATGTAAGTAATATTTCAGGTGCAAGACCCCCGTGGAGGCAATAAAATAAATATTATACACTACCACCACTGCTGCTGCAATAAGAGCAGTGGTGTTAGCAACGTCACTAAATGGGTATAATACCCATAAACACTTGCACCCGCTCAATCGGGGCCGCTGCGCTTCCGATTCGGCTGTAACTTTCGGCGTTTTAGTAAAATGAATCTATGGAATTAAAAATAAAGACAATTACATCCCTGAACTCCCGCAGCAGTGCTAGAAAGGTATGTGGGGACGGGAACGGGTACTCTTGTTCTTTACAGGTCACCTTTAAAACATCTCTGTCTCGGTCATTAGCGTTTGTCTGTGTTTCGTTTATGTACGCTCTCAGTTCTGCTTTTGCAAAACAAGAGGAATTAAAAAATGCACAGAATACCAGGAAAGTTTGTTGCTTTTAATTTTATTAACATACGATTTTACATTATTACAAATTTCATGATCAGTATGTGTTTTCACGGGATTCGTGAAATAAGTGCGGTCTGTGAAAAACTTACTGCCTTAACCATCACATGGTATGGTTCAATTTGGCCACTACAACTAAATCATCCCATTCCAAGGCAAAAATATGGGACTTCAGAGGAGCTGATTTTGATAAGATGGCCAACAGACTTAAGCTAGCCCTGGCAAAAAGAAATGCAGATGAGGGGGTACAGGCAAAGTGGGCAAACATTAAGGATGCAATACTTGAAGCAACACCCCACTGTGTTAGAGAGAAAAGGAAGTGCAAAAGAAGAAGGAAACCACTTTGTTTCTCAAAAAACAGTAGCAGAAAAGGTTAGAGCCGAAAGGCTGGCCTTCAGGAAATATAAGGGAACACAGCGGGATGAAGATAGGGAGGCATACCAAACTTCCCTAAGTGAAGTAGGGAAGGCAGTAAGGCAGGCAAAGGCCCAAACCGAGGAAACATTAGCACAGACAGTAAAAGAAGGTGACAAGACTTTCTATAGATACAGTAGTGAAAGGAGGAAGTCCAGAGGGGGTATTGCTAAGATCAAAGGAGATAAGGGTGAGTGTGAGGAGGATGACCACGTAAAAGCATCTGTCCTAAATAGATACTTCTGCTCAGTATTTACTGAAGAGAAGGTAGGGCAGGGCCCACAGCTCAGCACCATGGACACAGGGGGGAGGGAGGTGAGTACTAGTCCCTTCACAAAAGAAAGGGTCCTACAAGAGCTCAATAAGCTCAGGGTGGACAAGGCAATGGGACCTGATGGCATACATCCCAGGGTACTAAAGGAGCTAAGGGTGGAACTAGCAGAATCATTATGAGGACTGTTTAGTGAGTCTCTGAGCACAGGAGAGGTCCCAGAAGACTGGAGAAGGGCTCATGTGATCCCACTCCACAAGAGTGGTAGCAGGGAGGAGGCAGGGAACTATAGACCAGTCAGTCTTACCTCAGTAGTGGGCAAGATTATGGAGGCACTCCTTAAGGAAAGGATAGTACATCACCTGGAATCCATAGGAGTACAGGATCCAAGACAGCATGGGTTTACAAAAGGAAGGTCCTGTCAAACTAATCTCATAGATTTCTTTGACTGAGTAACCAGAGTGGTGAACCGAGGGGGAGCAATTGATGTCGCCTACCTTGACTTCAGCAAAGCTTTCGATACTGTTCCACATAGAAGATTGATTAATAAGCTGGATAGGCTCGGGGTGGGTCAGAAGTTGGTAAACTGGGTGGCAAACTGGTTGGCAGGCAGAAAACAGAGAGTGGTGGCAAACGGTATACAGTCAGAAGAGATGCAAGTCACAAGTGGGGTACCTCAGGGATCAGTCCTGGGGTCAGTCCTCTTCAATATCTTCATCAGTGACATTGCAGATGGACTGGAGGGTAAGGTTTGTCTGTTTGCAGATGACACCAGAATCTGCAACAGAGTATATGGCCCAGATGGGGTAGACGAAATGAGAAGAGATCTGGATTAACTAGCAAAATGGTCGGAAGAGTGGTAACTGGGGTTTAATGCAAAGAAGTGCAAGATCATGCACATAGGGAAGAGAAACCCTGAAGACACCTATAGGCTTGGAGGGGAGTTGCTGGCAGTCACAAGGGAAGAAAGAGACTTGGGCATCATAATCACTAATGACCTGAAATCATCCAAGCGGACCACTAAAGCAGTAGGTAAGGCTAGGGGGATGTTACGGTGTATTAGTAGGGGTATCACAAGTTGGAAGAGGGAGGTAACAATCCTTCTTTACAAGACACTGATTAGGCCCCATCTGGAGTACTGCGTGCAGTACTGGAGGCCACATCTTCACAAGAACATTAACCAAATTGAGGCAGTTCAGAGAAGGGCAACCAAAATGGTGCAGGGACTGCATCAGAAAACATATGAGGACAGATTAACGGAGCTCAATATATATACCTTAGAGCAAAGGAGGGAGAGAGGTGATATGATCGAAACATTCAAACACCTTAAAGGCATTAACAAGGTGAAGAGTTTAACATGTTTCAATACAAGAAAAATAGCAGGACAAGAGGACACAGCATGAGATTAGAGGGAGGCCAATTAAGGGGTAATGTGAGGATGTTCTTTTTCACAGAAAGGGTGGTGGATGCATGGAATGGCCTACCTCAGGAAGTGGTGGATATGAATACAGTGCAGTGCTTCAAACAGGCATGGGATAGACATAAGGGAACAATACAGATGAGTGTGAATAGATAGGCCATTGACAGAGCAAAGGCCGATGACACATTTATAAGGAAAAAAAAGAAATGGGCAGACTGGGTGGGTCTTGCGGTCCTTATCTGCCGTCAACTTCTATGTTTCTATGTTTTATTCCTTCACACAAAGATAACCCCCCACACACCGTTTATCTTTTCCTGTCTGTGATGGAACGACCTCGCATATCTCTGGCATAGCAGTTGCCATTGTAAGACAGAGAAAAAATGACTGCCTGATTTTGCTTGCTTTTATTCTCTTTTTTAGTTGCCAAATTGCCGGTGATGACTGTGCATGGACGGGTTACTGAGGGCCTATGGTGAGACTGCATCAACTATCGTGGTAGTGATGCTGCTGCATGTGCGCCTAGCATGTGAGGTGCACATGTATTCACTGTGCCTGGAAACTGCATGGATGGACAGGACTGACCATGAATGGGCTGGGCACAATCATCACAGACACACCCTACACAGCTATGGTATATGGGAGTTACAGGAGTGAGCTCCTTCCCCCTTATCAGCCAGCTCGCCCTTTATGCTCCGCTGAGGTAAGCCTCTGAGTGCTGTGCAGGGAGAACTGCAAGACATCCTGGGCTGAACTTTTGAGGTGATCTATGCATCCCTCTGTAAGTTGGTCACCTCATCTCTGAAGGAACCTCCCTGGGTGGAAGCCTGTAAGAGGGACACAGAGACCTACGTTTTCACACGAGGTTTGGAATGAACCACTGTGTTTAGTGGTACAGTACCTATGTGCTGAATGATTTGTACAGTTGTAATATATATATATATATATATATATATATATATATATATATATATGCATTTACTGCATTTATGTTTTGTTTTATGATGTACAACAGTTAGACTCACCATAAGTGGGTGCTTAATAAGTAATGTAACACTACTGTAAGCCCCCTACAAAAGTGGGTTCCCAAAAAGTCTTCCTTGAGCTTGCCTAAATGCTCACTGCCAGGCTGGTGTCCTGTGTTTTAGCAGTTTAAATGTGATTACCAGAGCCTGTATAGCCTCTGTGTACTGTCTCTTTAAGAGCTGCCTAATTGCAGTTTAAGTAATCTGAGATGGAACTCTTTTGAAAGATGTAACTATTTAGTGAAAATCATTTAGAGTGATAATGATAATGTAGTTTGTCTAACCTGCTTTCTTTGTAGCAAGGACTGTTTTGTTTGTCTCCACTATCTTGGTCCTGGACTGCAAATTGGACCAAACAGTACTGGTGGGACCTAAAATGTAGCCGGACTACAGGAGCTGTCCGAATTCAAAATCTGTAGGAACTGTAGTCTGAACTTTTTGCGCCTTTTTTGCAACTGAAGGGGGAGCTCTTGTTTTGACTGGCAGCCAAATCAGCCAACCAAATCTTTTGGCTCTTGGGGAAGTCCCAGGCTGCTTGCAGTTTTCAGTTAGATCTAAGCTGGAAGCTGAACAAGAAGGAGCTGAAGGATTCTGAGCAGCAATCCTGAGTGGATTCGCATGGGAGAACACTGAAAAGGCTACATTTTTGGCCTGCATGTTTATATGCTGCTCCTGAGAGGGAGAGAAGAGAATTGTTTTGGACTAAATCCAAGTTTGTGTGACTAAACTAAGCTACTGAAGTGGGCCAGGCTCAACCTGAAGAAGACCGAAGATTTTGCTGAATGCGATCGGCCTGTCAGGAGTTCCAGCTACCCCAAAGCTCCCGGTGTGTGCAGAGACTTTGCAATTGTGACCAGTGAGCGCTCTGTCTGATATGATAGAATTCCCTTACATGTAAATGTGCTATGAGCTGCTAGTGGGTTGTGAGTTAGTCCCCCACTGTGTGAACTGTGTTTTGTTCTGCTTGCTGGAAGCTGTATCCGGCCCAAAATGGACTGCATCCAAATTTGTCTCCATGCGGTCTGGGCCTTGCCAGACTGGCCCAGCCAGACTACCCACTGCACAGAGAAGCCATCGACGAGAGACCTGCCTGGGGATCAGCCCCCTGCTTCACGCTTGAACAGGAATGATGCCTCTGTGACTCGAGTGGGCCCTGCTTCTCCTGGCATTCCAGATCAACCACCTGCTGTCTCGATTTCCGTCCAGCCTGTATCCAGTCTTGGATATCGTGAGTAAATACCAGGGTAGCTCCCTGCAACAACAGCTTAATCTGAGTGTGTCATCTGATTGTCTTGTTGTTTCATTTCCTTTACGAACTGAGCCCTCTGGCTCCGGATTACAAATATTGCGTACTGTGCATGTTGTGTTTTCCATCACAGGGCCCCAACCAGCTGCGATGCTGGCCAACCCCAGGCAACAGTCCTGGCTAGCCCATCTCTTCTCCATCTTGGTACCCAAAGGTGTGACTGTGTGGGGGGACTCAAAGCGCATGCATAACTGCTTGATTGATATAACCTTTAAGCTAATTAACCTGATTTTGCCCCTCCCTTGTTCAAGTCCCCTGAATAAATCAGATCTAATGTTTTCTGCATGTAATCTGACTGTGGTTCCAGTTTGTGCTCAAAGTACTGTACTGTTGCTATTTACTGTGCATAACCTTGTTTTACAGGGGGTCCTCAGGGTCGAGCCAGAGGAACTAGCCCTGGTGGTAAGTGCAAACAGTGTGGGTACTTGTGTGGTATACCAGGGGTATTGTGAAAGTGATTATTGTACAGTGTTCAGGCCACTAGAGGGGAAAGAGGGGTTACAGTGTCCCAGAGGGCTGTGCCCAGGTTAGCTTGACCACTACCAACCCTGATCTCCGGGTGGAGGCACCCGTTTCAGAACTCAGGCCCCTTAACCTGCTATTAGCTAAGCAGGCAGGGGTAGTAGCCCTTGGGATAGCACCACCTAGGGGGTTACGTCTTGGAGGCTTACTGCTGGAATTTTGTGTCTTCTAGTGGTGAAATTTGCGGATTGCTGTTAAAAATAAATGGCTACCCCAACAGAAGTGGCTGTACACCAGTTGGTTGGGTGGTGTACTGCGCAGGAGATCGACTCCCAAAATGCTATACTTATCCTGGATATTCCCCTGGGTACCAATAAGGACACTGTAGAGGGAATACTTTCCAAGGTTGAATGTTTACAAAACCCTGTGGTGGTGGGTCGACAGGCTAATCTGCTCGCCCAAAGTTTCATGGCGTTAGTGGAGTGTAAGGACCCAGCAGACAGTTTCAAAGTGCCACGGACCATCACCCCCGAAGGAGCCCTCACTGTCTGGAGAGTGATAACTAAAGACAGTAAAGACCCCGGGGACAATGAGCCCCCCCCCCACCTATCTGAGACCTTTGAGGAGAAATTTGCTAAGTTGTTGCTGGAGGAAGGGAAAACTGCGGAGGACTTAAAGAAACTATTCCTGCCACCTGGGGGTGTTCCTCCCCCAACACCCCTTCCTGCTCCAGCACCCATTATTGCCCCTCCTTCTGTGCCCATGCCAATGCTGTCTCCTGTGTCTGTACCTGCCATTAGTCACGACTCTTACCGAAGGTTGAGAATCTTCTCCGGCACCCTCCCCAACCCCCAAGGGGAGGATGATTGGGAGGCCTGGATAGATTGTGTTGCCCCTTTGGTACCTGAATGCAGTGTACAGAGGCTGAGAAACAGAAAAGGATCATAGAAAGTTTGAGAGGTCCCGCCCTACAGGTCATTAAATTTCTGAGGTCCACAAACCCTGATGCATCTGCCCAGAAGTACCTATCTGCACTCGAAGGTAATTTTGGGAGCATTGAGTCAGGGGAGAACTTGATGTGGAAATTTCAAGGTACAAAACAACGGCCAGGGAAAAATTAGTCTGCATATGTTACTCATCTGGAAAGAGCGCTGCAGAAGGCTTACCGAAAAGGTGGGGTAGCCGCTAGTGACTTAAACCATGTGAGGCTGGGGCACATACTGCAACATGCAAAGCATTCTAAGTTGCAGATCCTTCAATTAAGGCTCCCAGATAGAAGGGGTAACCCACCGGACTATTTTGACTTGATAAAAGAATTCTGGGAGGTTGAAGATGAAGAGGGGGACTGCAATTCTAGGGTGAGCGCAGCCCAAGTGATCATGGCATCGGAAGGCCCTTCTGAAGTGAGGACCAATGAGGGTGTGCCGCGATGGGATGAACTGCTGAGGGAGTTCAGGGAAACAAAACACATTCTCTTTATGAAGGCCGCTCCTGCAAGTACAGGCACCGACCCTTATCCAGCTGCATCTGCTATGGGGGTGGGGGTGTCCACCCAGGCATCTCCTGCTGACAGCAGCTCGAAACTTGATGTCTTGACTATGAAAGTAAGAGAATTGATGAGATGTCTCCAAATACTCACCACACAGCAGACAGAGATGGCACCAAGGTTTTCAGTTGGTAGTACCACCGCCCCAGCTTCTAGTGTGATGCCTTGGCCATCCCAAATCCCAGAAAACATATTTTGCCATAATTGTGGGAAGGATGGGCACATGAAGAGAGAATGCCGGTCCACCAAAGACCTAGATAAAGTTGTATACAGGCTTCAAGGAGAGCGTTGCAGAATGAATCAGAGGTCGAGGAGTGCCCAAAATGACCACAGTGAGGGTTCAAGAAGAAGTAACTCAAATCCCTATGTGGCTAAATCATCTGTCCAGACCCCTGCTGCTGTCCCTCCAGACTGGTCCAAAATAGTGGGCCCTTCAATGGAGACTACCATGGCTGTGAATGGTATTTCTACTTGGGCTGTGCTGGACAGTGGGTCGCAAGTGACCATTGTATTTAAGGACTGGTATGAAAAACACTTATCTGCTGTGCCCTTGCAATCCCTGGAAGGTCTACATGTGTGGGGGCTGAGCGACCAGTCTTATTCCTACCTAGGATATGTCCGCCTCTGGTTGTCATTTCCTGCAGCTGTAACTGGTTTAGAGGAGCAAGTTGAGACACTGGCCTTAGTGTGTCCCCCTACTGGGCTGTATGATGGGATTCCCCTGTTAATTGGGACCAACGCCCATATGTTTGGGAGACTGGCACAACTCTGTCACGAGAAACAAGGCGACAGGCTGGGAGGGCCCTAAAATTCCGCTTTGATCAAGAGACTCGATTGCAACAGAACCCCAAGGGTGGACCAGGAGTGAACCGGTAGGAGTGCGTGTGGAAGAAGGATCCTCGATTCAATGGTACTGGCCCCTAACGCCCAGTGTACCATTCATGGGGAGGTCCGCCACTGCAAAGATGTCAAGAACAAAATACTGATGTTGGACGCGCCAGGTGATGGAAAATTGCCGGAAGGATTATTGGTTAAGCCCAGCATCTTGCCAGCTCACGCTCATGCTAATGCACGACGAGTGATGTTCCAGATTCAAAATGTGTCCGATCGGGAGATCCGGGTGAACAGAGGATGCACCCTAGCTACAGTACACTGCACAGACACTGCAGTGTTGCCCAGCAACAAGCCCCCTGGCAAGACAGATAGAGTGACTCCCGACTTGTTTGATTTTGGTGACTCCCTGTTGCCAGCTGAATGGAAAACTAGAATTAGCCAGAAACTTGCCCAGAGAGATCAAGTGTTTTTGTTGAAGGAATGGGACGTGGGATATGTCCAGGTTGTGGAGCATCACATACGCCTGTACGATGAATAGCCATTTCAAGAGAGGTCTCGACATCTAGCCCCTGCAGACATAGACGATGTGAGAAGACACTTGCAGGAAATGCTTGCGGCTGGTGTGATACAAGAATCCAAGAGCCCATATGCTTCTCCCATTGTGGTTGTGTGTAAGAAGAATGGAACAGTATGAATGTGTGTGGATTATCGGACCCTCAAGAGGCAGATCATTCCTGATCAATACACCATGCCCCGTATACAAGATGCTCTGGATTGTTTGAATGGGAGCAAATGGTTCTCGGTGTTGGATCTTCACAGTGGATATTACCAGATTCCGATGGCTCCGGAGGACCGTGAGAAGACAGTCTTCATCTGTCCTTTGGGTTTCTACGAATTCCTGAGAATGCCACAGGGGATATCGGGCGCCCCAGCCACTTTACAGCAACTGATGGAACGAGTGGTGGGAGACATGAATTTGCTGGAATGCCTGGTGTACTTGGACGATGTCATTGTGTTTGGGAGCTCCCTAGAGGAACATGAGAGTAGACTGTTCAGAGTACTAGACCGACTGGAAGATTTCGGCCTCAAGTTATCTATTGACAAGTGCCAGTTTTTCCAAACCTCTGTGAAGTATAGTATCTACAGAGGGGATAGAGACTGATCCTAGTAAAGTTGAAGCCTTGACTACTTGGGCCCAGCCTCACAATTTGAAAGAACTACAACTGTTCCTGGGATTCTGTGGCTACTACAGCTGGTTTATAAAGGACTGTTCCAAAGTGATTTGGCCACTCTTGAATCTTAACCAGGGTTACCCTCCTACCAATTGAAAATACAAAAAAGGGTCCGTCAAAGAACCAGACAAAGCATATTTCCGCTCAGGTGAACTTTTCAGGTCCCATTGGATGCCTGGCTGTGAAGCAGCTTTCCACGAAGTCATATACCAGCTCACCCATGCCCCCATCCTTGCTTATGCTGATCCCACCAAACCCTATGTGCTGCATACTGACGTCAGTCTGCAGGGTCTAGGAGCTGTACTGTATCAAGACCATGAGGATGGTTTGAGACCAGTGGCACTTGCCAATAGGAGCTTGACCCCATCAGAGTGAAACTACCCTGTGCACAAGTTGGAGTTCCTTGCGTTAAAATGGGCCATTGTCAACCAGTTTCATGATTACCTCTATGGGGCGAAAATATTGGTGAGGACTAACAATAACCCATTGACCTATGTACAGACTTCAGCTAAGTTAGACGCCACGGGGCACTGGCGGCTTTCTGCACTGTCAACATATGATTATACTGTCGAATACAGACCAGGCCTGAATCATATTGATGCTGACGCCCTATACCGGAGGCCCATTTCCAAGAGCGACTGGGTCAGGCTGTCTGAACCTGACATCCAAGCACTGTGTCAGAAGTTTGATAGAAATGAACAGATGTCTATGGACACAGCGGACTGGTTAGTAGATTGCTTAGGCCCCTCTGACACCTGCATACTGGCTGCGTATTGCCACTTCTCTGCTCTAGATATTAGTGCACTACCTCAGTTTGACATTGACAGCATTCAGTGAGCTCAGTCCCGAGATCCTGTGATTCAGCCAGCACTTGACGCCCCTCGTGCAGGAAAAGATGTGTCCAAGTTGCGTTCCTCTGATCTGCGAACCGTTTTATTGTTTAAAGAAGGCCCCAGGTTGAAACTGCTTAATTAGTTATTGTATAGAGAGACTGTAGATCGGGGTGGCCAAATAGTCAAGCAATAATTGGCCTGCCCACAGCCTTCAAAGATTTGGTACTGAGGTCCCTCCACAATCATATGGGCCACCTCGGTATTGACCGGACCCTTGGCCTAGTACGATCTCGATTCTACTGGCCCAAGATGGGGGCTGATGTTGAGCACCATGTAAGGACTTATAGTTGCTGCCTGCAGAGAACAGCCCTGCCTCAGAGGGCTACCCCCCTTGTCCCAGCACCCCAATGGAACAAGTCTGTATAGACTTCTTGAGTTTAGAGCCTGATCAGCGAAACACTGGCAATGTGTTAGTGGTTACGGACTATTTCACATGGTACGCACAAGCTTTTCCCACCAAAGATCAAAAAGCATCTACTATGGCCAAGGTGCTAGTGGAAAATTTCTTTGTCCACTATGGTGCCCTGCAGCAAATTCACTCTGGTCAGGGCTGGGACTTTGAGAGTTGGCTAATCAAAGAAATGCTCTCTCTATGGGTGGTGCAAAAGTCAAGAATCACCCCTTATCACCCGCAGGGGGGTCCTCAACCAGAACGCTTTAACCACACCTTGCTAGACATGCTAGGCACCCTCCACCCAAAAGATAAGTATAGATGGAGCCAGCAGATTAGCACCTTGGTACATGCATACATTTGCATGAAGAATGATGCTACCGGGTTCTCTCCCTACCGCCTCATGTTCAGGAGAAAGGCCCGGCTGCCTGTTGATATCTGTTTTGAGGTTTCTCCCGATGGGGTCTGAGCCGAAGATTACCTGCAATATGTACAAAAACTGAAAGCTCAATTGAACCATGCCTATCAACTGGCCCAGACAATGGCCGCCAAAAGAAATCTAGCCAACAAAGAGAGACATGATAGAAAAGTAAAGGCTCAGGAGCTTAGGCCTGGAGACCGTGTGTTGTTGCGAAGTTTAGGATTGCATGGTAAACACAAAATTGCTGATCGATGGTACCATCTTCCTCATGTCATAGTTGGAAAGTTGGATGATTTGCCACTGTACAAAGTGCGCCCAGAGAATAACTTCAAAACTGTCAAGACCATGCAAAGTAACCACTTGCTACCTATTGGTCAAGTTATAATTGAGGCTGAACCCACTGAGATTGATTCCCCTGGACCAGTGACTCATGCTGCTGCAAGAAAGAAACAGAGTCAGACTGCCCCTGTGGTTGCCGATTTAAGACTTCCACCGCAGCAGGTCCAGAATGATAGTGACTGACAGTCTAACTCGGATGACAGCGAGTGTGATAATGCCTATTACCCCCTCATATGAACTGAGTCAGTTGTTTCGGTGAAATCCTATGTTGAATTATGGGGATGAAGCTGGGCCTTCTGGACTGCCTAACGCCCCAGAATCATCCTTGGAGCCAATGCTCCCTGAAAGTGAAGTGCAAAGTATCACGTCTGAGGATGCTGAGTCGTTGTGTATCATGGAACTGTATGATTTGCCTGAAGGAGAGACTGATGGTATGAGTCTTTCTGGTAACATACGAGAACTTGAGGAACACTATGAGAGTGCTGACAACCCCCCTTCAGTGCCAGAGTGTCTTCAAAATGAGCCAAGTGTTGTAGAAACAGAGACTACAGAGCAATGGGCTGACAGTGCTCCCAGCTTGGACATTCCCCTTCATGCAGAGGCACCCCTCGCAAGTGATGAAAACTCCAAGACCATTGCTGAAAGTACAGAGACTGTGGTTGTTCACCCCAGAAAGATGAGCTGTCAAGCCAGTGGTGCGCTTCAGTTATGATTCCCACGGGAGGCCAGTGCATTTGCCTATCAATGTAGTCCACAAAGGTGTTTATGTCTCTCAGAGCTCACTGCCCAAATTGAGCTTGACAACCCATTCCAGGTTACTTGTTCTGCCCTCTCACCATGGTACTCCTGCCCCATCCAGCCCCAAGTTAGCTGATAGGGAATGGCCCCCTCTTGCATTGTTTAGAGTACAATAAGTTATTACATGATTCTGTATAGTAAAGTTCAATTTACCTGTGTGAAATATGCAAAATGTATTGTCAAAATGGAAACGATATAGTGCAGTACATTGAAATGTACAGTAAAGTGATAAGTTATGCCAAATGATGAATCAGATAGTACTTGTATAGCATTCTAATGGTATAAATATCTTGTATATGTTGCATTTTCAATGTTATGATGGTACAGACTTGACGTGACGCCAAGTTTTCCCAGGCAGGGAAGGGTGTAACCCTCCTACAAATGGGGGTTCCCAAAAAGCTTTCCTTGAGCTTGCCTAAATGCTCACTGCCAGGCTGGTGTCCTGTGTTTTAGCAGTTTAAATGTGATTACCCGAGCCTGTATAGCCTCTGTGTACTGTCTCTTTAAGAGCTGCCTAATTGCAGCTTAAGTAATCTGAGAGGGAGCTCTGTTGAAAGATATAACTATTTACTGAAAACCATTTAGAGTGATAATGATAATGTAGTTTGACTAACCTGCTTTCTTTGTAGCAAGGACTGTTTTGTTTGTCTCCACTATCTTGGTCCTGGACTGCAAATTGGACCAAACAGTACTGGTGGGACCTAAAATGTAGCCGGACTTCAAAATCTGTAGGAACTGTAGTTTGAACTTTTTGCACCTTTTTTGCAACTGAAGTGGAAGCTCTTGATTTGACTGACAGCCAAATCAGCCAACCAAATTTTTTGGATCTTGGGGAAGTCCCAGACTGCTTGCAGTTTTCAGTTAGATCTAAGCTGGAAGCTGAACAAGAAGGAGCTGAAGGATTCTGAGCAGCAATCCTGAGTGGATTCGCATGGGAGAACTCTGGAAAGGCTAAGTTTTTGTCCTGCATGTCGGTGTGCTGCTCCTGAGAGGGAGAGAAGAGAATTATTTTGGACTAAATCCAAGTTTGTGTGACTAAAGTAAGCTACTGAAGTGGACCAGGCTCAGCCTGAAGAAGAACGAAGATTTTGCTGAATGCGATCGGCCTGTCAGGAGTTCCAGCTACCCCTAAGCTCCTGGTGTGTGCACAGACTTTGCGATTGTGACCGGGGAGCGTTCTGCCTGGTACAGTAGAATTCCCTTACATGTAAATGTGCTATGAGCTGCTAGTGTGTCATGAGTTAGTCCCCCACTGTGTGAACTGTGTTCTGCTTGCTGGATGCTGTATCCAGCCCAAAACAGACTGCATATGAATTTGTCTCCATGCGGTCTGGGCCTTGCCAGACTGGCCCAGCCAGACTACCCACTGCACAGAGAAGATATCGACGAGAGACCTGCCTGGGGATCAGCCCCGTGCTCCACGCTTGAACAAGAACGACGCCTCTGTGACTTGTGTGGGCCCTGCTTCTCCTGGCATTCCAGATCAACCACCTGCAGTCTCGAATTTTGTCCAGCCTCTGTCCAGTCTTGCGTATCGTGAGTAAATACCAGGGTAGATCCCTGCAACAACAGCTTAATCTGAATGTGTCATCTGATTGTCTTGTTGTTTCATTTCCTTTACGAGCTGAGCCCTCTGGCTCTGTGCATGTTGTGTTTTCCATCACAGGGCCCCAACCAGCTGTGACGCCGGCCAAACCCAGGTAACAGTCCTGGCTAGCCCATCTCTTCTCCACCTGGGTACCCAAAGGTGTGACTGTGTGGGGGGACTCAAAGTGCATGCATAACTGTTTGATTGATATAACCTTTAAGCTAATTAACCTGATTTTGCCCCTCTCTTGTTTAAGTCCCCTGATTAAATCAGATCTAACTTTTTCTGCATGTAATCTGACTGTGGTTCCAGTTTGTGCTCAAAGTACTGTATTGTTGCTATTTGCTGTGCATAACCTTGTTTTACAGGGGGTCCCCAAGGTCAAGCCAGAGGAATCAGCCCTGGTGGTAAGTGCAAACAGTGTGGGTACTTGTGTGGTATACCAGGGGTATTGTGACCGTGATTATTGTACAGTGTTCAGGCCACTAGAGGGGAAAGAGGGGGGTTACAGTGTCCCGGAGGGCTGTGCCCAGGTTAGCTTGACCACTACCAACCCTGATCTCTGGGTGGAGGCACCCATTTCCAAACTCAGGCCCCTTAAC
Source organism: Neoceratodus forsteri (assembly GCA_016271365.2). Classification (NCBI taxonomy): domain Eukaryota; kingdom Metazoa; phylum Chordata; order Ceratodontiformes; family Ceratodontidae; genus Neoceratodus; species Neoceratodus forsteri. The sequence continues at coordinate 1,385,647,315 of CM028129.1, forward strand.
CTGCTACTAGCCAAGCAGGCAGGGGTAGTAGCCCTTGGGATAGCACCACCTAGGGGTTACACTACCATTAACAGAACATAGATATGTGCATGAACAGTCAGTGCTGCACCCACACTGCACAGTCCTGGCACACTCGTCACCATGCTGAAGTACACAATACACGTACTCTCAGCAGAAGCCATCCAGCATGAGTCTGTGGTTTATCACCAACAGCCATACCTCGATAGTGTCCATGCACATCCATCACTGGGCATGCATCAGTACTACACTGAAAATCAGCACTGGACATGGGAAGGGGGGACACTGTTGAAGCATACTGTAGTCTAGCTGGAGTACTGCTGATGGTAACACGTGGACTAGGGTAGGAGGGCTGGTGATGACTGAAGTGATAGAAGAGGTAGGCGCAGTTCTGATTGTGACTGAAATGTGGGAACAAAATGTTGGATAGTGGCATCTGAGGTTCGATGTGTGCCTCACATGCCTTTAATTCACAGTAATGAACTTGTATATCTAGTATGACACCAGGTAACAAGTAATAGGCTCCATCCAGTATGCGAGGAAAGTCAGTGCTATCACATGGTGCCCTGTTATGTTGGATACCAGCATAGCAACCAGTAAGTACATACTCTGACCACTCACAATGTGCAATGATTATAACAGTGTGAGAAGCAAGTTTTAAAATGTTCTGTCATTTGTGATGTCCATCATCCACAGCCATTATGTCTGTGCACATTGGGCCAGAGATGACATATCATGGACAGTGTGTGTGTGTGTGTGTGTGTGTGTGTGTAAAGTCATGATAGTGCATGGACTGGGGAAGGGAAGGGGGAGCTGAGGGGTGCTGTGTCGTTAGTGGCATGATGCTGTGTAAACAGTCACCACCTGTACAGGGTCAGTCAGCAGCAGTGACCTATTCCCAGTACATGTGTGGTAAGAACCTGCCCAACATCTACAGTCAGTACACATACACAGGGGTGGCCAAGACAGTACACTTACACACTCAACAGCATATGGAAAGTCAGCAACAGCCACTCCTTCCCAGTGTGTGCATGGTGAGCACTCGCACAGTGTTCCCAGTTCGTGCACAGTCAGTAATGTACAGCGCCCATGTCTGGGCACACTTATCACATTACACACTCTGCTTTATGTGGTGAGTACCTACTGTCCACCCCTCCACTGTTCATCCACAGTTGTCATTGTTCTTTACACTCATGTCCATGCTCAGTAAGTACTGTGACATGCTACAATGAGCATCTTCTGTTAGCACTGGTCCCCCCCCCGTGTGCTGACATGTACTGTGGATGTGTGGCTGAGTATGGTGCACAACTGATGATACTGCACAGACAGGAGAATGGTGTTGGTTGGTGGCTGTGCACAGAGTTTGGTGAGTATGCGAAGACTTGGGTTGTAGATGTTGTGGACTCTGCACAGACTGGGGATGGTAGGCAACTGCTCACTATGCACGGACTGGGGAGAGGTGGTAGTTGATGACTAAACAGACACTATGGATTGGTGGCCATGCCTGGCTGTGACACAAGTGGGTATAAGTGGCTGTTGCTGAAGAGCACAGACAGGGTATGGTGAGCTGAGGCAGCAATGTACAGAGAAGGCTTGGGCCTAGTCAGCAATGGCAAGAGACACCACCTGTCTGAGGTCCATAAGCACCGGTCACCCATGCACAGTAAATACACAGTCATCCCCTGACAAGCATCCGCAGTCCGAGCACAGTAATCACCTGACACCACTCCACAGCATGTGCACAGTAATCCAAGGCACCCCATACTGAGTACTTGCAGTGCCAGAAATGACCGCAATCCATGATCCTTGCTTTGTCAGTACAGGCACCCCTGTACTGTCTGTGCCACCTGACTACAGTCAACCGATATGTATGTGCACTTTTGGGGACGGGTGGGAGGGTGCTGACTAAGAAGGGACAGTGGATGGGGGGCAAGTGTGGACAATGCATGGACTGGGGTGCCACTGCTGATGGAGTAGAGACAGTGGATGTGGGGAAAATTCTGACAGTGCATGGATTGTGGAGGGGGTGACAGTGCTGGGTGAATAAGGACAGTGGATATGGGCCAAATCCTCACAATGCACGTACTGCTGAGGGGGTGCCGCTGATGCCTGAATAAGGACAGTTGATGGGGGCAAGCCAGGACAATGTGTGTACTTGGGAGGGGGTGGCAATGGTGACTCAGCACACATACACTGTGGGGTCTAGGGCAGCACCCCTCACAAGTCTGTCCACAGTCAGCAACAGGCGCCCATGGCTGAATAAGCACACACTGGTGACTTGTTGGCATCCCACTATTGGTATGGGTGTCCAGTGTTGAGCAACCATGGACAGGGGGTGAGTGCATCAAGTCAGCACAGGACACTGTAGGGTTTGGCTCAGTCGGCAGGAGGAATCACTGGGCATGGTGTAAACAGTCATCACCAGTCTGGGGTCACTCAGCACTGATCACCCATGCACAGCACATGCATGGTCCTCACCTGCCAAGCATCCACAGTCTATACACAGCCATCACCTGACACCCCTCCACAGCACATGAACAGCAAACCAAGGCACCACATACCAAGTACTTAAAGTGCCATCAATGGCCACTAATCCATAGTCCTTGCTCTATCAGCACAGGCACCCCTCCACTGTCCATGCTGCCCGACCACCACCACCACCCAACATGTACGTGCACTTTTGGGGACAGGTGGGACAGTGCTGACTAAGTAGGGACAGGGGATGGGGCAAGTATGGACAGTGCATGGAGCAGGGAGGGTGAGCCAGTACTACGTGATTAGGGAGAGTGGGAGAGGGTGTGGGGGCAAGTCCGTAAAAGGCATGGACTGGGGAGGGTGGGTGAGTGCTGACTAAGGATGGTGGATATTTAGCAAGTGCTGACAATACATGGAGCAGGAAGGGGGTGCCATTACTGTCTGACTAAAGACAGTGGATGTGGATCAATTCCTGAGAATGCATGGACTGCTGAGGGGGTGCCACTGATACCTGAATAAGGACAGTTGATGAGGGGGAAAGGCCTGACAATGCATGTTCTGGGAAGGGGCTGACAGTGCTGAATGTGCACAGACTGGTGAGGGGTATCCAGTGATGACAGCACAAATACATCCTGGGGGCTAAGGCAGCACCCTTCACCCCCCCCACAACTCTGTGCACAGTCAACAATGGCCAAACTGGACAGTGGAGGGTTTGGCTCTGTCAGTACGGAGGGCCATAGGCCACTGTGTAAATAGTCACCACCTGTACAGGGTCAGTCAGCAGCAGTGACCCATACCCAGTACATGTGTGGTAAGAACCTGCCCAACATCTACAGCCAGTACACAGTAAGCAACAGACAGACAGCCACAGCAAGTACACAGTCAGCAACAGACAGACAGCTACAGCCAGTACACAGTCAGCAACAGACAGACAGCTACAGCCAGTACACAGTCAGCAACAGACAGACAGCCACAGCCAGTACACAGTCAGCAACAGACAGACAGCCACAGCCAGTACACAATCAGCAACAGACAGACAGCCACAGCAAGTACACAGTAAGCACCTGCAACCCATAACCAGTACTGGCACTGCCAGCAAAGGCCACTAATACATAGTCCATGCTCAGTCCTTTACTTTCCATGATGAGAGACCCCCCCCCATGTTCTGCATAGTCAGGGGAGGGTGTGACGGTGCTGAGTAATCACGGACAAGGGATGAGTGCTCACTGCTGACATTGCATGGACTGGGTAGGAGTGTATGTTCTAACTGACTGTGAATGGACAGGGGTTGGGGGGACTACACACAGGTCATTTGGACCACACGTACAGAGATAAAACATGAGTAATGTCACAAAAAAATAATTTGCTAAAAAATAGGTATCCTTCCAGAAGTAATCAGCCTCAGTGAAATGGTCAGAGATTATCACATTATGCTTTTTATGTTCAAATGCATCGACATTTAAATCCTCATGATTCAGGACCATAATCCACACTGCCTTTTCAGTGGATCAGTGGAAGGCAACAATGGTAGCTTATTTTATGGCCACACTTTGGCTTGTCAGCTGCGTTGGCACAGCCTGTGGCCATTCAAGCTGGCATTTTCTGTAAGTTTGATCTGACTGAAAACACTGACAGTGTAACACGGATGTAAAAATATATTGGAAAAAAAATGCAGTTTTTAAAACAAAACTGGACAGACTTCATAAAAGTAAATATTTAATCTGATCATTCAAAGAAGTCCTGCACTCACCATCCAAAAATCCAAAGCTGCTCAAGATGTAGCCCAAAGTGAAATTTTATTTGAAAAGTGCCAGTGCTAAAATACACAGCATCCTTAGGGCTATGTCTTGAGCAGCTTTGGATTTTTGGATGGTGAGTGCAGGACTTCTTTGAATGACTGTCTTATCTGGATTGTCCATTTGCACCCTGCCCTAGTGCGGCATCTCCTTTGTTTTCTAAATATTTAATCTGTTTTAAAATGTTAGAATGACTGTTCGCCTCTTCAAAACTGAAAGGCACAGAGCGACATAGAGCATGGGAGAATGAGAGGCTGGACCTGGGTGGGAGAGACAAGAGCGTGGAGTGATAGGCATGTGTGTGTCAGCTGGCTGGAATGTGTGCACTATGCTCTCTTCCGCTACAGTCGTTGTCAGCAAATGGTGTTCCCCTCTCCTGAATGTGTGCCTACGTCGTGTCGGAACACAAGAAGGAAAACTAAGTGAAGGTTAGTAAAAAAACAAACAAACAAAAAAACAACTTGGTGATTGATCAGAATGGCAGGTTGCACAACTAGGGTGTCGGTTTGTGGGGATTTGGGCCGCTTTCCTTTGATGGGTTGGTGCCCTTTGGTTTTTATTTATTTTTGATGGGCAGGTGCCCTTTTGTTTTTTATTTTCGACAGGTGGATGCCCTTTCTTTATTTGTTTTTTGATGGGCGAGTGCCCTCTTTTTATTTTTGATGGATACCCTTGTTTGTTTTATGATGTTTGGGTGCAATTTTGTTTATGTTGTTGGGTTTGTTGTTTTCTATGGGCCGTTGCCCATGCTGTTTGTTTTTAATACATGTTTGTGATACCTTTGTGACTGTGTTGTGTGTCTTTTCTTGGTTCCCTCCTCTCCCTTCCTAAAGCCACCCCCTTACGCTGTTCTCTGTGCTAGTTGCGCGGTGCCTGTGTACAGTGCTATATTCAGTTCCCTGTGCTGCCCTTGCACTAAGCTGTTGCATTTATGTACATGCACTGCACTGTGGCCCAGTATTCAGAGGTGATAGTGTGGGCACAGTACTTCTGAATATCTTGGTTGAACTGTGCTAGCACAAGTGTAAAGTAAGCTCAAAGCAAGTGCGGCAGAAACTCAGCTGGCTGAATATGAGACCCTGTTTGTTATATCTGTACCATACCACATTCTAGGGTAATTTTATTTTCTATGATTTTTACAAACTGACAAATACATCACTATCCTCTATCCACCAACCAACGTTTGAGAGAACTAATGTTAGACATTTGGGCTCAGATATTCAAGGCTTTGTGCCGGGTGCAGAGTGTCAGCACATGTTTACATTCGAATCACTTCAGACAGCATTCTACATGTGCTATGAGTGCCAGGCACTGGTGCAGAGGTAATATGCAGTGCTCAAACCTGGGGTGGGGGGCATGACCTTGCATAACATAAGCAGCGTGACAGTGCTGCACAAACGGGATTGCACAGGCCACATTGTGCTGTGCAAATGCAGCCTACAGAAAGTCGGGGCAAACCCCAGAGGAGGAGGGAGACTCTGCAGGCCACACTCTAAGATGTCTCGCATGGCAGCACACATTGTGTACCTGATGCAGCTAGACATGGAGGAGACGGAGAGGGCCAATGGCCATCCTGAGCCCAGGTGTAGGCCATGGAGTTACTATGCTGCAAACAGACAGTACCGTTCATGCGTCATATTGTAAGTCCTCAGTAATGGCCAAATTGGGGGCCGGTACTGGCTCAGCAGGCCCATGCTCAGGCACCTGTGTGAGCTGCTGCATGACCAGCTGTGGACAGACACCCATTGCAGCCATGCAGTGTTTGTAGAGATCAAGGTAATGGCTGCATTGTGCTTCCTGGCCACCAGAACATTTGAGACACCGGTGGGGGACACCACTGATATTTCACAGTCAGACACCTTGTGGCTGTTGGGTCAGTTCCTTGATGCCCTGCTGGTCCATGCTGGGGAGTTCATTGTATTCCCCAGCATGCCAGCCAAGAGAACAGCAATCATGCAGCAGTTCTGTCGAGTCGCATACCTATCAGCTGTACTAGGTGCCATTGACTGCACCCATGTTGTCATCTGGGCACCCACTGGTGATGAAGTGGAGGCCTGTGTGAATAGGAAGGGGTACCACTCCATCAATTGCCAGGTGGTGTGTGATGCAGCAGGGTATATCATTAATGTCTTGGCATGGCACCCCGACAGCATCCACAACGCCGTCATCTGGCACAACTCCATTCTATGCCAGAGGTTTGAAAGTGGGGACATCTCTAGTGGCCACCTCGTTGGTGAATATACCCTAAAGGCCTCATCCCCCTCCCCATGTTGCAGACATTGAAACAGTAAATGCCCTTTACCTGTGCAGGGGACAGTGCATATTCCCTGCATCCCTGTCTCTTCACATCTGTCCTACAGTCTGCATCCCTTGCAGAGGGCAGGTGCCACACACAACATCGCTGAGTGTATCTCTGGAATGCTGAAGATGCGGTTTAGGTACCTTGATTGTTCTGGTGGTGCCCCACAGTACACCCCTCAGAAGGCCTGTGCTGTATTCCTATCCTATGATATACTACACAACATGGCACTCAACCATGGGATATGCATGCCAGCCCCAGAGGAACAAACTGCAGTGTATTCAGAGCCAGAGGACCAGGGATGCATGAGCAACTTGACAGATGTGACCCCAGGATGGTGAGGAGGACCAAAGAGTACAGGGCTCACTTCATAACAGACTTCTTCGGACATGCACAGTCAGTACAGACCACACAGGAGACTGTAATGTGTTTAGTCAATGTATTATCACTTACCAGTATCAGTACATACATAGTATCAATCCAGACAGAGGGGTATCGGGGTTAGCAGAAATACAGTCCAACCGGCAGGGTTGCAAATACGGTGCACACACAAATACAGTCCATATTAGCTGGGGATCCTAAAGGGATGTCACCATAAATACATGCCAGCCGGGGGGATATGGGGGAGGGAGGGAGGTTGATGGAAATACAGGCCATCCAGGCAGGGAGTAGCAAATGGGGTATACAAACATACAGTCCATGGGGAGGTTCCAAAGGGGATACATGCCAGCAAAGTGAGGGGTTGGGGGTAGTTGTACTACAGGCCGTCCAGGCCAGAGGGGGAATGACTGGGATAGGCCATGGGGTAGGGGCAGTGACACATGGGTACTGGGGGGGAAGAGTGGTACATATTGGTGAGAGCTGGTGAATCACAGTCTATGGGCATCCCTTACCACCTGCTTGGGTATGGACAGTATGTGTGCGCTGTACCCAGTATGGTTCAGAAGGGTCATCATCCATGATATGGGGGAAGAGCATGGGGCGGTGTTATCCACCCCTGGCCGCAGTGCCATGGGATACTGTCCCTGGTGAGGAGCAGGTCGTGTCCTGGTGTGCATGGTGTCCTGGGAGTCCCAGGTGTTCTGCGTGTTCTCGTTCTGGCACTGTATGGCATGGGTCTATGTTGTGTTGTCCACCCTGGGGTGACACTATTCCCACTGGATAGGCTGGGGCTATGGCCAGCACTTGCAGTGCCTGCCACAATGGCTACAGCCTTCAGCAAAGTCGCACACAGGTGATCCATGCAGTAGTTCATGTCCTGGCATAGCTCCATGCTGGAGAGGCCAGATCCTGGCACAGGTCATGTAGGGCCACCATGTGCTCCACAAGGCATGCCTCTGCCTGCTATTTGACTTGCTACATGTCATCATGCAGCACATGGTGATACATGTCAGTTCCTGTGATGTGACACTGTGCCTCCATGGCCAACTGCTGCAGCTGCCTGTTAGCTGCATCCTGCTGTCGCTAGGGACTGTCCACTGGGACAGGGTTGGGCTATATCCTTGGCTGTTGTATGGCCCAGGGCTGCACTGTAGTTGATGCTGAGGTCTATTGTGGATGCTACGGGCCTGCTGTGGCTGACCCAGTGGGATAGGTGTGGGATGGCAGAGCTGTGGCTGTGCCAGATGATGGATCCTGGGCAGGCATAGTTGTGGCTGGCCTGTGGTATGGACTGGAGCAGCAGGATGATGGCCATGCCAGCGGTGGGGTCATGGGGTGGCACAGAAATGGCTATGCCAGGGGCTGCACCATTACAATCGCAGTGCCGTGTGGGGACAGCAGCTGGGCCCAACTGGTATGGAGGCTAGTAGGAGGAACAACTCCTCCTGGTTGTGGGTGTACTCCTGTTGTCCCCAGCCCTCGATGAAAGTCTCATTGTCTTTTTTTTCCACTTCCTCTCTGCTGCTGTCCATCAACAACTGCATATGGGTGGATGGCAGGGGCAGCTGACGTCGAGATGGACCCGGGACATCCTCCACTGTGTCTGGTATGACGTGGCGAGCTGTTGCGAGAGGAGGGAAAGTTATAAAGCAATGAATCCTACAGGGCTGTGAGCCAGCCGAGGCAGCAGATGTACGGTGACACAACACCCATGCTGTGCCTGTTGTGCACTGCCCATATGTGGCTGTACACAGCACACACCCCTACACTGATGAGCACACACCCCATCACCAGGGTGCACACACACTCCAGCACCATTGAGCTCACTTCCCATCACCAAGAAGCATGAGACACAACACTAGTGAGCACACTCACCGCAGCACCTCTTAGCACACAACCCAGAACCGGTGGACTATGTCCCAGCACCAGTGAGCACACACCCCATCCCCAGGGAGCACACATCCCATCCCCAGGAAGCACACATCCCAGCACCAATGAGCACACATCCCAGCACCAGAGTACACACATCTATCCCCAGGAGAACACATCCCAGAACCAATGTGCACATACCCCATCCCCAGGGGGCACACATCCCAGCACTAGTGTGAACACACACACCATCCCAAGGGAGCACACATCCCAGAACCAGTGAACACACATCCGAGCACCAGTGTGCTCACACTCCATCCACAGGAAGCACACACCCCATCCCCAGAAGCACACATCCCAGAACCAGGGTGCACACACCCCATCCCCAGGGAGTACATATCCCAGCAAAAATGAGCACATGGGTGACAACACACTGGCCACAGTGGTGGACTACCATACAGATGGCTACACACTGGGAGACATGGAAAAAGTAGTGCAGCCTACATTCCAGTGTGTCACACAGCACTGTTGTATGCATGCGCCCATACATATGTACACATATACAGTATATAGACAAGGCTGTCAGGACATTACACTGTCAGTCATTCACATGGCTGGCCTGGTCCCACTTGACTCTCATAGCTGCCACCCTGCACTCCCATCACCTCCACAGACTGTAGGGTGGAGGCTGTTGCCTTCTCTGCTGGATCTAGGGTAAGTGCAGCCACTTATGCCTGTGGGCCCCTGTCTGATGCATGTAGCTTCTTGTGTTACATCAACAGTACCTTCTTTGTCCATCTCCTCATGTTCCTAACATGCTTCTGCACAACCTTCTTGGGCCTGTTTCAGCCACCGATGGCACTGACCATGTCTGTGATCTCTACCTTGGCCTGGAGTACCTGGGCATTCGTGGCCTGACTCTGGGGCAAGACCTGCTCCCTGGCCATGTACTGTAGGCCTGTGCCACTGCCTGCAACCCCTCCTCAGAGAAGTGGCGTGCCTGTAGTCTGTCCATGTCCCCCATGGTACCTGCTGGATAGGGGAGTGGAATATAGGTGACCAGGGATTACACACAGCAGAACTCAGATGAACGGTACATAGGGGGAAGCCCTACCACTCATCAGGGACATGTAGACGTCCTGACAATGCATGTCCCAACATGGCCAGCGGCCTGCCTGACAAAGGCTGGCCCTTGTACAGACTTGTGCTCTGTGGTGAAAACATGACATCACATGCCACATATCATTTTATCACATAGCATGATCCTGCGAACATGCCATTGTGCAAGTGCAGAGCACAACCCTGCGATGAGCTGCACATGCACAATGCACGCCCTGTGCATGTGCCACCCCATGCCTGGCATGTGCTTATGGTATGTCTCCTGGAGTATGCAGCATGCTGTGCAACACAGTGTTAATGTGGTGCTATTATAGCAATGTGCTGTGCAAAAGGACAGGAAATACCTAGACAGCCCAGAACCTGGCAGGAGTGTGGTGGCAGTGCTAGGCCTAGACTAAAGGAAAAGCTATGGCAGGCAGATGCAGCAGGGCTATGCTTCAAAGGGACCAGTGGTAGTGCAACACTGAGCTGGCCAATTTGGTTGACCTGGTGGTGGCTGAGAGGACTAGCTGCAGGGTGAGGTGGCAGGGTCAAACAGGGAACCGTGTGAGGTGTGGGCATCTGTAGGGCAGTACCTCACACAATGCACTGGGGTCATCCACTCCAGTGAGCAGTGTTGGCACCGGTACAACAACCTCCAGAGGAGGGAGGCACACCGCCTGCAGCAGCTGAGTGTGATAGTGGGCTGTGGCACTGTGATAAAGTTAGGTGAGTACTGATGGCTCTGTGTATGGTGTACGTAATGGCCTGTGTGCATTCCTGTATCATGACACTGTGGACTAGATTCACGAAGGCTGATGCGGGGCTTGCGTGAAGCACTGCATCAAACCAAGTGGTCGGAGAAGCTGCACCAAAAAGTTTGCCACAGAATATACCCAATTCAAGAAGATCAAGTGCATTTACGACAATTTTCCCGATTTTCGGCAGCTTGTGCCAAGTATTTGGCGCAAGCCCCGTAAAATGGGTAGCCAAGATTGCCGCAAGATAGACAAAAAAATGCTGGTCTAACTTACGGCAAGTGGCGCAGGGGATCAAGAATCCTGATCACCAGTCATGGAACACCACAAGCCCCATGTGCCATATGTTTGGCACACCTGGAGCTTGTGGCATTCTCAGGACTTTTGTGAATCAACCCTTATATGTCAAGGTTATTGACCCTGAGGGACTGTGCACTGTACCAGTATGTCCCTGTTGTTCCCCTTTGTCCTATGAGACCTGCCCCACTGCATGTCCTGCTTGTACATGTGCATGTCCCGCTTGTACGTGTGCATGTGTCTGGGCACGCTGTCCCATATGATGTCCCCTTACCCTGTACATCATAAGGGCCCATTGTGGTTTCCTAAGGCATGCACCTGCCAGGGCAGCACAGTTCTGGACTACCACAGTGACATGGCAGCAGTGTGAGGGTGTATGACAGGAACATGTATGTAAGCAATAATACCTGACAGGGTGGCCGGTATTGGGCAATACCACTGTGGCATCGAGCTTTATAGCTCCTGGAAGATCTGGTATTGCCCAATACCATTCACCCTGGAGGGCATTATTGCGCTTAGAAAATGGGCTCTTAAAAAAAAAAAAAGTTTAATAAAAATTGTTAAAAATTTGTTTGAAATAAATTGTGTAATAAAATAGTTCCTTTGCCTGCATTAGATTGACGTGTGTGTGTGTTTTCTTGAGGTAGGGATGTTTGTCCTAGTGGAGACTCTGTAGTTTAACAAAAAAAAAAAAAACAGTTGCTGATGCTGACCCAGAAGTATTGGGGGGGGGGGGATTGCGGGGCAGCATGGTTAGTTGGTAACAGTCTGTTGACCCCCCCCCGAGTTGCGTATACACATTATTTTTGTTTCTGTTTTTGCTGTCTTGTTATGGTGGATGTGGAGATGTGGTCAGTAGATGTACTGCGAGTGGGACTCAGGACAGAAGATCTGGAGCTGCAGGTGAGGGAGGTCAAGCGAGCCAGCACCGAGAAACAGAAAGTCTGGGGAAAAAGAGTTTTTTTTTTCCAAGAGAGGCAGCTGGACAGGCAGTATCAGCATATCAGGTTTGTGGGATTTGTGTACAGAATGCTGTGGGGCTGGCCACTCACTGAGTGGAAAAAAATGGCAACTGGCCAGTTTGGAAATTCAGGGTGCCTAATTTATTTATTTGCTTTTGGTAACCGGGTAAGCACGCTAGACAGCAAGTGCCTATTTTCAGGTACGACCCGGGAGAATTACAAGGTAATTACAAAGGAGAAATACATTAAACATCAATTACAGTTAGGAGCAGACATACTCTAATAGTGAGACAGAGAAGCAATTACATAGTAGCATTACAGTCAGGAGCAGAACAAACTCCAATAGTGGGAATAATACACCAGGGATTTTAATGATACTGTAAGTAATGGGGCACCTCGAATTGGCACTTGTTTTTCACAGGGCTCTATTGAAAAGTAAATGCATGCCTGACCATGACTTTCAGCCAGTCAGCATGCTTTATCTTTCAAGCCCATTTTCTAAAGTGTCACAGAATGTTATTCAGGGTTTAAGTACGGGGTATGGTGACCTGAACATTGTAAATACCCTTTGCCAGGATACGATCTAGGAGGCTGTCACATGTGTTCTACATGTAGCTGTGCTGGTAGGTGTATCCATCAGGATGTAGATGTGGCCACTGTCTGTGTTGTGCGCACTGTCCGTGTTATGTCACATAGGTGCTGGTATGCATATGCCAGGTAAAGCATGGGATACTGTTCCAGTGCACAGGAGCTGCTGGGCATATACTGACCACTGTGCAGGGCAACACCTATAGAATCTGCCCCCCCCCCAGCCATTGCTCAATTATACATTTTCTGCCCATGTCATATGTGACTTGGTACACCATGTATACAAATGCATACTTTGCCATATTCAGGACCTGTAGCCAACATGTATGGGTCTGTTGTACAGAGGCTGGGGGATGGCAGGATGTGGGCACCACACAGGCCAGTGTACTGTGCACAAGACCATACCTACCAGAGGGGGATATATCATATTTGCTGCACGTGAGCCATGGCACACATGTCTGTGGTGCCACAGCTGGTCACACAGGTACACTGCAGACCTGTCCATTTGCATCATGCACTTGTGGCGGCTGTTGTACAGTACAGGTGTATGGGTGTGTATACTGCGCAGGGTATATGGAATGGTGCACTGTGTTCCACTGCAGGATACTGATCACATATCCCTTCCCTCCTCTAGAGACCTCAGCGGATAGCAGGCCCTGGCCAGGGCCCAGGAACAGCAGAGTCACATGGAGGACTGGCTAGGAGACTCACCAGGCTGTGAGGGGGGTCCAGCGGAGTGGGTCAAGGCAGAGTTGTCCACTTAAGTACCCTGTGCTGTGTGTCACACCTGGGGTTGCATGTCTACACTCATAGGTGCCAGAACAGGTGGGGCCACTATGGCCATGGCCCTGCCACTTTCATAAGTGCTAGGGCCTGGCTCTAGCAGGTGTTGCAGCCATGGTATTTATTACTACTGTTTGGGGGACTGTGCCTTTAAAATGCATCATGTGCAGTAAGCAGTGTTACTTGCTAATTACCCTTTTTGTAGCTTGCAGGGTGTCTGCAGAATTTTTGAATATGAAGGTCTGAGTAGTGTGGATGGGGGTGGGCTGGGGTCATGGCCTGTTGAGTTAAGGCACAGTGGTCAGACTTTGAGAATGAAAATGAAGGGCCTGGCCTTTGTTGGGGGGCTGTCAATCAGTGAGGGGGAATTACTTCACAGAGTATAACTGATCAAGGAAACAATAAGGGTGTGGGTGAACATGCTCAGTGGGGGGGGGAGGTTTTACCACTGCCATCCTTGGCCCTGCCACTGTTTAGACTCTTCTGCTACCTGTGTCTACACTACATAGAATTTGATGGCAGATAAGGACCACTTGGCCCACCCAGTCTGACCATTTCCCTACCTAATGGATAAGCTGTAGATCCTAGTTAACCAGCAGCCTACTTTTTCCCTACCCTCACCCCCTAGAATTGCCTTATGACTGTCCCATGCATGCTTGAATTCCACCACTGTTTCTGACTCCACAACCTCCTCCAGAAGGCCGTTCCATGCATCCACAACCCTCTCTGTGAAAAAATACTTCCTTACATTACCTCTGAGCTGCCCCACCTCTATCTTCAAATTGTGCCCCCTTGTTCTTGCACACCTCTTTTTCTGAAAGATGCTACCCTCTTGGATTTTGTTGATTACCTTGAGGTACTTGAAAGTTTCTATCATGTCCTCCCTCTCCCTTCTTTCCTCGAGGCTATACATATTAAGCTCCTTAGTTAAAGAACTAAGAGAGGTGGTGGCTGAACCTCTGGCTATCCTGTTTAGCCGATCACTGGAAACAGGGAGGTACCCAAAGACTGGAGGACAGCAGATGTGAGTCCCTTATACAAAAGTGGGACAAAGAGGAAGCAGGGAACTACAGACCAGTCAGCCTCACCTCGGTAGTGGGGAAGATCATGGAAGCACTACTGAAGGAGAGATTGGTGGAACATCTGGTTGTCAATGGACTACAGGACCCAAGGCAGCATGGTTTCACCAGGGGGAGGTCATGTCAGACCAACCTCGTTGAATTTTTTGACTGGGTGACTAGGGAGGTGGATCGGGAGGGCAGTGGACATGGCCTATCTGGACTTCAGCAAGGCCTTTGACACTGTGCCACATAGAAGACTATTACACAAACTGGGGAATATGGGTGTGGGCAGGACAGTAGTGGTGGGTAGGTAACTGGCTGGGTGGCAGGACACAGAGGGTGGTGGTAAATGGCTGTCACTCCACAGAGGGAAGAGTGACCAGTGGGGTACCACAGGGATCAGTGCTGGGACCGGTCCTATTCAACATTTTCATCAGTGACATTGCACAGGATCTAGAAGGCAGAATTTCACTGTTCGCTGATGACACAAAGCTCTGTAACAGAGTAGACACACCAGAGGGTGTAGACAGAATGAGAAGCGACCTGCAGAAACTTGAAGAATGGTCAAGGGTTTGGCAGTTGAAATTCAATGCAAAGAAGTGCAAGATAATGCATATGGGGCACAAAAACCCTGGCACAATATATCAGTTGGGGGTGAGGATATAGCATGCACCAAGCAGGAAAGGGATCTTGGGGTTGTCATCTCTGATGACCTCAAGGTAGGGAAACAGTGTGACAAGGCAGCAGGTAAAGCAAATAAGAAGCTGGAATGTATAGGCAGGGGCATCACCAGCAGGAAAAGGGAGGTCATAATTCCGCTATACAAGACACTAGTGAGGCCCCACCTGGAGTACAGTGTACAGTTCTGGAGACCATACCTACGTAAGGACATAGACAGGGTAGAGAAGGTTCAGAGGAGGGCAACAAAGATGGTGCATGGATTGCATCACAAGTCCTATGAAGACAGGTTGAAGGAACTGAACATGTACTCCCTGGAGGAGAGGAGGAGAGAGGGATATGATAGAGACATACAAGTATCTTACAGGGAGGAACAGGGTGCAGGAAAACACTATTTTTAAGTGAAAAAGATGTTCCAGGACTAGAGGGCATGGGATGAAGTTGGAGGAGGCAGATTAGAGGAAACATGAGAAAGAATTTCTTCACAGAACGGGTGGTGGACAAGTGGAACACCCTGCCAGAGGAAGTGGTGGGGGCTGAAACAATCACGGATTTAAGAATGCATGGATAGACATAAAGGAATTCTAGAGGTCAGGGTAAGGGCAACAGACTTCTAGGAAAACAAACTGAACTTACAAGCTCAAATGGGCAGACTGGGTGGGCCATAGGCCCTTATCTGCCAACACTGTCTATGTATCTATGTCTCTTCTTCATATGTCTTCCGGTGCAGACCCTGCACCATTTTAGTTGCCCTCCTCTGGACAGCTTTCATCCTGTCTATGTCTTTGTGGAGATTGGGTCTCCAGAACTGCACACAGTACTCTAGATGGGGTCTCACCAGCTGTCTGTACAGAGGCATAACAACTTCCTGTTTCTACTGCTGATGCCTCTCCTATACATCCCAGTATCCCCAGCCCTCCTTACTGCCCTCTCACATTGCTTGCCCACCTTTAGTTCATCTGATATGACTACCCCCAGGTCCTTTCCATTTTTGTTGTTGTAGTATCTCACCCCAATTGTGTACTCTTCTCCTGGGTTTCTGTTTCCCAGGTGCATTACCTTGCACTTCTTAGCATTGAATCTAAGCTGCCATACATTTGACCATTCCTCTAACCTTGCCAAGTCCCTTCTCATCCTTTCCACCCCACCTTGTGCATCAACTCTGTTGCAGATCTTTGTGTCATCTGCAAAGAGACATACTTTTCCTTTCAGTCCCTCTGCAATGTCGCTTATAAAGACATTGAAGAGGACCGGTCCTAATACTGAACCCTGCAGTACCCCACTTGTTACACCCCTTTCTTCAGAGTGGAGTCCATTTACTATTACCCTCTGTGTCCTGTTCTCCAGGACTACGCTGCATGTCTCCATGGCCACAGACGTGTGTCCATGTACGGCCTGCCATGCAGAATGCATGCCTGTTGGGGCTTTACCTACACAGTTGTGGTAGGGAGCGCTCACTCTGCACTTGGGCATTGTCCCACCAGTGACACTGTGGTGTGTCATGGTCTGTGAAGTCTACTGTTGTACACATACTTGCGGCTGGCATGGTGCTCTGTGTCTATTTGGTTGTGGCATGCCTTACACTGTGCAGTGGCATGTCCCTTGTGTTACTGACCAGGTGCTACAGGGAGTTGGCAGTATTGCTGACAGCCCTAGTTGTGAACCTGTCAGTGTCAGTCATGTCTGTTTTGCCACATGCTTGGGACTATGTATGTATGTATGTCTTCAGGAGGTAGGCACAGGCCACTGTAGTACCAGTACACCACTGTGTTCTGCCGTGCGCATCATATACCACCCATGACAATGGTGGTGCAACAATGCCATCTCCAGTGCCATATTTGGGAGGGCTATAGCCCGTGGTTCAAGGGGGCAGAACAACTGGCCACACCCCCACAAGGCCCATTTAAGGGCCGCTCCTCCCATCTTGCACACAAGCCTTTTTTCCTTGCAGCCAGAGGCTCTGTCCTCCCTTGCTCCCCTCCCTGTTTTCTCCTGCTGCTTGCTTCCAGCCTCCGGCTCACTCTCCTGTGTCCGTTTCTTTGTGTTAGCCATCCTGCATGTCTGTGGCTGCCCTGCTTTCTTTGTTCCCCCATTCCCTTTTTCCTGGTGTCGCTTGTTCTGCTGCTCTCCATTCATCCTTCCCTTCCCTCCCATCCCTCCGTTCATTTCCCTTCTCCTGCCTCTGCTGTGGTGGCTCATTTCCTTGGCCACTCCCTCCCATTCCCATTTTGTCTCCGCCCCCCTTGACCTTGTGCCTGCTCCTGGCATGGCACATTTGTTTCCCTGTTCTCTGCCTGGATGTCCCTCGTGCTCCTTCCGCCTGTTCCTCCCGTGCCTCCCCACTCCTGCTCCTCCACCTGTTGCATCCCATACCTCATCCTTGTGTTTCCTTACTCCCTTATTCATTTCTTTTGGGCTCTCTCTCCTTCATACCACTGCTCCATGCGCTTCTGCTTCCGGGTTCCTGGTGGGGAACTCCGGCCTTGGCTGCACTTCATGACTGGGTGTTTACGTGTAGTAAGGTATGTTTTGCTTACCTGGATTGCCTACAATGTAATTTTCTCCATGGCAGGTTCGCTCTGCTGTAGCTGCTGCCATTTACTTAGTTAACCTGTTAATTAGCTGCTTGATGTTATGGTGTCATGTCTGTGGCTGCTTTGTTTGTCCTACAGTGGGGGACTGAGCTGTTGCAGTGGGCATTATGGCTCCAGACAGCAGGAGCAGCTTCATAATTACCTACTGGCTCACCTGGCCTCCTACTATTGCTCCCCGTAGCCTTCCTGGCACTACGCAAACAGCCCTTCCTATCCCTTGCCCTACTAATGCTTACATTTCTAACCTTTCTCTGCTATTATGCACCTGGTTTATGCAGCCATCCTAGCCTTCATGTCCCTTGCAGTCCTCCCAGCCTACGTGTCCCTTGCACTACCAGCATCGCTCATATACCAGCCGTCATGGCACTAACGCAATCAGTTTGTAAGTCCTCTCCCCTTTCAGTACTGGCAGCATATCATGTTTACTCACTTCAAAATGCATCTCTTACCATGCTGGCTTGCAGCCCCTACTGTACTGGCTTTGCAGCCTCCTTCTGCATAACCAGCTTCATAGCCTCCTCCTCTCCAACTGTCAGTCCTGAGCTTTGCCTGGTCTTGCCGTTCCCTTACTTACAACATTCAATCCAATTCACTCTTAATTTTGCTTTCTAATGGACTTGGTTGGCATGCATTCCTGTGGCTGACAAATACTATTTGCCTTAACTAGATCCTTGAAAGGGTTCATGTTGCTCAGCCTGACCTACATGCAGGTCTCTCCATGTCAGCTCATCCAGTCTAGACCCATGAGGGTTCCGCAATGCTCAGTCTGACCTACGTACAGGTCTCCCCATGCCTGCCATCATCCACTACGACCTACGTACAGGTCTCCCCATGCCTGCCATCTTCCATTACAACCCATGTGCAGGTCTCATGCTCATTACAACTCACTTTTCCACATTTTGGAGACATACCAACCATATCCATTACTCCAGGACCTAGGGCTAGCCCTGTGGCCGATGGTCTCTCTCTGCACCCCGAAGTCCACATCTTGAGCATGCAAAACTTGGGGTGGGGTCCCTCTGACCTGGCCCATGGTCGGGAATGTCCTTGTCGCTCTGGGTGGACCTTCAGTCATCAGCCATACCAATGGCACCTCTTGATACAGCATTTAAGACTTCAGTGGAAGGGGTGGGGCTCTCATGGGAATGGCCCCTTTAGCTGCCCGAGTGGGTTTGGAGGCACCCTTTCAAGCTATTCTCCCTACAGCCACCTCTTGTTCACCTGGTTTGTTCATAGATTGGTAGGCTTGCTGAGCGACTTGGTGGTCGTTACTCTCCTCCTCCCACCTTGGTTGCCCGTTGTAGCAGAGTTAGCTCACAACCTCCCACGGTGTTCCCGTTAGAGGGATAGAGCGAGGGCGTTCCCCAAAATTGCAGTTTTCTTGGATTGGTCTACTAAATTGCAGTAGCAGAGCCATCACTAAACAAAATTGTCCCAAAGCCTGGAGTGAAGGTGACCTAGGCCTTGGGCCCCCAGAGGTTTCCTCCTAAAAAGGTTTTTTTTCCTCTCCTCCGTGCCAGCAGTCATAATACTGGATAGGTGTAGTTGTAATCCCTAGGTCAATTAGGCAGGTTTCCACTGTTGGATGGAGCAGGTGGCTGTCCCGTAAGTGTCCGTTTCCCCCATTGGGTAGTCTCGTTCTCCTTAGGAAGCCAGGCCTCCATGCCTTACAGTCAGACCTCTGAGTGGGTCACTATTCACCTGCTATTTCCTGCCTACTTTACTCAAACAATATGACCAACTGACCTATGCTACCAGCTGAACCTGCATTACTACACCAGTTGAACCCACATTACCAACTGACCTACGCACAGGTCCTCATTGACCATGCTACCAAAGGAACCTTTGCTACCACCTGACCTACATACAGGTCTTCGATCCTGATAAGCTTTCACCTCCTTGTATGCTTGGCACTCTTTTTGTGCTTCTTCCTAAGGTACCTTTAGCCAAGGGAATCACTCCCGCGGCACCTCTAGGGGTGGAACCCTCTTCTAGGGTTACTTGTCTTCATACCCCTACAGGTGGTATATCCCACAGATAGAGAGGCGAACAGCCAAAGATCATCTATGTTACACAAGCACAAAACCAGTTCATCAGGCACACTGAATTAGAGGGCTGTAGCCCATGGTTCAAGAGAATGCCACAAATGGCTACACCCCCACATGGCCCATTTAAGGGCTGCTCCTCCCATCTCGCACATGAGCCTTTTTTCCTTGCCCCTTCATCCACCCCTCCATCGGCACGCCTCTCTGTCCTGTGGGCTTCTTCCTAAAGTACCTTTAGCCAAGAGAATCACTCTCACGGCACCTCTAGTGGTGGAACCCTCTTCTAGGGTTCCTTGTCTTTGTAGCCCTACAGGGTGATATATTTCATGGATAAAGGTGAACAGTCAAAGATCATCTATGTTACACAAGCATGAAACCAGTTGTGCAGGCACATTGAAGCACTGTGTGTCATGCTTTTGCAGCTCAACAGAGCCCAGCATATGTGGCATGGGGTCAGCAGAAGGAGGGGGCATTGGTGGTGCATGTAGTTTACCATACGTGAGCGACATTGTTATGTAGAGTTGGTGGTGTCTAACCAACACAGTGATGACCATGGAGTGATGGTGCCACTGTACTTGGGCAGAGCCATGCATACATTTGTACATGACTAGGTCTGTGTAGGGTGCCGTGTATCTAGAATTGACAATATTCAGCATGGGGTGACTGCCTCTAGACAGGTCTGCATCCAGTACCAAGGGGAGTGCGTACAGTGCCTCACCCCTGTACAGCACCATGGGACTTGCATGGTACTCTGGCTGCTGCACACTGCAGCATACTGGTGCTGTCTATATATGACTGCACTATGTGTAACACATGGATGACTGACCCATACCCTGCAGCTGACAATGGTGGCTCACAGCTGTCTGTTATCCTGCACATCTTTCTTTGCTTGTGTGCTGCCTGGCAGGCAGGCAGCTCCCTGCACCTCCATCTATTCCACAGCTTATTGCACCATGGCTTGGCACTGCTGTTGCCTGTGCTGCAGTTCCACATCTGGCATGCCCGCCTGTGTTGATTGTCCCTTGCAAAGCTGTGTCCTTCAGTGTAGCAGCAGGGCACACCCACTGTATGTGCAGTCCTCTACTGAGGTGTTCACAATGCTGTCTCAGGTATGCCACAAACATTCTGCTATGGCTGTTTGACGCCTCCACCTATGTGTGATTTGGAGGTCCATGTGTCAGCTGGCTGTACTTCTGTTTCACATGTAATGCTACTCCTGTGTCCCTTGTCCTATGTGCTCCACTTGCAGAGTTCTGTGTTCTGCTTCCATAAGTGCCTGTCATGCTGAAGGTCGCTAGCCAGACAATACTGATCCAGAGAGCAGGGACAAGCTGCTGTGGTGACAATGTCACCTCCTCCAACTGCTTGTGTGGAGGGTGGAGGAAAACACACTGCAGTGACACAGGACCTCCTGGTGGCAGTACAGTGTCAGCAGCCACACCCACCACTGCCACCACCACCACCACTGACAGAGAACCTCTGATATGGACTTGGCTACTCTGGACAGGTGGGTGTGCCTTTTGTGTTGGTCCCTCCCTTTTTAAGGGTGGTTGCCCTGTTTTGTTTTTGAGAACCCCCACTTGGTACAGGCAGTTGCCCCTGTTTTTTGCCCCCCCTTTGTATGGGTGGTTGCCCCTTTTGTTTCTGATTCCCCCCTAGTTATGGGCAGATGCCCTTTTCTGTTTTTCATTACCTGCCCCTTGTACAGGTGGTTACCCTCTGTTTTTATGCCCCCCCTTTTATGGTCAGTTGCCCTGTTTTGTCTTTGAGAAGCCCCCTTGGTTCAGGTGGTTACCCTTGTTTTGTTGTTTGTATGGGCGGTTGCCCTTTCTGTTTCGGATTCCCCACTCTTGTTATGAGCAGATGCCCTTTTCTGTTTTTCTTTCCATATATATTTTGTAATGTTTTTCCTGTTTTCTCCCTGTAACCCATCCCCGTACTTCGGATGTGCAAGCGCATGTGGAGGCACACACACGCCGTGTCTCGAGGTGCCCCCCCACTACGTGTCACCCTCTCCACCTATGTTGACCACTGGACCTCCACCCAGTGGCAGCAGGACCATGGGGGGGGGCGGCAACTACCCCGGGAGTGGAGAGCTGCCTTCTGGCTGCTCAATCCTGCTCCCACCCCCAACCCCCGTGCCGGCTCCCCGATGACCCGAGTCTGCTCCCAAACCCGGGTCGCCAACATGGCATGAGGTAAGGTATCCAGCACCTCAGCCCTCTGCACCACTGGGCCACCTTTTCTGTTTTTCACTACCCCCCCTTTTGTGTGGGTGGTTGCCCACTGTTTTGTGCCCCCTATTATGGGCAAATGCCCATTTTGTGTTTGTTGTCCCACTCTCCCCCTTTTTCTGGGTGGGTGCCCTTTTCTCTCTGTTTCCCGACCCCCCCATTTTGTTCTTCCTCCTGCTATTTCTATATATGCCTTTATTGTTGTTGCTGCCTCTGTTTCTTTTGTATGGCCTGTTGCCTGTTTTCACAGGTAAAGTTTACATTTTTGATACATATGCTGCTGTGTCATGTGCCTGTCATTGGTGCCCTCCTCTCCCACCCAAAGCCACCCCTAGTGTTCAGCTGTGCATCCAATGCTCTAGTCAGTGCTGCACAACTGCATGTCCCCCTGTGTTCTGCGCTATCCTCAGTGCAATATTCAAAACTGCGCTGCTGCATTGTGCTGCGCCTAATGTTGGAATTACAGGGGGGCTTGCCAAGACTCAGTCCTAGTAGCTCTGAAGTGAGCCCCGGTAGCTCACACATCTCTGCCATTGACATATAAATGGGTAGGGGGGCTCACTTTAAAAGCTAGGACCCTTATGGGCCCCCCCTAGCTCCCAAAGCTCATAAAGTGTAATTCCAACACTGGCTGTACCAGCACTTGTCATTTGTGTGGCACAGTTAGCCCTATATTCTTACGGCATAGCACTGGTGCATTGTCTCTGAATATGGAATGGTAAGGGAGCAGCGCAAGCACTAGTGCAGGTGTGGTACAATGACAGCAGTAGTGACCTTTTCTGAACATCGGGCCCTTAATGTTTAGGTTTGACTTCAATTTATTGGAACGTTAGTTGAGCATAGGTCACTTTTACAATCGCATCTAGTACAGTTGAGGGTAACAATCAAAACATTTGTTGCCATTACAAGGTATTCATTTGAAACATTTGTGAAGATTAAACAAGGTGTTATTTATTATTTTTTATTTTATTTCGTTTTTGTTAACCAGGTATTTGTGCTAGGCAATCAAATTCCTATTTTTAGGCATGACCTGGGCAATTACATACAACAATGCATTACAGAGTTATACAAGGCAAAAACAATTAGAGTAACAAATACTGGCAAAACAAAAAAATCAGCATACATTACAATGCAAGTAAAAATTGGTATATCAGACATTCACAGTAGACATTGAGAACCAGTACAAAGGCAACATCATCGCTGCCATACCTCCCAGGGACAAAGATCGTTCACCTACAGAGCCCCTCTTTGGTTGAATGCCCTCAACTATGACATCTCCGATGAATCCAAATTGGGCCCCTTCAAGTCCAAGCTACAGCAACTACTCTCTGCCACTCGCTCCTGTGACTGTTCCTGCTAAACCCTTTTTGGCAATCTAAAACCCTAGCACTTGAATACTGTTAAATCTCCATAGCACCATCTCTGACATCCCCTCCCCCTGCTACCCTACTCCCTTCACCTTTCCTCCCCTCTACCTAATGCCACCCCCTGTCTGTCCTGACAAGGCCTGTTGGCTGATTTCAACTTACCTTATGACTCTACCAGTAGCTGACAAAGCTTGTTTTGGCTGATTTTCAATTTACTGTATGCATTCCTGTGCATGAAACTGCTTAGCGTTACTCGTTTCTATTCTTTAATTCACTGTGAATGTCAACTATTGCTTCTTTTCTTATTTACAATTATTTTACTATTCTCTGTTTAGTCTGTAAACCTGCTGATCTCCTTTCTCTATGTATACTGTTTTGCCACACTTTTTGTCCTGTTAACCTGTTGTATTATGCTGCTGACGTGGAACCTTTGTAAAAGACCTCTAAGCTCTGTGAAAGAGCTCTGAGCTCAAAGGTATTTGTAATCTGAGATCTAAATAAATAAAATAAAGTAAACATCATGAAGGTCAGCAGAGGATTAAAAACAGTCATAAGGTACACATGGGACATGGAGAATTCATTTTGTATAACTACTCATGGTCATACAGTACAGGTATGTAAGCTATAATGATATAGAGAATACTGGATGGGCAACCATGCAGAACCAGCGTGTTCTGCCACAGAAGGGTTTCATTCCCTGTGACTTTGAGAGCGAAGTTTGAAAGGTCCTCGGGAATCAAACCCAGGTGGAGAACACGCTGATTCATCGGAGTTACCATCCGGTATTTTTGTATAGTGTATGGTGCCCCCCCCCCCAGTTTATTTATTTATTTAAGTCTTTGGTAACTGGGTAAGTGCACTGATCCAGGGGACCATTTTCAGGTACGACTCGGGCCACACAGGTGGCAGTTACAGAGGTAGTGACAAGTAATACAATTAGCACAAGCCATGTGGACAGACGGACATCATTGGTGCACAAAGTGGAAATACAAACCTCACTGGTGAACAAAGAAAGTAACATAGGAAAGAAAATAAATGAGAGCCTGAAAAAAAACAATCAGTACATCATGATCAGCAACAATTATTATACAATTATTTACAAAGGATAAGTATAAATTAATGCATGATGTAAAAGGAAAAAAAAAACATGTAAGACGATAGCCAAGTGGCTATTATTTTAGTACTATTTTATCTTTTCGAACTTTTTTGTTTCATTGAGAAATAAATAGTTGTCTCCCATTTTGGGAGCTACGGCTTGTTCATGATGAGTTGTGTGTTGCTAGGGACTGGGCGTCCCTGCGTTAGCTGCGCACACTCCCGTTGGTTGTTGGCTAGCGTGGGTGGATTTTTCAAGCAAAAAAACATGGCGGCAGGACGTCTCGTTAAGAGAGTATACAAACAAACTGGATGCAGAAATTTCTCTTTAAAGCCGGTTCTCGTCATGGAGAATAAGCTGCTCCTGATCGGTGAATGTTTTTGAAACAACCGCCACGCCCATCTTTGGTGTTTCAAACAGATTTCAATGCTGTTGATGCACAGCGACTTTTTTATACTGGCTTTCAAATACGGCTCGAGCTTATCACTCTGAATGAATGGAATGCTGTTCTGCACGTGCAGCATTCCATTCATTCTTGAGTGTGTGACCGAACAGCATTTTATGAAGGTGAAATTTCCACCATACACTATTATTCAAATATAGTATATGGTTAGGGCTTGTCGTGTAAGGAAATGGAAGTTTACTCACCTAATAAAAGTGATTATTGCACCTTTTTACAGTACTCCCAGTCTTGGCCATAGAGTTTTCAAATGTGTTCTGATAGGCTGATGCACAAAACAGAACTTTGAATCTGATACAGTCTCCTCCTTTTCCTGTGGCTCATTTCTCAGTACAGTTCTTCCAAAGCAACAACCTGAAATCTGAGAAAACTTTGAGACAGCAAAATAGTATGATATATCACTGTAATACATCAGCTGCAAACAACACTTAATGGAGACACCATATTTCAGATTCAATGAGTTTTAACAAATACTGTAAGGGTTCTATACAGTGAACCTCGACATTGTAACCCATACTGTTACCCCTTCATCAGGGTACAATGTGACCCCAAGGAAACTTATAGTGTCCTGGAGTATTTTCTGGGTGGACTATGGAGTGCTGTAAAAAGGTGCTCTCCTAATCTCATTTATCAGGTGAGTAAACATGCACCTTTTTACAGCACTACCAGTTCTAACCATAGGTTGACCTAAGAAGCAGTGTCTAAAATTGTTGGAGTGGGTCGAGGAGAACAAACTACTTGCTAACCATCTGTAGAACCTTACGGCTGAAATCGGCATTCTCAGTGTCCCATGTATCTAGTCTGTAATGTCTGGTAAAAATATGCAATGATGTCCATGTTGTGGTGGTGCAGATCTGTGCAACAGATGTTGAATTCCTCTCCATGTAAAAAGTAGAGATGGCCCTTGTGGTGTGAGCTTTCAGATTAATTGGTACCTCACTATTGGGCACCTTGTATGCTTTACAATGGCTGCCCTCAGCCACGTGGCAGTGGTTGACCTGGCTGCTGATAGTCCCTGTGTTTTCTCATGGAACAAAACAGTCTCTCGGACCTTCTGCACAGTACTGTTTTATCCAAGTATACCCTGATGGCTCTGATGACATCCAGCGTTAGCAGTTGCCCTCTGTGAGGGTCATCCAGTCCTGGATTGAACGATGGGAGTGAGACCTCTTGTGCTATGTGACAGGGTGATGACACCTTTGGGGAGAAGGATGGAATTGTTCTGAGTATAATTCTGTCTGCTCTGAAAATCTAAAAAGGCTCTATACAAGCCAATGCTTGTAGCTCACTCATCTGTGATGCTGAGCATATGGCAATGAGTAGTCCATATCATAATAGCGATCACAAAATAGTGATTGCTATTGTGATGAGTGTACAGTATGTCACAGAAAAGCAAACTGGCGAGATACACATGCCGGTGACCCAACATCCTGCAACAACACTAAGTGTTTTTGCGGGGGTACACCCCCACCCCTCTGACTATAGATTCCTAACTTTAGGGGGTGCATGTTGGCAAGGGGGCAACACTCCAGTTGCGGCACAAATAAATAAAGGCAGCCACAAGCAGCAGCAAAATATTGTCTACCGGTCCCCAGCCCCAAACCCAGTACCTTCTGTACCAGAGCTAGCCACCCTCACCACCACACCATACAGCTTGCTCGGCTGCAGCAGGCTCACCACTCCCATTAAAACCCCTTTCCTAGTCCCCCCCCTTCCCCTCACTACCCCCTTCCAGTTGCCCTTTCCTATGCTCGCTTTTGCATAGGGTCGCTACCTTTTTAAGGTAGCCCATGGGGATAGTGCTGAATATGAGTCGCCGTTTTGATGGTTGCTCATATTCAGTCGCTATACTCACTGGATACTGGCAATGAGGAACACAAAAATAGTCTGAAATGTCCACCATTGGCTCAGAGGGTTCCTTTATCAGTGCATCCAAGACTACGTTTAACTGCCTGAGAGCTAAGGAAGATTTTGGTTTTGGCCTGATACTGGTCATGGTCTTAAGGAAGGTAAGGACCTATGGGCGTGCCTCTGGCAATAGGCCCTTGATAAGTCCTTGCATTGTTCTTATTGCTGCCACTTGTACTCTCAAGGATGCTGCGGCAAGTCTCTTGTCAAAACCATCCTGCAAGAATTCAAGCACCTGTGGGACCGAACAGGCTGTTGCCTCAACCTTGTGCTTCTTGCACCACCTGGTGAAGATTGTCTAGTGTCTACTGTGAGGTCTGTTAGTCGACCCTCTGTGGGACTGTAGCATTGTATCTACTACTTTGTTCAGTGTAGTGTATCCCTCATGAAGTTCCATGGTATGGACAAGGCGTCCACTGCTGCTGCACTTACTTCTTTGTATCTTGACACATAAATGGGCATTTGAGGGTTTGATTTTGTGGCCGTTAAGTCAAGATGAAACAGCCTCCAATGTTGCTGGATCATTTGGAAGACCTACCTATGTTTAGTTGCCATTCTCCCCCAGATTCAGTGATTTCCTGCTGAGCCAGTCTGCATGTTTATTCAGTTCCCCTGCCAGATGTATGGCTGGCAGGCTGGCTAGGTGTCGTTCTGCCCAGGTCAGAAGTAGAGTGGCTTCCCTGGCTATTTATTTGCTCTTTGTTCCCCCATTTGTTGATGTTAGTCATAGTGACCCTGTTGTCCATTCTTATCATGATGTGGTGTCCTTGGATCCTTTGTTGAAAGTCCCACAAGGCTAGCCTGACTTCCCTGGTCTCTAACACAATGATTTGCAGTTTGGCTTCCATTGGTGACCACTTGTCTTGTACCGCTGATCCTGCCAGAACTGCTCTACAGCCTAGTAGGATTGTGTCTGTGTCTATTGTGGCAAACATGTATTTGTCCAGAGTAGCTCCTTGTGTCAGATTTTCTGTTCAGGTCCACCATTGACTGTCTTACTCATTCCAGCAGAATCAGCCTCTTGCAGTAGCTCTGCTCTATATGATTATAACTGTCCAGCAGAAAACGTTGCATGTGCAATCTTGCCCAGTTGTGCAGGTCTATACAGGATACCATAATTCCAAACAGTTGCATTAAAGGGACACATTCATTCCCAGTGGGCATCACAGTCTGAAATCCCACGAAAAGCTCTTTCAAATGAGGTATTGGGTTCATCTGTAGCTGGAAGCACCTCAGAGATACAGATGACTGAGTCTGTTCAGTACTAATACTACATTACAGCCATTTTAAGAACATTATGATGCCACTGACAAACAAGTTGTGCCTAACTGCACTGACTTAAGCACAGCTTGTTCATCACTAGCATCACAAGATTCTAAAAATGGCTGTAATGTAGTAATGATACTGAACAGACTCAATCATCTATATCTCAGGACTGATTCCAGCTACAGATGAGTCCAATACCTCATTCGAATGAGCTTTTCATGGGCTTTCAGACTGTGATACCCACTTGGCATGAATGTGTCCTTTTAAGTCCCATATCATTGGGAATTTGTGGACTAACTCTCTGTAGCAATGGAATATTGGATCATGTATCCTTGTGTCTGACAATCTAACCATTCCTAGTGTCATATGGTTGACAATGGGTTGAGGTTGTTCTTTTTTCTGTTGATTTTCCAGCTTTATAACATGGGTTCCAAAAATACTGTCTTCTGAGTCATCCAAACGGGTCACCTGACCATTGATCAATCCCTGATATACCCAAAGTTAAATGTTCACAGGGCTTTATTTTACTATTTCTTTAGGTAAAACTCTAATATAATGTTACCCATGTTATAAGAGGATTAACCCCACTCCAGGGTATAGGTTTACTGAGCATTAATCCATGCCTGGGTGGTTGAAGTCACTCGACTTTGCCTCATGGCTCCAACCCCCACAGACGTGGATTAATGCTCAGTAAACCCATACCCTGTCATGGGTTAATCCCTCCATGTTGTGTGAGCACTTCCTGTGCTCTGTATGTGGCTTGCAGAGCCACTGTCTTGGACCTGGCTGTTATTAATCCATCATCCAGATAGGGGATAACGTGTATTCCCTCTTTCCACAAGATGGCCCCTAGTACCGCCATCACTTTTATAAATACTTGGGGGGAGCACGGATGCTAGGTCAAATGGAAGGCACTTGTACTGGAAGTGGAGTCCTAGAATGCAGACTCTCAGGAACTTTTGGTGTGCCAACCTTATAGGGATGTTGTGGTAGGAGTTCTTCAGATGCACTAAGGTCAGGCAGTCCCCCTTTCCTGATTGCCGCAATGGTTGACTAAAGCGTCTCCATCTTGAACTTTTTGTATTCAACAAATTTATTTAGGAACTTTAAGACCAGTATAGGGCATAAATCACCCATCTTTTTTGGTATTAAGAAGAATGTGGAGTATACCCTTGATTGCAGCAGTGTCAGTGGCTCAGTAGGTAGCACACTCACCTCTGAGGCCGGGAGATCAGAGGGCTGTGGGTTCAGTTCCCACATTTGGCACTTGGGTTAATATCCCAATACTGACACTGTAATGCAGCGTGAGAGGGGTGCTGCATTTCTGAGGTGCCGTCTTTCGGATGAGACGTTAAACCGAGGTCCCATCTGCCTGGACTGGTGGTAGTTCAGGTGGATGTTAAAGATCCCATGGCACTTATCGAAAAGAGTAGGGGAATTTCCCCGGTGTCCTGGCCAAATTTCCCTCATTCACTAAACATACCACCAACAGCTTAATCTGGTTCAAAGTCAGTTGGCATTCTTCTGTATCCCCCCTCCCCCGGGTCGTGCCTGAAAATAGGCAGGATTTGTCTAGTGCACTTACCCGGTCAACAAAAGCTAATAAAATAAAAAATAAATAAAATTGCTGCTCATGTCTTGGCATGGTTTCATGTCATAAAAGCGAGTGAGGAATGGCAACACGTGATAATGGCACCGAACCCACATCGCAACCAGTTTTTAAAAAGTATTTTCTTGCAAGGGGCTTCACCCCCCACACCCCTGTTACTAAAGATTACTACTCAAGGGGGGCACAACTTGGGGATGGGGGGCGGGAACCAGGATTGTAAAATGTGTTAACACTGTGACTCCATCGCTGTTCTGACGTGTTGCTATTCCTCACTCGTATCTTCACGGGCTATCTCTTGGCACCAGTCCTATTGCTTCAACCTGCAGTACTTTTTTAAGGGTACTTCTCATCCTTCATACCCTTTGTTTCTGTAGGTGGGGCAGTTACTCCCTCTGGCATTTGACCATCAGCCTCAATTGTTATTGAAATTCCTCCTTTTGTTAAAGTAGAAGGCTTTAAATCCAAAGCTTCTGGAGTCTCCAGTTTGAAAATAGTTGTTTTTGTGTCCCCTTTTGGTTTACAGATCTATTCTTTCTGAAACTGGCAGGTAACCTGATCTAGCTCCAGTCTTGTCCTTGCCCTCTCCCTTGCGCGTTATGTACTTCTCCATGCCCAGGCCAAAAACTAGTTTGCCCTTGAATTGAAACTTTGCCGGCATGCTCTTTGATTCTTAATCCGCCTACCATAACTTCATCCATCAGTGCCTTTTGACTCTATTAATGGTGGCCATGATGCATGCCATAATTTTGAAAGTATCTATGGCCGCATCCACCATGTACTTCATATCTTGTATGGCATATTGCATGGTCGCGCTATGCTTACTTGACTTGGGAATATCATTTTGGATGGCTTCTAACCACCTCAGGGTGGCTCTGGTGGTGCAGATGGATGCCGTGATTGCCTTAATTGTCATGCGCAACATTTTGTGAGTCTTCGTGATAGTGTCCTCGGATTTCTTTGTCTGCTGGCTCCTTTATTTTTTTTTATATTTAGATTTTTATTTGATTATATCATAATACATTAGTATATTCCATTACACAATAAACATTATCTCATAGTCACAATCAATATGGAGTATTATACTGGCATAGTAGTGCCACTATAGTTAGGGTTGAGTAGGCACATTAATGTTAAACCCCACCTTTTGCAGTTTAATAACTTACCATTCAACAGATTTGCAGAAAATTTTGCAAGTGCAGTCTCATGGAGTAGATCTCTTGACATGCCAAGTTTTGTTCCAGTTAGATGTTTGGATTCCAAGGTGTGGTTAGTGAAAAAACACAGAAAATTGCATTTTTTTGCTTTTTTTTTGCCATCACATAACTCCCAGATGGTTTGGAATTTTGGTCTGAAATTTTCAGGATAGAAAGGGTTTGACCCACATAAGTGCTGTTTGGTTGTTTGGTGAAAAAATATGAATCTGTTCCAAAGTTATTAAATTTTAGAAATTTGGGTTCTGCGCATGCTCAGTCAGCACTTTAAAACAGCTGTATGAAGTTTTCGTATGGGAACTGTTTTTTGTGAGTTTTTTCATGAGGTTTTTCATATGCTGCCATCTTGTTTTCCATTTTTCCTAAAATTTCAAATTTGGAAAACAACAAAAATGACATTCTGGAGAGTGGCCAACACATGTAGCTTGCTGGATTCTGTATTTAACTGTTAGATAAATGCCCTTGAACTGTTGTTTTTTTAAGATTATATATCTTTCTTCATGACTTGTGATATGAAAGAAGATTCTTTTCTGATATCACGAGTCACAAAAAAAAAATTTAATGAGGGGGAAATCCTTTTTCCTTTGCTAGCATCTTTTCCCTGGTGTCTAGTGGCACCCCCACCGTCTGATCACTGTCCCTGTGTATCAATCATTTCCAACATTGATAAAATTGGAATTACAGGATTTATGTAATGTCCTGAATAAAAATAAAAAATAAAAAAATGTTAAAAAAGGTCTGATTGTGGTTATAGGTTAAATGTTCCCTTTTCTGCAAATGTAACATGGAGCTCTCTGTTCACCATCACTGTAAACTCCGCAATTTGATTCTTTAAATCTATCACAGAGGCAGAATGGTCCTGAATGCTGTTCCACCTCCTAAGCCTGCTAGCATTTTCAATTTGTTTCAACACACACAGTCAGGATCATGGCTGCATTCCCCCCCCACCCCTCAATTTCATGAACAAAGGTGGCCGGTGACCGCTCAATGAACTAGATAAGCTGTTTTCTTTTGTTCTTTTGAAAGAAATTAGCATATATAAGTAACTAGACCCCCAGCTGCTGAGAATACTTACATACACTAATTTCTTCAGCCTTTGAAGCTCCCATCCCATAGAAAACAAAATTAGCACCATTTAATATTAACTCAGCTGTCCCACTGTCTCTCCAGGGAATAACAGAACCCCCAGCACCCAAGCATTTCAGGCAGGCATCACAATTGACACCTTGCCATCTGCTGTCATGACCGGTACTATGAGCCCAACCAGAAATGCTAAAAACACTGGATCTTCAATGGGCTTTTTTGAAGCTGGATCCCTGGTGCCATTGCAAAGCACATACAGTCTCATATCCTCACCCTGACAACAATAGGTGCTAAGGTATAAAACATGATCACATGCAGCAGTCATGCCTTACTTTATAGCTACTGCTACCTGTGACATAAGTGCTCCCCTTTGCTGCCTGAGCCGCCGGCTGCCATCTGTCTGGACCACGGACCAAATCTGACTCCCCTCGCTTTCGTGCTCCAACCATGACTGACTGTTCCACTCTGCTACAGCCACCCAGACTAGCAATCAGCTTGCTGTTGCCTCCGTAATTCTGTTGGGTCAGTTAAGCAAACTGAAATGTGTAGTGCTGCTGCTGACCCCTGGACCTTTTAGGTGAGTGAGTGAGTGAGTGAGTGAGTCTATTCAAATGTCTGAACTTCCAAAAATTGTTACTGGCATGGCATGGCACAAAACTTCCAAAAAAACACTATAGCAAGGCAATGCAACTTCTGATGTTCTACAGCTCCTTAACAAACCTGCTCTCTGTGTAAGCTGCACATATCACTTCAATTCCCATTGGAATGGAAATTGGCAGCATTAATGTAAACTTTGATGCGTCCCCATAGCAAGATGATGGTGCTGCGCGGAGTGGCAGGCATGCCTTTCAGTAGAGTTCATTGTTTTACTTTTTTGAGAATTGAATGTGCTGGAAAGTGAAATCCCCTTCTTGTCTAGTTTCTTCTTCTAGATTACTGGGGCTTAATTATCCCGTCCCCTGAACAGTATCATAGCTAGACAGATCTTGAATAAACAACTTACTTGGAAGTTGGAATAAAAACACAGAAATGGGGCTCATACCTTATTATTCATAACTCAGTTATGTCTACGTGCATATACCCAGGTGCAGGAGTGTAACTGACAACATCACAAAACTCCACTTAGTGGATTTTGGGTCAGCACCACTTCAGAAAACTGACGAAAGCCTCCAGTTATATTTCTAAAGTGCAACAGGATTTTTTTATTGATGCATAGAAACTTTCACCAGTAGCAGCAAATTCCAGCATATGCTATCCACCTGGATGGCATGACCGACTGAGCGATTGGTGCTACTGTGTTTGTTATTTTCTGGTGTTTCTGGCTGTTTGACAAAAAAGTGATGAACTGTAAACTGTCGGAATGCGCTGCTACTGATGAAGTGGAACTATATCGTTGCAGTCATGTTGCTGAACTAAGAACTGGATAGCTGGCTCTGCTCGTGACTTGCTGATCATGTTTGCTATTTTCATTGAAGGCAAGCTTTGGATATATGTTAATAAAAATATCCTGTTGCACTATAAATATAACTGGAGGCTTTGATCCATTTTCTGAAGTGGTGCTGAGTCTGACCTGAAACCCACTAAGTGGAGTTTTGTGTTGTTGTGAGTTTAAAGGGAACCGTCCATGTTTGAGGGAACCCCACCTCCATGTGAAGCAGGGCCTGATTAGCTCTTTAATAAATAGTAGCATTTATTTCACTCACTGTGTCATTTTATATTTAAAAGTTTATCTGGTTGATCCTGCACCCTCCCTGCTGGCATTTCATGACTGCAGCTCCCTCCCGGCGAGCCCACAACCACCCATGGCTGTCCCCAGCGTGACATGTTGTGTGGGGAACAGCCGGGGTGCCTCCATAGAACTATTGTAGCCCTGTACTTTCTAATAGTTCTAGTTTGGAGCTGATGACTATTTGTGCTATTCTGACACCAGTTACATACTGGCAGGGTGCCTGCCAGTCTGTACCTGGTCTCGGTATAGCACGGATACATGCAGGCTCCAAACCGGAGCTATTTGAAGGTACAGCAATACAGTAAGTGGTGTCAGAATAGCACAAATGGTAGTTGGCTCCAAATTGGAGCTATTAGAAAGTACAGGGCTACTATAGTCCTATGGAGGCACCCCGGCTGTTCCTCGCACAACACGTCACACTGGGGACAGCCACGGGTGGTTGTGGGTTCGCCGGGAGGGAGCTGCAGTCATGAAATGCCAGCGGGGACGGTGCAGGATCAACCAGATAAACATTTAAATATAAAATGACACAGTGAGTGAAATAAATGCTACTATTTATTAAACAGCTAATTGGGCCCTGCTTCACATGGAGGTGGGGTCCCCTCAGACATGGACGTTTCCCTTTAAACAACTTACTTGTTTTGAGTGCTGTGCAATGGCAGTCTCCATGATTTTGTTGCTTTGATCTGACTGCTTATTAAACTATTGTGTCTAAAGTTAAATCCCAGCATTACCCTTCACAAAAGAATCAAGACTCCTTTAATGTTTCTATTCCTACGAGCCAGGCAGCCAGTATGTTACTGAGTTGTAGCGACGTACATAGGCAGTAGCAACAGGCAATCTAAGACATCACAGCCACAGTCCAACAACACAAAGAACTGAAAAGGGAGCAGAAATGCATATTTCAATTTCTGTCTTAAAAGAGTTGTTCACTATACAGTCAGTGGTGCGCTGCCCAGAGGAATTTTCTCAAATGGATTTTATAATTCCATACTCCATACTCCGTGCCCCCACTCATGAACTTGCCACTTACCGCCTAAGTACTATAGATGGGTAGAGAGAGCTAGTCAAAGTGAAAAAAACTGATGTGTGACTCAGAGCAGTCTAACAGCCAGGCCTAAGTCTTGGCTGTGCTGCAGAATCAGTAAGGCTGCACTACAGTACCCCATGCTTCTTCTAAACAGCATTTCAATGTGATTACGTAACTTGGTATGATGTATGCTTGTGCAACTTAGATACACTGTGGCTGTTCACCTCTCTATCCGTGGGATATACTGTACCACCCTGTAGGGGTACAATGTCAAGGAACCCTAGAGGAGGGTTGCACCCCTATAGGTGCCGTGGGAATGATTCCCTTGGCTAAAGGTAGCTTAGGAAGAAGCCCATGGGAAAGAGAGACAAGTCACTGGAGGAGGAGGAGAGGATAGTGAGGCAACAAAGAAAATGATCCTGGACCAGCCAGAGAGGAGCAGCCTTTTAAGGCCTGATTGGGGGAGTGGTTTGTTGCTCTGCCCATTGAACCACAGCAAACCTTGCAATTCAATGTGCTTATGATAGTTGGTATGATGTATGCATGTGCAACTTAGATACACTGTGGCTGTTCATCTCTCTATCTGTGAGATATACCACCCTGTAGGGGTACGACAGCAAGGAATCCTAGAGGAGGGTTCCAACCCTATAGGTGCCACAGGAATGATTCCCTTGGCTAATGGTAGCTTAGGAAGGAGCCCAAAAAGAATACCCCAAAAGGTGTCAAGCATCGAAGAAGGTGAGGAATCAGAATGAAATTGAGGATGGGAATGAAGGTCGATAGATGTAGATGGGTAGGACAGGAGATGAACAGGAGAAGAAAAGAAATATTTAGTGGAATGGAAGCTGACATGACACAGAAGGATGGGACTTCCTAAGGAGACAGAGAACAGCCAGGCCACAATCCGACTCCATCCAACAGCAAAACCTAACTACGGAACCTAGGAAAGCATTAACCCTATCTAATATTATGATCATCAGCACGAAGGAGAGGAAAAAACGCCTTTCAGGAGGAAACCTCCGGAGATCCAAGGCCTAGGTCACCTTCCCTCCTGGCTGAAGGATGTTTTGGTTAGTGACAGCTCAGCTAGTGCAAATTAGAGTCAAGATCAAGGGAAGAGGAAAAGATTCCAATTTGGAGGAAGCTCTCACTCTGTCCTTCTAACAGGAATGCTTTTGAGGGTTGCAAGTGACATCTCTGCAACTGGACACCCAAAAGAAAAGGAGTAGAGAGATGTCTGCTGAGGCACTCAGTCGGCCTACATGAGCCTAGGAAACAGACCAGGTGAACCAGAGGCGGTCAGATGGAGAACAGCATAGAGGGTGCCTCTGAACCCACTCAGGCAGCTAAAGGGGCTCCGCTGATGAGAACCCCACCCCTCGCAGCTGGAAGTCATAAATTCTGCATCCAGAGATGCTGCTGAAACGAGGGACGACTGAAGGTCCACCCAGAGCGAAGACATTCTCACCATGGGCTAGGGAGAAGGACCCCATTCTGAGTTTTGCATGCTCTAGATGTGGACTTCGTGGGTGCAGAGCGAGATTGTTGGCTACAGGCTAGCCCCAAGCCATGGAGCAATGGACACGATGTGGCAGGATGAGACATTTATGCACAAACTATATTTCTGTTCACTCTATCCTATCTTCTGTTTATTTTCCTTACTATTCCTTATTTCCTATCAGGGTGGCCAACCTGGCAGTTCTTTCCCTTGTCTGTTCTATCCTTTGATTAGCTCCTTTAAAATATTCAAAATGCCACATGAAGTTAAATCCTAGTCCCCACATTCTTACAGCCTTTTGCTATATGAATCCTATTGTTTCCACATAGATATGTGCAGGGAAGTAGCCAGGCATTTCAGATTTGTACACCAGCCTGCCACATTTCTACCTTCTCCTCCAATGTTCATGCCTGCCCCCACAACTGGAGTCCAAGGTTCCTGGCTCCAATCAGATGATTCTCACACTAGACCTGCTGTCTGTCTGCACTGCTAATGTGGTGCTCACTGCCCACTGGTAAACGTCACAGACTGCACCACAAGTCCAAGACCACGTGAGAAATTTCTTCTTCCTCCATTGCAGGTAGGCAGATTCACTCCACACGATGTCTTCATTCTTTTAGCTGGCTCTGCATCTATTCTTCTGACTGCTGCTCCTCAGTTCTTCTACTGCTTCTCTCACTCCCAGTACAACTGAACTATTAGTATGGCTTCTAACTTTGCTGGGGCATTTAAACTTGCAGCACCAGACTTGCCACACCCCCTACCAGATGCTTCAGCCAATTACTATGCAGGCAGACCATGTGGACCTAATTGAGACTTTCAGCTTCAGTGTCTGCTGTCCACTCTGCCACCTCTCCAAAAACAAAGCTGAAAGTGAAAAGAAAAAGCCTGCGAAGTCAAACAAAGGAATTTAAATGCGATGGACTAGAGAGGGCAGAGCAATGCTGGCCAGCTTGTTTGCTACACCCTGCTACTAAACTTGGCACGCCATGGCTTACTTGGAGTATCAGTAACTACACCCTTGGATATGTGGTATAAATATCTAGAATGTATTGCCAAGCTGTTCCCAGTTATTAACTAAGAGCCATCATGCGCACGATCACACACCCTCACGACTGCACTGTCGTGCACGCATGTGCACACGATTGTGAGGGCAGTGTGCACATCTTCGTGCAGTAAAGTTTAGAAAATAAGCTGTAGAACTCCCAAAAGCAGGACTGCTTGCTCTCAAAAGCTTAGTGAAGCAAACCAGTCTCTGCAAAACGGAAAGCGAGTATTCTGGCTGTGACTATTGGTGTAGTAAACACTCCCAGCAGCCGCTCACTGAAATAACTCTTGCTGGTCCCTGAAGTTAAACAAATGTGGAAATTAAGT
This sequence comes from Neoceratodus forsteri, assembly GCA_016271365.2. Classification (NCBI taxonomy): domain Eukaryota; kingdom Metazoa; phylum Chordata; order Ceratodontiformes; family Ceratodontidae; genus Neoceratodus; species Neoceratodus forsteri. The sequence goes on from CM028129.1 coordinate 1,385,684,882, forward strand.
GCTGTGGATATCGTGGAAGCTGTACCAAAGTGTTACAGCAGAATGTTGTATGTTTGCCTGAAACCTTGCACTGTGTAACATAAAGAAGTAAATAAACAGAAAGGAGAGTACCAAAATCGAATGGCATGCCGACGGCTAAATGGCAAGCCATCAAGGAAATGAATAACTTGAAGAAATATGGAAATACAGTCCTAGCCAGTTAAATAAAAATGTATAATCATACTAGGCTGTTTCCAAACTGTTATACAGATGAGAAAAGATAGGAATATGATGTAACAAGTAGAAATATAGAACGGAGCCTGAAATGGAAAATCAAGTAATAAATAAATAATGCTATGGAGTGAAAGAGACACTCTGACTTTGCAGAATAAATTGAGGGAGAGCGCGCCCCTACTCTGTTTATCTCTGGGAAGGCTGGAGTTTCTCTTATTATAACATATTGTGTTTGTTTCTTTACCTGAATGAAGGGCAGGTCTTGAGGAATGTCCTCTATAGGGCTGGCAGCTCAGAAAATGACTGCTGATATAGAAGGATCTCTGGTGAGGTCACAAAAAGAAGGGGGAGGAGCTAAAAGCCCCGATGATGCCGAAATTAGTAATTAAGGTTCTTTTAGGTATTAGAAGACCTTTCTATATGTAGAGATATCCTAGCAGCAGAAAGGAGCTTACTGTTATTGTTCTAGGAGCTTCTTTGGTTTATGTGAACTTCCCCAGAATAAAGAAACAAGGTTTTGTATTTAATTGACAGAATCGCATGATCAAGAGGTCATATTGCTGGATTATAAAACCTTTCCACAAGGGGACCAGAGAGAGAGGTTGGTCAGTACCTTCTGGCCAAGTGAGGTGAGAGGAGGTGTGAGTGTCTACACACAGTATTGTTAAGAATATTGGGCTATACAGAGAAGAGCAGGGAGTCTGAAGAAAGACTTGCCTGAGTTTTGTTTTGACTTTACTTTGGTGTGGAAGTTTTAACACCCATTTATTTCTTTTCTGTAAATATTTTGAAGTTATTTTTTTTTTATTATTATCATTTTGGAAAATAAAATGATAAACGCAACACCAGCATTTTTTAAGCACTATATTTTGATGACTGAAGTCTGTTAATTGAACCCACATGCTTACACACGGAAGGCACATCTCCAAGTGGACAGTAGGTCGAGTTGCGGTAGCATGAAACCCATTTGAGGGGTATGCTCGGATAGTCAGTGTGAACGAGCAGACCCACAGAGAGGTCGGACTGAGCAAAGGAGACCCCGACTTGGGTCCTGAGGGGGCAGGTTGCAGGAGCAACCATGGGAGTGCATGCCAAATGGGTCCCTTGAGAAGCTAAATTAGGTGTGAATCGAACTGCATGAAGGTAGAAATGAGAATGGCCGGGCAAAGCCTGCAGCTGATGGGTGAGGTGCGAAGTACCAGGAGTAAGGAGGTAGGAACTACGAAGTTGGAATGGATGAGTGGAGGTTCGAGAAGAATATACGAGGTATGCTGATGGAGGGAAGCCTGGAAGGCTGGCATGGACTGCAGAATGGGAAGGAATGAGGTGGGGGGGGAAGACAATGACGGTTGGTCGGAGCCCACAGCCTATGACGAGTTGAGAAGTTGATACGGGAGGAGAGGATGACAGAGAACGAATGAACAAGAAATGATGGTGGACTGAAAGCCTTGAAGGGAGGAACAGTTAAGGTGAGGCATAAAATGGATGATGTATGAGAATGGAGGAAAAGCCTTGAAGGCTGGTGCGGTTAAGGTCACGTATGATAATAGGTAGGGTATAGGAAGGCTGAGGTTTGGCAACAATGGAGGCTGACGAGGAATGGGGGATATACGAGTTGAGAGGTCCAGAATGTAGGGCTAAGGTAGGAGGAGGATATGAATAGGTATGGTGATGGCAGGATAGGGAAACACCTCCAAAAGAAAGCACGGGATGAGGAAGGAGAAGAGGCAAGGGTCAAGGGAGCAGTAGAATGTGGGAGTGTGGAATCCAGGAAGGCAGGAATGCACACAGGTACTGGAAGTGTCAAAGGCTGCAGAAACGGAAGGAGAAGCAGAGTGGAGCTGCAGAAGGCTGGTAATATGGGGGTAGGGAAGATGAGGGTAGCGGTGTGAGAGGGAGATGGTAGAAAGCCGGCTGCTGGGAGCCACGGTGCCCACCGTGACTCTGCTGTTCCCCACTGTGGGAAAAACAGAGAGCCATGAACTAGGCACCGGGACATCAAGAAGCTAATGAAAAAGTAAGATAAAGTGCATTAAGGAACAAACAGCAAGGTGATGGAAAATTGAGACAATGCCGGCAGGAAGGGAAATAAAATGAGTTGAGGAAGAAAACAGTGAGGTAAATTAATGAAGTCGAGCAGTAGATGGGCTGATGAATGGTGTAGGATAATGAACTGATTATACACCAGGAGCCAAAACACTGAACGAAGCTGAAATCTGCATAAAGAAAAGAATGTACATGGGTCCTGCAGGTAGGATCAGACAACTGAGAGCACAGCATTAGAGATGTGTAATGGTAGGGTAAGAAACCCCAAAAGGTGCGAGGCAGACAGGGCAGAGCAAGGAAAGAAAGGCAGGAGAACAAATGGAAATGAGTCCAAGAGACAGGACTGGGGCAACAGAGACTGGAGGGGGTGATCCCCCAAATATGGTCAGAGTGCAGTGAGCACCGATAGGTAGAATCAGATCTGGAGCCAGTGGGTGGAGGAGTTTCGCAATACCTGTAATTCCACAGAAACGGGCTTTTGTAATCTTGACAATACTGGGAAAAAATGATGCTACTGTATTCGAGTGCAGGGGGAATGGGAAAGGAAGTGTCCGACAAGGGGAATGGCAAGGAGAAAGGTCAAGCACCTACCTGAGGGAGGCATCGCAACTCTGCCAGGGCAAAATGGAGAAGCCCCAACCCATCATACGAGCGAAGATCGAGGAAGTGCAGTGCGCTGCGAGGGTATGCAGATCCTGAAGGTGGTGCGATGAATGGCAGCCCTGAGAGGAGTAAGGAAACCCCAAAGGAAAACAGAATGGATGAATGAGGAGACTGAGCAGAGAGGAGCCAGGACTCGGGGAAGATGAGAGTGAGCGGCAGGCATGGATGGTGGCATCATACCTGAAGCGCTGGTAGGTTGATGACTGAGATGAGCAGGCAGCTGGGAGGCCCACCAGAGGAAATCGAGCAACAGCACACTGGAGAGGGGAGAATGGAGAGCTGAGAATGAATGTTCCTGGTGAGGTGGCTGCTGAACTGGGCCAGCGGAGGAAGGGGCTTCCGCCAACACTGCAAAGAAAAGCCCTAGATGGATTAACAGTAGGCATTTTTGCCAATGCTGGGAGTGCACCAGCCCTTTGTCTTTCATGAAACTAATGTGCCAGAAGGCAGGGGAGACGCAAGGGACAAGTGGTAAAAAATGCCACAAAAACGAGGGCGTTACGGAGCAAGCCGGTGGCCGGAGGTGACCGCAGGAGCATGTAGAACATGGCAGAAGCAGTGAGAGAGGAAGAGTGGTGCCTCTGGTTGCAATGAAGAAAACGACCCTGGAAGGAGTAGCCTTTTAAGGCCTGATTGGTGGAGTGCTTTGTTACTCCGCCCATTGAACCATGGCAAGCCTTGCAAAAGTCTGAACAGCTCTACCACTCAGCTGGCCCATTTGTACCAGAATAATTTTTTTTTAAGAAGTTTTGGTCAGAAAAAGCACACTCAGAAGCTCAGACCACTAAGATGAAACTAATTTCCTGGTGCATACAGGCGTACAAAGAGAGTAAGTGATTTGCTTGTGACACGACATGCAGGTGGAGGTTGTGGGATTTAAACCTAGGTCTACTGAGTGGCCAGGTTTACAGTTTGCTTCTCTTACCTTTAGGGTAACTCACTTGGGAACTTTGCATCTTTCCTGTTCTCATCCATAATAAACCAAAACATAAAGGAACTCCAGGCATCTTGGTTCTGGCTGCTAGAAATGTGTAAATCCTGCCTGCTGTATTTTGTTGATTTTACAATTTACATGTGTATTTTAATTTTCTTAAGTACATTTTTATAGCCTACTGTGTACATGTTTTCAGCTTGCTGGAGTCTTAGTTGTGAAATTAAGCTCCAAAGCATTGATGTGTGTTGCAAAATATGCTCATCAGATAAACAAGCTGTATTTGCTAATCATGAATTTTTGTATTTTAAAAAGATACATCATATTCTGTATTGAAAAGCTTTATACAAACAGATTATGAAGTTTCAACAAAACATAACGAGAACTCTTGAATGTGATATACCCCCCTTTTCTGGGTTACTAATATTGTGCGCTGTGTGTAACACGCAATGCACGCCATGAGTCTTTTCCCAGGAACTAGAGTTCCACATCCTCCAAAATCCCAGTTTGAGTCCTGAAATTATAGAACATATCTCATATACTACCAAAAGTCTGCCTTATGTTCCTCACCATGCATCACCAAATATGTCCACAAATAAACGGTTTTATAGTTTAGACCAATAACTGCTGCATTTTATTTTATACATTTTCAGATCAGATGAGGGAAAACTTTCTGTATGTTGAAAACTATCTCCTTTGCCATGGCTACAAATGTGTAACATTAAGTTGTAAATATTATAAAAATAATGCTGACAGGAGGCTACCAATATTTAAAATTATAAATCGAGGGAGCTCTCCCAGGCAATCGGAGTGCTCCCTTCCCCTGTGCGTGAGACACTCTTATCCTGTGAAAAGCATCTCATGTGCAGATGCTCTGGAAATGGGCACATTCTGGTAGAGTTTTTTTTTTTAAATAACCTCAATCTATAATATATTTATGCATTATGTCCCCTGCCCCACTCGTTACAGGATAAGAGTGGTTTAATGCGCATTCTGCTAGAGAGAGAACACAAAGCGAAATGCGGGGGACATATAAATATATAAAATAATCAATCAATCAAAATCAATCAATCAAAACTTTATTTAACCAGGCAGAGTCATCATTGAGCAAGCTGATTTTCAAGATGGTCCTGGCAGAAGAGAACAGAGCAAGGAATAATACAATTGGACACTTAGTGCAGGCTGGTACATACAGTAAAAAAATAGCAACAACAACATTGGATAATACAGAGTGTGCAGATTGTTAACAAATTAAATTAAGGGTACACCAACATCTGGGGTGGATACTAAACAAGGCAATAGAAGTAACAGGGTGTGGTAAGAAGATTATATTGACAGTAGAACAAGAAGGCATGAACAGACTGACCAGGAGGGTCGACCCTTTGCGGGGAAGGATGGGGGAAGGGGGGTTTCAGGAGGAGGATCTCAACACTGGAGGGAGAGATGACACGAACATAGTAAGGCCAGGGGGTAAGAAGAGTATACAGAGGGAGATGTGCAGAGAAGTGCTGGAGTTGTAAGTAAGTGCTAAGTAAATGGAGAGCAGGGCAGGGAGGCCAGTAGCAGAATCACCTGTGGCAGGTACATATGACCTTCAGGATGCGTGTGACAGACAGCTTAAAGGTATGGGGACCTGGCAGGGATGAGAACCTTAGTGTCTTTTGCATGTTGTTCCAAAGGGAAGGGAAGGAGAAACTGATAGAAGCCTTGCCATACTGGGACCTTATTCTTGGCACCTTGAAGGATACAAGGGACAGGCTTCTTAGGTCATATGCTCCTGTTACGCGTACGAAGAGAGCAGAGATATAACCTGGTAGCTTATCGGTTAAGGCCCTGTAGAACCACAGGAGGGCATCTTTTTGCCTTCTCAATGTAAGAGATGGCCAGGCAAGCTTTTGGTAGAGTAAGCAGTGATGGGTATGACTGGGCATATCCAGAATAAACCATAAGGCATGGTGATAGAAGGTGTCAAATTTACATAATGCCTAATATGAACAATGGCTGTAAAGAATGTCTGCATAATCGAGCAGAGGAATAAAAGTTGTAAGGACCAGTGTCTTTCTGGCTTCTAATGTGAGGAGGTGTCTTATGCGATAAAAGATATCTAACGTTGTCTTAGCTTTTTTGATAGCTCATTCAGAAGTACCGCAAAATTAAGCTGGTTATCCAACCAGACACCCAGGTACTTAAACTTATCCACTGTTTCCAGAGGTCCACCTAGGGTGTAAATCAGGCGGTTCAATGGTGGCACCTGGGTATGAGTGGCAAATGGAGATAAGATCATTGTCTTGTTTTTTTTGCGTTAAGCGGTAGCTTGTGCTTTAGTAAATTGTGTTGGAGGGTGACAAAGTCGTGTTGTAGCTAGTCGTAAGCGATGTCCAGGAATGAGTTAATAGTGTAGAGAACTGTAACATCAGCGAATAGATGTATGTAGTCTGAGCGTATGTGAGAGTCGATATGGTTTATGTATAAAGTGAATAGGATGGGGCCCAGGATGGAGCCTTGTGGCACACCCTGAGGAAGGGTTTTAAGCAGAGACAGTTCCCCTTGAGCTTTAATCTGTTGCTGTCTGTTGGAGAGATAACATTCAAACCACTTTAGGGCAGTATTGTCTAGGCCGAAGCTGTTCAGGACGTTAAGCAGAAGGATATGATCCACGGTATCAAAGGCCTTACTAAGGTCCAGAAAGAGGGCATAGATGCGTTGTTTTGTATCCAAAGCATTATGCCAGTCATTGGAGACTTTGGCAAGGGCAGTTATAGTGCTGTGCTTGGGCCTAAAACCTGATTGGGCCGGGTTCAGGAGGTTCTCGGATTCTAGATAATCCCTCAGTTGGTAATTGACGATTTTCTCTTGGATTTTTGACAGGGTAGGAAGTAGCGAAATAGGATGGTAGTTGTTCAGGTCAGCTAGATCTCCAGACTTGAAAAGGGGAATGACGTGCGCTGTTTTCCAAAGAGGAGGTAATTCACCCTGAATTAGGGAACTATTAAATAGGTGGGTGATTCGAGCAGTCAGATGGTAAAACCCTGTTTTCTAGAAAAATGGTTCTATAAGATCAGCACCACCACACTTTTTTGTGTCCAGAGATATTAGAAGGTCCTCCACCTGTTTGAATGTAACTGGTTGAAAGCAGAAGGAGGAGTGTCTCGGGTTTGTGGCAATGTCAGAGGATAAGCCATCAGTGGCATTGCAGCGGACATTTAGCTTGCTGAGGGGCGAATCATCGAAAGCAAGGCCTGCTGTGGCAAAATGATCGTTGAGTTGTTCAAGAATGTCAGCTCTGGTCGTGTAAGAGATGTTACCTGCCACTATTCTAGCAGGCAGGGGGGAGGCTGGCGAGTGACCTTCAACCTCTTTAAGAATGTTCCAAAAATTGGCAGAGCAATTTTTACTTCCTTCAAGGGTGGTCAGGAAATAACGTGATTTTTCTGCCCTTATTAACTTGGTGCAGGCATTCCTAGCCACCCGAAAGGCAAGCCAGTTGGCTTCTAACTTTGTTTTCCTGGCTCTTTTCCACAGTACATCCCCGTCCCAGAGGGCTTTCTTCAAGGTAGGTGTGAACCAGTCAGGGGACCTTTTCCTTGTTTTGATCCTCCTAAGTGGAGCATGTTTATTTTTCAGTCCCACTAGTAGGCTTTGGAAAATATTGAAAGCCTCAGTAACAGAGGGGGCCAGATAGAAATTCTGCCAGTTGATGTTACCAAGGTCTGTCAGGAATTTGGTCTGGCAGAAGTTTTGTAGGCTTCTTTTTAGCTTGAAGGTAGAAGTAGACAGCCTGTTATGGGACCAGCGAATACAGGCAATAGCACAGTGATCACTGAAGTCACTGTGAAAAACTCCTGTATGGGTGATGTTGTGAGGCTTACTGATATAATGATTTATGAAATGGGCATCAAAATTTAGACCTGCTGATTGGTCCATACCTGTGTGATATTCTGTCTAACGCACAGGAAAAAGGACCAGCAGTGGGCATTGATATAGGTGATGCTGCCCACTTCAGAATGTTAGCAAACAAAACGCAGCCATCTTGTTTGTGCCAGAAGTGGTGCCAGCTGAACTATCCCAACCACTCGCTCGCTCTCCATCTTCAACCTGCCAGCTGGCCGACCGTTCCTCAGCCTCGCTCTTTAATTTTTTTTAATACCATTTCGATAGTACAAACCAAAAAAAAAAAAAAACAACCAGGGACTACCACAATCTCTCTCTTCTGGAGTCAGTACATAAAAAGAAAACGGCTGCCACGATCTCTCTCCTGGCCCGGCTGCTCACTGGCTGTTTCAATTGCAGCTTCCATCGCTCGTCTCCTTTACTTCTGGATGCACATTAAACTGAACAAACAGGGACTGGCATGATCGCTCGCACTCTCTCTCTCTCCTGGAGTCAGTTCATAAAAAGAAAACGGCTGCCACGATCTCTGTCCTGGACCGCCCGCTCACTGACTGTTCCAATTGCAACTTCCCTCACATAGCATATAATTTCTAATCTCTGTAAATGGAAAACTAATATCTCCCATTCCTCTCATTCTCAAAATAAATCTGCCACCCGATTCTCTCACTCGCTTCTGGGGGGGTGCCATGACAACTACAGGAGAAAAAATACAAGTAAGGATGCCTTAGCAGGTCAAAACTACCAAGTCAGAAGTCCTCAACTCAAAGGAAAAAACAGGCGGAGGAACTATTTTGTTATAATGTAACACAAATATTTAATAATTTCACTATGAAATACTGTTAATTTTACTTATGACATGCATCTATATTTTACATAACCATTTCATAAGCGCAATAAGCCCCTCCAGGGTGTGCGTTAGCACTTTAACACACGGCTAGGAGGCTGGACGCACTCGGCCGGTGGCCTCGTGCCTCACTACGCCTCCTAGCCGTGTGTTAAAGTCTCTAAAGCACACCCTGTCATGGCTTATTGCTTACATATAACACCAAATATAATAGAACAGGGGATGAAATAGAAATATACTAGAACAGGGGATGAAGAGTTGTCACTCCAGCCACCTTTGGGAATAGTATAAATGTTAAGCAGCTTGCTCATGGTGACACAGTATGCAAGTGGGGGCTAATGGGATTCAAACTCAGGTCTCCAGGTTTGCAGCTCTGTGCCCTTAACGACTACACAAGCATCTCCTATAGGCACACAGACAGACTGATAGATTGTCTGCATCTTCTTCCTGTCTTCAAAGATTGTGTGTACAATAACTGGTCTGAACATATGTGCATATGACAACTGAAACACCACTTGGAGCGCCATTACAGACAGGCAACAACCCCAAGCCCTAATCCACTCCTTATGCACCTCCACTTGGTCCTGTGGTTTTGGAACCATGTCTTGCTTGACCTGTACATCAGTCATTTTGAGAGACTTGATGAGTTTTGCTCTGTCGGCCAAGGCTAGGTACTTCTGGTGGTGGAAGCACTTTACTGATCTGTACTAGGGAGAAGGATGTGCAGGGCTTCTTCCCTTTTGGGGGACTGGTTCTAGTAGAGGTCTCTGATCCTAAGGGTCACTGTTAAGAGCATCAGGGCTGCTGGAGAGAGCAGAGAGCCAGCTGTGTGACCATCCCATGGCTTGCAGTGTGCATACAAACTCGTCTGGAATTCCAAAATGAGACAGGATGGCCCAGAGACATGGCCAGGCCACCATGTCAAATGCCTTTTCGGCTTTGAGACTTAACAGCGTGAGGGGAATTTGATGAGTGACTGCATAGTTAATTAGAAGAAAGTTACGTCTGACACTGTCTTGTGCCTGCCATTGGTAGATAAATCCGACTTGGTCAGGATCTATTAAGTGTGGGGGGAGGTGCTTAAGCCGTTGGGCCATAATAGACATATAGATTTTGTAGTCACAATTGAGCATCAAACTAGGTCTTTATGAAGTAGGGTAGTAGGGGTCTTTCTGAGGTTTTAATATTGCTGAGATGACACCATATTTCCAGGAGGGGGGCTTACCTTGTTGAATCTCCTGAAAACATAGAAGCACAGAAACATAGAAGTTATCAGCAGACAAGGGCCTTTGGCCCATCCAGTCTGCCCCATTATCTGTATCACCTATGCACCTTTAAAGCCTGTATCAATAGAGGGATAAAGGGTTCTGTAAAGGTTTCATAGAATTCAACAGGATATCTGTCTGGGCTGGGGGCCTTTTGGGTTTTAGAGTCTCGGAGGACAGCTTCAATTTCAGGTGTTATTATAGGGGCTAGCAGGCCCTGGGCTTGCTCCTCAGATAACTTTTTTTTTTTGTGTTCCAGTCCCCAGTTCTGAGGAGGAGCTCAGCCCCTGCCTCACACACCATCCCCCCATGCCCAGACTTACCCCCAGGTGGGGACACCATGTGGGCACCCCCCAATGGACACTATTAGCAAACCCTGGCTTCTCTCCCAGGCGGGGCCGAGTTGAACCCCCAGCAGATAATGTTGGTGCAAGGATGACAGCAGGCAGGGTGTCATGCACTGGGGACCGGCTTGCTTTGGATGCTGTGTACCTTGGAGATGGGACATGCAGTGACATCGACAGGTAAAGCCCGACATCTGTCCTGCCTCCACAAAGCTAGGTGCCAGCTGTTCATGGATCCCCAGTCCCTGCCAGGGGTTGCTAAGTGGCCAGACACTCACCCCCCCTTCCCCCCGGAGAAGGAGAGCTATCCTTCAGATGCTCAGTCCTTCTCCACCTGGCCAGCTCTCCAACTTCTGAGTCTGTTTCTGAACCTGGGATGTCGGCATCATGAGTGGATGCCCTGTCACTGCGCCTGTGGGCCGGCATTCCTCTGGTACCATAGGTGGTGGGAGATTGAGAAGATAAGTCTCTATTTGATCAGGTGATGTTTTAGCATCTGCTGTGTTAAGCTGCTGGTAGTGTTTAGCTAGGGCTGCCCAGATGTCCATTGGTCGGGTTAACAGACAACCTGTGTCTGGGTCAAAAAGCTGCTAGACGCAAGCTTGTGTATGAAATGTGAAAAGTTTATGGGCCTTTTTGCAGATGATACAAAGATCTGCAATAGGGTGGACACCGCAGGGGGGGTGGAGGACATGAGGCATGATCTAAGGGTTTTTGGAAAGATGGGTGGAGACCTGGCAGCTAAAATTCAGTATCAAAAAGTTGCTGTGATGCACCTGGGGCACAAGAATCCGAAAGCAAGATACACACTAGAGGGGGAGGACATCAGGGTTACAGAGCAGGAGAAGGATTTAGGGATAATAGTATCTAGTAAATTCAAGGTGGGAAACCAATGCAGCAGGGCAGTGGGAAAAGCTAATGGGATGCTGGCATGTCTTGACAGGGGCATCACTAGCAGATGGAAGGAGGTACTGATGCCCCTCTACAAAGTCATGGTGAGACCACACCTCGAGTACAGAGTCCAGTTCTGGAGGCCACATCTGCATAAGGATATAGACAAGATTGAGTGGGTTCAGAAAAGGGTGACTAAGATGGTGCAGGGTATGCAGGGTAAACCGTACGAGCAGAGATGTAGGGAACTGGGGCTTTACTCCTTGGAAACTAGAAGGGAAAGAGAGGACATGATAGAAACTTTCAAATACGTCACGGGGATCAACAGGGTGAAGACATGGAGTCTACTTCAAAGGAAGGAATGTGCAGTAACTAGGGGGCACAGTTTCATACTGTAGGGGGGGATTCAGAGGCAAGGGGAGAGGACAGTTCTTCACAGAGAGGGTGATGGAGGCATGGAACAAGTTTCTGGAGGATGTGGTGGCAGCCAAAACAGTGTCGGAGTTCAAGATTGCATGGGGCAGACACAAGAGGCTGTATGGGAGCGGGAAAGGGGTTACCAGAGGTGGGGGTGGAAGGAGGCAGACTGGATCGGCCTAAGGATCCTTTTCAGCCATCAAGATTCTATGATTCTAGTTGCACACTCCTCTGGGACCCCCTCATAGTGATGGTGTTTCAAGTATAGTGGCTGTTGCTGTACCTTTTGATCTAATAGTTTGTGGGACTCTTGTTTGCACCCCATTTCTCCCTGCTTTGCTCTCCACCCCTTTTAGCACCTACTCCTCTGTGCAGTCCCACCCAATCTTTTGTCCTGCTCTCATCCCACCCACTGTCTCAACCCTGATCTCTACTATAACTAGCTGTATCTGTAATCTCTCTCCATCTCTTTCCAGTTCCTGAGCTTTGAGCAAGCCCACCAACTACGACTGTGGCCTAGGCTCCCTGCACAGCCAGTCATAGTCACCATTTCCAGCCTGTTTGCCTGAAGATCTGAACAAGGTAGACTCCTGCCCAATTGAAAGGCTCCCAAGCCATTGCTCCCGTTGGCATGCTCCGGCTGCTTTCAGATGCTAATTGGACATTTCGGCACTGGGAGCAGCTCTTCATTGGACTGTACTGTCTTCTGTGCTTAGCTGCTGCTCATTGCTAAACTGGGCTTGTCCGCTTACTTGATTTTTCAGCCCACCCCCACCCCGACCTTTATTAAATACACTAAAACTCCTCCCCATCTACCTGTTTCCACCCATTGGCTTCTTTGTGTTAGTAAACCCTCCAACCTCGTAGGGTCCTCAGACCTTTCTCCGAGCCACAGCTGTCACTAGCTCTTCAGAGTCCCATAGCTTGCTAACTCTTGCTGTAACCTCATTTTTATAATTTACCACTGAAAGGGAGGACACAGTTACACCATAGGAAATACCTAAAAGCCTTTCTCAAATGCCTAATACTACTGTTGCTACTTCACTCGGGAAATATTCACCCCAACCGTGGATCTCCACAATCTGACATCAGTGAAGTCTGACAGCTCTGCTACTCTGTCCTTGGCAAGTATAAATATCTGCAGCCTCTTTCCGAAACTTGATACCATCACTGCCTGGATCTCCCAACACAACCCGGACATACTGTCGGTCATTGAGATGTGGCTATCCCCAAAGATCCCTGACTCCGCTATTGCCATTCCTGGTTACGCAGTCTTTAGGCATGACAGGCTGACTAAGAAAGGTGAGGGCTGCACCCTCTACCTTAAAGACACACTTGTGGCTCATGTTCTGGCCCTACCTAGCACTGGAAATGACATTCAGATTCTAGCCATTAAGGTACTACTAGGTGCACACAATGGCGCACACAATGAGGCATTGACCATTGCATCAGTATATATGCCACCTAAACTGACTAATCAGGGTCTTCCTTCCCTCCTCGACTGCATCAACTCCTGTGGGCGAAACTCAGAAGTAATTCTGCTTGGTGACTTCAATGTTAACTGGCTGGCCCCCTGTGCAAACACCTATAAGGACGCCTTGGCAGTTGCCAACCTGGCACAAATGGTACAGTCACCCACCAGGATAAACTACAGGTTGAGGACCTCCTCTCGCCTGGACTGGGTCCTCACTAATCGGCCTGAACACATCACTAAGACTGAAGTACTCCCGGACACCATAAGTGACCATTCTCCAGTCATTTCCCTCTGGTCTAACAAATTCAACAAACCCCTACCAAAATTAATTGTCAGTAGAATATTTCTACCTGGTCTATTAGGTCTGTTAAAAACGCACCTGTGATCACTTGACTGGTCTCCAATTAATGATGCTCAGGACATAGACTCAGCCCTAGAATACTTTATCACTACCTTTAACACAGCGTGTGATGTTCATGCTCCATACAAGAAATGAAAGATTAGGGGATCTCAATAAACCCATGGGTGACTCATGACCTCCTTGAACGGATGAAATCCTGTGACCAACTACAGTACCATGCTAAAGCATCCAACACCCTAGGGAATACTTAGGCCTACAAATCAGCGCTGAATGCTTGCACAGGAGCTATCCGCCAGGAGAAAGCCTTCTACTATAGGAATGCCCTTGCAAACACCTGGAATGATGGGAGGAAGTTCTGGGACAGCCTCTCCAAGGTAACTGAAAAACAACCCAAAGTTTCACCTGCAATGCTCAACACTGATTGAACTGTCACCCTGGATAAAGTAACCATTGCTAATACCTGTCAGCTCAACATTTTGTGACCTTAGTCATGTGCTCCCACTTAACTTCTTTGATCCTACACCAACAATAACCCATCCCACCATCCCTCAGGCAGCCCAGCTGCTCCTCCCATTTTATTTTAAGGCTATCACTAAAGGGCTAGCCAGGAAACATTTTACTCAAAGTACTCGGGAAGTCTAGGCATAGTGCTGACTCCCTTGATTTGAAACTCGTCAGCCTCACCTTTGATGAAGTTCTGCCACCCCTTATGAAAATTCTCAACCGCTCTCTTATGCTCTCGCAATTCCCAAGCAAATGGAAGGCCGCTGTGGTGACTCCTATCCATAAAAGTGGTGACAAGACTCTCACAAGCAACTACAGGCCTATATCTGTCCTTCCCCCCACTCTCCAAGGCTTTGGAAAGGATAGTTGCTGAACAACTTGTAGGCTACCTGGAAAAATATAACCTCCAATGTTCCCAACAACATGGTTTTTGAAACGGTCACAGCACCACCGCTGCACTACTAGACTTCACCTCCTTCATCCACCAGGCACTAGACCACAACCAACTGGCTGGCACCACCTTTATTGATCTGACTAAGGTGTTTGATACAGTTAACCACTCCCTAATAATCAGACAACTATCACATCTTGGCCTTTCACCGGATGCCACTTGCTGGTTCCAAAGCTACCTTATTGACCACTCTCAGCAGGTCAGAATTGGAGACACCATCTCAACCCCCCCTCCCAGTCTGTTTGGGTGTACCACAAGGTTCCATCCTTGGCCCCCTACTCTTCAGCACCTTCATGAACGAACTCCCTGCCACTTGCCATGACCAAATTCTACTCTATGCAGACGATGCAGTCATTTTCTTGAGCCACTCTGACCCCCATCACCTCCAGCAACAGCTTCAGTTTAGTTTCTCAGAAGTTGAAACCTGATTCAGGTCACGTAAACTCATCCTAAACTACTCAAAAACCAAATCAATGCTGTTTCATGGTACTCACAACAAACAGAAACTCCAACAACTGCTAATCTACAATAGTGGTGGCACTGTGCTGGAACAGGCAGACCAGTTCCAATACCTGGGAGTGACTCTTGACTCCACTCTTTCATACTCCACGCATATCAACAATCTTGCTAAAGCTGTGAATATACGCATAGGCTTGCTATATAAGCATAGGCACTGTCTGACAGACGAAGCATTAAAACTTGCCATCCAGAGCTCAGTCACCTCTTTAATTGACTATGGCCTCATAGTTTATGGATCAGCTACTGACACTGCCCTCCGGCGTATAGTCACAGCCTTAAACATGGCCTGCTGGCTCATCACCACAGCCTCTAGACTCACACATACATGTGATCTCTATGAACAGGCTAACTGGCTACAACTTCAAGGCAGAATTAAGTATCAGACCTGCTTACTTGCTAAGAAGACAACGCTAGGCTTCTTTCCACCAGGGATTCAGTCTGTACTTTCCCCCTCACTGTGCCACCTGCCTTATCTTGAGTTCTGGAACACTAGTCTTCACAGCTCCCCGCTGCTGGACCACTCAGAGGCAGTGCTCCTATAAAGTTAGGGCCTCTAACTGGTTCAACACACTCCCAGTGGATATCACCAATGCACCGAATATCAGCTCCTTTAAGCACAATCTACGACAGCGCTTGGTGGCCAGCGCCTACTGTGACTGCTACACTTAAATTCCCTGTTCATCCTCCAGGCCTCTCCATTACTTATGCACTATCCCCACATCCCACTCCCTTCCTCCCTATTAACTCTTTCCAGTATCTCAGGTCAGCCACCTCAGCCTCTTCCCTGGCCCCCCCAGATTTCACTACTCCCTCTCTCCATTCCCTCTCACATCCTTGTCCCTCCCCATTCCTATTACCCCCTGCAGCTCCTAGCTCTCATATTCTCTCTCTGTCTCTCTCCTTTCTGCCCTAGTCCTCCTTAACTCCCCTTCTAGTTCTCATTTCTCTCTCCTTTCGCCTCCTTACCCATCCTATCTCTTCTCTCCTCCCCCACCTATCCTGTTACCCCCACTTACATCTCTCATCCCTTCTCCCCTCATCACCACCTACTCCTCTCCTTCACCACCTACCTTATCCCTACAATCCCCCACCCTCTCAGTTCTTGCCTGTCCCCTATTACCTTGTCCTCTCACCAACTACCTCTGGCCCTCTCATGCACTTGTCAGATCATTATTTCAACTGTAACTGCCGCAGGCTCTCTTTATATAATGTTTGACGATATTGCACCATTGCTTCTGTCCATGTTGATCCTGACAAAGCCTTTGGCAGTTCATGCATTCTGTATGTTTTACCTGTTATTAATTCTATTGTCTTGTCTTATCTGGACAAAGCCACTGGCAGCTCATGTACTGTAATTGTATTAACAGTTATCTACCTGCATGTTCTTATGTATACTTGTCCATTGTCCATGACGTGGAACCTTTGTAAAAGAGCACTGTTTGCTCAAAGGTGTTATCTGAAATTGTCATAAATAAATAAATAAGGTAGAGTTGAGAAGCCACAGAGGGATCTCCCTGGTGTAAAAAAAACTGTAGTGTTTGTAGAAGAGTCTGGAGCTTCTGTAGGCGAGTCACCCTCTCTCTTTTTTCTGAATCAAATAGGAGATAATTTCTCCTCCAAGGACAACTTTACTGGTGTCCCAGAGTATCACTGGGGTAGTTGTTGGGGTATTATTATCATTCTATATCTGTGAGATAGGGTCCTCAACCAGTTGTTTGAATTCCAGATCACAGAGAAGCATTCGGCTGCCAGTGACTGGTCCAAAGAGGTTTTCCTAGGCTGAAAGTAGTGTATAAAGGGGAGTGGTCTGAAAGGAACGATGCACCATAGCAAAGGTCATGGGCAGAGTCTAAATTTTCCACAGTAGTGAAAATATAGTCGAGGTGGGATGAGGTGACCATCCGAGGAGCGTGGTGAGTGAACTCCTTATCATCGGGAAGAAATGTCTCCAGAGATCTATAAACCCCAAATGAGCAAGGGTATGATGGAGGTACCTCTCATCGCCTACAGCCTACTCACCGAAATCACTACACTCACTTCAAAAGGTGAGTTATTTATTTTAGGTGATTTTAACCTTAATTGGTTAGATCCCTCCCAAAGCAAGGCCCGTAATGCTATCTCAACCCTCGATCTCTCTCATATTATTCTGGAACCTGCTCACCTAAACACGAAATCAGGTAACCACTCGCTCATCGACTGGGCCCTAACTACTCATAAACATAGGGTTATCATTGCTGGTCTCCTCCCGGACTCATTAAGTGACCATCACATGATTTACATGGTCTGTAAAATACATTGTCCAAAAGTCCCCCAGAAAGTATTGTTGACCTGAACTTATAAGTCACATGACCTCTTCCATTTACACCACGACCTCGTACACTCTGACTGGTCCCCTAACCAATTTGCTCACTCAATCAATGAGGCCTTGGATTACTTCCAGAGGCTGTTCATTGACATTTGGAACAAATATGCTTCCTTTAGATGTACCAGGGTTAGAAGAAATCACCTCCCCTGGATCACACTTGAACTAATGGCATGTATGTGCACCTAGGATCAAGCATGGAAGGCCCACAAGGCCTCTAAGTTGCAAGCTGACCGAGATGCTTATCGTGTCCTCAAACTCCTGCTCTAAAGCCACTCACCTAGCCAAATTTGAATATTTCCGCTCCACCTTTGAAACCAACATAAACACACCATCTAAGTTTTGGAAGGTTGTACATTCCCTCTTCTCAACACCATCAAAACCACAAACCTCCTCTTTTTAATATAAACAATGCCCTAATTACTGACCATCTTGCTGTAGCGATGGAATTTAATGATTACTTTACCTCATGCTCCTGGGCCCTCCTTGCCGCACTCTCATCCAACACCTCATGCCTGATGGACCCAAACAGACCCTCTATACACTCCAATGGCCAGCAGTTCTTCTCATTAGCTCCGGTCACACAAATGGACACACTAAAGACACTACTCGCTCTCAATCCGTCTAACGGATCCTCACCTGATGGGCTCGACCCTAAACTCTTATTCCTCTCCATTTATGCTATCTGCTCTCCTCTATCTGCTCTACTCAACCTCTTTTTTCATCCTGTACTGTCCCCTGGTCCTGGAAGCATGCCATTGTCCTCCCATTACCTAGGCCCATGTCGCTCCTACCTATACTTGCCAAACTGCAGGAACATCTAGTTCTCACCCAGATTTCTTCCTTTCTCTCGGATTCTGACTTCTTCACCCCCTACCAATCTGGTTTTAGGAAGGACCACTCCACCACCACTTCCCTAATTAGGCTCACTGACTCCATTCTCACCGCAGTGGATAATGGCCTAATAACATCAGCCATTTTTGTCGACCTTGCAAAGGCATTCAACACAGTCTCCTACCCTCTCCTCTTAGACAACCTACACATGGCTGGCTTATCTGATTCAGCCGCTAGTTGGTTTGTCTCCTAACAGGCAAGACGCAGTCATTCCAAACTGCTGACTCCACATCCCCACCTCTTCCTATCACCACTGGTGTGCCTCAAGGTGCAGTACTGGGCCCCTTGCTCTTCTCCACCTTTCTGAATGATCTCCCATCATTATGCACCACCACATCAATCCATATGCATGCTGATGATACAGTCCTTTTCTATTCCATCTTCTCCCCTGCTGATGTCGCTTCCAGTCTCGAGCATGACTTTGAGAAAGTCCAGCTCTGGTAAAGCTCCCATCAACTCTTCCTCAATGCCAAGAAAACAGTCTCCATGACCTTTGGCACTAGGCAGAGACTCTCTGGGCTACCAAATTTGCCCTCCTTCCACACCTTTGATGGTACCATTCTCGAGGACACTTCCTCATTTAGGTATCTTGGGGTCTGGTTAGATCAGCATCTCAACTTTTCTGGGCATATAGACTCCATCCTGAAAAAGTTGCAACCCAAACTTGGTGCACTATACAGGAACCAAAGTTGCCTACCATTACCAGCTAGTTGGGAGCTTGTTCAGAAAATGATCCTACCTATTTTCAACTACTGACGTAGTCTATAGTGCCGCACCACTCTCCTCCTTAACCAAATTGGTTACCTTCTTTAATGCCTTCTGTCGTTTCGCACTGGACTCTCCTCCTCTTACCCACCATTGTTCTCTCTAGCAATCTCTTGCTCTACCCTTGCTGGAAAACAGATGCCTATTACACTGTATGAAGTTCATCTCCAAATTCTGGTTTGGTTCCCTTCTGTCTTACCTATCAGCTTCCCTGGCCTCTCACCCTCCATCCCAGCTCTCTCTCAGATCAAACGATTCCCACACCTTGGTCGTTCCTAGACATGTCACTGCAGTAGGCCAAACTACCTTCTCACACAGGCTCCCAAAGCTATGGAATGCCCTGTCTAGTCAAATCAGACTCTCCTCCTCCTCCCTCCCCCTGGTCCGTCTCAGTCTCCCTCCTTAACTTCCTCTCTCCTACCTGCAATTGCTCCTCACAATCCTTCTTTCCCCCTTCCTATTGCAGTCTTATTCTATTTAAGTTATTCTTTAATGTCATACTGCACATATGCACTTAGTAAATCAACTTTTGTACAACAATTTTTTTTTGGTATGTTGATGTAATCCATGTATTTTACCCCTGTGCTGGGCAAATTGACTGTATGTACTTATTCCTGTATTTGATCCTGTGTACTTTTAGATTTATATCTCTGTCTGTCCCATGAATATCTGTGCTGTGTAGGTTTTTGATTCATGTCTTGCCTGTTACCAAAAAAAGAAAAAATGACAAATGTATGTTGTTGGATTCATTCCCCTCTGTATCCCTTCCCCCCAGAACGCTCCGTGAGACGAGCAATTGTAATTGTTCAGTGGGTCTTTCCTGGTGAAACTTTTCAATAAATAAATAAAAATAAACTTCTGGATGGGTGAGGCACAATGTATGGTGGGACCAGAGGTATCTAGGGTAGGTGATAGGGTAATGGGGGGATCATGTGATGCAGCGGACTGTGTAGCAGCGTTTGTCTTAAGCTCCTGCTACCAAAAGCCTTAATTTTATTAAAATTCACCTAAAAAAGGGGCTTATACTTCTGTATTGGTGGTTGCTCCTCCTCATCTGCTACCAAGCTAGTGTTTGCCGAAAATGGAAGCCGAAATGAGGTCGGTGCTGCCCCGACATACCCCGCCCGTCTCCCCGGAGAAATCTGGAAAACGTTCCAAGGCCCAGTCAATGGGTAGTTGTAAACATTTAACTACTACAGCTTCTCATGTGCCGGCGGTGGAAACCACTCCCCTCACCCTGGAACTCCTTCAGACAGAGTTACAACCCTTTCAGGAGGATCTCAAAGCTATAGTGTCTGAGATTAAGCAATTGTCCGGGGCGCTGGAGGATTTGTCTACAAAAGTCTCAGATTCAGAATCCCGAATAGTTTCTTTGGAGAATAAGGCAGGCCGCATGGAGGTGGACATAGTAGATTGTCGGCAGCGCATTAAGAAATTGGAATACAAGGCTGAAGATCTAGAGGGCAGAAGCCGTAGAAATAATGTGGTGGTGCTGGATATTCCTGAGAAAGAGGAGGGCAATAATGCAGTGCTGTTTGCCCAGAAGCTGTTCAAGCGAATTGCGGGCCCCTCTCCTTTTGGAACCTCGTATACATTGGAAAGGGCTCATCGTGCGCTCTGTCCGATGCCGGCACCGGGCCAGCAACCTCGACCCCTGTTGATTAAGTTCCTTAATTTCCAGGAGAAGCAATGTTTGTTATCAAAGATAAAAGAGTTGGAACAAGTTCTACGGGAAGGCAAGAGAATTCGGGTAACCCAGGATCTCCTGGCCACGGTGCGCCAGAGGAAGGTGCTTTTTCACCCTATCATAACCAAGCTTATTGCCGCAGGAATTAAATTTCGGATGGGGTATCCTGCCCGTTTTCAGGTGGTAATCTCAGGGGCATGGACATCCTTTGAGGAGGTTGAGCCTGCTAAGAAAGCACTGCAGAAGGAACATCCTGATCTCTTCAAGCCGACCTGAAGTTAGAGGGACCCGTTACTGCCTTTGTGAGATACACTGTGGACTGGGAAAGCCACAGCAATAAGGAGCATATTGGACTGAACTGTTTGCATTTCCGAAGTTGTTGTCGTTATCCTTAAGCTTTGTTGCGTGGTTGTCTTCCTACACTAAGAGTAGTAGTTGTTATAAATCATTTATCGTGGGTGGAAGTTTTAGGGGGGAATTTTCTCAATTATGATGGATACCGGGGATAATTATGGCTTTATTCCTTCAGGTGGGAGGGGGTGCGTTAGTTATGAGCTACTATCCGGGTAGCGTTGTACACTTATTGTTGGACTTGGAGGGGGGCATGGAGAGGCTGCGCTGTGAACCCGAGGCTCAGGGTAACTTAATGGTGATATTTAGTAATTGGCTAGGAATATATTGGGGGGAACTCCTGCGGCTGTTCCCTACCTTGGTGGATACATATTCAGGTTTTAGCCCACGAGTTGGACATTCATACATCTTAATCTCCACTATGAGGGATTTGCTTTACTTCATTAGTTTGATAACATTGTACTGGGTAGAGATGGACTCGTTGTGTATTTTGTGAATAACTTCACAGTGTAGCCCCCCTCCCCTTCTGTTGTCTGCATCTTAGAGATTCGGAAGTTGCAGGGTTATGGTGATAATTGGAGTAGCATCCCCCCAGTTCTCCTATGGGATATGAAGGTTTTATGGGGTTCGCTTTATTTAACGAGGCATTACCGCCTTACTAGGCCTTGGGGTGGCGGGAAGGGAAAGGCCGGATACTGTAGCAGAACCAGCTGTACCACGGAACAAGGATAGGAGGGGGATACTGCATGGATTGTCAATTCGTTTTATCAGTTCACTGGTTGCAAGGGGTCTTTATGGGGGGAATAGGGGTGGAAGAGTGGGAGGATTTTCCACTAGGTCCTTGATACTATTGCTAAGATCGGATTCTGTCAACTCAGGTACCATTTTGGTGTGGATTACAGAGAATAATGGGCTTCTCGTATTGTTATAATGGTAGCAGGAGTTAAGCGTCGTGATGTGGAATATTGGGGGCAGAAATAAAGGAAGCAATACCAAGTCTTACCACTTAAAGTTAGTAAAAAGGCAGATATCGCGTGCGTTCAGGAAACATATCTATTGGACTCAGAGGCTCCTCAGCTCGGAAAATGCAATTTGGTCAGTTTTTTTAGTGCAGAGGTTCCTCTAATAGTAGAGGGTGATGATCCTTATACACAGGAAAATTCCCTTTAGTGCAATCAAGGTGGTTAAAGATCCAGGGGGCAGGTACGTTCTCGTGTACGGTTTACTGTATAATAAAGAAGTAATTCTTGGCAGTATTTATGGCCCTAACAGGGATACCCCCGAATTTTTTACTCATCTCGCTTTGGTCTTACAGACATTTATCTCAATTCCCATGATTATGGGGGGTGATTTCAATTTAGTACTTGACCGGGATATGGACCGGTCCAGTCCTCAGAAAACCAGTTTCTCTCTGGCCCAATGGGTGTTCAGGGAATTTCTCGACCAGCTTGGGTTGTGTGATATTTGGCGAGTGTTGCACCCTCAAGAGAGGAAATATACCTTTGTTTCTCCGGTACATTCCTCTTCTTCGAGGATAGATTACTTGTTTTTATCCCATTCCTTGCTACCGGCCTCGCCCGACTCTTCGATTATCCCTGGAGTTCCTTCAGATCATGATATTGTCTCCTGTTGGAAAATGATGGTCTCGCTTCCGAACAGGACCCCTAGATGGAAACTAAATGACTTATTGCTAAAGGACGACTCTCTTATGAAGCAGATACAGGAGCAGATAGATATCTTTTATCATTCCAATAAAGTCTCCTCGAGTAGGCCAGATTTACTTTGGGGCACCTTCAAGGCGTACACCAGGGGAATTTTAATTAGCCTGGCTACACATAGGAAAAAGGCTGCCAACACTAGACTGTCCCAATTGCTTGCCCAGATTAAAATCTTAGAAGATAACCCTTCCCTTCCAAATGCAGAAATTCATCGGCAAGAGTTAATTAAGCTGAGGGCTGCATATATGGAACTCCTTCAGGAAAAGACGGATTATTATATGTTAAAAACCCAGGCGTCATACGTTGACCATGGGGAAAAGGCAGGCCGGCTCTTAGCCCTCAGGGTGAAACAAATGGAAACTGCCTGTTATATTACTTCCATATGGTCTCTGAAGGACAAGTCCCTTAAAACTCACCCCCTGGAGATTATAAAAGAATTTACCGATTATTATATGGAGTCGTATGGCCCCATGCCCACTCCTCCATCTGCTCAACAGATTCAGGACTTCTTGCAGGAGTCGCATCTCCCCCGACTTTCCAGGGAACAGCAGATGGCTTTGGTGGCCCCAATAACTTCAGAAGAGTTCTCCGCTGTCATTAAAGCTCTGCCAATTAACAAAATGCCAGGCCCCGATGGATTCTCCGCCTTATTTTATAAAAGGTTTCTAACTCAATTAATGCCAATGCTTCTTCCCCTGTACGCACATATTTTATCCAGTGCAGATTCTGATTCCTCTTTATTTGAGGTGCTTATTGTCCCGATTCCCAAACCGGGTAAACCGTTAGACTGTGTGTCTACCTACCGTCCTATCTTGTTGATTAATCAGGATATTAAGATCTTGTCTAAGCTCTTAGCGAACCGGTTGGCAAGGGTTCTGGATGGATTGATAGGGTTGAAACAAGTGGGGTTCCTGAAGAGGAGATCCTCAGCGGATCACTTGAGAACTCTCTTGCATGTCTTCTCTGTGTCCAGGGATGCACCCTATCCTGCCATCTTGATATCCCTGGACGCCGAGAAGGCATTTGACAGGGTACACTGGGATTATCTTTTTCAGGTTTTAGAGAGTTTGGGCTTCCCTCCACTCTTTATTAATTGGATACGTGTATTATATAGATCCCCCTCAGCTCAGGTCTCAGGAGATGGAGTTATCTCTCAAAGGTTTGTTCTCCATACTGGTACCAGGCAGAGATGTCCCCTGTCACCTTTATTATTTAATTTGTATCTTGAACCATTAATTAGAAGGTTGCAAAATTGTCCAAATATTCAAGGGATCCCCATTTTCCCTGTGAAGTTAAGGTCTCCACTTACGCGGATGATCTTCTTTTGCAATTAGCCAACCCAAGCAGTTCTATTCTGTACATGTTGGACATTATTGCTTCCTTCGGGCATGTTGCTAATTATAAGCTTACTATTAGTAAAACTACAGTATTCCCTCTAAATCATAAATCTTTTAAATCCGATATTGAAGTCTACGGGCTGAAGTGGCAACAGGGCTCTCTCCGATATTTGGGAATTGACCTTGTCCGTAGTAGTAATCATGTGATCAGGGTGAACCTAGACTCTTTGGTGAACAAGGTGTCTCAAGATTCAAATTTAAAAATTTGGCTTCTCTTCCCATTTCGTTGTGGGGGAGGATAAACCTCATTAAGATGAATGTATTCCCCCGTTTATTATATCCTTTGATTATGCTTACTGTTTGGCTCCCAATATCCTGGTTTAAAAAATTGCACTCCTTGTTCATTAAATTTTTGTGGTCTAGTAAATCCCCTCGAATAGCATACAGCACTTTGATGGCCCCCAAGGATAAAGGAGGCATGCGATTACCCAATGAACTTTTTAATTTTTGGGCGGCTCATATCAACAAATATATGAGATGGGCATCTCATGGAGCTTTGGATAAGGCCCCAGTGTGGTTGCAGATCGCAGTAGAGCTCATACACTCATGTGGTTTAAACCCCATGGGTTTACTGCATATTGGGGAGAACCAATTGCCGGTATAACTTAAAAGCTCGGTAATTTACACTTCACTTAAAATCTATACACAGGTCTGTAGATTTCTCAAATACAATCACTTCAAGGATCTTAATCAACCTATTGTAGGTAATCTTAATCTTAAGATTGGGGAAAACCTATGGAACCATATTGGCTTTCCGGACTTAGCGATTGCGAAGTTTCCAGTCTGATAGAGGAGGGCCATGGGTGGATGTCCACTCCAGAAATGGCAGATAAGCTGGGTGTTTCCAACAGGCATATTTTTCAGGTTATTCAACTTAAGCACGCTTTAATAAGTTTGTTTGGCCAATCACCTGGTACCAGCCAGCCTATACCCTTCTGTAAAGAGCTTAGTCTTGTTAGCGGTGGCCCCAGGGCGATTGCTAAGATTTATAACTTATTGGTTGGTTGCAAAATACCCGAGGGTTGTGGACCTACAGACTTGTGGGGGTCCCTGTTCCCTGAGAAGGTGATTGAGTGGTCGTCCATCTGGAATACCTCCCATAAATTTATCAAGCAAGACAGGTTAAAGCTGACACAATTTTTTATATTACACAATGCTTACTATACACCCTGTAAATTGATGAAGAGAGGGCTTAAAGTTTCCAATAGCTGTGTGAGATGCCATCAGGAGGGCAATTTAGTTCATATCTTCTGGGACTGCCCGAAGGTGGCCCCACTGTGGGGGAAGATCAAGCAATCCGTGGATCCTCTTTTAGATTTAGGGGAATTATTTACCCCCAAAATTTGCCTCCTCAGTGATTTATCTGGAGTTAGAGTTAAAAATCGGAAATACTACATCATGCTTATTGCGATGTCTGTAAAGACATTGGTATTAAAACATTGGCTCGATCAGCAGGTAATTTCCTATGAGGAATGGTTGGCTGAACTTCTAGCTAACCTGCGTACCGAGAAAACTATTGCTAATCTGAATAACACAATGTCTAAATTTAGTAAGATTTGGGACCCTCTGTATACTCTCTATTCCCTGCAGGGTTAATTAAATAGGATATGGATGTAACTTATTTTGAGGAATAATACTGTTTGAATCAGTCTTAGCAAGGTAAGGGGTTTTGGGTGCTATTTTTTCCAAGTGGTGGTGGATACGGGGGGAGGCGGGAGAGAAGGGAGGTGGTTTGGGTGGGGAGGCAGACTCGTGTATATGACTGTGTATGAAAACAATTTGTCTGTTTGTACATCTGCCTGTGTATCATTTTGGGTAAAATGATTAATACATTTTAAATGAAAAAAAAAAAAGTGATAAGGTAACATTTAAGTCACCCCATGATCAACTGGCCTTGGAGAGCTGGTAATACTTTACTGAAGAACTGTTGGGCGATGGATTTTGTGGATCCTGGGGGTAAATACAAGGAAGGAGACTAGGGTGATGGGGGACTTATATAGCTGGTCTGTCACTCACAATGACAAATTGACCCTTGGAGTCAGTAATTTGGTCTTGCAGGGTGAGAGGAACACCTCTGGGAACTAAGATCACTACTCCTCATCTCTGATCAGAGCAATTGGAGAAGGCAATAACCATGTGGTAGCCCAAAGATGTAAACTTAGCGTGCTCTGATTAAGTAGATGAGTCTCCTGGAGGAACACAACATCTGGTCTAGCTATCTTAAGTTGTTGCAGCAGACTACATCTCTTAATGGGGCTGTAAATCTCATTTATATTAAATGAAGATAATTTTTTATTTATTTATTTTATTTATTATAACATCAGTTTAAAAACCTTTGAGCCAGAGGCTCGTTTACAAAGGTACCTCGTCGAAGGCAGACAGAACAAACATACATGAGGTAAACCAAAATACTGTACAGTAGTAAGACAAAGGCATGTAGAAGGCAAGGCGAGACAGTCAGCAACAGAAATTAACAATGGCAATGTCACAATTGCAGGTGAATGAGTATCATAACACCATTGTCAATTTAAACGTTTTTTTTATAAGCATATCAAACAAGGAAGGGGCAGACAGAAGGGTGATCAGAAGGATAATTGTGGAGGACTTGTTAGTGGGAAGAGTGGGGAGTAGAACTGAAGTGGGTCAAGTCTCTCCATCCCAACAGCAAAGGTAGATCAGAAGAAAGAAAAGAGAAACAAATGAGAAGGAGTAAGTGGAGGTATATATAGAGTCAGGAAAGCGTAATGGCAAAAAGCCAGTGGTATAGAACGACAACAGATATTTAAACCAGCTGCCAACAGGACAAACAACCATAACACATATCAGGTAAGGAACCTGGTCGTGGTTAGTGCACCAGGCCCCGGTAGCTAAGGCGAGGGAAAGATTCTCTCAACGAAGCATCCATGGAAGAGAAAGAACAACTAACTTTCCTATGTGGGGAGTTAATCTACACTCCCTATGGGGGAAAAGCACGGTGATACTGTGGGCCCCCATAGCAACTAAAGTACTACTGAGGAGGATGTGGTAAAGGGTGGGGTAGCCCTTCACTGAGCCTCCAGTCTACATCAGATCTTGGAGGGGAAAGAGGTGCTATGACTCTGGCTTCAGGTAAATCCCTTCCCACTCTGAAACATGGATAGCAAAAGCAAAAACTTTATGAAGCATTCATTGATTTAGCTCTGCATTTGATACCCTCTTGTGGGGCCTTCTCTGCGCCTTAATGAAGGAAAAGGGTTTTTCACATGAGCTAACTGCTGTCATTAGAGAATTATACACTGATACTTGGACCCTAGAGAGAATAGGTAAAAATGGTCAATTATCCTCTATTTTTCAACAAACACCGGTGTCAGGCAGGGCTGTGTACTTGCACCAATATTGTTTTGCATTTATACTGATAAATTATTAGTACAATTAGAATGTCACAATCTGATTCTCCTGAAATTCTGGGCAAACACTGTGCTGTTTTGGTTTATGCTGATGATTTGCTGTTATTATCACTTACTCAATCTGGATTACAGTCAAAACTAAACATGGTGGAAGATTATGCAAATAATTACAAACTAAAGATCAATGAGGGTAAAAGTCAGGTGCTAATTTTCGGAACAAACACTGTCAAGAAACGATGGAAGATTGGTGCTAACAAATTAAATACTGTAAAACATTACACCTACCTGGGCCTGCAACTGTCTGGCGATGGCAGATGGACAAAACATATAAATGCTTTAAAAACAAGGCTTAAACCACAATTCCTCCTAATTTTTTTAATAAGAAGTAAGGCGGTAACTCAGTTAGACCACTAATGACGGCCATAAAAGTCAAATATAATGCACAAGCTTTGTTTAATGGAGAAATATGGGATGCTCATAATAGCAACAGTTTAGAGAGTCCCCTAAATAGGCCATTAAAGGAGATAGGAAATGAGTTTTACATAGTTAACCACCCTTCCATCTTCCTTTCCATGCCAGTTATAATTTCTGATATTCGTTGATGATTTTTTGATAAATAAATAATCTGGCCTTGGGGTGTCCTCAGATGTATAGTGAGTTCCACTCTCCTCACCAGCTACTGTTCTTGATTTTCATCTCTCTAAGACATTCTATGACATCAGAAACTCCCATTCCATGCTGCTCATCTGAATGGCCTGGAAAAGTGTTTGTGATGTCATAGAATGTTCAGGCAGTACGAAGCAGACTTGAACCTTCACTTGGGGATACAGAAATAAAAAATTAAATGTGGCTCTGTTATTAATAGCTGTACACTGTCCTTACTTTATTACTGTACTTATTGTTCCTTAATGCTGCTTGTGATCAAGGGATATGCTGATCTATGTATTCATTGCTCCTTATGTATGTGATTTTGTAAAATATTTTAAGCGCTGATTTATTGTATTTTGACACCATTGTACACTTGTATGTCTGTTTTATATACACTTTGTAATGGTTAAATGACCAATCAATAAACTACTGAACTAAACTGGATAGTAGTTCAAACAAGTGGGTGTAGCATAGACCCCGATAGTCTAAATCAACCGGAGTGGGGTCCCATGGAAGTGCTGGAGACAGGGAATGATCAGGTATATAACTGAGTTCAAGGCAGGGAGGGGAGCCAGTGACTCTAGGCAAATGTCCAGGAGTCCAGGTGGCTGCCTAAATAACAGGAGAGCAAAAATGGAGCAGGGTGGGCTAAAAGCCAAGGACCAGTGTATATCCAGTCAGGGTTGTGGAGGTGCTAGCAGACATGGTAGAGGGATCTGGCACTTCCCCATGGCCCGTTCCCCCCTGCCTCCAGATGGAGACTCCCTGCCCTGGTAACCCCCAGCCCGACCAGTCCACTGCATGATAGTCAGTCACTGCAGATGGCAGATCTTTGTTGCCCAGGAAAAATAGAAGCAGAAGCTAATAGAATGTTATATACATGAAGGCCAGTAGTTCCACTGGGAGAGTAGGCTGTCTTTATGCCTTGTGTTTCTGCACAGGGCAGTGGCGTCCAGTGACCCTCCACCCTCTCGGAGAGGATGTCTATCGGTAGCCTTTGCTCTCTCTCACCTGGTTGCTGCAAATTGAAAAGAAGGGAGATCATGGTAACCCATGAAAACGGTAATAGTCTGGGTGGGAGGAGCAACCCTGGGTGAGCCAAGGTGGTAAGAAATGAGAAGTGGGCATGATAAGGCTGAATAGGGGAGAAGGCCAGGGGGAAGCCACAGGTGATCCAGGTTGCAGTAATGTCTGTCTTCGCAGGTATACATAACAATCTAGGCTGCAACACACCGACTAGTCTAGTATTTGGGCCATCAGCAAAGAGGCCCTCCCCCTCACCAGAGCGCGGGACCCAACCACATGGGATTGCCACTATTACCTCTATGAGCCCCTAATAGGGCAGAGAGGATATATGTGTCATCTGCAGCCCCTCCAAGACATAACCTGTGAGGGTAATGCTAGAACTGATTATAGCCCCCATCACCACTGCAGCTACAGTAAAGAGGAGGGATACAGCAGGGACAGATATATGGCCGCTATCAAAAGAATGCTCACTGGCTATGTTAAAGACGTATTGTACCACTGAAAGTCAATGGGTCCCCCCAGTGACAGGCATAGCAAGCCCTAAAACAATGCATTTAACTGGACATATATATTACTTTCACCAGGTAGGGGCATGCACTGGGATGGTGGTGCTTAGCATAAATTAATCAATTGTGCAGGAATAGATGTAGCAGTCACCCTCGCAGTAAGGATGCAGATGAATAATAAAGTTCAAAGGAACAAAATTTATTCACCCATACGATACAGCACAGTTCAGCGAACAGTTCTTACGTTTCGCCTCTAAGGCTTCATCAGAGAACTTTATTATTTGTCTGCGTCCTTACTGCGAGGGTGAGTGCTACATCTATTCCTGCACATACATATAATATAATTGATGTTGGCAGGCTGCTGCTGTCTCCCGCCTCATATATCAGTCCAAACCTGGTCTAGGACAGATTGAAAGTAAATTTTTTTAAGTACCAACACAGCTGTGTCAAAGGGTACCTCGTTCCGCAGCAGAATGCTTGAAGCTCTGCAACAGTTCTTTAATATCCTGTAACATGGACATCCCCCTGCTGTTTTGGGTCTGTTTCACCAAGGCTATATCCCAGGCTGAGCCCTGAAGAGTTTGCTTCTCTGTGGATGGAAGCACTTGTCGAGGAGGGGGTACATCGATGCCCTTAGTTTTAAGCACTCGGATGGCATCTTCCAGTGTGGGAAAACTTTGTAGACCATCGGGAAACATGATGAGAAGGTGGGCCGGTTATGGCGTTTGTAATTTTAGTTGCTGGGCCTTGAGAACTCAGAGTATGGGACATAAGCTCTCCGACTTGCTGCAGCCCTTGATGAGTAATCATTGTCCAGGAGAATACAAGCATTTTTATACTGGAGAGTCTTAAGGTGCCAGACTCATAGGAGATGCTGCTACTTTGTGGTGAAGCTCAGGAATTTAAGAACAGTAGAGCGTGGCCATTTATCTCTGCTCTGGGGTGTTGGAGTGAGCACTCTATGGGCCCTTTTGATGTCCAGTGGAAAATCTGGATCAAGCTGTAAGAGTTCCCAGAGCAGGCCATCTAGGAAGGCTCCCATGTCACAGCCCTCCTCATCCTCAAGGATACCATAGATCCTAATATTATTTCTGTGTAATCTGTTTTGTAGATCATCGCATTTAGCAAGTAAGTTACAGTGCTTCTTCATGAGATGGATGACAACTCGAGCTGGTCTGTACAGGAGTCTAGCTTACTGTGGTAAGCTTCCAGGTCTGTGACCTTGTGCTGAATTTTAGTGATTTCAGCCATTAGTTCAGAGCAAATGGTTCAGACTTCCGTCCTAAATTCCACGAGTTCTGCCAGAACAATTGCATTGCTGGGCTGAACAGGAAAGGCCGGAACCTCCGCCACATTGAGGTGCATAGCTAGAGCTGGCTGGTTACCTGCAGAGGATACAAGGGAATCTGTTGTTGGCACTGTTTGATTTTTCTTTTTTCTACCGTCCATCAGATGCTGAGGCTCCTGGCTGCTAAGTGAATCTGTTTTTTAGTTGAAAAAGCAAAATGTAGGAACTTTTGGGGTGTAGATCTGCAGAGCCCTGATATCAGTGCTCCATCCCCTAAGGTGACATCACTGGAAGTCTCTTGACTGGGTCCTTTAGTGCTGTAGAGGACTGTGTGCTTACTGAAGGATGCTATTTCAGGATCCACCTTGGGTGGGAGCGACCATAGTTCCTGTTTGTCCTCTGGCAGGGGATATCTCTTTTTGAAAGTCGACTTCTCCCTCATTCTGGCATGATCTGGTGTGTCCCATTCTTTAAATAGCAGGGTCCTGAGTGCCTTGCATGCTGGGAATACGGTGGCAATCTTCTTTCTTTTTCTTTCTAGAGGGTCTAATTTCTGTTCCTCCTGAGGTGCCGGCTCTTCAAATTTTGGTGTTTCACATACAATCCTGATGATCTCATGTATTGTGTCGTAACGGCATAGTGGAGCCTCCAAACCCTCACTGGGCTTGTCCTCCTCATCCAGTTCATCCTTCTCTGGGAATTGTTCACTGTCTGATTTGATGGGGGTATCATCTCCCTCCTGCCTGGGTCTTTTGGATTCCCTTTGTTTATCTGTGTCTTCTCTGTGCCTCTTGTGCTTTGTCATGAATTCAGTTTTCTCCATGAGTTTCTGTAACATCTCCATCATTAAGGACTGTGACAAGGTTGAAGCTGAATCATTAATGTGGTCATTTGCTGATGTGCTGGAGGCCATGCTGGTGTCTTGCGGGTCTGAGTCGATCAGTTAGAGGAAGCATAAGTCTCCAGATTGGGTGGTCTTCATAATGTTGGGGCACGTCTTGCATACTCTCTTGTTGCGGTCCATCTCAGTGAAGGTGTTGCAGACCTGTAGACTGAGATGAGGAAAAGAGAGGTTCAGAGTCCTGTCACTAAGCCTGTATGCTGCACGTTAAGAACACTGACAATGACAGAGGGGAGTGGCACAAGGGTCATTAGTATGCAGGGCTGGGACCCTGGGTCAAGTAGTCTTACTGGGTTGCCCCTACTCCTGAAGTGCCTTGGTTCAGTGTCCTAGACTGAGGCTTAGCCAAGAACTTGCACTATGATATATCTCTTTTTTTTCTTCTTACAGGCCCCTAACCTCAGACTTCAGATCCCAGCAGTGCCAGCCATGGCCCGCTACCCACTTATGGGACCACGTCCTGAGTGATAATACACTGAGGTACTTTGTGTAGCATAGCGTTGGATGTCCTGGTGCCATGTAAGCTAGCTGATGGCTGACTCATCTGAGGATGACTGCTCTGCATACCTCCTAGGCATCTCTATCCTAAACATTCTCCCCCAGCATCTGGCAGGGCAAAAGTGAGCCCCCTGTTCTTGAATCTCAGATCAATGGTTAGTGCTGCACCCTCAGGTTGTGTGTGCCTAGGTGTCCTCCATCCATATGTAATCCCCCCGTTACCCGGGGTTACTAGAATCCCAGTAAGACCTAGTGGTAGGCAGGGAAGGCAGCTTGTGAAACTCCAGTTAAATGGATTTCACACTATCTCACTCTGTTCTCAGTCTCAGCTGAGGCTGAGGGATGACATCATAAGAGAACTTTCACAGCTGCATTAGCCACACTGGAATGTTGCAGTTGGAGGTTAGAGTAGAACGTTGGGGAATTTGAAGCAATTCAATCTGTGAGAAGTCTGAGTGAGAGACTGTAATGCAGGAGAGCGTGTGCAGGCTCTCAAAGCTTTAAGCTCTGTTTAAGAGCTACTTTTGGGTAAGGTGTGTGTTTCTACCTGAAGAGGAACACAGTAACTGGTAATTGAAGTGGTAGAGACCACTTTCAATGGTCCAGTAGCTCCATCCCTGAGGGGATGGGGGGAAGGTGTTTGCTTGTTTTCCAGGGGTCAACCCCCCTGGGTCCGGCTAAGGGAAAGAAGCTGCTTGTTCAAGTTGTGCTGAGGCACCAGAAGCTCTGAGAGCAGGGTTCGACCTTAACATACATTTACTAGCCCCGGGGCATAGTGCAGACTGGCTCGGGCTAGTGCAGAAACCTTCCTACCTGTCCGTGTGGGCTAGTGCGGTCAGCAGAGTCGTCTGTACTTCCAGTTGCGATAGCGGTCCTGGGAGCAAAAGTCTACCGAGCCCATGGAACTCCGGAGCGGCCGCAAATAAGACATGTAGCCGGCGGGTGCTGCAGAGACCCAAACAAGCACTTCCAGCTTCCTCTTGGTTGTTTAGGCAGAAAGCTGCTCCTAGAGGGTGGGAATGCAGGCTGTCACTCTTTTGCATTCCTTACGTCTACTGGCCAGCCCAGTTTACAAGCTGTCAGGGGAGGGAGGAGCAGCAGGAGATAGGAACAGCACAAATGTCATCAGGGAGCACTGACTAGATAAAATCTGTAGCCTGGGCGTGTAAGGTGGAAGACTAGCAATGACCACTGGAAGCAAGAGGTTTGGGGGTGTCGCTTTCAGGTGCCAACTGTGGATTTAAAGGGCTATTTTGCATCCCTAAAACTGTGGGCGATTCAAATTTTGGAAGAGACTGTGTCGCTGCTGCTATGCTGGAGGAACGGCTGTTTGAAGAGTGAGGATCGGGTGCTCTGTGGTTTTGGCGGTTTTGACAGTTCTGAAGGTTCAGCATCGTTGTGGTCGTGGTCTTGTATCCCCAGAACAAACGAACATCTGGATTCTCCACTCCAGTGAAACAAAAAGGCAATCTGGTGTGCTGCTTATTGTTTGGGAGCTGAATCACAAAATTAAGAAAATGCCAGTTCAGGTAAGACAGTGCCACGTGTCATTAAAAATCAAGTATGGTGTGTGGAGTGTGGTACTTTTCAGTGATTCTGTTAGTTAACATAGGGGGTAATTCAGGTAGACAGTGTGGGCTGGCACTGAAGGAGAAAACAAACTAAACTGAGTGTCTCCCTCACTGACACCATAAACTCAGTCCTGGAAGTACTGCTGATTACATCCTGTCCTGTGAATAATAGTTTTTGAAAGCACAGACGTTTTGGGGACTTGTTGTTGTAACTGTAAAACACTGTGACTGTACTTTCCAATTCAGCTCTGAGGGGATCTGTGGCTTGTTGTGGGGCCGGGCTGGGCTTTATTTTGATGAGTAGACTGACTGCTGCGAGGCAAGCATACTAGGAGCTGTATTGTCTAAAAAGTGAAGGTAGTGGAATTTGTAAGCGCTGTGAGGGGGCGGGGCTCTGGCTTGTTGTGGGGCTGGGCATCATGGCTTTTCTTTTCAGACTGCTGTTTGAGCAGGGGCAGAATCAAAAGTGT
Source organism: Neoceratodus forsteri (assembly GCA_016271365.2). Classification (NCBI taxonomy): domain Eukaryota; kingdom Metazoa; phylum Chordata; order Ceratodontiformes; family Ceratodontidae; genus Neoceratodus; species Neoceratodus forsteri. The sequence continues at coordinate 1,385,719,164 of CM028129.1, forward strand.
GCCAGTGTGATGTGCCCTGTTGTTCATCTATTTTGCTGCAGCACATTCTGGTTTATTCTGTGCTTTCCCTCATTTGTGTTGTTGTGTTGTGGGGTGGGGGATGGGGTGATCGATGTCTGTGGCTTGTTACGGGACTTGGGTGGTTTTTCCTTTTCTTTTTGTTTGCTGTTTGTACACACCACCAAGGTACTCAGGTAAGTGGACAAAAAAATAATGCCAGTTGCTGTTCTGAGGTTGTGTGTGTGTGTGTGTATTGATAAATTATCTGTGCTGCTGTGTATTTTCCTGTAGCGTACATTCTTTCCCTCATTCTGTGTTCTGTAGCCTACAAGGGGGTGAGGGTGTCTGTGGCTTGTTGTGGGGCTTGAGGTTTTGTGGGGTGGGTGGGTTGAGGCATAGACAGACATTCATACCAGAAATATGTACTTAACTTTCTTGCAAGTGCAACTGCAAGTTACTATTATACTGTGCAGTTTATTTTTGTGGACTGTGGTATGGGGTAGAAGAGTAAAGATCTCTTGTGTTTTCATACATAAATGAAAAAGTTATAGTAGCTAGCCATGCTTGTACATGCTAGTTTGTGTGTGTGTACAGTTTTGCACAGCAACAAGTGTAATAAGTTGTCACTCCATAGCGATTAGTAAGTCTCACTCTCCTCTCAAATGCTCCTGCTGTTGTATTTTTTATTCATTATGTTGTATGTCAGAAACACGTGGTGATTTCAAGTGCAGACTAGTGCAAATCACTGCGGGCTAGTGCAATTTTAGACTGACTTGTCCTGCTGGCTAGTGCAAAAAAAACTTAAGGTCAACCCCTGTCTGAGAGGAAAGGAAATGCCTGTGGGGCACCTGCAACCAAAGGGTGAGTTCGCTCTGAAAAAAGGCCATGAGTTTTCACCTGAACAGAAGGAAACTAAAGGGACTGTTACTGTGGGGTCAGGAAAAGACTGCCAAGTACAGTTGGAAAGTGGGGATTGGACTGCTTAATCTGTGGAAGGTCTAGAGTAATGGACAATGCCACTTAATTCAAGTATGTTCTAGTCAGCACAAAGAGTGAAGGAAATTGGGGATTGGACTGCTTAACTCAGTGGGGGTCTAGAGTAATGGACAATGCCACTTAAAAGTATGTTCAAGTTCAGCACAAATGGGAAGCAAGACAAGTAGATGGAATGTGAAATACATGCAGCAAGAATCTACATTGCAAAGCTTTACAGGATGAGATGTTTACTGTCCAGAGAAATGGCCGGGTATGAATTGTGGGAGCGAGAGGTGGGAGACCCCCATCAGTAGTAACCAAATTCACCTCTATGGATTTGCTCTGAGACACCTTTTGCTTTCCTCAGGTACTTGGCCAGATGTGGAATTTAAAGGAAGATTTCCTTATGGAGCCGTGGTGCTCTTAGGTGGTTTAGGGAACCACCAGAAAATGTTTCCATGAAGTATGGAAGGTGTCCAAGTGGCTGGCAAGGGAGCCGAGCCAGGAAAAACCCAGAGCAGTGTACAAGTTCGGGCTGTGTAACCCAAAGCAGCGTGCAAGTCCGGGCTGTGTGCCCAGTGGGTGCAGAGCCTGAGGGCTAAAGTGTTGAGGAAGTATTCTGTTCTCTTTTAATCTGCATTACCAGGAGTGTAGCCCCATGGGGGTCCATCTATGTTTTGTTTATTCTGTTTGGATGTGAATAAAAAGCCACACTTTAGAATCCCACTTCTGGTATTAGACATTACAGTTATTGCTTCCTGTGTTTGGAGTTACTTGGGTGCCCCTGTGCAGAGTAGCCAAACCTAGCCTTTGTGCCGAGTGACCTATTCTTCCCCGAATCCAGCCCACCTGGTACTGCTGTCAGAAACAAAGGATAGACCGGGCAGGGGTTACACATATTACACCCTGGGATTTTCTTTGACAAACCCTTCTGGACAGCCTGTGTGAACCTTTATGCCCGTGCATTGAATATACAGGTCCCAGCTAAGATGGCCACTGAGATTCGCGGACATCACAAGATCTTGGCAGCCTTCCACCTCCTGCATGGGCTTAACCTCAGTCCTAGGCAAGATGGCTTCCAAGACTTGGGGATTTATGAGATCTCTGGTCTTGCAATCACCCTATCATTCAACAATGCATCCTTGGTAAGATGGCAGCCGAGACTTGTGAGATCTTGTGTTGTCTCGATGCCACTGCAGTTTTCTGGGTGTGAAGGTCAAAACAAAGGGTTTGGGCAGTGATGGGGGTGCATTCTGAGGACAGCCCAGCAGACGGAGGTGAAGATCCACATCAGGGCATCGGACAGCTCTGTGTGAGCAGTGGAGACATCCCATAGAGCTCAACCACCCTGCACATCAGGATTTGGACCTGGGAGTGGAGCCCTGTGTGGCTCTGGGTTTGAATGCTGTAATTACCTCTCCCAAGCTCCAAGCTGTAGCTAAGGGGGCCGCAGCTTGGTGTGTGTTAGCAAACTGTCTCAAGGGGTGATCGGCCTGGATATGCAGTGGCAGAGTTCGCAGATGGGGACCCCTGAGCTGTAGCTGAAGAAGAGGACCCTCTGCTACCCAACACTGGGGAATTTGAGATCATCAGCCTAGGCAAAAACATCAGCTTGGCTGAGACCCAAGAAGCAGACCAACAAAACACGCTGTACAACCAGGTAAGCTGTTCTAAAACAGTGCAGCACAATGAAAAGTAGTCCAGCCACTGAAAAACAACAGTACACTCTTTGCTAGGCACACGAAGTGGGCCAAACATAAGAAAGTTCCCTAATGCACAGGCTCCTGTTAGCCTAGGTAAACTATAGGGTATTAGTAACTGTACTACAAGCTAAGCAGGGCAAACACAAAAGAGTCACTCAAAGTAGTTCAAATAAGTAAGGCCCCCTCCACCCAGGCTGTGGGGTTGGGGGGGCTATTAAATCCCATACTGGGCAAAGTCTCTTTAATAGAGGAAAAAGAGGCATTCATCAGTTGCTAATCCCCTAAGGGGACCTCTGCATGCACCAGTGATTATGAATAGCTCTATTAGCCACAAAAAATTGCCAGACAAAGGATAATTCTTACCTTTTGAGGGTTAATTGGCAGGGAGCCAACCTTAATTGCGACCAGCTTAGTTCAGTGCACAAACTTAAATGGGGAATGAACCAGAGGAAAAGGCGGTGACTGCATTGGATTCAAAGTTCTGTTTGTGCCTCGGCCTATCAGAGGACACTCAATAACCCTATGGTCAGGACTGGGAGTGCTGTAAAAAGGTGTGATAGATAATCAGTGGCTACTCAGAAGTTGTTCTGCACATTCTAAAAGTTGCTGTGCACATTCTTTCATCAGTGCACCCATGTACCTACTTGTGCTGACTCTCACCTTGCACCACTTTCGTTTTCACTTTGCATAACTTGTGCAGGCTGAGTCTGCATTCGCAACCACACTAGAAGTTTGCGATGCCCATCCTCAGTGTGTGTGAGGGATTCCCCTCAGAGCGCCATAACACTTACTAGGCAGAGACACTCCTCAGCACTCTCACTCTCTCTGTACCAGATTTTAAATGTTTTTGATTTATGGGAACATTTTTATTTACTCCGCAGAGCCATTCCTCGTATCACTTTCCCCCCCCCACACTCTCTGTGTGTGGGTGCTCCGTGCCACTCACTAGTTACCTCTACAGAACCCTACTATAAAAAAATAAAATATGGATGACCATGCACAACAAGCCTGTGTTTTCATCTCAGGGTCGAAATAACAGCATGGAGCTCTTGAGCTTCACTATCGAGTTCCATATGTTGTTAGCTCGAACCCTAGATGGTATGGTCACCCATACATTATTCCTAGCTGGCAGTGTAGCCAGGAAGTTAGGGTAATGAGTTGTGAATGAGCTTGGTATATCCGGCAGACTTGGGTTTTATTCCTACAACTTCTACTTGCATACTGTGTGACTCTGAGCAAGTCACTTAACCACCTCAGTGCTCCCGGGTAGCACCTGAAAACAGGCACTTGTGCCTAGGGGCCTTACCCAGTTACCAAAGAATAAAACAACACCAACAACAAAAATGTCTCTATATTGTGGATCAAAGACTCAGATTTGGACACAGTTTGTGGGTACAGCATTTGCCCTGCAGTTTCACTGAGAAAAAAAATCCAAAGTGTAATCTTTCGCGTATTCTGGTTTTCAGATTTGTGAATGCTTTAACACAAATGCACCCATCTGAATTTGCCTCAGAAAACGGTATTCTGTCAAATAATACTGTATTGAGTTTTTTTCTGGTGAATGTATTGCAGTGTTGCAGAGATCCAGCAGGTGGCACTAATCCTGAACGTAAGCACTCTTTTCATGAAATTGACTGATATCAGTCAGTCTAACTGGTGACACTAATGCCATGATGCCATGAATCAGATCAGTCTCTATTGAACACAGCAAAACTGAATCATATACTGATAAAAATTCTGATCTACAATATTGTGCTGTCTGCCCACAGGTATTATTACATTTTATTACATTACTGGATTTATTCGATGCAAATCCTTTCAGCTGGAAAGCACAGTTCTACAGCGAAGCATATTGCAATAAACTGCTTTATTCTTGGATTTGTGAAGCTAACTGTTCTGTGCTTTCAAAATAAAATGCCACCGTGCTTCCATGTACTTTCAAGTTTCATTTGAAATGTCTTATTCCAATGTAAAAGCCTTTGCAGGTATAGCGATAGCTATTTCACACAGAAACACGGTATGGCAGCAGGTTCTAGATGAACAACTGTTAAAAAATTCTTTCCTTTGTAAATCATAGTTTATTAAAACTTTTCTGTAACCATAACAGACAGACAAAACAGTGGATGTACACCTGATATGGTACAAAGTAGCAGTGTTTGTCTCTGTGTCTTCTTTCCTTAGCTCAAAGAGAAATCTCTAGACTTAACTATTCTAGGTTAAGCTACTGTTTCTGCTTTGTATCCTCATGTTTGCAAAATGTGATTGTTCTTACTATCTGTATTGCATACTATTTGTTGCTAAATGTTAACTGTTTCTTCCTGCTCTGTCATGTATTACCCTGTTGTAACCTCCCGGGTTGTGTCTGAAAATAGGCATTTCTATGTCTAGTGTGCCCAACCTGGTTACCAAAGACAAATAAATAGGATGTTACACTAAATTGACAAGCACCCTAAATCTGAGAGGCCCCTTTCCTTGTTACAGCATTAACACTATTGGCATGGGCCCTTACAATTAATTTGTGCAGTAGCCCAGCATCCACATTGGCAGTCTAAAATAAAACCTCTGCAGACTGCGTCAAGTATTCCTTACTGTTTCTACATGTATGGTACTCCCTAGGGTTCCTAACAGGCTGGGGTTTCCCTGCCCCTCCACACCCGCCCCCTGTACTTTTTCAGGGCCCGCATTTACAGCTATTTGGGGGCTGTGCTTCAGTGTGTTAAAAACATTCTTATCTGAAAGAAGAAAGGGAGGATCCAGAAGAGTTTGTATTTATATAGTGCTTTTCATTCACACTGTATCCCAAAGCAAGTTACAAGCAAACTGAGAATTGGTGAAGTGACTTACTGTAAAATAGAGAATAATGGCTAAGCAATGGTGTATTATGATGTTGTTTTACGCACCCGAGGTGAGTGATGAGCCATAAACCTCGAGAGCGAAGCTCAAGAGGTTTATGAGCTCATCAGCCACCGAGGGTGTGTAAAAAAACATCATGAACACACCACTGCCTAGACTTTATTTTTTGTAATTACTGGTGCAAGTAGTTGGCGCTGGGGACTGTTTCCTCACAAGGTCAGTGTCATTTCTGCTCCTCAGTCACACACACACACACACACACACACACACACACACACACACACACACACACACACTCTGTCTCTCTCTCACACACACTGAAATAACAATATGTTTTCTTTCCTTTCTTTTTTTTTTTTTTAGTACAAAAAATGCTACTGCTGCTGACCGTAAGGAAACGGTCTCCTTCGAGATCGCGCTTGGTCGAACAGAAGCCAGACCGAAGCACGACAACGGCAGGATCAACCGGATACATTTTTTTATGGTTTTCCTCAAAAAGGCAGGATTAACCAGATAATTACAAAAGAAAACAATAGCTTACTGCAGCTGGGTATCTCGCCTTGGAGGAGTTATCTGGTCATTGCTAGTGGGACATAGTAGCCGCCATGTTTTTTGAGCTGTTTGACCCACCCACTGACAGTAAGGGCCAATAACATGGCGCGCTACAAATGAGTGACAATGATGCCGAGATTAAGCTTTAAGAAATGCTGTAATAACCCAATTTTGGGTTATTATGGCATTTGAAAGGTACCAAAATCCATTTGATAAATGGGGTCACCAGTAATTATTGTATAATAACAGTTATTCTGCACATTAACAGCCACACACAGTCACTGAATTGTTTGAATCACTTTTATGGAGAAGGGAATGTTGACTAGGACACTGGGAAAATCGTCATCTCTTGTGAAAAATACACTGGGTTCTTTTACTTCTACCCGAACATCCACCAAGACAGCACCAGCAATGAGTAGAAGGGACCTCAGTTTAACGTCTCTTCTGAAGGATGACACGAGCTGACAGTATGGTCCCCAGTCCTAATGCCTCCCCCAGTACTGTATTTGAGTGCCACCATTTGTGATAAGAGACCCAGTGCTGATATAAGACTAGAACCAATGACCTTCTGAATGAGGAAGATAAGGAAAAAAAGTAAATGATGAGCTATTAGTACAGTACTGTAAGATGGCAGTAATGTGTTGTAAGGGAGATGAGTGCCAGTGTCTCTGTTGGTAGAGTTCGCCTCTGGGTTGGGAAGAGTACATGGCTGTGAGTTCAAGTCCTGCACCAGACACTTGGTCTTCTACCCAACACTGGCACTGTGGAACTGTATTAGGGGGTGCTGCCTGTTGGGAATTGCCATCCTTTGAAAAAGATGTTGAACCAAAGTCCCTTGAGGGTTATCCAAAATAGAGGTCTGAAGTTACCACCAGTGAAAAATCGAGATAGTCAGATGCAAAGGAATTATTATCTACCAAAGATTTGGAATGAATTGAAAGTGGATGTTATGAATGCAGGTAGCTTGGGTCAGTTTAGGAGAGGCTTGTCATCAATGTGGAAACTAAATTGTCAGTGATTAGGGTCCTAAGGAAATTGAATTATGATTTTTTGTGTTTGTTTGTATTGATTATTGGCTGTGTTTTATTTGTTATTGTATCATGCATTGTGATTGAATCATGCTGTTGTATTGTCATTCGTGGAACCGTGTCAAGTTTTTGTACCTTGTAACCAAAATCTACACAGGACAATCTTGTAAACAGGGCATACTAGTCCTAATGATTAACTCCTGTCAAAAAATAAAATTTTCATCTATCTCTCTATCTGTCTATCTTTCTATCTGTCTATCTATCTATCTATTTTTTTTTTTTTTTACTATCAAGACTTTCTGGGATTTAGTCAGTTATTTTGCTACAACTATTTTTGTCTGGAGTGCCTCCTCGCATGACACTTTTCAAAAGAGATGGGGAGATACATCCGGTGGACTGGCCCACATCCGCTCTCCAGATTCTCTGCAACACAGATTCTAATGCAGTACAGCTGTATGAGTGGTACTGGCACACTTGCTGCTCGTATACTGCATAAAGTACCTTCACTATCAGCTTCTAACGCATTGCTTTGTGAAGTGCTTGTGATACAGGGAGGATGAAAGGCACTTTATAAGACCAAATTCTGTTCTAATTTTATAAGGAGGAGTTCCTAATAGTAAGGGATAAAGAGAACACAGTGCATATTCTCAGCCTAATAAACACTGCAAGATAACCATTTGCATTAATCCCTTATTTAAGGAAAGTTTTCAAGAAAAAAAGGCTAATTACTGTTTGATCAGGGAGATGTTCTACTGCCTCAGGGATAATTAAGATTTATGTAAAGAGAAAAAAATAATTTGTCAATTTCAAATGTTTACTTGCTGTGTAATAGAGTTTTTAAGGGTTCCTGATGTTGGTGGGACAACTTTGAAAGCTACAGTATATTTAGACACAGTTTAGCTTATATTTCACACTTTTGTTTGTAACTATCACCCTTATTTCGTTATTACTAAGGATGTTTTCATGGAAACAGGATATTTGATTTATTTGCTCTGTCTGCTTGTCTACTTCTGTGTAGACAAGCATCCAAGGCAAATATAGTCCAAGGGACAGTGATCTTCTTTGTACATATGTCACTTCTCTCAGTAATAAAGAAAAATAGGAACAAATTGCAAAAACATATTTCTGACTAAATGGTACAGAGGGTAAAGGCACAGAACTGTAAAACAGTGGGTTGCAGGTTCTGTCCCCGTCAGGGCCACAAACAATATTGTCTAAGAAATCATGGGCTACAGTAGACTTGTAGCTGGACCAGTAGTGTGGACAGCTGAGGCAGTGGACACTTCACCTCCAGCCACACCAGCAATCTGGGTTCAGGAATGGGCCTCGGTTGCTTGCTAGCTGTCAGGGGAAAGACGATTGAATATCTATCAATGGTGCTCCTCCTCCAGGGTGCGAGAACCATCTGTACTGCTGCTTGGCTGCCACCTAGTGGAGTCTAGAAGGCAGAGCAGCAGTCACCAGATTTGAAGGCCAGAGGCAGGCATTCAGAGTGTGCACCATCTTCATGGTCTTAGTGTGTGCCGTTGCACACCACTGGCTCTGACTCAAGGGGGAGTAACAGGCAGAAAAGAATCCCTTGTCCAGGATAATGCCATGACCCTACAGGCACTGCACCACCACCATTCATGGCACCCACTCACACAATGACTTAAGACGTAGATGGAGTAAGTCATGGAGGTGGGCAGACAGGGATGGGAGTCAACAGTAGAAGGGGGCCGATGGGGAGGGCAGGAGGATCAAGTCCATGTGAAAAAATAGAATTGCAAAAATATCTGAACTATAAACTGAATTTTGTCTATATCTTACACTTTTCAAAGTTTTCCAACTGGTATCAGAGGCTCTTTAAAGGAAGCATAAAAATATGTAATGTGTTTTTTGGTTCATTATTGACATGCTGTTAACCTATTTGATGTAAGCTATGACCTACGATAGGTCATGGGTGTACTGAGCATGAAAGCATGCCTGGGGTGCATTGTGAGGCATGGAGCCGAAGGCTGAATGCCCTCCAGCCACCTGAGAAGTACATTAATGCCTGGAATGGGTTACTGCAGTTATTAAAATGGATAAACATTTATTAGTAAAAATATAGAAAAATATGTTTAAATGCTTAAAAATGACAGAAATTTGGTGGCTATTCATCCACATGCCAAAATAGCACAGCTTTTTAGGAACATGTTTTTTTTTTTTTTTTTTGCAATTGTTTAACCAGGAGTGGCACGCTAAGGTGCGACCTGGGAGCACAGGGAAGTTAAGTGACTTGCTCAGGGTCACACAGTATAAAAGTGGGGGCTGTGGGAACAATATCTCTGTTTTCTGTTGTTTGTCCTGGTCACCCCATTTTTTGTTTGCAGTTATTTTCTTTGTAAAGAGTTGTGGCTGCCTCCATCCCCCTTACGTGTCTATACATTCCAGCGGCTGTCTCGTGTGCTATCCCCACCCCCTCCCTGCTACTTGTGGTACCTTACATTCCTGTCAACTCCCCTGCCTACAGTGGTCATGCTGCAACAACCAACACCCACAGAATCATAACCCTGCTTGTAACTGGCAACTGTGATCATGAACAAACTGGTACTGGGCTGCTTCTCTTCTCTCTTGCTGAACTGCTTGCCATCTCGGGTTACGGTGAAACAGAGTTGATGGTTTGCAGTAGCCCCATTATAAGGAGCCAATCTCAGGAAGGAGTGGTTTCTGGAGGTGAGGGATTCTGGCTATAACATAAATGTCTGACAGTGACTTGGGTGACCAATGTGCCCAGCAAGCTTCACTGTGGATAAAAAAAAAAAAAAAGGCTGTTATTTTTTTTTTTCTTTCGGGACTGAACTGGTGGATTGATTTGTTTTACTGCACCAAACCTGTTGTTAGGTAGCATTAGTTACTTTGGGAGTAACTGTGCCTACACTAGGCATTAATTATTAGTCAGGTGACTGGTTTAAACCAATCAGGTTTATGTTTTTCTACCCATTTTATAAGCTATTATATTTGCAGTCTGCATGCTGACGGTTTTTCCCCCACTCTATTTAGTGCTTTCTAACAGTACGTTTACATCAGATGGAGTGGTGCATTGTACTCTGCACTGCTCACCCACCCTTCTTTCTGCATGGCCTCCGCCATGCATTTACACAGCAACGGTTGGTGGTGCTCTGCATCTGAGCTCCCTCTCTACTAGCATTTTAACAACACACATAAAAATGCTATTATCACATCCTCCATATAACTTCTTTGCCTACCACTAGCAAAAAGAAACTGTCTGTTCCTTACACATAGAGTTCACTGAAGATGAGAACATTCAGAATCATTCCTCCTCACGGTTTTCAGTAAATGAGCCCTGCAATCTGTATTGGACTTTCAGTCTATAAGCGTCCTGTTTCTTACACAGCATAGTATAATAAATGTTATTGCTAAAAACTGGATTCAAAAGGACACTTACTTCAATTGGACTGGAAAAAACCCTGAAAAGATCATCAGAATAAGCTTACTTCATTTTTTTTTTTGTTAAGACAGAAGCAGAACTAGGGTTGGGTGGTGGGACAGCATCATGGAGAAGGGCCCGAGGATGAATGCTGGTCATGGTACGTACTTTTCTGGATTTTCTCCATCTCCCCTTGTTCCATCCCACCATCCCACCATGGTTTTGCATATTGTCTGGTGGCCTCGATGGCAGTGTGGACTGAGCTGATATCACCCACTGTGAGGGAGGGACTCTCCAGCTCACCACAGGGGCCACTGCTGCGCTGAAACCCAGATGTCTCCCTCCCAGGCTGGCTCATGCTCCCCCAAGAGTACTTCCCAGCCGGCTCTTGGTCACCCAACTCAGGCAACCCCGTGCCTATTACTGAAGCTGGGTAACCAGGAGGGGAGCCCGAAGTGCATCCACTGAGCCATCGAGGAGCCCCAGAGTTTAGGATTTTTAATATTATTATATGTACACTACACACCTCTTGAGGCCTGAGAAACATATATTTAAAGATGATTAAAAACAAGATTGTCTCTAAAACTTTTTTACACAGACTTGACGGGTAGTTTGTCAAAAATGTAAACCCTGGGAATGACAATTACAATTAAAAAAAACAAAAGTATTGTCTACTGAACTGCAAAAGCTGAATGAAAGTATTTACAGAAATAAATACTCACCTGAATACCTGCTTTCATACATTATTCAAACTGGTTCTGCAGAGCAGAGTAGATGGTAAAGGAGCATCCTCAAGGAGAATTTCAAATATTCTCCTCTCCTTCATTTGTGCCTCATCCTAAAAATATTAAATTATGCCTATTTTAGAAACCACCAGTTTAAGACATGTTAGCCACCTCCAACAAGGGTGCAATTCATTTTTATTAATATGTTTGCTTGCTGTGATAACCATATGAGATATAACAGTTTTGTTTTCATTAGGTTCCTAGGAAACAGCAGACAAAGCAGAAATATTACAGTTATATTACAACCAAAAAATACAGAGGAAGATGACTAGTAAATTGCTGTGTGTGTTTATATATATATATATATATATATATATGTGTGTGTGTGTGTGTGCATGCTAAGGGGCTGATGCAGGAACAATGAGAGTCTATAAGATACATAAAATAGGCCGACCCATTGGCGCAGTGGTAGTGGTATTGCTCAGGATGCCCCGAGTTTGGAAGTCAGCCCAAGTCATTGGGGCTGGCCTGGGAGGGGGGAGGATCGAGCATCCCAGAGGACACTGTCCTCCTCCAGGGAGGGAGGTAGCCAGCTCTGGTGCTAGACTGCCACCTGGGTGACCACAGGTGACAGTGCACCTTGGAGCAGCTCTGCAGGGAGGAGACGCTGGCGCATGACACGCACCATGCTCACATGGGTGCTGCATCACTCACCAGGCTGGCATCTTGGGCAAGGGACAGAAAAATGGAGGAAGAAAAGTGGCAGGTCTGGGATCCTATGATGGGCTGACCCCTCACAGGACCTGCACCAGCGACGTGGCAACTTCCCCAGAAATTGGATCCTTGAAGTGGCAGTTGGGGTCCTTGGTAAGGTTGGAGGAATGGTCAAATGTATGGCAGCTTAGATTCAATGCAAAGAAGTGCAAAGTAATGCACCTGGGAAACAAAAACCATGGGGAAGAGTACACAATGAGGGGTAAGATACTGACAACAAAAATGGAAAGAGACCTGGGGGTAGTCATATCAGATGACCTAAAGGTGGGCCAGCAATGTGAGAAGGCAGTAAGGAGGGCTAGGGGGATAGTTGGATGCATAGGGAGAGGCATCACCAGTAGAAAACAGGAAGTTGTTGGCCCTCTGTACAGACAGTTGGTAAGACCACATCTGGAGTACTGTGTAAAGTTCTGAAGACCCCATCTCCGTAGAGACATAGACAGGGTGGAGGCTGTCCAGAGGAGAACCAAAATGGTGGTGGTCTGCACCAAAAGACATATGAAGAAAGACTAAAGGAGCTTGAGATGTATAGCCTTGAGGAAAGGAGGGAGAGGGGGGCATGATAGAAACTTTCAAATACCTCAAGGGAATCAACAAAGTCCAAGAGGGTAGCATCTTTCAGAAAAAGAGATGCGCAAGAACAAGGGGGCACGGCTCAGAGGTAATGTGAGGAAGTATTTCTTCACAGAGAGGGTTATGGATGCATGGAACAGTCTTCCTGAGGAGGTCATAGAGTCAACAACAGTGGAGGAATTCAAGAATGCATGGGACAGACATAAGGCAATTCTAGTGGGGTGGGTAAGAAGAAGTAGGCTGTTGGTTAACTAGGATCTGCAGCTTATCCGTTAGGTAGGGAAATGGGCAGACTAGGTGGGCCAAGCGGTCCTTATCTGCTATCAAATTCTATGTTTCTATGTTTCTATGCCACCATGGGGACAAGCTGTGGAGGAACACAAGGGAAGTGGTAAGTCCACAAGATGTCAGGAGACGGTGCTGGGGGAGTCATTCCAGATGAGGGGCAGAGGTCTACCAGGAGGCAAATAAAAAGGGACATAAAGTAAGTAGCATGTCCAACCTTTAGGAACCCAAAGAGACCTACACCCCCCACCCATTTTTTTTTCTCACCTGTAATACCTTGACATCAGGGGAGTAAAAGGAGTGAAGGATATAGTAATATTCAATAGTACAAAACTGCCATCAATAAATTTAAATTGTGTAACAACAAAAGCTACTTAAGAGTATGGGAGCAGCATTATTTATAGTTTTATGATATCACAGAGAAGTAATATTTAATATTATTATGCTCTTTTTGCAAAAAAAGAAATTGCATGCAGGTGTGAACACAGTTGTTGCATTTCAAATCTTTTCATCCCAGTAAAAGGAATCCTGTTATTATTTGTTCATTATACTGGTTTACCCATTAGTGTCTGTTCTACAACAGTATTAGCATTAACAGGAGAGTACAATACAAAACCACCTGACCACACACAGTTTGGCGCAATTAGATGTCGTATCAGCACTGCCACCAACAGAGAAATTATTTTAGTTTTTAAATTATAAAAAAAAAAAACCTGTGTGCAAGGCTTGATGACACTGGACCAACTTCAAGGCAAGCAATAGTAGGGCAGCTTAAATACACAGCTTGAGAGCCAAGTGCTCTTAACCTTGAAATTCCTAAAGCCGAATTTCTACAACCAGTTGTGCTTGTTATATTTTCATTAAGTGCAGTGCAGTAAACATAAAAATGCAGAGTCAAATCACACTTTAGGAGCAATTCTTGAAAATTACCCTAGCAACTTTTAACGATTGAAAAGTGGTTTATAATAGCTGCATTACAGCATATGAACAGAACATTGCTTTGCATACAGAGTAATCACAGGCAATAATTCTGCATCTTATGCTGGTTGCAGTTTATCAGCATAAGAAAAAAAATGACTGAGCTATCTTTTTACCCTTAAACATCACAGGGCCTCTTCAAGGTAACATTCCAAGACAGTCCATGTGACGATGACCAGTAAGCATAAATGATTCTGCATGTCCCTGCAGGCATGGAAAATATTCTCTTCACTCTGACAGACACCAGTGATGCATACAAGTGAACAAAGTATGAATCACCATGTTTTAAAACTGTCAGAAGTGGGGGTTTCATTGTTAGTTTCAGCAAATTCTCGCAATGGTTTAAGTATCAGACATTGTACATGGAAGGAAAAAACAAACCTGGAAACTAGAGTGGGTGGTAAATGCACTTCCTCATGGAGATTTTCATGTTTTCTCTTTCATCTGTGCCTCTTTCACCATTTTAAGACATCTAAGTCACCCCCAACAGAAGCGCAATTAATTTTTATAAAAATGTTTGCTTGCTGCAATAACCTTATGCATTAGAGCGTATTGTGGCAGACCAGCTCACAGAACACCTAACCAAATACAACCTCCAGTGCGCAGAGCAGCATGGCTTTAGGAAAGCACATAGTACTACTACGGCCTTGCTGGAGTGATGCAGCAGGTCAGAATTAATGACACACTGTTCAGCCACCGCTCAGTAAGCTCCGGAGTTCCCCAAGGCTCCATCCTTGGACCCCTACTGTTCAGCCTCTTTCTCAACACTCTCCCAAAAGCATGCCCCAACATCATTCTGTACTCAGATGATACTGTTCTCTTTGCTATTCATTCTCACCCCACCGTACTCGCCACTGACCTTCAAACTGGTTTTGAGGATGTAGAATTCTGGTTCAGTGATCATAAGCTGCTGATGAACTACTAAAAAGCAAAGGTGATGCTTTTCACTACCCCGCCAGCCAAAACAAAGCAACCTGCCTTACCATATTAAACAAACTAAGCTTCCCCCTTGAGCAAGTCAAAGACTTCAAATGCATAGGTATAACATTAGACATCACCCTGTCCTACTTTGCCCACATCAACCAGATATCTAGAGCCATTAATTCCCGCATTGGCGTCCTATACAGGCACTAACATTGCCTTACCACTGAGGCTCTCAAGCTAGCTGTATCCAGCGCAATCATCTCCATTGTTGATTATGGTCTGATATCCTATGTTGCAGCCTTGGACACTGCCCTGAAAAGAATCACAGTTGCTCTTAACAAGGCATGTCGGCTAGTTATGGGTGCCCACAGGTTGACCCACACCTGTGATCTTTACTCGCAAACCCACTGGCTGAATTTCAAAAGTAGGATCACCTACCAAACCTGTCTATTTATGAAAAAAATCTCCCTTGGCAAAGCTCCTCCAAGCTCCCTGCCCCTACTGCTACCTGCCCCTAACTGCTGCAACACACGCAGAGCATCTTCGATGAACTACTTGGTCCCTTACTGCCGGACTGCCCTGGGTCAGTGACCTTTTCACTATAGAGCCCCTTCCTGGCTAAATAACCTCCCCCCAGAGATCCTTAACATCCCCTCCATTACGCCCTGGTGGCACTGAGGGTTTAGGCGCTGGACGCCACACCTTGTGCCACGCCGGTGACCTGGGTTCGGGAACGAGCCTAGGCTGCCAGGGGTCAGCAGGGGGGGAGAGAGGATTGAGCATCCAGAGGACTGCTCTCCTTTCTCCAGGGAAGGGGTCTAGTTGTCCCGCTCACTGACTGCCCTCTGGTGGTAGCTGGAGGGCAGTTTGGGTCAGGAGGCTTGAAAGATGATATACTTACTTCGGAAGGAGGGAGGGAGGGAGAAAATGGAAAATGTTGTGGCTCCATGAGAACCGGGATGGCCTGACCGCTCAGGTGAGTCTGCCCCCGCCACCAGATTTGCCGTGCCAGGGTGGCGAAATGCGGCACCCCACCTGGCCCTGCCATGGAGGGAATCCATCAGGAACCTCAGGGGCAGAGCGAGTTGGGTGGTCGGACCGAGGATGAAGCTCCCGGGGGTGCATAGCCCTCAGACAGCCCATGGAAGGGAAGTAAAATATAATAATAAAAAAAAATAAAAAATCCTCCATTGGCCCCTTTAAACTTAATCTGCATCAGCACCAAACCCAAATATGCAGCTGTGACTGCTCCCCTTAAGTCCCTGACACAGCTCAGCTCCAGGAATTGACTTGCTCTTTGATTCCCTCATCCTCTTTTTATTCTTCTCCTTCTCTACTTATCCTCTCTCTCTGAGCCCTGGCTAACAAAGTCATCATTTTACTGACTGGCGCCCCCTCCTCCACTCTCTCATCTCCTCTTCCTGCAGTTCATGTGACTGTCTTATGGACTGTATACCTACTGTAATTTACGAGTTTGCTATTCTGTATATTATGTAACTGAAAGTCTATACAACCACTATCGACTGTTAGTTGTTTGCCTTCCAACTGTGTAATGCAATAGCCAAGCTTTGTATATACAACTTCTGTATTTATACTCGACGCAGAACCTTTGTAAATGAACCCCTGGTTCAAAGGAATGTTAATCCTAGCAATAAAAAAAATACATATAACATTTTTGTTTTCATTAGGTTCCTAGGAGACAACAGACAAAACTGAAATATTACAATTATATTACAAACATAAAATACAGAGGAAAATGACTGCCAAATTACTGTGTGTGTGTGTGTGTGTGTGTGTGTGTGTGTGTGTGTGTGGTCGCGCATGTGCTAAGAGCCTATGCAGGAATATGGAGGGTCTATAAGGGAGCCTATGCAGTAATATGGAGGGTCTATAAGGCACATACAATATGTAGCATGTCCATCCTTTGGGAACCATGTATGCAAAGACACCTCCACCCCAGCCAAAATTTTTTTCTCATCTGTGGTATCTTGAAATCAAGAGAACAGGAAGAATGAATGATACAGAGAATAATGCATATGTAGGTGTGTGATATGCAAGTTTTTTTTACACACCTAAGGTGTGTGATAATGTATAAACCTCAACAGCGAAGCTCGAGAGATTTATATATTGTCACACACCGAGGGTACGTAAAAAAAACTGCAGATCACAGACCTTCATATGGGTTATTTTTTATAATAACTGGTGCTAAGTAAACAAAGCTCAAAGTCTTTCATGGGCAAGCATGGTACACAACCCGGCGTGAGACAGTAAAAGCTGTATCAACTCATCGGTTGATATAACTTTGCCATATCAACTTGCGGGTTGATAAGACTTTTTACAGGTCTCAAAAACGGGTTGATATCGGGGTCACCAGTTATTATATAGTGAAATTCAACAGTGTCCAAGAATGATTGGAAGTAATCAGGAGTGGGTACATGAATGCACATCAAAACCTGTATAAGCAATTGTACTTGCTGTTAATTTTATTTCGCTCTGGCTCCATCCCTCTGGAACAGGCAAACACAGCTGAGGAGAAATGGACATAGAGAACGGGGTGGAACAGATGTGGAACACCTTCAAGGGAGTAATAAAAAATGCAGTGGATCACTGTGTACCAAACAGAGGAAAATGTTACAGGAACACTGTGTACCCATAAGATGTAAGGGTATAAAAAAAAATATTATCTTGTATGTTTGGATGGGCCCTCATAGAATTGGAGAGGGAAATAAAAGACATCTAAGACACAGAGGGAGAACTATACTGTTGAGAATAAGGCTACAGGTAAACACTGAAAATTGTCTATTTTCAGTAAAGATCTTCCAGGCCGTCTGCCAAGGGGAGAGTCCGTATGACTGCAGATGCACAGGGCCCTCTGGGCCCTGCACTTCCATGTGACTATGGATGCAAAGAATCCATGGTCTTGTCTAGTGCACCTACCTGGTAAACAAAACCTAGATAAATAAATGTTTTATCTGTTTACTCACCACAAAAAGAAAGGAAATTCATTGCAATAACTACATTATTGCAGACACTAGGGTTAAAGAATGCAAACCAGATAAAGTAAGGAAATTAAAAATATTAGGGTTTGGAATCTTGCTACTCTTGGAGAATCTGTGGGGTGGTGTTACTTGGGGTTGTCAGTCCTAATGCCAACCCACTCCCATAAACAAACAAGGTTATGCATAAACTTTTGCTTCATGCAGGACCCGGCGTGAAGAAAGTCATGTCTGATTCTGTTGGCCACATGTGGCAAGACATACTTCTCTACCTCCAAAGAGTATATGCCTATCAAGCACTAGCTTGGAGCTACACTTTGGGCTTCAGACAGGAGGCTATGGGATGGGAAGGGGTGGGCATTAGGTTTGACAACCCCAAGTAACACCATTCCACTGATTCTCCAAAACCCTAATGTTTTTCATGTTCTTACTTTGTCTGGTTTGCATTCTTCAACCCTAATATCTGCATTAATACAGTTTTTTTTTTGCAATGAACATACATATTTTTTTAAACTTCTTTATTGTTATATAGGTCAAGTCCATTTACAACTGATTTAATACATGTACTTCATCCATACAAAAACATTAAAATACTTTCCCTCTTTTCTTTTGCAGATGTTCTACTTATGTCCATATGCCGAATAAAATCCTTACCTAGAGAGGGAAGAACTCATCAGTGTAACAGAAATAAAACATATCTTCAACTGTTCTTTATATTTGTTAAATTCTTTACCTTGCTTGACCTATCTACCTTGCTATAGTCCTTTATTTCATGACTTTCACTAATCTTAATACATTTCTTAATAAAAATCCATAATAAACAGTACATAAACAATAAACGTCTGTGTGGTTCGTATTTCATTATCAAGCTTGCTTATTGTTACAATTGACCTGTATATTTTTATTCCTTTTATTCAACTCTAGTCAGTATTTTATCCATGGGTACTTTCACCAGGATTTCATCTCCCAAGGTTTTCAGAGCCCAAATGCCTGCTATGGCAGTACAGATCAGCCCTCCCATTCCTCCATAAAGTGCACAAATGGGAGCCACATTCCTTTGAAATTTTCTGTTTGTAACCTCAGTGCAGTGATTTTTTCCAACCTGTATATTCTTTTTATAATAGACACCCAGTCCTGTAATGTAGGTGGCTCTAAATTTAGCCACTTTTTAGTGATTGCTTTATTTACTACTGCCACAAGTATCCCTGCAATGATATCTGTCTATTAGTTCTTTGGCCCCTTGGAAGCTGTCCTAGAACCAAATGTTCAAAATCCAGTTTTTCTCTGGCTCCTATCATTTGTCTATATTTCTCCTCTATAAATGTCCACAAATTTCATATAACTGGGCAGCTCCAGAAAATATGGTAATGATTTCCCTCCTCCCCACAACCACACCAGCATCTATCTGTGCTATTTGGTGCATAATGTTTAGTTCCAGTGGGGGTGAGGAAAAACCTAAATATCAGTTTCCAACAGAATTCCCTCCAGTTATTAGACATCAAAGTATGCATAGCGCCCTCCCGTATCTGTTGCCAGGACTGTGTGTCTATGTGTCTCCCTGATTCCGCTTCCCATGCACCTTGATAAGAGGGTGGTGGCCGATCTTGTGAGGCAATACCTGTTTTAACTAAAATAGAGATATGTTTTTTTTCCTCAATTGCCCCCTCTGCAGCCTGCAGTATAACCAATACTAGGGGGTGGAGTTCTACCTGTACCTCTCTCAGATGCAAGTCTTTTCTAGGAAGGATGTTATCTACAAATATTGGAAAAAATCTGTCTGTGACAGCATATATTCTCCCTGCATTTCCCTAAATGTATTTATTTGTCCCTGTCTGATAAATTGCCCAAAATAAATCAGCCCCAGTCCTCTCCATCTAGAGTAAATATGGTCTTGTTTAGGTGGAGTATACTGGGGACATCTACAGATTTCAGTTCGATTTGTGAGCGTATCCCTGATGTTCATCTCTTTTTTAATGTTGCCCCAGGTGCTATATAATTGCAGTAACCAAGGGTTATTGGGTTTCAACTGGCACAAGTGTTCCGCTGATGTTTCAAATTCTTCCAGAGGGGAGGTTTCAGGGCTGCTCCTCATTTCTTGGGCTACCCATACATTATCAGGGTCTTGTTTCTTATAGGCTATCCATGGGAGCAATTGTGCCATTTAGTAATATAACCTAAAGTCAGGTAAACCTGTACCTCCCTGGTTCTTCAGTCTATGAAGGTCTGCCCATTTAATCCTGGCCTGCTCCCCCCCCAAACAAAATGGTGCAAAGCTTTGTTCAGCTTTTTCCATTCTATATGTGGTATGTGTAGGGGGAGGTTCTGGAAAAGAAACAAAAATCTAGGTAAAATGTTCATTCTAATTGAGTCTCTTCTGCCCATTAGAGACAAGGATAGCATCTCCTAATCTTTTAAATCCGTTATAATCTCTGTCAGTAATTTACTATAATTTATCTGGTACAGGTGTTTTAAATCTATAGTATGCAAATCCCCAAGTAGCTAATGTTAGAGGTTACCCATCTGAATGGTATCATTTGCATAAAAGTGGGGGATCCTGGTCTCACTCACCATAAGGACTTCTGTTTTGTCTTCATTAATTTTAAATCCTAAAACCCTTCCATATTGTTGTGGTATCTGGTATAATATAGGAAAAGTGTGTATTGGGTTTCTGAGATACAGAATTGTATCATCAGCATACAATTATATCCTGTCCCCCCCCCCAATCAGTATACCTTCCAATCCCCGGTGATTTCTAATTGTCTCGGCCAGAGGTTCTATGCTTAACGCAAACCATATAGGTGACTGGGGGCAACCCTGTCTGGTTCCTCTCTGTATGTTTAGGGGATCTGATACCATGTCATTTACTTTTATTCTGGCTGTGGGTGTCTTATAAAGAGTTTTGATCCATGTACGGAACTGTTCACCAAACACGTATGTGGTCAAAACTGAAAAAGAAGTCCCATTTCAGGCAGTCAGATGCCTTCTCTGCATCTATAGTTAGTGCTATTTGCTGCGCTTTGGCTCCTCCTCCCTGATATAAAATGTTCAGGCACCTTCATATTTTATCCTCTAGATGTCCAGTAGGGACAAATCCAGCCTAATCTGGATGGACTTGTTTAGTCAGTATTTTGTTTACCCTTAAGGCTAGTACTTTAGTGATTATTTTTGAGTCAACATTTAATTGTGAGATAGGTCTGCAAGAGTTGCATTGGTCTGGGGCTTTGTCCGCTTTCTGAATTACTGTAATAAATGCTTCCTGCCAAGATTGGGGTAGGTCCCCCTCCTCCTCACACTAGTTAAAAACCTATGTCAACAGAAGGACCAGTTGCTGCTGAAAAGCCTGATAAAACTCCACATTAAAGCCATCAGGACCCAGGGATTTGCATAAGTTTGTAGATGTTTTAGCTTGCCTAATGTCCTCTGAGGTGACAGGGGCATTGAACATCTGTCTGTCCTCCTCCCCTATCTGAGGTAGATGTTACCCTGCTAGAAAATCTGTGATGCCCTCTCCTGTATTCACAGTTAGTGTCTCTGCAGAGCAAAGGGTTTCATAATATATATGGAAAGTTGCAGCTATTGCTTTGGGTGTGTAAATTATTTGTCTGCCTCCAGTATGTCCTTCTGTTAGTTTTTTCACATTTCTTTCTGTTTGTGCCTTTCTAAGATGGAAAGCCAGGAACCTATTGGCCCTGTTCCCCTGTTCATAATATTTCTGATTTAAATGTCTTAATTTCCCTTCTGTTTGTTCGTCTAATATTGTATGTAATTCTGACCTTACTTTTTGTAGCTCTGCAAATGTCCATGGTGACCTTATGCTGATGTTCCAGATTTTTAAGGCTTTGCTCTAATTTTTGTTGTTTCACCATGCGTTGTTTTTTAACTCTGGAAGAGTACAATATAATTACCCCCAAAATCACTGCCTTTAAGGTGTCCCAAAATCATTTAGGTTTGGTGTCCCTACTATCATTATTCCTTTGATAATCGGTGATTGTATTTTTAATCAGATTTTTGAATTCTTCATTTGTCAATAATAAAGTGTTCATTTGCCAGAAAGTAGATTTACTCCAGTCCCCCAGCCTGAGATCCAGAGTGACAGCAGAGTAGTCTGAAATCACCTTTGGATGTATTTGGCATATACTCATTTTACATAAATCCTCTCTGCTTCCTAAGAAATAGTCTGGTTTAGAGTAGGAGCTGTGGGGGATGGAGTAGAAAGTGTAGTCTTTGGTTGTTTGATTAAGTTCCCTCCAGAAATTTGCCAAAGCTAGTTCCATTATTCCCACCCATACTGCTCTGCTCATTAGTTTATTAGTGGTTACGGACTGGGGTGAGTGGTCCCACTGTGGAGCTACCACACAATTAAAATCTCCACCCAGCACAACCATACCGTCCTCCAACCCTGACATCCTAGTAAATAATTTTTTGTAGGAAGTAGGCGTATCCTTAATGGGGGCATAGATATTCACTAAATACATTTTTTGTGAGACTATAGTACAAGTAATAGCTACCATCCTGCCGTCCTCTGTGCTCACTTCTTTTAATATATATCCAGTGGGAGGTCTCTGTGGATCAGTGTGGCAACCCCTGCTTTTTTCCCTGTGGGATGGGACACCCCCATCATTTTCCCAACCCACAATCGCCATAATTTTCATCATTCATTCTCTGATAGTCTGCTTTCCTGTAGAAAACAAATATCTGTATAAATGCATTTCAAATGTGTTAGTATTTTTGTCCTTTTCACTTGGGAGTTTATTCCCTGAACATTCAGGGTGGTTATACAGAGTCCCCATGATGATTGTAGGTCACCTTGTAGAACCTGTCTCTGGCCATACATATTTCTGTAAAACAATTTCCTACCCTCTCTAATCTCTTACTTCCTCTCAGGTTCTTTTTTTTTAAATATCTTTTTATTATATTTTTCACACACATACATACAGGAATGCTTATAAATTATTACAGTATTAATGTTGCAGGTAGGCTAAACGGAGTAGACTTCATTTATTTATCCTTTACTGGTATTAAAGTTCATAATCTAGGATAAAACCCTTCTTCTCCCTTTGGGTTTGATTAGTTCTATTCAATTATTAATTTGACCTGTTCATAGTTCGAATCAAAAACCTTTTGGGGTGGTTATCACGGACAGAAGTCCTGGGCAGTGGATGTTATATAGTGAACCCACTTTTGCCATTTCAATGCTGAATTTGTGTCCCCCATATTCAATATTAAAGATCTCTGTTCTGTATATATCAGATATTATTTGTTTCCATTCTTGCATTGTTGGAATCAGGGACATCATCCATCTTCTAGTAATTGTTTTCTTTGCAGCGGTATAGCATATTGGTAAAATTGTATGTTCCCATTGAGGGGAGAGGTCCGGGAAAATCCCCATAAGAAATTGTTCAGCTGTGATTTCAATTGGCTCAGAAAATAATTTTAAGAGCTCATTTTGAAATGAAATACAGAACAGCATAAGTTGAGGGCATTGCCAGAAAATATGCCCCAGGGTGGCAACCGAACATCCACAGCCCCACCAGCAGTGCCCATATTTCTCAGGGAGACAATTCTGCAGGATGGAGGGAGACTGAAAAAATCTGGAACGACATGAAAATTCCCTCCAATGAGGGGATGTAACTGATTTTATTTCGGTCAATGAGAATCGAGACCAATCGGTCACGGTAATCTCTGTTTCTAGATCCCCATTCCATCCATTCAAGATGGAGGCCGTAGATGATGAAAGATTGTTTCTCAGGGCTCTGTATATAGTACCTATTAAGTGTGCACCCATATTACCTTTTAAGGCTTCCGTAAAGAGCTTAAGTAGGTCCGGTATTGGGGAAGGTAGGGTGGGATGAATAATTTTGTTACATAATATATGGTTACACAACTGGAAGTAACGGAATCTATTTGAGGTGTTAAGGTGATATTGGAGTTGGAGTTCATCAAAAGGGATGATCCCCTCCTTCCCCAAGAGTTGAAATACATGGGTCAATCCCAGTGATCTCCACTGAGAAAAGGTATGGTCCATGAATATTGGGACGAAACTTTCATCCTGTGATATCACTTTACAGTACTCATATACAATCGCTAGGGCTCCAAAGTGCCTCAGTTTTTTCCATATTTTATAGGGTTGCGGTATGATTCCAGTTAAGGATGAGGGTTTACGCGATCTCCCTTCAGAAGAAAACAGAATCCTTCTTATATCAAAGAGGTCATTTAAATGAAATTCTATATTCTTCCAAGGGGGAGAAGTAAGAATCAGTGAGCCACAGGATCACTATTCTAACTTCCTCTCAGGTTCAATGGTCATGTACCACACTTCCTTTTGTACTGGTCTTTGGATACCACACATAACATAAACCAAGCACAACAAGTGCGACTTTAACAAACACTAAACAGTGCGTTACTTCAGTATAGCTAAGATTAAACTAATTAAAGGTAATATAAAACAAACTTGTTTCCAAGGTGTCTGCATACCTCTCAACTGTCCCTGATTTTCAGGGACGTCCCTGATTTTGCCTCAAAATTTTACTCTGTCCCTCTTAAAAATTGCGTTTCCGTGACCAACCAGCAAGGGTTGTAAGCACAAAATAATGTCAAACATTAAAGTTACAGACTTGTTCTTCCTTAGAAAATGCATTTTACACTAAGCCCTATACTCTACCAGATTCCTGAGTGGATAACACCAATTTTGAAAATGTGTCCCTGATTTTGGTCCTTTGTCCCTGACTTTTTTAAGCCTTGTCCCTGATTTACGAGGCAGGAGGTTGAGAGCTATGGGTGTCTGTAATGGTTCTCTGCTATGATTGCAGTGCATAGGTAGTTTGTGCTACTTTTGCTTGCAGATGTGAGCGAGCTTGATCAGCAATAACACTAGTCAAAGTAAAACACTAGAGTGATATTGGTGGGGCAGCTGCAGTTCTTGCTGTTCACTGTGGTGAGGTTCCTCCCTCACAATGGGTCGTGCACCAGAATAAATATAAGCACACACCTGCTGCTCTAGATAAACACCAGCAGCCACCTTGGCAAAGCCGCTGACAGGATTCCCATTTCACCTTCTAGTGTTGTAACTCGCTCATTAATGAGCTGTATGATCAGCCACAGCTGAATTCCTCCTTCAGCCGGAATATTTCTTTCACTTGCCTGCTCCCCTCCCTCTCCCCTGGTGCATTCTATATCAGTCTCCCCTGACCCCCTCAATTGCCTTCCATTATGTCCTTTAGGATTGGTACCAGTAATGTCTGATCTGGCCCTGCAATAATCCACGTTCCCCACTCCCCATCCCCAGAGCTCCTCAGGGTGCTCCATGTCAGCTACAACCCTCCACTGTTGCCGCCATGAAGCTCCTCCAAAGGAAAGCCACCTCTATCCCCCACACCCATGGGGCCCACTGTTGCCATACAAGTTCCTGTATTATTATTTTTTATTTAATACTTTCTTTTCTGCTCCTTATCTTGGGCAGCCTTCTATCTTGCCGACCCCCGCAGCCCTGTCCCCCGCTTGCAGTGCACCTCCTACTTCCTCCACAGCTTACCCCCCCATGGCGGGGATCCCTCAACCCGCTGAACATGGATCCAGTGTTGGAGGTGCCTGCTAGTTGCAGAAGCAGCGCCTGTGAAGGTCGGTATCATCCTGCTGCACCCAGGACACTATTTCTCCTCCTAGTTTTACTCCCCACCCTCCTGGAGGCAGAGCAATGTGGGTATTGGCAATGGCCAAGCTGTGCACGCTTTCACACACAGCATGCCGGCCAACTGCTATGCCCCCATCCCTTGCGTACGGGACCCAGGTGCTCCAACACCCAGCCACCACTATGTGTCAGAGATGTGCTGGTCTCCATGTCCCTCCCTCCCTGGGAGAGGAGAGCTGTCTTCTGGATGCTCAATCCTCCCCAACCCCGGCCCAACCCCAGCGACCCGCTTGCACCACGAACATGGGGCGCTGGCATGGTAGGAGATAAGGCATGATGCCTCAGCCTTCCATGCCACTGGGCTGGCAAGTTCCTGTATTATTAATAGATGTTCCATTTTCTTTATACTGTCACCAGCTCATTAGAAGTTCTACCCCCACACCTTCTCCACGCTCCCAATGTGACCTCTTTCAACATCTTTTCCTCTGCTCCTTTCTTCCTACATATGAGGATCCATTCTCTTTAGTATTGTTTGACAGCTTATTACCAATATATCACACTTAGGCCATCCTGGTCCTATTTATAGTCTGCTCGTAGTCATCTTCTATGTATTATAACATGGGTTGCTGAACGTTAGTAAAAATGTCAGCCCCCATTGGCTGAGTCCCTTTGTGTGGCCATTGATTAATCCCCAATATACATACAGTTGCTGTGTAGGGGCTGCCAGCAGTATCAGTGGGCAGAATTGGCACTCATTATGTGCTTCACAAAGAAAAAATAAGAGGCATCCATTTAAATTGTCACTGGCGCCTACTGTTGTAAATGAGCTATTGCGAGCAGCTTTATTCTCTCCCTCCCACCCAGGTGAAATCCTGCCACTTGCGGCAATATCGGACACAGTATTTTATTTATACATTTACACAGTAGACTTGCTAGAAATGGGAACGATGGAATAAAAGATTATTTCCTACCCACCTGCTTGTCCAGGCAATCAGTTTTGTAATTGCACAGTAGGCGAACTTATTCTACACTGAAACAACGATAGTGATTATTGGCTTCAGAAATAACATTGTACACTGCTATGAAGGTAAATGATCGTTTACAACATATTGTTATTTTTGCAAAAAGTAGAACTTTAGTAGCAGGGTTCGAACATGAAACTGCACGGTAACTGTTTTGATTGTGGTTAAATGCTTACTATAGCCAAGATGTTGTAAAATTTACCTTCATAGCAGTGTAAAATGTGATTTCTGCAGAAGATAATAGTAATCGTGGTTTCAGCATGGAACCATACCTGTATTTATGTTTCCAGATGCTCCACTTCACAGTGTCACATGCATTCCGTTGTAGTTGTAGATCTGTCCGTTCAGTTTCGCAATGCTCATTGTATTACAGTGAAACTTTGCCTTATTGTTTATAATTAATTTACAGTGAAAGTTCTGCAGTCTCCAGTGACAGCGAGAGATGCCCGGAGCAGTACGTTCGCTTCACTCTCGAGGTTCATGTGCTGTCATCTCAACCACTCCATGGAAATACAGCCTTGTTGTGTATGGTTGCCCATGCATTATTCTCTGTTACTTTAGTAATAATGGAGGATTGGGCACCACAGTGTCTGGTGGTAAACATGGCAATGGCCGCCTGCTATGAAATTTTATGCAGTGTCTATTCAGTGAGGGCAACATTATTAGACCAGACCATGTCTGATCTACAGCTTTTTCTTCCTCTCTCCCTTTCCTTCCCTTCCACTATGATTCCTTTGTGCTTACCCCATGCATTCTTGAACACCACCACTGTTTTTGCGCCTACCACCTCCATGGGAAGACTGATCAGATTCATTTGAAATGACCTCCACCCCTTTGAAACAATGCTGCCTTGGGCCTAGTAACCCACTGGATTCAAGATATTGCACAATCCTTTCCTTCAGCAGGGATTCCATTAACTTTCCCACCACCGATGTCAGGCTGACTGGCCTATATTTGTCAGCCTCCTCCCTGCTACCACTTTTGTGTAGTGGGACTACATCTGCCCTTCTCCAGTCCTCCAGAATCACTCCTGTTTCCAGTGAGTTGTTAAACAGAACTCTCAGACGTGCAGCCAGTATTTCCCAGAGGTCCCGCAGTACCCTTGGATGCATGCCATCCGGCCCCATTGCTTTGTTGCCTACCTTCACATTAGAAGTTCCTTCAGGACTTTTGCCCCCAAAACGACTAGTGTCCACCTCTCTCCATCCAAAGCGTTTGTTACAGTACTTTTTTGTAGCCCCTCACATTCTCCTTCTTCTATGAACACTGAACAAAAGTACGTGTTCTTTTGTTCAGGATGTCTGCCTTTTCCTGGTCCCCCTCTGCACAGTCCCAACTTTCCCTTTTTAAACTTACAATCCCACCCCTGGTCTTCCTCTTTTCACTTACATATCTAAAAAAAGTCTTGTCTTCTTTCATTACCTCCTAGGCTATTCTCTCTTCAGTTTGTGCCTTTGCACTCCTTACTACTTTCCCTGCCTCACTCGGTTTCCCCCGATACACCTCCCTATCCTCCTCCCTCTGCATCTCCTTATACCTTATGAATGCTACCCTTTTTGCCTTTACCTTATTAGCCACCTCTTTCGAGAACCATAGCAGTTTCTTTTTCCTCTTGCTTTTGCTCACTTATTTGATGCAGAGATTTGTTTCCTATACTGTGTTTTCTTTTATCTTTGCCCACTGTTCCTCTACCCCACCCAGGTCATCCTCCCCTGCTAGGTCATCCCTGAGGCATTCACCCACCTTTTTTAAAATCTACCCTCTTGATATCCAGGACCCTCCCCCTTGTGTGGTTTGCTTCCACATCTGTCCTTATATTGAACCACATTGTATGGTGATCACTGGTCCTCAAGTGGCCTCCCACCTAGACGTCTGCAACACTGTCCCTGTTAGTAAGTACCAGGTCCAGTACTGCCCCATCATGAGTGGGTTCACTGACTAGTTGCTTGAGGAATGCCCCACCCATAGAGAGTCCAGGATGTCCCCACTTTTAGCTGAAGCCACTGCTGGGAGGCTCCAATCCTCATCTGGCAGTTAGAAATCCCCTACCAGCAGCACCTCCCCCTTTTCTGTTATCTTGCCAGTGGCTTCCACCAGTACCTTATCTAATTCCTCCCTCTGTGCTGGAGGTCTGTAGGTCACTCCAGTGTGAATAGTAGTTCCATTCCCCATCTCCAGGGTGATCCACAGTACCTCTGCCTCCCCCTTTATTTCCTGTATCTCTGTAGCCTTTTATCCTCTCCATCACATAAAGAACCACACCTCTTCCTGTCCTTCCCACACATAGTATAGCCTAGTATGACCATGTCCCAGTCATGGTTTTCAGTGCACCATGACTCAATCATGGCCACAATATCCAGGTCAGCCTGTGCCATGATGGCCTCTTAGGTCCAGAATCTTATTTCCTAGACTTCTGGCATTTGCATACATGACCGTCTAGATTTTGTTTCCACTCTGCTTGTTTACCCCCCTTTTTTCCTTTTTGCCCTCCCTCCTTCCCACTTCTCTTTTTAATGCTCCTGATCCTTTCCCCCTCTATCTCTACCACCCTGCTCCCTTTATTAATTTGCACCCTGGGGAATTCCTCTCCCCTCGGGTTCTCCTTACTCTTTACTTCAGCTTGAGGGCGGAAGGCAGTTTCTGACTCCCCAATTACTTCTGCCAGCCCCCTTGGCTAGTTTAAATGTTCACTGAAGTAACATTTAAATCATCCACTGAGGACTGCGATTCCCATCTCAGATGGATGCAGGCCATAACCCCTGCATAGGCCCTTATCCTTCCAGGTGGGTCTCCAGTCCTCAATGTAGCTGAACCCTTCCTCTCTGCACCATTCCTTCAGCCATGTGTTGAAGCTCCTGGTGTGGAGTTTCCCCTCCTGTCCCCTATTGTAGACAGGCAGCATCTCAGCAAAAGCTACTGAGCAAGCTACCTGAGACCCCTCCCCAGTTCCCTAAACTCCCCCTGCACTATCCCAGCCCCGTCCCTAGCCAGGTTATTAGTCCTCAGGTGGACAATGACATTCAGCTCTCCTGCCCATCCTGCTGCCCTAGCGATCCTCAGGATTCGGTTTCCATCCCTCGAGCCATGGCTCCAGGTAGGCACCTAACCTGCCACTCCCCCTTTCCTAGTCCCAAATCTATCCCCCTCACAATTGAATGAAACATAGAAACATAGAAGTTGATAGCAGATAAGGACCGCAAGGCCTATCCAGTCTGCCCATTTCTTTTTCTACCTTATGAATGTGCCATCGGCCTTTGCTCTGTCAATGGCCTATCTATTCATATTCATTTGTACTGCTCCCTTATGCCTATCCCATGCCTGTTAGATGCCCTGCACTGTATTCATATCCACCACTTCCTGAGGTAGGCCGCTACATGCATCCACCACCCTTTCTGTGAAAAAGAACTTCCTCACATTACCCCTTGAGTGTCCTCCCTCTAATCTCATGCTGTGTCCTCTTGTCCTGCTATTTTTCTTATATTGAAACATATATATATATATTTTTTATATATATCTCTCACTACCCCTGGGCATCCTTCAGGAGTACCCTCTCGGACTCAGCCCTACTCCCAGCCTGAACCTCCGCATTTCTCCCCAGATCTCCCTCCAACCCAATGGACAATGGCAGGCACGACCCATGGTACCATCTCCAGGACTGATTCCGCCCTCCCTTGGTGGCTGGCTCCTAAGTATGAGGCGCCTACCCTGTCACTGGCGAACCCCCATGGAGAGAGATCGAGAGCGTGTTAGGTCGGTGATTGGGATGTGGGTTGATCCACTGGGGCCACCATCATCTCCCGATGGTGTGAGAGGCATTGTTCTTGTTTCTTCTCTGGTTCCTCACCCTGTGGAGCTTGGTTGTGCAATGATGACCAGCGTCCGCCAAGCTCCACCCCTACTTGCCTTCAGCACGTCGCATCCTCTCGTGGATACCCCCGCCACTGCCAGGGGTTGCACTGGAGTGACGCAATCCTTACTCCCCCCCCGGGCATAGAGAGCTGTCCCTTGGATGTTTCATCGCTGCCCGCCCCTGCCATCCCCTGACTTTCCAGGCTCGCTCCTGAACCCGGGTCATCGGCATGACACGAGGTAAGGCATCTAACGCCTTAACCCTCAGTGCCACCAGGCCGGCTATATTGAAACATGTTAACTCTTTCACCTTGTTAATGCCCTTAAGGTGTTTGAATGTTTCGATCATATCACCTCTCTCCCTCCTTTGCTCTAGGGTATACATATTGAGCTCCGTTAATCTGTCCTCATATGTTTTCTGATGCAGTCCCTGCACCATTTTGGTTGCCCTTCTCTGGACTGCCTCAGTTTGGTTAATGTCCTTGTGAAGGTGTGGCCTCCAGTACTGCATGCAGTACTCCAGATGGGGCCTATCCAATGTCTTGTAAAGAGGGATTATTACCTCCCTCTTCCGACTTGTGATACCCCTACTAATACACCCCAACATCCCCCTAGCCTTACCTACTACATTAGTGGTCTGCTTGGATGATTTCAGGTCATCTGTGATGATGATGATGCCCAAGTCTCTTTCTTCCCTTGTGACTGCCAGCAACTCCCCTCCCAGCCTATAGGTGGCTTCAGGGTTTCTCTTCCCTATGCAAATGATCTTGCACGTCTTTGCGTTAAACCCCAGTTGCCACTCTTCTGACCATTTTGCCAGTTTAACCAGATCTCTTCTCATTCTGCCCATCCCATCTGGATCATCTACTCTGTTGCAGATCTTGGTGTCATCTGCAAACAGACAAACCTTACCCTCCAGTCCATCTGCAATGTCACTGATGAAGATATTGAAGAGGACTGGCCCCAGGACTGATCCCTGAGGTACCCCACTTGTGACCTGCATCTCTTCTGGACTGTATACCGTTTACCACCACTCTCTGTTTTCTGCCCATTAACCAGTTTGCCACCCAGTTGGCCAACTTCTGACCCACCCCAAGCCTACCCAGCTTATTATTCAATCTTCTATGCGGAACAGTATTGAAAGCTTTGCTGAAGTCATGGTAGGCGACGTCAACTGCTCCCACTTGGTCCACCACTCTGGTTACCCAGTCAAAGAAATCTATCTAACCTAATCTACCTTCCTGTTGCAAATCCATACTGTCTTGGATCCTGTGCTCCTATGGATTCCAGGTGTTGCACTATCCTTTCCTTAAGGAGTGCCTCCATAATCTTGCCCACTACTGAGGTAAGAATGTAGTTCCCTGCCTCCTCCTTGCTACCACTCTTGTCTTGCAGAGTGGGATCACATGAGCCCTTCTCCAGTCTTCTGGGACCTCAACTGTGCTCAGAGATTCACTAAACAGTTCTGATAATGGCTCTGCTAGTTCCACCCTTAGCTCCTTTAGTACCCTGGGATGTATGCCATCAGGTCCCATTGCCTTGTCCACCCTGAGCTTATCGAGCTCTTGTAGGACCCTTTCTTTTGTGAAGGGACTAGTGCACACCTTCCTCCCCCTGTGTTCATGGTGCTGAGCTGTGGGCCCTGCCCTACCTTCTCTTCAGTAAATACTGAGCATAAGTATCTATTTAGGATATATGCTTTTACATGATCCTTGTCCTCACATGTCCCCTTGTCCCCTTTGATCTTAGCAATACCCCCCTCTGGACTTTCCTCTTTCACTAATGCATCTATAGAAAGTCTTGGCACCTTCTTTTATTGTTCATGCTAGTGTTTCATCTAGCCTTTGCCTGCCTGACTATTTTCCCTGCTTCCCTTAGGGAAGTTTGGTATGCCTCCTTATCTTCATCCCGCTGCATTCCTTTATATTTCCTGTAGGCCAGCATTTTGGCTCTGACCTTTTCTGCTACTGTTTTTGAGAACCAAAGTGGTTTCCTTCTTCTTTGCACTTCCTTTTCTGTCTAACACAATGGGATGTTGCTTCAAATATTGCATCCTTAATGCTTGCCCACTTTGCCTGTACCCCCTGCCCTACCAGAAGTTGCTTCCTCCTCCTCTGGGGTCCTCTACCACCCTCCTTGTGGTCTCCACTTCAGAGGGTCCCCACATTCCCCTTGGTCACTTCTGTGGGTACTTCCTCCTGACATTCCTGCCCCACCAGAGAGGTGTAGGAATTCTATAGTGGTACCAGTTGAAGAATGTGCCTCTGTCCCACTGCCCCCACCCTTCCAGAGCCCACCATAGTCCAGTTGTTCCTCATCTTTGGCATCCGCTATGGTAACAGTGGCTGACTTGGTGGCCTCTGGGTGGGGGGAGAAGTTCCCTGAATCCTAGCCAACTCGGCCTGGAGTTTAGCGACCTCCTCCCTCAACCCAGAGAGGTGTGTGCAGATACAGCAGCACCGCAGTCTCCAGAAGGTTTCTCTGAAAATGGCCTCCCCACAGCCACTGCACTGCACCACTCACAGCATTCTCAACCTCTAGTCTCCCTGTGTTTCCTGGAGATAGTTTTGTACCCTTACCCCGATAAAGTGTTTCTAGTGTCCCCTTTTCTGTTTATTTCTATTTATGCTCCCCCGTGAATTGTTTAAATTTTTATATATTCCTACCCTAGATAGGGTGTTGCTTCAATTCCCAGTTTTGGTCTACATAAGGGTGGAGTTATTAAGGTGCACAGTCATGGTTTAACATTAAAGTGTTTACTCAGTACTAAAACTGGCCCTAAGAAAGCATGCAGGTTCATCAAATGACCATGCATAGAAATGCAGTTGTAAAAAATCAATTATCTTTAAAAAGCTAATATTTTAAACTGAGCATGTGTGAAAATGGGCCTTATTTTGTTAATTAATCAAAAACAAAGCTAATTAGGGACATCAAAAGCACACACCTTGGGCCACACTCTATCAAATGTGCAAGTTTCAGGTTTGAAATCAGTCTAGTTTTTCTAGTTATTGGTGAGTAAAAAAGGTCTTAATTTTGGCCAGTTTTAACTTTGCCTCCCCCAAACTGATTAGCAGAAATTTTTCAGGATCCAATCAGTGCCTGCCAAACTTCGAGAAAACTGGCTGAACAGGGATGGAGTTATTAAGGTGCACAATCATGGTTTAGCACTGAAATGCTTACCCAATACTAATATACAGGCATGACTCCACCTCTATTATATATATATATATTATAAAAAAAATCTTTGTTAATGCTCCAGTTAGGGTCAAAGAGACAAAAGTTGGGAAATGAGGCATTAGAGTTTCCCTAACACCCTATCCTGCCAAACCAGGCAGGAGAGCAGGTGTGGGGTGTGCCTTGGGCTTCTCTAGCTTAACACTCACCCCATTCCATCTGTAAATAAGGTCAGATGTGTAGACTTTATGAGAATGGGGTGAACGTTAGGCTTGAGAAGCCCAAGGCACACTCCACACTGGCTCTCCTGCCTGGTTTGGGAGAGTGGGGTGTTAGGGGAAAACCCCAATGCCTCATTTCTCAACTTATGTCACTTTGACCCTAACTGGAGCACTAACAAATGTTTTTGCAACTTATTTCTTTACTTTTTGAGATAGTATAATAGTATCCTTATTTTACTGTGGGAGCGAAGGGTCCAAATCCTCCGTAGATGTGTATTTGTATGTAGCTGTGGAGGGCCCTGCGCTTCCATTTATAGGACAACAGTGACCAAATTGTCAGCATAGCCATCTTATTACCCCACCTCATGTATCCGGTACAGAAAATTTTCGAATTCCTGCCAAAATTTAATTCTGTGCAACTGCAATGTCATTCCACCCCACAGGAGCAAAAACACATTTTGGGCAGGATTTGAAAAATGATGGCTGTGACATACATGAGGTGGGGTAATAAGAAGGCTATGTTGAAAATCTGGGGTAAAAATATTCAAACTTTCCAAAGTTATGAGCGGGCATAGCGAAACTGCACCAAATGGCCATAACTTTGCATGTTTTCATATTTTGACCTCAAATTTTCAACATAGTTTTCTTATGACCCCACCTCATAATCCCTGTAGGTGAAAATGTTCAAATCCATGCCAAAACACCATTCTGTGCCACAGGTGAGAAAAACACGCTTTGGACAGGATGTGAAAAAATGACAGCTGTACCGTTCATGAGGTGGTGTGAAAAAATGGCTACGTTGAAAATTTGGAGTCAAAATATTGAAAATTACCAAAGTTATGCATGTGCATAGACAAATTTCAACGAACGCTCATAACTCTGCAATTTTTAGAATTTTTTTCACCAACTTTTCAACATGGCCTTTTTGGTACCCCACCTCATGAACACTGGTGGTGGAATTTCGTTATTTGGTCCTGGAAGGTGACTTTGTGCAGTGACCATAAAATCACCTTCCGGGTCCAATTAACAAAATGACAGTGCCAGTGTTCATGAGGTGGGATCCCAAAAAGGCCATGTTGAAAATTTGGTGAAAAATTCTTAAAATGGCAAAGTTATGAACATAAGTTCAAAACACCACTGAAATCCATTATATGGCACTTACCTTGATTCCTCAGTTCACAGTTCGGCTTTGAAGAGTGCAGATATGTCTCGGCTCACAGAAGATGACAGCTGATGACCTCCAGTGGTAAGTATAGGGTAAGGGGGGGTGTGGGGTGGTGGGTGCACAGTGGGAGGGTTGGGATGGGAGGGGCCGGTGGGATGATGAGGGACAGTTTTCTTTTTCAGGTTTTTAAAAAAAGATGTCGGGGACTGTTTTCTTTTACAGGATCAAAGGAAATAAATATTTTGGGACACTGGGGTGGGCTCCCAGTGTTCCACACTACTGGGGGGGGACTTGTAATGCTGACATGGGGACTGGGCCCCCTGATGTTGGCACCATCAATAAAACAACAGGCTGCAGGTAGAGGGGGCATCTGACACCAGGAATTGGCATCGGATTATATAAATTAATAAATATATAAACATAAAAATAAAGGGGACAGTGATCAGAGGGTGGGGGGTGCCACTAGACACTAGAGCTAAAATAAAAATTAGGGGATGGCGATCAGACGGTGAGGGGTGCCACTAGACACCAGGGAATATACAGTTTATTTAGGAGGACAGTGATCGGGGAGTGCGGGGTGCCACTAGACACCAGGTCAAGGGGGCTCACAGCACACACTGCAGCTGGCAGCACCAGTTCAGCTGCAGAAGTCAAGAAAATCTGTGGTTCTCATACAGAGAACGCGGAGGAAGTGCTCCTCTCACTAAACTGGGCACCTGGGATTTTGGGTGCCCAGAAAAATAATTTCTGACTCTAATTGTGAAAAACAAACACCAGAATCTAGCTAAACAGGGCCCGTTTAGCTAGGTTCTGATGTTTGATTTGTAAAATGACAACATTTTTATGTATTTTTCACACATTTTGGTTCATGGAAAAAAAAACAAGATGGCAGCTAACGAAAAAGGAATTTTTCTGGTGAAAAAGGATTGGCCTCTTACGAAAAAGAATGCTTTTTTGTGAGGCCAAATTCTTTGTCGAACTTTATACCTCTATCCTGGAAAGTGATCTTCTCATTGAAAACAATGGGAACTTAAAAACTGAATAACTTTGCAACAGCTTAATATTTTTCCCCAAACAAATGCATGACTGTTCTGTTACCCAAGCTGTTTCTACCATAAAAAATCACATCAAAATTCCACACTGTCTAGGTGCAAGGTGATGAGGAAAAAATTGCAAAAAATGGTGACTTTTAAGGTTTTTGCACTATCCGTATCTCAGAATTTGTACATCTGACTGGAGTATAACTTGCCATGTCAACAGAACTACTCCATGAGACAGTACATGCCAAATTTTGTGCAAATATATTGATTGGCTACAAAGTTATTAAAGTGCAAAACTTGAGGTTTAACATTAAACATGCTACTCAACCCTAACTATAGTGGTGCGATATAATACTAACATACTAAAATGGCAGCAGAATAGGCCTAATGGTCTTTCGCATCTGTTTGTTTGTTCAGCCCCACCCTGGGTACTGACCCTGCTGCCCCCCTCATCCTCTCTGGCTTCTCCCTTCTCAATCCCGGATATTCTCACTGCACTGGACTTTGCTACCAAAACCCTTCCCCTGTACCTGTCCCACACCCTCTTGAACCCCTCCACCATCTCTGCCTCCACCAGCCCCCCTGGGCAGTGCATTCCATGGCTCCACCACCCTCTCAGTGAAGTAGCACTTTCTCCTTTCTCCCCTTAATCTCCCCCCTCCAGCTTTCACCCATGCCCTTTAGTTGCCCCCCTCCTACCTTCAGAGCACCCTGACTGTTCCTCCCTTATTTACCCCCTTCATGTACCTGAAGACCTCTATCATGTCCCCCCAGTCCCTTCTGTCTTCCAATGTGTACATGTTTAGCTCTTCAAGCCTCTCCCCATAGGTCCTGCTCCCCAAGCCCCAGATCATTTTGGTTGCCCTCCTCTGGACCCTCTCCAGGAGTTCAATATCCCTCTTTAAGTGTGGCCTCCAAAACTGCATGCAGTACTTGAGGTGCGGGCTCACCAAGCAGTTATACAGAGGGAGTATCACTTCCCTCCTTCTGGAGATGATCCCCCTAGTGATGGCATCCCAGCATCCTGTTGGCCTTGGCCGCTGCCCTCCTACAAGTCTCCGAGTTGTTCATCTTGACATCCACCACCACCCTCAGGTCCCTCTCAGCCATCAAGACTTGTAGCATCCCCCAGGGTGTACACTTGGCCCGGGTTTCTGGCTCCCAGGTGCAGTACCTTGCATTTTCCATTAAACCTCAGCTTCCACTTTCTAGACCACCTTTCCAGAGCCTCCAGGTCCCCTGTAGGGCCACCTCCCTCCTCCCCATCCACCACCGCCCCCAGTTTTGAGTTATCTGCAAAGAGACTCATCTCACTCCTGATACCCTTCCTTATGTCAGAGACATAGGCATTGAACAGGAGGGGCCCAAGGACTGACCCCTGAAGGACCCTACTAATTACCCTCCATGGGGATGAGACTATCCCACCAACCATTCTGGTCCCGGAGCCAATTCCCTATCCGTCTGATCATCTGGTTCCCCACCCCCATTTCCCCCAGCTTATCCAATGGGCCCCCATGAGGAACAGAGTCAAATGCCTTGCTGAAGTCTAGAAAGAGGACGTCCACCGGTCTACCCAGGTCCAAGGCACTCATCACCCAGTCATAGAACTCCACAAGGTT
The DNA here is from genome assembly GCA_016271365.2 of Neoceratodus forsteri. Taxonomy (NCBI): domain Eukaryota; kingdom Metazoa; phylum Chordata; order Ceratodontiformes; family Ceratodontidae; genus Neoceratodus; species Neoceratodus forsteri. The sequence continues at coordinate 1,385,756,659 of CM028129.1, forward strand.
TGTCTGACACATTTTCCCCGGGATGAATCCATGCTGTCTATCATCCAGGCACCCCGACTTTTCCAGGTCCCCCTAGCCTCTCCGTGACAATGCCCTCCATCACCTTGCCCACCACCGATGTCAGGCTGATAGGCCTGCAGTTTCCTGCCACTTCACTTGATCCCCCCTTGTGGAAAGGCACTATATGCACCACCTTCCAGTCCTGGGGCACCCACCCTGTCCTCAGAGAGATGCTGAAAAGTTCCGCCAGGGGTTTTGCCAGGACATCCGCCAGTTCCTTCAGCACTCTGGGATGTAATTTATCTGGCCCCAGGGCTTTCTCCATCTTAAAGGGACCTGAGGGCTTCCCTCACTCTCTCTGCCATGATTTCTACCTCCGCTACCTCATCCCCCTGCTTTGCCTTCCCCCCCTCCTGCCAGTGATGGCCCCCCTCCCCAGACCCACCGATCGGTAAGGGTCTCCCCCTCCTCAGTTTCACCATCTCATCCCATGTATGATGCAGCCCCCCCCATTTTCCTTGGTGAAAATTGAGGCAAAGTACTCATTTGGTACCCTAGCCTGTTCCCCCGGGTCTTGTGCCCATCCCTCCCCTGTTTTAATCCTGCTAATCTGCCCCTTCATCCTTCATTTTTCCCCAATGTACCTAAAGAACCTCTTGTTCCCTCTCCTAATTTCTCTGGCCAGGTTCTGCTCCTTCCTTGCCTTAGCTGCCCTCACCACTCTAGTGGCTCTTCTGGCCATCAGCTCATACTCCCCTCGATCCCTTTCATTCCTTGAGCACTTGAGCACTTGAAAGGCCTTCTTTCCCCTCACCACCTCCTGAACCTCCCTGGTCCACCAGCAGGGTTTTCGGGCCCTACCGCATTTGCGTCTTACTCTTGCACAGGTGCTGGTAGCATCCTGTGCTTCCTCCTGATGATTTCCCTTCTACTGTCAGCGCCCATGTCTGGCCCAATCCCATCCAAATGATTTTTAAGGATCCTTCCCCATTTCCTTGAAATCTCCCCCCCTGAAGTCAGTTACCTCCATCTTTGTGTAGCCTTCAACCCCTCCTAGGTCCAGGCAGAACCAGACCGTGGCATGGTTGCTCCCCGCCAATGGGTCCCTTACCTCCAGGCCCCCAATCTGATCACTGTCTGCCAGGACCACATCCAGTGTCTGTGCCTCCCTGGTCAGTTCCCCACTTGCTTAGTTAGGAACGCATCCTGAAAGACATCCAGCAACCTCTGTTCCCTGGCCACCGAGGATATCATAGTCTCCCAGTCTGTTCCTGGCATGTTTAAGTCCCCCAACACCACCACCCTTCCCCTGCCCAATCTGCAGTGTCTCCCAACATCTGCCACCAGACTCTCCTTCAGCTCCTCCGCCAGTGCAGGGGGTCTATACACCACTCCTATTTTTACTCTCTTGCCCCCCCCTTGTTATCAAGGTGACCCAAATCGCCTCCACAGTTCCCTCCACCTCCTCCTCCTCCTATGCCAATGCAGTTTTTGACTATTACTGCTACCTCCTCCCCTCTTCCCACCCCTGTCCTTCCTGAACATGGTGTACCCCTCCAGGTTCAGGCCCCAGTTGTGCCCTGCAGTGGCCCAGGTCTCAGTGACCACTGCCATATCCACCTCTCCCTCAGTTAGCATCGCCTGGAGCTCAGGCATTGTATTGCCCAAACTCCTGGCATTTAGCAAGACTACCTTCCACCCTTTCCCTGTACTTCCATTTCCCCTTCTCATGTTCCCATGGGGATTTCATCTTCCCCCGGTCTGCACCTTACCAGTCGGCTTTTTCCTGCATTTTTCCAGCTCTCCGGGGGGGGGTGGAGACAGAGTCCCTCCTTTATCGGACCCCTCTCGACAGCCTCTTCTCCCATCCCTCCCCCCTTCACAATTTTAAACCCCACCTTTCACCAATGAACCCCTCTATTTTCAACTTAAGGATTTCCTTCCCCTCCAAATTGAGATGGAGCCTATCTCTAGTATACAGCCCCTTATCTTCCCAGGTCTCCCCCCAATCCCCCACCAACCCATACCCTCTGGCCCCACACCACTCCCTGAGCCACTGGTTTACCTCCCTAATCTTCCTCTAGTGTTCCCACTAGCCCTTGGCACCAGCAGGATTTCCGAGAAGGAAATCGTGCATCCTATGTTATGACAGACCCAGGCAAGCTCCCTGAATCTTGCCTGTATCTCTAGCTTGCTGTTTCCCTTAATGTCATTGGTACCCAGATGGACCAGTATGTCCGGGGAACCTCCACAATCCTTTGTCAGCTGATATACCTCATGCTTGGCCCTGTGCACCATTAGTCCGGGGAAGCATTTTGTTCTAACCGGGCAGGCTTCCCCCTCCCTATCCCATCATGATCATGGAATCACCCAACAGGAGCACTCTGACCACCCCTTTTCCTCCTTTTCCCCCCTTCCTTGTCCCTCATCCTTACTACCAGCTCCTCCCCCTGTCTGGGTGCCACCTGCCACCCCTTCCCCTCCGATCCTATGCCTCTCCTCCTCCCGAGTATCCTTCTGTACCCTGCTACTCCCCCATCACTGCTCATGACTGATCCTTCCCCCCATCTGCTAAACTAGTCGGGCTTGTCCTCCCTTCCTTCCCGTCTCCATTCAGCCCCTCCTTGCCTGTCGTGCCCCCCGACCTAAACCCTCAGCTCCCTTTACTGTATCCTTATTGTACTTCTGGTCCTTCTCCTTGCCCTTTCCTCCCAACTGGTCCTTCTTCTTGCACTTTCCTCCCTCTACCCCCTCCTCCTCCTGCTCTGATTCCCCGCTCCCCCCATTTTCCTGCATTCAAAGTTCCCCGTTCTTCCTGCTATCTGGCCTCCTGCCTCCTGCCTCCTGCCCCCACTTCGCTTTCCATCTCTAACCGCCCTGTCGCAGCCACATCACCCCCCCATCCTCAAGCAGAAGAAGAGAATTGAAGCGGTTACTGAGCTTAACGTCCGATCCACCTCCCCACCTTACTTCCTTCTGTCCAGCCCCAGCCAACTGCCTACTTCCCTGAGAATGTCCTCCCTTTGGCCCCCCTCTGTGAGGGTCCCCAGATACCTGCCTGCTTCCTTGGTAGCGTCCTCCTTTTGGGTCCCTCTGTCAGGGTCCTTATGCGACCCCAGAGTACTCTCCTGCACTCCTTTCCCTATGTCCCCGTCCCTAGTGCTTGGTGCAACACCGTGGGAGAGCCCCTGCCCTTTTCCCTGACCATACCCCCCAGCTGTCTCCTAATCCCCACAACCTCCTCCCTAAGCTGTGCCAGCTGGTAGCACACTGGGCAATCCCCGAACTTCCAGGCCCAGTCCAGTATCATGACTGCCCCACACCCTGTGCACCCCACCACCCTCCCAAAGATGTCAGCCCTAATGACGTGTGGTCCTATCCCCTTCCAAGTAGGTTTCCTTGGGTGAACCACCAGGTTCCCCACTAGTCCAAGATACACCCCTACCCAGGTCACCCACTAATCCTAGCTACAGTCTCACAGTAAACAGGTACCCCCTTTACTAGGTGCAGTACTACACAGTAAACAGTTTACCTAGCTTAGGCTTAGAATAGAGGGTGCTCCCCCTTTCCAGCAAAGAGCTCAACATCACATGCTCTTTTTCCCCTCCTCCAAGTCCCTCTCCAGTCAGTCTTTTTTGTAAAGTGTACAGCTCCTTCTTGCTTGTTTTGCGATCCACCAATGGGATCCTTCCTGGTTTCCTTGCTTCCCCCTCCCCGAGTACTTAATAAAGGCCGGGGCCGGGGTGGGTGGTGTGGGATGAAAAATACGGTGCCCTGACCCGCTCTGTGCAGTCTGGATGGCTCCCCTGATCTGCTGCTGTCCCTCTGTGCCCTGGCCTGCTCCGTGCAGCTGAGAAAGCACACAGCAAGTCAGCTCCTGCAGGAGAATATGAGCTGGACAGCTTTTAAAGGCTGCCCAGGCTTACGTATTTCCCACCGCAGCTCCCAATTTGCTGCCTTCCTTTGCCTTCCTTTGCACCCAACTGGTGCACTTGCTCCTGGCTCCCTGCAGCTGGATTGGCCACCGAAAGATCCCTCTGGCTGCCACCATGGTCCTCTGGTGCCCTGACCGGTTCCTTGTGGTCAGGATGGCTCCCCGATCTGCTGCCAAAAATCCAGTGCCCTGACCCGTTCCGTGTGGTCGGGATGGCTCCCCTGATCTGCCGCTGTCCCCCTGCACCCTGGCCCACTCTGTGTGGCTGGGAAAAGCACACAGCAAGTCAGCTATATATCTATATATGTGTAGAAAAACTGAAACCACCCTATCTTGGGTCAAGATACAAATGGGTTAAATAAAACAAAAAGGGGAACAGTAGAAAAACCCTTTCTAGGGTAAGGGCACAGACACACTAAAGGGATAGGCTAAATACAAGAAGGAGGGGAAAAGGAAAGTTAATCCAAAAGGGGGATTTACATAGGAAAGGTATAAGGACAAGGAAAAGGGAAGGAAGCAAGTAGTAAACAGTAAAACAGTCATCAGGCATTGGAGCAGTGCAGTGTGATGGGTGTAGGGCAACAACCTTCATAGACACGTTCTGGAGATTGAGGTGCTGCCCCATATGCAGGCATTTCTCTGAGCTGAAAGCAGAGGTTGCTGGACTCAGGGCCGAACTGGCACAAGTACAGGGTACTGTCTGCCTCATCTAGGAGCCATGAAGATTGCTGCCGCTTCCTCAGAGGAAGGCAGAATAGCTTGACCTTGGTGTGTTTCGGGTAGGTGGGGGAAGGAAGAAGAGCACCATTCAGACCTTATTGTTACATAATTCCTTTGCCATTCTGGCAGGATGGGAAAGTCAGGAGAAGGCAGCCGAGGCAGTGGGAATGGAGGAGGTGGGGGTCCTCAAGGGAGGAGACCCGAAGGGGGGAGGGAGAGGCCCCCAGCCAAAGGGTAGGCAGATACTGGTGAGGGACTCCATAGTCCGGGGAAAGAGTTGGGAGCAGGGGAAGGGAGGGATAGAGTAGTAAGTGCCTACCAAGCGCACCAGCAGGGAGGACTGGAGGGCAGATCATAGAACTCACCAGGGAAGAGGAGGCAGGGAGGGAGCTGGCTGTCATTGTCCATTGGGGGACTAATGACCTGGTAAGGGATGAAGCAGGAATGGTGCAGGATAAATTTAGGGAGCTGGGAAGGGGTCTGAAGCAGGTAGCTCGCATGGTGGCATTCACTGAAGTACTACCTGTATATGGCTGGGGGAAGGCTAGGGAACACTGCACCAGGGACTTCAGCGAGAAGTTGAAGGCATGGTGCATGGAGAAGGGTTTTGGCTACACTGGGGACTGGCTACCTGGAGGGATAAAGGCCTGTCCAAAGGATATGGCATCCATCCATCCAGGAGTGGAATGGCAGTCCTGGATGGAAGGTTTGCATACTAGATTGATGGGCATTTAAAGTAGCCAAGGGGAAGGCAGAAAAACTGAGGGAGGCAGAGATTGCACCCCCTCAGAAAACAGAGCAGCAGAGAGGAAGAAGGCCAGGGGAAATTATTTCCTCAGGGGTAGAGGGGTATAAGGACAAGAGGCAGGACAGGGGGGGCAAGTCAGGAAGAGGAAAAAAGATGAGAGAGGGATTAAGGAGAGTAGGGAAAAGGATACTAAAAAAGGGGAGAACAGAACCGGGGAAAAGGAAGTGGCACAGGATGGAAACAGTAAGGAAAGGTGGAATGGGGGGAGAGAGGGATAATAGGGATGGAGAGCTATGTGTGCTCAAGTAGGGAGACTAGGAAATAAAATTCCTGACTTTGAAACAATCATTGTGGAGGCAGACCTGGATCTGGTGGCCATAATGGACTCATGGTACTCTGACAATCATAGCTGGGAAGTGGCCTTGCCAGTCTACACCATGTTCTAGAATAACAGGAGATGGATAAAAGGTAGGGGGTTGTTTTATACTAAAGGAGTATAGAAGGCCCCAGAGATACAGGGAGGGACACCAGGGGGTTAAGGAAGAGCTGAAGATAGTGTGGATCAGCTTAGAGACGGGGTCTGGGGTCTTTATTCACATGGGGGTGGTGCACAGACCACCAACACAGGGAGAGAAGTTAGACAACATTTTGGGATATGTCATTGGCTGAATGGCAAGCAAGGGTGAAGTACTGATTATGGGGGACTTTAATCTGACAGATGTAGACTGGAACATTCTGGCCACAAGAAGCAGGGCCATCCTCAAGTCCCTACAGGGTGCATTTCTCCAGCAGCTGGTTACAGAACCAACTAGAGACTGGGCAGTGCTGGACCTGGTATTTATGAGCAAGGACAGCATTGCAGACATCACAGTGGGTAGTGTCCTGGGTACTAGTGATCACATCACTGTGTAGTTTGGCATACAGATTAGACAGGAGGAAAAACACATGAAAACGAAGGACCTGGACTTCAGGAGGGCAGATTTTAAAGAAGTGGAATACTACTTCAGTAAATACCTCAAGAGGAGGTGGACGGGTGGGGGAGGGAGGGAGACCCAATGGGAAATTATCAAGGAGGAAATAGCTAAGGCAATGGCATGCTGTTTGAAGGAAGTAATTAAGGTAAGGAGAAGGAAGAGACCACTATTGTTCTCAAAGGAGGAGGTGAAGGAGAAAGAAACAGCATTAAGGAAGTACAAGCAGACCCAGATGGAGGTGGACAGGGTTTATTTGGGTACGTGAGTGAAAAGAGGGAAGCAAGGGGTGGGGTAGTGAGAATCAGAAGGGCAGGAGAGGACTGTGCAGAGGAAGATCAGGAAAAAGCTAAAATGTTAAATGAGTAATTCTCGGTCTTCACAGTAGAGGGGGAAGGGGGTCATATCAACATTTATCAGCAGGCACCAGAGGGAGGGGAGAGTGACCACAAGTCCATTTTCAGAGGAGTGAGTCCAAAAGGGATTGCAAGTCCTAAAGGAGAACAAGGCGATGAGACTGGACGGGATTAACTAAAAGAACTAAGCACGGTGCTAGCTGCCTCTCTCTGTTAATGGTTTTACCATGCCAAACTGACAACACTGTTGTTGAAGTTCAGCATTACGAGATCCCCAATGTTGACAGGTGAAATTTTGCCTGTTAGACATTGTGTGAGTTTCAATCGGGGCTGTGCCCCTGAGCTTCTACGCGGGTTGCACCTACACCACCCTTCTTAAAATAACTAATTTTGTTGGAGTTGTTTAGAAGGATGGTGAAAGTTTGCAAAAAGGCAAATTTCACCTAGGCTCCTCACAGTGACAGTCTCAAACCTGTCGAGACTGCCGCTGTGAGGGATTTCGCTGTCTAGGTTTCACTCTTCAGTCAGCATACACTGTCAACACAATGCAGCACCTCATTGGAGATGGGGGTAGTTCCCAAGGACTGGAGGAGGGTTGATGTTATCCCTCTGCACAAGAGTGACAGCAGGGAGGACGCTAGCATCTATAGGCCAGTCAGTTTCACATCAGTGGCATGGAAATTAATGGAGACGCTGCTGAAGATAAGCTTGATAGTACCTGGAGGCATATGGGCTGCAGGTCTGCTGGCAGCATGGTTTCACAGGGGGGAAACTGGTTGAGGAATAGGAGGCAGAGGATGGTAGTAAATCACACACACTAGGGGGATGGGGGAGTGATGGGGGGTGCCACAGAGGTCAGTACTGGGACCAGTCCTCTTCAATGTCTTCATAAGTGAGATTGCTGAGGAACTGGTGGGGAAGGTGTGTCTGTTTGCTGATGACACAAAAATCTGAGACAGGGTAGACACTCAGGAAAGGGGGGAGAGAATGCAACAGGATCTGGGGAAATTAGAGGAGTGGTCTAGGGTGTGGCAGCTGGGGTTTGATGCCCAAAAGTGCAAAGTCATGCACCTGGAATGGGGAAACACAGAACTGTGTATAAGATGAGGGGAGGTACTTACAGTCACCAAGCGAGAAAGATACCTTGAGGTAATCATATGTGATGATCTTAAGATGAGAGAACAGTATGGCAAGGCAGTGAAAGAGGCTTGCGGGATGCTGGAATGCATAGGGAGGGGGATTTCTAGCAGGAGAAGGGAGGTGGTGTTGCCACTGTATTGCTCAGTAGTGAGATCCCACCTAGAGTACTGTGTCCAGTTCTGGAGGCCTCACCTCTGCAAGGAGACTGGCAGGATGGAAGCAGTCCAGAAGAAGGCTACCAAAATGGTGCAGGGGTTGCATGAGAAGCCAGACGAGGATGAATCTGTGGAATCTCAGCATGTACTCCCTGGAGGAGAGGAGAATGAGAGGGGACATGATTAAAACCTATAAGTATCTCACAGGGGTGAACAAGATATGGGGGGGGAGTCTCTTTCAGAGAAGAAAAAGCTCTAGAACACCGGGACATGCAATGAAGTTGGGGGGGGGGGCGAGGAGTTTAAGAGGGATGTGAGGAATACTTCCTCACAGAAAGGGTGGTGGATGCCTGGAACAGCCTGCCAGAAGGGGTAGTTGGGACAAAAACAGTGGGGAGCTTTAAACATGCATGGAATAGACACTTGGACATAATAAGAAGAGGAAAGGGAGGTGGGAGAGGCACTATTGACCAAATAGGTTCTGGAGTGTTGGAATAGGCATGGAAAAATTGGGCTGACTGGATGGGTCAACTGGTCCTTTTCTGATGCAAAATCTGTGTTTCTCTGTTTCTGCATATGGCAACAGGTGTTGGGGGTGTTCCTTGGGGTCGTCATCCCTAACGCTCACCCCATTCTCCTATACTGTACCCATCTCCACTTATTTACATATGGAATGGGGTGAGTGTTAGGGCTGAGGACCTCAAGGAACACCCCCTGTTGCTGTGTGCAGGGTGGGGGTGGGGTGTTAGGGTTGGAAACCCTAATGTCACATTTCCCTACTTTTGTAGCTTTAACCCTAACTAGAGCATTAATGAAGTTTTTTGCAATATTAATTTATTTATTTAATTTTGGTAACCGGGTAGGCCCAGTAAGACTGGATGGTCCCTTTTTCAGGGGTGACCCGGGGTTAATTACAGAGAGACATAAGGCAGTGTCATAAACATTATACATTTAGAACATAGCAGTAGACACATTATACAGAGGAATATAGCATTATTAGTTAACATATTACATAGTCAATTCTTGTCACAAAGGAGAGACAACATCCACCATAAATCTAGAAGAGCACTGGATGTGCAGAGGCAAATAAACAGCAAACGGGGAGGCGCATGTATCCCAGTACAGAAAGGGATTAGTACTCTCAGGGCCCTTCATGATTTCCGGGTGACAAGGTTCACTGAGCTTAATAGGTTATAGCCTGGTGTGCTTATTTAGACCATTATCAATTATGACAGACACAGTGATTCAATTTCAAAAGATGGGATGTGAGCTCTTTCTTGAAACCCCTCAGGAAGGCTGATGATTGGATGCCACATGGGAGCCCATTCCATAGGGAAGGAGTAAAGGAAGAGAGTGATCTCTCTCTCTCTCTACAAGAGGTTCTGACTCTGGGTACCTGGAGTAGTTGGAGTTCCAAGGATCTTAAGGTTCTTTTACACTGTTAAGGTTGAAGCAGGTTTTTTAGATTGGGGGGGCAGCATTGCCCTCCATTAGTTTGTAGGCTAGGCATAGGAAGGGGTAGGCCAGTTGCCCTCAAGTGATGGCCAGTTTAGAGATTTCAGTACTGTACATATATTCGTATATTCCTGTTGATCCCTCTTATTAAACTAAAATGTTCAATTAGAATGTTTGTCCCACAAGTTTATACTCTGCCCACTTTGTGTTTCAGCAATCCACAGTCATTGAACATTTTCTCTATTGACTAATATTAGTAAGCTTCTGTACCATAGCCTGAGTACAGTAACACTTTTCAGTCTCCACGTGCAATGTGAGCAGCTACTGAATTCCAGCTCCCTTTCTAGTTCACATTAAAAAGCAGTTTTAACACTAATTATAGTCCCAGTACTATAATTCAGCATTCTGGCATTTTACTGCTCTGTTTTTAGGTGGCAAGCAATAGCTCGCAATGTCATGCTACTCTTTTGTGCAGGTTTTAAAGATTATTGTTATGTTTAGTGTGCGTCAGTTGTGGTGACTTGTGCATAGCGACTTGGGCAGCAGAATGCAATGCCAGTTCACTCCCCACACAAAAGAATGTGCCTACCCATGATGCTTTGCACTGGGTTGTATGCTTTAGAATATATGCATATACCTTGAAGAGAGTTACAAAACACAAATTAGAAATAATATTTCTTCTTTTATTGTTTATGCATACTACATTGTGCCCTTGTTGTGAATTGGCTTTGCTTCTCATGCTTGTCATGTTGACTGTTATGGGCATCTCAAAGACTGGAATGGAAATTTTCTAGGAATGTTACACAGACAGAACCCAATCTTGGTTGCCTATGGCTGCAGTGATTATACTGTTGGATTAAAACAACAAAATGTGTTGAGTGTTTTGGTATCTTAGTATTTTGGTATTTTGGAGACAGTATAATGTAATGGTTAAGGGCACTGAGCTGGAGACCTGGGCTTGAATCCTATCAGCCCCCACTTATTTTTTATTTATTTGAGAATTTGAATAATACCTTTGAGCACAAGTGCTCATTTACAAAGGTTCCATGTCCAAGGCACAATGAATACAATCAAGACATTCAGGCAAAATAAGAACTCAAAAGAAGGCATTACAATCATGGCAGGTGTTTACACACACACATACACACACACATGCATACATTGATAGTTTTAACTCTACCTTTCCTGGTGAAAAGTGCATGGGCTGTGTTATGTGAGAAACTTCAAGTCAGCTTACTGCTTGTCACACAAGGATTTGTATATCTGTGATGCTTTGCACTTAGTTTTAGGCTTGTAATGCACACATGTGCCTTGGATTATATGGTTTAGACGGTATGCATATTCTTGAAAAGACTTACAAAACACAAACAACTGGGAATTGTTGTTGTGGAACTTGTATTGCAGGCACTGATTAAACAACTTAATTCTTCACTGGCATCCGTAGCTGCTCGTCAAGCAAATTTGCACTCAGTACAGCTTCACAATATAAAAGATAGACTGAAGAAAGAAAGTTTTGAAAAAAAAGTGTGGAGAAGACTGACAAAATGAAGGACAATTTAGAAGGATATGTTAACATCTCTCAGCATTGGTACTTTAAAGAAATGTGTATATTGTGTAAACTGTAGAATACTAGAAATCATGGCATCATTATTAACCAATCAGAATGTTTATTTCCCAACATTTCAGGTACACTTATAACAAAAAGAGGGTGTCTCACGCAAACAGTTGTAATATTTTGAAGCTGTAAATTTAGCTGGCATAATCCACTTCACACAAAGGGGTTCTCTTATTTTCTACAAAGTCAAACATTGGAATGTAAATTCAAATTCCATTTCTTAAACAGAAATCTTCAACATGATTTATAACATGCTCATATATATGCAGTTCTTGTATTTCTTGTGGTTGTAAGAGTGCGTTCTCAAGTCCTTGGTGTGTCAGAATTACTCAGCTTCGCTTTGATGTTCTGTCAGCCAGAGAAATTGGGAATGCACTTTTATAACCACAAGAGACACAGTAACTGTATAAGTAAACACATAGTACATAACTTACATTTATATAGTGATTTTTTATATATTGTATTCCAAAGTAATTTACAAGCAGTTTATTTAAACAGGATGTGACAAAAACTGCCTCTCGGGCCATCCCAGCTTACAGGGCAGTTTTTGGTCAGGGACTTCTAATTGTCTGCCACGGCCTGATTTTTTTTTATCTGGAATCAGGAAACCCACTTTTGCCCCAGCTCAAGATCAGGAAAGTCAACACAATAACTATTGGTAGAATGCCCTTCAGAGACAAAGTGCAACAGAAATAATCAAATTACCTTTTTAATTTTTTTTTTTTACCTTTGTTTTACCAGAAGAAACACACTAAGCTGAAAGCTTGTTTACAGGTGCAACCTGGGAGCACAAGGAAGTTAAGAGACTTGCTAAGGGTCACACAGTATGCAAGTGGGGGCTGTGGGATTCAAACCCAGGTTTCCAGGTTTGTAGCTCAGAGCCCTAAACCACTGCGCTATACTGCCTCCTAAATAATGAGGCAGTTACTGGTTCTATCAAAAACAGATTTGTTACTAGAGGATTCTACAGCTATTTACAAACAGGATATATTTACAGTCAGACAAGAGGTTTACACGTTACTAAACATATAAAATAAAGTAAGTTACACAGACAGTTGATGGTTAGAAAAATCTGAACTTTAGCCTCACTTAAAGTCTCTTTTACCTGCCACTAGCTACAGAAGACACTTCTCTTAGGCTGTGCTCCCCTCACCATTCAGCTAGCTTCCTTTGGCATGGCTCCCCTTCTTCAGCTGTTTAATGTCCGAGAGAGAGAGAGAGAGAGAGAGAGAAAGAGCTTCCTGCTCCTTCCCCTTTTTATGTACTCAGGACTGTGGGGAGTGACCTCTCCCTTGAGTGACAGTTCCCCACCGTCCCCCACCCCACATGAGTGAGTGTGTGTGTGTGTGTGTGTGTGTGTGTATGTGTGTGTGTGAGAGAGAGAGAGAGAGGGAGAGGGTGACCTCATCTCCTTCCCTTCCTGCTGTCTCATGCAGTTTTACAACATGCACCTGGGTCCACTGTCTGACATGGCAATATATCCCAGGAAAACACCCTCACAATGGCTTTATGACTTAATTGTCTCCTGTTTGCCAGCAAGTCTTGTTAAATTCCCATGAGAGATTTGGCACCTTCACGATAGCTGAACAGACTCCATGAGTTGCCTGTACATGTGACCAGGCAGCCATCTTTGTGTCCATCCCAAACAGAACTTTTAACAAAAAAATATTTAAAAAGAATAACTGACTCTGGCCCCATTTCCTGTCATGCAGAATAACCTCTTTGAGATGCCACATCTCATTTCCTGTGGGGTCCTGCTTCTGTCTGGGACACTTTGATGCCACTTGATACCATTGGTACTTTGATTTCATGTTGGGGGGGGGTACTTTATAGATCTTTCTAGAAAGAACAAAATGCACATTTTACCTAGCAGGAGTAACAGCAAGGAGTGAAACAAAATGGAGGATAGTCTCATGACAAACCCAGTAAAGGGGGAGAGTACCATAATTAACAAAACCAGTGATATAGTTCCTGTTCTAGATTACAACACTTGAGATACTTTCCTAACTCCATTTTAGTTATAAATTCTTTATAATAACTGGGTAGCATTTTTTCTCATAGGGAAAGGCGTTTGTAATTTGCCGTTACAAAGGAGTGTTTTATAATGGCAAACACGCGCCACTTTCCCCATGAGAAGTTCCACGAGTCATCTCCCCCGCAAACACTCGAACTATGTGGCAGTTAGAGAAACAGTACATCTCACCGACTCACCTCACAAAGCAGAAATGCAAGTTCACATTTGTCACCAGCCATCACAGTTGATCGAAAATCACTGTAAAGCAGTAGAAAAAAAATGTCAACTAGATTTAACATAGAGAGCACCTGTAACAGACAAGATTTCATAAATGAACAACAAAACAAAGGCACAGCACGGAAAACAGATAGCGACCTCAGACTGTTTAAAACATTCCTGTCAGAGGTAGGCCTAACAAGCGACTTTGAAACGTTCGATGTAAATGTGCTAGACAGCAAGCTGGCAGACTTTATCTATGTCCTCCGTAGACAAGACGGAACAGAATATGAACCAGGGACATTAAGGGGAATAGTAGCAAGTATAGACCGATATCTAGCAGGCAAAAAATACCCACATTCAATATTCAAAGGTGCTGACACAGTGTTTATCGAAACTAAAAGAACGCTGGCAGCAAAACAAAAGCAATTAAAAAAGCAGGGCAAGGGAAACAGACCTAACAAAGCGGAGCCTCTATCAGATCATGACATCAAGCTTTTATACCAGTCTGGCACTCTGTCCCTATCTAACCCCACTGGGTTACTTAACTTTTTATTCTTTAACTTTGGTGTTCAATTTGCTCTCCGCACCAAAGAACAGTATGACATGCAGTGGAGGGACATAAAAAAAGGCATAGACAGTAACGGAAATGAGTATCTAGAATACTCAGAACGGCAAACAAAAACAAGAACGGGTAAAATTCCCCGAGATGTACGACCTATCAATTCTCGTATTTACAGTGACACCATAAATCCAGACAGAGATACACTATGAGCCTATGACATCTACAAATCGCAAAGGCCCCGCGAAATGCTCACAACAGACTCACCCTTTTACATTGCTCCCAATACAAATAAAAAAGAAACTTCACTGTGGTACCGAAACATGAATATCAGAATAAACAAAATGCGTAAAATGATGGCATTGATGAAATCAGAGTCTGGCCTTCCAGAATGTAAGTGCATAATGAACCACAGTACTCGAAAAACGAGTATACAGCGACTAACTGACCACAATATTCCACCTACCGAAGTCCAACAAATATCAGGCCATAAGAACTTACACTCAATAAATAACTACTCGGTGTTATCCGAGAAAAAGCAGCAACAAATTAGTCAACTGCTCACCTACTCGACCACCCAGCAGCCATCCACCTCTGCACAGATTCCAAAACAAGCACAGCACAGTATGGGAAATATAAATCCTCTCCCAGAAGCAACCTGCTGCAACACGTTGCCTTCAATATTTGGGACGGGCTGCATTTTCCAGCAAGCAGTGAAAGTAAGTATTTACAATTGTGCACCACTGCAAGAGAAAAAAAGAAGAATCCATGTCCTCTACGACTCTGACATCTCTGATTGAGGTAACCACAAATTTTAGAGAAATGGGAACAGCTTCAGAGTACTTGAATTAAGTTTTTTATAAAAAGTATGCCACAACTTACACAGTACGATCCCTAACGGTTCTTTCTCTTGTTCTCTTTTTCCCCTCCCTCTGCAAAACACCTGATACCACTTCCTGACCAATCGGCACTGCCTAGCAACTACAACTTACTTCCTGAAAAACCGAACGATTAATTATCACATTTGTTGCTGAATTTCTTAATTCTCGTTTATTAACATATAAAATATTATTCAGTAGTTGTGTTACAATCTGCCTATATGTATCTGCAATCAAAATTCACCGGAATGAGGTAAGGTTGATGACGTTCATTTTCATCTCGATGCAGTCTGCTGTAGAATGTATTTGTCATAATTGCTGCGGAGAAAAAACACTACACAGCAATTATATAAAATAAACTATGGGGCTGGTGTGTGTAACACGAAGTTTACACACACCCAAGGGGTTTATATAGCATCTAACCCCTTGGGTGTGTGTAAACTTCACGTTACATACACCAACCCATACTTTATTCTCTATATAATAACTGGATAGCGTTTTTTCTCATAGGGAAAGGCGTTTGTAATTTGCCGTTATAAAGGAGTGTTTATAATGGCAAACACGCGCCACTTTCCCCATGAGAACAGTTGATCGAAAATCACTGTAAAGCAGTAGGAAAAAAAATGTCCACTAGATTTAACATAGAGAGCACCTGTAACAGACAAGATTTCATAAATGAACAACAAAACAAAGGCACAGCACGGAAAACAGATAGCGACCTCAGACTGTTTAAAACACTCCTGTCGGGGTAGGCCTAACAAGTGACTTTGAAACATTTAATGTAAATACATTCTAACACTTTGGATTGAGATTGTGTAGAAATTATGCAAGCACTCGGAACCTTGGAAATTATCTTTAGAAGGGTTAACTATAGAAACGTCAGCGCTAGAAACATGGTTACATCATATTGGTACACTGTAAATGCATTAACATGTTGGAAATGACATAATATTGGTACACTGTAAATGCATTAATACATTGGAAATTACATCATATTGGTACACTGTAAATGCATTAATACATTGAAAATACACTTTTATTTTGATCTACAAAAAATACTTCCAGTATATAGTTATGTAGCAAAAATATGCTTATACTTTATTGATGTGATAGTTATACACTTACAATGTATTGATGGAAATAATTTTTTGTGTAAAAATGTTTTAAATACTTTTTAAACATTTGTAGATTTTTGGTTGATATAAAGACAAAACAAACAAGCAATTGTCAATGCCGAATGTTTGCTTGCTGGTATTAGCATTGGAAATGCAGGAGTTAGAGAGATGCAGAATAGGAATGGTTATGAAGTAGTGAACTTCACACCAACCCCACCTCCACCCTGCAGAGATGGACAGCCATTGGGGTATGCATTTGGGTCGTCACCCATAACGTTCATGCCATTTCACTTCACCCTATGCTGCAGACACCGACACGTGTTGAGGTGTGCCTTGGGGTTTTCGGCTGTACAGTCACAACATTCCATAAGGATATACGCTGAAATGGGTGCAGTATAGGAGAACGGGGTGAACTCTGGGGCCGAAGAGTTCAGGGCACACCCTGATGCCTGTCACTGGCTGCAGGGTGGTGGGGTGGGGGTGGAATGGCATGAGCATTACAGTCGGCCATCCAAAGGCACATCCCTGATGCCTGTCAGTCTGTACAGGGTGGGACGTTATGGTTAGACACCCTAATGTCCCGGGAGTTTGTTGGTATTTGCACTACACATTTTCAGCATGGCTTTTTTGTGACCCCCACCTCATGAAAGCATTTGGGACCTCTTCTCACGAACAGTGGCACTGTGATTTTGTTAATGTGTCCCAAACTTTGAGTTCCCACAGCGACTGTGCCATTCTGCGCCAGGTGTACAAAAACACAGATCGGGCAGGATGTGAAGAATGACAGCTGTACCATTCATTGGGAGGTGTGAAGAAATGACAGTGTTGAAAACCTGTAGTGAAAATATTAAAAATACTTGAACTTCCGGGCTAATGTGGAAACTGCGCAACGCATGCGCGTATCACTGTCATTTAGTGGAATTTTTCATCAAATTTTCAACATGGGCATTTTGTGACCTCTGCTCATGAACAGTGTCACTATGATTTTCCTAATCTGTCCCGAACATTGATTTCCCACAGCGACCGCGCTATTCTGCGCCAGATGTGTAAATGCATATTTGGGGCAGGATATGAAAAATGACGGCTGTACTGTTCATAAGGAGGTGTGGAAAAATGCCAATGTTGAAAATCTGGAGTGAAAATATTACAAATGCGCGTAATTACGAGGGTGTGTGGAAACTGCGCAATGTACACTTGTAACACAGTCATTTCATGGACTTTTGTCACTAAATTTTCAACATAGGCATTTCAGCGCCTTTGCTCATGAACAGTGTCACTGTGATTTGTTTTTAATCTGTCCCGAACACTGACTTCCCACAGCGACCACGCTATTCTGCGTCAGAAGCGCGAAAAACACATTTTGGCCAGGATGTGAAAAATGACAGCTTTACTGTTCATAAGGAAGTGTGGAAAAATGCCAATGTTGAAAATCTGGAGTGCAAATATTACAAATTCTGAAGTTATGAACATGCGGGGAAACTGCGCAACGCATGCTCGTAACACAGTCATTTTATGGACTTTCGTCACCAAATTTTCAACATAGACATTTTAGGACCTCTGCTCATGAACAGTGTTACAGTGATTTTCTTAATGTGTTCCAAACACTGATTTCCCACAGCAACCGTGATATTCTGCACCGGAAGTGCGAAAATACCTTTTGGTCAGGATGTGAAAAATGACAGCAGTACTGTTCATAAGGAGGTGTGGAAAAATGCCAATTTGAAAATCTGGAGTGAAAATATTACAAATTCGTGAAGTTACGAGCGTGCGTGGCAACTGTGCAATGCATGCTTGTAAAACAGTAATTTTTTGGATTTCTTTCACCAAATTTACAACATAAGCTTTTTGAGAGCCCACCTCATGAACACTGGCACTGTCGTTTTGTTAATTGGTCCCGGAAGGTGATTCCGCACAGTGACTGTGAAATCACCTTTCAGGACCGAATAATGCCATGACAGTGGCTGAATTCATGAGGAGGGGTCCCACTAACCTCATGTTGAAAATTTGGTGCCAAAATTCCCAAAAATGTCTGAGATGTGCAAAAAAATTGAAAAAAACATATTTATGCCATTGTACAGCTTATCTGCATTGATTCAGTTTGCGGTCGGTTTTGAAGAGTGCAGACGTGTTCCAGGTCCACCAAAGATCGTCGCACCAGGCTCCGGAGGTAAGTATGGGGTGAGGAGGGTGTGGGGAGATAGGGTGCACAGTGGGTGGGTGCAGGTTGGGGGAGTGGAGGGGACGGTGACTGGCGTGGGACCGTTTCCTTTGTTTCAGGGAGAAATAAAAAGGAAAAAGATGTCGCGGGAAGGTTTTTTTTCCAGCCTTGCTCTCAGTACACCTGCCTTTTTTGAGGTGGGGGTACTTAAGCTGACGGGGATTGGGCCCCCATTGGCAAAGAATGTATGTTTGGGGGGCATGATGCCAAGGGGGATTGAGCACCCCCCGGCACACAACAAATGTGGGAGGGGGTTACATCATGCCGAAGGGGAGTGGGCTTCCCCATTGGCAAATGAACTGGGTCAGGGGCTGCTGATAGGGGACTGGCCACCCCCTGTTTGGCTTTCATGGGGCTGACAGGCCATGTTTCTATAAATTGTTACACTAGGCAAGGTACTGCCCTTCAATGACGGGTCACTCCCTTATTGCAGCAGAATGGCTGACGCTGCAATGATGAGGTGGCCCCTCATTACAGCAGCAAAAACATTTCAACTTGGTGGCACTTTTGGAAACCAGTGTCATCAGCACACTGTGCCTCCATTGATCCACCAGTGCCAAGCCCCGAAATGCAGTGCCTCCGTTGGCTGCCACAGTGCCGCACCTCCATAACCTGCTTCTCTCCTAAGCTGCCGCATAATGTTTCTTGCGCATGCATGCAAGCAAACATAAAAAGAATGGTAGGCTTTCTGTTTTGAAAATGTATTTTTTTGGGGTGCTGCTGTGCAGCTAATGAGGAAGCAGCATGACACTTGAGCTCCCAGGAGTAATTGCAATAAATTGCTTAAAAATTGGAAATTTCATCACTAAAAGTGCATAATTTGGTGCATTTGGGACTGGTTTATCTGATATTGGCAGGATGGGTAAATCTCTTGGAGCAAATGCCTCTTCAGCAGACTTTTTTGCTCCTAAGAAACAGCAACAGCAATAAGAGGAGTGGCCTACACTATGCTACATGGTGGAGCCACAGACCTTGCTAACCCACCACCTGGGGGAGCATCCCTAACTTCGAATTAAGCCACCCTGCATCAGCTGGTCAAGTCTATCCAGGACTTAGATAAAACATTTGACACCATGACTCCTAGAGTTTCAGCTCTGGAAACAAGAATGGACCAATGTGAACAGAGGGTTCAATGGTCAGAAGCCTTGGTCCTCAAGTCTTGATGTGACGGTGAAGTTTATTAAAGACAACGTGCTGTTGCGACAACATTTGGGGACCGTGGAGAACCTCACTAGGGAGAGGAATCTGAGAATGGTGGGACTGTCCGAGGCAGCAGAGGGGAGGATCATCTCAGCTTTACGAGAACTTTTTTCTGGGACTTTCCGAAGATGACCCCCCCATCCACTGAAAAAGCTTATTGTATTACTCCACAATGGGCAGCAACAGACCCCATGGTTCCACAAACATTTATGGTGGTTTGCACGGTAAGTGGGGACTAGGACAGGGCACTAGCTATTACCAGGAGGCTTAGGACATTTAAGTATGGTGATGATACACTCATGCTCTTCCCAAACCTCTTGTACCGTACCCGACAATGGCACAAAGAGTTCAATGGACTCCGGAGCCCTCCACGCCGGCTAAAAGTACAGCACCAGTTATTACTGCCAGCTAAGCTTCAACTGGCACGGAATGGTTGCCAGTACCAACTATACTGTTTTACCATGTATTAACTGTAACTCCCGGGTCACCCCTGAAAAAGGGACCTCTGGGGCCCAGTGGGCCTACCCGGTCATCAGAATTCAATAAATAAATAAATGACCCTAAGGACGCCAATATGATGGTCTGTTGCATTGAACAGGAGATGGCAGCAGGAGCAGAGGATGGAAACTCTTCTGATGAGGGCTGATGATTTGGGACTGGCTTAACTGTAAGTTTGGGACTTAGGACTTGGGTCGATGACCTGCTCTACTTATTTTTTTCATCCCCGGTGTGTGGATTTACTGTTCCCTTAGCTTCCTTATATTCTACCATCCTACTGGGGGCCTTTTGTTTTGGAGCACTGTATTTATGGCAGAAGTAATGTGGTTGGAACTGGACTGCCATGATCAGGCAGAGTTAAGATGGCGCTCCCGCCATTTTCTCCATTTCTGAGGGAGCTACATACAGCCGCACTATTGTATGTTCAAGTTACTGGTCTTGTATGCTGTTGAGAGACTGCCCACTATACAGAGAACCATTTTTCTTGGATTTATTTGAACTATACTGTAGGCTGATTGGTGGGCTGTTCTCCGTATTAAGCATGTTTATTTTTAATGTGTTTTCTGCATAATTTTGCTGTTATCATTTTCTGGTTAGTGATGTTTTTGATGTACACTGCTGGAAACCTTGACTGTTGCTTCTTTCTGGGAGGCTGGGGATTACATGCTTTATGTACAATACGAATGCTTTGGGGGTATCTTTTTGACCATACAGTCATATTGGTCACTGGTATATGTACATCATTCATCCTATTTCTGATTCCCCTTTGTTCTTCCTTGGCTGCATGCGATGGGATTTTTCTGTACCTTTGTTGTTTACTGTGGGTATCCCCCCATGTCATAGCTCAAGAGGCGGGGTCCTATAGGGATTCTTCGTAAGTGAATGTTTGGCTAAATTATACATTTTACTATCCTCCTCTGCATTCTTTGTTTTCTAAATTTTGCTTGCAAAATCAATAAATACAAAGTACAAAAAAAATGGAAATATGTTTTTGAAGTAGTCTGATTGTATTACTTAAAATTATCATTTCCTCTTTGATCCCTTTGGTAACCCCCAAATCTTCCCAGATGTTCACAGAAACGCTGGAAGATAGCTGAACATAACCATCTTACTCAATCTGAATCCATGGGACAAAAGGGTTCTACGTGATAATGGTGAAAGCCTAAAGGCGTTCGCCATTATTGCGCAGTCAGAGTGCCAAAAACATTTTCGGCACTCTGACACCCTGGCACACAGGTCAACGGCACTGGGGACATACATTTCAATGCTTTCTGTGGGGGGCTGCACCCCCACCTCACGTGGGGGAGCTTTGCTCCCCACACACCCCTACTAAAGGATTCTCAATTCCAGGGCGGTGCATGTCGGAGGGGGTGAACACATATAAAATTAAAGGTTCGGGACAGGCGCAATAAAATCGCACTAGTGCCGGGCCCGAACCCGGTACCTCACCCACCCAAACCTTAGGCCAATCCTCAACACCATGACACAGCTCGGCAGCTCACCACAGTGCTACCCCCTACAGCTCCTCCACCCCTTTCCAGCCCATGCTCACCGTGCTCGCTCCCCCCTGCACACGTACATATAGCGACATCCTGTCGCCCATTTCACCCACCCCCCTATCCAGTCGCCCTACCCTCCCATTGGCGTGAGGGATTCAGCAGGGAATGAGTCGCCGTTATGGACGGCACCTTCCTCGCACCCTCCTCACGGGATACTGACAGAAGTCACCTGAAATGACCCAGCAATCTAGTTTTGTGGTACAATGTACTTTTGTGGTACAATGTACTTTTGTGGTACATTGTGCTTTTGTGGTACAGTTTTCCTCTAGTGAGTCTCTATTTCAAAGAAATATAGGCTGGGGGTTCACAGACTAGTACAAATGGTATCATGGGAGCTTCCTTTCCATGACCGACAGAAAAGCAGCAACAAAGGAAAACAAATAAAAGTAAATTCTGGTTAAATATTGAGCTTTCGTTACTCCAGTATAATAAAAGAACATTTTATTTGTTATGGAAAAAAGCCAATAACAGAAATCTATACTAACTATCCCTGGAGGCTTGGTCTTCATTTAATTGCTTTATTTTTATGCAGTCTGCTCGGGAGTTACGTGTTACACAGTTCCTTTTCTTTTCACTTGCAGTGAACCTTCTTTTTTTGTTTGCCTCAATTTATACTAGTTTTATTTGTGATATGTTTGCTTCATCTCCTGGAAAATCTCCTACAAAAAATGAAGGGACCAGATGTTCAATTGTCTTTATAAAATGTACTGAATAACTAGAACAATCTGATTGACTAATGAATATTCCAGCCAGTGTAAATATTATAGTTTGAATATACAATTCAGATCTTGTTAACCTAATAATCCATTACTTTGATTGTCATATCCAAGTTAGCCCTGACCTAATGTATCTGTTGAATATGAATTTGAGCAAAATGGTGAACACTATTTTAAAAAATTAAGTGACTTGCTTAACATCTGTTTAGGTTTTTTTTATCAATTTCTTTATGTCGGCTAGCCAGCTGAGATGCAACACCTTGTTCATAGCGGGGTTTTGCTTTTACCCATTTCTGTAGTTGGGTGGGCTGGAGTACAGTAAGGTCAAGTGACTTGCTGAAGGTCACAAAGAGAGAATTTGTTTCTGGTGGGGGTGTGAACCTATGAGATCTCCTGGTTCCCAAACTGGTGCTCTATCCACTAGATCTCACTGTTTCCTTACTGACCTTATATTGGGCATAAGATTCCATACTATGTCCATGTAGGACAAAGCTTACATGTCAACCAATATGTGAACTCCACACCTTGCTTCAGAAATGTACTCTATTATAAAATGGCAGGAAAATTTCCTGGGCTGTGATTGGTCAATGCTGATCTTCATCAGTGATGTTATCCCAGCACATCATGCCTCATTAAAAGCAACTAAAATGTGCTTTAAATATGTATTTTTCACCTTTTTTCTTTTTCACTAGCAAGCCATTTTATAATTGCAATAATGCACACCAGGGCATGTGTTGTGGGGTTAATATCACTTATCTGGTGTTGGACACATGTGACCTGCTGCCTTGTGCCCATCCACCCAAGACATGATGTTACCCCAGTATGACACATGACACACGCCATGTCATGTATTATTGCTTAATTACCCCTCTTGATGTTTACACATGAGCAATTCTTAAATTTATATCTGTAAACACCAAGCTTTACACAGCATACTCTACTGAAACATGCTTCTTATGCTCCTCATGAAATGTATACCCCATACCCCTAAAATATGCACATTTACATTCCCAACATGTATGCCTCCCATCTCATGAAATACAAGTTCCTTGTTTCTCCTGAAAATTGTACAAATTCCCCAAATTGCATCCCCTCTCCTCCAGATCCAGAAATGCGCACTCTTCTCACCTCTCCAGGTTTGCTCTCTTTATTTCTGATATATTTCCCGACATATGTGCCATTGGCCCTCCCAAAATCAAGATCCTTGCCTGTTCTAAACTTTGTGCCCTTATCCCCTCCCAAGATCAATGCTCTTCACCCTGCCAAAATTAGAATCCCTTGTCCATTCTGAAATTTGCGCCACTCACCCCTTCCAAAAACTTCACCCTAACTATTCCTGAGCTAAACCATGAAAATTTGGAAGATACAAAGGGAAAAAGACTTATCAATACTGGCTTAAGTTTGGGCACACATCAATGCATGACACTGTATCAGCAATACATACAGTACAGTAATCTTCCAGATGGACAACAATGGGTGACAGTGGTGCACCCTGACCCTAAAGCGTCACGCTATTATGGTCAGATGATTGTGAAGTATGGGGAGCAGGCACACTGCAGGAGTAGGGATAACTGAGCTATCCACAATTATTGGCCCCAACAATCATGTACTGGATGCCTGGAGTGGCCCCTGCTGTTGATTAAAGGTATTTTGGAAACTCGGGGGTTTGGGCTAGGGTGGTAAGGAATTGTAAAAGCATTGGCCTGCTCCTGGATGAGTGCCAGGATCTGGCATTAAAAAATAATAGTATATGGAAGAACGGCTGAAGGGTGTAGGGTGCAAAATGTCTGGGATGGAAAGGGGGGTGCCCAATTAACCAACTCTGGTCACCTGGGAAGGGAAAGAGGCTTCTTTATTATTTTAAACAGTCACCCTAACATGAATAATAAGTAGTAATGGATAGGTAAGTATCTGAGGTAATGAGTATGAATACTAGCTGAGTATTCAAAAACAGCAACTTGCGCACCCTCTAATTAGGACAGTGGTCTTTAGTCACTGCTGTTTTTTTGAAGTTATACTGTGCATATATGTAGCTGTTCTTTTCATGTCAGCAAAGACACCATTCTCCCTCCCCCAACATTTATTTTGTTGAGAAAATAAAGGAACTCAAATCTGAGTCAGAATCAAATAAATCAGACAGACCCAGTGTTAATAAAATTGGAACAAAATCATTTAGGCTATGATGAATTCTGTAGTTTGAAACCTTAACATAATGCACTATTTTGTAAAACATATCCCAACTGCACCCCCCCCCCGGGAAGTTTTGAGCTCTTGACACTTAACCATGGGGTGCTTCTTCCTATATTTTCCCCCCAATAAACCTGACAGACAGAATATTTAACATACATAAAACCATAAGCCATTTTTGGATATGTTTTGGAGTACAGAGAACATAATGACACTGGGATTTCCTGCAGTTACAGTTCCTTCCACTTATGTGAATATATGCACTATAAAAATTGTTTATACCATTTAGGTTAGTCCTTCAAGCATTGTTGAGAAACTTTTAGCATTAAGATAGGGTACAATTTCCATGCCATCTGCTACTAATACTCTGAAAAGTCTACTCACATGAGGCAGTGTGATGATTGGTAGGCGTGACAAAATGTATGGTCAGGTTAGGCTTTATTTTTATGTTGGCTTGCGCGTCCAGCACAAGGAACATTTTATGACAGCTTGCTGGAGTAGCAGGATATGGAGGTGCGGCTGTGTTGTGGCCAATGATGCCTCTGCTTTTTTGGGCTAGTCTCTGTGGCACCAATGAATAAGCATGTTGTGTATGACAGCAGTTCAGAAGCATGCCACCAACTTGAAAAAAATCCGCCGCTGCAATGAGAGACAGGCTCGTCATTGCAGCGGCAGATAGCTCACACCTCCATTACATGCCCCTGGTGAAACATTTCGATAAACATGGTGGCAGCTCCTGCCATCTGCCTTTCACAGTCCCTACAAAGCCGACATTGAGGGTGTCCAATCCCTCTGTTGGAATGCCCCTTCCCCAGTTTGTTTGCCGATGGGGGAGCCCAGTCCCTGTTGGCATAATGTCCCCCTTGATTTGTCTGCCAAGGGGGGTGCCCAATCCCCCTTGGCATCATTCACCCCCAAACACAGACATGCTTTCTTTGCCGATGGGGGGTCCAATCCCTGTCGGCTTCAGTCCCCTCTCCCCAAAAGAACACAGGTGGCACACTGGGAGCCCACCCCAGTGTGCCCAAAGCAAACCTGTAAATAAAAAATCTTCCAGTGATGTCCTTTTTTTAATGTTCCCTGTAAAACAGAAAACATTCCCTCGTGGTCATGACGCCCTCCTCCCCCAACCTGCACCCACCCTCTGTGCACCCCATCTCCCCACACACCCCACCCATACTTCCCTCTGGAGCCTGGTGCATTCTCTCGGGTAGAGCAGTCCCTTGTGGTCATGATGCCCCTCCCTAACTCTTCAAAAGCCCCAACCCGAACTATTCAAAAGCCGACCGCAAACTGAAGAAAATCACGGTAAGCTGTATAATGGCATCAGTGGAGGAGTTTCAACTTAGGTGGATATCTCAGCCATTTTTTGCAACTTTTGGCTCCAAATTTCAACATGGGGTTCTTGGGACCCCAGTTCATGAACTCAGTCACTGTCATTTCGTTATTCGGTCCTGAAAGGTGATTTTGCGGTCACTGCATGGAATCACCTTTTGGGACTGATTAACAAAATGGCGTGTCACTGTTCTCAAGTGGGCTCCCAAAAAGCCTATATTGCAAATTTGGTGAAAAAAATTCCAAAGATGAGCTGTATTCACGAGAGTGAGTTGCGCAGGTTTCTACTGCATGTAACTTCAAGATTTTTATACTTTCACCCAAATTTTAAGATTGCCATTTTTGCATGCCTCCTTATGAAAAGTACAGCTGCTATTTTTCACATCCTGCCTGAAATGTGTTTTTGCACATCTGGCGCACAATGGCGTGGTTGCTGTGGGAAATCAATGTTCGGGACAGATTAAGAAAATCACAGTGACACTAATCATGAGCAGAGGTCCCAAAATGCCTATGTTGAAAATCTGGTGAAACAATTCCACAAAATCACTGTGTTACGAGTGTGTGTTGCGCTGTTTCCGCGCAACGCTGATAACTTCGAGAATTTTTAATATTTTTACTCCTGATTTTCAAGATTGCCATTTTTTCACACCTCCTTATGAACAATACAGCTATAATTTTCCACATCCTGCCCGAAATGTGTTTTTGCACATCTGGCGCACAATGGCGCGGTCGCTGTGGGAAATCAACATTTGGGACAGAGTAAAAAAATCACAGTGACACTGTTCATGAGTGGAAGTCCCAAAATGCCTATGTTGAAAATCTGGTGAAAACAATTCCACAAAATGACTGTGTTACGAATGTGCATTGCACAGTTTCCACGCACGCTCGTAACTACGAGCATTTTTTATATTTTCAATATTGCCATTTTTTCACACCTCCTTATGAATGGTACAGCTGTCATTTTTCACATCCTGCCTGAAATGTGTTTTTGCCCATCTGGCGCAGAATGGTGTGGTTACTGTGGGAAATCAACATTCAGGACAGATTAAAGAAATCACAGTGCCACTGTTCATGAGCAGAGGTCCCACATACTTTCATGAGGTGGGGGTCACAAAAAGCCCATGCTAAAAATTTGGAGTGCAAATACCAACAAGCACCCAGGGCATTAGGGTTTCTAACCATAATGTCCCACCCTGTAGAGACTGACAGGCGTCAGGGGTGTGACTTTGGACTGTTGGCTGTAATGCTCATGCAGTTCCACCCCACCCCCACTCTGGAACCAGTGGCAAGTATCACGGTGTGCCTTGGACTCTTTGGCCCCAAAGTTCACCCAATTCTCCTATACTGCACCCATCTCAATGTATTTCCTTATGGAATGGGGTGAGTGTAAGGCCCGATGACCCCAAGGCACAATGTGACACTTGTCGGAGTCTGCAGGGTGAGGTGAGGTCAAATGGCATGAGCGTTGTGGCCGATGATCCAAAGGCACACCTCAATATCTGTTAGTCTCTGCAGGGTGGGGTGGGGTTGTCGTCAGTTCTAACCGTCACTGCCATTCCTATTATGCATCTCTCTAACTCCTGCACTACCAATGCCAATGCCAGCAAGACAACATTCGGCATTGACAAATGCTTGCTAGTATACTGTTTTTCTTTTTTGTATGATGTATTTATCCCTCCTCCTTGCCCCTCATCGGCCACTCCTTCAGGTCCTTCTCAAGGTCTTCCCTATCTGCTTCTCTGTCCTCTCACTAGCCACTTACCTCACATTATGACTCCTCCTGTGTAATCCGGTGTATCCCTTTTGCCAGATGGGTCCCTCTCCTCCGAGAGGGAAGGCACCAGTGGTGGGATCCAGCACACTATTCCAAGTTGGTCCAGGGTACCAGTGAGGCAGAACCAGCTATTGAGGTTT
Organism: Neoceratodus forsteri; assembly: GCA_016271365.2. Classification (NCBI taxonomy): domain Eukaryota; kingdom Metazoa; phylum Chordata; order Ceratodontiformes; family Ceratodontidae; genus Neoceratodus; species Neoceratodus forsteri. The sequence goes on from CM028129.1 coordinate 1,385,784,165, forward strand.
GGCAGCAGCGGGAGACCAGAGAAACTGTCATCCGGTCGGCCAGGACAGTTTCCTGGGTTTTCTCCCTGTGAGTGGCATGTCACTGATGTCACGGCGCCCGCCTGATGTCCACCACTCCCCAGCTATTGTCAGCTTGGGCAGCCGTGCTGTGCTCCCAGCCTCCATCAGGGGCCAGCAGGCACCAAGGTGCCCCCCCCAACCCGGAGACGAGCCATCCTGGGATGCTCCTCCCCCCCCCCCGGCCGGCCCTCCAGCAACCCGTACTGCTTTTCTAAAAATCAAATTACTTTAGAAAAAACAGAGAACATAAAACACAATAACATGCCTAACTTAAGAAACAGCATAAAACACACATTAAAATAATGTCAGAAACAAGGGCCTTTATTTTACCTTTGTCAGTGCCATGGGTATGCTTTCTGTAACTTTTTCTCACTTTACGTAATCACTTCAGTGGGGATCTGCAAATACTGTTAGGGCAGGATTCACCAAACAGATGTGCTGAGTGCATCTCAGATGTGCCGGCGCAAGTCAAAAATGCGCCGTTGAATGATTCACAAACAGGGTGAATGTGCTGGCACAACTGAGATGCCCTGCACCAAATGAGGTGCGCCATAGGAGCAATGTAATGATATGCGGCGCAAATACATGGGGGTGTACCCATGCATAAACAGCGCACCCTGATTCACAGTGCAAATTCATGGTGCATCTATGGGGCATCTCCAGCGCAAAGGCAAGATGCGCCAGAGAAAGATAAGTATAAAAGAAGTAGACTTAAGTCTAACCCACCTGCAGGTCATTGACTGAAGTGCAGCAGCAGCACACTGCCTGGGCCAGAGGGAGAAAGACAGAGAGAGAGAGACAGAGCCAGCCAGTCAGCTAGTCAGCAAGCCAGAGGGACTGAGCTAGAGGGCCAGTCAGACAAACCCCGCAGCAGGATGAACCCAGCAGCAGTTGCCATTGCAGGTGCACCAATGAGGAGGAGGATGCAGGGTGGAGGAAGGCACCATAGGCGGCCAGCCCCATGGCAGCACTGTGCCAGACTGTCCTTTGAGCAGCTCACAGATGTGGAGACAGTAGGCTGATACCGCATGAACAGGACCATGCTGGGGCAGCTGTGTGAGCTGTGCCATGATGTGATGCAGGCACCCACTGCACAAGGTCATACCATCTCGGTGGAGACCAAGGCGATGACGGTCATGCGCTTGCTCGCCACGGGAACCTTCCAGAGGCCCACTGGGGACACCACTGGCATCTCACAGGCCTCTACGTCCTGCCACCTCACACAGTTCCTCACTGCACCGCTACTGCATGCTTCGGAATACATCCATTTCCCCAGCACACAGGCGGAGCAGACAGAAGCAATGCGAGGGTTCTATAGGGTGGCACGCATGCCAGGCATCATAGGGGCCATTGACTGCACCCATGTGGTAATCTGCGCACCACCTGGCGAGGATGTCATCGCATACATGAACCAGAAGGCCTACCATTCCATGAACTGCCAGGTGGTGTGCGATGCCACAGGGTGCATCACCAGTGTCTCTGCCACACACCCTAGGAGTGCACATGATGCATTCATATGGCACCAGTCAACACTGTGCAGGAGGTTCAAGGACAGGGACATAGCAAATGGCCATCTGTTAGGTGCATATGACAGGGCCCCAACAGCAACCTGTGCAGTGTGATGCGGGCACATGGGCCCTGGGACAGCAGGGGTGTGCAAGGGTACACAAGTGGACACAGGGTGGCACACGAGCACTGTGAACCACACGACATATGGGGGCATGCAGGTGCAGCAGGGGTAGGGATGCACGACTGCCTGGATTGGGGTGCATGGGCAGTAGAGCAGGACAGATGCACACTCCACTGAGGCCAGAGTTGGGGACAGGGTGCATGCCAAAGTGATATCCAATGTACCAACAGACACACGTCTACCCCCACAGGAGACGCCGCATACCCGCTGAGGCCCTGGCTCCTCACCCCCTTCCGACCCGGAACAGAGGCAGAGGAGCACTACAATGCAGCACACATCGCGACACGCACCATCATAGAGCATGTCTTCAGCATGCTGAAAATGCACTTCCGGTGCCTGTGTCGGTCAGGTGGTGCCCTACAGTATAGTCCTGAGAAGACCTGTGGCATATTCCTGGCCTGTTGTATGCTACACAACATGGCCCTAGACCGTGGAATACTTGTAGAGTCTGGTTAGGGGAAGGGGGGGACATAGCACCCCCACAGGGCCAGGGAGGTGATGCCGGCCAGGGCAGGAGGAACCCGAGGCTGGTGGCCTGAGCGAGGGACCACCTCAGACGTGTGGTAGAGGAACACTTTGGGCCATGCAGGTGAGTATGCAGGTATGTATGTTTGCAGGGTGTGCACCAAGGTGTGGAAATGGAATGTTGTGGGCACAGTGGACACTGGACACCACACAGTGGCACACACAGGCACACACCCGGCGAGTGACACACAGACACAGACACACACATGCCAGGCATGCAACAACCATGCACCACCCGGGCCATGTCGCAGACATCATGGGTCAGTGTGCACTGCAGCCTGCGCATGGGCACAGCAGACACTAGAATGCACTCATCATTCCCATGACACATGGCACAACATTAGCACACACAGACACGCAGGTGGTCCTGCACAGGTAGCATGGAGTGGTGCCAGGGCTGCAGTGGGGTGGGTGACTGCCACACACACCACCCCCGACACTACCAGCAGGGTGTCCGGTACACACAGGTGTGCCAGCCCACCACCACAGGCCCGGGGACATGGGCATCACAGAGCAGCACCACGGCTTCCATGGACACAAGGGCGGCCTCTGCCACGACTGGTGGTGGCGGGTGTGCCACCACCGGCCGTGGGGGGGTCACCTGCAACCCTGCAGGGGTGCTGCACCGAGACCCTGAACGGGTGCTCAGCGGAGTGGCGATCCACGGCCACTGCGCCAAACCATGGACACTGGGCGTGAGGCCAGCAGCGACAGAGTCAACGCGAGGGTCCACCTGGTTCTGCCACTGGCATGTCTGGGGGCGATGGCTACGGGTGTCGACTGGGCACCCGATGTCCACGGTGGGATGTGGAAGCAGCCACCACCTCTGCAGCAGCTGTGATCCACTCTAGTGCTGCGGTCATGCCCACCGGCATGAGGCATACCTCTGCCAGCATCTGTGCACGCCAACCAGCTGCAGACTCATGCTCTTGGACCATCCCAGTCCTGTGGCCATGGAACTCCACACGGAGGGCCTCCTGCCCCTCCACAGTCACCCACAGGAGGGCGAGGTAGGCCTCCATGTCGTTGGTGGGTGATGCTTCATGGTGGCATCGCCGACGAGCAGGGGATGTATCAGCCTGTTCTGGTGCATCCACGGGCGGTGGTTGTACCCTGGCAGGTTGTGACATGGGCGGGGCTTGGCTGGGCACTGCCACTGACTGCCCATGGGTGGTGTCCTCCTGGGCCAATGGAGTGGGTGCGTGCACCGTGGCACCTGGCCCGGATGCCAACGACATCGGCAGCACTGCATATGGCAGTGGTGCAGGAGGCAAAGCACCCACAGCTGTGGGCAGCTGTGCTGCAACTGCAGCCACACCACGCACAGTGGGAACGTCAGTGGCAACCGGGGCCATGTGCACAGGCACCCCTGTGTCGTGTGCACCACCGTCTGTCATGTCCGCGCTGGTGGTGGCAGTGATGACTGTGGTGGTGCCAAGGCCCTCCCCCTGCATGCCACTGGCGAGCACGAGGAGGGCATCAGCAATGTCCACTGTGTCATCTGGGTCATCATCAGACAACCCGGATGAGCTCCTCAGCCAAGAGATGTACCCACCAGCTGTCCTGCCAGCACTGGCCGAGGAGCCCACAGGGCCCGCCTGTTCCGGGGCCATGTCCGCTGTTCCTCGGGATGTGGACAGTCCAGGTGTGGAGTCATCCATGGTGGTTTGCTCTGTCCCATGAGATGGGCCAGCATCATCGCCTGTGAGGGCATGATGTGCAGCCATGGCCACGGCTGCACCCAGCAGGCGTGATGGTGCTGTGGAAAGAAGAAGTGAGAACATGGGTAATGCACAGTACACATACATCACATTGGTGTTGCACAACAGTACACGGCTGTCCACATGGCACCAAGGCTGCAGGCCTGACCACAGCAGGGCCATGGCATGCCCACGCTACACAGGCCATTGTATGGTTGTGCTGGTCACTGTCCATGGGACGGTGACTGGCACAATATGCAATGGCCTGCGTGGGCATACCATGGTGCTCAATACACACTTCCACGGCATTGGTGGCACATGCCACATGGGCCTCCTAGCAGACATGTGCCCCGGTGCAGTGACATGGCAGCTGCGGCACCACAAGGCATGTTGCATTTAGCCAGGGGTGACCATCCACAGGTTGCTGTGCCTGGGTACACAGTGACAGTGCACGTCAAGTAGGAACAGGCATGGTGGCCTTGGCACATGGGGGAGCGAGTCCGTCTAGGATACACGGCTACTCACAATGCTGTGATGGGCTGCCACCGGTCTGGAACCCACCACCTGGGACACCCTGCACAGCTGTCCAGGACACACTGGCGGCCAGGAGGGCCTCATTAGGGCTCAGCTGTTCCGCTGTGCTTGGGCCATCCCCTGTTCACTGCAGGGAGGCCTGGCTGCTGGCCACCTTCTTCTTGGCCCTCCTGCGCCTGTCGTTCCAGTGCTTGTGGCACTCCTGCACCATGCAGTTGTATGGTGCCACGGCATTCACCTGCCAGACCACCTCCTCCCAGCCCACTGTATGCGCAGTCCAGCTGCCTCCCCTGTCGGTGATGATGTCCAGGCGTAGGTGACATGCTTTGATGAGCGCCCTCTCCTCATCCTTCGTGAAATTAGGTCGCTGCCTGGTGGCAGCACCTGCATCCTCTGACATGCTGGCTACTGTGGGGGGAAGCATCCAGGTGTTACTCGTGCCTGTGGGTACACATGTTCCTGCCCCCACCTGCCTCTGTCTGTCAAGCCCACCAGGTTCCCTGCAGCTGGTGGTCTGGGTGGTGGTCTGCAGTTGGGTGTCCTGGCATGGGGGTCGGCGCCCCATGGTACATGGCCCATTGGGGTTGGTGCACCTGCTATGCATGGCCACCAGTCCACGGCTGGTGTTACAGTGCCACCGCCCCAGGGGGGCACGCAGTGCAGTCTGCTATAGACATGAACTAGTAGCTCAGCGGTGTATGTGTAGCCGCGAGGGTACCCAACGGCCCGGGTACGGCTCTTGCTACACCGGGGGGGCAGTGGACAGTCGGCTACTGCCATGGTGCAGATGGCTGCAGTGTGTGGCATGGCAACACTGTCTTTGTGCCTGCACAGGTGCTGCTGTGTTACTCAGACAGCCCTGTAGTACATCGCTGCATCCACCACATATGGCCTGTAACACCCATTCACACAGTCCGACTATACAGGGAACAGCACCTCCATTTACGTCGCATAACCACCTTGTTCCACAGTTCAAGGCCTTGTTCCACTGCCACCCTTAACAATATACAGCAGTACTCTATCGTACATGCTGCCATGTGTACACCATGGATCAGTAACAGGCGTTCTGGACATGACAGCAACCACTATAACAGTGTCCTGTGCTTCGTATGTAATGCTCTGGTTGAGTGTTGCACAGTTTGAGCATGTGTTCCACATATTGGGAGGCAATGTTCCACATACGGGGGACATAATCATTGAGGGGTATGCATGCACATGTACAATCCCCCCAGTAGGTTATATAGACCATGTGAATATAGCTGTGTAATCACCTTCAAGGCTTTGTTTCCTCTCAGTCACCTGATATCAGCCTGCTGGATTGGGAGCATTTATGGCTTATGGCATGCAAATGAGGCCTGGGCCTCTGGAAATTAGATGCTAGTCAGCTGAGATGCCCATGCATGTGGAATGAGGTGGTTTAAGATGCATTATTTGTGAATTGCTAAATTGCCCCCAGCTCATCTCACTCTACAAGGAGCATCTCAGATATGCACCTGTGATGTTACAGCACATCTTTGGTGCATGCACATAGCATTGGGCGCATGTTCCTGATTCTGTGGCAGGCTACATGGCACATCTGTCATGCATGCATGGTCACCGTGTTCAATGATGCATCTTCCACCATGCACCGCTATGCTGCACGGTGTGGTCGTAGTGGCCATGGATTGCACGCTGTGTGCAACTGGCGCACATAGCGCATGCCGTGCACAACATGGTGGCCACATGCGCATCATGCATGTGAGACCCGGCCGTGACCGTGCCATGCCTTAGCGATCGGCATTCCACATGTGTGGCTGTGTTGCCGTGTTGCCTTTGACCTATCGCGCTTCATGCACAGTGCGCGTTGTACTGCACGTGACTCAGTGTTTCACGTGGTGCATTTGGAGTACACGATCGGGCTTTACCACATTGCTCTAGGGAACTGTACCTGACAGTGGCAGAATGCCTAGAGCAGGGAGACAATCACCTAGGGCCATGAACTGGTCCCAGGTGGAGCTGCTGCATCTGTTGGCTCTTGTCATGTCGGTGAAGGGGCAGCTGTTTGGGCAGGAGGACCTCCATGTGCCCAGGACTGAGGTGTGGGCCTCCAGTGCCAGGAGGCTGGTACAACACACTGGGATGCCATGCACTGGGGAGCAGTGCAGGCATCAGTTTGGCGACCTCCAGAGGAGGGACCTGGTGAGATTGGAGCTGCTGCGTCGCCATGCACGCCAGGGTGCACTGCCAAGGCCAGGTAGGTGTTGCTCATATGGCCCCTTTTGTGGCACGTAGTGGGTGTGTGTTGAGGTGTCCACTTGGTTCACAGTCATCCTGCACACATGGCAGTGGCTGCACCTGCCCAGTGCAGCCATATCATGTGTGCCATGGGGGGGCTGTAGGCAGGGCTGTATATGCATGCAGGCCGCTGGGGATTGCATGGCTTGGTACCACTGTGTGCTGCATGCACATAGGCTGGTGGGTGGGGAGGTTCCTGTGGCACTGCATCCTGCACAGTGGCAGTATCTGGCTGTCCCTATACCGCCTGTGCATGTCGGTGTTGTGGTGTGTTTCTGGCACTGCTGTGTTGACTCATGGTGCTCTCTGTCTGTTGTGTTTTGCAGGCCCAGAGGCCAGACAGAGGGCCATGGTAGATGTTGAGGCACAGAGAAGGAGGCTCATGGGTACCAGGCCTGGTGCCCATGCAGGGGCAGGTAAGTGGTGCATTCTGCTGTTGCTGTAGTTCCACTGCTCTGGGTTACTGCTGGGTGGGGGTGTTGTCCACATTCAGGCCCTCAGTGTGTGTTATCTCTGTCGTTGCTGTAGGTCTCCAGGATTGACATGCTGTGGCTGGGGGTGGTGCTCCTCTGGACATGAACAGATGAATCCATGTGGCCATCCAGGCAGCCCTGAGGTCATTCTCTAGGACTATTCAGCAACTGTCAGCTGCCCTGTGGGGTGTACTGCTGCGACTGCCCGTACGTGGCTATGCCAGGGTGTGGCGTGGTGGGGCACGGTGGTGCTAGTGGCCCCTTGCCTCTTCTTGGGGCCTGACTCTGTACATAGTTTCTGTATATAGCCCCCTGTGTCTGTCCCCTTGCTGCCCTCCTTCCCATCCCTGCCATTCCCACGCTTCCCCTTTCTCTGTCTGTTATTACACTTGCTTATTGTTCTGGTTTTTGTGTTGTGCAGTTTTGTATCTGATTTTACACTTTTATAAACATATTGTGCTCAGCACCTGTGTCCGTAGGTTTCACTGTTCTGACTTCATTGATGCTCCCTATTGCCCTGCTGGCTTGATCCACTTGCTCTGAATTGCTCCCCTGTGTGGCTCAGGGCATCCAGAGTGCCCTGGCGCATCTCCAGTTGCACTGTACTGTTTCTGGGTGATTCACAGAGGGGATGCACTCGGCGCATCCTTGTGTCCATGCCTCTGTGAATCTCTTTTTCTGTGCTCGGTGCATCTGATTTGCACCGGCACATCTGAGATGCGCTCAACGCATCTTCTTTGTGAATCCTGACCACAAATTCTAGCTAACCTAAAAAACAGGTTACATTTAAACTTTAATATTGCAAATTAAAATAGCGATTGTCATAAAAATGAACAGATTTTTGGGGCCTGATTCTCAGTCATGAGATAGTTGGAGGGGGCCATGGATTGAGTGGGGCAAGACAGCATGCCAGTGTAAGAATGGATCTCCTGCTCAGCACAGAACTGGGGATTGTGGGATATGGCACTCCTTCTAGGAAAAGTAAGTATTTTAAAAAAACATATGCTGCACTGTATCCCAGATCTCCATGTCACCTTGGAAGGCTGGAACCAACCAGAGACAGTGGGGGAGTTAATTGAGCCCCAGGAATGTCCAGGGAGAGACAAGGTGGACTTCCACAGTGCATGGATAGCCTTTTTAGCAGGGTCCCCATGTTCCTTGTGTAGAAAGTGAGATGTGACTCATGTGATCGTCCATCTTTACCCCTGTGCTCACCACCCCCCAAACTGGCAACATGGGTAGTGACATTAGGCTCACCACCCCCTCAACCTGGCAACATGGGTAGTGTGACATCAGTCAGGGCAGACTTTTGGGGGGGGCACGCTGGTGGCTGTGGATGTATAAAGGTCTATGCATATGCAGAAATGGATTTCAACACACTCACAGCTACACTATACACCCATACCGAGGTTCGCAAGGCCTCCTTAGCCTTTTATGGGTTATGCCCTTAGTCTTTATATCTTTAAAACTACATAATTTACAGAGTTGAGGCATCACATACATTTGTTTTCTTGCTACTGAACAGGATTATTTGCTTAAGCTGTAACTTTTTAGGTCTTCTGGGGGCTTATTTTTCTTCCAATGCATCCCTAGTTACCTCACTCCTTTGGGCCTGTCTCAAGACCCTCTTCAAGCAGACCGCCTGCCATCCTCCAGGACCCATCTCCAGGTACTCCCAGTTGCTCAACCATTAGAGGCAACTTATTTGCTGCCACCAGTGAGGGGTCCCAGTGAGTCAGAGGCCTATCAGATGTGGGGGAGCATGGGTCTGTCATCTGATATACCAGACCACATTTTTCCCCTGTCTTCCCCGTAGTTCATGTCCTGCTTCTCTGATAGGAGGTACTGACCAGCACATCAACCCATGGACCTGGCCTGGCCAATGGTATGTAGTGACTCACTGTTAATGCCATGTCGGGAACCAAAGGCACTGATGCACCAAGTGATCACGTTTTGCACCCCCTCTCCCGCAGCAGTTAAACCTACTTTCTCCACAACACACCCAGACTCCAATAGCCTGTGGTAGACATCAGACATGGGACAAAAACTTGGTCTCTGTGATGGTAACGAAGCACACTACACCAGGAATTCTGATGTTAAAAGTGGGAAGAGTGTAAAATTAAAATAAAATATAGTTGAGGGAAAAATTCCTTTTTTCAAACAGGATAAAATGTGCTGGAGCAATGTAGAACTGGTAGAAGGCAGTGACAGAGTGTTACAACAGAGTTACATACAACAAGGTTACTTAAGATCGCATTCCAGCAGGGCTGGATTAACGAGTTGTCGGGCACTGGGCAATTTGAAATTGTGGTATCCCCTGTGACTTAATCAATCGCACTGTATGGCCGACGGGGGTGCCCAATCCTCATCGACTCCACCCCAACAAAAAGCTGTCAGGTGCCACGCTGGGAGCCCACCTAGCATGGCAAAAATGTTATCGCCAATGGGGGTGCCCAATCCCCCGCTGGCTGCACGCCCCCCAAAAAAACCTTTCCAGGTGCCACCCTGGGAGCCCACCCCAGCGTGGCAAATCTTGTTATGGCTGACAGGGGTGCCCAATCCCCAGTCATCTCCAGCCCCCCCAAACAGCCTTTCCAGCTGCCACGCTGGGAGCCCACCCCGCGTGGCAAATGTCCCATGTCGTCTTAATTTAAAAAAACAAAACCGGTAAATAAAAATGGTCCCTCTGGTCTCACTGCCCCACCAACACCACCCCCGCACCCTGCCTCCCGCACCCCTCTCACCCCATACTTACCTCTGAGCTCGCACGATGATCATCGTTGGACCGGAACACGCCTACACTCTTCAAAGCCGACCGAACTGAGAGAAATGCCGTAAACTGTATAATGGAATAAATAGGGTTTTTTCAACTTTGTTGCATATGTCAGGCATTTTTGGGAATTTTGGGCCCAAATTTTCAACAACGGGTTTTTGGGACCCCTCCTCATGAATTCTTGCACTGTCATGGCGTTAATCAGCCCGAAGGGTGATTTCACCGTCACTGTGAGAAATCACCTTTTTGGGGCCAATTAATGAAACAACACTGCCAGTGTTCATAAGGTGGGTTCTCAAAAAGCCAATGTTGAAAATTGGTGAAAAAATTCTCAAAATGACTGTTTCTGGTCTTGCGTTCTGCGAGTTCCTCGCTGCGCTCGTAAGTTAGCGAATTTTCAATATTTTCACTCCACATTTCCAACATTGCCATTTTATACACCTCCTTATAAGCAGTACAGCTGTCATTTTCCTCTTGCCCAAAGCGTGTTTCCGCCCATATAGCGCACAATGGTATGAAGTCGATTATCTTGAAATCCATATATGGGACACATTAAGAAAAACACAGTGACACTGTTCATGAGCAGAGGTCTTAAATGGCCATGTTGAAAATTTGGTGAAAAATTCCTAAAAATAACTGTTTCACGAGCGTGCGTTGCACAGTTCCTATGCACGCTCGTAAGTTCACAAATTTTCAATATTTGCACTCCAATGACTTCCAAATACCTAAACAGCACATACAAACAAGCAACATTCGGCATTGACAAATGCTTGTTCTTTTTCCTTTGGTTAATTATAAGATTATTTATCTAATGTTAGTAGGGGTGATGTTGGGCACAGCACTCTGCCTGGCAGCTGACATATCTATATTCTATCTAACTACATTATCAACATTGTGACCTTGCTGTCTGTAACATCACTGCTACTTAGGAACAGCCACTCAGTAGCTGCCAGGTCAGTTACCTGTGGTGCCACTGTCGGTGAGATCACAATGCTGATTATGTAGTTGAGGGATACAGCTACAGTAGATATGTCAGCGGCCAGCTAGATAGATAGATGATAGATAAAAACTTTTATCTTTGACAGGAGAATATCTTTTAGGACCGACAGGCCCTGTTTATCAAAGTTATCTTGTTTTAGATCATGGTTTCACAAGTACAAATCATCATGCAATAAAGTATTATAGGAACAATCTTAAAAACAACACTCACATAATTTTTCGTACAATACATACACAAGACATAAACATACAATAAACCATAGGTCACGGTATGGAATCTTATGCTGGAAATTGAATCTATCCATTAAAATAGACAAGGCAATATCTATGAACTTTAGTACAAGGCAATTTTCTAGAATTTCAGGTCTGGAAAGAGGGGAAATCGAAAGAAGGGAAAGGGGGGGGGGATAATAATTCATCCCCTAGTACTACCAAATTACCCCAACCCAAAAGATAAAAAAACAGAAGAAGCTTGAAAACAATCTATGATCTAGATAAACAGACAAAACAGAATGTCACTCAATAGCATCGTAACAAATACATCTGTCTCTCCAGACTAAATCTAGAGAGTGCTTAAATTGACCTAAATTGTCAATAATCCTAATTTCTGGATCTATCTCATTTCATGTTTTTGGTAAATGGAAACATCTTTGCATTCTGCTATAAATGTTGATTTCTAGAGGGACTCAAACATCTATGTTTCAAATCCCTCAAGTTATACTTATAGGGAATATAGACATCAGAAGAGTTCATTCCATGTTTGTCCCCCAACCCCATACTCCATGTAAGCTTTATATCCTACACGTTTTTTTCTACGAGTTGCAAGGGAATCCCAGTCTAGGTTTTGAAGTAGAGTGCAATGATGAGTAGAAAAAGAAAATTTCGCCACATATCTTGCCATTCTATAATATGTTTTTTCCAAACAGTTTAATAATGTTTGGAAGCAAATTGATATATTGCACTACTATATTCTAATGTTGGTAAAAGTAACTGAACAGCCACTCTATTTCTTGATTCTCTCGAGAGAATCAAATTTTTCCTTCTAAGCATACCTAGTCTGGAATTAACCTTTTTAGCTACATATGTTATATGTATGGAAAAAGTAAGAGTAATATCTATATGAACTCTTAAATACTTATAGACCTGAACTTGCTCTAACACTTGTCCACTTAGTGTATATATATTTAATGTATGGTTATGAGATAATTTACCCTTTGAATGAAAAAGCATTACCTGAGTTTTCTTTGTACTAAGAACCATTTTTGATTGAAGTAGCCGATATTGTAAAGTATCAAAATCAGATTGAAGAGTTTTTGTAAGCTATCTATATTTGTACCTTTTCCTATTAAAGCCATATCATCGTCATACAAATAAATCTTACTATTTTTTTATGTATTATTTCTTCCAGAGCTCCCAGCTTGCAAGCCTGCCTTCAGTTGTCCCCCAGTGCAGCCCCGAAGGTTAGACCCCCTCCCTTGTGCACCCCACAACTTACTCTTCATGGCAGGGTGGTGGGGAGTGACTCAACCCACCCCAAACGGATCCATGCCAGGGAGGTGCCTTTTCAGAGGCGGCGCTGTGGGGACCACTTCATTCTGCTGGAGCTGTTTTTTCCACTTTTCTCCCCCCTGTGTGGAGGCAGGGCATGCAATGATGCCTGCGGTGAGAGTGCGCACACTTCCGCACATGCTCTCACCAAGCATCTGCCCCTGCCTCCCTTCAGCTGTAGCGTCTAGTGTGCTGCCCCCAGCAGCTAGGGGCCAGTGGAGCACAGACAGCTAATGTCCCCCACCCCGGAGAAGGAGAGTAGTCCAACAGATGCTTGATCCTTCTCCTTCCCGACAACCCCCAACGACCCATGCTCTTTCCCGAACATGGGTCGCCAGCGTGGCTTGAGGTAAGGCATCCAGCACCTCAGCCCTCAATGCCACCAGGCCGGCAATCTTATTATTTTTAATGTATGATGGGAGGGGATTTATATAAATCAGAAATACCAGGGGGCCCAAAATTGAACCTTGAGGGACACCCCTGAAGTTACCTTCCACATCTGGCAATGTTCCATTTATACAGACCTGTTGTGTATGCTCGGTTAAATAGGAAAGTAACCAAGATTGAACTGGTTCAGACATGCCTATTTGAGCTAGTCTCCCTAACAATATATTGAAATCGAGCAAATTGAAGGCCTTTGAGAGGTCAATGAACACTGCGCCAACCGACTCCCATGCCTCAATCCCACTTACCACAGAATCCATAAAGTCCATCAGGGTGGTGTCTGTCGACCTGATGGACTGAGATCTGTTCCACACCTGCAGCACAATAGTATCACATAGAAACTTTCTAATAAGCAAAAAGAAAAAGAAAAATACTTCAGAAATAAAAAGTTACTACTGACTTCTTAAAATTTGTATAATTTTCCTGTCTGTTTTGGCTACACTAGCTCTTTAACTTTCTGCCCATTGCCCTTGGTAACTTGGTAATGTGTAGACAGAAGCAGGCTATGAGCCCATTGAGACTGTCTCCCCACACAGTGTGGGACATGCGTAGCCTAGTAACCCAAGTGTACATCAAATTCCATTTTAAAAACATTAAAATTAATAATATTAACAAGGAGTTGAGGGAGTTTATTCCATTGTGCTGGCACTCTGACAGTAAAATAGTTGTCCCTTTTTTTGGTGTAATTCCTAGGTATTTAAAACTGGTTGTTGTATGATCATAGATTTAACAGTCGGTCCAGAGCTTAATACCACAGTCTGTCCTAAGCACCTTGTGATTTATTATATTATGGAATGGCAGGTAATCCACTATTCTTGTTCTTTCCTTTAATGACATATGGTTCAGTTCTCCTGATCTTTTTATCATAGCACTTGTTCTTTAACCTGGGGATTAACTTCATAACTCTCCTCTGTATCCCCTCCAGCAGATTAATATCCTATTTGTGGCATGGTGACCAAAAGGGTGATGCATAGTCCAAGTGTGGATGAACATAATTCCTATAGAGGTTTAATATGCAGTGTTCGTCTCTGGTTGTGAATGATTTTGTTTATTATATTGAGATATTTGTTTGCTTTCTGTACAGATGTCCTTGTCTGTGTATGCATATTGAAGGGACTGTCAATGATGATGCCTAGGTCATTTTCAGTAGTTACAAAATACAGTCTTAATGGGTTATTTCGACCAAGGTGTAACACTGTGCATTTGTTTTGGTTTACTTTCATCTTATTGTTTTTTGTCCAACGTGTTATTAATTCCAAGTTTCTTACAAGAGAGTGATATTTATAATCTGTATCTACCCCTCCTGTGATTTTTGTTATCGCCCAAAAATGTTGTAGTTTTGTTGGTGATACCAGTGTTTAGATCATAAATGAAGAGTTAAATAGGAATGGACCCAGGACAGACCCCCTGGGGTCACTTCTGTGTCAGATGAAATTTTCCCCTGTGTTCTAACTCACTGGGTCTGATTACTTAGCCAGGATTGTACCCACTCAACTAGATAGGGATTATATCCCATAGTTGATAACGTGTGTAAATGTTTACAATGTGGGACTTTATCGAATGCCTTTTTAAAGTCAAGAAATATGACATCGCAGGGCTTCCCACCATCCAAACTTTGGCTGATTGATTCATAGGAGGCAATCAGGTTGGTTGTACAAGATCTGCCTTTCATGAACCCATGCTGAGTATTATCCTCTAGACTGAGGACAATGATTTCCTCCTAAACCAGTGCTTTATAAGTTTCTCCATCACTTTCCCCGGCACTGAAGTAAGGCTAATGGGTCTATAGTTTTCCTGAGATGTTCTGTTGCCTTCTTTAAAAATAGGAGTTATAACAGCATTTTTCCAGTCAGATGGTATTTGGCCAGATGTTAATGATTTATTATACAGCAATTTTAGCGGTATATTTAAACTTTTAGCAAGATTTTTAAAGTACCTTGGGTGAATCCCATCTATTCAAGCAGATGAGTAAGGTTTAAGGGTCTGGAGACTTGCTTTTACTTGTACTGTAAATTCTGTTGTAGTTCATTTTGTTTTGTTACCTAGTTGGGGAAGGGGGTATCCTTTTTGTTATAGACAGTTAAGAAATAATTATTAAAAATTGTGGCTATCTCAGTGGGGTCATTTATATGTTTACCATTGACTGTTGGCATTCTGATTGAATTCCTTCCTCTGCTAATGTTGCTAACATAGGAATAGAAGGTTTTTAGATTAACCTTACTGTTTACTATCCTGTATTCCAAATTCTGCTTCTCCTTTTCAATGAACTGTTTTGTTTTCCTCAGTTCTTCTTTATACTTGTGTGCAATCAAGCTCTTTTATTTGTATTTGGTGTAATCTTCTTCTTTTTTATTTATTCGTCTTTTCAATATGTTAGTCATCCATAGGGGGACTTTGCCTTTGTTGTTATTTACAGTTTTGTTAGGAACAAACCAGTCTCCTGTGGTTGTGGTCAAATTTTTAATTATTGTCCAGCATTCTTCAACATTTTGATTTATCATAATTTGTTCCCAGTTTACTGAGTCTAAGACCTCCTGTATTTTGTCAAAGTCAGCTTTGTTGTAGTTTTTTTGAAATTCATTTTTCTATACTGATTATCCTAGCTCCTGAGTAAGTAAACAGTATTGTGTTGTGGTCACTATTGCCTATCGGTGCTTTAATTGAAATTTCAGAGAGACATATATTTAGGTTGGTTAATACAAAATCCAAGATATTTCCCCCTCTGGTAGGAGACCTAACCAGCTGGGTTAATCCTGCTGATAATGTTGAGTTCAAAAATGATTATTCTTGAGTACAGTTCCCAGTGTGGTTAACCCAGTTTATGCCAGGATAGTTAAAGTTGCCCAGTATGATAACCTTGGATTGTTCTGCTGCAGGTAAAATTTATTTTAACTGTTGGCCCGGTAGCACTGAGAGTTGAGGTGCTGGACGCCACACCTCATGCCACACTGGTGACCTGGGTTCAGGAATGACCTTGGGCTATCGGGTGCCAGCACGGGGTGGGGGTGGGATGGAGCAGGATCGAGCAGCCTAATGGCAGCTCTCTTCTCCTAGGGTGGTTGTCGCCCCCCCATAGTTCTGCTGCCACCGGGTGGAGGTCCAGTGGCAGCGCAGGCAGGAGGGTGTGGCAAGTTGGGAGGGCGCCTCAGAATGTGGCACACGTGTGCCTCCACATGTGTGCATGCGCGCATGGGGAATGGGGCAGATGAAAATGGGGGAAAACACTGAATAAAAACAGAAAAGAAAAAAAATTATTTTAGGAGCTAATTATTGTATTCTGAAGTGCTGGTGGGAGGCCTACAACAAGTTCCTATTGTAAATATTCTTTTTTCTTTGGTGTGAAGCTGGATCCAGATAGATTTGGTATTTACGCTTGTTTCACCATCCGTCGTAATTTCAGTGCCATCGTAGTTTTGATAAATATACAGGCAGACCCCACCTCCTTTTTTGTTAGTCCTGTTTTTGTAGTGGGGTTTGTATACCTCTATTTCCCTGGATCACAGACTGGCATTTTTCTGTAACAGCTATGATGTCTGTTGGTTCATTTTGCAGTATTACCTCCAATTCAGCTTTCTTAAGCACGTTAAAACTTCGTGCACTGAGCATTAGGAAAGTGTATTCGGATTACATAGATTACATAGACAATACTGAGCATAAAGACACTTGTCTGTGAGCTCTCAAGTAATACCTATTTATACCCTTTTATATTTTTTCTTACTAAAAATTTATCTAGCTGTGTTTTAAATTTCTGCATTGTATTGCTTTCCATGACCTCCCCTGGTAACATATTCCAATTTTCTGTCACCCTATTACTTAACCAATATTTCCTTCTATTTGTATTATATCTACATTTTACCGATTGGTAACAATAAGCTCTAGTATCATATGTTTGAGCCCTTTTAACCAGGCCCAACAGGTCCCACAAGTTAGTATTGGTCAATGCCCTATAAATCAAACACATATCACCTCTCATTCTACGATATTCCAGGGAATACAGCTCTAAATCTTGCAGTCTCTGCTCATAGTTCAATCCGTCCAATCCCTTGATTCTCTTTGTAACTCTCCTCTGCACCCTCTCCATCAGTGCAACATCCCTCCTCTTATATGGGGCCCAAAACTGAACACAGTACTCCCGTGAGACATACTAATGCATTATACAGGGGCATCACAACCTGCCTATCTCTACTTTTAATATGTCTCAATTCACAGTGTGTTATGCTACCAGCCTTTTTAATAGCTGTATTACAGTGTAAGATAAAACCAAGATCATTATTGACCATAACCCCCAAGTCCTTCTCTTCACCCACTACTTTTAGTACAGATCCACCTAAGTTATAGTGGAATTTGTTATTTTTCTTGCCAAGGTGCATAACATTGAACTTATCAATGTTAAAAATAGATTGTTTCTGGGAGGCCCATGTGTCTAAATTATCCAGTGCTGTTTGTAGGACTAGATGCTCCTCCCAGTTATTTACTGGACACCCAACCCTAGTGTCGTCTGCAAATTTAGACAACCAGACAGCTGGATGCACCTGTATAGATGAAATATACATATTAAACAAACATGGTCCCAAGACCGAGCCCTGGGGGACACCACTAGTCACTCCAACATGACCAGAGTATTCGCCTTTTACACAGACTTTCTGGACTCTGTCAGTAAGCCAAGCCTTCACCCATGTTTGTATCCAAATTGGTATATCCAAATCATAAAGTGATTTAACAAGCTCCCCATGGGGGACTTTATCAAAGGCCTTCGCAAAGTCCAGGAAGATCACATCCACTGGATTACCCATATCCATGGCCTTGCCAACCTTATTATAAAATTCCAATAAGTTGGTTTGGCATGATCTTCCCTTGGTGAATCCATGCTGGGTCATGTCTATCCTACCTGTTCTTCGATATATTCCATGATAAAGTCCTTGATTATACCCTCCAGAATCTTACCGAGCATGAAGGTTAGACTAATGGGTCTATAATTTTGAGACCTCCTGCCTACATCCTTTTTGATATATGGGTATAATCACAGCTTGCCTCCAAGCCTCAGGAACCTCACCAGTGTCAACGCTTTCCTGAAAAAGGTAAGTTACTGGCCCCACTAGTAATATTGCCATTTCTTTAATCACCTTTGGATGAATCCCATCTGGCCCCTGTGCTTTATTTTGATTAACCTTCTGTAATCTAGTAAGTACTTCAGCTGGGTCTAACTTTGGGCTCTGTCCTCTATTTCTAGTTATCCCATTATCCCAAAAAGTTTGGAGACCTTTGCCGAAGACCGATGAAAAGTATACATTATATTCCTCCGCAAGTGCCTTATTTTCTGTTATAATATTCCCATCCTGCGTTTTTAGGGGTCCTATGGTTTTATTTGTCCCTTTTTTATTGTTTATATATGCATAAAATGTTTTCTAATTATCATGGACCTTTGCTGCTATTGTAAACTCATGTTCTCTTTTGGCCTGGACTATAGCCTTTTTTGCTATTTTAAGATTATTCCTATAAAATTCCCAGCCTTCTTCCGTATTATTATATCTTGCTAGATGGATGCGGAGTTCTTATTTTTATAAGTGTTTCGCTGGACCCCTGGACCCACAAAGTTCAGTTTAAAGTCTTGTCAATGTATTGACTGATCTTTTTCTCCAGCAAACTGCTGCCCCATCTATTTAAATGCAGGCCCTTCCAACTATATAGGCCATAGTTATTTTCAAAAGTTTCCCAATGTGTAAGGCATTTGACACTATTTTCTAGTGCTCCCTTGCAAAGCCATCCATTTATTTCCTTTATTTTGTTGTTTTTGAATTGTCCTAGGTGGGGTATTGGGAGAATTTCAGAGTAACACACTTCAGACCCCCATTTCTTGAGTTTCTCTTGTAATGTTTTGAAATCATTTTTAATGTCATCAACACTGGACTCATGGATGTTACTGGTGCCTACATGAATTACTACAAGAGGATTTGGGCCTGCTGGCCCCAGAACTCTATCAAACTGATTTGTAATGGGCGATATCTTTGATCCTGTATAACTGCTGCAGGTGTGGTTTTCTTTGTTTCTATTACATATGTGTTTGTCACAAAACTTAATAATGGAGTCCCCCAGTACATATACTTGTCTTGGACTCTTTTGTTTGATGGGCTGGTTGCTAGTTTGCACTATGTGTTGAATTTTTGGTGGGGAGGTGTCAGTTAGGTTGTCACAGCTCACAGGGGTATTGGAGGGGGCTACCTCTGAGTTGTTTATTTGTTCCTGTAAGACTGAGAATTGATTTGACATTGGTATGGCTAGATTAGGAGACGGTATAGGTACAATATTAGCATGGTCTTTTCTGGATTTTGGAAAGAACTTACCAGAGACCGAGCAATCCTAGATCTAGTACTGACCAATGGGGACAGGGTAACAGGGCTTTAGGTGTAAGGTCAGCTAGGGTCCAGCGACCACCATATGGTGTGATTCAAGGTTGACACAGGGATTCAGTCAACTCATATGAAGGCAAGAGTTTTAATCTTCAGAAGGACAGACTTTACCAGTGTAACCCCCCCCTACAAATGGGGGTTCCCCCGAAAAGTCTTCCTTGAGCCTACCTAAATGCTGACTGCCAGGCTGGTGTTCTGCATTTTAGCAGTTTAAATGTACTGCCAGACAGTGCCTGTATAGCCTCTGTGTACTGTCTCTTTAAGAGCTGCCTGGATTGCAATCATAATTAATCTGAGCGGGAGCTCTGTTAGAAGATGTACTTGTTTGCTGATCATTTGTTAGAGTAGTAATGATATTGCAGTTTGTTCTAACCTGCCTTCTTCGCAGCATGGACAGTTCTGTTTGTTTCCATCATCTTGGTCCTGGACTGCTGAAATGGCCCAATCATTACCTTTGGGGACTCTAAAATGGAGCCTGTCCCCAGGGACTTTGTGGGAGCAAAATTCTGCAGGAACTGTAGTTTTTGCATTTTGGCGCCAAGACATACCTGGAGGGGGAGCCCTTGTTGTGACTGACAGACAGATCAGCCAACCGAACCTTTTGGATCCCAGGGAAAGTCCAAGACTGTTTTGCAGTTTAGTCAGTCTGAATTGGGAAGTAAAAGTGGTAACAGCTAGAGTGATTCCAGCAGCAGCCCCTGTGTAATTTGCACAGGAGAACTGTGAAAGGGCTGAGTTGTGGCCTGCCTGTCTGCCTGCTGTCCCTGAGAGGGAAATTGAAGTTTATTCAGACTGAATCCAAACTGTAAGGATGATTTAAGCCAGAGAACTGTGACCAGGCTTTAACCTGAAGAGGACCGAAGATTTTCTGAATGTGATCAGCCTGTCAGGATTTTCAGCCACCTCTGAACTCTCGGTTTGTGCAGAGACTCTGTAATTGCAACCGGATAACAATCTGCCTGGTACAGTAGAATTTCTTACATGTAAATGTGCTGTATGCTGTTAGTGGGTCGTGATTTGGTTCCCCACTGTGTGCTGAACTGTGTTCTGCTTGCTGGAGGCTGCATCCAGCTCCCACCAGACTGAATCCGTATTCATCTCCATTGGGCCTGGGCTTTGCCACACTGGCCCAGCCAGACTACCTGCTGCACAGAGAAAGCCACTGATGAGAGACCTGCCTGGGGATCAGCCCCCCTGCTCATGCTTTGAACAGGAATGACATTTCGATGATTTGTGTGGGCCCTGCTTCTCCTGGCACTCCAGTTCAACAACCTGCTGTCTCAATTTTGTCCTGCCTATGTCCTGTATTGGGTATCATGAGTAAACATCAGGGTAGCTCTCTGCAACAACATCTAAATCTAAAGTGTTGTCACCTGATTGCTTTGTTGTCTTTTCTATCATGAACTGAGCCCTCTGGCTCCGGATTACAAATAGTGTGTGTTGTGCATGTTGCTTTCTTCCATCACAAGGCCCCAACCAGCTGTGAGCCGGCCTACCCCAGGCAACGTTCCTGGCTAGTCCACCATCTTCCTACCTGGGTACCCAGAGTGTGTGACTGTGTAGGGACTCTGAAGTGCATGCATAACTATCTGATTGATATAGCCTTTAAGCAAATCAACCTGGTTAAGCCCCTCCCTTGTTTAAGTCCCCTGAATAAATCAGATCTAACTCTTTTTGCATTTAACCTGACTGTGGTTCCAGTTTGTGACAAGAGTACTGTACTGTTGCTATTTGCTGTCCATAACCTTGTTTTACAGGGGGTCCCCAGGGTCGAGCTAGAGGAACCAGCTCTGGTGGTAAGTGCAAACAGGGTTGGTAATTGCATGCTGAATAAGGGTCATTGTGAAAGTAATTATTGTATATTGTTCAGGCCACTAGAAAAGAAAGGGGGGGGTTACAGTGTCCCGGAGGGCTGTGCCCAGGTTAGCTTGACCACTAACAACCCTGACCTCCGGGTGGAGGCACCTGTTTCAGTACCCAGGCCCCTTAACCTGCTACTAGCCAAGCAGACAGGGGTAGTAGCCGTTGGGATCGCGCCACCTAGGGGTTACACCAGGATGAGACTTCAGCATAAGGAAACCCTGGAAAAAAGTGGGATGGGGGGACATTGAGGAGAAATGGGCACACATCAAGAAGACCATAACAGACAGCACAAAACAATGTGTTAGGTGAAGAGACTAGGGGAAAAGGAAAAGAAAACCGCTTTGGTTCTCAAGAGGGGTGTCTGAAAAGGAAAGGGCTAAGAAACTAGCCTTCATGAAGGGTAAGGAGACATTAAGAGACAAGGACAGGGAAATGTGCCAGAAGTGTCTGAGAGAGGTAGGAAAAGCAGTGAGAAGTGCTAAAGCACAAATTGAGGAAAGAATAACTCACTCATTACAAAGGGAGACAAGACATTCTTCAGGTGCATCAGCAAGAGAAGGAAGGCAAAAGGAGGAGCAGCTAAGCTTCGGGGAGCCAGGGGATAGGTAGTGGAGGAGGACGGGGAGAAAGCAGCGATTCTGAACAGATACTTCTGTTCAGTCTTCACTGTGGAAGAACATGGGCAGGGACCACATCTAGAATTTAAAGGAACAGAGGAAAAGAGGGTAAACACCAGTCTGTTCACAGAGGAGAGGGTTCTAGAAGATCTTGCAAAGCTGAAGGTGGACAAAGCCATGGGTGTAGATGGCATACATCCCAGGGTCTTAATGGAACTAAGAATTGAACTGGCAGCCCCTCTGGCAGCTCTGTTCAGTGAGTCCCTAGACACTGGAGTGTTTCTGGAGGACAGGAGAAGGGCAAATGTTGTCCCTCTTAACAAAAGCAGTAGTAAAGAAGATGCAGGGAACTACAGACCAGTTAGTCTAACTGCTGTAGTAGGAAAGATAATGGAGACACTCCTCAAGGAAAGAATAGTGGAGCACCTAGAAGGCATGGAGATGTTGGATCCCAGACAACATGGGTTCATCGCAGGATAGTCTTGTCAAACTAATCTAATCGATTTCGTTGATTGGGTGACAAAGGCAATAGACCAGGGAGGCTGTAGACATTGCCTACCTAGATTTCAGCAAAGCCTTTGATACCACCCCAATAGGAGACTGGTCAACAAGCTAGGAAGCCTGGGGATGGGACACAAGGTGGTAAACTGGATTGAAAATAGGTTAAAGGACCGAAAACAGAGGATAGTGGTGAATGGTACCCAATCAGAGGAAAGGGAGATGACCAGTGGGATACCTCAAGGGTTAATTCTGGGACCAATCCTCTTCAATGTCTTCATCAATGACATTGCAGATAGGCTGGAAGAAAAGGTTTGCCTGTTTGCAGATGACACCAAGATCTGCAACAGGAGAATACCCCAGATGGAGTGGAACCGATGCAAAAGGACCTTAAGTGGTTGGAGAGATGGTCAGATACGTGGCAACTAAGGTTTAATGCAAAAAAATGCAAAATCATGCACATGGGGAGCAGGAACCAGGAGCATGCTGCATGTTGGAGGGGAGAACTGTTAGCAGTTACCAGGGAAGAGAGGGACATGGGGGTCATAATCACAGACAACCTGAAGGCCACAAGGCAGATGGTCAAGGCAGTGGGGAAGACCACTGGGATGTTGGGATGTATTGGAAGGGGAATCACAAGCTGAAGGGGGGAGGTAATAGTTTCACTGTACAGGACCCTGGTGAGGCCTCACCTTGAGTACTGTGTCCAGTTCTGGAGGCCACACCTTTGTAAGGACATTGACAAAACAGAGACGGCGCAGAGGAGCATGACAAAAATGGTAAAGGGTCTACATTGCAAGCCTTATGAGGAAAGTGTCAGAGATCACAATTTGTACATGCTAGAGCAAAGGAGGGAGAGAGGTGGCATGACAGAAATGTTCAGATACCTCAAGGGCTTGAACAAGGTGGAAGGGGACAACTTATTCCAGTTTAAAAGTAGTGCCAGAACAAGAGGACGTGGTATGAGATTGATGGGTGGCTGCATAAGGGGTACTATCAGGAAGTTCTTTTTTATGGAGAGGGTTGTGGATGCATGGAATAGCCTGCCCCAGGAAGTGGTGGCCACCCATACGGTGGCAGGCTTCAAACATGCATGGGACAGGAATAAAGGAATATTAGATACGGGAAGAATAAGTTACAGTCAGGAACAGATAGGGACACTGGCCACTTTGTCAGGTAGCATAAAACGAGAAGACTGGATGGGCCTGGAGGCCCTTATCTGCTGACATTATCTGTGTATCTGTGTAACTAGGGTGCATTCATTATCTGGTGATGGAGTCTCGTCTGCACATTTCCTTTTACTTAATCTAACATTGCTTGTCTCTTGTGAAAGTGTTTTTTGCTTTCAGTTTTGACTCCATTTCATTCTGGGAGGACTCTAGTTTATCTAGTCTCACACAAAAATGATTTAATTCGTCCAGTAGCTTGTTATTTTCCAGGCATTTTTCACAGACTAGTTCTCCTTTGATAATTTAGTTTTTGATGAGTAGGTACATGTTACATTTAATAAATTTAAAACCTACATCCCAGTCAAGTGTGACGATGGTGTCCCCCATTTCTGTAGATTAAGGGAAGGCAGATCACAATGGTAACAGAGGTAGAGAAATGAAAAGAATAAAAAGTTTTTTTTTCTTTTTTTCTCCCCTCTCACACTCTTCTCTCCCCCTACTAAGATGGGTATGTTAGTTGTTGAGTTGATCTAGAGCAGCGAAGCTCAACATGAAAAGAAACTGATTTATACTCAGTATATGATAAATTAACTTGTAAGCACAAATCGAAGAAACTCCAAGCCTGTATTCTGTATGATATTATCTTGGATTGCACAGAAAACTGGTTACAGGCCGTGAAGCTATTAGCATGGTTACAGCTAGGTAATGTGCTGGCTAAAGATGTGGGGCAGTGGCAGCTTAAGAAAGGAGTTATAAAGTATAAGATGTTCAACTAAGGTAAGTATATAACGCACAGTGCACTAAATGTACCTAGAGTCAAGGGGCCTGATTCTCAAAGGCTCTGGCATGGTGCAAGGTGCCTGCACCACAGAGACTGGTGCAAGGTGCACCTTGCACTGAAAGGTATATCCGAGAGCGATTCACAAAGGCAGCCTGTGTCAAATGCAGGCTGCCTGCTCCAAATGGGGCTTGCACTGTCCCTGTGCCCAGAGATGGGCTGTGACAAGGCGCAAGAGGCACTGCGGCAGACTCAAACTGCCACAGCCTGGAAACAGGATTCACAAACAGTGTCCTGAAGGCAGAATTCTAAGTACCCTTAGACTAACACTATGCCGCAGTTCTCCAGTGTTGCCAGAGCCCATGACATGCCCCCCCCAGCCTGGACCCCCGCTGCAACCCATAACATTGTAAACCCCCATCCCTTATGTTGCCCATGGTATATATAATATTGAATGTGTCCCTTCCCCTCCCTGAACCCTGATGCTGCCCCAGTAACATGTCCTGTCACTGCCTCCCTCATGGTGGAATGTGCCCCCAACAGGTAGTGCCCACACCATCCTGAACATTAGCTGGTGTCCAGGCACAGCCCACCCTCACTTCCATGCCTGGGCACTGACTAAACCAACTGGGTTGCATACTGTACAGTGCATGTACTCAGTGTCATTTGAGTGCGTGCACAGTACATTCACGCACCTGCTGTAGTTCTGTCGGTTGCCGGACGTTGCGGTGAGGGTGGGCTGTGCCTAGTGCTGGCTGTTGTTCAGGTTGGGGGGTGGATGAGGGGGTGGGCATTGCTTGTTTGGGTGGGGTGGCACTATACTTCCACCTAGGGCACATATCACTTGTACGGATAGGGGCACAGTGCTGATCGGAGTGCTGCCGAGACGCCTGTGGCAGACCCTACCCATGCGCCAGGTGTATGGCACATGGGAGGGGTTGCCACAAGTGTGGGAACTTAAATGCCGGGACCCCTCCTGTACCAGAATCTGGTGCAGGGTCCCTGGGCGCATGGGGCTGGCGAGGCTGACATTTGATGCAGCTTGCTCTGAACGCAGCCCCATTTGAGAATTGGGCCCAAGGTTTCTGGAGAGGGGACAGCACAAGTTGCTGCTTGGTTGCCACCTGGTGGAGGCTGGCTAAAGCATTGACCACACTGGGGCATTTGGTAATGAGTCAAATTTTGATAAGTGGTATGGGGGTGGGGGGGACAGCATAATAGACCAGCGTCATAGACCTCATCTCCAAAGTCTTTTACAGGGAGAAACAAATGTTCAACCAAGGAGTTTTTCAGACTTTAGGGTGATACTGGACACAGAGCTTAGGGTGACACCATCTGGGGTTTTTATGTCCCGGGAAGGACCACTTAACCATTTTTTTTTGGGGGGGGGATCCCAAAAGCTTGAGCAATGATTTTGACTGGGTAAGGGCTAGGCAATTTGCTTTAAACCAGTTGGAGAAGTTATTGAAGTCAAACTGCAGTGCCGCAGCCAAAGTACCTCAAAAATGTAATCGCCTTATACTGTGACTGTGCCTGACATTGACCAACATTTCTCAGTGTACTACTTATTTATTTATTTATCAAGTCTAGGATTACAAATACCTTTGAGCCATGGCTCTTTTACAAAGGTTCCAAGTCAGAGAAATACAAATTATGGAGAACATCAAGACAGGCATTACAACAATGTGGACATTGCAAACAGAATACAGATTAATACAGTTCAAGGGTAGCATTGTAACAAGGCAGCTAGCTGCATTTGTCAGAGAAAACAGACAACAGATAAGAAGTGCCAGAGTCATAGGGAGAGGGAGGAGGGTAGAGAGGGGAGAAGGAATGTAGGAAGGGTGGCAAGAGGGTGAAAAGTGCAGCATTGGGTATACCAAGATGTGAGGGTAGAATCCAGTGGGGGGGGGGGGGACAACTACAGCAGAAAGGGAAGTGGAGAAACTAGGTTAAGTTGGGCAGTCACAGGAGCTGTTGGTAGTGAGACAGTCCCGGAGCCTAGTTTTAAACATACCAATAGTTGGGGCAGAGGAGATGGTTGGGCTGGGGCCACTGAACCAGAGTGGCTCGATAAGCAAGGCGTTGTCCCTGTGAAGTGTGACAGTGGGGACTTTCAGTAGCTGTGGCGTGGATCTCTAAGCGCCATTTGTTAATTTGGTGTTGTAACAGAGTTGAGACCCCAGAAGGTGCAAGGCCAAGGTAGATTTTTTCACCATGGAGCAGGTGAGAAACTTTATGCGGTTTGATAGTTGGAGCCAGCCGGTCTGAGTGTACAGGTCACATGTGTGGGTGAGACGGTGAGCACCAGTGATGAGCCGACATGCTTTATTTAAGGTAGCTGAGAGGCATCTAAGGGTTGTGGTTGTGGCCGAGCCATAAATGATGAGACCATAGTCTATTACAGAGATCACAGAGCTCAGGGCTGCAACCTTCAAAGCTTCTGGCGTGAGGTGTGGTCTGTGTTTGTAGAGGAGACCAAGCCGTGTATTAGCAGCTCTAGCTACATTATCTACATGAAGTCCATAGGAGAGATTAGGGTCAAGCTGTATCCATAAGTATTTGAGGGCCCCACCTATCTACAACTATCTGATTGTCCTGCCAGTTCTGCTGTTATGCATACATTATAATTCTTATTGTAAAAATTATGTACGGTTTTCATATGCACATATTGTGGCTACCATGGTCAAACATTTGTTGAAGACTTGCAGTGCCGAGGATAAGCTAGAGAGTAAGGCACAAAACTAAAAGTGCTTACCCTCCAGCAAAATCAGAGATACTGTTGCTGACAGCAATGTATTTTGATATGAAGATAATAATCCTTTATGTGGAGAGCACACATCCAATCCCCTGGTTGTAACAGGGGAATTAGGGACTGAAGAGAGAGCTTACAAAATGGTTTGTAGTTGATGAACTTGTCCAGATTCCTAAGGTTCAGAACAGGATGTAGGTCTTCTGTCCATTTTTGGTCAGAAAAGAATTGGGAATAAAATCCCTAATTCAGCTGCAAGACTGGAACATGTTCTATCACTCATTTGGCCAGTAGTGACTCTATTTCTGTTAGGAGATGAGAAAAGTGCCCTAGAGGATAACGACAGGGAGGATGAAGAAGATGCAATGGAGGACTTCCAGTGCGTGTCCCCATTCTATAGTGTATAGTGACCCCTTGTTACACATAGAAATCCATCGCAGTCAAAATGTTGTACCACAGTTCAAAGTTCATAGAATGTGGTAATACCATACTGTGGTACAACAACATCGTGTCTGTTTTACAGAGTGCACAAGACAGCAGTTCCAGTAATGGGAAAACCACTGTGCGCTCATCTCAGTAAATTGTCTGACAGGATGGTGGCAGCGGTTTTCTCGAAGTTGGCTGAGGAGCGCATATGAAATTCACCTACAGCCCCAATGATTTCCAGGATCTGATCCACACTCACTAAAGATCAGATAAAACTTTCCATTTGAAAGACAAAAAAACTGTTGAGTCCATCGCATCCGACAAAGAGTTTTAATTGAGTGTTTTTCCGTTCATGTAACTGTTTAACCCTTTCGAAAATTATTGGTAAAAATGCTTAAAACTTGACAGTGTTTCTTGGACTCATTTCAAGTTTTTTTTTTATCTTATGCCATTTGAACAAGGGGTCACTATACACTATAAAAAATACTGGCTGGTCAGCTGTGCCCAACCAGCCAGAGCTGCCACCTCAGGGTTCTGATTCCGTGGGACCTCTCGAGGTCTAACAGAATCAGAACCCCCTCAGTGGTAGCACAGGCTGGTTGTGCACAGTTGCCCAGCCAGTATTCTCTATATTATCTCTAGGACCCAGTCATCTATAGTGAACTCTTTCCATTTTGAAAGAAAACGGGAGATTCTGTCCCTCTGTAGCCCTGTGTCTGTGAGAAATGGCTGAAGACTTAGTTAAGCTTGAATCCACATGGAGGTCAGCATAACACTTCAAAATGGAGAGAGTGGATTCACACCAGTATCTTGCAAGAACATACACAAATACTCTTAAATTCAATAATACATTTATTTCATGTGCCCTAACATTTTGCCTCTTATAAGCCTTTTTCAAGGAGTCTTAGTTGATGTTCTGGCTACTGCCTTTCTCTGTGACAAAACATCATACATGGTTTTTATACTCCACTTCAATCTCTTTTACCAAAGAATATATAAATTACTGCAAGTCAGCTTTATTGCCCTTTTACCATTTATAGTGCAGACACTGTCTGCTACACACTTCCTCTGCTTCAAAGATGCACAGTGCCTCAGTCTAAAGACCTTAATAAAAGAGACTGAAATGGAGTATAAAAACCATGTATAATGTTTTGTGACAAAGAAACATCAGGGCAAGTGAAATTAATGTATTATTGAATTGAAAGAGTGTCTGTGTGTTCTTGCAAGACACTGGTGTGAATCCATTCTCTCCATTTTGAAGATCCTGTCTCACCTGAAGAAATTGGGGGTGGCAGTGGAATTGCAAGCACCAGCATCTCTGGGCACTCTGTAATGGACTCTGGGGGCGATGGATGGGGTGTAGGAGTATGCACTGGCACACAGGGTTGTGGATGAGAGTCATAGGCTGGTTGAGCATCTAGTCTCTGAAACATACGCCTACCATGACCACATTTGGGCTGAGAAGCAAGAGACTTCAAAGATCTAAGGGTCATTTCTGAAGACTGGAGTTCTCATTTTGTCATTTCTGCATTATGCCCACACAGTTTCTGTGCACAAAATGGGGAATTGAGGACAGACTGTTGAATATCTGTTGCAAAGCCAACAAACCATAACCATGTGTAGTGATTTAGACAAATGCTAGAAGCAGTGGCATGAGCAACAGCATCCAAGGCATCATAAGCCAATCTCAAGTGATGCTTCTTAGCATCCATGCCAGTCACTGAATGTCAGATTCTGCAGAACCATCAGGCAGCTCGTCTATGAGAGATGTCATAGATTTTCCAAAGGCTATTCTGATATTCAGGCATGTAAGCCTGGTAATTCTGTATATAAAGGCCTAAGGAAGCCAAGGCATAAGTCCCTTTTCTTCCATCACATCAAGTCTCCTGGATTCTTTGTCAGGAGCTAAGGAGCTCATGTGATGCAGTGCTTTTGACCTGTCATGACCAGTCATTATCACAACTAAATCTGCTTCAGGTTTTGAAGAACAGAAGGCCTTAGTAGTCAGAGCAGGATATTGCTTGTCAGCCTTTCCAGACAAAGCAGGACATGTGCTGGGTCTGAGCCAAGCAGCTTTGGCAACATCCTACAGGGCAGGGTAAATAAAGGGAATTCCAATGGAAGGCACAGTAGGCAATGCCAAGAATTCCTAGAGATTATGCAAGAGACTCCTCTTCCGCAATAAACCCTTAATTTCTTGCATCTCAGGGCTGGCCCAGTAGCACTGAGTGCTGAACAGCTGAATGTCTTACCTCATGCCACACCAGCGGCCTGGGTTCAGGAGCCAACTTGGGTTGCGGGGATCGGACAGAGAGGATTGAACATCTGGAAGACTGCTTTCCTCTCCTGGGGAGGGTGGGTTGTGGATCCCCGGCATGAAATGACTCCTAGTCAAGACTGGGGGGTGCTACAGCCAGGGGACACCTTTGAAGGGGATCAAGGTGACGGCGGCCATCTTGCGGGCAGGTGCAGAAATGTGCCCATCTCACGCTGGACATCATTGCACATCCGTGCCTCCGGGGGCACAAACAAAGGAAAAACCCCAGCACCTGGGAGGACAACAATGAGCCCTACAGTGACCCCCATGCCCAATGCTGGATCCAGCATGGTCAGCTCTCCGATATCCTCTGCCTCACCTAGCCTGCCAGCTGGATTCATGGAGCACCAAGGTAGGAGGTGGTGGCCCCGCCTCAGGGGGTACAAGCCAGGGGGTTGATTGCAGGCATGGATGTAGGATGGAGCTCCGGAGGGGGATCTGACTTGTGGGGTCTCAAGCTGGGTGGGAGAAATCTGCCTCTAAGTGGCTATGTCTGAGGGAGATTGCAGGGGCCGGCGACCGGAGGGAAAAAGAGTTAGAAAAAAAATTTCTTGCATCTGGAGGGCCTGAAAAGAGGTATCCTCAGAAGATCTGGATGAGCACACAGTTGTCTCCTCACTGTAAGAGGAAAGGGCTTAGCTGAAGTCAATACCGCCAGGCAACTCCGTATCACCTTCCCCTTCGTCAAAATTCTCCTCCATGTTAAGGAGATCTGGATTATACTCTTCTTTCTCTTCATCTAGCTGAGGAAAAGGAATCTCTGGTTCCACTGGGGGCACCAGAGGCAACAGTGTCTGTAAAGGAACTGTGGGAGCAGATGCTTAACCAATATTGGTATCAACAGCAGTCATTGGCAATGTTTATGGAACTGCAAAAATCAATGTCAGCTCTGTGATTGTCAGTGGAATGTGACATTCAACTATACGCAGACGATACAGTCTTACTCTGTCCTGTGAGAGATTGTATTAGGATAGAAAAAAATCTTCAAAAGGAATGTAATAAACTTGAGAAATGGTTAGAAGAGAACAAACTAGTGTTAAATATACAGAAAACAAATTCGATGTTATTTAAATCCAAAGTAGGAAAGGGTACTAGTGCCTCGTTACCAGACATAGTAAAAAAATCTACTAGGGAATTAGAATTAACCCAGGTTACCTCTTACAAATATTTAGGTTTGTGAGTCGACTCAGAGTTAAATTTTGACACTCACATTGATTATGTATGGACCAAGGTTTCCCCAAAATTGGGGGCACTCCACAGACATAACAATTGTATGGCATGTGAAACAAAAGAAAAATTTGTAAACAAAGTAGTAATTCCTCTGATTGACGACAGTAGTATTGTCTACCGATCCACAAACAAATACAACTTACAAAAGCTGGACTGACTCCAATATCGATTGGCAAGATTTGTTTTGGGACTAACAGGCCCATATGTTACACGTCATCACTGTACTATTCTTCTCCAATTAAAATGGACATCTTTCAAAGTAAGAAGAGAAAGACTATTAAAGGAAAGCTGTTGTAAACACTCTTGCCAATTACCAGGGCTACAGAAATGCCCAATTAGCACAACCTTTAGGAGTTTACAAGTTTCCAGCAAACCTATCATACTAAATTTGCCGTTTCTCTTCCTTCAGTGAAGTACTGAGTGCTATGCTGAAGCTGCATTTGTAAACTGCCACCGCACCGGAAGACTGAGTGTGAGCTCCGTTCATTAATTTTCTTCCGGTGCGCTGTTAGAACGCTTATTCATGGCGAGCTGGGCAAATTTTTACAAAGAAAAAGAACTGGTGTGTCATGTAGTACTCTTTAGCTGATCTTTTAAGTAAGCTCCATGAAAATGGAACACACAGTAACCTGTTTGTTTTCTAATTGAAATGACATTCTGGGATTCGGGCATGCACAGCTAGCACCTAGTGCTAACGTGCATGCCTGAACTCAGAACGTCAACTTTCAATTTAAAAATTAAACAGGTTACCATGCTCCATTTTCAATGGGGCTTACTTCTAAGAGATCAGCTAAAAGAGTACTACTGTACAGTACATGGCACACCAGTTGTTTTTTCTTCGTAAAAATGTGCCCAACTCATCATGACCGAGCATTCCAGCAGCCCACTGGAAGAATGCTGTGCTAATTTGAACAGAAGTTGCAGCTCTGGGCGCTACAATCACATACATGGCACCACTCACTCCACAGTATAAAAAACAACAATTTAAAATAAAATACGGGCCCTTGGACAGAAATGTAGCTCTCTCACTACATGTTGGCAGGTGAGTGGAGGCTGGGAGAAAAATGAGGTTTATGACAGCTTTCCTTTAAGTCATTTTCTGTACAAATGTGTGAAGGGTCTGGCCCTAGAATACCTTATAGCCAAAATGTTATTCAACCCATCCACCTACTCTTTACATGACATTAAGGGTAGAGGCCTGAAAGTTCCTTGTGTAAAAATCAAATATGGATGAATGTGTTTTGACTACATTGCAACTAATAACTAGAATTCTGTGCCCCTTCCCTAAACCACGTAACATGCCTACTTATTCATCCTGTAAGACAGCTATGTTGGAACTGTATCCTTTTCTGTGCAAATGTTATTAATGCTTTAACAATATATGTGTGTATTTGTATTTTAACCTGGTGTCTATGTTATACCCTGGTGCATGTAACGCTTATGTAGAGTGCTCTGAAAACAGGATGGCCCTGAAAACAGGCTTGCCTAGTGCCTTATCCTGCTAAAATATAAATAAACTTGAACTTCAACAGTGGCAATGTGGGAAGTAGCTGAATAGTTCAGACAGAGTGACTAATACCACCTGGGTGTTGAAAGCACCCTGTGTCAGGGTCAGCAAGACTGTCATTGACAGGCATTTACCCAATGACAGGGGCTGCAAACTGCCATCAGGGGAAGGGCCAGAGCCAGACCCTTACCTTGGTGTCACATTGTTGGTCAGAAGATTTTAGAACTCAAGGCTGCAGCAGCAGCTTTGGATTCTGACATACCCTCTGATGACCCTCAGTAATGTGGAGACCAGAGGCGAGAAGGAAAGCAGGTGCCTTATCCTTGTGTGAAATTATACTATTTGGACTCTGCTGATTTAGACATTCTGGGCTCAAATCTCAAAGCTCCAAAGTTGACACAAGGTAAAGTAAGGGGCACCTTGCATCACAATTTGTGGAGCTCCCAATTCACAAAGACCCCTTTGTGCCAAACCGGGACCCTATGAACCAGACCGGCCCTGTGCCAGGTCTGTGCCAAGCACCTGGGTGCACCAGGGTGCTAGACGGCTTGCGGCAGATGCAAGCTGTCATGTCCCCAACACTGGGATTCAGGAAACTCACCCAGAAGGCATACGTTCAAGTACTATTAGACCAGTCAGAGCTGGTCTAATGAGCCTTGTGCCACCCCTGGAGCACTCCCCTGGGCAGGAGGGAACATGTGCTGCTGCCCGCCTGCGGTCTCCCATGTCCCCATGATAGCATGGTATGTGCATTGGCCTGGTATTTACCTAGTGCACCAACCCAGAAAACAAAACCTAATGGAAGAAAAAATCTGGAGCCCTTTGTGGTGCGGTGCCTGCAATGGCCTCCCATGGTGCCCAGCATGTGGGCATCCCCCTACACATTGGCACCAGAGTGGCCCCTCTGATGCCCCATTGGGGTGCTGGTGTCACCCCTCCCATCACCTATGTGCCACCAGCCCTTCCCATGCACTGCCCCTTCCCCCATGACCCTGGCAACCTCCCGATGGGTCTCTTTACCTGGGCTCAGATGCTGCCCGACCACTCTACAGCTTGTGACAAACCTCTCAGATGTGCTGTCCCTTTTCTGCATGGCCACCTTTGTCACAAGCTGCAGGACTTTGGTGCTGGGACCCTACCTGACCGTGAATTGGGCACAGGGTCCCTGACGCACTGGCGATCGGTGCAAGCCACAGATGGCATGGCTTGCCCCACTCTTTGAGAATCGAGTCCTTTGTCTTTATGCTTCAAAGACCTCTGTGGTAAAGGCACTGCAGAACATTAAGAAGACTGGCAAGGTGCAAAAGCATAGCACAGGGATCTGTTTGGTGATGCCAGAATAGATGCTGGAGCTGTACTTGCAGTACTCTTCATGTTCTGGAGAAATTTTTCAGAACTTTCCAATGGAATCGCCTCATGGCCTGATAGAACCCTGGCAAGTGGCTCAGGCCATCATGTCATGCTAGAGGACAAAACAGCAAATGCAGATGGAATATGTATTGTCTTTGAAGATTTTCATGCTGCAGTGATAGAACCTAAATAAAAGCTCCTTCAACTGTGGCATACAATGATGAAAAAAAAATTGAAGAAACAGTAAAGAAAGTTGAGAAGCCAACAGCGTTGTTTCTCAGCATGATCTGACAAGCAGTTCACAGTGAGAGAGAGAGAGAGAGCGAGAGAGAGAGAGAGAGAGAGAGAAAGAAATGAGGAGAGGAAGGTCCACCCACAGTATACAGAGGTGGCATCGACATATGTCATTGTGGGTGTCCTAGCTTACAAAAGTTTTTGCGTGGACATGGCACTGATAGTTTACAGCTCCAAAAGTGTGGCTCAATGGAGAGAGATGTCCTTGAAGAAGCTCTGCTTCTTTAAGGGAGCTACCTTCCACCATAGACACAGGCCATGAGTCAGAATCAAGCCTGCTTCACCACATGGCTCCTAGAGGATAAAAGTTTCTAAACAGCTAAGAGTTCTGTTTAATGAACCATGTTTGCCCTTTGTGGTATTCATCAAATGTTCTTCTAGTGAGTTCAAGCAGCACTAGAGGACATAACTTCAAATTAAGGCGGGTGCAGAATAATATCTTGTGTTCCAACTGTTGCACAATCTTACAATGTTGTATTATTTGTACTACTCACATACTATTGTAACTGATCATCCTTCACAACTCTATGTAATCCCTCCCCCCAGGTTGCACCGTGAGACGAGCAACTTGTTGTTCAGTGTGCCCTCCTGGTGAAACATTTTAATAAATAAATAAAATAAAAGTAAACAGAAAGCATTACTTTATACAGAGGATGGCCAGCATGTGTGGAATAGCCTACCCAGTGAGGTTGTGTGAAGCTAGCACTGTTCAGGCAAGCAAGACAAGACAGATTCCTTTGTAAACAAACTCTGGCCAGAGTCAGTACAGCTGCAACCAAGATTGTGGATGGAACACAACACTGTCCACCATGTCCAAGACGGCGGTTGGAGTTCTCTGTGCATGCGCGATGACTCGTGCATGTGAACTGAACTCTAGCAGCACGGCGATACAGTCCACCATGTCCAAGATGGCTGCTGGAGCCCAGTGTGCATGCACGAGTCGTGGTGCATGTGCAGAGAAGTCCGACGGCATGTGCAAGTTGTCACGCATGCACAGAGAACTCCAGCCACCATCCTGGACATGGTGGACAGTGCTGTGTTCCATCGGTACCGATGGACAAAATAGTGTAGTGAATGCGCAGTGATTGCTGTTCTCCGCCACAATTTAACAAGTCCGTTCAGTATCTGGAAAGCTCCCTTTTCTCTACTGTGCTTGCAAAACATCTGCAGGGCTACGCTTACTGCAGCCATAAAAATGGCATTAAGAGTTACATGGGATGAGCATGGGTAGCATATTATGATTAACAAACTTGAATGCATGTCTATACTCAAACTTAGTGTAATTAGTTCTGTACAGATGGATCTTAAAGCAGCAGTAGTTGTTAGCAAAAAATGTTATTTTTTTTTAGAAAACATATACAGTATTTCTTTTTTTTGTAAATATAGTTTTTATTAACCATGTTTTCATTTACAACAGGGTACAAGCAGTCACAAATTCATCGATACGAGTCTGCTTATGTATGCAGGAATACAGGACATAGACAGCTCTGGCAGAAAGTTCATAGACAGATATATGTGGAAACAGGCTAGCAATTCAACATTGCATAAGGCAGCACAATATACATGTGAATTCAGGCTCCCAACACTATATGTTCCCAATCCTGGGACACCCCCACCCATCCACCCATCCACCCACCCAAGGAAGCCCCCCAACCCTGGCCCCAGCAAGCAGTTTGATTCTTCAGGGAACAAAGGTTGGTTCTTTGGACATAACATATAAGACCCATCTATTCCATCTCAGTGGGCAGAGTTCTGATTTGTCATTCAGAACAAAGGAGATCTTTTCTTTTCTGTATATGCCATTGACTACGTCCCTCCAATCTGAGACTGTGGGAATTGGGACTGTGAGCCAGCACTGCGTAATGGCCTTCTTAGCTGCCAGAAGGACTACTCCCAAGAGATAACATGTGTGAGAGTCTCTGAGGTTCGGAGGTAATATATGCAGTATGAAGAATTCCCCGGTGAGGGGAATAGGTTGACCAAACAGGGTCCCCAACTCTTGTTCTAGGGATGCCAGAAAAGGTTGTAGCCTAAGGCACAACCAGAATACATTTGAGTGATGTGCTACAGGGTTGCCACATTGGCACCAGCAGTGCACCGAGCCAGCAGTGAGGTAATGGGAAGTAACGGCCGGTATACGGAAATACCTGATAAGGAGTTGCCAGGAGAAGAGATGTCAGGTATGAGAAAATGTGAGTTTAGACTTGGCAAGGCAACTGATGTCCCATTGCTGAGGCATGATGCTTGCTCCTAACTCCTCATTCCATTTGTCAAGGATCTGCCTGGGGCACTCCCCTACTGTGCCCAGGAGGGCCTTGTATATCACAGAGATTGTGTGTGTCAGCCCTGTAGAGAAAAGGAGACTCTGGTGGAGTGTGATCGGGGGGGGTATCCATCATGGTGATGGGCCCGAGTGGGAAAGGAATAAAAATAGTGTTTCAGTTGGAGATACCTAAAAAAAATCTGTCTGACATAGCTCATGGGAACAGAGCATCTCCTGAAATGTCTTAAAGATGGGACCATTTAGAAATTGAAAGAGAAAGGAGAGACCCAGGCGGCCCCAACTACGGTATGTATGATCCAACCAGGCAGGGAGGAAATTCTCCAGCAGAGTTATTGGGCAAAGTAACATCAGGAATGGAGAGAGGGAAAGGTGCCTGCGGATCGCATTCCAGGTCCTGACCTGGTGCTGAATCCAGGGGCTGGGGGGGGGGTGTCTGGCCCGAGTGGGGAGTAGTCTGGTGTAGAGTAGCCCAAATCATTTTATCATAGGGGAATAGCCCCTCTTCTATCTCCCTCCAGATTGTGGGGGAGGCTCTCATGTATCTAGCAACAATGAAAGATACGTGGGAGGCCCAGTTATAAAGCCACAGGTTGGGGAGGGCAAGGCCTCCGTTTTTTTGGGAGAGAGAGAATGGTGAACTTCACACTTGGGCGCCTACCTGACCAGATAAATTCAAGCAGAGTCTTATTCCAAATAAGGAATAATTTTGTAGGTAAGTGGAATGGTACATTCTGAAAGTGGTAGAGGGCCCTAGGCAGAACCACCATCCGGACGACCTCTATTTTCTGATATAAGTTCAAGGGAAGGACATTCCACTTGGCCAAATCTTGCTGGAGCTGGGTGTAGAAGGGGTCATAATTATTTCGCATTGCATTATGTGCATTATGGGATAGATAGATACCCAGGTACTTCAGTCTATCAAGATCCCATTGAAATGGGTAGGCCTGCCGGAGGATCGGTTGGGGGGATAGTGAAACACATGGGTGTCAGTTTTAGAGGTGCTAAGTTTGTATTGTGAATATGACCCAAAAGTCTCGAGGATTTGAAACACTGCAGGGACAGACTGGGATGGCTCTAAGAGGAAAAGTAGGACTTCATTCACATACAGGCCGACGCGGTGTGCCACCCCCCCCAACTGGACACCTGATATTTGGGGGGAGAGTCTAATTGCCTGGGCCAATGGCTCAATGAAAATGGCAAACAGTCTGGGAGAGAGAAGGCAGCCCTGCCTAGTCCCTCTGAAGAGAGGGAGGTAACTAGAGTGATGTCCCGAGACCTTGACGCAGGCCTGCGGAGAGGCATATACTGCTTTAATTATGGCAATAAAAGGGGAAGGAAAACCCATCCTTGCCATGGTGGAAAAAAGAAAGGGCCAGGAGACCCTATAAAAAGTTTTCTCAGCATCTAGGCTGAGAAGGACAGAGGGAGCTTTTTGGGTCTGCATTTCATGGACCAGGTGGAGAGTTCTTTGGGTATCGTCTGTTGTGGATCAGGAACTCACAAAGCCTGTCTGATCGAGATTAATCAGGGTGGGGAGGACCGAGTCGAGGCGACAAGCCAGGATGGACATAAGGTATTTGTAGTCCATATTGAGTACTGAGATCGGTCTGTAGGAGCTGCATGATAAGGAATCCTTTCCCTGTTTAGGGATAAGGGAAACCGCAGCATATGACCAGCTTGGGGGGGGGGGGGCTGGAATTCCCCTGCATGACCTTGTTGTAGACCCGCAGTAGGAGTGGGCTGACAGTTTGCGCAGTGCATTTATAAAACTCTGCCCCACAGCCATCAGGGCCTGGGGTCTTCATGGTTTTGGATCTGGAAATGTCTGCAGCCAGCTCCACCAGCGTGACAGGGGGTCATCAGAGTCTGTTGTTGGTCCTGAC
The DNA here is from genome assembly GCA_016271365.2 of Neoceratodus forsteri. Lineage (NCBI taxonomy): Eukaryota > Metazoa > Chordata > Ceratodontiformes > Ceratodontidae > Neoceratodus > Neoceratodus forsteri. Next base: position 1,385,822,560 of record CM028129.1, read on the forward strand.
TCAGGCCCAAGAGATGCAGAGTTGACAGGAAGGTGTCAATAGCAGCTGGGGCTGCTGGCTGTTCAGGGGTGTATAAGGTTTTATAGTAGTCACAGAATGCCTGAGTAATGTTACTGAGCTTTGTGTGAAGGGTACCTGAAGCAGTCATTTATTGCTACTATGATTGAGAGTTTACGTTGCCCACGTAAGTGATAGGCTAACAGGTGGGATGCTCATGGTCCTATTTCCCCATATCTCTGCCTCAAAACAGTGAGTGCTATCTCTGTCTGTTGGGTACAAAGGGCGTCCAAGTCCCGCCGAACCTGTGTAAGCTGGGTGGTAAGAGTGGTCCCCTTGCTGGTGTGCAGACTGCAGGATATGCAAAGTCTGTTCTAGATGTATGTGCCTCTCCTTTTGAATCCTCGCCAGGGAGGATGTATGTTGAATTAGGTGCCCCCTTAGAACTGTCTTCAGGGTGTCCCATGTAATGGGAGGGGATATTTCTGGGTCAGCGTTGTCCTCCAAGATTTCCTCGAGTTTGTCACTCAGTAATTCCTTAAAGGATTCATTCTTGAGGTGGATCGGGTTAAACCGTGAAAAGGTGTTACGTATCTCCAGACCCAGATCCCACGAGATAACTAAAGGGGCATGGTCAGAGTGAGCAATATCCCCCATTAAGGCATCTACTGTTGTTCCCAGACTTTCCTTCTGAGTATAGCAGTGGTCGATAGGGGTATAAGTACCACGTACTGCAGAGTAAAAAGTGTATCCTCTACCCCTGGGATGGAGGGATCGCCACACATCCAGCCAGCCCACCTCTTGTACAAAACGTTTAAAGGATTTGTGAGGGGCAGGTTGTTTGCCCCTAGAGAAGGTCGTGGAATCCAAACTGGGGCTAGGGGCTATATTAAAGTCTCCCGCCAGGATCAATGTCCCTTTGGTCAATTCCACAATCTTGTTAAGGAGGTGTCGGATGGTTGGGATATTGGCACCAGGTGGGAGGTACATATTTGCCAGGGTCACCCTTCGGTCCTGTAACTGCCCCGTATGATGACCAGATGGCCCTCTGGGTCAAACCATTCCACTGTGGACTGAAAGGGTGTGTGGCTGGGAATCTGTATGGTGACCCCCCTCCTTCTCCCCCACCCAAATGCAGAAGAGAAGACCTGTGAAAATCCTGCCAACCAATTTCTTATGTTCATCAGCTGACAAGTGGGTCTCCTGAATTTATACAACCTCAGCCTGACTCTTCTTTAACAACAAAATTATCCTGGTGCATTTTATAGGGCTGCCCAATCCATTAACATTCAGAGAATAAAGCTTGACGTGTTTACTAGCCATACTTAAGCTGGAACAAAAACAAGATGTGCTTATATGGTTTAAATATCATAACCTCCAGGCTAAAGCCTATGACCAAGTCCTGAACCAAATCTCCAGACCAGGCATAGTGACTGCTTGTAGAGAAGTGAGAGAACAAACCCTCCAACATGAAACCTAGAGGGGGAATATCTAACAGGAAAATTGGAAATAGTGGGGAAACAATGACTAAGCAGGCATTTGCCAGTAAGAATAAGGGGAAAACAGTAACTACGCAGGCATTTGCCAACTGGGCAGAGCCTGCCAAACTGGGGAGGCTTCCATGGAGAATAGGTGCTGAAAACATCTAGTACCCAAGCTGTGCCAAGTGTGGCCTATCCCTATTTGACAGCACTAGGCTTAAACGTCCAGAGAAAAGGAAGGGAAGGAGGATGTAGTCATGCCGTGACTCCTCCAAGGCGATAGCTTTTAAACATGTTTAACAATTTCAAACTCAATTACAGTATTTGTATAAGCGGTCAGAAAACAATGGCTACTGGGTGTTATTTGCCGATTGCTGGGCCTCAGTGGGTTCACGGACCATGGGAGAGCACCCGGGGGGGGGAGAAGCCAGCCCCCCAAACCACCCCGCGGACAATGCCCACAAGGCCAAAATGCCTCGAGACAGAGGAAATGTAACTCCAGGAGAGCCCATGGTGGCAGAGGCTGTAATCTGGACCATGGAGCACCCACCTTGGGACCCAAAGGGGCCGACCCATCCAGTGCCAAGGTGCCTGAACTACTTTATGCACCCTTCAAGGCTGCAGGCCCGGGACCCTCAGAGGGCATGTCATGGACCCGTAAGGGCCACACGGTAGTAGCCCCACATCTGGAAGACAAAAGGAGAGATATCAGCAGCCACTGGGGCCATTCAATAGCCAGACAAATTCAGTAAATGAGAGGTGCCACCGACTTGTCTCAGGCCCAATCGTCAGGGCAGCTGGGGCCTAGCAAAGAACCAGTTCCACCACCCCCATAGTGGCAGTGCCTATCCCACCACCCAGACCCCAACCCCTCCCCCAGCAGTGATCCCAATGTCATGCTGGGCAATCACCCACGCAGTCCTGGCCCATGCTGTCTAGGGCCGGGGGGGGGGATGGAGGCAAGCCCCCCAACCCCCGGGCTGGCTTACATGGCATGCGCAGAAAAGGAGGAGGAGTGGGGAATCTGGGGAAGAGGTGGGGAACCAGACCGCTGCGAGGACTAGGCAACTCAAAGAGGGGAAAGTAAGCAGGATAGGAAGCGTCCATTCATTTGACAGGCTGATGCGTGGCTGTTCTTGAAGGCAGATCCGTTGTCTGTTTCTTCAGGCCTGCCACGATTTACTGGATTGTGGAGGCAGCATCTCTGTGACGTTCTTCCCTGGATGGTAGCCAATTCCAGACGTGCTGAGCCAGCTTAGACGGCAGGGATGGATTGTACTGTTGTGGGGCCAACGAGACCTCCATGACACGGCGGCATAGTTCTTGGGTGGCCTCTTTGGCTGCTTCAAATGTTCTGGGACCCTCAGAGAACTGAACTGTCAGCTTGGAGGGATATGGGGTCCGGAATTTTAATTTGGCCTTCTGGAGCTTTCTGAGAATGGGGGCATATGCCCAGCGACAAGCTGCAATCGTGGGGGTGGGGTAGTCATTATCAACATAGATGCATTGCTCTTAGAATGTAAGATCCCCTTGCTACCAGGATTTGTGTAAAATTAGCTCCTTTTCCTGGAAGTACAGAAAGTGGAGAACCATGGAGCATGGGCGATTGGATGGGCCAGCTATTGGCCCAAGATGTGGTGAGTGCAGTCGATCTCCATTGTACAGTTCTTGGGGAGATCTAGCTTGGATTTGAAGAACTTCTGCAGGAATTGAATAGGATTATTGCCCTCGCATCCTTCAGGGAAGCCTGAAACCCTGAGATTGTTCCTGCGGTTCCAGGCCTCTGAGTCTTCTGCCCCCTTCTGCAGCTCCTGGATGGTGTGGTGCAATTGCACTATAGATCACTCCTTGCAGTCCACGCAGGCATCTGTTTGGGTGGTCTGCTCCTGTAGAGAGTCGAGACACTGCTCCATTTTCCCAATATCCATCCAGAGTGCCACAAAGATAGAACAGGTCTCCTTCCAAAAGTCACGGAGCTCCTGGAGTACAATGTCCATTTGTTTGGCAAAGTTTGGAGCAGTTGTCAAATCAAACCTTGTGGGCCATCGCGGCCCGAGATCTGTGAGCTGTTGCTGTCTGTAGCCCATCCGTCGGGATCCGCGGGGTCTGACGGCATTTTTGGCAGGTCAGGTTTCCTTCTAGGCATCTCGGAGTCAAATATTATCATTTGCCCCAAATTTGAGCTTCTGGATTTAGAGTTTAGAGTTATTACAGCCTTAGAGGAGACAGAGCTATGAGCTCAAGGTGTTTCCATGGGCATGATGTCACCGGGTGTCCCAGAAAACACATATTTCTGACATCCTTAGAATTATCCTTGGTGTATTTTTAGTTTTCTCAGATATCTGTAAAACAGATTTTTTAGCTTTTTTTGTAATTAATGACTCACGTCATTACAGATGTTGCTACCTGCAATTTTTAAAAATCTCTTCTATTGAGGTTACCTGTTAAAAGTACATTCCAGTTCGGGAGACCACATCCCTGGAAGGACGTTGACAAAATAGAGGCAGTCTATAGAAGGGCAACAAAGATGGTACATGGACTGCACCAGAAGCCCTATGAGGAAAGACTTAAGGACCTTATATGGAGGAAAGAAGGGAGAGGGGAGATATAATAGAGACTTTCAAGTGCCTTAGGGGAATAAACAGGGTACAGGTGGAAAGTATATTTCAGAGACAACTCTGCACAAGAACAAGGGGGCATGATATGAGGTTGAAGGGTGGAAGGCTCAGCGGTAATGTTAGGAAGTACGTTTTCACTGAGAGGGTGGTGGAGCCATGGAACAGCCTTCCAGCAGAAGTGGTGGATGCAAAAACAATACAGGGGTTCAAGAGTGCATAGGACAGAAATAAGGGTACCATGGAGATGTGCAGAGCAGGAAAGCTGCAGATCAAATATCTGGGGCTGCAGCAGTGAGTAGGGAAATGGGCAGACTAAGTGGGCTGTATGGTCCTTATCTGCCAACAGATTCTGTTTCTATGTTACATACTAGATCCATACCATAGATATATTAGGATGATGCTAGCATGTATTTCTTTTTTTTTTAACACTATTTTTATTCACTTATAAAATGAACATGCCAAAGTAATACAATGAATGGAGCTAGGAAAGAAACATCTCAGATATTAGCAGTAAAATAAATATATTAGCATCAGGATAATTCAAGTCCATCGAGTTATGATACAACATGTGGGGTGCTATGCGAAGAGAAGCTTGTGAACATATTGTAAAAATTAAAGACCAGTATGACCAGGCAGGATTGTTTGGATAGCAAGCCATGTTAAAACATGTGGGATGAAGACAAAATGAGGTAGAATAATAAGGAATATCATATTTATGACCTAAATAGCCATTGTTCTCACCTAGTCAACATCAAGAGTTGTAGGTAAGTTAGATTTCCTTGTAGCCGCATGTAAGCCCTGCAAATGAGTGAATCAGCTTTATAAAAACCAAATTGGTACAGTAATACAGCAACAGTGGGTAAATAGAACCAAAAAGCCTGTAACATGCACTGTGTAGAAGTGTGATGGTGCAACAGGTTAATGGATAATGCTCATTTTAGACTTTAAAATCTGTTATGCATAAACTTGAACAACAACAACCAGAGTCATAACAGAGGAGCCAAAGAAAGTGTCAAAAAGAAACTGCACCACTAATGGCGATTTGCCTTGTGGTCAGCACCAATACTGAAAATATGCATCACCAGTATCTTCCGCTGCAGGAGTTGAAGAATAGGCACAGTAGACCTCGAAAGCTCCTCCAAAAACCTTCTCAGACACGGGGAGGAGAAATGTTGAGGAAAAGTCATAGGCAGAGCTTCCCATCCCCATCACCTTCTGATCATCATTTAATTTACCAGTACACTTGGAGATGATGTTCAGCATACCTCAGACCTCCTCATCGGAGCACAGTGGCAAGGATCGTTTCTGTGGTGGTCTATTTTGAAACTCAGCCACAGTAAGATCCATTCACTTCCATGCTTGCTCTGGACTGATGAATTGGTAGGTTCTACCACCATAAGTAATATATAGGCGAGCAGGAGCTAATGGAATGGGCCACCCCAAACCCCTTAATTGCCGTCAGAGAGGATCGAATAACTTGCGACAACTATGAGTCACATAAGACCAGTCCAGAGAGATTTTATTTTAAACCCCAGGAAATCTTATTGTATTCTGACTTCTGCAGTATGGTCTCACTGTAAGACTGCCCTGGAGCCCACATGGTTAATAGAACCTATGCTAATCATGGAATGTTAGGTTCAAGCTTAGCTTTCAAATCACTGTCCCTGGTAAACATTCTATAACTGTCAGATTATTTACTCCACTTGCCTAGTACAGACATCTTGGAGAACCCTTCTTCATCTTTCTTGAAGATTTTATTTTCTCATTTTTTTTAAGTAAAATTTATTTCTGTTAATTTTTAAAGCACTGTCCTTGGGTTGACAGGTAGATTAGTCTAGATTTAGTTGTATTCTGGTAAGTTTTTTGGTTTCTTCTTGGTTCGTTTAGCCAGGAGGAAACTGAATTTTATTTACATTTTAAAAGTTGAATTTATATACTTAACCTTTACTTGGGCCGGTTAGTTCATTTCTGAGAGCAACCATGGTAATTCTTGGTTCTCTCATCGGTCACTAAACTGACTGCAAAAAAAAAAAAAAAAAAGAAAAAAGTAGTGAGTCTTTGTTTATTTGTGTGGGCTTCTAGCTTTCAGGGAACACACTTTTCAGAAGTTTTTACTGGTTATGTCACTACCCAATAAAAGAACTGGCCCAATAGGTTTTCAGCATTGCATAGAGAGTGGGGAACTGTTTGCCAAAGCAGATCCTCACCTAGTCTGTGTTGTCTGTCTGCGGTTTGACCACCTTAAGGCAGATTGTGAAATCTGTAAGAATGTTCCTCAGTCGACGCTTGATAGGCATTTGAACTGACTGAAGGAAAAAATGTCAGAGAAGGCTGCTGACCCAGCTGTGAACAAACCTTCCACCTCTCAGAAGGAGAAACCCAAGGAACCAGTTGAACAGCCCTCTGACCAGGGTGATGGTTCTTCGGTTAAAAAGGGAACCGCAGACACTGCAGCTGAACCGGCAAGCTCTGCCAAGAAAAAGAGGGAGGAAAAACACTTGGTTAAGGAACCGCAACTGATGAACCCATTGGTTCTAACCACAGAGGCAACAGCAAATGCTATAAGCCTTCTTCAGGTGCTGCAAACCGGTACCACGGTTCCGGTTCAGCAGCCCGGTTCATGGACCTCGGTTAAGGACCTGAGTTCCCTGGTCACTTGAACAGTTTTCTGAGGCTTATTGGTAAGGGGAGAATGAGGATGATGAGGATGAAGATGATGATTATGGGAAACATCTTGAACCAGAAGTTTCCCCTGATCCTCACCATCCTGACTCCCCTGAGAAGGGAGCTGAGGATTTTTCATCCCACTTTACATTTATGAAGCAAGTGGCACATACCCTGGACCTCTCCACCCAAGAATCTACAGAGGAGGAAGAGGAACCAGACTATATGGAAATGATGGATGTGACAGCAAGAAGAAGACTGTTGTTGCCCATACACAAGTCCTTAAAGAGACAGGCCTCCATGATTTTACAGATCCCTACTTCCATTCCTACAGTGGACAAGAGAATGGATAAGAAGTACTGGGTGGCCAAGTCTGGGGCAGAATTCCTTTTTGGACACCCCAGCCATGAGGGGGTGGTGCCGGCTGCTGCATGTGGCAAAGCAGGGATCCCCCTGGCATCACATCCACCAGAAAAGGACTCTAGGAAAATGGATTCTATAGCCAAGAAGTCCTATTTGGGGGCCTCTTTGGCTATTAGACAAGCAACTTACATGGCTTATGGGTCCAGATATCAAAAGAGCCTCTGAAACACTGTTTTGGAGATAGCCAAGGCATGCCCTGGTCCATGGCATCAGACTTGTTCGAAGCTGCAAAAAGAGGCATAGAAGCTGCTAAATACCAGTTTCGGATGGCAGTGGATTCAAATGATATTGCAACCATGCAAATGGCAACCTCAGTGTCTCTGAGGAGATTTGCTTGGCTTAGGACCACTAATTTGTCACAAGACACACAGACTAAGGCACTGGACTTTCCTTGTGAGCCTATATTTTTTTTTTATTTATTTTATTTATTTGGAAAATGTTTCACCAGGAAAGACAACATGAGCTGTAAACAGCTCATTTCCAGAAGCATCCGGGGGCAACAGTTGGGAGAACAAGTAAGCACATTTCAATACAAGTACAATTTCTATAACAAAACAGTGTAATACAATTACAATAACCCAAACCAACTGGCCAGGGTAAACAAAACATATTCGGATATAGCATACAGTGCAACAACCCAAGAGCAAGTGATCTAGTAGGGTAAAGGTTAGAGGATGGATAACACATTTGAAGTGCTGGAAGTAGTAGGCTGAGCACAAGATTTGAAGTGCTATTGTATACCCAAGGGAGGGCAGTTATAAGATAAGTGGGGAAGTGAACAGGCGAGAGGTAGAGGGTGGGGATGGAAGAGGAAGGGAGTGGTACAGCCAAGATCTATACCCATCCAGGTTGCTGAGAACCCTGCAAGGGGGTTAGGACCAGGCAGAAGGGAAGGGGGAGAGAAATGGACTGGGGTGGTAGAGAAGAGGGAGGCAGGGGAAACAGAAGGAGAGGAAGGGAATAATGAGGAAGGGAGGTGGGCAGGTGGTGTATTTGAAAGTGGGGGAGGGGAGAAGAGAGAGAGAGCGGTAGAGAAAGACAACCTATACCTCTTCAGGATGCAGAAAACCTTGCCAGTGGGTCAGGATTGGAAAGTGGGGGGGAAAGGAAGAGGGGTAGAAGAGAGGGAACCAAGATCTATACCCCTTCAGAATGAAAGAGAACCCTGCAAGGGAGACAGTACCTGGCAGAGAAGGAAGAGAGGGGGTGGTGGGGAGGAGAAGTGGAGTGTGGCAGGTGACTGGAGGAGAGAAGAGGGATAAGGAATATGGAGGCTGGAGAAAGTAGAAGTAAACTAGTTATGGAAAAAGGGGACAGCATCAGTGGGGGGAAGAGGGGGTTGTGGGAGAGAAGGACAACCGTAGAGTGTCAAAATAGCACAGTAGCTTGTGGATGATAGTAGAGTGTCGAAATGGCACAATAGGTTGTGATGGGGGTGGGAGGAGGGGGTATAATAGGGGGTAGCATGTGAGGAAGTAATCAGAGGAAGGGTTCGGTTAGGAGACAGGAGGTAAGTCAGGGATAGAGGAGTAGGGGATAGTGTGCAAGGGATTGGGAGGGTTGTGAAGGGGTGTTAAGAACAAGTACAGTTAGGAGAATAGAAGTAAAGTAGGGCTAAAGGATAATGTGCCATCTCTCTTCAGTGAGCAAACTGAGGCTTACATGAAGAAGATGGATGAGTACAAAGTGGCCTATAAGAGTGCTGCTGCAAAAGAGAAGGCAGCAACACCACATAAGTACTAAGGAGAAGGGGGCAGGGGTAAATCCCACTAGAGGCCCTTCTTTCAGGCACAGGCATCACCAGCCTACCAGCCTCAGAGGGGGTACTTCAGAGGCAGAGGCAGAAGGATCAGCAGCCGTGCTTGCCCCAGCACTCAGCCGAGTGAACAGACCAAGCAGACCCCTGAGGGGCCTGCCAGGGTCACCTCTCCACTTCCAGTGGGAGGCAGGCTGGCCCGCTGTCTGCAGGCTTGGGAATCCACCACTACAGACAAATGGGTCCTGGAGGTAGTAGGCCTGGGGCTTGCCCTCAGTTTCAAGGTTCTCCCCAAACTGAGGGCAAGATTTTCAGACCTGCCAGCCCAGCAGGAGCAACTCTGTTGGAGGAGAAAGTAGCAAAACTAATTCAGGAAAAAGCAATAGAGCCAGTTCCCTTGGCCCAACAGGGAAAGGGTCTCTACTCAAGGTATTTCCTCACTCTAAAGAAAACAGGGGAGTGGCAACCCATACTGGATCTCGGACACTTAAGCAAACATTTGACAAAGCTAAAGTTCAAAATGGTCACTCTGACTACCATTCTCCCTACACTCAGGAAGGGAGATTGGCTGGCATCTCTGGATTTAAAAGATGCTTACTTCCATATTCCCATCAGGCAATCACACAGAAAGTACCTCAGGTTCAGATTGCCATCAGGTCACTACCAGTTCAGGGCCATGGCTTTTGGCCAGACTTCTGCTCCTAGGGTGTTCACCAAGTACCTAGCAGTAATGGTGGCATATCTAAGGAGACAAGGGGTTACAATCTTCCCGTATCTGAATGACTGGTTAGTGGTAGGCCAGACCCCTCAGCAGGTAAAGGATGCACTGACCATCAAAGCAAAGGGAGGCAGGGAGGTCAGTAAGGGAAGCCAAAGCTCAGACAAAAGAGCACATTGCAAAATCAGTGGGTAGAGGGGACAAAACCTTTTATAGGTACATAAGTGAAAAAAGAAGGGCAAAGGGAGTGACAGTGAGACTGAAGGGGGAAGATGGGGGCCGTGTGGAGGATGACAACAGAAAAGCTGACATAATGAATAGATATTTCTGCTCAGTCTTTTCTGAGAAAGAGAAGGGTAATGGGCCTGAAGGGAGTACAAGGGTTGGGAACAGCACAGAAATGGACACAAGTCCCTTTACACGGTAAAGGGTCCTAAAGGAACTGGAAGGAATAAGAGCCGATAAAGAAATGGGGCCAGATGGGGTGCACCCCAGGGTCCTAGAGGAACTAAGAGAGGTGGTGGCTGAACCTCTGGCAATCCTGTTTAGCCGATCACTGGAAATAGGGGAGGTACCCAAAGACTGGAGGACAGCAGATGTAGTCCCCTTATACAAAAGCAGGAACAAAGAGGAAGCGGGGAACTACAGATCAGTCAGCATGACCTCGGTAGTGGGGAAGATCATGGAAGCTGTACTGAAGGAAAGATTGGTGAAACATCTGGTTGCCGATGGACTACAGGACCCAAGGCAGCATGGTTTCACCGGGGGTAGGTCATGCCAGACCAACCTCATTTAATTTTTTGACTGGGTGACAAGGGAGGTGGATCAGGGGAGGGCAGTGGATGTGGCCTGTCTGGACTTCAGCAAGGCCTTTGACACTGTGCCACACAGAAGGCTATTAAACAAACTGGGAAATATGGGAGTGGGCAGGACAGTAGTGCAGTGGGTGGGTAATTGGCTAGGTGGCAGGACACAGAGGGTGGTGGCAAATGACTGTCACTCCACAGAGGGAAGAGTGACCAGTGGGGTACCACAGGGATCACTGCTGGGACCGGCCCTATTTAACGTCTTCATCAGTGACATTGCGCAGGACCTAGAAGGCAGAATTTCACTGTTCGCTGATGACACAAAGCTCTGTAACAGAGTGGACACATCAGAGGGTATAGACAGAATGAGAAGGGACCTGCAGAAGTTAGAAGAATGGTCGAGGGTTTGGCAGTTGAAATTCAATGCAAAGTGCAAGATATTGCATATGGGGCACAACAACCCTGGAACAACATATCAGCTATGGGGTGAAGATACAGCATGTACCAAGCAGGAAAGGTAGGGGAAACAGTGCAACAAGGCAGCAGGTAAAGCAAATAGGATGCTGGGATACATAGTCAGGGGCATCACCAGCAGGAAAAGGGAGATCATAATTCCAGTATACAAGACACTAGTGAGGCCCCACCTGGAGTACACTGTACAGTTCTGGAGACCTTACCTACGTAAGGACATAGACAGGGTGGAGAAGGTTCAGAGAAGGGTAACAAAAATAGCACAGGGATTGCATTACAAGTCCTATGAGGACAGGCTGAAGGACTTGAATATGTACTCCCTGGAGGAGAGGAGGGAGAGAGGGGATATGATAGAGACATACAAGTACCTTACAGGCAGGAACAGGGTGCAGGAATATACTATTTTTGAGCAAAAAAAATGTTCCAGGGCTAGAGGGCATGGGATGAAGTTAGAGGGAGGGTGATTCAGAGGAAATATGAGGAAGAATTTCTTCACAGAAAGGGTGGTGGACAAGTGGAACACCCTGCCAGAGGAAGTGGTGGGGGCTGAAGCAATCATGGGATTTAAGAATGCATGGGATAGACGTAAGGGAATCCTGGAGGTCAGGCGTAAGCGGTAACAGACTTCTAGAAAAATGTAAAGGGAACTTACAAGCTCAAATGGGCAGACTGGGTGGGCCATAGACCCTTATCTGCCGACAGTGTCTATGTATCTATGTATCTCTCAGGATACTCTGTGTATACTGGGCTTCCTGGTAAACCAGAAAAAGTCAGTGCTGACACCAGTTCAACTCCTGGAGTTCACAGGAGCAGAACTAGACACGCTGCGAGGAAGAGCTTTCTTCCCCCATGGAAGGTTTGACAGCTTGGTGCAGCTGGCAAGCTCCTTCCAGCTGCATACCCCAGACCAGCAAGACATTTTCTCCAGCTGTTAGACCATATGGCTGTATCAACAGCAACAGTGCCAGGGTCAAGATTCCAGATGAGGGACATTCAGTTTCACCTCAGGTCTCACTGGTCTCAGAGAAGAGACTCCCTGTCAAAAAAGGGTACCAGTCACAGGAACACTGCTTCAAGCTCTGCAGTAGTGGCAGGAAAAGGACAACCTCAGGGAAGGCGAACCTTTCCTTCAGTTGCCACCAACAGCAGTCTTGACAACATATGCCTCGCTCCTAGGGTGGGGGGCCCACCTAGGGAAACATATTGCTCACGGTACCTGGCTCCAGCAGGAGTCTCTGCTTCACATAAACCTGCTGTTTATCTGGGCATTCAGTCTTTCGTTCAACACTGCAGGGCAAAGTGCTTCAAGTCAGGACAGACAATACAACCACAATGTACTACATCAACAAGCAAGGAGGCACAACATCCTCCCCCTGTGCACAGAAGCCATGAAGGTATGGAACCTGGCTTACTCCCTAGGGATCTCCCTCTCAGCAGTTCATCTCCCAGGAAAGGGCAATGTCCTAGAAGATACCCTCAGCAGGATCAATCAGAACCACCATGAGTGGGCACTAAACAGACAGATCCTGCAAGTGGTGTTCAGTAGGTGGGGCACCCCAGAGGTGGACCTCTTCGCAACCCCAGACAATCACCAGCTGTCACTGTTCTGTTGCAGGCCTCCTGCAATGGGCACAGTGCCCCTAGATGAACTCTTGTTGGATTGGACAGGGAAGTTCCTATATACCTTTCCCCCATTCCCCCTGTTGCTCAGTGTACTGAACAACCTAAGGGCTCAACCACGACAATGATCCTCACTGCTCCAGATTGGACCAGGGAGCCCTGGTATTCACTGCTACTGATCCTGTCAATATCCAAGCCAATCTCCCTACAAAGGAGGCACAACCTATTGACCTCCTCTCAGGGCAGGGTCCTGTACCCCAATCTCCAGTTCCTCAGACTCAGAGCTTAGTTCTTGAGGACTTAGAATATGCTGACCTATACCTCTCGGAAGGGGTGCTAGTGGTCCTCAGGGTATCTAGAAAACCCTCCACAAGAAACACTTATTCTAAATGGAAGAAGTTTTCTATTTGGTGCAGACAGAGACAGATAGACCACCGCCAGGCTGACTTATCAGTAGTTTTGGACTATCTGGCACATTTGCATTCCCTTGGCCTTCCACTATTAAGGTACATTTAGCAGCGGTCTCTGCATACTCCTGTGCTGGAAAAGGGGCATCCCTGGCTGCCAATCAGGTATTCAGAATGTTTTTCAAGGGCCTACTGCACCTGCATCTCCCTCACAGGGAACCCACTCCTGCACGGGACCTTGACATATGCATTGCCCAGCTAATGCAACCACCATTCCAAACCCATGTCCTCAGCAGAGCTTAAGTATGTAACATGGAAAACAGTGTTCCTGGTAGCCATCACCTCAGCTAGGAGGATCAGTGAGCTACAGACCTTGTCCACAGAGCCAGATTACATAGCAGTCCACAGGGACAAGGTTGTCCTTAGGACCAATAGGAAGTTCCTCCCTAAGGTGGTTTCAGACTTCCATCTTAATCAGTACACGACATTGCCAGTCTTTTTCACTGATCATTCCAGTTCAGGGGAACGAAGACTGCATAGTCTTGCTGTCAAGAGAGCTATAAGCTACTACCTGTATCACATGAAAGGACACAGGCAGGATAGAATCCAACTCTTTCTGACTTATGGAGAAATGGGGAAGGGCAAACCCGTCTTATAGAGGACCATTGCCCATTGGATTGTGGCCTGTATCCAATTTTGCTACAGCAAAGTGCGTAGAGAGCCTCCTGTAGGCCTCAGGGCCCACTCTACAAGGGGTACAGCTGCTTCTATAGCAGCTGCAAGAAATATCCCTTTGTTGGAAATCTGCAAAGCAACTACCTGGAAAACAGTTCACACCTTTACCAAGCACTACAGCCTGGATACCCAGGCCAGAGGTGATGCCAGGTTTGGCACAGCAGTACTGCAGAGCTTGTTTCCTAAATAGGTTCTCTACCTTCCTCCAAAGGTACTGCTTGGGTAGTTTGCAGAAGTCAGAATAAAGTAAGATTTCCTGGGGTTTGAAGAAAAAATTACTTACCATAGTAACTGTGTTTCTTCCAATGGAATCTTACTGTATTCTGAGTTCCCACCCTTTTTCCCCTGCTAGAACCTATGGGCACTGCAACACAACTGTCTAGGCTGTTTGAAACCTGTGGGTATTTCTTTATTGGGCTTATTGACTTGGGTCTTAGTGTTGCCCACAGTTTTAAATAAAGGGGATTATTTGGTGTTGGGTGTTGTTAATTGTATTTTTAATTATTAGTATAGTTTAGATAGCTTGTTATTATGCTGCTCTGTAAGAATCTGACAGTTGTAGAATGTTTACCAGGGACAGTTGTTTGAAAACTGAGCTTGAGCCTAACATTACATGATTAGCATAGGTTCTATTAACCATTTCGGCTTCAGGGCAGTCTTATGGTGAGACCATACTGCAGAAGTCAGACTACAGTAAGATTCCCTTGGAAGAAACAAGATTACTATGGTAAGTAATTTTTCCTTCATGACCATCCATAGTTAAGGAGTAATTGGCCCTCACCCACTGCAGGATGATATTCAGAACATCAGGGCCAGCCGTAACCAACATAATTGTACAGGCTGTCTCTCGGTTGGCCTGGGCCCATCGAAAATTAATTCAGAAGGCAGGTTTTAAGGATTCCAAGTCCAACTGTGCCACTGGGTAGACGAGATTGTAGCCATTGCTTAAGATAAGTAAGCAAGTTCTCCCATTCTGTGCCCTCCGGAATCCCGACCAGATGTAAATTCAGAGCCCAGTTTGCATTCTCCAGTGTCTCCACTCAAGCTTGCAGGTGATTAATTTCAACAGTGGACTTGGCAAAAGCAGCTCAAGTCTTTTGAGATCGTCATTGGCATCCTTGGCAATTTCAGTCACCGAATCAGTTTTAATAACTTGTGCTCCAAGTCTGTCTAGGACCTGTTCCAGCTTTCAGTCCATATCTCAAGTCCATATCCATGGCATGGGAACTCCCACTCCGATTAGGCCCACAGCTTGATCTGGCACCACATGTTGGGCCTATGGTGTCTGTGGGGTAGATTTCTGACCGGTTCCTCCTGCCATTCCCTTCTGTTGACCCATCTCAAATTCAGAATTGTTCAGTGCAGCAACAGATGAGCCAGAGAATGGTAAAATAATAAAAAAATAAATGCCTCTGAAAAATGTAGCTTAATCACAGAATATGTAGCGTATAGTGCAGAGCTACTAAGAAACACCTTCAGTCACAAACGTGGCTGTCTGATGCCCCCCCCCCAGCATGTATTTCTGATGGTAAACAGCATAGCACTGTATCAAGATATTCAACTTTTTATGGTGGGCATGGCACAGGACCAGGGTATTTTAAACATTTCCAACCCACATGTCTTAGTTCAGGAATGAAAGAGAATCAAAAAGAAAAAATGTGTATATTGATGTTTTTGTCAGAAAACATTTTTGTTGAAAAAAGACTATACGGTGACTGACAAATACACTGCTTCTTTACGTCCTTCCGTCACCACAATACCATGTTATTGTGTTAGAACACTTCATCTTTCTAATTCTACCACTAAATGACAACAGTCACAATTTGTACTTGCTACCTGATGTGTTCTTCTATAATTTTAATTGTGGATTTAGGACACAGGACGTATAAACGTTCAAGATTCAGAAAAGATAACTATGTAACAAGTCCAGGATTGAATGTTTAGCATAAACATTACAACACAGGGAAGCACTCTTTCTTGTTGACACATTATTCACTGTGGCACACAATTAGCACCTCGGGGCTAGAATGAGTAATGTCTGGGCTGCTTGAAAACTTCACATGGTTCAAAAAACTGTGTGCACTAGCTTGTCAGGACTGATTAGAAAACGGAGCAACACAGACCATCTACATTAGAGATGGGCAAACTACTTTGTGAAAAATATGCCCCCCTTGAAACAAGATGGTTTGCTTGTTTCAAATACTGTAGTTTAGGATCTTTCAACCGAAAGCTATCTGAAAAGTTCAAAAAGTTTGTAATAAAGATCGGAATGACTCCCCCAAATTAGTCACCTGAACCTGCTAAAAAATGAAAAATAGCCCTACAAAGCCCCATTGATGGGCTGCTGGCAGTGCTGCCAGGGCTAGCCCACTTCTGGCAGCCAAAACTGTGAGTTTAACCCCAGTCCCCAATACTAAAAAGAAAAGACCATACGAGTTGCCTCTCCATGTTAGGACATACAAAGTAAATGTCCCCCAAAGATCTCACCGACCTCTGTGAAACCCCCCCACTCAGTCCCAGCTGTCACCTTATCCTCAGTCCTGGCTAGTAACAGAGGTGGTGTCAAGCACAAGGGACCCAAGTGGTTATTCGGTAGCCAGCACAGAAGGGGTGCACTAAAGTAGAAAGTATAACCAAAAGATCCACTTGAAGTGCAAAACATGTTAATGTAAAAAACAAAATTGTTGTTGTCACCCTTGTATTCACAGAATTTCATCACTTTTTGGATATAGGATTGGGAAGGAGGGAGGACGTGGTGCGATGGAAACAGTGAAGGGATCACCACAAGTATGTAAGTCCCCCAAATCTGGGGCTTCCCTGATCTGCCTGCTGTTATGCCTTGACACGATCTTCACCCTCAATTCCCCTCAGGACTGTGAATGTGGGGACTGGCAGGCCAGCCAGGAGCCTGGTAGGAGTTTAACCAGGGCTCCGCATCCAGGACCTCTAGAACCACAACTCCCCCTGATCTTGGCTGCCAGAACTGGTAGTGTGGCCGAGGCAGGGGGCAAGGAAGCAGGACCAGCTGTGACAGAGTAGGTTCCTCAAGCCCAGGAGCTTCATCAGGCCTGGGAACAGAGGAGAAAAGAGCGCAGTGGCCATGTTGGGCTCTGCACATGTGCAGATACGCAAAACAGAGCTGGCACTCTGAAGCAGCAATCAGGCCAAGTCCCTGCATCCTCTGGCAATCCTGGATCCAGGGTAGACAGCAGAGCTGGGGCTAACTGTTCAAAACACCATTGGGTGCACCCTAAAAATGGGCTAAGTGTCCAGTTTAAGAAGCACATCCATGGCCCTGGGACTGTAAGTAGGCCAGGAACTTAAAATGGCAACATGTAGGGACTTTTATCAAAACAGCAGGAAGCAGCTTAGGTTTGTACACTGTGTATAAACAAACATGACAGCCCCCATGAGTGCACAGATGGCAAAGCACCTTGGGAAGGGATCATAGGTGGGGACCAACTTGCCTGTGAATCTCGATTAATCGGGAGCCAGCTCGTGCCAGAGACAGTTTGTCTGTGAGCAAGCCTGACTAATCAGGCAGCAAGTTTCATTCCTGATAAATGAAGCTATTTATTGTTGGCAGATCAGTTAAACAGCAGTGGGCCGGTGTGCCACTGTCTGTCCAGGCACTGGAGGCCTGGCAAACTAAAACTGTTTGACATCCCAAGTTAAAGCGTTTGTGTTAAGATAGGAAGTTTTCAACAAAGTTTTAAAAGCAAGTTGGAGCTGGGGTTTTCCTGACCCTGCCACAGACTTTTCCCATCTGGGGGACGAGCTCCCACAGCATCTCCAGTCCAAAAGTGCTGCCACCTTGTTTCAGGTCCTGAGCCTCAGTGAGACAGACAGAGAATGTGAAGTGATGCAGAGAGAAGTCACCAGCAAGCCTGGAGAAGTCTACATCCCATATGGGAGCAACTGCATCCAGACAGCCTGTCCTAGCAACCTGAACTAGAGGTATGGCTTGAGGCATCATAACCGTAAGGTCCAGGGTTCAACCCTGCAGTTGGGGAGAAAGTATTGTGCCAGAAATTAAGGGAGAAGTCCTGGGCAGGACTGTGCCAGTGTGACAGGCCCAGCCAGCCACACGTCCCAGTGGATTACAAATAGCTGGTGATTTGTAAACTTGGTTAAAAACAGTTTAAACAATTTTCCATATGTGTTCTGTAACAGTTGCGGTTTAAAAAGTATATTACCTGCTATCTTCTTAAGCGTGCCACCAAGCTCCACCCTTCTAGCAGCATCTGCGTCTCCACTGTAGTACTCACTGCAACTTAATAGAGAGCTCTCACCCATTGCCTTTGGGGGGAAATTAAGCTGGGTGACTGCACTGAGGTTTGAGAACTGCTGGGTGGTGGGCAGAGTTGGTGGGGAAAGGTATTGAACTGTTCATTGCCTAAAGTATTTGCACTTTGGCAGCTTAGAGTATAGAGATATTGCTACCCCATTGCTCCCATTGTACCTTGCTGCCCCCTTGTTCTTCCTTATCCTCCCTTTTAAATTAATTATTTGTTTGAATTACATTTTATGGTTTGGAGACTGTCATTGTTTACTGTGTCACTTGTTTTGGGGGTGGGACTATGTTTGCAGTTCATGCACTGTTTCCTGGGTGGTGATAATCTAGTGTTTCAGCATCCAGGTACCCCATATCGCCACCCCAGGTGGAGGCACCATGCCACATTAGGCCAGTGTAGCACATCCTCAGATAACCCAGGCTGTCCTCCTCAGGAGGGACGGAGAGGTGAATCCTGAGGGCCCAGGTACAGCAGTCACTGCATTGGAGGCATCACTAGGATTTCTACACCACAAGTATGTCCCACAAACCTGTGACTTCTTTAAGAACATTTTTTTTAGCACCCCCCCCCCACAAATTTTTGAAAGTTGTCATAGCAATTCAGGAGTTGGAAGACTGGTGATGAGGGGAACACCTGGAGCTGACAAAGGCAATTCTGATCACGGGATCCCCAAAGGCACCAAAATGGCAATCACTTTGGAGCTACTGGATTCTCTGGAGTGTCTGGGAAATATGAAGGTACTGTACATGTTGTGAAATACAACCACGCCTGCTTTAACTGAGAGTGATTCAGAAAATGACGTGAGCAAACTGCCCACTACAATAAAACCTGAGAATTCTGAAGAAGTATGGTACCTGTTTGGCAGGGGGAGTAATCTGCTATCTGTTCCTCCTCACCCACCAGTGTAGCCAGTTGACTGAGTGGAAAAAGTCTAATTGTTGTTGGCCAGTGAGGGAAAAGCAGTAGATAAGTGTCAAGCATTTTTTGTTCAGCAGCACCCCAAATGTTTCATACAAGGGCCCCACGTCCCCCACAGAGTTTGACGTGCAATTTCAATCATTTCTCAGTGCATTCAGGTAGACTGCCAAGGATGTGAGTGACTTGTTATAGAAAGAAGGTGTGACACCCTCGGTGTCTTCTCTCAATCTTGCACCAGTGATACATAAATCTGCAGCCATTTCTGTGTCTCATTACAACACCAGCTTCTACCAGAGATTATGCACATTTCCAGGTATTGTCCCCATGCCGAGCAGGGAGGATGATTACTACAGTTGGATGGGTCAATCAACTCAGATGCTTCAAGAGTGGAAGTGTTCAGAAGATGAGAAAAGGAAAAGAATGGTAGAAAGCTTATGGGGAAATGCTTTGGACATTATTCGGTCTTTGCATACAAATCAGCCAAATTGTACCCTGCAAGACTACCTAGCAATGTTAGAGTACTTATGGACCTATTGAGAGTGGCACCGATCTGCTGTTCCAGTTAAGAGCCACCATACAAAAAGAGGGAGAGAAATTGTCTGATTACCTGACCCGTTTGGAAACAAATTATTTGGAGAACAATTGAGGCTGGCGGAATCAGACCAGACCAAGATGATAGAATCAGATTAGAGCAAGTGTTGAAATGAACCATACACTCACAGATGAACGTGTTCTCCCTTCAACTGAAGGATCAGAAAGCCTTGTGCCCCCCCAACCTGAAACAGCTTCTTGAAGAGGTATAAGAATAATTACAGGCAGAAGGGAGAGAGTCACTGAAAGGGTCTGTTGGGAAAACCAACCCTATCATGACACAAGCTACTACTGAAAAGCCTCAGATTGATGCCACTGGGCTTGAATAGAAAATAAATAATCTGGAGTAGCAAGTGAAAGCATTGACCACAGCAAATGAACAGTGGCCAAGAGCTGAGCCAGGGCCTTCAGGCAGAGGAAGTGCACCAGAGGAAATGCACCCAGATTTTCTGCTGCCCCTCAGCATGGGCCTCAAGCTCCACCTTATCACAGGACCAGTCTGTTTCACTACAGATGTGAACAAGATGTACACTAAGCCCTAGGTTGCACCAAGCAAGTGAATCCGCAGCTTCTGAACCAGAAGTGAGAAAGCCTACCACAGCAATAAGGAAACAACAGCAGAGGCCAATGAAGGAGCGACCTGGGTCTCCAGCAGTACAATGTTCCATAAAATGGACTGACCCTGAAATCCCTCAAGGGAGCAATTTGCCCTCAGAGCTACTGGGCCCAGAGCTAACATTCCAATCCTTACTAAATGGCAGCCATGTAAAGTGTTACTTGACAGTGGGTCACAAGTTACTATCATCCACTAAGCTTATGCTTCTGAAAGGACTTTCTCAGTGGGGCTTGAGTGAAACCAACTATCCTTATGATGGTTACTGTATCGCACAATTTGAGTTTCCTACAGGAGGCAAAGAAGTGCCACAGAGGATTGACACAATAGCCCTGATATGTCCTGAATCTAAGACCATGGATGACACCCCTGTGTTGATTGGAACCATTGCATACATGAGTGAGCATGAATCCTGACACCTCAAAAACAGTGGTGACAGAAGAGCCCATGGGGTGATTCACAGGGTCGACAGCAAGAAAGTAGTTTTGCTGCCCAATGCACTGTGCCATGCATTTGATATAGCTGAGTTCAAGCATCAGCCAACCAGACCTGCTCTCATTGTTGATGCACCAGCTGACAACAGCCTACCAGAAGGACTGATGGTCCAGAGAGGAGTGATACCACTGACTACCACCCCCTGGGTGAGACAAGTGACTGTAATGGTGATGAATGAGACTGAGAAAAACATCATCTTGAAGAAAGCTGAGTGTTGGCGAATATCTTCAGTGTTGACAGTGGACAATCAGGTAGCCACCACCACTAAGATTGATTCTGGATTGTTTGAATTTGGGTCTCGACCATACCTGATCACTACCAGTGGACCCTGAGTAGCAATCTAGCCAAGTGCTGGAAGGTGTTCTCATTGAACAAATTAGATGTGGGATGCATCTGGGGAGAAGAGCACCACATCCACCTTTGACATGACTGCCCTTTTCAGGAGAGATCCTGAAGACTGGCCCCTGCAGATACACAAGATGTCATGCACCATCTACAAGAGCTACTGGCAGCAGAGATCATCAGGGAGTCCAAAAATCCTTACATCTCTCTCATAGTGGTGGCCAGGAAGAAGACCAAAGCCATACAGATGTTCATAGACTACCACACTAGAAGAAGACAGTGCCCAACTAGTACACAATACCTAGAGCCAAAGATGCCTGGCTAGCTTGACAGGAAGCAAGTGGTTTTCAGTGCTGGACCTGCGCATTGGCTACTATCAAACCTTCATGATGGAGGATGATAAAGAGAAGACAGACTTCATCTGCCCTCTGGGGTTCTACCAGTTTGAGAGTATGCCCCAAAGTATATCCAGGACCCCAGTTATGTTTCAGAGACTAATGGAGTAAGCAGTAGGTGACGTGCACCTGCTGAAGGTGTTGGTATACCTGGATGACTTCACAGTGTTTGGAAGAACATTGGAAGAACACGTAGCAAGAGTGATGAAAGTGTTGGCTAGATTGGAGGAGTCCGTCCTAAAGGTGTCCATTGATAAGTGCCAGTTTTGCCAGTCATCAGCTAAATATGTGGGCCACATAGTTTCCAGCAGTGGGTTACAGACCAGCCTAGTTAAAGTAGAAGCACTCATCACCTGGCTCAGACCACAGAATCTAAAGATCCTCCAGTCATTTATCAGACTCTGCATTACTACAGGTGGTTTGTGAAAGATTATTCACTTGTCATCCCCCCTGTGAAGGTCTCACCCAGGGTACCGGCCTACAAACAAAAAAGAAAGCCCATTCTGGGAGGGGCAATCTCACAAAAGAGTACTGGAAAGTGTATGAACCATTTGTTTCTAAATTATATTAGCCCATGCCTCTGGGTTTTCTGACTTTCTCCCATATTTGTTCCTGTAATGGTCTTTTTTGTCCCCCCTTCTCCTGATCATTCACTATTTCTGCTCCTCCCTTGTTTTTTCTTTTCCTCTTTTCCACACATGGTTGTATTAAGTTATACTTGTATTTGCATTTTTGTAATTGAGGATTTTTTTTTTTTCTTATAAATTTTTATTAAGATTTTGTATATAAAGACAGTTACAGACTGTTACAGGCTGGTTGTGTATGAGGATGCTCTTCTACTATTTTATATAGTGTATAGTGACATTAAAAATCACTTACAGTTCTTTTTTTATCAGCCTTTTACTTTGTGTGTGCGATGCACTGTTCAGTGGTAAACGGTGGTTTCCAGGGTTGCCGAGTGGTTGCTAAGGAGGAGGCATGGCTACGTGTCTGGTGCGGCTTCCTATTGGCTGGCAGGTACATTGGAAGGGTAAAAAAACCAAAAAAACATGGCGACCATAATGCTCGCTAAACGATCGGGCTTTGGAGTAGGGGGTCATTTGTTTTATTTTAATTTGTTTCTGAGCCTAAATATCTGGTTGATCCATGCTTCCTCATATCTGGTTGATCCTGCATCTTGTAAGGCTCTGATGTGACTGTCACCACCGGAGCATGGATCCGCCTGTTTCTGGCCGCCATGTAAGTGATGTGTCATTTGTAGTGAGCTGGAACCTCTAGAGAAAGCTAAATAGTTGTTCTGCTGCAGAAGGGTATTATCATGTTCCATGACCTTTTGAACTGCAGCAGAACAACATTTTGAGAACCTCTGATTTCCATGCACAACAGTGGTCCACATATACCACATAATTCATTTGTCTTTATTCTATTACTCTACTTCTTTCCACCAATTCATAGATTTATATGCCGCTTGATATCCTTCCCCCCCTTTTTGCTGTTGATCCCTCTACCTGGGCCTTAAATCCAAGCCTGTAAAACCAATGCTTTCTCCATGGTCAGTGTTGTTAAAAAGGGGCTCCAGATGGAGAGAAAAGGTTTCTAGTTTATCTCTTATCTGATAAGATCTCTTTTCCATTACCAAACCCCTATAATCAAAGAGCGCCACTGCTCAATGGAAGGATTCGCTGCCGATACCCAATTGTTCAAAATGGCCTGCTTGGCCTGTGAAAGCAGCACTCTGAGCCATTTTCTTCCTCTCTCGCATCCATGCCAAACAGTAGGCCAATTGGAGTGAAAGATACCTCTGAACCCAGCATGCCACTCAAGCTCTGTGCTATCATTTTCCAAAATACTTGTAATCTGGGGCATGCCCAGAAACATTGGAAATATGTACCTCTCTGTTCCTTGCACCTACTACAAGTCTCATTCATTTCCAGCTGGTATCGGTGCAGAACCACTGGGGCAGTAGAGCCTATGTACAAATTTATAAGTTGATTCCTTATATTTATTTGAAAGGAGTAGGCCCATGTGTATTTCTAATATAAGACCCCAATTGTAATCAGAGATTGGTAACCCCAAATCCTATTCCCATAGTCTCCTAGTATTGTGTGTCATATCTCGGATATTATCTCGTATTATATGCACCATAGCCCCCACCATACCCTTAAGTTCCCTCCTAGCCTTGCAGATCAAGGCCTCTGCCTTTTCCAGTGATACTGCCTGGGGCCCCTGCTTCCTTATCTGTTTACAGTAGTCCCTGGCCTGAAAGAACTGAAACAAGTGGTTACTTGGCACCCCTCTGGCCTCCCTAAGCTCCTGGAAACAGCATATATCCTTCCCCCTGAGCAGGTCTCCCATACATTGCACCCCCCTCCCCCCAGTATCCCACTCCTCAAATCCTGGGTCCTCCAATCCCAGCCTAAAGAAAGAGTTCCCGAAGACCGGTAGGAGTATCGTCTCTACCTCCTGTCCCCCAAGTGCCTTCTTACTCTGTATCCAACTCTCAAGTACCATCAGCACCAGCGGGTTGAACCGGTCCTGGGAAACATATGCCCTCCTCCCTCCTTTATCCAGGGATGCTGAGAGCCTGCCCTGGGCCTCTATTTCTTCCAAATGTCTCCAGCTAGCAGCCTCAGGTCTAGCAATCCAATCCTGTATGATTCTCATTTGTGTATCCAGGTAATAGCTCTTCATGGCAGGGAAATTTAGCCCTCCACTCCTTGAACTTGCCTTTAACCTACCCAAGCTGATTCTGTTCCTTTTCCCCTGCCATAAAAATTCAGAGAAACCCCTCTCCAACTTCTTGGTATCCCTCTTGTTAAGGGCCATTGGGAGCATCTGGAGTAGGTAGAGGATCCTTTGCAGAATATTCATTTTGATTAAATTCATCCACCCTATCCAAGACAGTGGTAATGCTCTCCACCTTCTCATTTCAGCCACAATGTTGTTAATCAAGGGGGTATAGTTCAGACACTAAAGTTCTGGTATATTCTTCCCAATATTTAACCCCAAATATCTAAAGGAGGAGTGAACCTCTTTTAGACCCCACATAGCCTTCCCCGTTATCACCCCCTTGCCTAGATACATTACCTCCGACTTATCTAGGTTTAACTTGTACCCTGAGAAGGTGGCAAACCCCTTGATAAGTTCCAGCAAGGGAGACATGGAATGCTCTGGTCCTCTTGGATACAGGATCATGTCATCCGCATATAGTGACATTTTGTGTTGTTTGTCTCCCTTGCCCCCAACTCCTTTGATATGCGGATTCTGCCTAATGACCATGGCCAAGGGCTCAATTGCCAAATCAAAGAGTAGTGGGGAAAGCGGACATCCCTGTCTCGTACCCCTAAACAGGGAAAACCGCTCTGACAGCACCCCACTGGTCAGTATTGTAGCTTGTGGAAAGCTGTACAAAGCCCTTACCATACCAGTGAATCTCTCTCCTAAGTCGAATCTGTCCAATACCTCGAATAGGTATCCCCATTCAATTTGGTCAAAAGCCTTCTCGGCATCCAGGGACAAAACTGCTGTCATGCCTGGGCACTGAGAAGAGCAATGCACTACATTTAGAGCCTTCCTCAAATTATGGTAGGCATGCCTTCCCTGAATAAAGCCTGTTTGGTCTGGGTGTCTTAGCTACGGGAGCAACACATCTAGTCGGGCAGCCAGGACCTTAGCGTAGATCTTAGCATCCACATTCAGCAAGGATGTAGGCCTATAAGAGGCACATTCCTGGGGGTCTCTTCCGGGTTTCAGATTGACACATATCGTCGCTACCTCCATGGTGGGAGGAAATGGGTTCCCTTCCCCAGGTTCCTGAAATAATTCCCACAGCAAATCCATTACCCCCTGTCCCACTCCTTTATAAAACTCAGCTGGGAGACCGTCTGGCCCAGATGCCTTACCAGACTTCATGCGCTGTATGGCCACTCTGATTTCCTCCTTGGAGATTTCCCTATTTAGCTCCACCCGTTTCTTCTCAGTGATTCCCGGAATTTTGACCTTGTCCAAAAATTCCTTTGCCCTATCCACTGTACCTTCACATTCTGCTGTATATAGGGCCTGATAAAACCTCTTAAACCTATCCCCAATAGCTTGGGGTTCCCTGATCAGGACTCCCCCTTCCCCTCGTATCTCCTGAATTCTCGCACTCCCCCTCCTGCCCCTTATAAGGTTCATCAGCATGGATCCTGGTTTATTGCCCCATTCGTAGAATTTATGTTTTAGGAACAATATCTGGGTTCTTGCTTGCCCTGCCAGCATATTATTTAGGGTCCCCCTTGCCGTTGCCAACATCTGTAGCACCTCCTTTCCCCCTCCCCTGGCTGCCCTATGCTCCAGTTCCCTAACCTTCAGGTGTAGCTCCTCCTGACGCTTTAGCTGCTCCTTTTTGTGCCTTGCCACGTACCCTATGATGGCCCCTCTTAGATATGCCTTCCCCGCGTCCCAGAACACCTGTTTGGATGGCGCTGCGTCTTTATTAAGCTACACATATCTCCCTAGCTGCTCCTTCAAAAAGGTCCTAAACTCCTCTTTCCCTATCAGGTACAATGGGAATCTCCATGAAGCAGGTCTCAGCCCTTTTGCATCAAATTCTAATGCCATTACCACCATGGCATGATCTGATATGTGTATGGGCCCGTGCTTGATCTCTGCCAGCTTGTGATACCACCCCCCTATAATATAAATATGATTCAGCCTGGACCATGTCTTATGAGGGTTGGAGTAAAAGGTGTACTCCCTGAGCATGGGGTTGACCGTTCTCCATGCATCCAGCATATCCAAGTCCACTAAGCCTTCCCTCCACTGCTTCACGCAGCTTCCTCCCCAGCCCCTGCCCTCCGAATGATCCAACTTTGGATCCGGGGTACAGTTGAAGTCCCCTCCCATTATCAGCCCCTGAAATTGTTCCCTTACAAGCAGGCCCAAAATGGAGCGATAAAATGAAGGTTCAAAAACGGCAGCTGCATATACACTCCCAAATGTAACCCGTGACCCATGCAGCACTCCTTCTACAAACACATATCTCCCTTTGCTCTTATCTTGCACCACTCTCATTACCTTGAAGGGGAGGTGCCTATGTATTAGCACTGCCACCCCCCTCTTGTGTGAGGAGAAGGAAGCAGCATAGCACGTCCCTACCCAATTCCTCACCAGCTTTTGAAGCTCTGCAGGCGTCAAGTGTGTTTTCTGTAGTAAGGCAACTTGGGCACGCACCCTCCTAAGAGCCGTCAAGAGGCTGGTACATTTAACTGGAGAGGAAAATCCCCTGACATTCCATGAGACAATATTCACCTTCTCCTTCTGAACCATAATGGTATAGGTATATTCATATCCCCCTCCTTGCACCAAAGTTCCAGACTACATCAGCCAAGGTGGGCATCATTTTGTCTCCTACTTTGTAATGCAATGTGGACCTAACAATCAAATCTAACTCTAAACACATAACATATAACATTTGAACTATACCTCTCCCCTCCAAACTATGTACAATAAAACCTCCCCCTCTCCCCCCAAAAACATACAACATTCCCAAATCAAGTATGTTCTCTCCTGATAGTATTCTAAAGGGTTTGATTCAAAAATGATCAACCTTCCCCCGGTTAATTTATTCTCTTCCACCAATCTCTCTCTCTCCTCCATCTCATTTAGATACAGACATATTCTCGAACCCGTTGGATTCTCCTTCCTCTTCATTCAAGACAGGACATTTATCAATCCCACATCCCTTCATACCATCAGCCCCCCTTCCGTTACACTTTGCCCTTCTTTTCCCCTTTTACCCCACCCTTTATACAAAAACATGCAGACTCATCTATCCCCCCCCCTCGCCCAAATGAGCTGCGTACCTTTTTTTCCCATGAGGTTAGGCCGCACGAGTCAATCTCAACGCGCAGGCCCCCCTCACGAGTCGGGTCTCAGCATTCTTCCCGTTTCGATGGTGCAGGGGTTGGCAGGATGTGGACCACACACGGCAATCCTCCATCAAGGGCTTAATCAGCCACCTCATGCCCGATACTCTCTCCAGAACTCCCTCTCCCCAATCAGTTCTCAGTTCAGCGTTTCACACGAGCAGTACAGGAGAGGAATATACATGCTAGCCTCTTTCAAAGAGGAGTTAACTAGAATCCGTCAATTCTCAGAGATATTGGTGATAGGGTCAGGACAAGCGCCCCTCGGTAGCCCCATCCAGATGCTGCAACAGGTTTTAACTCTCAAAACTTTAAACATTTATAACAGAACTGGACGCCTTCTCCCTCCAGCTAGAATTAACTCTCTCCCCTCTGGTACAGTCATCCTATCTTTTTCTTCAACTCCGATACAAACTTAGCTGCTTTGTCTACATCCCAGGAGCTATATGTGGCTCCTTCATGACGGATTTTCATAGTGGCCAGGAAAATCATGTACCATTCTATTTTTAGACGCTGGCATTCAGAGATCACTTCATTAAACTCCCGCCTCTTTTTCCCCGATTCTCATAGAGTGATCTTGCGATATAAACAAGCACACTCCTTCATACTTTAACTCAGCAACATTCTTATAGGCCTTCCACATCTCTTGCCTATCTTGAAAATTTTGAAAACAGAATATTATCTGCCTCGGTGGTTGCCCCTCCTGGGGCCGCGGCTGCACCGCCCGATGCGCTTGTTCTATCTTGTAGCGGCCCCCTTTCGGGTTCAGTCCCAATAAAGCTAGCAGTTTCCTTCCACAAAACTCTAACATGTCAGAGCCTTCCTTGCCTTCAGGGAGGCCCCGGAGCCACAAATTGGACCTGCGATGGTAATTTTCTTGATAGTCCAGGGCCTCCCTAAGGTCTTGTACTTGGTACTCCAAGTCCTCCAGGCGCTTCGGGATTGGGCTCAGAGTATCTTCTGCTGCCGATATGCAGCCCTCCACTTCTTCCAGCCACTCCTGCTGCTGTTCTAGCTGCGAATCTATCGTGGCCAGCCTGCGGTCGATTTTTCCTTCCACCCTTTCAAGCTGGGGGGATAGAGCATCCAGCAGCTGCTCCTTCAATTCCCGGCCTATCGCCGCCATTTCAGCAGCCGAGATAGAGATAGGGCCCACAGTACTCGTCTGTCCCGCGGCTGGCGGTTTCTTACTGTTTTCCATTCCTGCTCACTTCGATTTGCTTCCCTTCGGCACCACATATTCATCCATGTTGTAAATTCTTACTTTTAATCTCCTTTATTGCTGCCTCAAACGAGAGATTATGGTGGATTATATAATTTTGTCAACCTGGGGAGTGGAGCTCGACACAGGCAAGTCCTCACGCCATAAAGCGGTCACGTGACCCCCCTGAGGATGTTTTTAACAAAACACCTTGTGGGTTCTATAAGGATTTATGTATATGGTTTATATTTGAACCAATCAGATCACTTGAATTCAACGTGACATATTCTGACATTTTTCAAACTGTGTATATAACTGCCACATGTCATTATTCAAGTAGCCTTTGAGAAAGGATGCGTGGTGTTAATCTGAAACGCATCAGGGTTTTTATTGCCTCTTTTTTATGCCAGAATAAAATAGAGCTATTTTGGATTTGAGACCTGTGCCCTTGTTTAATATGGAGGTTGGTGTGTGCTCTACTTTTTTCTTTGATGTGTTGCAGCTTAGAATACCGCAGAGGTCGGAGAAATATTGACACTGACACATTATCCCAGCATCCACACCCTGATCTGTTAGCCTCAAGCATGACAATTCCAAATGCAGCAGTAAAGGCAACGTGTTTGAAATTTGACACTACAGATCATGCCACCCACATAGAGCAATCAACATGCTGGGGGCCTCCCCGGCTGTCATTGCAACAGCCTACTTTAATTTCAGTGGCTTGAACCTGTCATCTTTGCTTCAGCCTAGTTGGCCTGAACTCAAAGAAGCTCAAAGGGAAGACTATGTTTTACGTGGTGTGATACGTGCCCTGGAGAAAAGACACAATGCAAGCCAAGTACCAGTAACTCATCCAGATTCCCCACTGCTATTAAGAGAATGGAACAGATTGTCTCTAAAAGATGGACTGCTTATACGAACCAGTCAGGACAGGGCACATCCTGACATCCCTTGACAACAATTGGTGTTGCCACAGAAGTATTGCACAGCTGTCATCAGATCTCTACATGACAACATGGGTCACCTGGGGTTTGACTGAACTTTGGACTTAATGGACCCTATTCACAAAAGCCTATGTGCCGCATATGTGCGGAGTGTAGGCATGCCTATGACTGAATGCCACGCTGCAGGGTCTAGTGGACCCCCGAGGCATTCACTACAGATGCGCTAATGCCTTGCGCACTGGATCCCCCGCTTGTGCAGCTATGTGTAACGGGCGGTCCAGGGGCATGCCAGGGGGAGTGGCCACACACCAGACCATTCACTAAGGTGCAGAGTGCCGTACCGAGTGTGCAAGATACCCAATATGGAATCCTGCTGTAACTTTTATGTGGCCCCCCCCCCCCAACGGACCCCTGTCGGCAATGGGACCTCTGCCACACTTGTCCCAGCCCTCTGGGCTGCCAGAGAAGGCTGAGGGCAGTCATTCAGGCAGTCACCCTACAGACGCACAATCCTGAGGTCTGTGTCTTTCCAGGATCCTCTGCGTGCATGTAGCAGGGGATCCACTTCAGGACCCAGGATGGGCATGCTATTGGATGCCCGCTTGTGTCCCGCGCTCCACCCCTATGCAGCCACGATCCACCACCATGCAGCTGCATGCTGCCGGGCAGGGGGCACAGACAGGTGGCTAGCAATGGTGAATACCGGCCAGTGTTTATCTGTCCCGGGTTTGGGAGCTGCGCCGGCTCTATATGTTCGAATTGTGCATACTGTACATCCTGCACTT
The DNA here is from genome assembly GCA_016271365.2 of Neoceratodus forsteri. NCBI lineage: Eukaryota > Metazoa > Chordata > Ceratodontiformes > Ceratodontidae > Neoceratodus > Neoceratodus forsteri. The sequence goes on from CM028129.1 coordinate 1,385,852,744, forward strand.
TTGTGAATCGGGCCCAATGTGATCATGTTTCTGTTGGCCTAGAATGGCAAAAGAAGTTGAGAAGCACTGCAAAACCTGCCTCAGATGAATACAAAAACAGACTTTGCAGAAATGAGCAGCCCCTTTCATCAATATCAAAACCAATGGGTCACTGGAGCTAGTATGCATGGATTTCCTCTCATTGGAACAGGACAGAAACAAATTGCAACATTCTAGTGATAACTGACCATTACACTCAATATGCTTAGGCATACCCTACAAAAGGACCAAAAAGCAACCACTGTTGTTAAAGTGCTGCAGCAATACGTAAATCATTATGGCATCCCTCAAAGGATCCACTCTCACCAAGGGAGGGAGTTTGAAAGTAGACTTGTCAAAGAATTTCTGGCAACTTATGGTATCCGAAAGTCAAGATATATACCTTATCACCTGCAGGGGGACCTTCAGCTTGATTTAACCGTACACTGCTTGACATGTTGGGCACGTTGGACCCAGCTCAGAAACCCAATTGGAGTCAGAAAATAAGTTCCCTGTTGCATGCCTATAACTGCACTCGAAATGATGCCACTCAAAGGTCACCCTTCTACTTGATGTTTGAAAGACAAGCTCATCTTACCAGTGGATCACTCTTTTGGTGTTTCAGCAGATGGAGCATCTAAAGAGACTTATTTGGAATGCACCAGGGAATTGTGTCCACAGCTACAGAAAATGTACCAGCTTACCTCTAAGGTAGCAGCCAAGAGCAGCCTTGCAAACAAAACCAGGTACGACAAATGAATTCTACACTGAGTTGGACACCAGAAGCCTAGATCATAGTGGGAGCAATACCCTTTGTGCCTGAAGAAATGATAACTGAGCCACTGGAATAGCTTATAATGGACAATGATCTGGAGTTGGATTTTGAGGAATAATTCCCAGAGACTAAAGTAATTCCTGTAATTCCTGATAATGCCCTTGTGTTGGACACAGAGCCGGAAGAGAAAAGCAATCACCCTATTCCTGAGGATTACCCAGAAAATATGGATGTGAGCCTGAGCCCATTATCAAGCTCACTTACGACACCCTTGGTGCCTCCTCTGACCTTTCCCATTCATGTGGCCCATACATTCATAACACCCACAGTGTGTGTTTTATCCATTTTTTCCCAGGTATCAATCAGAGATACAGTTTACTATTGGGGAATGTTGTGGGATGTTCCAAATGTGTCTTGTGGATAAATAGACAACAGTTGTCTAGTCAGAAATGTACCATGTGTAAATGTGTGTAAATACCCTCAGTAGATAGGCATCAGGTGTTAGTCAGAACTGTACATATTGTTGATATGAATGCTCGTGCCACTGCCAGTTGGACTTTGGACAGTATGGACATGGACTTATTGAGGGCGCCATGAGTCTGGCAGGGGGAGTGTGTAAGCCCCTTCCAAATCTAAGACTTACCTGATCTGCCTCCTGTTATTCCCGGACACTGCCTTCACCCTCTGGTCCCCTCAGGATTGTGGAGGTGGGGACTTGCAGGACCAGCAACTATTCAACCAGGAGCTCTGGTGGGAGTTTAACCAGGGATTTGCATCCAGGATCTGTGGCCACTGCCGCATAGTTCGTCCTGCTGTTGGCCACCAGGATTGGTAGTGTGGCTGAGGCAGGGAAGCAGGACCTGCAGCTACAGAGTAGGTTCCCTGAACCCAGGAGCTTCAGCAGGCTGGAGAATGGAGGAGAAAGGAGTATGGTGGCCATGTTGGACTGCCGAGCATTCACAGAAGTGCAAAATGGAGCCTGAGCTCCATAGCAGCGATCAGGCCACATACCCACTTCTTCTAGGAACCATGGCTCCAGGGTAGGCAGCGGAGCCAGGGCCAACTGGTCAAAGCACCATTGGGTGCATCCTAAAGGAGATCCCAGCCCAGGGCAGGCAGTGGGGTGGGATGCAAAATGGACCCTGTGTGCATGCACACTAGAGGAAGAGTGGATCCTGTGGCTGTCCCTCTCAACACAGCCGCCGACTTAGCAATGGGCTAAATGCCCAGTTTAAGAAGCACATCCCTAGCCCCTGGACTGTAAGCAGGCCAGGAGCTTGTAATAGCAACATGTAGGGACTTTTATCAGATTGCCAGGAAGCAGCTGAAATTTGAACACTGTGTGTAAACAAAGATAGAGACTTTCATGAGTGCACAGACAAGAAAGTACCTTGGGAGGGGGTCGTCGGTCAGGATCAACTTTGCCCACGAATCTCAGTCAATCAGGAGCAGCTCATGCCAAAGACAGTTTGTCTGTGAACACACTTGACCAATCAGGCATCGTGTTTCGTCCCTGATAATAGGGTCTGTTTTCAAAGATTGTGGGCAGTTCCATCAGACAGCCAAGAGGGTGAATGTGTGTGTAACGGTCTGGGCCAGTGTGCCACTGTCTGTTCAGGAACTGCAGACCTGGCAGATTAAAAGTGTTTGAGATTCCAAGTTAAAATGTTTGTGTGAAAATAAGAAGTTTTTAACAAAACTACAGTTTTAAAGGCAAACTGGAGCTGGGGTCCCCCCTCCCCATCTCCAGTCCAAAAGTGCTACTGCCTTGTTCCAGGTCCAGAGCCTCAGTGTAACAGCCAAAGACTGCAAAGTGAAGTGGAGAGATGTCCCCAGCAAGTCTGGGGAAACCTGCACCCCAGATGGGAGCAACTGTATCCAGAAAGCCTGTCCTAGCAACCTGAACTAGAGGTATCACTAGGCATCAAAACCATGAGTAAAACCCAGGGTTTGACATTGCAACTGGGGAGAAATTATTGTGCCTGGAATTGAGGAGAGGTCCTGGGCAGAACTGCATCAGTGTGAGAAGCACAGGCAGAAGACCTGTGGAGGCCAGCCAGCCACACATCACAGTGGATTACAAATAGGGGTCCCTTTTGAAACTTTGTTCCATTTGTGTTCTGCAACTGCAATGGTTTTGAAATTATTTTACCTGCTGCCTTCTTAAGTACGTCACTGAGCTCCATCCTGCTATTAGCATCTGCGTCCCCAGTGTGGTAACCACTGCAGCTTAAGTCTGAGAACTGCTGCGGGTGGGCAGAGTTTGTGGGGAAAGGTATTGAACTGTTTATTGCCTAAAGTGTTTGCATTTTGACTGCAGATACAGTATAGAGATACTGCTGCCCCCATTGCTCCAATTTTACCTTGCTGAGCCTTTGTTCTTCCTTGAATAAACAGAAAATTTCAGATTATGGTGCTGTCAGTCTCTCACCTTTTACCAGCAACAATCCCATCACTGCATTGGGATTTGGAAGCCCACAGTGTACCTGCCCACTCTGTATACTGACATTTTCAGACAACAGTGCTGTCAGTCCCTCTCATTTCACCAGCACCAGTATCATCATAATGTGGAAAAGCCTTCAGTGTACCTTCCCACTCAGTACCTGGCATGCACCTGCACCTCTATGGTTCTTCCACGTCCATAGGTGCCGGAACGGGGGGGCCACTCTGGCCATGGCCCTACCACTTTCATAAGTGGCCCTATCAGTTTTTGAAATCATGCTAGTTTATTAATAGGGGAGAATTTACCTCTTACATCCTTGTCTCTACCACTTTTCAGACCGTTCCGGCACCAATGTCCATGTCTCTATGTCCGCTTCCCAATCAAGCACATCACTGCACCTCCAGAAAGTGTCAGCCATCCCCCCACTGGCTGCAGATGTAGCAACGTCTTGCCCTCCACAAGCAGGATGGTGTACACAGCGCTGCTCTGGTAGTGCACAAGGTGTGTATCCCAGCAGGTGTCCTAGATGCTCTTCTGCCAGTACACCCCACTCCTGAGCCCCCCCAGCTACCATCCTGTACCTAGCCTGTGGACAAACACAGGGCTTCAGTCTCCAGTACTGTCAGTCCCTCACTGTTTGCCAGCACTAAATGGTCCTGTTTAAATTAAGGAAAATCTAAAAATTTGCATCCCAGTTATAGCTTTTCTGACTGTGAATAACTTAATTTAAACAAAATTCTGTTTCTGCATGAAAAGAAAACTGAATTAATTAGTAATGCTTTAGATAATATTTTATCCATGAAAACTGTCACCCTTTTAGATGCTGTTTGCTGTAGTATTTTGCTTTCTGTTTAACATCACATAAAAAACTAGGAGCATGATTTAGCAGGTTTCAGCTGGCATGCTAGGAAATCATTTTGAGCTTTCAGTAGCTCACGAAGTTCTATTTTCTCTATTTTGCATTCCTAAATGAATGTCTCACTGCATATTTTTCTGTAATCTCCAATCCTCACGCTCTGCTTTGTCAAACCAATTAAATCGCACATTATTTTCAGGCCCTGACCCTTGATTCAAAAGTCAAACTAGATTATTTTCCACAATCTGAGCATCATGCCCATAGGTATTTATTGATGCATGTCTCAGATTACTTTGGGTTCCCAGAAGTTTGCCCCTTTCCAGGATCAAACAGAGGAACCAGAGTTAAGCAATAATGACAGAGAAACTTGTGTTTCCCAAGAGATTAATGACCAGTTGGGGGGATGGGTGACTTGAGGTGCAACCAAAGGTCACCTCTCTCCAGACGGTCATTAATCCAAGGAAAGGACCACGTTCAAGGTTTGTCCAATTGCAATAACTACTTTTGTTTGTAGAGTTTTTAAACTTACTTTTGCTATTTGAGTGGTGTGGCATGAGCAGTGCAGCACAAGTATGTCTTACGATGTTGCGTGCCACACAGTGTCAGATGGCAGCAGGATCAGGCATTTCTAAGACATTAATGACCGATGCAGTAGCCAATCAGGCTACATGCTAGGCTGATGAATATTGTATTAGTCTTATGATTGGGGGGTAATTGTGGACAGTAATGTAAAGCCAGGCAGGCAATGTGCTGCTATATTTGAAAGACCAAACACAATGTTGGGCAACAGTAAGAGGGGTGTAATGAGTAGGTCAAGAGAAGTGATCCTTCCCCTATACAAGGCTCTGGTTAGACCACATTTGGAATACTTCTCATCACCACAGTAAAGAAATTACTTTGAAGCGATATTGTATGTGTGTGTGTATGGGGGGCTAGCACAGGGCCAGCAAGCTATAAGCCATAATTACATTTACAGTTACATAGTCAAGGACAGAAGTAGTGAGCGCCTATCTTACCCCCAACACCATCCTAGCAGTCATAGTTCTTTATGTTATTTAATCTCAAGTAAGCATCTTGCTCTTATTTGAACACAGCTAAACTCTGTGTTTCTACCAATTTTGTTGGAAGAATACTGTCTTTCAAAGACGGACTCTGTGAAGAAATTCCTTACATATAAATTTGACTCTGTTCTTCCCTATTTTATGATGATGTTCTTTGTGCTTGTATGTGCCATGTTTTTCCAGAAAGTTCCTTTATCAAGTCCTCCTTGTCCCAGAATGACATTGAACACCATTATTATGTCCTCAAGTCTGCCAAACTCCAGTTAATACATATCCAGATATCCTAGTCTCTCCTCATACTTTAATCCCTTGACGTCAGCATCCAGAGAGGTTGTTGTTTTCTGTACCATCTCCAGATTAGACCTGAAAACAATATTCCAGATAAGGTTCAACATAACAGTAACAAACTCCTCTTTGGACCTATTAACAAAGCTTCTTTTTATATTTTCAAGTGCCACGTTAGCTTGTAACTTTATTACATTGTTTAGTGTTTTAGATCCTTGATATTATCACCCAGCCCCTGATTTATTCCACTGCTTGCAGTTTAGCACCCCTACATCATAAGTATGTTGATAATTGTTGAAACCGAAGTGGATGACTTTACATTTGTTCAAAAGCTCCCTAGAGACGGGCCAAGGGATGAGTCTGGGAACTACAGACAAATCAGCTTAACATTGACAGTTGGCAAAGTGATGGAGACCATTCTCAGTGAAAGGTTGGTTGAATTACTCAAGGGAAATGGACTCCGGGACACTAGACAACACAGGTTCATGACAGGAAGGTCCTGCCAAACAAATCTGATCAATTTCTTTGACTAGGTTACAAGGTCAGTGGCCATGGGCAAAGCAATGGACATACTGTACCTGGGCTTTAACAAAGCCTTTGACTTGGTTCCCCATAAGGGACTGATCAAAAACTTGGAGGTCCTGGGGCTGGGGGATAAATTGATGAGATTGGTTGCAGATTGGCTGGGAGAGAGAACCTAAAGGATGGTGGTTGGGAGGGAGTGCTCAGGAATGAGTGGGTAACCAGCAAGGTCCCACAGCAGTCAATGCTCAGTCTGGTAGTTTTGCGAGGGGGATTCTGCTTCCCACCCTAACCTATGGGGCTCCCTTATTTGGGGCTGCTCATAAAACTGACCTACTCAGATGGGATATTACATATAACAACATACGTTGCTATGCCTCTTCTGCTCCTCGGCTTAAACACCACTGTCAGCTTTATAATGATCTTGGTTGGCTGTCTCCGTTAACTAGTAGGAAATACTACCATGGCTCTCTTATTGATTCGATAATTCGAAATCAAACCTCTAGGTGTCTTGCAGCTATGCTTGTTCCTCAGGACACCTCCATGGTCTACATCAGCTGATAAATCCTTTCTGAATTTGCCGGTGCCGCACTAGGAAAGGAACTGTTGCATTTGAGCATGCTGCTCTTACAGCTGTGATTCCCTTCCCTGACATTAGACTTTCTAGCTCCCACACATGCTTTAAGAGAAAACTGCGCTCGAATCTGCTGATTGCTGATACCTGTTCCTGCTTTCACCCTACCTAATGACTGATGTCTTTGGCCATACAATAGTATTTCCTCACCTCTATATAACCCTCTTACTGCCTCGGCCTGTCCCGGCTCCCTTTCCCTGCCCATATACAATCTTGCACTGCAGACATCTCCCTTACACTTACATACACTCATATAATCAAATTTCATGGCTTGATCCCCTCTTCTTCACTTACCAACCTTTTCCTTAATGACACCCCCTGCTCTCAATGGTTATTTCTTCCTTTTGTATTACCTGTTTTTGTTTTTGTGTAACTTGTTCTGTTCATATGATATGTCACCTGATAATTTATTGTCCAAGGTCCTCTCTATTCACTGCATAGGTAGGCACCTATGAACTTATGAATGGTCTACTCTGATATATTGTATCCACTTTAACTCATTGTATGTAAAGCACTTTACTTTGTATGTTCTGATATATTGTATCCTCTAACTCATTGTATGTAAAGCACTTATAATTTGTTATGCTGTTAAGTTTCTGCATGTCTGTACTCTCCCGGGTCGTGCATGAAAATAATCATTTTATGGCTAGTGCACTTACCCGGTTAACAAAAGCTAAATAAATAAAATGGTTTCATAAATGACATTGAAACAAACTGGTTTGTTTATTTTAAAAAAAATTAGGAATTTCCAACCTAAAACTATTTGTAGGGTTGAAAACAGTTCGTAACAAGAATTGGGTTGATTTTCTCAAATTGGCCACCTGAACTTGCAGACAAATGAAAAAATAAGAGACCTACCATGCCCTAGTGGTGGGCTGCTGGCAGGGCAAGCCCACTTCTGGTAGCCAAAACCATGAGTTTAGCCCCTTCCAAAAACCAAAAAGGAATGACCTCACAAGTTCCAGGTCCTCATTAGGGCTAGTGATATAGCCTAAATAGTAGGGCTAGTAACACAGTGACTAGAGCTAGTGTCAGATCCCCTAAGTGACAATGTATAGCATAAAAAACACAATATGTCTCTTTGCAGATGACACCAAGTTGTGTGGGTAAGTGGACAGGGAGGAGAGGGTCAGAGATTTGAGGAAGGACCTGGCAAAGTTGGAAAGATGGTTTGGAATTTGGAAGCTTGGGCTCAACAGAAAAAACTGCATGGTCATGCACCTAGGGAGCAAGAACCTGAGGGCACAGTGCTGACTAGGAGACATCAATGTAATTCCAGGGAAATTGGGGTGATAAGTGGGGTGCCCCAGGGGTCGGTACTGGAACCCCTCCTTTTTAATATCTATATCAGTAATATAGCAGAAGGGCTGGAGCGGAGGGTGTGCCTATTTGCAGATGATACAAAGATCTGCAATAGGGTTGACACCCCAGTGGGGGTGGAGGCCATGAGGGAGGACCTAAAGATTCCGGAAGGGTGGTCAGAAACTTGGCAGCTGAAAATTAATGCCAGAAAGTGTACAGTAATGCACACAGGGCATACAAACCCGCAAGCCGCTTACACACTAGGGGGGAGGTAATTAAGCCAACTGAGTAGGAGAGGGATCTGGGGGATTATAATATAAAACAAACTTAAGGTAGGTAACCAATGCAGGAAAGCAGTGGGCAAGGCAAATAGAATGCTGGTATGCATAGTGAGGGGCATAACAAGCAGAAGGAGGGAGGTACTGATGCCTCTATATAAAACCATGGTGAGACCTCACCTGGAGTAGGGGGTCTAGTGCTGGAGACTTCACCTATGCAAGGACATAGATGGGATTGGAAGGGTTCAGAGAAAGGCAACCAAGATGGCGCACAGTAGGCATAGGAAGCCATATGAGGAGAGGTGGAGGGAACTGGATCTTACCCATTGGAGACTAGAAAGGAGAGGGGGGACATGATAGAAACATTTAAGTATGTGAAGGGGATTAATAAGGTGTGGGTGGGGAGCTTACTTACTGGGAAAGTGGGTGCTAAAACTAGAGGTCATAGTCTAAGATTAGAAAGAGGAAGATTTAAGGGCAATGTGAGGGGGCGTTACTTCATGGAGAGGGTGCTGGAGTCCTGGAACAAACTACCTGAGGAGATGGTGGGGGCTGAAACAGTGGAGGGATTCAATAGGGCATGGGACAGATATAGGGTTGACCAATGGGGTGAAGGGAGGTCCCATGACAAAGGTGATGAGTGTGGGGGGGGGGCGGGGGGTATGGGCAGACTAGATGGGCCAGAGAGGTCCTTTTCTGCTATCAGATTTCTATGATATGTCATAGTGTCTGAAGAGAAGAAGGACCTAGGGATTGCAATCACAAGCAATCTGTAGCCCTCAGTGCAATGCATCAAAGTAGTGGCAATGCAAAATAAAATGCTGGGTTGCATGGAAAGGGGCTTCACCAGTAGGAAGAGTTGATACTGCCACTGTACAGGTCATTGATTCACCCACACCTGGAGTACTGTATGCAGTACTGAAACTCTTACCACAAAAAGACATCAACCAGCTAGAGGCAGTTTAAACAAGAGCCACTAAGATGATTCAGGGTCAGCAAGGGTGCTTGTATGACCAAAGGCTGGAGAATCTAAACATGTACCCGCTTGAGGAGAGAAGGGAAATTGGGGACATGATAGAAGCCTTAAAGTATCTCAAACGTATTAACAAGGTCAACCTTGGGGACCTCTTTAGTTTCTATGAGGACAGGAACAAAAGGGGAAATAGCTACAAGCTGGCATATAGGAAGATTCAGAGAGTGAGAGAGAGTGTTCATGGGAAGGAATAGACTACCAGAGGAGGTGATGAGCCAGAAAATGGTTGGGGGGTTTTAGAGGAAGTGGGATAAGGTCAATGGGAGGGGGCAGAGTGCCATGTAGCACAAGCTACATGAACTCCACATCAAGCAGACTCAGTAGACCATAAGGCCTTCTTCTGATGGCATGTTGTATGTTCGTATGTTGACACTGAAGGACATTTCCTATTCATTTGCTCAGTTACATGTCTTATGTATGTCCGATGATAGTTTGTGGTATTTTGTTTAGTCACAACTGCTCTTCCTAATTTCATATTATCTGCGAATTTAGACATGCACCCTTCCGCTCCTTGTTCTAGATCCCTAATATATAGGTTAAAAAAAAATCACCATTCCTAAGAAAGAACTAGCAGCGACTCACTCAACCTCAAGCTTCTATCCCTCACAGCAGAAGAAGTTTTAGGGCCTCTCACCAGGATCTTTAATCTCTCCCTCTCTCTCAGCCAGTTCCTGGACAAATGGAAATCAGCCACTGTCACCCCAATCCATAAAAGTGGTGACAAGACTATACACGGCAATTATCGCCCAGTCTGTATTCTACCTCCTCTCTCAAAGGCATTGGAATGTATAGTAGCTGACCAACTCACTGACTACCTGGACAAATATAATATTCTCTGCCGACAGCAACATGGCTTCAGAAAAGGCCATAGAACCGCATCCGCCCTCCTGGAATTCACAGGTCCTATCCACAGCTCCCTGGACAACGGTAAACCTACTGGAGCTATCTATATTGACCTCACAAAGGCCTTTAATACTGTACACCACTGCCTTCCACTTGGCCAACTTCAGTCCTCTGGTCTCTCCGCTGATTCAGTCACTTGGTTCAAAAGCTACCTTGAAAATCGATCCCAACGTGTAAAGATCGCAGATGTGCTCTCTGATACCAAACCTGTCAACTCTGGCATCCCTTAGGGCTCTATCCTTGGCCCACTCCTCTTCAGTCTGTTCATTAACACCCTCCCGGACTCCTGCACTGAACAAATGATACTCTATGCTGACGATGCGGTAATTCTTGCATCCCATCAGGAAACAAATCAGTTGCAAAAAAGTCTCCAGCAGGGTTTCAATATGGTCGAGAATTGGTTCATAAGGCATAAACTGATCCTTAACCAGAAAAAAACAAAACAAAACATGATTTTCAGCAGCACCCACAATAAGTATAAGGATCACCACCTCACCATAAACACCACACATGGTGACCCTTTGGAACAGGTCCAATCATTTAAATACCTTGGGATCACCCTTGACTCACACCTCTCCTATGTTGATTACATAAATAATGTTGCCAAAGCTGCAAACTCTAGACTAAGCATGCTTTTCTGACACAGACGACGCCTTACCCCTGAAGCACTGGGTGCTGCCGTCCAGAGCTCCATCATTACCACCATTGACTACGGCCTTATAATCTATGGCTCTGCCACTGTTACTGCACTCAAACGTGTAACTACCTCTCTCAACAAGGCTTGTCGACTCATCACAGGTGCTCAACGCCTTACTCACACCTGTGACCTTTAAACCCAAACTGGCTGGCTGCATTTAGAAAATCGAATAAAATATCAAACCTGCATGGTGGCAAAGAAAATTTTGATGGGCCTTGCACCTCCTGGAGTCTGTTCCCTCCTACAACCCAGAAACAGCAGCTGCAACACCAGGGGGACTAAGTCACAGCTTTTCCAAATTCCCCGCTGCCGTACTACACAAGGTCAAAGATCCTTTGCCTTTGGAGCTTCGACCTGGATGAATGGACTCTCTATTGATATTACCACCGCCACCATGCTCGGCTCCTTCAAATCCAGCCTCCGCAAGTCTCTCACTGCCTCGAGTGCCTGTGACTGCCATTGATCATAACTGAATCATCTATCACCGATGACAGCCTGACCTTATGCAAACCCCTACCAGCTGGGTGATGGTCACTATCCACAACTCTTGCTAACGTCTGGGCACCCTCTGCTAATCTCTGTTTCTTTGATAATGCCTTCCAGGCGGCACCCCCCCCACCTCAGCCCTCAAATAACTACAGCTCTGTCTCCTAACTACACCTCTGTGCCCCACCCTCACCCTCCCTCACTCTCTCATCTCCTTCCCTTCCCTCTCTACCTTTGTCAACCCTAGTTCTAGCTTTGTATATGTATAGATAAGTGATTATTTGTCATAATGTCATCCTTGTTGTCTTGTTGTACCATATGACATGGAACCTTTGTAAAAGAGCCCTGGCTCAAAGGTATTTGTAATCCTAGACTGAAATAAATAAATAAATAGATAATAAAAGACCCTTAGGGCACCCCAACACAATTCTAATCTATGATCCTTCCACAGAAACTCTTTTTTTTTTACTTTTGAGCCAATTTTTCTGCCTATTTACCTAATTTATGAAGGATAACTAGTATATAAATTGTCAATTAATTTACTGCGTGGTACCTGATGAAAGCGTTTAGAAAAATGTATGTATAGTACATCCACAGGTAAAGCCAGAGTCAACTGCCAGAGTTACCTTGGTTATAAACGTAAACAGTTTGTTGTCTGTGACTTTCCATCCACTGAAGCCGTGCTGGTTTCGCTCACAAATCCTTTCTCCGTCATAATTTTATGAAACTTATCCCTTGATATCCTTTGATAGGAGGCAGTATAGCTTAGTGCTTAAGGGCACTGAGCTGCAAACCTGGAGACCTGGGTTTGAATTCCATCAGCCCCACTTGCATACTGTGTGACCCTAAGCAAGTCACTTAACTTCCTTGTGCTCCCAGGCCACACCTGGAAACAAGCTCCTGCTTAGTGTGCCTTTCCTGGTTAAACCATTTCCCCTTTCCCTTTAATATTCTTTCCACGACTTTGCAGTTCACTGTTGTTAAACTAACAGGTCTATAGTTATTTGATATTTTTTGTTGCCTTTCTTATGGATTGCCACATTCCAGTCCCCTGGAACAAACCCAGTGTCCAAAGATGCCTGAAAGATAACTTTTAATTAAGCAAGCTCTATAAAAAAAAGTCTGGATTTACTAAAATTATTAACTATTGACAATTTCATAGGCAAAGTCGTTGGCCTGTGAAAGCTAGGAAGAGATGGGGAAACTGCAGTGTTTGCAACGATTCAAGGGCATAAGATAAATGAAAGTTAAGTTTTAAGAAATTGTTTTGCAATTATCATATAATTTTATGCATAAATACAAAAATTAGAATTGATACTGTCGATAGAAAAAAATAGTGCTTATACTATGTTTTCCATTTTTTTGGCTGTGTTGCAACTAAAAAGCATGCATCAATAATACACTCAAAAACAGTTTAAAATACTATTGATGCATGTAGAATAGTATCGAGACATAAGAACTGTATTACTAGGACTTCTTGACAAACTGATTTTGAGCTTTCATTTAAAAAAAAATTAAGTTTCTGGCCCCAGGGATTCCAAACTTACACGTTTTGAAATATAATGGGCCAGATTTTCAGCAGCCCTGAGAATGCTGCAAACCCCTGATGCAGGGGCATGCAGCATTCTCTCAGCATGGATTGGGATTTTTATCCCTGTGCACCAAATGCTGCAAATTAGATTAGCTACCTCCATTTTACAGGACTTGTGCCAAATCTTTGGCGCAAGCTGCCATAAAGCATGGGAACTGTTGTAAATGCACCTGATGTACTAAAATTGGGCACATTTGCATTAAAGGAGTTTGGTGCAACTGTGGCAAACAAAGGGGTTGATGCAGGGCTTAACGTAAGCCCTATATCAGCCTTTGAAACTCGGGTTTAATTTTTGTTTTAAACTGGATAACTGAAACTATTACGACTAGCAAATGTATTAAATTATTAAAGCTTGGAGTCAGACAAGTATACATGTTAATACATGATGGTGCTACATCTTCCAGATTTCAATATATAAAAACATGAAGTGGTTCAAAACACTTTTAAATGCCTGTTATTTTTAACAACATATTATATCAACATGTGGAGACATGTATTGACGTGTGAGACCCGTTATTGTTATTTTCTATTGTTATCTTCTATTCATGTTGCTTGGACTTCAAGCTTTCGTTTAAAATAAAATAAAACTTAAATTTCTAAGCTTAAAATTTAAAAAAAATACAGCTCTCTAAATATAATTTCAAGCATTATAAAATATCATAATAAATTATTTTGGGACTGGTCAGAAGATGTAAGTGGTTGATCTGTTTAAGAATAAACATATTCTTTCTAGTTTATTCCAAAGAAGAGAAGGTTAGGGGGGACATGATCATGGCATTCTAAATGCAAAAGGTGGAGGCAGGATAGGGGAACATCAGAAAGCATTCTTTGATTCAGAGGGTAATTAGCATATGGAATAGTCTACTCCACTGAGCCAGAGGCATGCGTAGAGTCAGTGAAAACAGGGAGCCAGAATCCTCATAAAGACTGGGGGGAGTTGGGGGGCATGCCCCCCAAGAAATATTTTAAAACATTACTGTAAATGGTGCATTTTCCTGCATTTTAGAGCTAAATAAGATATGTTACAGCTCACCAGGATGTGACCTCGGTCCTACGGAGTCTGCACTGCTGCCAGTCAGGTGGAGAATTCTCTTCAAGGTGGGCTTGCTCACCTACAAGGCCCTATATGGATTGAGCCCTGGTTACCTGTCAGACTTCCTTACTCCCGCCACCCTGGACTGCTCCTTTGGTCCTCCACCAAAGGCCTCCTGGCGGTTCTCAAGGCCAGGCTGAAAACCTCTGGTGATTGCTCATTCTGGGTGGCCGTCCCAGTCCTCTGGAACTTGCTACCAAGATCTCTGAGGGAGGCCTCTATGGTGGAGGCATTCAAGAGGGACCTAAAGGCTCACCTCTTGAGCTTAGCCTTTCCTATGGATGTTTTTTAATTCATACATATTTTTTTTTCCAGTTTATTTATTGAGTGTTTATGTAATCTGAATGTTGTACCACCCTGTTAAATTTTTAAATGTATGGCGCCCAGAGCCTCTGGGATTGGGTTCCAAACAAAAAGTTGAAGCTGTAGTTGAACGATGAAACATTCTGTGATAAAGATGTTACTGGTTCCTGCAAGAATGTTTTAAAAATGTAACTGTTCATGAAATTGCATTCTTTGCTTCTTTTGTAAAGTGAATACGAACATACGAAATTTGCCAGCAGATAAAGGCCTAGAGGTCTATCAAGTCTGCTCGAATGTGCAGCTAGCACCCCTTATTCTGCAGCTGCCCCTCCCTTCCACCCTTCCCCTTCATTAACCCTCCCCCTTGTCCTGTCCCATCCTCGTTTGAAGCAGTCCACTGTTCTACTGCATACCACTTCAGCAGGTAATGCATTCCACCCAGCCACCACTCGTTCTGTAAAAAGTGTCTCCTCATCTCCCTCCTGAACCTTCCTCGCTCCAGTCTCATATCATGGCCCCTGGTGTCCCTCCCTCCCTTACTTTGAACAGCCCTCTGTACCTGTCTTGTTTATTCCTTTCATGTATTTAAAGGTTTCAATCATGTCAATCTGCCTCCTCTCCTCCAGTGAGTACATGTTCAACTCCTTCAACCTCCTCTCGTATGATAAGTCCCCAGCCCCTTGATCATCTTTGTTGCTCTGCGCTGCACCCTCCAGTAACTTAATGTCCCTCTTCAGATACGGACGCCAGTACTGCATGCAGTACTCCAAGTGTGGTCTAACTAATGACCTATACAGTGGCAAGAATCACCTCCTCCCTCCTCGAGGATATACCCTTGCAATATAACCCAGCATTTTGTTGGCCTTTGCAGCTGCCTTCTTACATTGTGCCGAGTTGTTCATTGACCCTGTAATGAGCACACCCAGATCCTTCTCCTCCTCCTCTGTCTGGGCTAGCTGCCCCCCCTAGCTGGTAACTCCTCCTGGGTTCTTCATCCCAAAATGCAGCACCTTGCACTTTTTGGCATTAAAGCCCAGTTGCCAGGTGTCTGACCAGGTTTCAAGCTTTGCCAAATCATCCTGCAACCCCTGCCATCCCCCTAGGTCATCCACCACCGTGCCTACCTTGGTATCATCAGCAAACAGACTGATCTTGCTCATGATGTCCCATGATATGTCTGCAATGAATATCCCAAACAACACTGTTAGCTTCTCACTCTCCATTTCTCTACACACTCAGTGAAATGGATCCCCCAACTCACACTTAGCCCCTTTAATTACTCCTTCTTCCACCACCACCAACCCCCTAGAAATTTTCACCAGCCCACTGCCTGCAAGCCACACACCATACCCTAATTGCAAGAAGTGGACAAGCAAGGCAGTTTAGACAAAGGATTAATATCATATGAGCTGCCATTCTGATCTGAGCACAGGCAAAAAAGGGCTCAGCAGCAGTGCACTAGAGCAGCAGACACTGAAACCAGAGGGGTGGGAACCCAATTCACTACTGCAGAGGGACAAATTAAAAACATAAGTTGCACCCATAAAAAAGCATAGCACTTGAGTAGACTGGGTCCCCCTTGTTTTCATTGCTTGCTGCTCTGAGTCTAAACGGTCGCAATGCTGAAATAAGCACAACGGGGCAGTGAATACACTAGCATGCATGCATGCAGCATAAATCCCTCATGCCATCTACTTGTACAATGAGCAACAGAAAGTGTCTGCCACTGGAGTTGAGAGTCAGTCCAGTGAGCGGCATGGATGGAGTGCCGTGTGTTAAAAGGATGATCAAATGATTGCAGCTTTCACAACTGCCAGTGCCGCTGGGTCTGCTCTGTGGAGGACTGCTCTGCTCATCCATGATGATCAACTTTGAGCAACACATCATCGACACCTGCAAGTCAGTAAACTCCAAACTTGGAATAGCTTACAGGACTAGTCGGATGCTTACTCCCTCAGCTAGACTGGCTATTTCTAGGGGTATCCTACTTCCATCCCTTGCGTATGGTGCTGTCACCTACATAAATGCTTCGAAAACCACCCTAAGTAAGTGGGATACAACATACACTAGTATCTGTCGTTATGCCTTGGCTTCCCCACGTTTGAAGCACCATTGCTTGCTATATGCAGACCTAAGATGGCCTTCTCCATCTGCCAATTGACTCCTTGCCCTTGGTACTCTACTAGACAACATCATCAGAACTAATCTACCTACCTCTCTTGCAGGCATGCTGGTGCCTCTGTCCCCTACCTATGGCCTCCACTCTGCTGGACTCTCTCTACTATACACCCCTAGGTGCAGAACCCTAAAAGGAACCTCAGCTTTCTTCTGCCTGGCCCCAAAATATTGGATTTCCCTACCTCTTGATATTCACTCAGCACCTTGTCATATTGCTTTTAAAAAGACACATCACACTCTCCTCGTCAAACATGCCTTATGTTCCTGTTTTAAACCCCCATAGGGTGCTTGACATCCCCTTCCTCAGCTCTCAAAATGTTTCAGTTTTGCTCTGACCTCTTGTTACTGTTATATGTAGCACTTACCATGGATTATGTGTTAAAATTCTACTGCATTATGATTGTATGCTTATTATGTTTTGTACTATTGTGTATTTTTCTGCCATTGTCTCTGTCATATGAGCAATACTGTTTATGTCGCAGAACATCGTGTAGATTTTTCCTTGTATGGTTGATTACCTCTGAACTATACCTGTTATTTGTTTGGTCTGACAATTTTGTATTGTAACCTCCCAGGTCATGTCTGAAAATGGTCATATTTTGTGGCTACGACACCTTACCCGGTAAACAAAAACTAAATAAATAAATAAAGCATCTCAACACTCTCAGACCTGATCCTCCTGGTGAGTGTGTGTGTGTGTGTGTGTTTGTGTGTGATTGACCAGCAATATCCTCCATGTGCGATGAGTTGGGTCTCCTGACCTGACCCACCGCACACTGCACAGTGACACACAGAATGCCCTCCCCACCGCACACTGCACAGTGTCACACAGAATGCCCTCCTTCTCCATTCCAAATCCCAGTCCTGTCTGAGTCTGGCCAACTTTCTAATGTAAAAAAACTCTCAAATTAAAAAAAAAACAACCCAATAATGATTAAAACCTGGTTGGAGGAGTACTTTTATCGGGGGCACAGGGTCTGGGTCCCCCCACCCCCGTGCATGCCTATGGATTGAGCTAGTGGAAGCTAGCACTATGCAGTCTTTCACTGAAATAACTAGACCAGTTTTTAAAGGGGGAATAACATTTAGGGTTGCATAGTATGAATAGGGGTAATATTCTGCTAGTTAAGATTGAATGTGGGTCAGTTATCAAACTGGGGGTATAGTCACTGCCTTGTGACAAAAAGGGTGGACAAAGTGGACCCCAACTCCTTTATGATATTACAATGCAGTACTATGTTACTCTCCAGGGCCCTGGTAGATCTCATTGCATAGCAAGAGATCCAACCAGAATTGCTGGAGCTAACTTATAATGAAGGCCAAAGATGGGAATGGGCTTGAACACCTGGAGGACCTTCCACACCTCTATGGAAATGCAGCTCACAGTAGCTGGAGCAAGTTACTAGTGGGAGCGTCCTGTAGGCGAGACCCTGTAAAGCAGTCACTCAAAAGTTCACATCTCTGGAGACCAACACAGGACATGGGTGCTGATAATCAATTCACACGCACTGCCTCCATTTGTAGAGAAAGCCTGTAAATAGTGGTCTGTAGGCTTAGCACCCAACAAGATGTAATACAAGCAGTTAGTGTAACTCAGATACACCTGGCACTTCCCCGAAGCTGTGGTGTAATACTTGTAATACTTACAAGGCCACTTGGCTGCACCACACTGCCCCTCCGCTGCCACATCCACCCCAAGTCCCAGCCCTTTCTTCCCCTCTTGCCACTTCCCTCCTACTGTTCCCTGTGCATCGCATCTCTCTGGTAGGAATTTGTCACAATACATTTAATTTGTCAACTAAATGTTATTGTCTTATGCCATGTATAGTGTTAACATTAATGTTCTTGATCTGTCACTCTGTAACCTGCCTGTTGATGATTGCCTGTACTATTGACGTGGAACCTTTGTAAATGAGACTTGGCTCAAAGGTACTTGTAATCCTAGATTCAAATAAACAAATAAACAAACAAACTTATGGAAGCTAATGGAACACTTCTTCCCAGAATATCTGCAGGACAGTAGCTCTGGTAGAAACAAGCATTTGTCAATGCCAAAGTTTGCCATTGGTATTGTACTGGGTGGGGCAGGACAAGTGAAGGAAGCAGACAGAATAAGGGGCTTAGTGTAAAATAGCTTTGGTGCTCATTGGTTGATCGGTCTGGTGGCAGAATTCATTTGATTCCTATTCTGTGTGGCAGTTGAAACAGCCTAGTAACACAAGTGATATTCCTGTGATTTTCCGTGTGAAAGTGGGCTCATGTCAGTCATTATCAGCATTCTAGGAACCTAAGGTGAGCCGAGCTGGGAGGCTGAGCTGTGCGAGAAATAGCAGTTAGCTGAGACTCAGAATAGGACAGTCAGAGAAGCTGAACCACTGTCATAGCATTCAAATAATTATCTTAGCCTTACATTTGTTACCGGCTCCTGACACTATGTATACATGTCGAAGCCCTTCCCTTTGCTGTTCTTGAACTCACTAATGCGGAACCCCTGAGAGGACAGGTAGCTCTCGTTGTCACCTTGGCCTTGCATGATGTCCGACGAAGCAATTCTCTGTTGGTTAAGCAGCTGGTGAAAAATGTAAGGCTAAAGTAAGTAAGCATTATCACACAACAGGCTGTGCTGATAATGTGGAGTAATGCACACCTCGGGGGCATTGTGAGTCATGAGGGCGCAGACTGAGTGCCTTCACAGCCCCCAGGTTGTGCATTAAATCCACATTATCAGCACATCCTGGAGTGTGTTAATGCACTTATAACATTGGTTCAATGGTTTGGTGAATAGCGTATGACGTTAGTAGTGCTTGTGTAACGTAGTTTACATTTGACTTTACTCTATTCCCACCCTTGGTAGGGAAACTGGGTATGAGTAGGAAATAGAAAGCCCAGTACCAAGGGTGAGCAGAGTGCCGGAGAAGGAAGAGGCAGGGGTGGATGGTGGGTGCTTCGCAACGCGCTAAGCAGGGGACTGCTGTAGGAGGCTGGCCTTTAAGGGGAATGTGGGAGGAGCTATTCCCCCATATTGAACCTCGGGCTTTAGCCCTCTCGTTCAATGTTTTGGTCAATAGCGTATGACATCAGTAGTTCTTGTGTAATGTAGTTTACTTTTGGCTTTACTCTATTCCCACCTTTGGTAGGGAAACCGGGTATGAGTAGGAAATAGAAAGCCCAAAAGAATTTACCAATGAATGTCCAAAGAGAATGATTGCCTCCTCCAACTCATGGATAGTATGACCAGTAGCACACAGGAGAGAAAAACACCCCAAGTAGAGGGAACTTCTGAGGACCCATGTCTACTGACCTGCCCATCCTCCAGGCAAACTAAGAGTAGATGAACCTAGGTTCTAACAACCATATTCTAATTTCCGAAGAAGGTGAACTGCTTGGAGAGATGGTGGTCTATCTTCAAAGTCCATTGTATGATGAGTTCTGGAAGGACGATTCTGAGGTTGAAGAGGTAGGTCTATTCTGAAGGAGCATCTGGATCCTGAAAGTGAAGTAGGTCCAGTTGAAAAGGGGCAAATGCAGTCCAGGTTTCCAAGGTGATGATGGATAATATCCAATGTGATTACAGAGACAAAGTGAGAATGAAGAGCACGATTTAATGAAATTTGCAGCCAGACTTTGAACGGTGGGAAGTATGATGGGTTATGAAGTCATAAGGTAAGCAATCTGACTTTGTAAATGGTTTGGCAGTCAAGTTAAGAGTCTGAAGGTTTGGAATTAAGTGGTGAGTGATAAGTTGCAATGTAGGAATCCATGAAGAAGATGAAAGAGTCAGACAGAATCTTTAAGCACCTGGTAGAAGGGGTGATGTGGAAGATTTTGGACCAATGAAGGAAGGTTGTTATATGCAGTAGAGATGGTAACTGAATGTATATGGAAATAATTGAAAGTTCACTACGATGGATTCAAGAGTTGATTTGGGTAATAATGCCATAATGATACTTGTATAGGCTACTGCTGGTGGGAAAAGGTAGATATGGGTAATGCTGTGGCATAATTGCCCATGACATGAGCTGAAGTGGTCATGACTGTTTTGCCTTACAGGTTGATCCACTGACTGAATGCTGTAGAAAGCCCAGAAATGGGTCTTTGAAGGAGTTTATAGACTAATGTGGCAATGGGAAGTTGAGAGCAGTGTAGAATGCGAGGGGTGCCTAGCAGTTTGATCAGATATAGGCCTGTTGAGAGGTATGACTGGGATAATTAGACAGCCAGGTTAGTTATGGACGTGCAGATTGAGGAACTGATGAAAGCCTGCTCTCAGGGAAAGTCTCTTCTGGAGGGAGTATGGGAGGTGAAACATGAGGGATGAGCTAGAAGGACTGCTGGATGGGCTACTGACCTGATTGGTGGTAATACAATGAAGGAATGTAGATGACTGTATAAAGTCTGGTGACATCCAGGGGCTGGAGAACAGCGGCTCGGATAGAGTAACTGTAGTAAAGCAGCTAGGCACCAGATATCCATAGATGGGAATTCTCGGAAGGTAGCTGGGAAGATCTTAGGACATCCAATGGCTATTGAGGAAATAGGAGTTGAGTAATGTAATCAAACAGAGTCAGTATCTGCAAGTATCTGTCCCTATCTCCAAAATCAAACAAAGGGGCAGAGGACACTGTAGAGCAGGACACAGCAGCACAGGAGCTAGCACAACAAAACTCGCCCAAAACAAGGACCAAAACAAAAAAAGCAAAAAGGAAATCCAAAACCCTTCTGATCTTAGGAGACTCCATGATTTGGGCAGTTGAAACCTACCTCCAGCTGGGGGTAATGGTCAGATGTTTCCCAGGTACATCAGCATGGAGAGACACCAACCACATTGCTAAAATCATGCAGGAAGCAGGAGAAAACATTGACGTCCTGGTACACATAGGGACTAACGATCTCACCAGCAGGTCAGTTGTGGAGACCAAGGAACACCTGACCAGGCTGGGAGACAAACTGTCATCCATTTCATCCGGCATCTCCTTCTCTGAAATTCTGCCAGTCTCGGAGAGGGGGGCAGATGGATGGAAGGTCAGAGAAGGGAGATGGGGAGCTAAACATGTGGCTCAAGGGCTGGTGCCAGGAAAAAAGGACACAATTTTGTAGGTAACTGGCAACAGTTTTGGGAGTGAAAGTTCCTTAGATGCGATGGACTGCATCTGACTAAGGAGGGAGCCGGTACATTGGGGCAGAAGTTTGATATCTTTGCAGAATATTTAAACTAGCAAATGGGGAGAGGGGTTCAGCACCCAATACATCGAACGGAAAGCACACCCTTCCCCCCTCAGCTAGTGATCAAACAGGAGTTCAGCATATTTGTAGTTCATTTGCATCACCAGGTAAGAAAAAAGGTCCGGCTCCCCATATGACTTGCAGGGGAAATGCCAGACCTCGCCCAACAACTATCACACCAAAATCTGGCCAATGGAAAATCATGTACACAAATGCCCGGAGTCTGGGAAACAAGACCCCAGACCTGCAGGCAACAATGACAGAGGCTAAACTGGACATAGTAGCCATTAGTGAGACATGATTCACCAGTAACCACACTTGGGGGACTTCAGTACTCGGCTATGTACTGTTCAGAAGAGACTAAGTTGCAAAAATGGGGGTGGGGTGGAGGGAGTGGCCCTTTATGTCAATGAAAATATCTAAGCTAAAGAAATTCAGAATACACATTAGGAGCCAGAAGAACTGTGGGTCACCCCGGAAACTGGAAATGGGACAGCCATATGAACTGGGGTTGTCTACAGGCCTCCAGACCAGGGGGAAGACATAGACACATTGCTGTTAAAAGATATACAAAACATGACAGCTAAAGGGGAGGTTCTGATAATGGGAGACTTCAACATGCCAGATACAGATTGGTCAATACCAGCAGGAACATCCGCCAGAACTAGATACATTGTGGATTCCCTGCCGGGGGGGGGGTGCTCAAACAATTGGTACAACAACCCACAAGAGACAGGGCTGTCCTAGATCTAGTACTGACTAATGGGGAAAGGATCACAGATCTCCAGGTAGAAGGTCACCTGGGGGCCAGTGACCATCACATGGTATGGTTCAATTTGGCCACTAGAACTAAATCATCCCATTCCAAGGCAAAAATATGGGACTTCAGAGGAGCTGACTTTCATAAGATGGCCAACAGAGTTAAGCTAGCCCTGGAAAAAAGAATTACAGATGAGGGGGTACAGGCAAAGTGGGCAAGCATTAGGGGTGCAATACTTGAAGCAACATCCCATTGTGTTAGGTTGAAAGGCAAGAGCAAAAGAAGGAGGAAACCACTTTGGTTCTCAAAAACAGTAGCAGAAAAGGTCAGAGCCAATAAATATAAGGGAACACAGCGGGACAAAGATAGGGAGGCATATCAAACTTCCCTAGGGGAAGCAGGGAAGGCAGTAAGGCAGGCAAAGGCCCAAACCAAGGAAACACTAGCATGAACAGTAAAAGAAGGGGACAAGACTTCCCATAGATACATTAATGAAAGAAGAAGATCCAGAGGGGGCATTGATAAGATAAAAGGGAATGAGGGGGAGGGTGTGGAGGAGGACCAAGGAAAAGCATCTCTCCTAAATAGATACTTCTGCTCAGTATTTACTGAGGAGAAGCTAGGGCAGGGCCCACAGCTCAGCACCATGGACACAGCGGGAAGGGAGGTGTGCACAAGTCCCTTCACAAAAGAAAGGGTCCTACAAGAGCTCATGAGGTTCTGGGTTGACAAGGCAATAGGACCTGATGGCATACATCCCAGGGTACTAAAGGAGTTAAGGGTGGAACTAGCAGAGCCATTATCAGAACTGTTTAGTGAGTCTCTGAGCACAGGAGAGGTCCCAGAAGACTGGAGAAGGGCTCATGTGATCCCGCTCCACAAGAACGGTAGCAGGGAGGAGGAAGGCAACTACAGATCAGTCAGTCTTACCTCAATAGTGGGCAAGATTATGGAGGCACTCCTTAAGGAAAGGATAGTGCAACACCTGGAATCCATAGGAGCACAGGATCCAAGACAGCATAGGTTTACAAAAGGAAGGTCCTGTCAAACTAATCTCATAGATTTCTTTAACTGGGTAAACAAAGTGGTGGACCAAGGGCATGTAGTTGATGTCACCTACTTTGACTTCAGCAAAGCTTTTGATACTGTTCCACATAGAAGATTGATTAATAAGCTGGGTAGGCTCAGGGTGGGTCAGACATTGATCAACTGGGTGGCAAACTGGTTGGCGGGCAGAAAACAGACAGTGGTGGTAAATGGTATACAATCAGAAGAGATGCAAGTCACAAGTGGGGTACCTCAGGGATCAGTCCTGGGGCCAGTCCTCTTCAATATCTTCATCGGTGACATTGCAGATGGACTGGAGGGTAAGGTTTGTCTGTTTGCAGATAACACCAAGATCTGCAACAGAGTAGATGATCCAGATGGGGTGGGCAGAATGAGAAGAGATCTGGATAAACTGATAAAATAGTCAGAAGAGTGGCAACTGGGGTTTAATGCAAAGAGTGCAAGATCATGCACATAGGGAAGAGAAACCCTGAAGCCCCTTATAGGTTGGGAGGGGAGTTGCTGGCAATCACACGGGAAGAAAGAGACTTGGGCATCATCATCACAGATAACCTGAAATCATTCACGCAGCCACTAAAGCAGTAGGTAAGGCTAAAGGGATGTTGGGGTGTATTAGTACGGGTATCACAAGTCATAAGAGGGAGGTAATAATCCCTCTTTACAAGACACTGGTTAGGCCCCATCTGGAGTGATGTGTGCAGCACTGGAGGCTGCACCTACACAAGGAAATTAATAAAATGGAGGCAGTCCAGAGAAGGGCAACCAAAATGGTGCAGGGATTGCATCAGAAAACATAGGACGGATTAACGGAGCTCAATATGTATACTCTAGCGCAAAGTGGGTGTCGGCGTGGCTCAGTTGGTAGCACATCCGCCTCTGGACCAGAAGGTTGTGGGTTCTCGTCCCACACCAGGATTGAACTTGCACCTAAAATGCTGGCATCCGAGTGCAGTATTGGGGGGTGCTGTATTGCTGGGGTGTGCCGTCCTTCGGATGAGACGTTAAACTGAAGTCCCTTCAACCCATCCTGGTGTTGTCCTGGTGGGTGTCCAGATGGAAGTAAAAGAACCCAGGGCACTCTTTGCGAAGAGTAGGGGACATTCCTGGTGTCCTGGCCAACATTCCCCTTCCCATAAACCGGTTCATGCAATTATCCAGGCTGTGTGTGGGTGCTGATGTACGGTATGGCTGCCACTACACATTCAGTCACTTCACTACCAGTCTAGCATTGCTTGTAAAGTGCTTTGGGATACACTGTGTATGAAAAGTGCTATATAAATGCTGATTCTTCTTCTTCTACTTCAAAGAAGGGAGAGTGGTGATATGATCAAAACATTCTAACATCTTAAGGGCATTAACAGGGCGAAAGAGTCTAACATGTTTCAGTATAAGAAAAATAGCAGGACAACAGGACACAGCATGAGATTAGAGGGAGGCCGATTAAGGGGTAATGTGAGGAAGTCTTTTTTCACAGAAAGGGTGGTGGATGCATGGAACGGCCTACCTCAGGAAGTAGTGGATATGAATACAGTGCAGAGCTTCAAACAGGCATGGGATAGGCATAACAGAGCAATTCAGATGAGTTTGAACAGATAGGCCATTGACAGAGTACAGACCTATGGCACATTCATAAGGTAGAAAAAATGGGCAGACTGGATGGGCCTTGCGGTCCTTATCTGCCGTCAACTTCTATGTTTCTATGTTTCTGTGTTTCAGTGCTCATAGGAAAAGCTACGAAAAGGTAAACGGATGATGCCAGTACGGGTATGCGGTATCATGCGGTTCCCGTCATCCGTAACAGCGATGATGATTACGGAATCTGTGCATCTCGGAAGAAATTAGGTCCCTTTGCCAGATAAAGATAGGAGTGGAGAAGGCTCCACTAAGTCTTAGATCCTGTGAGACTTGGGAGGTAGGGATGCCATAACGTTTGAATTAATAGGATGCATAGGGAGCATCACGTAGAGTCTGTTAAGGAATGAGATCTTTCTATATTCTAGTTGAATGGGATTCTGGAACTGGTCTTGGGGAGATGAGTGGGAAGTACTGATAACTCTATGGTGACGTAAGAGTCTATAAGGCTGAAAAGGGATGTTGCTAACAGAAGTTTTCCTCAGGTGAAATGAACAAGTGCTTCGTACTTCATAGTGGTAGATGGCAGCTGTTAGGATGGCCAGGGTAGGAGTATGAGATAGATGAATGGGAGGAGTAGTTGATCGGGTAGGAATACTAGCCAGTGATAGGTGTAAAATGCCCAAAAAGAGCCACAGCAAACGGGAAGGAGCCCTGAGCCGCCAGTGTGGCAAGGAGAAGGCAGCTGTCCAAGGATGGAGGTAAAAGTCTGGAGTGGATTCCGCAGAGTGGAGGGAGGTGTCTGAGAAAAAGACAGCAGAGACCAAGCTGTACTGACATTGCAGGTGCAGGAAGGAACAGGACTGGGGTCAGCACCACAGTAAACTGAATGATGGAAGAGGAATGCCTGGATATTGTGTCAGTCACAGAAACATGGTACACAGAGAACCATGACTGGGATGTCAACATACCAGAGTACACAATCTACAGGAGGGACAGGGAGAGAAGAAGAGGAGGAGGAGGAGAAGTAGCTCTCTATGTAAAGGAAGTGATCAAAGCAACAGAACTAAAGTGTAAACAGGGAGGAGAGGAGGCACTGTTGGTCACCCTAGAGACTGGAAATGGCACCACAATCTGCACAGGGGTTGTATACAGATCCCCCATCTCAGGGGGAGGAAATGGACAAGGAAATGATAGAAGGCATCCTTTGGATGGCAGAGAAAGGGGAGATATTGCTGATGGGGGACCTGAATATGCCAGATGTTAACTGGAGCACCTTTGCTGCAGCCACGTCCAAGAGCACAGCCATTCTCGATGCCCTACAGGGGGCATGCCTCAGACAGCTAGTTTTGGAATCCACTCGGGAGGGAGCAATCTTAGACCTGGTACTCTCAAATGGGGACGGAGAGAGGATCTCTAATCTTGAAGTGGGTAGCCATCTGGGAACAAGCGACCACCAAACAGTGTGGTTCACAATAAACTTAGCTGTAGAGTCAAGCCACACAAAAGTGAAGGTACTTGACTTCAGGAGGGTTGATTTTCTCAAAATGGGAGAGTGCCTCAGAAAAGCACTAGCAAACAGGCAAGAAGGTGGGGTGAAGCAACAATGGGGAAACATCCAAATAACCATCACAGAGGCAACAAGCCTTTGTGTGAAGCAAATAAACAAATCAAAAAGAAAGAAAAAAAAACGGTTCTCAAAAGAAGTGGTGGGGAAGGTAAGGGAGAAAAAAATAGCATTCAGTAAGTATAAGGAAACACAGAAGGAGCAGGACAGAGAACTGTACCAGTTAAAGCAGAAGGAAGCGGGGAAGGCAGTCAGAATAGCAAAGGCCCACACCGAGGAAAAGACAGCCAACTCAGTTGAAAAGGGGGATAAAACCTTTTATAGGTACATTAGGGAGCAAAGAAAGACTAAGGCAGGGATACTGAGGCTGAATAAAGAGGAAAGTGGTTGGGCAGAGAGCTACAGTGAAAAAGCAAGGATACTGAACGAATACTTCTGCTCAGTATTCACAGTTGAAAAGCAGGGGGAGATACCTAATCCAGTCAATAGAAGCACTCTGGATAGGGGGGTTGATATCAGTCCTTTCACAGAAGAAAGGGTTCTGAAAGAACTCTTAAAACTGAAGGTGGATAAAGCAATGGGGCCTGATGGGATTCACCCCAGAATTCTAAAAGAATAAAGGGAAGAACTAGTAACACCACTGACTACCCTTTTTAATAAATCATGGGAGGATGGTGTGGTACCTGAGGACTGGAGGAGGGTGGATGTGATTCCCCTTCACAAAAGTGGGAGCAAGACAGAGGCAGGAAACTACAGACCTGTCAGTTTGACCTCAGTGGTAGGGAAAATGATGGAATCACTTCTGAAGGAAAGAATTGTTGAGTACCTAGAGGCCAGTGGGGCACAGGACCCAAGGCAGCATGGGTTCACAGCGGGAAGGTCATGTCAGACAAATCTAATTGATTTCTTTGACTGGGTGACCAAGGTAGTAGACCAGGGAGGGGCTGTGGACATGGCATACCTAGACTTTAGCAAGGCATTTGACACAGTCCCACACAAAAGATTAATAAACAAACTGGGGACTTGCGGTAACGTCACTCCTTTAATGGCAGCATAGTCCTGTTGGCTCCTGAACCTCCCCGATAAAAAACTCCTAAATACAGTGGCTTCCAGGGGAAAATTTACAGGAACAGCAAGGAGACGTGCCAAAAAGGCCGAAGAGAGGTGAAAATAAAAATTTTGAACCAGATGAGGAACAAGATGAGGGCAGATTGTCAGACGGTGATTCAGGCAGCAAGGGCTCACAGGCCTCAGCTTCTTCATGCTGCAGCTGATCAACAGCCAAACAGCTACCACTTAGTACAATTCAAAGACAGATCACCTTGGTCCTTTCAGAACTTCGAGACTTTCGCAAGGAGATACGTTCAACAGTGACAGCCATCCGCACAGACATTAAAAAAATATAGAACCGGCAAGAGGCCTTGGAGGTACAGGCCATGGAAGTAGATGGCAGAGTTGACTGTGCAGAGCATGCGATTGTGCAGCTCCACCAAGAAATCCAGAGACTCCAAGCAAGAGTGGAGGATGCTGAGAGCTGCAGTAGGCGGAATAACATCAGCATTTCGGGAGTTCCAGGGGAGAGGAGGGTCCCGATATGCTGAAACTTACTACACAGCTCCTTCGAGACGCTATACAGCTTCCCGAGACTCTGACCCTTGAGCTGGAAAGAGCCCATTGCACCCTAGGCCCGAAGCCAGCACAGGGGCCCGCCCCCGTACCATACTTGTACGGTTCCTCCGTTTCCAAGAAAAAGAAACTGTACTGCATGCCGCCTGGAAACAAGGGGCGGTACTTTTCTAGACACAGCGTCTATATCTGGAGAATGATTATGCCCCTGAGGTAATGAACTGAAGAAAGCAGTGTATATACCAGTGATGCGAGCCCTCAAGACAGCAGGACTCCGATTTCACACACCCCTACCCTGCAAAGATAATAATTTACTTCCAAGAAGGGCATCAGATCTTCGAGACGGCGATGGAGGCCATAACCAAACTAAAGAACAGAAACATCAAGGTACAGCAGGCCCCCCTAAGCTAGAAACCATCCCTGGCCTCTAAACTATCACAGCAGGTTTGGAATGTAGGAAATAGGGAGGTGCGCAGGTGGCAGGGGCAGGAGGCAATTAAACAAATCGCCAACACCCTCCTCCAACAACCACAAAACTCCTCTTCCAAAGATATTCCCACTACAAAGATGAACAGCAGAGGGTCGCAGCGTTGATTTTTAATTACTTTCAGGACTGAACGCGGCAAAGATTTGAAAAGTCACTGGGTTCCCCCGCCCCCAAAGGTTGTGGGCTGAAGGGCCTTCGAAATAAGATGGAAGCCAGACCTATTCGAAAAAGATGTCTTTGACCCAGAGCATTGTGCAAGGACTTCCAGGGACTGAATAATTCAGCACCAAATATCCAGATAAGTCCCAGTCTACTAAGCTTTCTTTTTTCTTTTCCAAACTAACACATTTTTGAACTAAGGGTTAGATACAAAATGTTGCCCCTTGTTAATACTTAACCCCCCCGACTAAGATACTTAACTGACCACCACAAGTAGTAAGCCACCCTGTTAACTCTTTCCCAGGCCTCAACTAACATGCTAACACTCCCTCAGCCCTGGGGGGTGAGGGAGGAGGCCTGCTTTCTCCTTTCTTGACTCTACTGGGACTAAGATCTACACTACATACCTACTAACCATTAACTCTGAGGGGGGATTGAGGGAAGGGTACTGGGGCGAATGTGGTTACAAAAGGAGACAGCCCACGCTTGATGGAATTAAGCGGAGAGGGGATTGAAACAGTGCACAGCCTGTAAATAATAAGTGGCTTAGATGGGCAGTGTCTGGTGGGGGTTACTGATCACCTCCTCCCTGCTGTCTGTATTCCTTGCACATGGATGGGAAGTTTATATTTTGGAGTCGGATGGGGGGGTGCCCTCCCCGCCTGACCCCTCAAACCTACACCTCTCTTCCACACCTGAAACAACCAGAGGGGAGGAACGGGGATGTAAGTGGTCCCAAACACCTGTCCCCCCCCACAGTGACACCGGAGGTGTCAAATGCTCTCTATAATAACAGGAGCACAGGTGAGTGTCTTGGACACACACCAAGGTCATGACACATGGCCGCCATGATGGAAGTTCCACTTCTCGATGGTTGACCAGAATGGTTATGTTGGCCCAGCTGGCCCAGATAGTTAACTGGTCCCACCGAAACTGGGAGACCCACTCCAGACTAGTTATTTTTATTGGTCACAGGGTTAGTGATCTGGTTCCTTATTCACTGTCACCATATTGTGAATTTCTAATTATTCATCTATTTGTAGAAAAAACTGTTCCAGATTTACTTTAACTTTACTTGAGCTCTACATATAAGATAGAGTTTATAATTACTAAGAGGATGACAGATGGTCACAGATTCCTATCATATGAGTCAGGGGTTAGGATTTTGAATGAACTATAAGATGGAGACAGGATTACAGCTTCTTTAAACTGTTTTAAAAATGAATAACCAGCATATAACACTAACTCTCTGAATGTTAATGGCCTGGGGAATCCTATAAAATGAACCTGGGTTATGGGCCTCCTGAAAAAAACTAAAGCAGAGGTGGTATATATTCAGGAAACAAACATGACCCAAGTGGAGCATGGAAAATTAAAGGGGTGGGGTTTCTCCCAGGTCTTTTCTTCAGTTATGGGGAATGGAGGCAAGAGGTGAGGCATTGCCATTTTAATCTCAACCCATACCCCATTTAGGCTAGTTAAAGAATGGGCTGATCCAGAGGGGAGGCTAATAATTGTGCAGGGATGGCTACAGGATCGAGAGGTTACACTGGCGAACATATATCTCCCCTTGGGGGAAAACGCTCCCACCATTAAGTCCCTATTGGACAAGGTAGTTGTCATGACCAAGGGGATTCTGCTCCTGGCGGGAGACTTTAATATAGCTCCCACCCCCTCCCTCGACACCACCAGGGCACAGGGAGGCAAACAGCCTGCTTCTCACAAGTTTTTTAAACAATTTATTTGAGAGGTGGGGTGGCTGGATGTGTGGTGGTCTCTGCATCCTGGAACCAGGGGCTACACATACTATTCTGCTATACATGGCACATATACCCACGTTGACCATTGCTATACACAAAAAGAGAACTTAGAGTATCTGACTGATGCCAAGGTGGGTATTATAGCACATGTAGACCATGCTCCAGTGGTAACCACATGGTGCTGGGGGCAGAAAGGCGACGCACACGGTGGAGGTTTAACCCAGCACACCTCAAGAGTGGGCCCTTCCGGGAATTCCTCAGAGAGAAAATAGAGGAGATCATAAGGGATAATGCATCCCCGGACAGTGCAGCAGTTATAAGATGGGACACCCTGAAAGCAATCCTTCGGGGTCATCTAATAAAATATATGGCTCACCTTACTAAAGTAAGATTAGAGAAGCAGAGGCTGCTAGAGCAGACACTGCAGTTCCTCCAGATGGTGCACCAACAGGGTGACACTTTAGTGCTAGACCAGCTCAAACAAACTAAGAAAGAGTTGGATGATTTATGCATCCAACAAACCGAAATAGCATTAGCTTACTTAAAACAGAAATAAGGAGAGATAGGCCCCAAAGCCACCCTATTATTGGCCTACCGGCTACGGGGGCAGCACAAGGCATCCACGATTGCAGTTATTAAGGAACCCATAACGGGTCAGCACCTAACAAAACTTAAATATATCACCCAAACATTCGTACAATACTTTAAAGAACTATACACACCAGAACAATGCTCAGCTTCTAACCAAATTAATAACTTCCTAAACAAGCTAGATCTCTCTAAGTTAACTGAGAACAAACAGGCCTGTCTTATAGCCCCAATCACACCCCCAGAATTGGCCGCAGCGATAGCCCAATCAAAAACACAAAAAGCCCTCGGACCTGAAGGGTACGGGGCAGAATTTTACAAAAGCATGTCCCAACATATAAGCCCCCTTCTGTTGAATGCATTAAACGAGGTGGCACAGAGTGAGACCCCCCCCCAGCTGGGCATATGCAACCGTTTCCCTTATCCTCAAGCCTGGAAGGGATCCCCTCCAATGTAGCTCGTATAGACCCATATCAGTGCTTAATGCTGACTACAAATATTTTACATCTATACTAACACAAAGACTTGATGCAGTATTACCAACCATGATCAACCTGGACCAGACGGGCTTTGTGAGTGCTAGATCTACCACAGACAACACATGTAGAGCCCTACACCTGGTTCAGGAAATGCAGTCTAATGGAGCACAGAGCGCACTTCTCAGCCTGAATACTGAGAAGGTGTTCGACCGAGTGTCATGGCCTTTTCTCTTCTCCACCATGCATAAGATGGGCTTTCCCCCAGTCTGTAGGCATTACTCATACCCTCTATTCCTCCCCGCAGGCATGTGTTAAAGTGTCCGGACACCACTCGGACTACTTTCCCCCTGAGAAGGGGCACGAGGCAGGGATGTCCCCTGTCCCCTGTCCTTTTTGCCATTTTCATTGAACCATTGGCACAAGCAATAAGAACGGCCCGGGGATCACGGGCATGAAGATATCGAACATAGAGCACCATATCGTGCTTTGTATGCGGACGATGTCCTTCTCTTCCTCTCTAACCCCACAGAATCTATTCCGGCAGTATACCTGCTTACTGGAGGAATTTGGATCTTGTTCATGATATAAGCTCAGTACGAACAAGACCGATGCCCTTGTCTTTCATTCTGACCCCCCGGGATGGTTTAAGAAAAAACACCCATTTGGATGGAAGCTAGACAAATTAAAATATCTAGGCATCTATCTAGCACCAAGTCGAAAGATACAATCCATCAGAATTATGACCCATTCCTGAAGCAGATAAAACAGGACTTGGAGAGATGGGACCTCCTTCTATTAAACCTGATACAAAGAGTTCAAGTAATAAGGATGGTAGTGCTCCCGAGGGCCCTATATCTCTTCCAAAATGTCCCTGTTAACCTCCCAATAAAGCTGTTTCGAAAGTGGAATACTGTGGTTTCCAGGTTCATATGGGCTGGTAAGCAGCCCAGAGTCAGGCTCAGAACCCTTACTCTATCTAGGGCACAGGGTGGCCTGGCACTCCCCAATTTCAGATTGTACAACTGGGTCTCTCATATAACATTCTTGCTCAGATGCGGTGCAACCACCACTATAGCTAGGTGGGAAGAGATAGAGGAAGATATACTGCCCATCTCGGAATGGGAACAAGCATTGTTCTACCGAACCCCCCTCCACTCAAGCAGAGCATCACAAATCCGTGGATCCGACATCAGATCCGAACCTGGCACACGTTATGTAAAACATTACAGCTCACCCCATATTTTGCTTTATTAACCCCGATAGGCCTTTTAAAAAACTTTCACTCCAACCGGCTTGATCACACCTTTAAGGACTGGAATTACCTACATCTAAACAGCTTGACACAGTTTCTCAAGGGTCCACAATTCAAGACATTTGCTGAGATTCAGCAGGAGTTTGAGCTGCGACACTCGGATTTCTTTCGATACATACAAATACGGCACTGTTTCAACTCCCTCCCAACAGGAGTACATAACCCTGAGGGATACCCGCACTTAATAAAATTGCTATTACAGGTGTTTCGAACCAACGGCTTACTGCATGCCATCTCTGTCATATATAAGTCATTGGCGATAACCACGGGGGATAATACATACCTAACAATGGAAAAGTGGAACACAGAGATGGGGTCCCGCCTCACCAAGGAAATATGGGATGCCATTTGCAGTGCCACCTCCAAACTGACCTGCTCCCATGCATGGCGGCTTTTTTCCTGGCAGCTCCTCTATAGGTACTTTTGCACCCCTGCCATTACCTCACATTTTAGTGGAGCCACACCAGCTACCTGCTGGCGTCTCTGCGGGGAGACAATCACCCATCACTCACATGTGTTTTGGCTATGTCCTAAACTGCAACCATTTAAGGAGTCCCTCCAAGAGGAGCTGGAGGAAATTTGGGGACCGGGGATCCCTTGGACAGGAGAGTTATTTCTGTTACATGTCATCCACTGAGAATTAAGGGGCCCCTACAACGCACCCCTACTGGGACTATTACTACTTGCTGCAAAAAAAGCAATAACTAAATGTTGGCTTACCAACATGATTCCCTCAATAGAAACATGGAGAAATATAGTAAACGGCATCTACAGCTCAGAAAAAATTACTTATTCCCTGAATGACAAAGCAGAAATATGTTTAATGAAATGGAATAGATGGCTTATATATGCCATGGCTAAGGACCCGGCCTTTGTCCCTTAGGGAAGGGGTTCTTTAACCTAAGAGTCCCCCTGTTGACATCCACTTCTAATCTAAATAGAGATAATAACATCAAAGGAAGTGCATATACAGAAGAGACGCATCTAAATAGAGGTGGGAGTGGAGGAATGGCATGTGCCCTGTGGAGTGGGACGAAGGAGGAGAGGGAAGACTCCAGGGAAAGGTTTAAAAACAGGACAACAATATCATTTAAAGAATGAAATGTTTTACTTATTCACTTCTAACTGTTTAACAGTACAAAGCTACTAACTCCAATGATGAAATGCTATGTAATATATATGTAACCCCCCGTTACCCGGGGTTACTAGAATCCCAATAAGACCTAGTGGTAGGCAGAAAAGGCAGCTTGTGAAACTCCAGTTAAATGGATTTCACACTGTCTCACTCTGTTCTCAGTCTCTGCTGAGACTGAGGGATGACATCACCATAGAACTTTCGCAGCTGCATGAGCCACATTAGAATCTGCAGTTGGGAGTTAGGTTAGAATGTTGGGAGTTTTTGAAGGGAGTTGTGTGTGAGCAGTCTTGAAGAGAAGTACACAGCAGTCTGTGCACAGGCTCTTGGAGCCTAAAGCTCTGATATAGAGCTACTTTAAGGGAGGGGTGTGTGTTTCCGCCAAAAGAGGAACACAGTAAGCTGTTCGTGAAATGGTGGAGACCGCTGTTACTGGTCTCTGTGCCCCATCCCTGAGGGGAAGGGGGGTGGAAAGGTTTGCCTGTCATTCCAGGGGCAACCCTCCTGGTTCCGGCTAGGAAAGAAGCTGTCTTATTTTTCAAGTTGTGCTGCGGCACTAGAAGTTGTGCGAAAGAAATTCCTGTGAGGAATCACCTGTGGGGCACCTGCAACCAAAGGGTGAGTCTGCTCTGATATAGGGCCATTGTTTCACCTGAACTGTTGTAAAGTGGGGACTGAACTGCTTAATCATTGGGAGGCCTAGAGGAATAGGCTAAGCCAAGTAGAAGTATGTTCAAGTCCAGCACAAGGGGAAAGCCAAGACATGTAGAGGAAATGTGCTATGCATTTACCCTTTAATTTACATTGCCAAGCTTTTCAGAAAGAGATGTTTAATGTCCAGAGAAATGGCCGGGTATGAATTGTGGAAGTGAGAGGTGGGAGACCCCCCCATCAGTAGTAACCAAATTCACCTCTACGGATTTGCTCTGTGGCCCTTTTACTTTCCCTCAGGCACTTGGCCAGTGCTGAGGAAAGTACCCAGACGTGGGATTAAAAGAAAGTTTCCCTTATGGAGTCGAAGGCTCTAAGGTGGTTTAGGGAGCCACTAGAAATGTGTCCATGTCAAATGGAAGGTGTTCGAGTGGCCAGCAGGGGAGCCGAGCCAGGGAAATCCCCAAATAGTGTACAAGTCGGGCTGTGTACAAGCAGCATACAAGTCCGGGCTGTGTGCCTGGTGGGTTCAGAGCCTGAGGGCTGAAGTGTTGAGGAAGTGTTCTGATTCTTAATCTGCATTACCAGAAGTGTAACCCTGTGGGGGTCCATCTATGCTTTGTTTTGTTCTGCTTGGATGTGAATAAAGCCACACTTTAGAATCCCATTCCTGGTATTGGACATTACAGTTATTGCTTCCTGTGTTCGGATTTACTTGGGTGCCCCGTGCAGAGTAGCCAAACCTAGCCCTTGTGCCAAGTAACCTAGTCCTCCCCGAACCCAGTCCCCACCTGGTACTGCTGTCAGCTTCAACAGCATACCACCTGTCATTTGCAAAAAGGCAGGGGTGAGGGGTTACATATATCTCTGTCAAAAATAAGCAAAGCTAGTTATATTATGATGAAAGGAACTGTAACTATGTAAAAGTTGAAAAAAGCTCAATAAAAATGATTTTTTCAAAAATAAAATAAAAAATAAACAAATTAGCCAGCCTGGGAGTGGGTCCCAGGGTGGTAGCCTGTGTAAAACACTGGCTAGACAACAGAACACAGTGGGTAATAGTGAAGAAAGGAGGGTTACTAGTGGGGTACCGCAGGGTTCAGTACTGGGGTTGGTCCTTTTTAATGTCTTTATAAGTGACATTGCAGAGGGACTGAAAGGGAAAGTATGTCTTTTTGCAGATGACACAAAGATCTGCAACAGGGTTGATACGCAAGGTGGGGTGGAAAGGATGAAAAGGGACTTGGCAAGGTTGGAGGAATTGTCAAACGTATGGCAGCTTAGATTCAATGCAAAGAAGTGCAAAGTAATGCACCTGGGAAACAAAAACCCAGGGGAAGAGTACACAATGGGGGGTGAGATACTGACAACAGTAAAAATGGAAAGGGACCTGGGGGTAGTCATATCAGATGACCTAAAGGTGGGTCAGCAATGTGAGAAGGCAGTAAGGAAGGCTGGGGTGATATTGGGATGCATAGGGAGAGGCATCATCAGTAGAAAACAGGAAGTTGTTGGCCCTCTGTACAGACAGTTGGTAAGACCACATCTGGAGCACTGTGTACAGTTCTGGAGACCCCATCTCTGCAAAGACAGAGACAAGGTGGAGGCTGTCCAGAGGAGGGCAACCAGAATGGTGCAGGGTCTGCACCAGAAGACATATGAAGAAAGACTAAAGGAGCTTAAGATGTATAGCCTCGAGGAAAGGAGAGAGATGGGGGACATGATAGAAACTTTCAAATACCTCAAGGGAATCAACAAAGTCCAAGAGGGTAGCATCTTTCAGAAAAAGAGATGTGCAAGAACAAGGGGGCACAATTTGAAGATAGAGGGTGGGTGGCTCAGAGGTAATGTGAGGAAGTATTTCTTCACAGAGAGGGTTGTAGATGCATGAAACGGCCTTCCTGAGGAGGTCGTAGAGTCAAAAACAGTGGGGGAATTCAAGAATGCATGGGACAGACATAAGGCAATTCTAGTGGAGTGTAGAAGAAAGTAGGCTGTTGGTTAACTAGGATCTGCAGCTTATCCGTTAGGTAGGGAAATGGGCAGACTAGGTGGCACAAGCGGTCCTTATCTGCCGTCAAATTCTATGTTTCTATGTTTCTAGCAAGCTGCTGCAGGCCACCAGTGATGGATCCATGTAGGTCTAGAAGTGAATCCAGGTACCAAGTACTGTGAAGTTGAGGTATGAGAGTCCCACATCCGAAGAAGATGGTGAACAGCTAGTGCAGAGAGCAGAAGGTGCTGCAGAAGAGGCACAAGGTTCCCACTCCTGAAGGAGAAGGCGAACTTGCATGGCTGTGAGGAAGGGGTGACCAATAACAAGGAAGTCCAGGAGGCAGTCAAACCGAATGGAGGTAGAGACTGAACAAACTGGTAGAGTCCAGTTCCAGAGCATCAGGAGGCCAAGGTGGGGACGAGTATGATTGGTCCATAGAAGTGCAGGATGTAGACTGGTGAGGCAGGATGGTGAAGGCAAATGGGGTACAGCGGTCCCGTTCCCGAAGGGAAGTGGCAACTGGGCATCAGGTAGGAATGAATGAGGTTGAAATAGTCAATTGCAGACACAGGTTCACATCCCCAGTAGTCGGGGCGAGTCGACCGTTGCTCAAAGCCACCAGGCAGAGGTAGGATGTTGAAGGCAAATGGGGTAAAGTGGTTCCGTTCCTGAAGGCAAGCGGCAACCGGATATCAGGTAGAAAATGCAAAATGTAGAAACAATCAATTGCAGACACAGACTCCCAGCTCCAGTAGTCAAGGCGAGATGAACTTCACTCAATGCCATGAGGCAGAGGTAAGGTGTTGAAGGCAAATGGGGTAAAGTGGTTCCGTTCTTGAAGGGAAACGGCAAGCGGGTATCAGGTAGAGAATGCATAAGGATGAAACAGTAGATTGCAGACATGGCTCCCATCCCTGGTATTCGTGGGGTGTTAACCTTCACTCAATGCCGCCAGGCAGTGCTAGGGACAGAGGATGTCAGGTTTGTAAGTAATAGATAGTAGTGATTGTAACGGAATCCCATCTCACTAGACAGGGCAAGCCTACATTCGCTCAGTGCCTCAGAAGGTACAAGTTAGGGATGGAGTCTGGTCAAATTGCTGGTATGGGCTGAGCAAGGAAAACGCAGCTGGCTGCGTAGTCATAGGTAGGTAAACTGTGAGACAGTATAAATGGGAAGGAAGCAGGTTAGAGGAGAATGTAAGTAAGAGTCATCAGGAATGCCAGTAAGGGGGGGGGGACTACAGTAAGCCAGGAAGGAGCATACAAGTAGCGATGGAATGCAATGAATGACTGAAAGCTGAGCAAACTGCAAGGGCAATGATCCATGTAATAGCAACGGAAACCATGGAGGCAGGAAGGCAGAGTAGATCAGGAACCTGCGAGAGGCTTCGGGATGGCTGACCTAGGGGAGGAGAGGCCACAGGCAAAGCAGTGAATGGTAACAAA
Organism: Neoceratodus forsteri; assembly: GCA_016271365.2. NCBI lineage: Eukaryota > Metazoa > Chordata > Ceratodontiformes > Ceratodontidae > Neoceratodus > Neoceratodus forsteri. The sequence goes on from CM028129.1 coordinate 1,385,891,033, forward strand.
CATTGCAGTAGTAACAGAGAATGGATAATGTCTGAGGAGTGAATGCAGGAGGATAGCCAATGATGCGTGCTTGGGGGTGTTGCAAGGGGCATGAAAGAGGAAGTATGTGTGAATGGTGTAGTAACTGGCAAGCTGGAATGTGAAGAGCACCATGGTAGAACAAGGAAACATCATTCTTGAAGCTGAGTAAGGTACAGGTGCCAGGGGAAAAATGGTAAGGGATGCAAGCGCCTGACTAGGGTCAGAGGTAGCACAGTTCGGTACGGTAGAAAGGGTGTAAATGGAGATGGAATGGAGGTGTGAGGAGTGAAAGGCCCAAAAAGGTGAAACAGTGGAGCACTGGACAAAGGCAGGAACAAGGGATTGGGGGGGCATGGAAGGGGGGGGCCAAGGAAGAGACAGCAGGGGCAGGCTAGGAGCCAGGGGAGAAAAGAAGGGAGAGAAGGGGAGGGCTGGGCAAGGTGAGAGGTCAACAGTTGTTGCCGAATCTGGAAGAATGTCAGTGTACTGCACAGACCATGAGAAACCTAGTAGCAAAACAGGGAGGAGAACCCAGGCGGACAGCCATGCAGGAGGAAAGCAATGGGAAGGTGGTAGGAGTAGTCCAGTGGGGCCTAGCCACAAGAATGTAATGTACAACCGTATTGCACAGAGTATCATGGCTGACATGGTGGTAAACATCAGACGAGTCTGGAGAGCATCAGGAGAACAGGCAGATCAGTGTATGCTGAAAGAATGGAAACAGGGACAAAACTGCAGTAGTAGTATGTTAAAGCGCAGGGCAGCAGGGCAAAAAGGCAGGGGAGCACAGGTGATCATAGTGGTTAGAATGTTTTCCATGCCATTGCCGTGCTATGCAGGGAGCAAAGAAAAGGTGGAGCAAGCAAGGCAGCAGGACAAAAGGGCATGGGTGTAGGAAGGCATACTCCCAGGAAGCCACGGAGGGCAAGTTGCTTGAATGGGGGAAGCATCAGGGCCCAGCTCACTGCTGTGGGCTACCCCTACGTTGCCAAATATCCACCCCTACAGAACGACGTGCTCCATTCGGAAAAATGTGAAATGCACAAATCAGTACAGTGGCTGAAGTAGAATATGTCATGCACAAGGGGTAGGGGAACACAGGTACCCATAACCACTGTGGGGAAGGGGGCAATATGCAGGCATTGAAATGGTAGGCTTAAAGCAACACCACAGTAAAAGGGGGAGGAGCAGGAGCCACAGTCCACCTGTGTGCGCCAGCCGCGAAGGCAAGATGCACCAAACCAGAACGGAGAGAGAGAAAAAAATGCTAAAAGTGGTACTTACACGGTTGTTCATCAGTAAAAGGAAGTGAGGACTCCAGTACCTGCCTACCACTGAGCTGTCGGGACACAGAGACAGCTAAAGGTGGCCTGCAAGTGATGCTCCTGGCAGCACAATAAACAGGCAGAGGAGTGGACCAGAGTAGGGCAGGTTCATTTGCCATCCTTGATGCATGGGAAATACAAGAAGGCAGTATAGCACAGTGGTTTAAGGCTCTGAGCTGCAAACCTGGAGACCTGGGTTTGAATCCCATAGCCCCCACTTGCATACTGTGTAACCTTTAGCAAGTCACTTAACTTCATTGTGCTCCCAGGTCACACCTGTAAACAAGCTTTCAGCTTAGTGTTTCTCTCCTGGTAAAAAATGAAAAAAATATGGCATGCATACGAGAAGAACAGATGATGTCAGCTCCTAGGGTGTGCAGCAGCCAGTTAGCAGCATGGGGATGAGACGCAATGTCCAAGAGGTGCAGGGGAATGACGTACCAAGTGCGAAGGAAAATGGAGCGGCGGACAAAAGAGGTACGAAGAGGGGAGGAAGGGAAACGAAGGCAAACGGGAGAGAAAACAGACAGGAGGAGGGTGAGAAAAGGGGGGGGCAAGAGAAAGCGAAGACAAAAAGAAAAGGAAAGAGAAGAATGAGAGGGAGCAGGGGAAGAGAGCAAAGAGCAGGGAGCAGAATGGGAATGTAAGGAGGCTCAGCCCACGAGCCACACAGGAGCCCAGGCACCGCAGTGCTTCGCAACGCGCTAAGTAGGGGACTGTTGTAGGTGGCTGGCCTGTAAGGGGAATGTGGGAGGAGCTATTTCCCCACATTGAACCTTGGGCTTTAGCCCTCCCATTATGTTTAAATAGCAAAAAATATCCAAAAAGGTGTTTTTTTGCTGTTGAAACAACAAAAAAGGGACTGTATCCTGCCTCACAGAAAAATAGTCCCCAAGTAATGATACGTTTCTCAGTAGTTTCATGCACAAACAAATGTCAGAAATACTGTGCTGGCATGATTTCTGACATTTGATGTGCATAATACAGTTCCACACAACGCTATTAGTGCCATCTTGTTCACTGTCTCTCTCTGTCTGTTGCTCTCTCTCTCAGTCTCTTTTTCCTGCTCTCCACTTGCTTACTGTGCCCTGTGTTGCTGACCTGCTGATCCAATGTGCCTATCACACTGAGGGATTGTGGCAGTGTATACTAATTGACTACTGTGGCTTAATGATGGTGGCCACAAGTGCCACACCGGGAGCTATGCAGGACTATAATGCTGCCACACGTAACTGTGTGGTTAACACTGTGGCTCACAGCACACTGTGCCATGTAGCCAATCATTCCCTTGCTGAACTGTGCGGGAAAACAGTGGTGATTGCAACAAAGTGCAAGTCTTACCAAGATTTGCTTGGTGGCTACAACTGCAACACAGACCTTACTGAAGACAAACAGTGCATGTCCAGGGGCCACGCAGTAGCACTTTAACACACCCAGACACACACACACACAGTGAGAGACACACACAGAGGGCCAGTGGCACGGCAGCAGAACAGAGATCCCCATCTGTATTTTTTCCTGCTCTCCTGCAGCATTGCTGCAAGCTGCGCCTCTATGGGGAGCACCAGACAACATTGAAACCTGTGCTTTGCGTCAGGGACATGCGCCGGGAGCCATCGCTGTGGGCGGTTGGTGCAGTTCTGCCTCTCCCTCTCCACACACTCAGTACCAATTTTGACTGCTTGAGGGCTTACAGGAGAGCTGAATTATTAATAGCTCAGCGCTGGACCACAACAACACAGACAGAGACAAACACAGACAGAAAGACACATATTTACGTTCTGCACCCACTGTCTGTCTGTGCAGCCTCTCACTGTGTTCCTGCACCGCCTTTCTCTCTCTTTCTCTTCCCAGAGGAGCAGGAGTCAAGATCAGGAGATGGAGCAGTGTGGCTCTAGGGAAGCTGGTGGGCCAAACTGCATGCACACCTCTCCCTGACTAGCTCCCATGGCCACTGTCAAAACAGCAAATTTGCTGTATGGGGTGTATATGTTCATCGCAAAAAAATTTGTTAATGCATCAGTTAGGGTTGTTACAAATGTGACAAAAGTTGGGAAATGTGGGAAATGCCCCACCCCACCCGAAACCTGCAGACACTGACGAGTGTCAGAGGTCTGCCTTGGGGATGTCAGCCCTAATCCTCACCCACCTCCACCCCCATCCTGCAGACACTGACAGGCGTTGGGGGTGTCCCTTGGGGTGCATTAATGAAGCTGTTTGCAATGAATTTCCTTACTTTTTTAGATCGTATAACAGTATGTCAGTTTTATTGTAAAACATAGAAACATAGCAATTGTCGCCAGACAAGGACCGCTAGGCCCATCCGGTCTGCCTATAAGCCCTGTACTTGATTACGGCTTCTGACCCTCCCTCTGCTTTACCCCTATGGTTCCCCTATGCCTGTCCCATGTATGTTCACATCCAACCACAGTGCTTGCTGCCACCTCCTCTTGCGCCAGACTATTCCAGGTCCCTTTCTTCCTGTAGCTCTCTGAAGTCATGAGGATGCATAGCAAAACACAGAGACATAGAAATTGTCGGCAGATAAGGACCGCTAAGCCCATGCAGTCTGCCCATGAGGCCCGTACTTGATTACGGCTTCTGACCCTCCCTTTGCTTCACCCCTATGGTTCCCCTATGCTTGTCTCAAGCATAACTGCACACAGTACTCCATCTGAGGCCTGACCATGGTTTTATATCACGGCATCACTACCTGCTGTCTTGTGCTGGTGATACTCCTGCCTATGCACCCCAGCATGCCACTGGCCTTCCCTGCTGCACTTGTACTCTTCTTTTTTTTTATTATATCACTGTTTACTCCACTGGCAAGCCCCATTCAGCCCGACTGTCCCTCTCAGCTCCAACACCCGGAATTACTGGGGCTTACCTTATGCCCGGCCTGGGAGCAGTGCCTGCGGATGGTCAGGCATCATCCTGCCTGCCAGGTGATTTTCTTCTTCATTTTTCTCCCCATTACCCAGGGCCCTAGGAGTAAAGACGCATGCGCGTAGAGGCGCGCATACGCTCTATAGCCCTGGCAACAACCCCTTCCACCCACCCATTGGCCTAATGTCAGCAGACTCTCTGGTTTATGCTTGGAGCTTGGCCTCCCACCAGGAGGCAGACCATGGCCGAGGGATGCAACCCCACCACCCCAGAGAGGAGAGTTGCCTTCGCAGCTCCTACCAGCTTGTGCCTCCCCGCCGGCCTCCTCACCGCCCATGCCTCGTATCCAAACACAGGTCGCCGGCATGGTGCGAGGTAAGGAATCCAGTGCCTCAGCCCCCTGTGCCACCGGGCCGGTCACTTGTACTCTTCTTTAACATTTTCAGATCATCTACAATAATAACCTCCAGGTCTCTTTCTTCCTTAGTAACTGTCAGCAACTACCCCCCCCCATCCTATAGCTCTCTCCAGTCACGAGCATGCATAGCAAAACATAGAAATTGTTGGCAGATAAGGACCACTAGGCCCATCCAGTGTGCCCATAAGCCCTGTACTTGATTATGCCTTCTGACCCTCCCTCTGCTTTACCTTTATGGCTCCCATATGCCTGTGCCATACAAGTTTAAATACAACCACAGTGCTTGCTCCCACCACCTCCTGTGGCAGACCATTCCATGCATCCAGCACCCTCTCTGTGAAGAAAAACTTCCTCACATTCCCTCTTAACTGGCCTCCTTCCAATGTCATGTCATGCCCCATCTTTCTTGTACTCCTCCTGTATTGCAAGATGTTTGCCGCCTGCACCTTGTATATGCCCTTGAGGTACTTGAATGTTTCTATCATGTCACCTCTCACCATCCACTCCTTCAGTGAGTACATATTGAAGTCCCTTAATCTCTCCTCATAAGTTTTGTGGTGAAAGCCCTGTACCATCTTAGTCGTCCTTCTCTGGACCGCCACCAGCCTGTTAATGTCCTTTCAAAGGTGCCGCCTCCAGAACTGCACACAGTACTCCATGTGAGGCCTGACCAGTGTTTTATATAACAGCATCACTACCTCCTGCGTTCTGCTGCTGACACTCCTACCTGTGCACCACAGCATGCCACTGGCCTTCCCTGCTGCCCTTGTACTCTGTTTTGACATTTTTAGGTCATCTGAGATAATAACCACCAAGTCCTTTTCTTCCTTGGTAACTGTCAGCAACTCCAATTCCCCCTCCCCATCCTGTGGCTCTCTCCAGTCACGAGCGTGCATAGCAAAACATAGAAACAGAGAAATTGTCGGCAGATAAGGACCACTAAGCCCATCCATTCTGCCTATGAGGACCGTACTTCATTACGGCTTCTGTCCCTCCCTCTGCTTTACCTATTTGGTTCCCCATGCTTGTCCCATGCATATTTAAATACAACCACAGTGCTTGCTCCTACCACCTATTATTGCAGACCATTCTATGCATCCACCACCCTCACTGTGAACAAAACCTTCCTCACATTCCCTCTTAACCACGAACATGTGAAGATACGAAAATTGCAAGCAGATATAATCCCTAGGGTGTATCGAGTCTGCTTGTGTGTGCAGCCGTCAGCTTTTTACTGTGTTTCTGCCCTCCCCTATCCTGTTGTTACCCCACTCCCTGTTCAGTTGTGACCTTCCCCTGTCCCACCCTCTCTTAACCAACCGTAACACCCCACTTACATCCTGCAAAGACGAAAAGGGATTGGAGGTGGCATTGTCGTCTTCAGTCCCAACGCTCTTCACATTCCATCAGAAAATAAGCTGGGCAGGCACAGCACAGGAGAATAGGGTGAGTGTTACGGTTGAAGATGCTAAGGCCACCCCTGATCTCTCTTTGTCTGTGCAGAGTGGGGATTGGGGTGGTTTTATGATTGGTAACCCTAATGCCACATTTCCCTAGTTCTGTCACTTTAACCCTAATTGATGCATTAACAAAGTTTTTTGCAATTTATTTCCTTACATTTTGCACTTTTCTCCCTCCACAGATGTGCATATGTATGTAGCTGTGGAAACGAAGGGGCCAGAAGCCCCTGTGCTTCAAAGCATAACGTTACAAGCAGGCATATCGAAATTGCAACAAATAGTCATAACTGTGTCATCTTAAAGGAGATGGGAAACCAAACACTTACTGTAACTGTCTGTCTATGATGCTCATGAGGTTTGTGGCTTAGTAAAGACATGTAGTATGTGTTTTTTGCAAAAACAAATTGTTTTCCTTGCGAAGATTAAATATTTTTGAATGTCATCCCTGATTGTGATCGTCACTTCAGTTTTTCTTCATCAGTGTCCGCGAGCCAAGCTGTGTGTTATGGCATCACACACACCCTCTGCAGCTCTCGAGCAGGAATCATGGAGACAGCAGGAATGGATGAGTTAGCCAAGGACACCAATCAATATTCAGCTGATTCAGAAGAGGGCAGTGATTATAATTATCACATACTAGGAAGAACTATCCAGCCTTACATGTATGAACCCGCCCCCCCCCCAAGTGCCAGCCATATGGCTTCTGAAAACTCTGAGCACTCACTCACTCTCGAGCACAACAGTAGCGCTAACCAGGAAGTGCCGATAGTAAATGAATGGTGTGTTATCTGAGGCTAACTTATTTTGTATATTTTATGATTTTTGTCACTTTTTTTGTTCAAAGCAACTTGCTGGACAAAGAAATGTATTACTGATCAATCATCATGTCATGTTAGTTTTTTGTAATTGTTGTGTGGTGTGTGTCGAGATAGGGGTTCGAGTCCCAGCTGAGATCAAGTGTTACAGGTTAAATAATGCAGTAGTTGTTCCTTACTACATTTCAGGTTTTAGTTTTTTTTACACATGGAAGTTGTGCTGTTCATCACTGGTATATCTTGTAGCCCAAAGACTGTTGTGTTCTAGTTTACCATGTATGGATCTTTTCCGTCCGACTACCCTGTGTTGTGCATTGTGAATAGTCCAGTTATGTTTCTGCAGTAGGTGTTGAGAATGTTTGGATTTTCACATCTGTACAGAAATTTGATGTAATGCTGAGTTCGCTTGTTAGTATGATGTTATCTACATGATCAGCTCTTGTCTGCATTGATCTCTGTGTTGTTTGCCTGTGACAGCGAGCGGTTGCGTTTGATATTTTTTTTTTTTATTTCCCCAAATTCATACTACTGCAAATTGTAGAAAACTAGTAGGTATCATCAGCGCCTTTTCTATAAAGATTAGTTTTTTCTTTATTGCCTTTCAGTTTTATTGTACGCATTGGTTCCTACCACTGAACAGCAACTATCCCTTTTCACACCACTCTGTTTGATCTTTGATTTTTTTTTTTTTTTTAATATCATCTTTATTTAGGTTTTACAACATATATACAGACAGGTCATCCAGATCCGAGTGAAAAACTTCATTTACACAGATTTTACAGGCTCAGCTTAGATATAGAAAGGGTAAAAACTCTATGAAGGGGGCAGTATACCTCTGAAAATAGTGTCCATAAGGGTTAGGTAGTCCAGAGTGTTGTTCGGCCTGGCTGAATGCCAAAGAAACAAGGAGGTTCTCCTCGACCAGTGATCCCTTCCAGTAGTGACAGAGAAGAGAGAGAGATCTGATCAATTCCAACGAACCCTGCCTATTATGTTTCAGGTCCGTCTCTAGTAAAACCGTGGCTTTTTCCAATAGGCAAAGTTGTTTTAAGGGTATATTTTCAAATGACAGATCACAGGCTCCTAGATAGGATGTCCCCCACATAATTCTCCTCAGACCCACACAGTCAGCATGCATCACCTGGTCCCATGTTGGGGGGGGAGGGAAGAAGGGGAGGAGGGGGCTGCCCTAGGGCACTCAGTAAACCTCAGGCTTCCCACTCTAAGGGGTGAAGGTAGGTCTTTAACATGTAGTATATCTGCCACCGGGCCCATCTGGTAGTGAACTTTTCTTCTTGGTTGTTTAAGCTGTGTGTTATTTTCTCCATAGTGTAGATTGGTCTTATAATATACCACCAATCCTGAATCGTGGGAATTTTAGGTGTCAGCCATAACTTAGTAATAGCTTTCTTTGCTGCAGTAAGGAGTATAAGGAGTAAGTACCTGGTGATTGGGCCTTGTAGATTTTCGGGAAACACGAAAAACAAAAACATCTCCATGGTCAGTTGGAGCTGAGGGTCCAGCATTTCCTGTAGGTGGGCTTGCAGGAGTGCAAAATGGGGTCTCAGGAGTGGACACTCCCACAAAATGTGGGTGTGGTTTGCCCCTGGGTCTCCACATCGGCGCCAGCAAGTAGCAGGGTGAGTTTGTGTGAAATGTCTGGAAATTACTGGGGTTCTAAAATATCGGATTAGGCATTTCCATGCGAATTCCCGCCACGTGTGTGAGCTGGTCACTCTAGCGGAGTAGCTACAGGCTCGCTGCCAGTCCACGGGTGTTATCTGGAAGCCAGTTTCCTGGATCCACTGCACGCGAACGTTCTCAATGTGTGAATAGCTCTGTGTGTTCAAGGCTTGATAGTATATTGAGACCAGATGCCTTTGTTTCAGGGTTTTGTTAAGGGTGACTTGACTTTGTATTAACAGCAGACGCTGCTCGTGCTCCCAGATTATATGGGGGAGGCTATCTGCATAATGTCTGATTTGCAAGTACCGGTAGAAGTCCCGATGTGGTAAATTGTATTTCCTCTGGATTTCCATATAGGACCACATTACATCCTGGGTCACTATCTGTCCCAGGTACTTCAGGCCCCGCCTCTCCCACTGCCGAAAGCTGCCGTCCAGGCTGTTTGGGGGGAAATTGCTCAAGCTAGATATTGGGCATATAAGTGGTAAGAAGGTTGTCAGCTGGTGCATTTTTTTAATGCTCTGCCAGGCACGGAATGAGGCTGTAAGCCAGGGGTTTGTATGTCTGTGTGAAGTCCTGTTGCCCGCCTGCTGGTATAAGACCTGGTAATATGCATGGTCGTCCATTAAGGCTCGCTCTATGTCCAGCTAGTGCATGTTGGATGTTTTAATTTGTCTGGACATCAGAAGCATCAGCTACGCCACTTGCTGATAGAGTCTGAGATCTGGGAGAGCCAACCCTCCTTCTCGACGGGGGAGAGTGAGAATCTTTAGGCGTACCTTGGGTTTTTGATTGGCCCAGATAAATTTGGAGATGTAGTGGTTCATCTCTTTGAAGGTCTTTAGCGGGAGGTGCATGGGGATATTTTGAAACAAATACAAAGCTCTTGGGAGAATTACCATTCTGACTAGATCTATCCTCCGAGTCAGGTCCAAGGGGAGAGTTGCCCAGGACTTTAGATCAGTTTTTAACTGCGAGATGAAGGGGGAATAGTTATACTTGTAGTATTTCATAGAAGATTGGGGGATAGATACTCCAAGGTATTTAAGTTTTTGCAAATTCCACCTTCCCGAGATACAGGCCTGTGCGTTTAGTGAGGGAGAGTAGTGAAAGTAGAGCAGCTCTGTTTTACTAAAGATTCAGTTTGTATCCCGAAACCGAGCTGAAGGAGTCTAAAATCTGCTTAACTGTGAAAAGGGATTGTTCGGGGTTCCGCAGATACAGAAGGATGGCGTCTGCGTAGAGGGCGATCCGGTGCTCTCTACCCCCCGTTTCCACCCCCTCTATTCCCCGAGCTTCTCTAATCCTCTGAGCCAGGGGCTCAATGAAAGCTGCAAACAGCAAAGGGGAGAAAGGGCAGCCTTGCCTCGTCCCCCTATATAAAGGGAAATAATTGAAGTGATGCCCATTCACCTTCACACAGGCCTAGGGAAAAGAGTATATGTTTTGGAGAACTGTAATTAGCGCAGGGGGAAATCTGAACTTATGTAAGGTTGAGTAGATCTTTGATGTTGATCCTGTCTTTGAAATGGGTGCAGCTTTTCATGTCAAGCATACTGCGACTGCAGCTCCAGTTGTGCAACCTTTTGTATCTAAGGCTGTATCACGGTGCTGCTGACAGCAGGCAGCAGGCTTCCGATCTTGTTGCGTGTTGTGGTTGAATGCATCATCTTGTCAATATGTACATGGCCTCAATATTCTGCTCCCAGCCCTGCTCCAGACCTTGAAGTGAATCTCGATTCTTCTGTGTCATTGGTTATTTTACATAGTTTTTAATCCCTCTGTCGACCTTCCTTTTTTCTGTTTCATGATGTTCCATCTACTTTACCTTCGATCTCTAACCCATGTTTTTGTTTTTTTTTTATTTTTTTTCCGTTTTAGTTACTAAACTAAATAGATTCATATTCAATCTATTTTCATTCTACATTCCAAACATATCACTACTCAATGGTAGACACCAAACCCGACCATCACCACCCCTCCACTCCCCCCGCACACACACGCACACTGAAACTCACATGCATTCATTCACCTGAGCCTGTCTTAGAATGCTGTTTCACCACTCATAGCTATATACATATCCAGCAGCTGTTATTGAAATCTGCAGTTCATACACTATTACTACCTATAATCATATATTTTCCAAACTACCATTGCTGCATACTCAGAGATGCTTGCAAATCTTTTCCTACCATCCATGTTTATTGAAGAAGTTTTACCACATTCCAGTATTACCCAGTCTCAGTAGCTGCATAGTTTATTAAGCAATAATGCCCAACAGGGTGTGAGTCATGCTGGGATAACATCACGCCTCACGTGATTGGACACAAGGCCACAGGTTGACTGCATCCAATACCTGAGAAGTGACATTATCCAGCACGACACACAACCTGGAGGACATTATTGCTATTATACAATGGCTCTTTTGTATTAATATTGTGGGGGAAAAAATGAGCACATGTACATGGCTAAAAGGCCTCAGGCAGCCCTCCTCAGGCAGCCCCCTCAGGCATACCTCACATCTGCTGACAGCTGAAACCCTCGGACTGATTCACCGACTCCTACTACAAGCCAGCCGGGCCGCCAGCCGATACCTTCAGGCAGCCCTCCTCAGGCAGCCCCCTCAGGCATGCCTCACACCTGCTGACAGCTGAAACCCTCGGACTGATTCACCGACTCCTACTACAAGCCAGCCGGGCCGCCAGCCGATACCCTCAGGCAGCCCTCTTCAGGCAGCCCCCTCAGGCCTACCTCACCCCTGCTGACAGCTGAAGCCCTTGGACTGATTCACCGACTCCTACTACAAGCCCAGCTGGGCCAGCCAATACCTTCAGGCAGCCCTCCTCAGGCAGCCCCTCAGGCATACCTCACACCTGCTGACAGCTGAAACCCTCGGACTGATTCACCGACTCCTACTACAAGCCAGCCGGGACGCCAGCCGATACCCTCAGGCAGCCCTCTTCAGGCAGCCCCCTCAGGCCTACCTCACCCCTGCTGACAGCTGAAGCCCTTCGACTGATTCACCGACTCCTACTACAAGCCCAGCTGGGCTGCCAGCCAATACCCTCAGGTGAGAAGTGGACCAGCACTGGGCTACCCTTTCGGAGCCCTGATTGGTCCCCTGGCTGGCACCGCAGCTCCCGAATAGATGCTGCTGGACCAGTCACCAAGCCGATTGGCTACAACTTAAATCCACAGAGACTACTGCCCGAAACGCTACCGGGAGCTTAGCTAACCCGGGTTTTGCTGAAATTCTTGTTCAACCATTGTATTGCTGGTTAATGTATAATTACGGGGACATTGCTTAAAAACAAACTGTTGTCTTAGTGACTGCTTGTAACTGTGTTAAGAACTACCAAGGGATACTGCTGCAAGGGTAGTACTTAGCATCTGCTCGAACTATGAAAATTGTTAGGCAGTATATGCTGCTCCGTATCATTAGCTGAGTTACTCCCCAGCCAGAAGCCTGCAGAAACCCTCACCACTTGGCTGGGAGGCAGAGCTTGGTTCAGCACCGCCACCTTGGCGCGCTTTCGTTTGTCCCTTGTTTAAATACACAAAAGAAGTGCTCTAACTCTGAGCCATGACCCTTGGTGTGCTTCTGTCTGTCCCTGTGCTCAAATTTAATTTAAACTGAGCTCTAACCCAGCACCACCACCTCAGCGCCCTTTTTCAGTTGGTCCCTTTGTTTAAATTGTATAAGACTATGTGGTCGGCACTTGCTTTGCTAACCCCACCACACGACTAGTCTCCTGCAGCCCTCCCCCAGCTCAAACTTAATCCCTTCATTGTTCTTCTTTCCTCCCACCAATTAATTTGTATTTAGCCTTTGTTCCGAACACTATTTAACCTCTCTACCTTCCCTCCCTGCCTCCCCAGGCAGCCCTCCTCAGGCAGCCCCCTCGAGCCTACCTCACCCCTGCTGACAGCTGAAACCCTCGGTCTGATTCACTGATTCCTACTACAAGCCCAGCCAGGCCGCCAGCTGATACCCTCAGGTGAGAAGTGGACCAGCACTGGGCTACCCTTTCGGAGCTCTGATTGGTCCCCTGGCTGGCACTGCAGCTCCCGACTGGACGCTGCTGGCCCAGCCACCTAGCCGATTGGCTACAACTTAAATGTGCAGAGACTACTGCCCAAAACGCTACCAGGAGCTTAGCTAACCTGGGTTTTGCTGAAATTTTATGCCCACCTTGCACCTTAATTAACTAGACCCACACCACGCCTCACTGTGAGGCCCCTCCTCTTGGCTCGTATTCTACAGGGTCCCTTGCTAGGCCCTCCTCCTTCTCCCTCCCACCTTGCTCACTCCCATGTTAGCTCTTTTTCACTGTGATTCCTGTGCTGCCTGGCTTCACACCCCTCGCTGTGCAACTGCCTTTTTCGCACCGTACCACTTCCCCTCTCACTTGCCTCCCTTACTTTTCCTTTCTCAACCTTGCCTATTCGCTGCACCTGCTTTACTATGCCACCTCTCTATCCTCTTAACATGCACTCCCCCATACTCTGTTCACCCTTCTCCTCTTCATCTCTCCTCTCTTCCCCCTCCTTCACCCTCCCAGAACCTGCTTCCCCTCTCCCCCTCGCAGCTTCCAACTTGATACTGTATACTGCCACCTAGGTACTCTGCACTTTGAGCCCAGCCCTCCACCCAGGGCTCCCCCTTCTTCTAAGGAACTGTCTCCTCCTGCCTGTAGGCATTGGGTGCTCCCCTCCTCCTCCAATGCAACTTTGATCCTGAACCTTCGCTATCACTCCATGGCACATTCCAACATGAAAAGAAGTCGCAAGTTTTGCCTTAGGGAATTGCATTTGAGCACACTGAAACTCGTGCTCCTCCTCCTGCTGCTGTCGGGCAACGTTCATCCAAACTCTGGCCCAATCTTTGCCAGGGTCTCCAACCAGAACAAACACTCAGGTGCCCTCTCAATCATGTCTCAATATTTGCAGCCTTCTTCACAAACTTGATGCTCTACAAATCTTTACTAGCCAACATAACCCGGACATCCTGGCAGTTGTAGAAACCTGGCTCACTCCATCGGTCCCTGACCAGGCAATCATCCTTCCTGGCTACAATGTCTTTAGACTTGATTGGATATCAAAAAGAGGTGGTGGATGCACCCTGTACCTTAAAGATACTCTCCTGGGCCACCACATAAATACTGCTCTCCAGACTACCACTGCTCAGATTCTTCCCATCAGAATCCTACAAGGTGCACATAATAAAGCCTTCACAGTTGTTACTGTTTACATCACAGCTAAAGAGCAAGGAAATGGACTAGCCGCTGTATTGGATTTTGTTAGATCACTCACACTGGACTCTGAATCTATCCTTCTAGGTGACTTTAATGTGAACTGGCTCGCTGCTGAGGCAGGGGCACATAAGGACTCCATTGCTGCGGCCAACCTTACCCAGATGGTCGACTCACCAACCAGGAAAAACTACAAAAGTGGCACCAGCATCCTCCTGGACTGGATCCTCACCAGCCACCCTACCCGGATTACGAGCACCTCTGTCCTCCCCGACTCACTCAGTTACCACTCCCCTGTCAGCTGCATATGGTCTAACACATTCCCTAACCCCCCCAAAACCATCACCAGTACAGTCTTACCTCATGGTCAGTTAACTCATCTTAAATCTCACCTCCTCCTACAAGACTGGTCACCAATCTTCAATGCAACCAATGTTAATACGGCTCTGGACTATTGCATCAAAATCTTTAATGAGGCCTGTAACAAATACGCTCCTTTTAAAAACGGAAAGTTAAAGCCCTCTGTAACTCATGGCTCTCAGGTGACCTCCTAAGGCAACTAAAAACAAGGGATCACCTTTGGGAACTGGCTAGAACCACTGGGAAGCAAGCTGACATCATAAACTACAGATGTGCACAGAATGACACTACCAAATCTATTCGGCAAAAGAAATCAATCTATTACAAGAGTGCGCTTACTAACTTCTGGGGTAACGGAAGAGACTTCTGGAACAACATAAAAGAAGTCACTGGGAAGCAGTCAAAATCTCCCCCTTCCGTGCTCAACATAAATGGGTGGACCATGCTTGACCCGAAAACCATTGCGAACACCTTCAACACTGCTTTCGCTGGCCTCAGCAATGTTCTCCCCCTAGATTTTTTCAAAGAGGATGACACCCCCATGTCCCCAATCCCCACTGCCACTTCTAGTCACCTGCCCTTCTATTTTAAAGCAGTCAAGATATACCAAGTTCGCAAGTATGTTACTAAAGCCATTAGCAAATTCAGATCAAGCAACGATTCACTTGACCTCAAACTGCTGGCCCTCACTCTAGAAGAGGTACTTGGGCCCTTGACCAGGATCTTTAACCTCTCTCTCAGTCTTAGCCAGTTCCCTGACAAGTGGAAATCAGCCACTGTTACCCCTATCCACAAAAGTGGTGACAAGACTGCCCATGATAACTACCGCCCAATCTCCATTCTACCGCCCCTCTCTAAAGCCCTGGAACATATTGTTGCAGACCAGCTTACTGACTTTCTGGACAAGCATGACATTCTGTGCAGGCAGCAACACGGCTTCAGAAAAGGACATAGCACCTCCTCGGCACTACTGGAATTCACCGTCGCCATCCACAGTGCACTGGACAACGGTCAGCAAACTGGTTCCATCTTCATCGATTTAACCAAGGCCTTTGATACTCTCCAACACCGCCTCCTACTTGTCTAGCTTCAGAATCCGGGGCTCTCACCCAACTCCATTAACTCGTTTAAAAGCTACCTAGACAACCGGACCCAAAGAGTAAGCATTGCTGATACGCTCTCTGATGCCAAACCTGTCCGCTCAGGTGTTCCCTAGGGTTCTATCCTGGGCCCCCTCCTGTTCAGCTTGTTCCTGAACAGACTACCGGATTCCTGACCAGAACAAATCATACTCTACGCTGATGATGTGGTAATCCTAGCCTCCCACCATGATCCAAAACTGCTGCAAGATAACCTCCAGCTGGGCTTTTCGTCAGTCAAAAACTGGTTCTTAAAGCACAAACTGATCCTAAATCAGAAAAAAACAAAGGCCATGATCTTCAGCAGCTCCCACTACAAAAGCAAGCAGCACCACCTCTTTGTTAAAACCAAGCAAGGAGTCACTCTGGAACAAATCCAAACCTTCAAATACCTTGGGATCACCCTGGACTCCCAACTCTCCTACACTGTCCACATTAATAATGTTGCTAAAGCTGCTAATACTCGGCCGGGCCTATTGTTCCATCACAGGAAACATCTAACCCCTGAAGCCTTGTCTGTCGCCATCCAAAGCTCTATTGTTAGCACTATTGACTATGGTCTTATCATTTATGGCTCCACCACCACCACTGCCACCTCTCTCAAACGAGTTTCGACCTCCCTCAAAAAGGCCTGTCAACTCATCACTGGATCCCACCATCTCACTCATACATGTGACCTCTGTTCTCAAACCGGGTGGTTGCAACTCACCAGTTGAATAAAATATCAAACCTGCATCATTGCAAAGAAAATAATGATGGGCCTTGCTCCTCATAGAGTCTGTGCTCTCCTTCAAACCAAAATCAACACCCGTAACACCAGGAGGTCCAAACAACAGCTTCTGCAAATCCCCCGCTGTCGCATAACCCAACGTCAAACATCCTTTGCCTACAGGGCACCCAGCTGGATAAACACACTTAGCAGTGACATCTCTGCTTCACCCACGCTTGATTCTTTCAAGTCAAGGCTCCGCCTCTCTCTCCTTACCTTCAGCTCCTGTGACTGCCCTGATTAGGCTGTCCTCCCGCCTAGATCCCCTTACTGTTGCCCCTTGATGTGCCTCAACACCTAGCGCTTTGCAAACACCACTGCCCCACTGATGCACCCTCAGCTCTCTGTCCTTGACAATGCCAATTGGCTGCTATACTCTCCCCACTCACTTCTCCCTCTTCCCCTTCCGACCTACCCTTCTGCTACTGCCACCCATTTTATCACTCACCTCCTCACACCCTGTGTCCATCTCTTCCCCCTCCACCCCTTCTTCAATACTATCTCTGTCAATTCCCACTTCCCCTTGTGTCTCCTGTATTCCATGTTAGTTCATAACTTAGACTATTCAGTATTACAAAATGTTAAATACTGGCAATGTAGTAAATGTTTTTTGATGTTTTTTATTCTGTAAATCATGCTGTTTAAACATAGAAACATAGAATTTGATGGCAGATAAGGACTGCTTGGCCCACCTAGTCTGCCCATTTCCCTACCTGTTGGGTAAGCTGCAGATCCTAGTTAACCAATAGCCTACTTCTTCGTACCCCCCACAAGAATTGCCTTATGTCTGTCCCATGCATTCTTGAATTCCCCCACTGTTTTTGACCCCATGACCTCCTCAGGAAGGCGTTCCATGTGTCCACCACCCTCTCTGTGAAAAAATACTTCCTCACGTTGTCCCTGAGCCTTCATCTTCAAATTGTGTCCCCTTGTTCTTGCACATCTCTTTTTCTGAAAGATGCTACCCTCTTGGACTTTGTTGATTCCCTTGAGGTACTTAAAATTTCTATCATATCCCCCCTCTCCCTCCTTTCCTCAAGGGTATACATATTAATCTCCTTTAGTCTCTCTTTGTATGGCTTCTGTTGCAGACCCTGCATCATTTTAGTTGCCCTCCTCTGGACTGCCTCCATCCTGTCTATGTCCTTGTGGAGGTGGGGTCTCCAGAACTGCACACAGTATTCCAGATGGGGTCTCATCAACTGTCTGTACAGAGGGATAACAACTTGCTATTTTCTACATCCCAGTATGCCCTTAGCCATCCCTACTGCCTTCTCACACTGCTTGCTTACCTTTAGGTCCTCTCATATGACTACCCCCAGGTCCCTTTCCATTTCTGTTGTTGTTACTACCTCCCCCCATTGTTTACTCTTCCTCTGGGTTTTTGTTTCCCAGGTGCATTACTTTGCACTTCTTCTTGTGTGCTCAAAACACACACAAACGTACATGTGCGCGCGCGCGCACACACACACACACACACACACACACACACACACACACACACACCTCTCTACCATCCTAAATACCTAAAAAACATGGCTGCTCTGGTATCACCTTTCAAGCCCCAACAGGACATGTTGGGGTTTGACAGGTATATGCCCATGTGATTGGCACTGGCATCGGCAGCATCTCATCCCTCCCTCAATTCACTGGCCACACTGCCACCCAGCCTTCTCTAGGTGGCAGTCAGATGGTGGGCTGTGCAAACCACCTTCACATTAGGAGAAGATCTGTTCTTGTGATGCTCAGTCCTCCATCCTCTCCCAACCCTCAGTGGCACAAGCTCACTTCTGAACTTTGGGTGCTGCCATAGCGAGCAGTACTGCAACTGCTGCACTACTGCACTAGGTTGTATATGTTTTATATAAAGTATTTGTAAGATTATTTTATATGACCATATCATTTTTCTGTTGTATTTGTAAGGACAAGACTCATGGAATATATCCTTTACATTGTTTTAATTTAGAAAATGGGCTCAAAAAATAGAGCATGCTGATTGGCTGAAAGCCATGCTCAGCATGCATTTATTTTTCAATAATGCCCACTTAAAAATGAGTGCCACTTCAGGGTACCCCATTACTTATAGTATCCTTGGGCATCCCGAATATTCTAAACTGCCAGCCGCCATTTTTTGCCCTTGCTAAGTCAGCGGTAAACTGGTGCCTGGACTGATATCCCCATGTTTACCACATGCCAACATAATAAGCAGCGTTAAGAAAAAGAAAACAGGTGGGCTACAAAATGAGCAGCATCAACTTTAAGAAAACAGCTGGGCTACAACACTGTAACATAACTCAGATGAAGTTCTCGTACCGGTACCGGGCATGAGAGCAGTGGCATTTTCTTGGTTTTCCGTATTGCAGATGGATGTCCATCTGTGGTATGGAAAACCAAGAAAGTGCTGCTCCTCTCATGTCCAGTACCGGTACCGGAGCTACGGCTGTCTCTATCCTCAAAAGCAGTTTCTGACTCCCCGCTGCCACACAATGGAGAGAGAAAGAGCTTTACCGAGAGGAGTTTGAGTCCAACAGTACCTACAAAAAATCTGTCTTCCAGCATGTTCCTTACTTGGACCTGCAACAACAAGAAAATGACCACCTCTGTGACCATGCTCACTCTCATAAACAAGGCACATCATTACACACTGCGACCCCAGCGTTAAAACAAATAGGAGAGAAAAAGAATTTGCTGTGGAACAAAAAACCAAAAAAGTAAGTGGCCCAGAGGAAAAAAAACTGTTGCATGATGGGGCGGGGGTTTGGTCCCAATAAAGAAACAGTGACTGCTGTGGGGCATTAACTGCATACAACCGGCTTTTTGGTTTTTTGATAACTATAGAGTCTCCATTAAGACAAAAGTACTTCATTCCAGTACAGGCAGAGGAACTATTTAATTACAAAATTTATTATAAATCTTTTTTTTTTTTCTATCAACAATTTGTTTATCATTTTTTTTCCACAGTGCCCATTTTCTAAGTGCAATAATACCCTCTGGGGGGGGGGGCATATTATGTGATATATGACGGACCTTCCAGGGGTTATAAGGCCCTCTGCCTGTGGCGTCAGGCCTCATTACAGTCCATTATATCCCAATAATGCCCACCCTGTTGGGTATTATTGCTTACGTAATAAACAAATAAAAATAAAAAAAGCACCTATTTTTTTTCAATGTTCCAACATACTTCACATCCACACACTCACAAGCTGCATTGTTGTTTACTGCCACCTTGATGACGTTCAGCCAGTGCTGTACTGGGTTCGAGGTGCTCACTGCCTCATCTCACTAACCTTGACTCCTGCCCACTCTCTGATCCTGCTCATGGGCCACCAACTGTAGCTCTCTTACACACTGCCATAGCTCTTTGATGACAGGCTGACCATGGCCTTGCTCTAACTTGCTGACCATGGCTGTACTTGGTACATGCTTCCAATACCCTTTGGAAGTGGTGCTGATTGCAGCCCACTCCAACCATGGCTTGAGTACACACTCCCAATACCCTTATCTGAAGTATTGCGAACCGTGGCTCTGCTTGAGCCTGTTGACTGTGGCTGGCTCTTATGCTCCATATGCATGTGACCACAAAGACCACCCCCCCCAAAAAAAAATCCATTGCCAAAGAAAGTGAAGCTACCTCGGTGCTAAAACCCACCAAAGTGGCATACTTGCTACTGGATGACCCCACATATAACACCACTCTGCTGCTCAACAGCTCTCTCCAGAAACAACCACAACTGCTGCAGCATTCCCCTCAGTTTTTTAAGGGTTACCTTTACATTGATCATTGAATGAAACAGCAACGAAAATGCAGCGTTGGTGCCACAAACTGACCAAACACTAACATTTCAATACTGAAAAAAACTATTTTTTCTTTTACTACTTTTTTACTTTTTCTTTATTAATTTCACTTTTTTTTGCACTACTTTAAATGACAAAAACATTTTGTAAAAAGACAAAAAAAAATTTCTTTACTCAAGCTAATAAGTCCATTTCATAATTGCAACAAGACACTGTAGGGTGTGCATTGTGGTGGGAATAACAGCACTTCTTGTGCTGTGAAGCACTCAGCCTACAACCTTGCGCTTCACCCCATCCAAGGCATGTATAAAGGGAAAGTCCCCTCAACCTTTTTTCTTTATACTTTAGTAGTTTGTGGGCATGACTAATGATTCCCTCTCTTTCATCCTGCTAATTCCATCTTAATTTATATATAATTGAGGTTGCTTCACTCTGTTCTGCCCTGCTGTGAAAATCTGGTTTATGCCATTTCAAAGATCTTGACCCCTCTTAAGCAAGGCATTATGGATATTGATGATGTGGACATGCACAATCCAGTAGAAGCTCTACTCTCAATCCAGTCTGTCAAATGTGTTGTGAATTCCCTGCATTCTAGTCTGTGTTGTCCATCAAACCTGTCAATGTACCTTCTCTACTGTTTTCTGTTTGTGGGGGATAATCTCTGAGGCACTCCACATTCATGACATCATGGGTTGTGTACACCTGATAGGTTGCTTGTTGCACATGTGACTTGAAGAAAGTCCCTCCCCCACCTGAGAGGGGGGTTTGCTCTCCTACGGTCAGTTCTTAATGTGCATCAAAAACAGGTTGCAACACACCCTAGAGCTCCAGTGTTTTTCTTATAAAGAACAAACACCGTTTATTATAAAGAACAACTTCATTACTAAGGTAAGAAGCCACCTGGCTAAACCATTTATTAATATACTACAACAAAGACCAAACAAGACCACAAGAGTATGTTTCTGCAGATATGCAACTGTTTAAAATTGTAAAAATGGCAGTCTTAGAGATGTTAGCACTGCGGCTTCTACTAGCGTCGGTTGTCTAGGAAAATGTTAGCTGAGAAATTGCCAGCACAGTATTCAAATTATGAACATTATTGCATTGTGCAAGTATAGAGATTATTAGCTACCTGAACACCCCTGCTAGCAGTGCCAGGAGCTAAAATGATGTCTGACCCACATAATTGAACACAGAATCTATGCAATGAGTTACAGGATGTAATATAATAAATAATCAACCTGGTTCCCCTGCCAGCAGTTCCTGAGTTGTATTAATCACCAACAAGAATCTGGTGACCCTGCTAGCCTCACTAACTTGTGAAAATGTACTCTCAAACTCACCCAGAAAAGTTTCCTTGTACTGGAAAATGATTAAAATGCCTAAGCTGGATTCAGACATTACTGGAATTCTGTGGCACTCAATTAAAGCACCCGCAACCACTTAGTGCTATTTTCTACCCAAAAACAGTCCCACAGAGAAAAGGAAGCTCTATGGACCAAAATGGAGCCACCCAAATGTTATTTTAAGGCCCCAGTTTCTCAAACAACTCCTAGCAGCATGATCATCCCCACTACTTCTTCCTAGTTTCCAAATCTCCTGCTACATGACAGCTGCAAGCTGACTGGATCTCAGCTCTCGCGAGATTTCGGCCACCATCTTAGATGAGGATAAACAAACAAGATTTGACTAAATCCAACATATCTTGCAATGGAGAATGGAGCTAGCAATTGCTACAGCTTCTCAAGCCTGTCCCCTAACTTTTAACACTGACCATGAGAGAGAACTGAAGAAACATGTTTTAAAGAACAAAAAATGCTTCTGCCCCAAACTGTGTCCTATTACACAAGCAGCAATGCAAATGATTCCTCACTCAGCTTACCACCATACCTCTCAATCTTTTGAGGGACATGGATATGTTTGGGCACCCAAAATGAGGGACAATGAGGGACACAGACCCTCAGAATGATGGACACATCCTCAAACATGGAGATACAAGCTCAGATCGCTTTGGAAACTATAGTGCTTACTTGTACAAGTTTTTTTCTTTTTTTTTTTTTTTAGTCTTTGGTAGCCGGGTAAGGCCCACTAGGCACAAGTGCATGTTTTCAGGGGTGACTTGGCAGCACTGGGCAGTTAAGTGACTTGCTCAGAGTCACACAGTATACAAGTGGAGGTTGTGAGAATCAAACTCAGGTCTTGTATGCTGGATGTATCAAGCTCATTCACACCTCATTCCTCTAACCTCTAGGCTACACTGCCAGCCCCTTTTGGATTTAGTATTTTAAAATATTAAAGAGTTTCTGCTTTAACCTTTGAGTTTGCAGCACATTCTCTATGTGGGCAGCACCTTTTCCATGAGGGATGGATGAGGGACACAGCAATTTTAAGAGGCAAATTGAGGGATGTCCCTCATAATGAGGGTCACTTGAGAGGTATGATTACTACAGCCAAGGCAATGATTAGCTAAGACATCTTGCCCACCCCCCCCTTAAAGGCACATGCCTACATTATCCCAGAGACAACCAAGACATACAAAAGGGGCCACAAATTATACACATCACTGTACTATATTGAGTCAACATACAAGGAGGTTTGATTAAAATAACTAGTTGGGGAACAGTGACCTTTAGTCATTTCTTTCACTGATATCCGGTTATTTTTTCTCTCTTAAAGGCACAATCACATATTAATTAAGGAGCTGCTACTATGTACTGTGTGTGCCGAAAGTAATGCATACCAATGTGAATGCATGACTTAGCCCTATTAATTTAATAAAGGGCTTGAACAAGATAATTTATCACATTTTTGAAATGTAAAGGATGCTAAATTTAAAGGATGCTAACAGAGCCATGTATTGTCTGAGATCTGTCACAGATGACCAAACAGATTCCACAACCACAGTTACCTAGAAACCCCTACCAGTGTTCCCAGGAGCTCAGTACATCAGGGGCTACTACATAATTAAAGGCTCTCATTCCTTACTTGGGCATATACTCTGAGTTCCCCTACGTGCTGCCTGATGACCTGGAGCCCTGCCATCGGCTCCAGAATCTATACATTATTAAATGAGCAAGTAGGCACCTTAGAACATCCAGAGTACCCTGCCAGCATCCCAGGCTTCTAAAATACTAAGTAATGTGCCAGAGTTCCCCATTACAAGCACAGTAGCACCTGAAGTGCTCACTCAAGACATCACTACACAACAGTCTCTGAAGCATTTTCTCAGTCCCTCCGTGCCTCACCTCAAAATGACATGCTCTCTAGATTTTTTTTTTATGGCACATTATGTCTTTTAAACTCACCACCTTCTTCTATCAAAAGGTAGAGGAAACTCCTCTATCATCTATGTGACTGAAACACCATAAAAAAAGTAGGTCTCATGAGGAGAAAGAGCATTGAGAGACTAACCTAACTTACCTATCCAGATCAGCAGCCATGAGAAAGAATATCGCAAGACCTGCTGCTGTGATCTCAGAAAAGCTCTCCACTCATCCCTTATCCATGTGGGATTAAGGGTGTAGGTGGCTGCCAGACAATAGATTGATTGACAGTCACGGCTACATCTAGAATCTACATTGTAGATGGACTGACAGTCACTGCTGATGTCTTGTGGAGAGCGTAACTATGCTCATAAATGTTCAACCAGCACAGAGGGCATTTATTAAAAGCACCAACTGATCTGCAACAGCAGACCTCAATGCAAATAATCAAATATAAGGGCAACGATTTGAAAATCAATTAACAATGGGGAAAATACATTGAGGGCAGCACTATTACCACAGCTGTGGGCAAGGCAGCATAACACTGAGTCCCTCACTCACACTAACCACATTTAAAGGGACAGTGCACACTTTAATGCACAGGCACAGCAATAGCTTGTACAGTGCAGAACATTATTGATTACGGTGCAGGGGGAGAATTAAGGGAAATAATAAATAAATAAAACAATATATCTAAATTCCTCCCCACCAAAAAACAAAACACCCTCTCTATGTACCTTTTCTCAGCTTACTGCAATGGCCAAAACAAAGAGTTGTAGCCAACTTAAAGTGACGCTATCCCTAAAACAACTAAGCATACTACGTGCATCAGATGCAGAAGATGCACCCATGCCATCTGACCAGGAAGATGCTGGGGAAGACACCAATGAAAACACCAAAGACAAGGCACAAACAAATATGCCACCTGCAATCCTTAATCCTCCGCTGGGCAGGATTTAGATACAGCAACAATTCCCCACCAAAATAATCAACCGATGCAGACACAACAACTAGTGTAAAACACTGTGTGAGACAGTTGTGTATCGGCAGGGCCAGAACCCCACTCACCACAGCCGGACTCGGAAACACACTCCAATCTAGAAACAGAGATGAAGGTGGTTACACAATTACTAACATCCAGAGGGTGTTCGCCTGATCAGATACAGGCATTAGTGTGAAACACAATGGCTAAAGGTGGGGTTTGACACACCAACTCTTACTCCACTATCCAAGCTAATCCCCACATCTTAACGGTTGGTAAAAACACACAGATGTATTCCCAGTATGCCAGTCTATTGAAGAGGTGGTGATTAAAGAGTGGGAGTCTGCCAAACTGGAGCGAGTACAGAACGCAGATCTTGGGACAAATTTATACTCACTTCAAGCAGACAACTTGCATTAGGGTACACACCACTGACAACATACCCTCATATTGCTTTGCTAATAAAAGTCTATGCTATCTACCGAAATAGCCTCAGGTCCCAAGACCCCACAGACCTAAAACTAGAGGGTAGCCTAATAGCCAGCTTAGGAGACAGAGCTGCTACAACAGCCATCTACACTACTACAGCGCAGCTCACATAGTTACAGGAGGTCATAATGAAAAGAGAAAAATAAATAAATAAAATAAAAATATGTGGGAATCCCAACTCCTTCAAAACACTATACTATCTACCAAATACCTAGGTGACATGTCAGTGGTTTTCTTAGAGATTAATCCACATGCCACATTCCTAATAACAAAGCACAGAGGTCTCTGTGGATGAATCTAAGGAAATGCGGACAATGACTCTAAAGTGATACTACATAAATTACCTTCTAAAGGCAACCTACTGTTCGGTTAGATCTAGAAAGATACCTCAAGGGAAAAGAGGATGACAAGATACCAAAGACCAGTCAAACAGATCCACTTATCTGCCAGCTAGACAAACATACCATTCTCATTCCTTTTGAGACAAGACAGGGGCAATTACAACTACGGTTTACACTACTACAGGCAGCCATACCCACTAAACAAAACCCCAAAAAGCAAAAAAAATTACATCAGATATTGAGTTAGAAGGGTTCTCAACCAAGGTAGAGGAAACAACAACTACTATTGCTACAAGCAATACCAAATCATTCCAGTCGGTGACTGACTACTACTCTTCACGCAAGCATGGGAGCAAACCACACAAGATAGGTGGGTCCTACAAGTAATAAGACGAGGATGTGCGATACAACTTTCTCGCATACCAACACAGAACCTTCTAGCTCTATTTCCTGTGCTGAAAAACAAAGTTACCCCGACACAATCAGAACAGTACTGACAGACTTACTGTACAACAAGACCATAGACAGACTAACACATTACAAAAAAAGGGAAGGAGGATACTCCATATTTGACAAGGTACCCAAAAAGGGACCAGAGGGCTATGCCCAGTTCCGGACCTAAACAATTCTGTACAATTCAAACCCTTGAAATGGAAACAATCAGGTCCACCCTCACAGTTATAAGCTCAGGAGATTACCTAACTTCACTACATTTGTAGGACACGTACATCACACTACAAATTCCGTCGATTTCACATATTGGGAAAACGATACCAATACAAGTGTTACCATTCAACCTACCATCAACCCAAAACGTGTCCACGATGGTAACAATAGCATTCGCAGCAAAAAAATGAGAGTTAAGGGCATACCTGTAATACCCTATTGAACGACCGGCTGATCAAGACCAGAACCGTACAACAGTCCATTTGAGAACAAACGCGGTAGTACACTGCCTACAAAATCACAGCCATGTAATAATCTATCAAAAAGCTACCTGTCATCCCTAGCCAGTCTATAGATTGCCTAGGTTCACTGATCGACACAAATCTGGGCCTCGGCAACCCAGCAGACCCCCAAGTCCACTCAATTTTGCGTAGACTACACAATTACAGAAACACAGAAATCCAGAACTTCAAACAGTTTCACAAGTACTGGAAGTAATGTCTTCATTGATAGACACAGTGCCGTGGACCAAGTGCAGCATGAGACCTCTCATACCCTTCTTGAGCAAACATGGCCCAGCGCATGACATAAGCTTGGCAAAGACATTAACACTTTCACCCTCCCTGATGGCACTAGCATCTGCCAGACGTGGAGGAGAACTACAGGCACACTCATGCAGACCCCCATTCCTAACATTCTACACTGACAGAATATCCCTTAGACCTATAATGTCATTCTGACCAATAGTATCATTGACAGGCCACATCAACCAAACTATTGAAATACCTGCAGAACTCCCTCAGGGGGAAATACAAAACAATCCTCAGCTTAAAATGCTGGGTATGAAAAGGGTACTTAGCACATACCTATCAAGGACAGAGGAAATATACAAAACAGACTGTTCGTAATGTTGCATGGAAAAAGAAAACCAGCTTTAAAATCATTAATTGCCATGTACCTTAAAACAGCAATTGCGGAACCATACAGCGTGAATAACTCAACTGCACCAAGAGATCTGAAGGCTCACTCTACCAGAGCAATCACAACTTCCTGGGCAGAGAAAAATAGGAATACTGCAGAGGAATTCTCCTTTAGCAGCATGCAAGGACAAGGTACAAGACAACACGCCTGACCCACCCTAGCAGAGGATTACTGCTTTTTAATGACCCATGATGTCATGAATGTGGAGTGCCTCAGAGATTATCCCCCACAATGGTAGTTTACTCACCTGGCAAAGGTGATTGTGGGGGAATATATCTCTGAGGCACTCCACATCCCGCCCAACAGACGTGTGAAAGACTCAACAAGTTTTCATACATTGTATGAATGTATGATACTCGCTATTACAAATTAGTAGGTGTGGATACATCAACGTCTATATGTATAGTTTAATAACAAAATAAAGTTACACAACGATTTTCTACCGCTAAGTGGTCACTACATATCTACACTCATTAACAGCAAACGGTATTAACAGATTATTGTTTATTATTATTAGTGATTATTGTTGGAATACATTGCACTGACCATAGATACATAGATACATAGACAGTGTCGGCAGATAAGGGCCTATGGCCCACCTAGTCTGCCCATTTGAGCTTGTAAGTTCAGTTTGTTTTCCTAGAAGTCTATTTCCCCTTACCTCTGACCTCTAGAATTCCTTTATGTCTATCCCATGCATTCTTAAATCCTGTGATTGTTTCAGCCCCCACCACTTCCTCTGGCAGGGTGTTCCACTTGTCCACCACCCGTTCTGTGAAGAAATTCTTTCTCATGTTTCCTCTGAATCGTCCCTCCTCCAACTTCATCCCATGCCTCTAGTCCTGAAACATCTTTTTCGCTTAAAAGTAGTGTTTTCCTGCACCCTGTTCCTCCTGTAAGATACTTGTATGTCTCTATCATATCCCTCTCTCCCTCCTCTCCTCCAGGAGAGTACATGTTCAGTTCCTTCAACCTGTCTTCATAGGACTTGTGATGCAACCCATGCACCATCTTTGTTGCCCTCCTCTGAACCTTCTCTACCCTGTCTATGTCCTTACGTAGGTATGGTCTCCAGAACTGTACACTGTACTCCAGGTGGGGCCTCACTAGTGTCTTGTATAGCGGAATTATGACCTCCCTTTTCCTGCTGGTGATGCCCCTGCCTATACATCCCAGCATCCTATTTGCTTTACCTGATGCCTTGTCACACTGTTTCCCTACCTTGAGGTCATCAGAGATGACAACCCCAAGATCCCTTTCCTGCTTGGTGCATGCTATATCCTCACCCCCAACTGATATATTGTGCCAGGGTTTTGTGCCCATATGCATTATCTTGCACTTCTTTGCATTGAATTTCAACTGCCAAACCCTTGACCATTCTTCAAGTTTCTGCAGGTCCCTTCTCATTCTGTCTACACCCTCTGGTGTGTCTACTCTGTTACAGAGCTTTGTGTCATCAGCGAACAGTGAAATTCTGCCTTCTATATCCTGTGCAATGTCACTGATGAAGATGTTGAATAGGACCGGTCCCAGCACTGATCCCTGTGGTACCCACTGGTCACTCTTCCCTCTGTGGAGTGACAGCCATTTACCACCACCCTCTGTGTCCTGCCACCCAGCCAGTTACCTACCCACCACACTACTGTCCTGCCCACACCCATATTCCCAGTTTGTGTAATAGTCTTCTATGTGGCACAGTGTCAAGGCCTTGCTGAGTCCAGATAGGCCATGTCCACTGCCCTCCACTGATCCACCTCCTAGTCACCCAGTCAAAAAATTCAATGAGGTTGGTCTGACATGACCTCCCCTGGTGAAACCATGCTGCCTTGGGTCCTGTGGTCCATTGACAACCAGATGTTCCACCAATCTCTCCCTTCAGTAGTGCTTCCATGATCTTTCCCACTACTGAGGTGAGGCTGACTGGTCTGTAGTTCCCTGCTTCCTCTTTGTTCCCACTTTTGTATAAGGGGACTACATCTGCTGTCCTCCAGTCTTTGGGTACCTCCCTGTTTCCAGTGATTGGCTGAACAGGATAGCCAGAGGTTCAGCCACCACCTCTCTAGTTCTTTATGGACCTAGGGTGCACCCCATCTGGCCCCATTGCTTTTATCAGCTCTTATTACTTCCAGTTCCTTCAGGACCCTTTCTCGTGTAAAGGGACTTGTGTCCATTTCTGCACCATTCTCACCCTTGTACTCCTTCAGACCCATTACCCCCTCTTCCTCAGTAAAGACTGAGCAGAAATACCTGTTCAATATGTCAGGTTTACTGTTGTCATCCTCCACTGCCCCATCCTCCCTTCAGTCTCACTATCCCTCCTTTGTCCTTCTTTTCACTTATGTACCTGTAAAGGTTTTGTCCCCTTTAACCACTGATTTTGCAATGTGTTCTTCTGTCTGAGCTTTGGCTTCCTTACACTTCCCTGCCTCCCTTTGTTTCTCCTGGTACTTCTCCCTATCCCATTCTGCCTGTGTCTTTTTGTATTGCCTGAATGCAATCTTTTGGCTTTCACTTTCTTTGCTACCTCTTTGGAAAACCATAATGGTCTCCTCTTTCTTTTCCTCTTGCTAACCTGCTTAATGCATAATTCTGTTGTTCTTATAATCCCCATTTTAAATACTGCCCACTGTTCCTCAATCCCTGATTCCTGTCCCATTCCCCTTAATGCCTCTTTCAAGCATCTCCCCATTTTCCCAAAGTCTGCCCCCCTAAAATCCAGGATACGTGTTTTTGTGTTGTTTGGTTCTGCTCTTTCTGTGATTTCAAACCACAATGACTGGTGGTCACTGTTACCCAGGTGCTCCCCCACTGTTACCCCCATCACACTGTCCCTGTTTGTGAGCACAAGGTCCAGTATTGCCTTCTGCCAAGTTGGTTCCATGACCAGTTGCTTGAGGAAGGCACCTGAAGGAGTCCAGGATAAATCTGCTCCTAGTTGATGCTGCTGCTGGGATGCTCCAGTCCACGTCTGGTATATTGAAGTCTCCAACCAGTACTACCTCACCCTTGTCTGCCATCCTTTGGATGGCTAGCATCAGCTCCCTATCTGTTTCTTCCTCCTGGGCTGGTGGTCTATAGACCACACCTGTGCACCATAAGAGAGCAGACCCCCCTCTCAGGTGGGGGAGAGACTTTCTTCAAGTCACATGTACATCAAGCAACCTATCAGGTGTACACAACCCATGATGTCATGAATGTGGAGTGCCTCAGAGATATATTCCCCTACAATCACCTTTACCAGGTGCGCAAACTACCATTACAAAGTGTGTCTGAATTGAAAAAAGAAATGCAGTTAGAAAGGTGCTGCTGCTTCTTTTGTTATTCAACTGATTAATTGGTTTAAGTGCTAGGAGTTCTTTGTTTGCTTGCTCACTGAGCTTGAAACCCCTTTAATCTCACTGGGCTTGTCTCCTGCTGGCAAACCAACTTTGCTGAGCAAGTGACCTGCTTTTGTGGTTTCATTCTTGAGTTCTTTCATGTGCTAGCTTACAAACAGGGTATCACCAAGTCTAAAGTAAATTTTGTTTTTTTGTTGAAATGTCTTCTTATTCACCCCCACCTCTCCAGGCTCCACACCATCAGGAGAACCAGTGGAGTCTGACCCCACTTCTGCCACCTTACCTGAGTCCTCCGGTTCACCCCATGTAGCTGCAGCTCTTCCCCCCGGGTGAGGATGAGGTGGGGCTGCTACACCCTGAACAATTCTGATTTCGTGGGGAATTGGATGGCCAGGAAGGTGCGAGCAATTAACAGTCTGCTCCGGTGCTCTGTCTTCTCAGAGCCTGGAGAGCATTTTTCCCTTTTTCTTGGGGGAGTGGCACGTACCCAGACATCATGGCTTCACCGCTGACATCACCACTTCCCATCCCCTAGGAGTGAGGTTTGCACTTGCCCTGCCTCTGACTTCCGCCAGAGGCCAGTCAAGCGCCAAGCGTGGGCCCCCTCCCTCCTGGGAGAGGCGAGCTGTCCTCCGGACACTCAATCCTCTCCCTCCCCCTGCCGACCCCCGATGGCCCGGGCTTGTTCCCGAACCCAGGTCGATGGCGTGGTGTGAGGTGCAGCGTCCAGTGCCTCACCCATCAGTGCCACCAGGTCGGCTGTTTTTAGTTTTAAGTTTGCTTCGCTATGTTGTATCATTTAATCCCCTAAAAGATGAACACTCTCAGCCGTGGAGTTCAAATCAAAACTTTTCGGACTTGCTAGCTTTGACTGTAGCTGAATTCTCACTTGCCCCTATTGATTACATTGAAATTAGCTCTTATTCTGTACATGCCCTTCAAGGACATTTACTTGCCCTGGACAGGGGGCAATAGAATTTGCACACCTCTGACTCTCAGCAGCCTTCCAATCAAAGGGTATTACAGAACTGGTATAGCACAACAAAAAGCCACACATATCACAGGGAGGAATGGAAGGAGTCTGTCCAGTACATGAGAGTATGAGCAGGGATGCACAATGGGTACCAGCACACCTCTTGAATCTTTCACCCTGTGTAAAGGACATGGAACTCATCATCCCATAAAGCCCTGTGCAGTGTACCCTTCTGGTTGTGAACTGGATGGTGCCCAGCACTGGTTATGAGAAAACCAGCTTACCCCAGTTATGAAATGGCATCATCATTCTGTGACTAGAATCCATTTTCTATAATCTTTATGACCTAGAAACATGGAAACATAGAATGTGATGGCAGAGAAGGGCTGCGGGGACCCACCTAGTCTGCCCATATATTTTTTAATCTTTATGTTTTTTTTTAGCTGCATCCCTTTATTTGATCTATGGCACCATCTCTTCCCCTGCTTTCCTTTTCCCTCTATGATTCACTTGCGCATGTCCTAGGATTTTTTAACCCCAACACTGCTTTCTCCCCCATTACCTCTTTTGGAAGACCATTCCAGGCATCCACCACCCTTTCTGTGAAAAAGGACTTCCTCACATCACTCTTGGATTTACCCCCTCCAGCTTCATAGCCTGCCCCCTTGCTCTAGAGCACCTTTGTCTCTGAAAAATACCCCCCTCCTGTACCTTACTAACCATAGTGAGGTATGTAAAGTACTCTATCATATCACCCCTCTCCCTCCTCTCCTCCAGTTGTACATATTTAACACATTTTGCATCTCTTCATTGGGCTTTAGATGCAGACTCTGCACCATTTTGGTAGCCCTCCTCTGGACCGCCTCCACTCTGTCTATGCCTTTCCTGAGATGTGGCCTCCAGAATGGCACACAGTACTCAAGATGATGTCTTACCAGTGCTCTGTATCTGGACATCAACACCTCCCTCTTCCTTCTGGCGATGCCCCTTTCTATGCACCCCAGCATCTCACTAGCCCTATCGACTGCCTTGTCACACTACTTGTCCATGTTTAGGTCATATGAAATGGTTACTTATAGGTCTCTTTACTGCTTGGTCTTTGTCAGTATCACTCCACCAATTCTGCATTCTGCTTTTGGGGCTCTATGGCCCAAGTGCATTATTTGGCACTGTTTTGGCACAGCTGGCATACCCCTGACCATTCCTCTTGTCTCTTTAGATCCATACCCATCCTTCTTCGCAAAGACATAGACAGAGTGGAGGCTGTCCAGAGGAGGGCAACCAAAATGGTGCAGGGTCTGCACCAGAAGACATATGAAGAAAGACTAAAGGAACTTAATATGTATACCCTTGAGGAAAGAAGGGAGAGAGGGGACATGATAGAAACTTTCAAGTACCTCAAGGAATCAACAAAGTCCAAGAGGTGGCATCTTTCAGAAAAGAGATGTGCAAGAACAAGAGGTACAATTTGAAGATAGAGGCGATGGCTCAGAGGAGTAATGTGAGGAAGTATTTTTCAGAGAGGGTTGTGGATGCATGGAACAGCCTCCCTGAGGAGGTCGTGGAGTCAAGAACAGTGGGGGAATTCAAGAATGCATGGGACAGACATAAGGCAGTCCTAGTGGGGGGTAGGAGGAAGTAAGCTGTTGGTTAATTAGGATCTGCAGCTTATCTGTTAGGTAGGAAAATGGGCAGACTAGGTGGGCCAAGCGGCCCTTATCTGCCATCAAATTCTATGTTTCTATGTTTCTCCCCTACCGGAGTGTCAACTCTATTGCAGAGCTTGGTGTCATCCATAAAGAAGATGACCTATCCCTTCAGTTCCTCCTCTAATGTCACTTATAAGGACATTAAAGAGTACTTGTCCTAACACTCATCTCTGAGGTACCCTACTGGTCACTCTTCCTTCCCTTTCCAAACCAATCGAAACACATCTGATGTTGACAAATCAGTGTCACCATAAGGCTGGTTACTCCCAGCCCACATTAGGCCATAAGAAGAAATACTGGATGTGATGGCAGACACTTTGTCATTGAAGAAGGGACCGATCTCCTCACACCTCTGTGCGGAAAAGGCTCTTACAAACTGCAGACAAGGAGGAGTTAACCATCTGTCTATAGTGCAGAATCGCATAGTTGGGCAATTTTTTGCTGCAGCAATCGACCGAGACAAAAATACCATCTTTTTTCTGTTCAATTGCTTGCTGATACTTGGCATGATGGAGTCAGTGCCAACCTGTCCTCCACCGATCCAGATCTCCTCCAGAAACCCTCCAACGGACACAGCTCAGCATAATACAAGGATGAGCCACGTTGGAAGGTCAAGGGGTGAACATGGAAAAGTGCGATAGAGTCCAGGGCAGTTGTCAATCCCATAGTTTATCGAAGTTAATGGCTGCCTCTGGACCTTGCACACAAGCTAGCAGTATGCTCAAGACATACAGCATGCCCTGGAGTTTGCAAGGCTCCAACTTGTGTTTTGGATGACACCAGATAGTTGACACCGGGGGGGGGGGTGTTGGATCAACCTTGACTGCAGTCATGTCAAGTCAAGTCTGACTGAGAAGATTAGATCCAATGTGTGACCATGTTCATGTGTCAGTCCCAGTGAACTCATTAACTAGAAGAGCTCTTGTCCAAACTGGGAGAATTCATCGATCCAGGCATTGAAGTCCCCCAGCACTAACAGTCTAGGGGACTCCAACATTTGTACGGCGATGAAATCTGCCAGCTCCTGCAGGAATACATTCCCACTGCCGGGGGCTAGTAGATGAGAATGGTCCTTCTATTGACACCTGAGATGCGTCTGGTGGTCACACATGCAAAATATTTAAACATTCTCACTTGGGGTGCAGCGAGTCCCAGGGTCGCTCTAAAACAGATGGCCACCCAACCCCCTCTAGGGTCACTCCTTGTGCAATGCACTACAGACTACCCAGAGAAGATCAATGCCACTAGTACAGGATCAGTGTCGTCACTCAGCTAGGTCTCCATAATGCAAATGAGGTCAGCTTAGTAGGTGGCAATGAAAATCCCCATTAACACATTTGTATTCCTCATTGACCTCCTGTTATGCAGAATGACCCCGAAGGGGATGAGCAGCACAGGCCGGACGGAATACTTGCTGTCTGGAGAAATCTGGCAGAGCCCTGTGTAGTGGAACCGGGTATGATGGTCCTGCATCCTGATTTCATTTCCTCCTTGGGCGCCTCATAATCCAAATCATACCAATCCTACCTTCTCAACCACCATACCCGCCATGACCTCCACCATGCTGAGTTCTCCTCCTTCATCAGATTCCCAGTTACAGGCAGTGGCAGAGGACCTCTACCAGTAGAAGCAATGAAAGCCCAACAAAAGGACTGAGTGACCATAGGTGGTCAGCGGAGTAGGTGAGCCTTTAAGGCCGAAAGCCTCTGCACATAGTTCTCCTAGCAAAATACTAAAACCAAAGCACTTTAAAACAAAATAAATAACCACACACAACCAAAAATAATAAGCCACTCACACAACCAACCAAATAAATCCTCATAAACCACTCAGAAACTCAAACACCCCAAGGAACACATACCCAAGCGCACGTGCACACACACACACACACACACACACAGCATACACATACAGTCTGAAACAACCACTCAGCCCCCCCAAAAAAATAATAACTGAGAATATAAATAACAATATAAAACTTTAAAATTAAAAGTGAGAATCTGCAAGCAATTGGTTCACAGTGTCAGTTTGTCCCAAAAATGCAGCAGAGTCACGGAAAGGGGCAGAAACACCTCTGATCTCACAAGAGGTAGACTGTCCTAATGTAAGCAGCGAGTAAAGCAAATATAAACTATATTGTACTGGCAATGCAGATTCAGTAGTAAGTTCAGGACAGTCAGTAGGGCTCTCACCCCTGCAAATAAGTTGAACTGTGCAATAACCAAGACCAAAAATGAGCAGTTTCCAGACCATGGGCACTGTTACCCCCAGGTCATCCAAAATCAGTGCCATAGGGTAACAGAAATTGAACATAAATACAGTTATTGCAGGCCCCCATAGGCTCTCTCACAGCATATGGAGATATGAAGTTAACTACACAGGATCGTAAGGCTGTCACAATATCGCAGAAAATCAAACAGTGGGGGCTGGCCCACTGGCGTAGCAGTAGTGCTACCACTTGCGATACAGATGACCCGGGTTTGGGAATGAGCCCAGGGAGTCAGAGGGCCAGCCGAGGGGAGGAGGCTGAGTGTCCCAAAGACTGCTCGCCTTCTCCATGGAGGGAGGTTGTGGCTCGGCGCTTGGCTGACCGCAGGTGGAGGCCTGAGGGATGGCAAGCATCCAGCCAAGTTACTAGGGGAATGAGTGTGGTGGACGTCAGTGATGATGCCTTGACGTCAGGGTGCATACCATGCTCGCCAGGAAAAAATAGAAAAATGGCCTCCAGGCACCGGGTAGATGGGAAGCTGGACCCGACAAAGACAAGAAGTTTGGGGTGTATGGGCCCCACCTCATCCCCGCCTGGGGGGAAGAACCATGGCTGGCACTGTGAACCAATTGTTTGCAGGGCTCCAGGTAAGGTGAAAGATGCGAGCCAGGCACCATAGGCGCCTCCCAAAAGTGTCATGGCTGGGGGGGAGAGAATAAAAAAAAAAAAAGAAAATCAAACAGTGCTTAGAATGCAGTGTTTTTTATGCAGCCCCAAAGGTTCTCTTACAGTAGTAGTAAAACCTTTATTTTTATACAGGATAGTAGATGGTCAATTTTCACATCATTAGGACGAAGTCCTATTTTCAAGATGGTCCTGTTAAAACATTGTTGCTTATACACAAAAAATACAAATAGTGTTAGACAATTAACATAATATACAATACCAATAACGTCATAACAAAATCACGTAACATCATTCCCAAGACAGACAAACAACAAATATTTAATTAAGTCCTACAGTCCAGTAATATAAAAGTACCCTAATCAGACAAAGATTTTATCTAAAACACTCACATATTATATTTACATAGAAACATAGACTTTGACGGCAGATAAGGACAGCTTGGCCCATTTAGTCTCCCCATAATATATTTAATTTGCCTTTAAAGTAGATGAAAACACTAATGCTTTCATACTGTTTTCCTGTAATTAATTTTAAAGAACTCCATAATCTGTTCATAATTATAGGGAATCGCATGTAACTATACTTATTCTTAAGTTTACGGAACTCAAAGTTTCTAGTGCTTGAACTTATCATGTTATAAACGTATGATTTTTTTTTCCAATTTTTCATAAAAATACGTTGGCTGATTTGTATTTACAACTTTATATATCTGTTGTGCCCAAAAAAGTTTCCTTTTGCTTTCCTGAGTCAACCACCCAATTCCTCATATAATTTACAATGGTGTTCATGATAATCCTTTTTTAATACAAAACAAGCCAAACGATTATACATGACATCAATTTTTGACAGCAAACCATTTGTAGCTAGGCCATACACATGGCTACCATACTCTAGTACAGGGAGAATGAGCTGGTTTATTATAGTCTCCCTCATTGCTCTATTTATGCAAAAACTAGACCGCCTGAAGGCCCCTAATTTTTTATTTATCTTTGATAATGTATTGGTTATATGAAAATCAAATTTTAACTGATTATCAAACCATACCCCAAGATATTTGTATTCCAAAACTTGCTCCAAAATTTCATTTTGTAATGTTTTAATTTGGATTTGTTTGTTTCTTTTATTCAAATCTTTTCCCTCTTTCTGAAATATCATAAGTTTTGTTTTTTTACTATTAACTATTAACTCCGAGTCAGGATAGCCATGTGCAGAGCCTAGTAAAGTCTTCCTGCAGGTGCACTTCCATGAACTCTGGGGTCTTACCACCAGAGATCAGTATAGTGTCATCTGCATATAAACGAACACTAGAGTTTTTAACATTATCAACTAACTGGTTTATGTATATAAGAAAAAGGGTTGGCCCTAAAATCGAGCCCTGGGGCACTCCTCGCTTTACCATAGCTCTATCTGAAAGTATACCATCAATATACACTTGTTGGGTTCTATTTCCCAAATAAGACTTAAACCAATTTAATGATTTATCCCCCATGCCTATTCCTTCTAAACATTCTCCCAACAAATCATGGGCCACAGTGTCAAAGGCCTTGGATAAGTCCACGAACACCGCGCCCACCAACAGGGCATCCTCTAATTTAGAGGCAACAATATCTACCATGTCTATGAGCGCGGTGCCCATGGAAAATCCCCTACGAAATCCCGATTGATATTTTGTAAGTAAGGAGTATTGCTCCAAATAATCCGTGAGTTGTTTCTGAACCAGCTTCTCCATAACCTTGGATAGACCAGATAATAAGGCAATAGGGCTATAATTTGTAGGCACAAAGATATCTCCCTCTCCCTTATAAATGGGGATGATCTTTGCATTCTTCCATATACAAGGGAAAATTCCCTCCTTTAGGCTCCAATTAAAAAGTTTAGTTATTACCGGGGCAGTGACCTGAAGGGAGTCTCTAAGAAATCAATTTTCTATATAATCCAGACCAAATGCTTTTTTTATTTTAAGTTTTCTTATTTCCTCCTTAATCTGTTTACATGTGAAATATTTAAATCTAAATTTGGGTACATTAGTATTTTTAATGTTATTTTTCCCTAAAATGGACTGAGGAATATTTAAATCTGGCAATTCTACAAAATAATTATTTAAAATATTTGCTGATTGTCTAATAGATTGAAGAATACCTCTACTCACCATTTGAACTGGAGATTTTAAGTTTACAGAAAAATCAAAAGATTTTAACAAAGTCCAAAATTTTTTGGGATCAGTAGTCTCTTTTGTCTTGGTTTCATAATATTTTTGTTTAGCTTTCCTAATTTGCAATCTTAATGAATTTCTAGCATTTTTATATTTTATGTTTTACAGTTCCACATGAAGCCAGAACTCACCACCAGAAATTGCAGGCTAAGAGCAGTACATCCACAAACAGTTGATGGGTTGAGAGTTTCAGTCACTGATCACAAAGTAAAAGTGGCTAGCCTCAAGAACAGAACAAAGCCTCCTACAACAGCCGAATACAAGCTTGCACGTCCAGGTCAGGTAGAGGCGTGAATGGGGCCTGGAGTGAACTCCCTCTCCTTCACTACAAGTCTCGATCCCATTGCAGAAACTCGGTAAAATACTACACAGATGTCAAATGTACAAATGACTGAACCCTAGGGTACGTCACAGGATAGAACCGTGGAGCTTGAGGAATAATTCCCCAAGACCACCCTCTGGGTTCTATCCTGTAGAAAGGACTTAATCCAGTGGCTCACTATACAGGTGAGTCTGGCATACTCCCTGATCCATGTCCAATAATGCAACATGGTCCACGGTGTCAAATGCTAGACAGAGATCAAGGAGAACGCAGATCAGTCGCTCTATCCCTTGCCCTGAGCAGGTCATTAAGCACCCTGACCAGGGCCATCTCTGTGCTATGCCTTACTTGGAAACATGACTGGAATGACTCACAGATGTGTGAGGCCTCCAAATGCTCCCTGAGCTGCAGGACTGGCACTTTTTCAATAACATTCCCTGAAAAGGGAAGATTGGAGACTGGACAATAGTTCGGCAAAACAATAGTGATGTTTTTTTTTTCAGGAAGGGTTCAACCAGAGCACATTTAAGTGCCACTGGAACCAACCCCTCCTGCAAAGAACACCGGACAATCTCAGCAAACACCAGGCCCAGTTGATCAACACAACTCACTAGGAGTCACACTGGGCCTGCATCCAGATTACAGCAGGTCGGCCACAGCTGTAGGATAATCCAGCAAACCTCCTCCACTGTTACTGGCCGAAACTCACCCCAAGAACAGCTGTTCCTAGCCCTAGTGCGGATTATTGCTGGGAACAGAAAACCCTGTTGGAGTAATACTGGCCCTGATGGAGGACACCCTATCTGAGAGGAACCGAGCCAACTCCTCGCATTTTGCAGGTGTAAATCTCTTTTACAGGCTCTAGACAAGCCAGGTGAAGCAGCCTATCCATAGTCTGAAAGAGCCGAGCCAGTCAGTTCTTCCCAGTGCAGTCTCTCTCAACAGAAAGTCTGGCTTCTTTTGAGAGATTGCCTTCTGATGTTCCTCATAATGGTAAATCAGAATTAGTTTGTCCTCCATAGCCTTAGACTTCCTCCAACGATGCTCCAACCTCTGTCCCCTGGATTTATACACCGTCAGTTCCCAGGCAAACAACGGGAAGCTGAGCCATGATACCAAGGGGGCATGCACGGACCAGCATCTGAAGGTCAAGGGCCCCAATTATGACCACATTATAGGTCAACACCATGACCTCCACACAAACTGCCAACATTTCTGAGGTGTCCAACACCAATATCAGTCCTTCAGGTCCTACACCTTTTAAAGGTTGGTGCTGGACTACCTCCACAGCGGTTGGACTACAAGGAAGGGCCCTGAAATGGAACCTGATGACACAATGATCTGACCAAGTGACTGGTCAATCTTGAGGCCATCTATCTCGAGCCACAGAGAGAAAATCTTAACCAGTGCATGGCCCTGGACGTGAGTTCTGGGGGTAATGACCTGTGCCAAGCCCAAGGTATCCATACCCTGGATGAAAACTCTACTAAAACGAGAACCCTTGTTCTCGAACCACACATTGAAGTCACCCAGTGTGAGCCATCTGGGCAGCTCCAACACTAGGTTGGAGATGAGGGATGAGATTTCCTGTAGAAACTCCCACCCCTGTGACCTGGAGGCTGGTACACAAGGAGGATTCTGCAGTCTGCACCTGAACCTCCACGCACGGCCACACACTAAAAAGACTCAGTATCCCCACTGGGTGTGCTGTCAAGTTTAGTTCAGTTTTAAAACAGATTGCCACCCCCCACTCCCCTGCAATCCTTCCTCGGGCAGTGTACCACCCAGAACCCGGCAGGAACTTATGCTTCCAAAACTGGACTCGCATCGTCCCCCCACCAGGTCTCAGTAATGCACGCTAGATCAGACGAGGAAAAAAGATCCGCCATAATTGCAGTCTTATTCCACGATCTGGCATTGCACAACACTGCCTGAAGTGGACAGAACTCGTCAGCTGGCCCATCACCTGCCTGCCCACTCGGTCCAGCAGAAACCCTGGGGACAGAAACCAGACAGGAGGGACCCCTCTCTGGACACTTCCTGGCCACAGGGCATCTCCTACTCTGAATAACCCAATGTGGCCCACTTGATTTGTATTTCCCCTACCTCAACTCTTTCAGCTGCCTCTCTAAAAATCTTACACAACCCCCAGTTTAGATGGCAGCCCCGCATGGTGACAAGTGAGACTCAAATCACTTACAATACAATATGCAGCCTAAAGTTACAAACATGGTGGTTGACAGTTCACGTCTCCAGCTGTCTTAGATGAGTGATCCCATGCTTCTTGATAGTATCTTACAAAACAAATGTTAATAAAAAAATCCTATTCCAGCACAGTGAATTAAAATAGTATCACTCTTCCTGCCAAGAATAATACACATTGCCATCTGATTCTCTTTGTGACTTCCCGGTCTCTCGCCTCCTCATGTCACCAGATGAAAAGAACTCTGGAATGCATAGGGCATTATGGGAAAACATGGTGCAAGAGAGAAAAAAACAACAGTATGATTTTAAAATGTCATTTCCGTAATGGGCATCCAAAAATTAGGTGTAAAACAAGTTGTCTTAATCAGGGGGCCATAAAGCAGGTACACTGGTCTCACAGGTATGACACTTTCCCTTTAGATGGGCTGCAAGACTTAAGGTAGCATGGATTCCTGAGGGGTGGGAGGTCATGCCAGATTAATCTGATTAAGTTCTTTGTCTGGGTGGCCAGGAAAATAGATAAGGGGAGAGCAGTGGATGTGGTCTATCTGGACTTTAGCAAGGCTTTCAACACTGTGCTGCACAGGTGACTGATTAAGAAATTGCACAGCATAGGGGTGGGATCCAAAGTGATGAATTGGGTTAGAAAATGGTTAACGGATAGGTGACAGAAGGTGGTGGTTAATGGCACTCACTCTGAGAGGGGAGTGACCAGCAGGGTGCCACAGGGCTCAGTACTGGCACTGGTTCTCTTCAATGTCTTCGTAATTGACATTGCAGAGGAACTGGATGGGAAGGTATGCCTTTTTGCACATAATACCAAACTCTGTAATGGGGAACAACAAGGAATGGGAGG
This sequence comes from Neoceratodus forsteri, assembly GCA_016271365.2. Taxonomy (NCBI): domain Eukaryota; kingdom Metazoa; phylum Chordata; order Ceratodontiformes; family Ceratodontidae; genus Neoceratodus; species Neoceratodus forsteri. The sequence continues at coordinate 1,385,932,192 of CM028129.1, forward strand.
AAAGAATGGGTAGGGATCTTGGTAAACTCGAGGAGTGGTCAAGAGTAAGGCATTGGGGGTTTAATGCCAAAAAGTACACAACCATGCAGCTAGGGCTTAGGAACCCAAGAACTGAGTATAAGATGAGGAGGCACTGTCAGTCACTAAGCAGGAAAGGGACCTTTGGGTTATCATTTTTGATTACCTCAAATTGGCAGGGCAGTGTGAGGAAGCAGTGGGTAGGGCCAGTGGGATCCTGGAATGCAAAGGGAAAGGTATGTCCAACAGGAAGAGGTAGGTGGTGTTGCCGCTGTACCGCTCACTGGTAAGACCTCCCCTTGAGTATTGTGTCCAGTGCTGGAGGCTGCACCTCAAGAAGGACATAGACTGGGTGAAGGCAATCCAGAGGAAAGCAACTAAAATGGTGCAGGAGTTGCACCAAAAGCCCTCGAGGGGAGACTAAGTGATCTCAACATGTACACACTGGAAGACAAGTGAGCAAGAGAGGACATGGTAGAGACCTACAAGTACCTCACAAGGGTGAACAACAGGGTTAAGGAAGGGAGTCTCTTTCAAATGAGGAAGAGCACCAGACCAGAGGGCAAGTGATGAAGCTGGAAAGTGGGGGAAGTTTACAAGGGATGTGAGGAAGTACTACTTCACTGAAAGAGTGGTGAATACCTGGAATAGACTGCCAGTGGAAGTGGTGGAGGCAAAAGCAGTAGGGGGCTTCAAGCATATGTGGGACAGACATGGATGAATATTAGGAAATGGGTAGGGAGGAGGGAGGGTCACTGGAGACCAGTCAGGGTCTGTGGAGCCAGATTAAGCAGGAACTATCTGGGCAGTCTAAGTGGACCGAGTGATCCTTTTCTGCTGACAGATTCTCTGTTTCTATACCACTCCACCTACCATAATTCACATCCTGTGCTCCTTATTACTTAAATCTACAGGCAACTAACATGCAGTTAAGTGAAGCAGGGCAAAGAATATCTACTTTTCTAGCACACTACTCCGCCAGTTCAATGGCATGCCTTTGTCAGAACAAACTACAGAAAGACTGATAAACTGGACAGTCTTGAAAACAGGAAGAAGAAGATGATAATGTAAGGTTTGTTCGTCTCCCAAGTGATAGGGGAAGCAGAGATGCCGTGTCATTTTTTTAGTGCATGAATATCCAAATTTCTAAAAATGGAAGTTAAGAAAACTGAGTCAAAGTAGACAGGGCACATAAAACACTGTTCCCCTCTCCCCCAATGGACGATAGACCTTCATGGCAGCCATTCACAGGATTCATAACTTTGTCAATAAAATCATGTTTCTGAGAGCTGCTTGAAATCAGGTTCAAGGCTCCCTTGATTATCTGCCGCATTAGTGCAAGAAACAAACTGGCAGATAATGTAGTAAAAACATACTGGTTATTTCTGTTAAAAGGTTTGCAGTTCTTAAGTTATGAAATGGGTAGAAAGAATGCTCAATTTTGATTAACTAAGAGCTTGTTTCAGCTGGGCTGTTATCCCAGCACAATGGCACAGCCGAAAGTAATATGTTTAAAATATGCATAAAATTTACTAAAAATGATCCATATCATAATCGCGATAAGGCACTCAAGGGGGTGCTTTATGTTGGGCTAACGGCCCTTCTTGGGTGGTGGAAGCACTCAGCTATGCCTTAGCTCCCACCCAAGGTAAATATCCCACCATAACCCCCGTCATGCCTTTATTGCTTAATTATACTGCTGGTATATTATCTTTAAACTCACATATTAAAAATGTGAAATCTTACTATCATTTCACTATATCGTACAATAGGCCATGATTCGCATTAGTTTTTCTTTAGCTGCAGTGATTTTGTTTATTTAATAATAATTCATTTTTATTCATGAGAAACAGATAACACCATTGAGTCAGTGACCCTTTTACAATGGTTTCCAATAGATCATTTCCATTTGTGTCCTGTGAGCACAGGGGAGGTTAAGTGACTTGCTCAGGGTCATACAGTATGCACATGGAGGTTATGGGAATCAAACCTAGGTCTGCTGGATGCAGCAAGCGCAAGCTCTTTCACAGCTTGCTACTCTAACCTCTAGACTATACTGCCAGTAACTGTTCCATTATCCACTATATTACCTTTTTTATCAGCTTGTTTCCAGCAGGAAATTGGAATCTTAGTTTTTATTCCACACACTTCATATGAACATCTAGGTAACACATTAAATGTTGGTTGTAGTTTTGTTACTTCTTAATGAGCCTACAGCTGAAAAGCTCCATTTTTTTCTCAGCCACCACATTTGTGTGTGTTTCCATGCACCAAGCATCAACATGATGTGATGATGTCAACAGAGTGATAGTAGTCACCTGAGACATACTGTGGTGGGCGCGTGGCTGTGTTTGGCTGTGCAGTGTAGCAATTCCTAAATGGTGAGCATTTAATATAACATAGAAGCAAATAGACCTTGACGGCAGATAAGGACCGTTTGGCCCACCTAGCCTGCCCATCTTCCTACCTATTGGATAAGCTGCAGATCCTAGTTAACCAACAGCCTACTTCTTCCTACCTCCGACCAGAATTGCCTTATGTCTGTCCCATGCAGTCTTGAATTCCCTCACTGTTTTTGATCCCATGGCCTCCTCAGAAAGGCTGCTCCATGCATCCACCACCCTCTCTGTGAAAAAATACTTCTTCTCATTGCCCCTGAGCCATCCCCCCTCTATCTTCAAATTGTTCCCCCTTGTTCTTGCACATCTATTTTTCTGAAAGATGCTACCCTCTTGGACTTTGTTGAGTCCCTTGAGGTACTTGATAGTTTCTATCATGTCCCCCCTCCCTCCTTTCCTCGAGGGTACTCATATTAAGCTCCTTTAGTCTCTCTTTGTATGGCTTCTGTTGCAGACCCTGCACCATTTTAGTTGCCCTCCTCTGGACTGCCTCCATCCTGTCTATGTCCTTGTGGAGATGGGGTCTCCAGAACTGCCGCAGTACTCCAGATGGGGTCTCACCAACTGTCTGTACAGAGGGATGACAACTTCCTGTTTTCTACTGGTTATGCCTCTCCCTATACATCCCAGTATCCCCCCAGTCCTCCTTACTGCTCTCTCGCATTGCTTGCTTACCTTTAGTGGGATAATTTGTGGTGTACTGAGACACCACAATTTATCCACTTATGACTATTCTAAGGTGGTGACTACCCCCCAAGTTTCCTGTCTTAAGTTGGAAGCAAAAAGGAACCAAGGGAAGTGGCAATTCAATTTTAAACTAATTGTGTACCTTTTGGTCATCTGATATGACTACCCCAGGTCCCTTTCAATTTTTGTTGTTGTCAATATCCTCCCCCCATTGTGTACTCTTCCCCAGGGTTTTTGTTTCCCAGGTGCATTACTTTGCACTTCTTTGCACTGAATCTAAGCTGCCATATTTTGACCATTCCTCCAACCTTGCCAAGTCCTTTCTCATCCTTTCCACCCCCCTTGTTTATAAACTCTGTTGCAGATCTTTGTGTCATCTGCAAAGAGGCATACTTTTCCCTCCAGTCCCTCCGCAATGTCACTTATGAAGACATTAAAAAGGACCGGACCCAGTACTGAACCCTGCGGTATCCCGCTAGTAACCCCCTTTCTTCGGAGTGGACTCCATTTACTATTACCTTCTGTGTCCTTTTGCCCAGCCAATTTTTTACCCAGGCTACCACCCTGGGACCCACTCCAAGGCTGGCTAATTTGTTTATTAATCATTTGTGTGGGACTGTGTCAAATGCCTTACTAAAGTCTAGGTAGCCCATGTCCACAGCACCTCTCTGGTCTACTACTTTGGTCACCCAGTCAAAGAAATCTATTAGACTCATCTGACATGACCTTCCCGCTGTGAATCCATGCTGCCTTGGGTCCTGTGCCTCGCTGGCCTCTAGGTACTCAACAATTCTTTCTTTCAGAAGTGATTCCATCAGTTTCCCTACCACTGAGGTCCAGCTAACAGGTCTGTAGTTTCCTGCCTCTGTTTTGCTCCCACTTTTGTGAAGGGGAATCACAACCACCCTCCTCCAATAAACATCAATAAAACAGTGTGTTGTTTTGCTGTCATTGTAACAGGGAAGAGAATGTACTGTATGCATACAAAAGCGTGGAGCATGAAATATTTATTGTGTGTTTTGAAGGGTGATTTTTGGCTTTGAACACCACATTAGGTTTACATTGATTGTGCAGTAACACAGATGCATAGGTGTTTATTTTATTTATTTACTTGGTAATAGTGGAGTTCCTTCTCTTATTTGAACAAGCAGAGTTATGTCTGTCTAGCTCTGTACATTGCACAGCTGTGTAACACAAGCAGCATAAATTTATATTAGATGGTCATACTTTTCAACACAGAACCTTAATCATTTATAGCTATTTCACTTTCAGGTGTATTTGTTCTTGTCACAAAGGTTAGAAGTTGTTAGCATCTGTTTAACAAATGTAATTTTTTTCATTTTAAAATACAGATTTAAGCCCGGCCTGGTGGCGCTGGATGCCACACCGGTGACCTGGGTTCGGGAATGAGCCCGGGGCATCGGGGGTTGGTGGGGAGGAGAGGATTGAGTGTTTGTAGGACTGCTCTCCTCTCCTGGGGAGGGGTAGGGGGACTGTCCCGTGCATGTAGTGACACCCAACGATGGCTGGGTGTACTAAAGCAGCAGGGACCCAGCGAATAGGGTCCAACGCTGGGCGACCACCCTCTGAGCTTGTGCAGATATGCGCACATTATGGGCTGGGCGACATTGCACTGCCATCGTTGGGAGGGAAATTAAAAGTAGAAAACCCCTCCCTCCTCTAGTAAGTGAAGGTGGGGCCAGTGGCATCAGACCCATGTCCACTGCCGGGTGTAAGGTCACCATTCCGGATCCCTCCCCCTGCATCAGGCTGTACCACCATTCCTCTAGATAGGGTGCCGGAGGTGGTGGCGGTCCTTCCCCAGAGGACACAGACCAGAGGGGTTCGGGCATGCCGCGCAGGTGTTGGGGGATAGTCCCTCCAGAATCGAGTGATCCACGCTTCAGGCTGGGTGGGAGAGGCTGACGACCGAGAGCCCACGCTGGAGAGAGTCTGGAGGTAGGGAGTGTAGAAATAGAGTTTTAAAAAAAAAAATACATATTTAATTGACTGATAGTCCGACTGCAGAACTGCCTATTTTCTTGTCCTGCTTATGCTTACTTCAAAGATTACATTTGTTTTCTGTGACCATAAAGGTGCAAATAACATCCTATACAGAAATCAACATAACCCATATGTCTCAATGCATTTTTTTTAACAAAATTATGATATGTTAAATTTAGATATGTCAGGGTGCTCCTGTGCATACTACTCACATGCCATTGCTGGCAACTAATGCCATCATTGTATCCTATATCTAACAACCTAATAATACCAAAGATGGGTCACAAAATATCTGCCTGTAAGAGTACTTCAAAGTGTAAACAGTTTGACTACGTGATATCAATATACATTGTCTTTACCAATTTGCAGCTAAAATGTATTTCTTTTGCCAATCTTTTCTTGTTGCAGTAGCATGGTAAGGATCTGCAGAACTGTTTAACATCTGTAATATTTATCCATTCGTACAGGTGTAAACTGCGACTTCACACTTGTTATACATTATCAGAAGGCTACACCATGGGGACAGCATGTTTAATTGTGTCCAGTAGTGGCAGGTGGGCAGTTATGGACACAAGAGAGGAGCGGCAGATGAGTGTTTGATTCTGTAATAAGGTGACTGTGGGGGTGAAGGTAAAGAAAATATTTTCAAGTAGTAAAGTAGTGCTGGCAGCATGAGGGTGGTGGGTTCAGTGCTGGTGCAGGAACTGCAAATTAGCACCAAGACGCATCGTCAGTAGCACCTTGAACAGTGAAGTACTATAGGAAACACTGCATAGTACTACTTCACCATAAATAGCTAAAATAATTGTTTGCAGGATGACTCCTCAAAAGCACATCAATGTCAGGTTTTGTGTTTTTTGGTTGCTGGAACCACAAATGTGATTTTCTGTTCAATAACTGTTCTGTGTCTTACTACGGCACCATCCAGTTTGTATAGTGACTGCACATAAATATGCCACAGAAATATTATTTCACTGTTGAACAACTGAATTCTACAATGTTATTTGACTTTCAATATTATGACACTACGTATCAGTCATCTGATTGGGATTGTTGGATTTGTGACATTACCAGTCTCATCATACTAACAGTTAAAAACCTTAATTTTTTGATCTATATAGACACAACAGTGCTTGGCAGGATGATCACAATATGTTCACATTCTATGTAATAATGATGTCTGAGTCAATAAATATTACCTTTTTTGTTTAATCTGTGGTTGACGTCATTTTGTTAACCATGACACAGTTAACACACACATGTCTGAGACTGAATGAAAAAGGTTTTGTTTTCAAACAGTGTCAGTTTTTCTAGTAGACTGATGTGCATTGAACATTCCATGACACAACCAGCAAATCTTTTAAAAGACAAAGAACCTCTGTGCACAAACACTGAGGCAAGGGTTACCCCAAAGGGCATTTGGCTGGGAAGCCAAATTTCAAGAAAATACAAAATCACACATGCCCCCACAATGCAAAGCATCATGGGCTGCATATGCAAATCACCACAGAATGTTATGCTGGTCCAACTTTAAGCAGAATTGCATGGTGCTGAAAGGCCTCTCACACAGTTTGCAAAGGGTGCTAACAGAAGACATAGACACGTGTTTCGTCCTACCAGGACTCATCAGTATGCCTCGTCTGTTTGACACCCCAGTGGAATGGACCAGCTACCCTATAGGCAGTGTGCCTTGGATATATTGTGGTGAACCCATTAAAATAAAAAACTATTTAAAAGACAAAGAACCTCTGTGCCATTGGGGTGTCAAACAGACGAGGCATACTGATGAGTCCTGGTAGGACGAAACACGTGTCTACGTCTTCTGTTAGCACCCTTTGCAAACTGTGTGAGAGGCCTTCCGGCACCATGCAATTCTGCTTAAAGTTGGACCAGCATAACATTCTGTGGTGATTTGCATATGCAGCCCATGATGCTTTGCATTGTGGGGGCATGTGTGATTTTGTATTTTCAGCAAATCTTTTAAAACCATCTGACCACATATCATTGGTAAAACGTACAAGATAATAAGAGTGACTGATGCTGTGATTCGTTTGGTAAAGTTATATTGCCCCAATTGACTCTAGACTTTTAGTACTAGGTGTGGTTTGTCTTTTATTAAAAAACGTACTTTATGTCCCGTCACTGTATCACGGAATACTTGATATGTACTATATCATATATAAATAAATATAAATGAGTGTGATCACTTTTGAATAACTGAATGTCCTTCCTTATCAGACATTGTACAGAATTGTTTATAGCCATATTGGTCCTCGAACAAAAAGATGAACAAATGAGTGATTCGATACCTTTTGTTGGACCAACAATTGATTTACAAAACATAAGCTTTCAGGCTACACAGAGCACCCTTTGTTGTTCTGCAACCATAATGCTTTTAAATACAAAATAGATATATATGTTTAAGAAGTTAACACCTGATTGAATTATATATACATATATATATATATATATGTGTACATATATTTTTATTTAAACATTTATTAACCAGGAAGGGCATGCTGAGCCAAGGCTCGATTCCAGGTGCGACCCGGGGGGGGGGGGGGAGTGGAAATACAAACAATAAATGAGGAGAACTAGTCAACAGAACAATAGCAGCTAATTACAATCAGTATAGTACAGCAGTAAGAGCAAAACCATGACGTGATGACTCTCTAGAGGTGAACAATATAATAATAAGTGCTCTACATAATGAATCTTTAATAAGTGCTGGGGAGGAACTGTAGGAAGGTAAAGTCAGTAGAAGTTGTGGGTTTAGCTCAGTTGTGGCAGTGACATAAAGGTGGAGGAAGGAGATGTAGCTGTTGCTTACAGTTAGAGTGAAAGAGTGAATTTCTGATAGCAGGGGTAAGTCTGTTCCACAAAAGGAAGCCGATAGGAGAAAGCAGCTTTGCCCGCTGTGGAAGAGGGTCGGGGCAGGGTGAAGGATCTTTCACTTCTGTGCCCGAGTTCATAGGGGGATAAGGAGTCTGAGGATAGATAGATCCTCAAGATAGGAGGGGAGCAAGTTAAACCAGTACTTAGATATAAGGTTGAGGGCGTGTATATAGCACCTGGGAGATAAGGGGCTTAGTCCGATGAGGGAGTAAAGATTGCAGTGGTGGGTGCGTAGGGGGAAATTTGTAGCAAAGCGACAAAATATGTACTGTTTTCTATCTTAAAAGAGTAAAAATCTCATTGACAAAAAAAAAAAAAAAAGAGTTTAGAAGGGTATCTAGCCTGGCAAGGGTGGTTACAGGGGCAGAGCTGTAAATCACATCCACATAATCTAGTATGGGGAAGATCATTCTAGAGACAATTTCACATCTGGCAGGTAATTGGAAGTAGTCCCTGTTCCGGTATAGCATGCCGAGTTTGGGTGCAGCTTGGAGGTGATAGATTCAATGTGAGCTGAAAAAGACAGATGGGGGTCCAACCAAACACCCAGGTACTTGTATCTGGTGACTTAGTTAAGTGGGGAGCCATCAAGAGAGGTGATGAGGGGGGAAGGTAGTGCGGTTAAGTTTCTGGGTAGAGCAAAAAACCACGGTAACAGTTTTGGTGGTGTTTAATTTCAGTAGGTTTTGGCTAAACCAGTGCTGAATGTTATTGAAGTTGCTTTGTAGGGTAGCTTGGACTTCAAGCAGGTTGGGACCAGAGGTAAAGAGGATGGTGTCGTCTGCATACATATGTATTGATGAACTGGTTGTTGATTGCTGTTGCTAGCCTTGCTTGTAGAGTAGAAAGCAGCTAACTAAAAGAAGCTACATTTTCTACAGCTACAGGGAGGTGGATCAGGGGAGGGCAGCGGACATGGCCTATCTGGACTTCAGCAAGGCCTTTGACACTGTGCCACATAGAAGACTATTACACAAACTGGGGAATATGGGTGTGGGCAGGACAGTAGTGTGGTGGGTAGGTAACTGGCTGGGTGGCAGGACACAGAGGGTGGTGGTAAATGGCTGTCACTCCACAGAGGGAAGAGTGACCAGTGGGGTACCACAGGGATCAGTGCTGGGACCGGTCCTATTCAACATCTTCATCAGTGACATTACAGGACCTAGAAGGCAGAATTTCACTGTTCGCTGATGACACAAAGCTCTGTAACAGAGTAGACACACCAGAGGGTGTAGACAGAATGAGAAGCGACCTGCAGAAACTTGAAGAATGGTCAGGGTTTGGCAGTTGAAATTCAATGCAAAGAAATGCAAGATAATGCACAGGGGCACAAAAGCCCTGGCACAATATATCAGTTGGGGGTGAGGATATAGCATGCACCAAGCAGGAAAGGGATCTTGGGGTTATCATCTCTGATGACCTCAAGGTAGGAAACAGTGTGACAAGGCAGCAGGTAAAGCAAATAGGATGCTGGATGTATAGGCAGGGGCATCACCAGCAGGAAAGGGAGGTCATAATTCCGCTATACAAGACACTAGTGAGGCCCCACCTGGAGTACAGTGTACAGTTCTGGAGACCATACCTACGTAAGGACATAGAAAGGGTAGAGAAGGTTCAGAGGAGGGCAACAAAGATAGTGCATGGATTGCATCACAAGTCCTATGAAGACAGGTTGAAGGAACTGAACATGTACTCCCTGGAGAGAGGAGGGGAGAGGGATATGATAGAGACATACAAGTATCTTACAGGGAGGAACAGGGTGCAGGAAAATACTATTTTAGCGAAAAAGATGTTCCAGGACTAGAGGGCATGGGATGAAGTTGGAGGAGGGACGATTCAGAGGAAACATGAGAAGAATTTCTTCACAGAACGGGTGGTGGACAAGTGGAACACCCTGCCAGAGGAAGTGGTGGGGCTGAAACAATCACGGGATTTAAGAATGCATGGGATAGACATAAAGGAATTCTGGAGGTCAGGGGTAAGGGGCAACAGACTTCTAGGAAAACAAACTGAACTTACAAGCTCAAATGGGCAGACTGGGTGGGCCATAGGCCCTTATCTGCCGACACTGTCTATGTATCTATGTATCTATGTATCTATTTTCTTATTAATTTAACACTTATATCTCAGCAGGAGTCAGTGTCTGTTGAGATTAAGTAGACAGATACTTTATTAGAAGTAGAAGGGGTCTTATTTAGGGTTAAAAAAGAAAGAAAAGAAAGAAAGTCAGTGTGTGTTCTGTGCTGGGAAGGGTACTGTATCAGCTGACTTTGCTAAACCAGTAGGAGGAGAGAGAGCTTAATTGGGGGTGTGGCTTAGATGCTATAAAAGCAGGTGACTCAAATTACAACTTCCTGTTGCTAGCCTTTTTTCTTACTAATTGCCCTCCATCCCATCCTAAGCCAGTTCTACGTTTATAGCCACTGGATTTGACTGTCAACAGGAACTTCCTGTTTGGCAGTAGGAAGGGAAGGATCATAGAGAACTATTGGTTTTGTCAACCCTAAAGGAAAAAAGTAGCTCACTCTCCCCGCCTAACTGCTGGTGGTCTGACATTGAGCAAGGCAGAAGGAGGCTACTGAAGAAGACAGGAAGTTGCTGTCCCAGAACAGGAAGGGTGAGAGTTGTAAGGAGAGGAGAGAGTAAGCATACAGAGAAACAGGAGAGGGGACACAAAATAAGACAAGATAGGAGTGGTGCAGTGCAATGGCTGTGGGGCGGCAGTGTTCCGGGAGACATTCTGGAGGCTGCGATGCTGCCCTGTTTGCAGGCACCTCTCTGGTCTGAGAGAGGAGTTGCCCGTCCAGGCTGACCTGGCTAGGATTCGTGAAACCTCCTCCCCCCAGGGACCACTAGGGCCAATGCCACTACCTCAGAGGTTGCCAAGAAAGAGGAGGCTGGACCAGGTGGGCTCAGGAGGGAGGGTGGTGGAACAGAGTTGCATCCTCCAGCTGTACCTCTCACAGTTCATTCACTCTTCTGGTGGATAGTGGTTCCTCATGGAGGCACCTGCAGTGGAGACCAAGGAGGATGCTGGGAACCTTCACAAGGAGACCCACAGGAGGGTGGCATGTGGCCACAGGAGGAAGGAAACAACTCTGGTGGGGACTCAATCATTAGGGGTAGAAATGGGGAGGAAGGGAAAGGGAGGTAAGATGCCTCCTGGCGCCAAGGCTTGAGGACAGGAAGCGAATCCTCAGGATCGTGGGAGGAGCTGCACGAGGGAGGGAGCTGGATGTCATTGTCCACCTATGGACAAATGACCTGGCTAGGAATGGAATCAGAGCAGTGCAAAAGGAGTTTGTAGAGTTGGGGAGGGGCCTTAGACAAGTAGCGCATACGGTAACCTTCTTGGAGATGCTGCCTGTCTATGGCAAGGGTGATGCTAGGGCACTCTTCACCAGGGAATTCAATGAGTGGTTGAAAAACTGGTGTGGAGCTCAGGGTTTGGCTTCATTGGGGACTAGGGAGCCACCTGGAGGGATGCAGACCTATACTGGTGCGATGGTCTGCATCTGTCCAGAGGGGGAACTAGGATCCTAGGTGAGAGGTTTAAATGCTTCATTGGCAAGCATTTAAACTAGCCAAAGCTCTGAAAAGGAGCAGGGAAATCCAAGCCTCCCCCCACAAAACATGGTAATTAGTGAGGTAACACCAAGTAAAGAAGTTATTAGGGAGCAAGACAGAGGTAAATGTAAAAAGGGAAAGGCAGTAAGGACAGGAATGGAAGCTAAAAGGGGTAAGGCTACCAAAAGTGGAGGGTGATGAGTACCAATGCCCGTAGTCTGTGTAACAAGCTCCCTGAACTAGTGGCCTTGATGGAAGAGGGTTGCCTGGATATTGAGGCAGTCACAGAAACATGGTACACAGAGAACCATGACTGGGATATCAACATACCAGGATACACAATCTACACGAGGACAGGGAGCGTAAAGAGGAGGAGGAGGAGTAGCTCTCTATGTAAAGGAAGGGATCAAAGCAACAGAACTAAAGAGTAAACAGGGAGCAGATAAGGCACTCTGGGTCACCCTGGAGACAGGAAAATGCATGGGGTTGTATACAGACCCCATCTCAGGGGAGGGAATGGACAAGGAAATGATAGAAGGCTTCCTTAGAATGGCAGAAAAAGGGGAGATATTGTTGATGGGGGACCTGAACATGCCAGATGTTAACTGGACCACCTTTGCTGCAGGCACATCCAAGAGCAGGGTCATTCTTGATGCCCTACAGGGGGCATGCCTCAGACAGCTAGTATTGTAACCCACTCGGGAGGGAGCAACCTTAGACCTTGTACTCTCAAATGGGAATGGAGAAAGAATCTCAGATTTAGAAGCGGGTAGCCATCTGGGACAAGCGACCACCTAACAGTGTGGTTCACGATAAACATAGCCATACAATCAAGCCATACAAAAGCAAGAGTATTGACTTTGGGAGGGCTGACTTTGGGAAAATGAGAGAGTGCCTCAGAAAAGCACTAGCAAACAGGCAAGAAGGAGGGGTGAAGGAACAATGGGGAGTAATCAAAACAGCCATCACAGAGGCAACAAGCCTTTGTGTAAAGCAAATCAACAAAACACAACGAAGGAAAAAAACACTATGGTTCTCAAAAGAGGTGGCAGGGAAGGTTAAGGAGAAAAGGATAACATTCAGGAAATATGAGGAAACACAGAAGGAGCAGGACAGAGAACTTTATCAGTTAAAGCAGAAAGAGGCTGGGAAGGCAGTCAGAATAGCAAAGGCCCAAACCGAGGAAAGGATAGCCAATTCTGTTAAGAAGGATAAGACCTTAATAGGTACATTAGTGAGTGAAGAAAAGACCAAAGGAGGGATACTGAGGCTTAATAAAGGGGAGGAATGTGGGTAGAGGTGACAGTGAAAAGGCAGGGATACTGAATGAATATTTCTGCTCAGTATTCACAAAGGAAGAGGAGGGGAGGTACCTAAACCAAACAAGAGAAACACTCTGAAGACGGGGTGATACCAGTCCATTTACAGAAGAAAGGATTCTGAAAGAACTAATAAAATTGAAGGTGGACAAAGCAATGGGGCCTGATGGGATTCACCCAAGAATTCTAAAAGAACTAAGGTAGAGACTAGTGACACCGCTGACTACTCTCTTTAACAAATCATGGGAGGATGGAGTGGTACCTGAGGACTGGAGGAGGGCAGATGTGATTCCTCTTCACAAAAGTGGGAGCAGGACAGAGGCAGGAAACTACAGACCAGTTAGTTTGACCTCAGTGGTAGGAAAATGATGGAATCACTTCTGAAAAAAAGAATTGTTGAGTACCTAGAAGCCAGTGGGGCTGCAGGACCCAAGGCAGCATGGATTCACGATGGGAAGGTTGTGTCAGGCAGATCTAATAGATTTCTTTGACTGGGTGACCAAAGTAGTAGACCAGAAAGGGGCTGTGGACATGGCCTACCTAGATTTTAGCAAGGCATTTGATGCAGTCCCACACAAAAGATTAATACACAAGTTAGCCCTTGGAGTGGGTCCCAAGGTGGTAGCCTGGATAAAAAAATTGGCTAGACAACAGGACGCAAAGGGTAGTAGTAAATGGAGTACACAGTGACGAAAGGAGGGTTACTAGTGGGGTACCGTAGGGTTCAGTACTGGGACCAGTCCTTTTTAATGTCTTTATAAGTGACATTGCAGAGGAGCTGGATGGAAAAGTATGTCTCTTTGCAGACGACACAAAGATCTGCAACAGGGTTGATACATAAGATGGAATGGAAAGGATGAGAAGGGACTTGGCAAGGTTGGAGGAATGGTCAAATGTATGGCAGCCAGATTTAATGTAAGAAGTGCAAGGTAATGCACATGGGAAACAAAACCCAGGGAAGAGTACACAATGGGGTGAGATACTGCCAACAGTAAAATGGAAAGGGACCTGGGGTAATTACATCAGATGACCTAAAGGTGGGCAAGCAATGTGAGAAGGCAGTAAGGAAGGCTGAGGGGATACTGGGATGCATAGGAAGAGGCAACAATAGTAGAAAACAGGAAGTTGTTATCCCACTGTACAGACAGTTGGTGAGACCCCATCTGGAGTACTGTGTGCAGTTCTGGAGACCCCATCTCCGCAAAGACATAGACAGAGTGGAGGCTGTCCAGAGGAGGGCAACCAAAATGGTGCACGGTCTGCACCAGAAGACATATGAAGAAAGACTAAAGGAGCTTAATATGTATACCCTTGAGGAAAGAAGGGAGAGAGGACATGATAGAAACTTTCAAGTACCTCAAGGGAATCAACAAAGTCCAAGAGGGTAGCATCTTTCAGAAAAGAGATGTGCAAGAACAAGGGCACAATTTGAAGATAGAGGGAGACAGCTCAGAGGTAATGTGAGGAAGTATTTTTCACAGAGAGGGTTGTGGATGCATGGAACAGCCTCCCTGAGGAGGTCGTGGAGTCAAGAACAGTGGGGGAATTCAAGAATGCATGGGACAGACATAAGGCAGTCCTAGTGGGGGGTAGGAGGAAGTAAGCTGTTGGTTAACTAGGATCTGCAGCTTATCTGTTAGGTAGGAAAATGGGCAGACTAGGTGGGCCAAACGGTCCTTATCTGCCATCAATTTCTATGTTTCTATGTTTTTGGTGCAGGAGGAGAGAAGGTCATTAGTGAAGAGGGAGAAGAGGATGGGACCGAGAACAGAGCCTTGAGGGATGCCTGCCAGGATAGGGAGGGGGGGGGGCGTGGTATCCGCGATTCTAACAGATTGAAATCTGGTGGATAGATAAGACTGAAACCACCTTATAGTGGTGGGGACAAGCCCAGCTGCCTCAAGCTTCTGCAGGAGAAGAGGGTGGGATACAGAGTCAAATGCCTTTGCTAAATCGACAAATACTGCTGCTGTAAGGAGGCCTTGATCGGAGGCAGTTTGGATAGGGTAGGTGACACGCAGGAGGGAGGAAATTGTGGAATGGTGTTTCCTGAAGCCAGACTGAGGGGTGATAGGATGTTGTTTATTGCAAGGTAGTCAGCTAATTGGGTATGGGCCAAGGATTCTTGTAGTTTGGCTAGGGCTGGGAGGAGCAAGATGAGCCTGTAATTGCCTGGCAAGGATGGATCACCGCCTTTGTGAAAGGGAATTATGCAGGCCAATTTCCAGGATTACGGAACTGTTCCTGTGGAAAATGAGAGGTTAAAGAGATGTGTAAGGGGCTTGGTGATCACAGGAGCTGAGATCTGCAGGAGCTTGGGGTGAATCCCATCCGGGTTGGTCTTTGTAGGGTTGAGCGAGCGTAGGGCTTTCCGTATTTTGCATACAGTAAGGGGTGTGAAATTGAAGTATTTGCTAAGGGAGGTGGTAGTGGGACTGGGGAAGGGGGAGCCCAGTGGTATGGCACAAGAAGTGAAAAACTGGTTCAGGATTTCAGAGGTGTGAGTTGTGTCAGTAACTGGTTGGCCATGAAGTTTGAAGGTGGGGGTACACGGCTGGACTGGTGGGTCAAGGAGTGTGTGCACAACTTTCCAGAACTGATGGGGCTTAGCTTGTAAGAGTTGCAGCCAAATGTAGCCTGCCTTTGCTTTTCTTATGGTCTTGGTGCAGGCATTATGGAGGGTGTTAAAAGCTTGCCTGTTCTGAGGGTTGGGGTTGGATTTAAAGTATGACCAAGCCTTATCTCTTTCCTTGCATTTGGTGAGGAAGGGTGCAGTGATCCAGGGGTGGTGCCGCTTCTTGACCCTGGACTTTTTCAGAGGGGTCTGGATGTCCCAGATGTTTGTAAAGGTGTCTAGGAATCTAGAGAGGGCCATGTCAACATTGGAGGCTGAGTAGACAGGTTGCCAGTTGGTTTCATATAGACTGGTAAGGAGGGCGTCAGTGTCCAACTTGTTTAGAGAGTGAGTGTTGATGTACTTGGGGGCAGATTTGGGCAGTTGTGTTTTCCTGATGCAGTATAGTTAGGGAGGCAGTATAGCCCAGTGGTTTAAGGCTCTGAGACACAAATCTGGAGACCTGGGTTTGAATCCCACAGCCCCCACTTACATACTGTGTGACCCTGAGCAAGTCACTTAATTTTCCTGTGCTCCCAGGATGCACCTGTAAACAAGCTTTCAGCTTAGTGTGTCTCACCTGGTTAAACAATTGAAAAAAAAAAAAAGGTGAGCTCATGAGCAGCTGTTTTGTGTAGATAGCTATAACACCAGCTCTTTTACCATGGTCCTGCCTGTGTAAAGTGTAGTTTGGGAGAGTGAGAGAGGAGTCAGGGGTTTTAGCAGAGAGCCAGATTTCTGTTAGGCATAGTATATCCGGAGCTTGTTCAGCTATCCAGCAAGTTAGTAGGCCACTCTTGGGCAGGAGACTTCTGATGTTGATATGGGCTATTGATAGGTCTTTGTGTGAGCCGAGAGGAGTGGGTGCAGCTATGGGGCGAGGGTTGCGTTTGACATCCCCTGAGAGGAGGAGGAGGGTGAGGAAAAGGAATGAATAGGTTGCAGGGAGTCTGTATCTCCGAGTGCGAAACATGATGTTGGGAGCAGGTCTGATGGCCCTGATTAGGGAAGCAAAGATTAACATGTGCGGTGGTAAGATGCTGGGAGAGATGTGGGGGGAGGGGAGAGGGAGACAGACAGGTATATGACACGGAGAGGGGGAGGAGGGAGACAGTAAGTCTAGCGGGGAAAGTGCAGGGGATTACAAGGTAGGCAGTTGTAGAGACAGTGGGGCCAGGGTGAGTGCAGGAACTTGGGAAGGGAAGGAGAGAGTGGGGAGGAAAATGAGGAGGAGAAGAGGGGAGAGGGTATGGGCGTACATAGTCATGTCTGGGAAGTGAGGTTATGGGCTGGGAGAAAGGGGTTACTGGGGGTTTAGACCAGAGATTTCAAGTGGGCTTGCAGAGAATTGGGGTAGGGAGAGCAAGATCACTTTTTTAACTGCCTTTGCTATTTTTTTCTTTTTAAAAAAAAAAAAAAAAAAAACAGGGGAGCTTGGAGGAGGGAGAGAGAGCTGTGGACAGATTCTCAAGTTTAGAGAGTGGGGAGGCCCGCGTCAGCCTCCACGCTTCTGTCCAGCAACAGGGCAGAAGGTAAAATAGATGCAGAAGTATAAAGGATAGTAGAGCTACAGGAATAGCGCAGCGGTAGGGAAGCCACTTTTAGTGTAGAAGGTTGGGTGTTCAAAG
The DNA here is from genome assembly GCA_016271365.2 of Neoceratodus forsteri. Lineage (NCBI taxonomy): Eukaryota > Metazoa > Chordata > Ceratodontiformes > Ceratodontidae > Neoceratodus > Neoceratodus forsteri. Next base: position 1,385,949,323 of record CM028129.1, read on the forward strand.
CTGCCTTGAGTCAGGTGGAAAACAAGTAATGAAAGAAGGAAATAGGAGGATAACACTAGGGGGCAGAGGAGCAAAGTAGAGTAGTGGGAGAGATAGAATAGCTAGGGAATTAGGTAGCAATTAGTACTCACTAGTGTCTCCTAGTGGCCAAAGAGTATAACTTGCTATGGGAAATATGGGCACTTAGAAAACTCAAGCTAGGTCACGTGACAAGTCCCAATAAATGTAGGGATGGCCCTAGGTAAGTGGGCAGGAGTTCACACAGGCAAATACCTTCTGCTCAGGGCTATGCTGTGCTGCTGCTGCCTGCTCCAGTGAAGGGCCTGGGGGAATATATATATAGATATCTACATATATAGTCATAGAAACATAGAGTTTGATGGCAGATAAAGACCACTTGATCCACCCAGTCTGCCCATTTTCCTTACCTACTGTAACACCATAGACCCTACTTGACTTTAACCCCCCTTTCCTTATCAGACAAACATCTAGAAAATTTGTTGGGCAATCTCAGTAGAAAATTAAGTATGCTCTACAGACTGAAGCCCTATATGACCTTGGAGGTGCAGCACAGGATTGTGGACACCATGGTTCTACCTGTATTAGATTATGGGGATTTGGTGGATGGGATTGGGGGCCTCGGGGATGGAGCTGGCAAGACTAGATGTTGTATACAATAGGTTTACCCGCTTCATCCTCGATGCCCCCAGAAACACCCATCACTGTGATTTATATAGAGCCTTGAATTGGTGGGGTCTAGATGATAGGAGGAAGTGGCATTTAACAACATTAATGGGTAAAGTAAGAAGGCAACAATTGCCCAGTTATACCCTGAGTGACTCTGAGGTCAGGGAACAAAGGAAGGGCTTAAGATCCACTCGGGGTATAGAGTATGTTGTCCCTAGATGTAACCTGGGGCTGGGAAGGTCATCTCCCCTCTATAGGGGTCCCAAAGTTTGGAACACCTTACCCCTAGATCTGAGGTGTGTGGACACCCCTACAAATCAAAATTCAGTAAAAAAAAGGTTCTTAAAGCTAGTACATGAACCAAGAACATGTTGTACACATTAGTTTTAAAAGTATTGTTATTATGTTTATTTTTATATGTGGAACTGTTGTCTATGTTTTATGGACCTCCTTGCAAATGAGTTTTTTATTACTCAATGGAGTTTAATTCTGTTCATATTGAATATGAATAAAATTTTACCGTACCATTACCATTAAGGTTACCTTATGTATATCCCATGCCTTCTTGAATCCCATTACAGTTTTTGCCCCTACCACCTCCGCCGGGAGGCTGTTCCAGGCATCCACCACTCTTTCTGTGAAGAAGTACTTCCTTACATCTCCCCTGAGTCTACCTCCCCCAGCTTCATAACATGACCCCTTATTCTTGAGCATCTTTTTCTCTGAAAAAGGCTTCCCTCTTGAACCTTATTTATACCCTTGAGGTATTTGAAAGTCTCTGTCGTATCTCCCCCTCCCTCCCTTCTTTTCTCCCGAGTGTACATGTTGAGGTCCTTCAGTGTCTCCTCATAGGGCTTTTGATGCAGACCCTGCACCATTTTACTTGCCCTCTTATGGACCACCTCTACTCTGTTTATGTCCTTCCAGAGATGTGTCTCCAGAACTGAACACAGTACTCCAGGTGAGGACCCACCAGTGATTTATACAGCTGTATCATCGCCTCCTTCTTTCTGCTGGTAATAAATGAGTTTTTTAGCAGCAACTATGGACTTTGCTTACTTTCTGTCCTTGAGCTTACCACTGTAGTTGCGAAGAAGCACACCATCAGACTAAAGCCTTTCCCTCCAAATAGGCATCTAGTTACCGTTAACACAATAAACAAATAATTGAAAAACACAAGGCATGAAAAAAAACTGACAACACACAAAAGTATTGTAATAAAAATAAAACTTTGATAGCAATTATAAACCCACACTATTAAATATTATAAGAAGTTTAGCAGAATTGACATAGATTCAGTGATGCAGGACTGCCCCCCCACACAATTTCCTCAACAAACACAGGGGCATGTATTTTACACAAAAAGGTAAATTATTATACACACAAAACAATATTACAAAGGCAAAAAATAGAGACATTGCTTATACTGAATTTATTTTTCTGAAAGAATAGCATATCATGTCAGTGTTCACTGACGCACAGTAAGCAATGCACACACACCCTTACAGCATTAGACGCTTGTCATTGAAAGGAAAGGTCACATAACAACTCTGTTTTAAAAACTCAGTTTTTGTGTTTCCTTGCTCTTGCGCAAGAAACACTTTAAGATAGTACTGCATTTGAGAGGTGTGTCAGGGACATGTCCAATGCAGAGCACTGTATAGTGTGCTCAACCATGACAGACCAATGACCACTGAAGCCGAGTGTGACGGCCGTCGGAATTTTACAGCGGGGAGCCAGCCCACACTTGAGAGAAATGAACTGCACTAATGAGAGAGTATGCTTCATTCCTCTCATTTGCATAACTGACATTGCAACTCTGCAGACCCTGCCGCTCCCTCTCACTGCTGCAGTCCGCCCCACACCCTCTGTTCCCCCACCGGCCCAGCATTATTCATTAAACCCTCCCATGCCCTCCCACTGCTGCTGTCCTCCCCACTCCTGTCCCAGCCCCGGGCATCTAATCAAACCCTTCTGCTCCCTCTCACTGTGTGCTGTCTGCCCCACACCCTCCGTTCCCCGCTCCCTTGCTGACATCGGGGTGCCCAATCCCCGTGTTGGCATCATATGCCCCCCCAACTCATGTGGCACACTGGGATCCCACCCCATTGTACCCAAATTTATTTATTTATGTATGTACCTGTAAATAAAGAAAACCATCCCCCGGCCTCTTTTTTTTTTAAACCTGTAAAAAGGAAAACGGTCCTTCGTCGTCTCCCCAGTCCCCCTTCCCCCTTTCCATCCTCCCACCGGGCACCCACCTTCCCACTCGCTTACCCCATACTTACCTCTGGAGGTCGTCGCCGTCATCTTCTGAGGACCGGGACACGTTTGCACTCTTCAAAGCAAACCGGCAAACTGAACAATCAAAGGTAAGTGCCATATAATGGCAGTCAATGGGGTTTTCAACATATGTTGATAGCTCAACGATTTTTAGGAATTTTGGCCCCAGATTTTCAACATGGAGTTCTTGGGACCCCACTTCACGAACACTGTCACTGTCATTTCATTACTCAGCCCTGAAAGGTGATTCCGTGGTCGCTGCATGGAATCACCTTTTGGGACCGATTAAAAAAATGACAGTGCCACTGTTCATGAAGTAGAGTCCTAAAAAGCCCATGTTGCAAATTTGATGAAAAAATGCCCAAAAATTACTGCGTTACGAATGTGCGCTGTGCAGTTTCTACACACAATCCTAACTTCACCAGTTTTTAATATTTTCACTCTAGATTTTCAACATTGCCATTTTTTAACACCTCCTTATGAACAGTACAGCTTTTTTTTTCACATCCTGCCCAAAATGCATTTTCACACCTGTGGCGCAGAATGGAGCAGTCACTCTGCGAAATCACCTTTCGGGATAAATGAACAAAATGACAGTGGTGCTCTTCATGAGGAGGGGTCCCAAAACTTGTTGAAATAACTCCAAAAAATGGGCGATTTACACCCGGTCATTCAAAATGTTGTACGCATGCGTGAAACTTTGGTAATTTTCAATTTTTTCACTCCAAATTTTCAGTATAGCCTTTTTATCACACCACCTCATGACCAGTACAGCTGTCATTTTTCACATCCTGCCCATAATGTGTTTTTGAACCTGTGGCATGGAATGCCGTTTTCACATGGATTTGAAAATGTTCACCTACAGGGTTCATGAGGTGGGTTGATAAGAAGACTATGTTCAACATTTAGGGACAAAATATGAAAAAATTACAAAGTTATGCCCACTTGTTGCAGTTTTGGTACGCATGCTAGAAATTGCAGAAATCTTAAATATTTGCACCCCATATTTTTTTTTTATCATGAGAGTATTTGTCCACTGCCGTGGACCTGGCAGGGACTGCGACCCCCCCTCGGAGGGGTATGTCCTCCAACCCATTGGGACATCGTGGGTCCTGCCGGGTCCTGGTATTTTTCTCTGTTTTCTCCTTGCACCCACACACCATACAATGCTGGCAGCTGTCTCCACCTCTACAGAGGCAGCCAAGCACCCTGGGTGCAGTTGAACCCTTTAGTTGTGCTGCCTTACAGCACAAACCCCCCCACCCCAAGGAAGGAGAGCAGTCCAAATGCTCAATCCTTACCACCCAGCCGACCCCAGAATGACCCGAATCCATTCCCGAACCCGGGTTGCCGGTGTGGTGCGAGATGTGGGTTCAGCACCTCAACTCTCAGTGCCACCGGGCCAGCCTCACATTTTTTTTTTTAATTATTTGTACTCCTGCTCCATGGCCCTCTCTAACTGGAGGGAGCACCAGCCCCACCCCTGACATCCACCAGCCGACGCCGTCCAGCTTCCCCCAGGGCTTACCCCCCCCAGCGGGGTCGGGGGGGTGCGGGGTTGGTGGAGGGGCCACCCCACCAAGACTGGATCCAGTACAGGGCAAGACCAGATCCAGTACAGGGGCTGGCGCCGTGACTATTCGGGGTTGGGACCTGCAAGCTCCCTGCATCATCTGCCATGAGCTTTTTTCCTCCCGGTTTCTCCCCTTCAGGGGCAGAGTGTGCAAGGATGCCAGTGAAGGTGCTGCACACTCTCCTGTGCATGCACCCCATCAGGCGTCTGCCCGCCTCTGACCTAATGTCTGCAGCATTGGTGTGCCAGCCCCCAGCTGCCACTGGGGCCAGGCATGCACCATCAACTGGTCTTATTCCTGCTCCACAGCTTTCTCTATCTGGCGGGAGCCCCAGCCCCGCCCCCCAACATCCACCAACTGACGCCGACCAGTTACCCCCAGGGATTACCTCACTTCGTGGGATTGGTGAGGGGGCCCACCCCACCAAGACTAGATCCAGTACAAGGGTCGGCGCTGTGACTATTCGGGGGTGGGACCTGCGAGCTCCCTCCAACATCCGCCATGAATTTTTTTCCTCCTGGTTTCTCCTCTTCAGGGGCAGAGTGTGCAAGGATGCCCGCGATGGTGCTGTGCACGCTCCTGGGCATGCACCCCATCAGGCGTCTGCCCCGCCTCTGACCCCATGTCTGCAGTGTCGGTATGCCAGTCCCCAGCTGTTGCTAGGGGACAGACATGCACCGACAACTGGTCACCCCTCTCCCTGGAAAAGAAAAGCTGTCCTTGGGACACTCAATCCTTCTCCTCCCCATGCCGACCCCCCAGTGTCCTGTGCTTGCTCCTGAACATGGGTTACCAGCATAATGCGAGGTGTGGGGTCCAGTGCCTCAACCCTCAGCGCCACTGGCCTGGTGATGGACCCCACATTTTCAACATAGCCTTCTTATTACCTGAGCTTCTGTATTCAACTGTTGTCCAAAATATGACAGCTTGTGAAAACATAGTTCAGGCAGGCTTTTGCTCCCACCAGAAGTTCAACTAACACAATACACACCTGCCACATAAAGCATGCAAGGAAACATTCAGCATTGACAAATGCTTGTTTTACATAAATTCCCCAATGTATGGCAGCAATACTGTGAAGAGACTCACAGTTTATAACAACTCTGGTTCAGCTTGTCGATGTTTTCTGCAAAAACAGAAGGCAGGACAATAGAGAATTCATAACAATCCTTCTGATGCAATACATGGGGAAATGGAGTTAGAACAATGAGTTTGGCAAATGGAGTTGTTTAGATATCCATTAAAGGATACGGATGCAGTGGCGGATCCAGGATTTTACAACGTGGGGGAGAGTGCTGTGGTGTGTGCATACTTAATATGCAACTTTTTAAATTGTTTTAATCCTTCAGATTATCTTTTTCATTACATTTTTGACAAAAAAATACAAATGTAATTTATAGTTTTTAAAGTATATCTTCTTACAATCAATATATTAGACTTCTCCAACAAAGTGAAATTTAACAGCAGCAAGCAAGTTGCAGTGGGGGAAGGGAGTGAGGTTGCACCCTTCACACACCCCTAGAGCTGTTGCTTATAGTGCTCAGGTTTATAGAGTTATATTACCTTTTCTATCAGCTTGTTTCCAACAGGAAATCGGAATCTTAGTTTTCATTCCAGACACTACCTATGAACATCTTAACACGTTGAATATTGTGGGTTCACTGTGATCAACTCCTTCAGAAGCACATTCAAGTTCATAATTAGCAGGCCCATCCAAATCTTCCAATGTGTGAATCAAGCAAAATCCATTAAAACTGAAACAATGTGTGCTTAAAGGTAAGCGGTCATAAACAGAGGCTCCACCCCCCCCCCCAAAGCTTTACCCCAACCTCCCGATTAGGCTTTCCGCAAGGAAAATATTTTTTTTAAGTATTTTCACTTACTTTTTTTAGTGTTGTAAAGCTCAGGATTCCACAACATGGCAGATGCTGGGCGGTTTCATTTCATTGTGACAGTGCAGTGCCACCCACTTGCCTCAATACAAGTGTATTCATGCTACATTGTTTGTTGCGCGTAGACTGGAGCCTCCAAACTGCAGCATCAGCTTGAAGTACTGTAGACACTTTCGGGACTCCTGGTGGGGGCATTTCTCAGGCAATTAGTCAGTGAACCCACTCAAGATGGGGCAGTGCTAGATCTGGTTCTCAGCCACATGGACAGCATTGTGGATGTCAAGGTGGGTAGCCACCTGGGGTCCAGTAATCACTGTACAGTGTGACTTATAAGGATGACTGCAGAACTGAACCACACTCTTGCAAGGGTCAAGGAACATGGAAACAGAAACATAGAATTTGATGGCAGATAAGGATCGCTTGGCCCATCCAGTCTGCCCATTTGCCAAATCTACAGCTCTTACTCCCTCCCACCTTCCTTTCCACTACAATTCCCTTGTGCTTATCCCATGCATTCTTGAACTCCACCACTGTTTTTGCTTTCACCATCTCCTCTGGAAGGTTGTTCCAGGAATCCACCACTCTTTCTGTGAAGAAGTACCTCCTCATATCTCTCCTGCATCTACCTCTCCAGCTTCATATCCTGTCCCCTTGTTCTTCAGCACCTCTTTCACTTTTTCTCCCCTTAGGAGAGGAGGCATGCAATGACGCCCTAAGGAGAGAGCATGCGCGCATCCGTACGTGCTCCTGCAAGCATCTGCCTCCTCTCCTCCCCTTTTCTAAGCGTCAGCATGTTGTACCCCAGCCACCGCTAGGGGCCAGTTGACACCGACTGCTGGTGGCACCCCCCTCCCCGGAGAAGGAGAGCAGTCCCTCGTACTCTCAATCCTTCTCCTCCCCTGCTGACCCCCGGTGGCCTATGCTCATTCTTGAACATGGGTCACTGACGTAGCATGAGGTAAGGCATCCAGCGCTTCAGCTGTCAGCCCACCGGGCCGGGTGATATTCCTAATTTTGACTATTGCGATATAGTTTACAGTTCTGCTCCTAACTCTTCCCTAACCAGATTGGATACTCTGTTCAAGTGCTTTCTGTTGCTTTTCTCTTGATGCCCCCTCCCGTGCTCATCACTGTTCCTTATACCATTCTCTCGCTTCCCCCTCCCTTGAGTGCAGGCATCTCTCCCACTGCACCAAGTTCACGTCTAAATTCTGGTTTGAGACTATCCCCTTTTACCTCTCCACCTCACTCTCTGTTCCAACTCCCTCCTCCCACCCTCTCAGATCCACTGACGCTCACTCTCTAGCTACCCCTTGCCACTCTACCTCCATAGAAACATAGAATCTGTCGGCAGATAAGGACCATACAGCCCACCTAGTCTGCCCATTTCCCTATTTGGTTTGGCAATATCTACTCTTATGTGGACTGCCTTTCCCCCACTCTGCTGTACAGCAGGGTGCCTTTATGCTTATCCCATGCACTTTTCAATCCCCGTACTGTTTTCACTTCCACCACCTCCGTTGGTAGGCTGTTCCACGGATCCACCACCCTCTCTGTGAAAAAATACTTCCTAGCATTCCCCCTAAGCCTCCCTTCCTCCAGCCTCATGTTATGTCCCCTTGTCCTTGTGCACTTTCTTCTCTGAAATATGCTCCCCTCCTGTACCCTGTTTATTCTTCTAAGGTATTATCATATCCCCTCTCTTCCCTTCTCTCTTTCAGTGAATAGATGTTTAGTTCCTTGAGTCTTTCCTCATAAGGCTTGTGGTGCAGTCCATGAATCATTTCTGTTGCACTTCTCTGAATTGCTTCCATTCTGTCTATGTCCTTCCTGAGATGTGGTCTCCAGAATTGGACACAGTATTCCAGATGAGGCCTCACCAGTGATCTATACATTGGCATCACCACTTTGTTCCTCCTACTGGTTATGCCCCATCCTATGCACCCCAGTGTCACAGAGTGGCTCTGTGATAGTTTGGGGGCCTCATAAATATGTGCCAGATATTCTCCTTCATGCACAGTATGTTAGAAAAGATGGGTAATCTCCAGAATTAAATGTCAGAATGAAAAATTTAATGTTTGAAATTAGTGGTAACAAAGGTCGGAGCGTTTTCAGGCTGGGCAGCGCTTTGCACCACCAGCGATATAAATATACTTTAGAAACTAAGTATAAGCCCTAATGTTTACTTAAATGTATATAAGCTATGTAAAATGAATATTAATCAGTGTTTAAAGAAATAATATTTGAAATATATTAGTGGGTGGAGTTAATTTGTCACCCGATCACTAAAGTGTATAAAAGAAAAGATATCACATAGAACAGATAGATGAGACCAAGAGACAGATCAGGGAAGATCTGAGGATCTGAGTCTGGAGAGGAATCCAGTGGAACAATTCTAATTGCTATACCAATGAGTTAAACCTGTTGAATGAGTTTGCTGTAACGCATTTGTCCTGCAACAGAAGAAAATATTACCAAGAGAAATAAAATTTGGACTACCAAGAGAATTGCTTTGTGTGTCACACTACTCATTTTTCCACAAACTCCTGCGCCCTACCACACCCAGCATTCTGTTTGCCTTCCCCACTGCTTTTTCGCATTGTTTGGCTGGCTTCAGGTCATCAGATATGATAACCCCCAGGTTTCTCTCCTGACTTGTGGTGGCTAGAACCTGCCCCCATCCTGTATTCCTCTTTTGGGTTTCTGTGTCCCAGGTGCATTATCTTGCACTTCTTAGCGTTGAAATCCAACTGCCAAACCCTTGACCATTCCTCAAGTAGTCTTAGGTCATTTCTCATTTTATCTAGCCCCTCCTGTGTGTTGACTCTGTTACAGATCTTGGTGTCATCTGCAAACAGGCATACTTTCCTCTCCAGTCCCTCTGCAATGTCACTTATGAAGACATTGAATAGAACTGGACCCAGCACTGAAACCTGTGGAACCCTGCTGGTCACCTCCCCCTCTTTTGATTTTATGCCATTTAATACCACCCTCTGGGTCCTGCCTTTTAGCCAATTTCCAATCCATTTTATCACTTTATAGCCCACACCCAGATTCCCCAATTTGTTAAGCAACCTTCTATGAGGAATGGTGTTGAAGGCCTTGCTGAAATCCAGGTAGGCCACATCCACTGCCCCTCCCTGATTCAGCACCCTGGTCACCCAGTCAAAGAAATCGATAAGATTAGTCTGACAGGACCTACCCTCAGTGAATCTATGCTGCCTTGGGTCTTTTGCACTGCTTGACTCCAGGAACTTCACTACCCTTTCCTTAAGCAAGGACTCCATCAGCTTCCCCACCACTGAGGTCACGATTACAGGTCTGCAATTGCCTGCCTCCTCCCTACTTCCAGTCTTGTGCAAGGGGACCACCTCTGCCCTCCTCCAGTCCCCAGGTACCTTCCCCATCTCTAGTGATTGGTTGAAGAGGGATGTCAGCAGACCTGCTAGGACTTCCCTCAGTTCCTTCAACACTCTAGGGTGAATCTCGTCTGGCCCCATTGCCTTGTCTGTCTTTACTTTTCCTAGTTCCTCCAAGACTCTATCCACTGTAAATGGGCTAGTGTCCACCTGCCCCCCACCGGTACATCTTTCCTCATGAGTCTTGGCCCCTTCCCTGCCTCTTCCTTGGTAAATACCGAGCAAAAATATTTGTTCAGTATCTCAGCTTTTTCAAGGTCATCATCCACCCACCCACCCTCTCCCTTCTTTAGCCTAACAATACAATTTCTGGTCTTCTTCCTCTCACTAATATAATGGAAGAAGGTCTTGTCCCCCTTCTTAATAGCCTGTGCTATTCTTTCCTTCGTTCTTGCCTTAGCCCCTCTGACAGCTTTCCCAGCTTCTCTCTGCTTCTCCAGATATTTCAGTCTGTTTTCTTCTTTCTGTGTCTCTTTGTATTTCCTGAGTGCCTTACTTTTTTCTCGCACTTTCTCATCTACTGACTTAGAGAACCACAGTGGCAGCTTCTTTCTTTTGCTTTTGCTAAGCAATCTGACACATTGACTTGTCACTCCTGCTATGGATCTCTTGAGGCTAAGCCACTGTTCTTCTACCCTTCCCCCTGTATCTTCTATTGCCATGGCATTTTTGAGCTGTTCCCCCATCTCCATGAAGTTGACCTTCTGGAAATCTAGGATCTTAACCTTTGAATGGCTTTCTTCTGCCAACGTGTTGACTCTAAACCACACAGTTCTGTGGTCACTGGTACCAAGGGGACTGCCCACCTCAACATCCATGATTCTGTCCCCGTTTGTCAGCACTAAGTCCTGTACAGCCCCCTCCCTGGTGGGCTCAACCACCAGCTTCCTTAGGCTTGCCCCATACATGCCAGACATGAGGTCCCTGCTGCTTGATGTACTTGCAGTCTGGGTATTCCAATCGGCATGTTGAAGTCACCCATTAGTAGTATTTCCCCTTTGGCTGCCATATTATGGATGGCTCCCACTAATACTAGATCTATATCCTTTCCCTGCAAAGGAGGCCTGTAAACTACTTCAGCATGGATGGTTGTTTTGTTCCCCGACTCCAGAGTGACCCATAATGCCTCTGCTTCTTCTCTGGATCTCTGAGCCTCCATAGCTTTAATCCCTTCCTTGACATAAATAGCAACCCTTCCTCCCCTCTTTCCCTACCTATCCTTTCTAAAAAGTGTATACCCTGGTATGGCTGCATTCCAGTCATGGTTCCCTGTGTACCATGTCTCAGTAACAGCCATAATGTATAGGTTTGTGTCTGCCATCAGTGCCGTTAGGTCTTTTTGTTTCCCAGGCTGCGGACATTTGTGCACATGACCTTCCACTCTGTGTATCTCCTTAACGTTCCTTGTTTATTGGTCTTTGCCCTGTGCCACATCAGTGATATACCTTCTATTCTCTTCCCCATTGTAACCATGGTAGTTTTACGGTTAGATATTATGCTACTTATTGTATTATTGTTACTGAGTTTTTACTATTACTGTACTACTATTGTTATTACTGTTGCTTTCTATTATTTTTGTACTTACCCCTAGGACGCATCTGTTCAGCATGCCTTCCTGGTAAAACTCTTAAATAAATAAATAAATACTTGTTCCTAGCCCCCCTTTCCCTACCCCACCACCCTTGTACACTATCCCCTACTTCTCTATCCCCACTCCTCTATCCTTGACATACCTCCTAGGCACCTAATTTGAACCCTCCCTCTCCTCCTACCTCATGCTTCCAACTTTCATACCCCCTCCTCCCACCCCAGACCACTATTGTGTCTTATCTACACCTCTACCGTCCACTACCTACTGCGCTATTTCACATCTCTACTCCTACCTCCCCACCACCCCCCTCTCTCCCCCACAGCTTCCCCTTTCCTTCCTTGTCTTACCCCAATTTCCCTTCCCCCACTGTTGCCTCCCTTCTCAAGCACTCCTCCTCCTGCCCCTTCATCCTTCTGCCTGATTCCTGGCCCCCTTGCAGGGTTTTCTGCATCCTGAAGAGGTTCAGGTCCTGGCCCTCTCTCTTCTCCCCTCTTCCTTTCCCCCACTCTCTAATCCAGATCCCCTTGCAGCAGGGTTCTTTGCATCCTGAAGGGGTTTAGATTAGCTCTCTCATCCACCCCTCTTCCTTTACCCCCACTTTTTAATCCTTTGCCTGCCCACCTCCCTACTTCTTCTTCCCCTCTCCACCCTCTCTGTTCTCAAGCCCCTTCTTCTGTATCCCCCCATCTGCCTGGTCTTGTCCCCCTTGCAGGGTTCTCAGCATCCTGAAGGGGAATAGATCTTGGCTGTCCCCCTTCCCTTCCTCTTCCTTCCCCCCACCCTCTAACCGTTGCCTTCCCTCTTCCTCACTTGTGTTACAACTGTCCTCCCATGGGTCTACATTAGTACTTCCCATCTTATACTCAGCCTACTCCCATAGCACTTCAGCTGTGTCAGCCATCCTCTAACCTATACCCTACAGGATCACCTGCTCTTGGGCTGTTGCAATGTCTGATTATCCAAATATGGTTGTTTCCCTGGCCGGTTGGTGTTTCCTGTTGAAACATTTTCCAAATAAATAAATAAGTAAAAATTTTCCACTACCCTCTGTCACCTATCCCCTAACCAATTTCTTATCCAGTTTACCACCTTTGTACCCACTCCTAAGCTACCCAGCTTGCTTACTAGTCTCCTATGTGGAACAGTGTTGAACGCCTTACTGAAATCTAGGTAGGCCACATCCACCGTTCTAGACAGATCTTGTTCTTCGGTTACCCAGTCAAAGAAATCTATTAGATACATTTGACATGACATTCCCCTATGAAACCATGCTGCCTCAGGTCTTGTTACCCACAGGATTCAATATATTTCACAGTCCTTTCCTTCAGCAGAGATTCCATTAACTTCCCCACCACTGATGTCAGGCTGACTGTCCTATAAATGCCATCCTCCTCCCTGCTATCACTTTTGTGTAGTAGCGGGACTCCATCTGCCCTCCTCCAGTCCTCTGGAACCACTCCTGTTTCCAGTGAGCTGTTAAATAGAATTGCAAGGCTACGCCTGTGGTTCAATGGACGGAGTAACAAACCACTCCCCCAGTCAGGCCTTAAAAGGCTGCTCCACCTGGTCGGTCCAGGATTGTTGTTCATTGTGGCCAGAGGCTTCGTCAGCCGCTCCCTCGCCTGCTTCCCCTGTCCTTGTTCCTGTTGCTCCTGTCCCCCCTTTTATAGCCTCTGGTTGCCCTTGCTGCATCTCTCCACCCATCTCCATTCTTTTTGTTCTCCCCCGTCCTGCTCCCTCCACTTTTATAGCCACTGTACCGCGCCTCACCATCTCTCCTTCCCCTCCTCTCGTTCTCCTCCCCCCTGTACCTTTTGTTTTCATCCCTTGTCCAGTTCCTTGTCTCTCTTCTTTTCTTCCTCTGGGACCTACCATTGCACATTCTGCTCTGGTCCCAGCTTGGTGCTTCCTCGCTGCATTCTCCCAGGTGTGCTCTCGACCCTTCTGCTTCCGTGCCTGACTGGACCGGAAGCTGCCGTTGTCCCTGCACCTTTTTTTCAGATGCATTTGTGACAGGTGTTTGTGGGGATGCATTACACTGCCGTAGTGGGGATAGTGTTTTTGATTCTTGGAGTCATCCCTGCCCAACCGTTGAATCTCTCTGGCAGTTGCGAGCTGATTTGTTCAGTGTTGTCTGGCTTTGAGTGTATGCTTCCCACTGCCTGCACTGTTTCCTGTCCATGGATTCTCGACATTCATCCACCACCCTCTTTGACCGGCTAGCCTGGACCACGGCTGGGAATGATGCACCACTAAGTGTTGCTGCTCACAATTTTACTTCTACTGGCTCTGCTCCCTGGGGATCTGACCTGGCTTCCTCATGTCGAATCATACTTGGGGTACTGACATTAGCATTGTTGGGATGCTTTCTTCCTTACTGCCTCTGCCGTATCTGAGGCTCTGACCATCATCCCGTTTCACTCACCTTTCTGTTTTCTTTTGCAGCCTGTCTCTCCTTGGCATGCCAAGTTGCCTATTTCCCAATTATCCTTCATTCCTTCTCCTACCTAGCATGCCCTGGCCTTCCTCAGTCCTTCTGTGTTCCTTTCCCCTCAAGTCTGTCCCTGGGTGCCATGCTTCTCCTTTGGGTTTCCTGCATTGCCAGCTTGCATTATTGCCTGCTATGTATAACTCCACTACTCATCTGCCCTGCTTTAGCTGCTGGTTTGCATTTAATTATTTTACCTACAGTTTTCATTTTCTGACCTGTAAACCCAGCTCCAGCTGCTGGTTTTAATCACTTCCTTTATCTCCCTAGTTCATTTGCCACTTTGTATCATGATGCCTAGTTCATGGCTGTGCTGTTTTTTCTCATGGGGGGAATGCATTGTCACAGCGGGCATCATGGTCCTGGGCTACAGGAGCAGCTTTCTCATTCCATATAATTAATCAACATTGTCTCACCCCACCTTCTACTGCTTCTCCATGCCAGCCTTCAAGGCTTTCACTCCACTGGCATATATAATCCATTCGTTCTTGAACCTCTTCATTTCCCCTCTGTTTAGGACTGTTCAGCTCGTATCTCCCTCCACTCCATGTCACACTTCATTCGTGTCGAACCTCATCCTTCCTATACCGACTTCACAGTTTCTCCTGCCTACCATTATATCTAGCTTTACTCCTGGTACTTTGTATCTCAACCGTCAGCTGCGGGCTTTGCCCAGATGTTCTTGTCTCTCCCAGTCATGCAGTTCTATCCACCCCTAATTTGGCTTCTTAATGGACCTGGCTGGCATGCGCTCCTGTGGTTACTATTCGCAGTCTCCTTCTTCAGACCCACATTAGGGTCTACTTCATTCCGTCTGACCCCTGTGTAGGTTTACTCATTCACATCAACTATTCGTGCATACCCCTCATATGGGTGTCATGCTACCTCGCCTCAGCCTACTCTCTACTTGGAGATGTGCCTTCCATGTCCATTGCTCCATGGCTCAGGGCTAGCCTGTAGCCAATGGTCTCACTCTGCACCCACAAAGTCTGCATCTAGAGCATGTGAAGCTCGGAGCGGGGTCCTTCTCTCTGGCCCATAGCGAGAATGTCTTTGATCCGGGTGGACATTCAGTTGTCCCTTGTTCCGGCAACACCTCTGGATGTAGAATTTATGACTTCAAGCTGTGAGGGGTTGGGGCTCTTATCGACAGGGCCCCTTTAGCTGCCCAAGTGGGTTCAGAGGCACCCTTTATGCTATTCTCCCTTCAACCGCCTCTGGTTCACCTGGTCTGTTTCGTAGGCTTGTGTAGCCCAGCTGAGTGCCTCAGCAGTCATTTCTCTCCTCCTTTGCTTTTGGGCACCTAGTTGCAGAGATGTCACTCACAGCCCTCAGAAGCATTCCTGTTAGACAGACAAAGTAAGAGTTTCCTTCAAATTTGAATCTTTTCCTCTCCTCTTGACTTTAAATTGCAGTAGCTGAGCCGTCATTAACCAAACCGTCCTTCAGCCTGGAAGGAAGGTGACCTAGACTTTGGATCCCCAGAGGTTTCCTCCTCAAAGGGGTTTTTTCCTCTCTTCTGTGCTGATGGTCATAATATTTAGATAGGGTTAGTACTTTCATAGGTTCCATAGTTAGGTTCTGCTGTTGTATGGAGTTGGATGGCGGCTCACCTGTCCCCCCCCCTCTCCTTAGGAAGTCCTGCCCTCTTGCCTTATGTTAGCTTCCAATCCAGTACTTATTCCTCCATTGTCTCCCGTTCCTCTCCTGTCCTAATCATCGACACCTATTGATCTCTGTTCCCATCCTAGGTACCAAGGGAATCATTCTTGTGACACCTATGGGGTGGAATCCTCCTCTAGGGTTCCTTGCTGTCATAACCCTACAGGGTGGTATATCCCATGGAAAAAGAGGGGCGAACAGCCACAATGTATCTAAGTTGCACAAGCATAATATCATACCAAGTTGCATAAGCACATTGAATTGCAAGGCTATGCCTGTAGTTCAATGGGCGGAACAACAAACCACACCCCCAATCAGGCCTTAAAAGGCCACTCCTCCTGGTCAGTCTAGGATAGATTTTTTTCATTGCTCCACCATCCTCCCCTTCTCCTCCTCCTCCTCCTCCAGCAGCTCATCTCTCTTTTCCATGGGCTCCTTCCTAAGCTACCTTTAGCCAAGGCAATCATTCCCGCAGCACCTATAGGGGTGGAACCCTCCTCTAGGGTTCCTTGCTATCGTACCCCTACAGGGTGGCATATCCCAAGGATAGAGAGGCGAACAGCCACAATGTATCTAAGTCACACAAGTATAACATCATACCAAGCTGCGTAAGCACATTGAACTCTCAGAAGTGTAGCCAGTATTTCACTGAGCTTCCTCAGTATCCTTGGATGCACCCCATCTGGCCCCATTGCTTTTTCCACCTTCAGATTAGCAAGTCCCTTCAGGACTCTTGTCTCCAAAAAAGGACTAGTGTCCACCTCCCTCCAAACCTTTTGTTAATATTTTGTGTCTCCTCCCCTTCTACTTTCTCTGTGAACTCTGAACAAAAGTATTTGTTCATGATGTCTGCCTTTTCCTGGTCCCCCTCTGCACAGTCTCCCACTTCCCTTTTTAGCCTTTCAATCCCACCCCTGGTCTTCTTATTTTCACTTACCGTACATACCTAAAAAATGTCTTACCCCCTTTCATTGCCTCCTGGGCTGTTCTCTCTTCGGTTTGTGTCTTTGTGCTCCTTACTGCTTTCCCTGCTTTCCTCTGTTTCCACTGATACATCTTCCTATGCTCCTCCCTCTGTGTCTCCTTATATACCTTCTGAATGCTACCCTTTTAGCCTTCATCTTTTTAACCAGCTCTTTCGAGAACCATACTGTCTATTTTTCCTCTTGCTTTTGCTCACTTGTTTAATGCGGGTTTGCTGCCTGTACTATGCTGCCTTTTATCTTTTCCCACTGTTCCTCCACTCCATCCAGCTCATCTTCACCCGCTAGGTCATCCCTGAGGCATTCACCCATCTTTTTAAAATCTGCCATCCTGAAGTCCAGATCCCTCGCCCTTGTATGGTTCAATTCCATAGCAATCTTTGTATTAAACCACACTATATGGTGATCACTGGTCCCAAAGTGGCCTCCCACCTTGATGTCTGCAACATTGTCCCTGCTAGTGAGTACCAGGTCCAGTATTTCACCCTCTTGAGTGGGTTCACTGACTAGTTGCCCGAGGAACGCCCTTTTCAGAAAGTCCAGGATGTACCTGCTTCTAGCTGAAGCCACTACTGGGAGGCTCCAATCTAGATCTGGCAGGTTGAAGTCCCCTAATAGCAGCACCTCCCCTTTTTTTTGCAATAGAGCTTTCTGCCCCCCTTTGCCTACCTTGCACCTTTTGTCAGGCCTGGACACCCAGTCTAATCTGCAGCTCCCCTGCTGTCATACTGGCAGAGATCCATGCAGTACAGGACTCAAGAACCCTAAGGGCCATGATATACGGCAAGGGAGGGGCATGGTGATTTTTCCCTGATTTTCTCCCTTTTAATCCTGAGACCTCAGTGACATGGTTGCATATGCACTTGGAAGTGTGCATGTGCTTCCGAACTGGTACCCTGCTCCACCCACCCAACTTAGCACCAGCCCCTCATTTGTTCGACACTACCACTGAACCTCCACTCAGTGGCAGCCAAGAGCCGGGAAGACTTATCTCCCCAATCTGGGAGAGGAGAGCTGCCAAGTGGCCGCTCAGTCCTCTTCCAGCCAGCCCCTCTGGCTGATCCCAAGCGGCCCAAGCTCATTCCTGAACAAAGGATGCCGGTGTGGGAGAGATAAGGTGCCTGATGCACCTTAGCCTTCTGCACCACTGGAAAGGCCTACCTCCCTCTTTTCTGTCATCTTGCCAGTGGCTTCCACCAGTACCTTATCTAATTCCTCTCCCTTGTGTTGGGGGTCTGTAGATCACTCTAAGTGTGAATGGTGGCTCCATTCCCTGTCTCCAGGGTGACCCACAGTACCTCTGCCTCCCCCTCTATTCCCTGCATCTCCATCCCTTTTATGCTTCTCCCTGCATAAAGCACCACACCCTCTCCTTTCTTTCCCACCTGGCCCTTCCTGAACAGAGTATAGCCTGGTATGGTCATGCTCCAGTCATGGTTTTCAGTGCACCATGACTCAGTAATGGCCACAATATCAAGGTTGGTTTCTGCCATGATGGCCTATAGGTCTGGAATCTTATTTCCTAAACTTCTAGTATTTGCATGCATGGCCTTCCTGATTTTGTTTCCACTCTGCTTGCTGCCTGCCTTTTTCCTTTTTATCCTCTCTCCTTCTTGCCTCTCTTTTTAATGCTCCACTTCCTTTCCCCTTTTACCTCTACCACCCTACTTCCTTTATTAGTTTTCAGCCTGGGGGGATGCCTCTCCCCTTGGGTTCTCCTTACTCTCTACTTTAGCCTGGGGGGGTGCAGTTTCTGCCTCCCTGATTTCTTCCACCACCCCTCCTTGGTTAGTTTAAATGTT
Organism: Neoceratodus forsteri; assembly: GCA_016271365.2. Lineage (NCBI taxonomy): Eukaryota > Metazoa > Chordata > Ceratodontiformes > Ceratodontidae > Neoceratodus > Neoceratodus forsteri. The sequence continues at coordinate 1,385,967,704 of CM028129.1, forward strand.
CATTGAAGTAACATTTAAACTGTCCACTGAGGACTGTGGTTTCCCTCCTGGATGGATGCAGGCCATCACTCCTGTAAAGGCCCTTATCCTCCAAGGTTGGTCCCCAGTCCCCAATGTAGCCGAGTCTTTCCTCTCTGTACCATTCCTTCAGTCATGAGTTGAAGCTCCTGGTGCAGAGATCCCTCTCCTGTCTCCTGTCATAGATAGGCAGCACCTTAGCAAAAGCCACTGAGCAAGCTACCTGTCTAGAACCCCTCCTCAGCTCCATAAACTCCCCCTGCACTATCCCAGCCCTGTCGCTAACCAAGTCATTAGTCCCCAGCTAGACAATGACATCCAGCTTTCCCTCCTGTCCTGATGCTCTAGTGATCCTCAGGATCCGCTTTCCATCCAGTACTTCAGGAGGGCAGATTATGTAAAGATGGGTGAATTCCTCAGGAATTACCTGGTTGGGGGGAGATCAGGAAAGGCAGAGGAACAGTGGGCCAAACTGAAAGGGGCAATAGTGAAGGTAGCAAACCTCTGCATCAACCATGTCAGCAAAAGCAAGAGAAAGAGGAGACCACTATGGTTTTTGAAAGAAGTGTCTGAAAAGGTAAAGACTGAAAGGGTTGCATTCAGAAGTTACAAGGAGACGCAGAGGGAGGAGGATAGGGAAGCATATCAGGAAATGCAGAGGGAAGCAGGGAAAGCAGTAAAGAGTGTGAAGGCACAAGCAGAAGAATCAATAGCCCAAGCAATATCAGAACTGGACAAGACATTTTTTTAGGTATGTAAGTGAAAAAAGGAAGACAAAGGCAGGTATTGTAAGGTTAAGGGGAGGGGGGAGTACACAGAAGATGACCAGAAAAAGGCAGACATCTTGAAGAAATACTTCCGCTCAGTGTTACCTATGTGAGGGATTGGGTGAGACCACATAACTACAATAGGAGTATTGAGGGATGGGAAGTGGACACAAGTCTCTTTTCAGAGGTGAGAGTCCTGAAGGCACTAACAGAAGGTGAACAAAGCTGTGGGACCAGACGGGGTGCATCCAAGGGTGCTGAGGGTGTTCAGAGAGGTATTTGCTGCACTTCTGACAACCCTTTTCAACAAATCTCTGGAGAAGGGAGTGGTTCCAGAGGACTGGAGGAGGGCAGATGTAGTCCCAATTCACAGAAGTGGTAGCAAGAAAGGAGCCGGTAACTACAGGCCTGTCAGCCTGACATCGATCATAGGAAAAATAATGGAAACACTGCTAAGGAAGGGATAGTGGAATATCTTGAATCCAATGGGTTGCAAGATCTGAGACATCATGTATTCATGGGGGTGGGTTTGGGTGGTCATGCCAAACAAATCATGATAGATTTCTTCAACTGGGTGACCAAGGAATTAGAGCAAGGAGAAGCAGTGGATGTGGCCTACCTGGACTTCAGTAAGGCTTTCGACACCATTGCACATAGGAGACAGATAAGAAAGCTAGGCAGCTTAGGGGTTTGGTAACAAGGTGATAAACTGGGTAAGAAATTAGTTAGGGGGATAGGAGGTAGAAGGTAGTCATTAACAGAGTTCACTCTGAGGAAGGGAAGGTTACCAGTGGGGAACCTCAGGGTTTAGTGCTGGCACTGGTCCTCTTTAATGTCTTAATAAGTGACATAACAGAGGGCCTGGAAAGGAAAGTCTGCATCTTTGCAGATGACACCGAGATCTGCAACAGGGTGGACACTCCGGGGGGACAGGATGTGAAGTGATCTGAAAAAAATAGAGGAGTAGTCATGGATATGGCAGCTAGGTTTTAATGCAAAAAAGTGCAAAATAATGCACTTGAGGCACAGAAATCTGGGGGTGGAGTACAAAATAGGTGGAGTGGTACTGGCAATGACAAAGCAGGAAATCATAACTGATGACTTGAAGGTGGCCAGACAGTGTGACAAGGCAGTCGGGAAGGCTAGTGCGATGCTGGGGTGCATTGGTAGGGGTATCACTGGCAGAAAGAGGGGATGGTGTTGCCCCTGTTTAGATTGTTGGTGAGACCCCCACCTAGAGAACTGTGTTGAGTTCTAGAGATCACATCTCTGGAAGGATATAGAGTAGAGTAGAGGTGGTCCAGGAGAGGGCAATGAAAATTATACGAGGTCCGCAGCAAAAGCCTTATGAGGAGAGGCAAAGGACCTCAAATTGTACACCCTGGATGAGAGGAGGGAGAGGGGAGATATGACAGAGACCTTCAAGTACCTCACAGGGGTTAATAAGGTACAAGAGGGGAGTGTTTTTCAGAAAAAAGTGTTCCAAAACAAGAGGATATGCTATGAAGCTGAAAGGGGGCAGATTTAGGAGAGCTGTAAGGAAGTACTTCTTCACAGAAAGAATGGCGTACACCTGGAACATCCTTCCAGAAGAGGCGGTGAGGGCAAAAACAATCGTTGGGTTCAAAAACACCTGGGATAGACACAAGGGAATTGTAGAGTTAATGGAGGTGGGAGATAAAGAGCTGTAGATCAAACAAGGTCTGTAGCAAGTATGATGGGTAACAAATATGGACAGACTGGGTGGGCCAAGAGGCCCTTATCTGTCATCAGATTCTATATTTCTGTGTTTCTAACTTTAGAAAATGTGGTTCAATGTGATTAACGCAACAGGATATGATATGATAATGCCTGTGTAACTTGAGTAACTTGAATTTTGTGTGGCTTTCCGCTTCTCTATCTGTGGGATATACCTCCTGTAGGGGTACGACGCGAGGAAACCTAGTGAGGGTTCCCCCCCACAGGTGCCAGAAATGAATGAGTCAGCTAAAGGTAGGTTAGGAAGAAGCCCACAGGTAAGAGAGGCTAGCCGCTGGAGGAGGAGGGGTGGATGGTGGGCAATGAAAATGAATGCTGGGGGCATCCAGGAAAGGTGACGTATTTAAGCTCAATGGGGGAGTGACATTGTTGCTTAAAGCCCTCCCATTCAATGTGCTTATACAACTGGATATGATATGATAATGCTTGTGTAACTTGAATTTTATGTGGCTTTCCGCCTCTCTATCCGTGGGATATACCTCCTGTAGGGGTACGACGAGAGGAACCCTATTGAGGGTTCCCCCCCCTAACGAGTGCTGGAAATGAATGAGTCAGCTAAAGGTAGGTTAGGAAGAAGCCCAAAAAGAATACCTGAACTGTCAAGAATCGAAGAGAGAAGTGATTAATGAATTCTGTGAGAAGGACTAACTTCCTGAGGAGAGAGGGGAAAGTCGGGCCACCATCTGCCTCCTCCAACAGCGGAACCTAACTAGCTAAGAAGAAAATCACTAATTCTAACTAATATTATGACCTTTGGCATGGAGAAGAGGAAAACTTCCTTTTGAGGAGGAAACCTCTGGGGATCCAAGGCCTAGGTTACCTCCCCTCCAGGCTGACGACGTTTGAATTGAGGATGTATATTTTTTAGAAAGAAAGGGTTCGGTGACTACAGGGATACTAGTGGTGAGGATGATGATGGAATATGGAAGATCCCTAAAAGAAAGCACAGATCGAGGATGGAACATGAGGCTGTGTGCAGATCGAATGCGAACATGAGGCACAATTAATACTGATAGTGATGATCGCTGCAAGAGGTCGGCGGGTCGATGAGGTAGTGTAAGATCTATAATTGGTATGATTGATTGAGTGAGGCAAGGAAGTAGAATTGAGGATGATGAGGCATGAATGATTAGATCTTGTTGTTGTGGTCAATGAGTATCACCAGAGTCAATGATGGAATGCTCGAAGGAACGATAAACTAGATACGCCTTGTTGGAACTAAAGAGGGTATGCTTGAGTAGTCGACGTAAGATATTAGATCTCGAAGCAAGGATAGGAAGGAGTAGTCCATTTATGAGTCAGAGCAGCAAGGGGTATCTGGATGTGCTCACGAGGATATTCCAGATGAGTCAATGAGGAGACCAATAATATTGTAGACTAGCTTGATGGAGCGATGCGTTTGATATAGTTATGCAAGTGAGCAGGCACTGAGGTTGAAGAGGCATCCCTAATTATGCAATGTAGATGATTAGACCCTGAATGATTGTATCCTGAGGTTGTAGTTGATGAAGTAGAATGGTATTGAGTGATAGGAATGTTAGAGTAGACGATGTAAATGGATAAGCTGTGAAGCAATGCTGAGTGGAAGATGACTGGATACACGAACTCGATATGACTGGAGTTATGAACTTGATGCGTTCGGCAGGATGGCCACAACTGATAGGTGGCATAGGAATTATGAAAGGTATGCCCAAAAAGAATGTCGAGAGCAGGCCAAGACTGGAGAGAAGCCTGGACAGCTGAAAGTGAACTGGAAGAGGGGGAGATGGGAAGGAACTGAAATGAAACTGGCATGAAAGAAGTATGCCATGAGGCACCTTAAAGAGGTAGATTCAGAGGTCAAGAAGGGAGATCAGGAATCGGAGGCAACTCAGGGGGAGTGAGCAAGAAACAAAACTCGGATGAGGTAGGAAGAGAAGTGAGCAAATTGAATGAAGTACGATGACGAGCGAAAAGAAGGGCGGAAAGAAGCTAATGAGGGCAGAATCCTGGAGTGTAGGTATGGAACAGGAAGAAGAGGAGACAGGAATGAACAGAAACAGAACCTGAACAAAGGTATCATGCACCAGGAAGTGAGATGAACGATGATGCTCCTCAAAAGAAGACTGACACCAAGGCCAAGGAGGTGCATCAGGAACCAGATGACCTGCGAATGAGAGGGCAAGCACAGGATGGTGATCAATGGGGAGGCAACTCTGATGAAATACGAGGAGAACGGAAGCCAAGAGTGGAAAGAATCCACGACGGTCAGGATGAGAAGTGCTAGGCTGAGGAAGGGAACAGGAATGGATGAGATATGATGAGTGAAGGACGCCATAAAGGCAGAGACTGGAGAGTGAGGTATGAAAGGATGAAGGATGATAGGGAGGGCAATAGGGTAGCATAGGACCCAGCCGGAATGGGAGGAGATCGTGTGTGCAAGACATGCGAAGATAGAAGATGCAGAGGGAGGTGTTCCACCCTTTCTCCCAGCTGAGGCAAGGTGATGGCTAGCGAGTGACCCAAAGAACAGAACAATCCTTGCAGGGTCCATGGTCTGGGGATGTAGGACCAGGCACACCGTGACGTCCTGCTAGGCAAGATTGAAAGTCCCAATCAGCACGCCAACATAGGTTGGTGGGCCTGGGAAGTAAAATTTGAGCGGGCTCCTAGGTGACTGCACCCAGTGCGAAGACACAGTTTCATAGCATAGGTGCCAGACAGAGTTCTGACAGTCAAGAGGGAGAGAGCGGAGCGAACAAGGAAAGGAGCACTGGAGACATGGAACAGAGGCAGGCTCGATGTCTGCAAGGTGAATGAGAACAGATGTGGAGCTGGAGGACGAGGGAGGCAGAAAGTGGCAGAGGAGAAATGGTGACGATACCAGTAATGAGAAAAAACATGCAGAGGGGAAGAGGAACAGAGGCAGGGTGGCGGGGGAGGGCAGCGAGCGACAGCAGAATGGGTGGGTGAGGTTGCCGGCTAAGAGGGCTGGGAAAGAACGAGGAGGGGGAAGGGGAACTAGTGAGGCAGAAAGAGAAGCGAGGAAGGGGAGCACCACGAACATGAACTAGGGCAGACGGGACAAATGAGGGAATGGGGAGGGAGAACAGCCAATGGAGCCTCTGGCTGCAATGAAAATGAATCCTGAGGGCGTCCAGGAAAGGTGACATATTTAAGCTCAATGGGGGAGTGACGTTGTTGCTCTGCCCAATGAACCTCGGGCTTAAAGCCCTCCCATAGTGTGTACCCCTCTCCTGACAACTTCTCCAACAGAGGTCCCTTTTCTCTGGAGCATAGTGCACAATCCTAGTCAGGGTTAGAAAGTACATTATCACCAGTTTCCATTCATTTCCTTCCAGTTATTTGATGTGGGAGTACTCTGCACCCCTTTCCAAATGTTTACCTATTTATGTTCTAGTAAAGGTCTACCAATTTCCTCTTCTCATTTGTTTTCTACTCTTAAATGCCTTCCACTCTGTCAGTTACAAAATTCGAGTGAGGGGTGTGAAGTATTTTTCAGTAAGAAACTATTATCTACCCCTTACATATATTGTAACAATGGCTAAGGTTCCTGTGTCAGTGCTTTTTTGTTCTCTCCTCTTTGTAAGAAAAGCTAGAACCTGGAAATTCCTGAGTCTGTCCTCTAAAGTTAATTTAAACTCATTTTAAGTGCTCAAATGATTTAACAATATTATTGTTTATAAGTTGTCTGAGAGGGTTCAAATTCCACGTCTAATCTGTGAATGGGGGGGGGGATCACCCCTTCTGGCCACCTACTATTCTAATGCACCTTTTACAAGAATTGCAGTAGTTGTTTTAACCAGGCATTGGTGTGTTCCTGAACCTGCTTTGGCTGAGTATGTGTTGCCAACATCACCACTGTGTTCTGACTCACAATAGATGTTTTTTTTCCCTTTCCAATCAACCATTTTCTGAATGGCCTGATCTGTGCTGCTGTGCAGTGCAATTTTATATCTGGCAGGCCCAGCCCTCCTTTCAATTTAGGAGTCCTAAGGACCCCCCCAACTCTAGGTTTGAGCTTGCCTCAAATAAAACCCTGTATAGCCCTATTAATATTTTTCCAATTTTGGGTAAGTACCTTGAGTGGCAGAGTTCGGTAGAAAAACAACAGTCTAGTTAAGACATTAATTTTTACAGTCTCTGTTCTGCCACTAATTGATAGAGGAATCTGTGCCCACCTCTGCGTCTGTTAAAAATGTCTTTTATGAAGTGCTTCACAGTTATCCGTATATAATTGTTTCAGTTCTACCAGAATTTATATGCCGTGGTATCTGAATTTGGAAGTAGCCCAATGCTATGGCAAAAGAGTTTTTTTTGGGGGGGGGGGTTGTGGTTCCTCTAAACAACATCACCTCAGTTTTGGTGACATTTATTTTAAATATGGATTCCTTGCCATAGTCATCTGAAATAGTTTTCAAAACTGGGAAGGATTTTAATTTATCTCTTAAGTATAAAACAGTGTTATCTGGGAATAAAGAGAATATGTTCTCCACTCTTCCCACTGTCATACCCTGCTACTCTGCATTTGTCTTAATAAATTCTGCCAAAGGTTGCTTACAGAGGGTGAACAGGAGAGGGGAGGGGGCAGCCTTGCTGCCTGCCTCTGTGAACAGTTAATGGATTAGATATGGCACAGTTGATTTTGACTTGGCTGTTGGCCTAGCATACACAGCTTTTATCCAGCTACGGAATTGGCGGCCAAAACTGAATTTGTGCAGCATTTATTTTAAAGATGATCTCAGCTTATGAAAGGCCTCTTCCTTGTCTATTGTGATCACAGTTTGGTTTTCTATAAGGAGTTTACACCATGTATAAAATTTAGGCTTCTCCGGATGTTGTCTAATCCACTTGTCAGATATAAAACCTATCTGGTCACTATGAATATGTTTTTTTATGATCTTGTTAACTGTAGTAGCTACTATTTTTGTAAAGATCTTCATGTCGACATTAGGTAGTGCCATTGGTCAATATGATTCGCAGCGTCGCACATCCTTTCCTGGCTTAGGTATCACAGAGATGTGGGCCTGCTTCCATGTTTCTTAGAAGCTTACCTCCTTTCCCCCACATTATATGTTTTTAAAAATCTTGGAATTAACAGCTCTTGGAAGGAATGTTAAATCAGTGCTGTAGCCATTGGGGCCTGATGCTTTACTGGACTTCAGTCTTTCAATTGCCTGCCACTTCTTCAGCCATTTGTAACCTCTAGGCGGCACTGTTCCAATGGCTACTACCCCTGTCTGCTTCCTTGCTTGCAGATTGAGGGGTCTGGGTTCTCATATGCGGAGAACTGTGGTGTGCCTACCAACAGTAGAACTACAATTATGGTGCCTCCACTCAGAGTAATACTTAAGTGGATTCCCAAAAAGAATTGGTACAGCCCTCTGGGAAGCTATAACCACCCACAATCCTGCCTATAACCTTTTGGATTTAACAAAACAGTTATAATGCTTAACACTTAAAATACAAAGCAGTTTGACCATTAATGATATGCTCATGTACCTTCCACTTACCAGCAGGGTTTAGTCTTCTAGAATTTATCCTGCAACCTCCTGTAAAAGACAATTTCATTAATACAAGCTTGCACTTTCAATATGCTTTGTAGTACTTCAGGGACTTTAGACCAGGTAATAATATGCTCACAAGCCAGGTTAACAGCAAAACAGTAAATCAGGTTTATTAAGTTGGACGTGAACAAGGGAGGGGTGAGAATTTAGGCAAATGATTACTTTACTGTACTTAAGACCAGCTAGGTTACTTTTAATCACTTTAGTCCCTGAATTTATCAGTCTGGCAACTACTGGGTACCCAGACTGGAACACAGGCATGCCTGAGGCGGTGCCATGGGTTGGCCATTGCAGCTGATGTTGGGGCCCTTGATGGAAAGAAGGGTGATTAAATGAAAGCAACACACTTAGAAACCATAAATAATTTGTATCCGTGGCCAGATGGCCCAGTCACTTTTTAGCACATTAAACTGGCAAACCTAATCAGATGGTACCATTAAAACAATTGAGGATCCGTTGCAGGGAGCTATCCTGGTTTTACTCACTGTACCCAATTTGGCAGAGGACAAAGCTGGCGAAATAAAGACCTGGTGCTCCATCTGGAAGCTGGTGGGGACCTGGGCTGACATGACTCACCTCTGCTTCACGGCCTTTCCCTTTGGGTGACCGAAACCTTTGATCGATTGCTGCACAGGGGCTGAATCCTTGAGGCTGGTCTCTCACCAGGATTTTGATGGTGGCACAGGAAAAGTCTGGCTGAGCCATTGATGGCATAGGCCCTGCTGGATAAAATGTCTTTTAAAAGCATGTCTGCATGCTGGTGAACCCTCCAGCTTGGCTTTTTGGCAGAGTCTTTTAAATCTGCACTGAAGACCCATTTATTTGAACTGGCATTTCCGGATCTGATCTGATTTTAATATGAATGTGGAATTTTATGATTTAAGATTTTATCCTGTAGAGTTTTAATGATATATTGTACAGGTACTTTGGCTCTAAAAAGCACTTTTTATAAATAAAGCTGACTTGACTTGAGAAAGTCTTTCCTGACTGGAGTGGCTCCTGCTTTTCTTCAGGAATCCCAGGATCAATGTATCCACACATGCGGTACGCCTCAGCACATCAAGCTGAAGGAACATAAGACTTTCTCTTCTCTTCGGTTTGTGGCCAGCTGCAATCTCAGCCAACTTGCTGAGCAACCTCTCAGTCTGCTAGCAGGCAGTTCCTGAAGAACAATCCCTTTTTGGATAGAAAGCTAATCACAGGAGGCAATTTCAGGCCCCTCCTGTGAGAATTCTCACTGAGCCAAAACTGGCTCCTCTCTCCTCAGAGTCTCGAGCTGGACTGACTACAGTTTAAAGCAGTTTCTTGAACTTGCCCGGTTTTCCTGTATTCTGGTTGGCTGAGGGAGCTGTCATTCACAGTTCTAGTGCTCCTAGTGGTTAGTTTAGGTGCCAACAAGGTAAGTTCACAGTTTCACCCACAATTCATTGTAATTAGGACCCCTGAGGACCTTTTGGTTATGACTGGTCCAAACCAGGTAGTCCCAAACCAAACATGGTGGTTACTGCAACAGAGGCAGGTTAAACAACAGGCTCTAGTTTAAAAGCAGCAATGAATTAGAAATAAATATTTATAGTACCATGTAGGGCTCCAGCTGCATTATCAACAGCAGAGTGAAGCAGATTAGGGAGATGCTTGGCTGGTCGCAAGCTCCAGAACACTTGGATCCAACCCAGGCTATTTACAGTATACACAAGGCTGGAGCTCTTACGGTGGCATGGATGTGTGCACACATGCAGAGCAACAGCAGCACAACATGTAACATGGATTTAACTTCTATTGCTGGATGTCTGCCAGGCAGGGGGCATGAAAGGAGCTCAGGGAGATATTTAAGGTAAGCCCCTCAGTTGGGGGGTTATACTCTCCCCTGCCCTGGAAACTTGGTGTCTATGTCAAGTCTATAATACAAGTAGCAATTACTTTAACCCCTCTGGTATACACAGGTCTAGACCATACACTATTATATACAAAATCTGTGCAGATACAAAACAAATATATACATTATAGCATGCTTTACCTTTAAATGATATTTTTGTTAGCAATTGCATAGTTCAAACAGCTATTTACATACTATCATGACACTTTACGTTTCTTTATACATCTTGGTTCTAATCATTCAATCATATGAATCTTACTTTTACCCTAGAACTTTTGAAACAGTGACCCCTGGTGGACAGTAGACCTGAACTTTTCAGCTAACCCTTGGAACTCTACAAGGGTGACCCCTGGGATACTGACTGGAAGGCTTAACTATCACTTGAGAAGATGTAGTGATTACTAGCTTGAGCAGGGAATTGGCTGTAACATATACCCCTTTATGAACTACATTCATGAGCAAGTGCACAGGCTTTCCTTGTGAAACATAAGTGAGACGAACCACGTGTTTTACAAGTCTTCCAGACCTTCTTGGTGTAGGAAGCATTGACATGGACACTTCAACATTAGCATTCGGGTTCATGACTCCCGGTTCATTGTCCACCAATAAAGCAGCTTCTGAAGAAAGGGGTACCTCTGCACTGTCCTGAGGTTCAGAACTGGTTATAGGTTTAGGTTCATCACTGTGCACATTACTTTGGTTTTTAGGTTGTTGAGACTCATCTTCATCGGAAAGTGGTATTTCAACAAAATTTGAGCCATCCAACACACTGCTAGCAGTTTCATGAATTTTTTTCTCAATCACACAATAGTTCACTTAGAACACTTAACCCAGTATCACTGTGTTGTTCACTTACAGGTTCTCCACTTGGCTCACTAGCTTCTTGAGATTCATAAGTTTGGTCACCATTTTCTCTGTCAGAATCAAGTGCTCTGATGTCAGCTAGCTCTACTAATCAAAGAGAGTCTGCTATATCAGAGGTCACTCTTTGTGCATAACTCTTAGGATGTTCAGGCACAATTGAGAGAACAGAGTTGTCAGGGATCTCCGGAACACTGAAAGGGAGACCAGAAGTAGGATGGTAGGCTCCTTGAAATAACTGATTTAGTTTGAGAAAAGGGTAGTAAGCAACACCACATTTACTATCAGTATCTTCAGAGTCAGCATCATTATTTATTGTAGTTCTTTGAGCTGGAGACTTTGATGGTTAAACAGCAGGAGATTGACTTAACTGTTTCTTACAAGCAGCAGAACATGTGACAGGCCCTGTTGGAACAACATCTTGTGGTGCAATATCTATGACAATTTGACCAATGGGTAGAAGCAGAAGGCGATTCCTGTGTATTGTCTTTACAGCTCAGGGATCTTCTTCAGGTCGCACTTTATATGCTGGTAAATCATCCAACCTACCAATCACTATGTATGGCGTGTGGCTCCATCGGTCAGCTATTTTATGTTTTTCCTGGAAATCAGGATTTTGCAGTAACACACAATCTTCAGCCTTTCAATCATGAGCTTTGACTCGCTTGTCATGACTGGTCTTATTAGCAAGATTTTTCTTTGCAGTCATGGTGTTAGCCAATTGATATGCATAGTTTAGTTGGACTTTTAGCTTTTTAACGTACTGAAGGTAGTTATCAGATTGGACACCATCTGGTGAGACTCCAAAACAAACATCAGCAGGAAGGTGTGCTTCTCTGCCAAACATGAGATGATAAGGTGAAAATCCTGTGGCATCGTTTTTGGTGCAGTTGTTTGAGTGCACAAGAGAGCTTATTTGCTGACTCCACTTTCATTTATCTTTGGGATGCAACGTGCCAAGCATGTCAAGTAGAGTACTATTGAACATTTTGGGCTGCAGATCACCTTGTGGGTGGTAAGGAGTGGTTGTGGATTTTCATACATTCCAGAGAGACAACATTTCTTTAATCAATCTGCTTTTGAAGTCCCAGCCCTGAACCGAGTGTATACGTTGTGGTGCACCATAGTGAACAAAGAATTTTTCAACCAGAACTTTTGCTACTGTGGCTGCCTTCTGGTCTTTGGTTGGGTATGCCTGAGCATACCTTGTTAAATGGTCTGTCACTACCAACACATTACTAATGTTCTTGAAGTCCAGTTCTAGGCTTAAGAAATCTATACACACAAGTTCCATTGGCACACTGGTGGTTATGTTGAACAAAGGGTCTGCTCGCTGGATTGTGCTTTACGTTGGATACACCGACTACAACTTTTTACATATTGCCCAATGTATGTGCTCATTTTTGGCCAATAGAAACATGCACAGGCTAAGTCCAGGGTTCTTTTGCTA